>CM061544.1:240904209-243304209 GCA_030864215.1 Capsicum pubescens | reverse complement strand
TGACGCCCTCTCAATTTCAAATCCAACACTCATTCCTGTTCAAAGGGATGATATTGCTGATGATGATCAAGAACTAAATGATGCAGATGAGAAGGAGCAAAGTGATAGTGATCCAAGATATCAGTCACAGACCCCAGCTCCAGTAGAAGGACAATAAAAAGGGTCTAGTCAAAATTTACAAGGACCTGGTCCCAGTGGAACTAATCTAAGAAGGTCAAATTGGAGGCACAAATCTTCTCATACACTTGAGAATATGACTACACATTTGGAATTTGGAGTCCAAACAAGCGCTTAAGCTAAGAATTTCATGGCATTCTCAGCATTCTTGTCCCAGATTGAGCCTAAAAATGTGAAAGAAGCTTTGAAAGATGCTGACTTGATCAATGCAATGTGGGAGGAGCTTCAATAATTTAATAGAAGTATATTATGGCACCTAGTTTGTAAATTTGTTGATAGAACAATTATTGTAACTAAATAGGCATTCAAAAATAAGCAGGATAAACATGGAACTATCAATAGAAATAAAGAAAGTCTGGTTGTTTAAGCCTATAATTGGGTGGAAGGAATTTATTATGATGGGACATTTTCCCATGTAACAAGGATAGTGGGCATCAATATTCTTTTTGCTTTTGCTGCCTATATAGGGTTTAAATATTCTTTTTTCTTTTGCTGCCTATATAGGGTTCAAACTCTTCCAAATGGATGTCAAAAGTTCTTTCTAAATGGAAACTTGAAGGAAGAGGTCTAGTCAAACAACTTCCACGTTTTAAAGTTGCAGATTTTCTTTATCACGTACTCAAATTGGGCAAAGCTCACTGTGGTTGAAGCAAACATCTAGGGCTTGGTATAAGAGACTTCAAAGTTTGTTCTAGTAAATGGCTTTAAAAAAGGGAAAATTGACAATAATATTTTTTTTAAGTCTAGACGTAGCATCTTACTGATTGTTCAAATATATGTTGATGATATAATCTTTGGAGCTACTTATGAATCCCTATGTGAAGAGTTTGCAAAGCTAATGGAGAGTGAATTTAAAATGAGCAGGATGGGTGAACTGAGTTTTTCCTAGGTTTGCAGATATTTCAAACTTCTCCAGGGACAATAATCAATCAAGAGAAGAACATCATGGAGCTACTGAAGAAATACAACATGGGAGATGCTAATACAATTGAAACTCAAATTAGAACCAATTTTAAGATGGATAATGATGAATTTGGTCCCCCAGTTAATAAGACCATGTATAGATAAATTACTAGATCCTTACTATATCTCACTGTAAGGAGGCTAGATATTATGTTTAGTCTGGGAAACTGTGCAAAATTTAAGGCCTGTCCTAAAGAGTCTTATTTGAAAGTTGCAAAAAGAATTTTCAGGTATCTGAAAGGTATAGGGGACCTAGTCCTATACGATCTTTTTGGAGATAATTTTGATTTGGTAAGATATGCTGATGCTGATTATGTTGGATATCTGGAGGATAGAAAAAATAGATAAAAAATGGCTCATTTTTTGGGTTCTTTCTTAATCTCCTAGGGTTCTAAGAAGCAAAATTTAGTTTCTTTATCTACTGCTGAAACTGAGTGTGTGGTTGCATCTTCTTGTTGTGCTCAATTGTTTATGGATCAACCAATAGCCGAAGGACATTGGATTGTCTCAGATACTATCCCTCTGATTTGTTACAACTCAAGTTCTCTCAACATGGCCAAGAATATAGAGACAAGGTTGAGGAGGGAGCTATTTGCATGAAGTTTTGCAAGACCGAAGATCAAATAGTAGAAATCTTTACTAAGGATTTTCACAAGGAACAATTTGTGAAGAATAGGTTGAGACTGGGATTCATCAAAATAACCCAACCTACTAGATAAATAAGTTTTTCTCCCTAAAAATGTATATGATCAAGAGACAGGTATCCTTGATAAAGTATGTGCTTATTGGTATAACTTAGTATCATACCTTCGCAGGTATACACTACTGGGAAAAACTTTGGAGAAGGAAAGATGTGATATGCATAAAGTTGAGGATTTACTTAAGAAAGAGAGGGACCTGGTCCTATCTCTCAAGTTAGTATCGTGAATATGAATTTTTTTGTTCTCTTAGAAAAAATGCATCTTCTCTCTCTAGGTGTCAGAAATTTGTCTTATCCTAAAAGGAAAGATGAGTCACCCTAAAATTGAAATTGATCATATCTCATTCTGTCAAAAATCCCTTCCTTGTGCTTATTCATTCCCTTAAATCTTGCTATCCCTAAACCTTCTCTTGTCAAAAGAAAAAAAAATCTAGCCACAAATAGCCCTCCTGTGACAAGGATTTTCAAATGGCTGCTAATTCCTCATTCTCGTGTATTTCAAAGGACTCTAAACTTATAATTGATAAAAATCCTTTCTCAAACCTTCTTGGAAAACACCTTTCTTCTTCTACCCTTCCAAAGCCAGTCTCATTCTATACTCAACTCATTGATGAAGATTCATCCCTGAAGCTTCATAAACCTTTGGGTAGTATATTAACATATGATGTCTGGGTTGATGAAAATCTCATCTTGGTATCAAATAGACCAATAAAGAGCATGTTTGGTCCTAATGTACAAAATTTCAGTAATATAACAAGAAATCCTGGAGAGAAGTCAATAAGTTCTACTGAGAAGCAACAAACTTTTGAAGGAACTATTCCTAGGAAGTGGAAAATGATTGAAAGAGAACCTATCAGTGTTTCTAAAAAGGGAAAACTAGTGAAAGAACAAAGGTTTGTGTCTAATGAAGTGCGAAACAGGTTCTTGAGAAATCAAAAGGTGCTAACTAGGAGGATCTTTAACTCAAGTGTATTACAAAAACCAGGTATAATGGAATTATTTAAGCTTGTTAAACACTAAATATGGCTCTATATTATGGGAGGACCCATTCCCACAGTCTTTGATGAGGTAGTCAAGGAATTCTATTCGACATTGGATCTTTTAAAGACAAACTGAAGATGACTATTGTAGTTCAAGGGAAAAAGTTGAACCTCATTACTGAATTACTTAGGAAAATTTTGTATGTTCCTATCAGTGGGGTAAGGACTGTCTCAAAGTAACAACCCACAATAGAGTTCATGGCAAATACATCAAAGTTTAAAGGAAAATCTGTGGCTATAGTAAATAGGAAATCACTCAAAACTAAGTTGCCATTAATCTTTGATTTTGTTAACAAAGTGACTCGGCCTATATCACAAACGAGAAACATTGCTTCAGCTGCTGATTTATATGTAATAGAGTGTCTTAGCAGTTTGAGTTCATTAGTTTACCTACTTTTATAATGGAGCACATGTATAAAGTTGTTCATGGGATAAATGAAAAACATGGGATGGTTAATGGATATTGGTTGAACAAAGTGTTTGATCATTTTGTTGTTGTTTGTAAAAATGGAACTCCTGGAACTATGAAACAACTATTTGATATGAAGACTCTGACCAGAACTGAATGTGTGGAAAAGAAATTAGGTAACATCTATTAAGAGGATCTAAGCAAAGAATTAGATGAATTGAAGCTCAACTCAGCTTCTAGGCATGCAGAGATTAGCTAATTGAAAATGAAAATTAAACTTTTTTCTAATAAGGATCCAAGTGTCTCTGAAGAGCTTAGAAATAAGAATGCTTAAGTAAAGAAAAGAGTTTAACTCTAACTGATGAGGTTCTTATCTTGAATTCAGAGATAAGGCATCTGACCAATTAATTGTTACACTGTCATGCTATAGAAAACAATAACATGGCTCCACTTTTTCAAACCCTCTTCCCAAGTCATTCACCTATTTAAATTCTCTTGATTCCTGTGGCTTTTTCTCTGGAATATTTAAATTATGCACTAAAATGATACTTTCCTTTTACATATGAATAAATATTTGTTTTTGTGTTTCATCTATCTATTTCTTAATTTTAAAGTTGTTCTTTATGTTAGTTTTGCCCCAGTGTCCATGAGTTAACTAACTTGTGCTTATTTTACTCTTAGAATGCTTTTATCACTTTTCAATAATGCCAAAAGGGGGAATCTTGAATTGATGTGGTAGGGACTAAGTGAGGTGTGTGTTGCATGATGTATTAGGGAGCCGGTACTAGATGTATATGCGTTGAATGTTGGTGCGGTATGATAGCATATTGACAGGGGGAGAATATTTAAAGGATGGGATAATGAAAGAAGGAGAATATTTATGAAGCATGATGGAATATTGATAGGAGGAAGTATGGTGAAAAATATTAGACGGAATATTCATCAACAACAAAGGTGATCACTATGATAAAATAAGATGAATGGAAACTGATGCTAAAAAATCTGTGGTTGGTTTGTTATCATAAAAAAAGGACAAAATTGATTTATCTTGTTTTGATAATGATCAACTGACAATAAGGGACCCAGTCCTTGAGTCTTCATGAGTTTATTACAGCAGACACTATCCTGCACAGTTTTGTCTGTTAGTGTTGCAAACTATGCAGGTTAAGATTGTACCTATTAGGACACCTGGCCTAATCGTACCTCTACCCTAATAATTATCTAGATATAAATAAAAAATAATGTTCCTCAATTCACTAGTTTTTCTGATCTGATTGTTCAAGTGAAAAATTGGCCAAAACTCATCATTGCAACATTGCTCAAGTTCATAGTTTCTGTGTGTGATGAAATAGTGGATGTTCTTGAGTCATAAAGGTGTTTGTAATCGAATTACTCATGTTAAAAGAGTAATTTCCTTTTATTATGTTCTTAAGAGTGCTTAGATAGAGTTACTTGAGTTTGATATTGGTTAAAGTTAATCAATATCGAGGTGAGATCTTGACGGAGTTGTCCAGGAGAGTTTGTAATAGAGTTGTTGCAAACTAGTTGAGCCTAGAGTTCGGTTCCAATGGAGTATGTAATTATGAGTTTTATTATAGTGAATTGTTAATTGCTTGTGAGGAAACGCCGTGTTTTTTCCTCCCTTGAGCAAAGAGGTTTCCACGTTAAATCTTTGTGTTCTTTAATTTCCAGCAAAGTTTTAGTTTCCTACTTCTTTATTGTTTGATTGCTTGTGTCTGACTCTAAGGGGCATGGTCCCTCATAGTGTGGTGCAACCCTCTACCCTTCAAGAGAAAGGGTCGGAATCTCTCACGATTGAAGTAAATAGTAATGGTAAAAGAGTGGATAAGCCATGGACTAGAATCAATCTCAATCTAATTTTCAAAATATCATTTTTAGTTCCAAAATCTCATTAATCACCTATTAAGGTGGTATGATTCCCAGTATAAAGAATCTGTTCTAAAAATAAAAAGTGGTAATAAAACCCATTTTAGAAAATAATAGTAAAATCATGATTTTAATTGGAATCGTACCACTAAGTGAGCATGAATGTACCAAAATCTATGCATGACATCAGTAGTATCCTAACAATACAATCATAAGAAACCAAGATTCTATTGGCTAAAGTCACATTCTTTATAAGGATAGAATACTCACCTGGTGTCCAATGGGTATCAAAATCGTGGCCTCGGGCCCAATAATATATAAATAATATAACAATAATACAATAATAAGAAAACTATGATAATCCGCTAAGTCAAGTAGTAAGACTTATACTAAAGGGTAGCATGCTAATAATCTAGGGTGATAGAAACCTATAGCCACAACAAGTATTTCATCTTGCGGGTAGATTACCCCTTCTTTACCTAAACTCCTAAATTAAGATAAGTCATGGTATTCTACCATAGATAAGTCATAGTATTCTACCCATTATCATATATTATTATCCTTACCTAAGATTCAATAAATATATCATACAGTTTCTGGTGAAGAAGAGTAGAACGAATCCTACCTCGATGTCGAATCACTGTCCTTGAATCATCCATAAATCGTTCGTCTTTGCTCTATGATCCTAAAGTGCCACGATACTATAAAAATTGTAATATATAATCATTAGGAGTAAAATGAAACCCATATTACTATATAGTGGGCCGACTTGGAATTTGGATCAAGAACAGGCCTGCAGGGCTCGTGAGTGAAATCCAAAATGAATTTGTCACAAGGGCCCTCAAAGGAAAAGGAACGTGTGCTCAAAAGTTGAGCACAAATAGTGCATAATTGGGGACCAATAAGACTCGAAGGTATATGGATTTAAAGACCTAATTTCTAAGAGTTTACAATGAATGGGATGGAAATTGTTGGGGAAAATAATGGGAAATAACAAAGGAGTGTTAGGCTCGCATAACTTCACTGTGTGATTCCCCACTAATCCCTTTCTTTAAGTTCCCAAAATGGTGGAAAATATTGGAGAGAATGTTAAGAAATTTGATTAAGAAAGGGGATTTAACAATCCCCAGGTGCCGCTAAAGAGGCCACTTTTCTTCTTAAGCGGCACAAAACCCACTAAAGTTGTCAAAAATAGGAATGCGGGCACTTCTAAAGTGGTTTACAGGCCACTAAAGCATTGCCCGCTTATACGGTCCTTGAAATCTAAAGAAGACCTCAGCTAAATAGCCAAGGTTGCTAATGCTGCTATGGGTTTCTAAAGAGACTACTTCTTAAGCAACCAAAGGCCCGCTTAAGTGGTTGCACTAGATGGTCCCATGCACCAGAGTTTGCTAAGTTTAAATGGACTTCGATAGAGTAATTGAGATTCATTCAAAACCTCATGTGTGAAAACAAACTAAGTTACCACACCAAATTTGACTTTCTAGACTCAAGAAACTTTCATTTGAGATTTTTTTGACTAAATATAGGGCCCACACCTATAGTTCTATTTTCATAGAATCCATCCAATAGCCTAAAACTAGTCCAAAATCCTTGGGACCAAAAACAAAGATCCCCGTAGCCTAAAATCAATTTTTTGGAGATGATGGCACTGTCAGAATTCTCATTCGAGGTCATTTACTAAGAGTTTTGATCTAAGACCAATTCATTTTTAGCGAAAGCTTCAAATTAGGGAAATGATCCTAAAACCCCAATGACCTATTCAATAACTGAAGCGACAATTCTAGTAAGTCATAAATGACCTACAGCTGCTATGGCAAGGTTCAAAAGGTCAAAAATGTAAGTAAATAGATTAAATGACCTAGAGGGTCATTACAATATCCACTACTCAAAGGACTTTCGTCCATGAAAGTCAATGGATAGGAAGAGCACAAAAGCTCAAAGAAATTAGGTACTGGCATGCATGCTTCAATCATGACTTCCCAGATAACCAACCTCTATGGAGACACCTTTTTAAAGGGATTTTCCCATTGTTATCCCATTTTTAACCAATTCTTTACTTCGCATTCCGAACAACCAAAACTCAACCACAACAACCAACTATCCTTCAACTTGATCGAGAATGGCTGATGCACATAAATCCAAACCATATATACAAATATCACACCGCAACAAGCATAACCAAGTAAGAACTCAACCAAGCTAAAGGCCACCTGAGGCATAAGACATGCCATTTACTCAAAATTTAAAATAAGACATTCATTTTCCTCGCTAAATTGGATACCTACTATGAACCTAACAGGATATAATTCGAGACCTATCCACGTTATCACATCAAACTACCCTCAAAATACTAAAGCTGATCCACCAAAAATCCATACAAACAAGTATAAGATAGGTTTATAAAGTGATACTAGGATATACAATTAGAGATGATCAAAGCATGTGATCTCTGATAACGCTCAAACTACAGCTCTCGTAAGAGTGTAAGCGGTCTTTGTCAAATATAGAACCCAACTGGGTTGGGTGTCGAATCCCACAGGGAATACTTGGTCACTAAGTATGCAAAGATTAGTAGACTGTTGATCGAAAATTCTACGAAAAAGGGGGGATTTAATTGTAGAGTGAATTAAGAGTATCAAAGTAACAAAGAAAAACGGAATGTTTAGTAGGTTTTAATCAATGAGAATTGTAAGTTAGGGTTATGTCCACCTTATGAGTTTTACGTATCTATTGGCTATGAGTTATGCGGAATTCAGACATGCATGTGCTTATAGAGATTCGTATTCTATGGTAAATCCTAGTGTCTTTCGACCATCAAGGATTATATCACTTTAACTCTTTCGAGCTTAAAGCGTATACTAATGGTACGAATTCTCCAAGAGGTTAATCCAGTTACGACACTAACATTTAAACAGGGTTTGGTAGCCCTATTTCCTTGTCATTCTCTCTTTTCCAGACATGTAACTTTTCTTTCGAACAAGTTAATGCTATACTGGCGTATTCTATATGTTTGCAACCACAAGAATTCAATTAAGATGAAGAGAGTAATGATATAAGCAGCATACGTATCAAGAATTCACAAACTCATAGCAATAGATAGTATATCATAAGGCTTCCATAACCCTAACAGAGAAGTTTAGCTACTCATGAGTGCAACGAAAATCACAACAGATATAATCATCATACCACAACCTAGAATAATCTTGGCGATGGAGATGGTTTAGACGTCAACTTAGGGTTGGACGTTTTTTTCCTCTTGGTCCGTTTCTCTCAAGAGAGCCGTGTCCTCTGTCAGAAATTGTAACGTGAATTAGGAGCAAAATTCGAATGAAAAAGACTTGAATTAATGACTGAGTGAATAATAAAAAGCTTCGAATTAATTAATAAGTGAATGAGCGAATGCTGAAAAATTCTGCAAAATAGGGTTTTTATAACATCCTTGTCCTAGTCCTACTGAAATATGGTTTTTATCCTTGTCCTAGTCCTACTGGGTTACTTCATACTTATCCTAATCCTACTAAGTTACTGCTGATCCCCCAAGTCTTTAGAAATGCTTTTTTTGCCCGGGACAAGTTCTTCATGCATCACTTTCAGTCCACAAGTTTCCAGAAGTTGCCTTCCTTCTTGCGTGAAGTTTCCTTTTGCGTCCAACAGTCCATAAAATGCTGAAATCTTCATCATAAATACCTGAAATCTTGCTAATCACGTTGGTTAGCTCACTTACAGGAAAAAGGACTAAAAGTGTAGGAATTATATATTTTGTCCTCAAAACTTAGCTAAAATATGGGTACATTAAGGTGCTTTAGGTGTGTAAATACGCCTAACATCAACACCCCACACTTAAATCTTTGTTTTTCCTGAAACAAAATATTACTTCCATGCGATCATCTAACTAGAAATCACAGCAGTAACACAAAATATTCATCAAGACAGGCACGACAATTATCAGCAAAGAGTAGTTTTCTGATCACTACTAGAAACAATTCAACCTCCAACATAGACTCGTGATAATGGTTAATTCGTATCCACAAGTTAAGGAACAAAGAATCATACAAGACTACCCAAAACTCATCAACCATGTGTGTCTCACAATATATCACCCATAATTACTCATAAGTATTTCATTTTTCAAAACAGGGGTATAAGGTTATCCTTGCTCTCACTCTCACAAGGAATTCATATGTTGCAACTGGTGACCATAGGCTTGCCCTTAGTGTAATGCTCCACTAATATCAGAATGCTAAGATTAGGATCAAATAGGTCTTTTACAGGTTGTAATGTAGGCTAAGGGATGGGTAGGACTGTTTTGGCCAGAAATAGTGACTATGTTCCTAAGTGCTTTAATACATCACATTATGCCATTAAAACTCTCTTTTAATCAACCCTGCTACCTTTCTTTCATCTATCACCCCTTTTCACCTATTTTGCCATTCAAGCATAAATATCTTTTTATTTAATCATAAACACAATTTATCTTTTTGTTTTTCTATTTCTTTTTTTTTTGTTTATAACACACCTCTATGATAGCCACTCTTTGTTTTTTCATAACAAATTCAAGTACCAATTCACTTTAAGGCATCACTCTCACCCAATTTCCTCTTATTTTGTCACATGACTTCACAATTTAAAGCACTTAGGAATTTGGATCAAATTATGGTCTTGAAAAAAAAAGGATTAGGCTTACATATGAGGCTGTCAAAGAAAACGGCTTAAAGGCTCAAAAGGGTTGACTAGGATAATGTCCACGGGTAGGTAAACAGAAGGTAAATAATCACAGGCTGCCAAAGAAATGCCTAAATCATCTCCTAAACTCACACTCTTTATTTCGCTTTACACACACACCAGGCAAGTTCTAGCATCAGTCACAACACAGAATATACTATATCCTCACACACACAAGGCACATGGTCAACTTTATTGGGAGCAGTATAGACTCTTGACCCAACAGATGAATGAATTAAACCACACAATTATCACACAGTGAGTCACATGTAGAGCCTAAATATCTCAATAGTAATGATTTAGCACAAACTCTTGTTATACTACCATGCCGTCTATCAAAACAATTTCATGCAAAATCTAAAAAATTTAAAATTAAACTAACTAATTACGACTAATTAAAACAAACAAGAACTAGAATAAATGCAATTGCAGACAAAGAAGTATAGCATACAAATACCAGCACCCCACACTTAGACGGGACACACTGCCCTCAGTGGAAAATAAATAAGAAGAACCTGATTAGTTGGACTCATCCTCTATGTATGGGGTCATACCCCCTGCATCGGAATCATCATCAAAGTCGTCGTCATCAGAGTTCTCCTCCACGTCGGAGTCTGGCATTCGTCGATCATCATCAGTTGGCATGTCGTCATCAAGAGGTTCCTCAAAATATAAACCTACTCCACACATCGCCCTCGCATGCTCATTCATTGGGTAGTCATAATCCAACTGTTGGAGCTCTGCAGCAGTTGGAACATGACCCCCGCTCATCATGGTAAACCTCATCATGCCATATAAATGGCGGGAAAAGCTTTCGTCGCGAGCATGTCTTTCTGCAGTGGTTAGGTTGACGCCATGCATGGATTCAGCATATTTAACCTTTGTGAGGTCAACCTTCTTCGGGTTGTGTGGAAGCTTATGATCTGCAGGTTCCTCTTCGGTGTCCTCCTTCCTCAATATCGCAGTCAACAGATTTCCAAAGCTGAAGTGGGACCTCTTATGCAGCCTGGACTTACGCATTGAAGATCGAATAATCGCCCCAATGTTGATGGGGATATTCGTCATCAAAGCGTACACAAAGCACACTCTATCACGTGTGATCTTTGTGTACTGTGACCTTGGAATCAGGAAATAATTGACTATCCGCAACCATATCTGAGCTTCTCTGTTCAAGGAGGCATACGAGAAGGTATTGTGCCGACCGGTATCCTTGTGATGACTCCACCGTGCCATTGATCTTGTTCCGCATAGTGTGTGTCTGATTGCCCTGTATGGAGGTCTATGATAAATCTCCTTGAGCGGTGATGGATCCACAGATGGAAGACCCAGAAAAGAGTTGAAGAACTCCGCATTCAGTTGCAAGACTTGGCCCCGAATCTTCACTTCACTTCCGGTAGTCTTTGGGGACAAATTGGCATAGAATTCTCGCGTTAGATCAAGATTGAATTCTACCATATCTTGGAAAATGAAATCAAGATGTAGCGCCATGATTTTAGCCAAAATGCGGGGTTCTTTCTTTGCTAGGCTCTCCTTTTGTATCAACTCCACATGAACATATTTTTTTACTTTATTGTTCTTGTAACACTCCTTTCCTTCCTCCTCTAGGAACCATTTTATACCGTACATGTGTCGAGGTATTTGCAGCGAGGAGGATTCAGCTTGCTCTTTTTTTCCCCTTTTCTGGCCTTTCTGTGAGGTAGATGCTTTTTCTTTTCTGGGTCGACTTTTTGGTGCCATTGTACCTGAGATTAAAATAATAGTCATGTTAGATTCATCTCGGTAGATACAATCGACAAACCAACAGTAGTGGCACTACCCCACACTTAATTTGTTGGGACAAACTTAATTAAGTGAAGGATGTCGATTACTCAGACTTCATCGCCCTATATTTAGGTGTTATGTTCCAACAAATATTCAGCGCAGTCATACTTTTCTTGTCATCTTCACTATACTTTTCAATTCCTTTTCATGTATTCTTAACTATGTTTTCATGTTTGGACTAATGCATCTCTTTGAACAAAACTACTACATAGATATCGTATCAATTTATGGCTTAGAAATAATCACAACATCTTATGTTTGTAGTTAACCATGATTTTCATCTCGATGGACAAGTCATTCAAACATACAAGCTTTCGAGTTATAAGATTATGCAATTATCTTAACCATGTCGATTCCGCAAAAGTGTGACAGTGTATCAAAATCAAATTCAGGTTGGAACCAAGCCTAGAACACCCATACGTATTCTTTCACTCACTTAGTTGTATCACAACAAATCAACCACATTCAAATCACCCACGCTACTTCAAAATTTAACAATTTATTATAGGTGTAGTGGTGTAGTACTTTACGGAATATAAAAGAAGAGCAAAGAAGTACTTACTTGGTTGATGGCCTTGGAAGATGTTCTTGCAAAGTTAAAAGAGCAAAAAGAAAATTTTTGAGAGATTTTGGAGAGGTAGGCGGCGCTTAGGTTGAGTTTGCAATGAAATTTTGTTCTAAGACTAAGGTTCTATTTATAGGACAAGCTTGGGTCGGGTTTTGACCCATTTGGAATCGGATTAGGAGACCAAAAAGTGAGCATAGGCGGCGCCTAATGCTTTGCCTATGCTTGGCATAGGCGGAGCCTTTTGCAAAGCCTAGTTGAGCATAGGCGACGCCTATGCTATGGCATTGTTAGGCATAGGCGGCGCCTATGCCATGGCATACTAGATTCAGAGACAAAAGGCTTTTGCATAGGCGGCGCCTATGCTATGTCATTGTTAGGCATAGGAGGCGCCTATGCTATGGCATTCTAGATTCAGAGAGCTTAGGCCATAGCATAGGACTTGCCTTGTTCTTTGCCTAGATTTTCATAGGCAATGCCTAACTCATAGCCTTTTTCTTCTTCATTCCCAACTTACCACCTTCAACATGCAATACTTCCAAATCAAAATTTGAAACCATTCTCCTCCTTTACACCTCTTGCACCTACACTTATTCAAAAACAACAAAAACCATTAGAATGATGGGTTGCCTCCCATCAAGCTCCTTAGTTTTGGTCGTGGCTCGACAAAATCCTAGGAAAACAAAAATAACAAAAACAATTAAAAACGATGGGTTGCCTCCCACCAAGCGCTTGATTTATTGTCGCGGTACGACATAGTTATCTCGATTACTTAGACTTCATCGATATATTTGGTGCATCGTTTTCTGAATGGATTCAGACGACGCTGATGCTTAATTGTAGGCATGCAATTTTCTTTGAGATGCATCTTGTGCATACATATCCCAAGAGGGATACTAATTATATCATCAATAGACCAACCAATGGCTCTCTTGTACCTCTTCAGAGAAGAGATGAGAGCCTCTACGTGCTGTTCACCTAAATCAGCCGCAACACTCACTGGAAGTGTATTTCCACTTCCAGAAAATGCATACCTTAGGTGACTGGGGAGCTCTTTCGATTCTAGCCCTGGTATCTCTTCAATGGAAGTCTTCGCTGTTGGTGCAGATTGATTCTTAAGATCAAGGCCAAACTTCTTAGGATCATGAGAATAGGACCTTATTCCTATTAGAGCACGAACGGTTTTTTCTTGTTCTTCATCCTCCTCACGTTCAAAATTCAGTAGCACATCAGATAGTGACTCAACAGTAAGCTGCTTCTCTACAGATAATTCTTTCTCATCCTCATAGTAAACATCATCTACAGAGAACACATCCATATCTCTAGGCTCTTCATCGATTTACATACATTAAAATGGACCACTTCGTCATTCAGCCAAAATAAAAGCTCATTAGCTCTTAAATCGATAAGTACACTTCCAGTTGCGAGGAAAGGACGCCCCAAGATTATGGGAACTTCAGAATCCACCTCGCAATCCAAAATAACAAAGTTTGCAGGAAAGATGAAGGTGGAAACCTTTACCAATACATCATATGATATACCAAAAGGTCATTTTACCGACCTATCTGCCATCACAAGTCGCATATTGGTTGGTGTAGGATCGCCCAACCCCAACTTTCTGTAAATGGATAACGACATCAAGTTGATGCTAGCCCCCAGATCGCATAATGCCGTAGCAAAATTCATAGATCCAACAATCCAAGGAATAGTGAAAGCACCAGGATCTGCCTTCTTCTGTACTAAAGACCTCGTAGTAATTGCACTGCAATGATGAACATTATCTGCCAGCTCATAGCTTACTGCCCGCTTCTTTGTCAAAAGGTCCTTCATGAATTTAGCGTATCCGGGCATCTTCTCTAGCGCTTCCACCAAAGGAACATTAATAGTCAGCTACTTCAACATAGTCATGAATTTACTAAACCTGGTATCATCAGCTTTCTTCTTCAGTATCTGCGGAAAAGGTGGTGGTGGAAGGGGAATTGTTTTCTCCACCACTTCCTTTTTATCTTGCTTCCGATTATCAACCTTTTCAGGAGTGTCGTCAGCCTTCTTCTTCAGTCTCTGAGGAAAAAGTGGTGGTGGAAGGGGAATAGTTTTCTCCACCACTTTCTTTTTACCCTTCTTCCAACTATCAATCTTTTTAGGCTGCAGACGTCTAGGGGTGACGACATGAACACACTCTTCAGCTTCTTCGACCTCTTCACATTCTGCATCAATAACATTATCCGCTATATCATCAACTACCTTCTTGCTTTTAGATGGATTTTCCAACACTCTACCACTTCGGGTAGTAACATCCATACACGATCCATCATTTCTCGGATTTTGCACTGTGTCGCTAGGTAGCGTTCCAGATTTTCTTTGGTTGAATGCTGCTGAAATTTGACTCAATTGTTGCTCCAGCTATTTTATTGCAGTAGAATGCGAGTCAACCAATTGATTTATTGAAGAAAAATCATTCTTCACCTCGGTTATGCCCGTGTTGGTTTCCTCCACTCCTTTTAACAACTTAGACATCATATCTTCCATGGACATCTTTCCAGAGCCAGACGCCACAGCCTCACGGTTTCCAGGAGGAACATACAAACCACTCCTGTCAGTCTTATTCTTCCAACCACCTTGATCGCGGTCCTTGTATCCATATTTATCATAATAGTTCCGACCTTGGTTTCCTTGGGCATTGCCTCGGAAACCCCCTAATTATTCAAGTAATTTTCTTCCCCCTCAGAATCTGACTCATCTCTTCCTTGTGACACCACAACCTTGACTTTTTTGGTCTTTCCTACTAATAAATGCTTGGTAAGAAGATCCATCTGCGTTTTCATGTGAGCCATATCCTGGTCATGTTCCTCTTGTCTTCGTCTCTGCTCTATAGTCATGCCAATAGATACAGTAGAGCTTGCTACCTCAGAATCCCTGGTATGCCAAGCTCTACTCTGCTTTGTCATACGATCCAGCATATCACTCGCCTCAATAAAAGTAAGGTCCATGAATGACCCACCTGCAACATTATCAACCACTGGCTTTGTCACTGAGTTCAAGGATCTGTATAATATCTCCATCAAGTGGATGTTGGTCATATGATGGTTTGGGCACCTCATAAGCTTCTTCTTGAACCTCTCCTATGTTTCGTGGAGAGCTTCAGTTGGAAGCTGTCGAAAATTGCTGATTTCATCTCTCAACTGTGCTCTCTTGGATGGCGGAAAGAATCTTTCTAGGAAAGCGTCATTCAATTGCCTCCAATTAGTAATAGAATCAGGAGTCAGCCTATTCAACCATAGAGTTGCCTCCCCAGATAAAGACAATGGAAATAAGCGCAGCTGAATTGCATTCTGCCCAACTCCTGGATTGTCAAACGACTTGCATGTTGAAATAAAGTTGATCAGATGCATATTCGGATCATCTCCTACGAGTCCACCAAATAACCCCTTGAGCTGCAATAACTGAATCATGGTGCTAGTGATATTGAACTTAGCTCCAGGTGCCAAGGGTGGAGGAATAATAGCCCCTGTGGCACCAGCTTCATCCATATCGTCATCATCATCATCAAAAGGAGCCTGCACAGCTCGGCGATCAGGTCTCATTCTAGTTTGATGATCTCTCCTGTGCATAGGTGCCGCCACCTCATCAGTACGCTTGGGATTCAGTAACTCATCATCACCCAGGTCCTCATCATCAGGATTTGTTTCTCACCCTGGGTTATCAATATTTTGTTGATGTACTTGAGCAGCTGCAAGTGCATCTAATCTAGCCTGCTCCTATTGAGCCGCCCTTCTGTCAATGTCACACTGTGCATCCATTCTGCCAATAAGTTAAGGTTCAGGATTTATGGGTAATAACGGTTGACCTGAACTTCGAGTGTTTTTCATGAACTCAAACAAACCTGAATAAAACAAAAACAACAACTAAAAGTAAAATCTGAGAATTTTTGACCAAAGGGTGTAGTAACTATCACAAACTTAGTTGACAACTGTATTCCCCGGCAACGGTGCCAAAATTTGATAATGCTCAAACTACAGCTCTTGTAAGAGTGTAAGCGGTCGTTGTCGAATATAGAACCCAACTGGGTTGGGTGTCGAATCCCACAGGAAATACTTGGTCACTAAGTATGCAACGATTAGTAGACTGTTGATCGAAAATTCTATGAAAAAGGGGGGATTTAATTGTAGTGTGAATTAAGAGTATCAAAGTAACAAAGAAAAAAGGAATGTTTAGTAGGTTTTAATCAATGAGAATTGTAAGTTAGGGTTATGCCCACCTTATGAGTTTTACGTATCTATTGTCTATGAGTTATGCGGAATTCAGACATGCATGCGCTTATAGAGATTCGTATTCTATGGTAAATCCTAGTGTCTTTTGACCATCAAGGATTATATCACTTTAACTCTTTCGAGCTTAAAGCGTATACTAATGGTACGAATTCTCCAAGAGGTTAATCCAGTTGCAGCACTAATTTTTAAACAGGGGTTGGTAGCCCTATTTCCTTGTCATTCTCTCTTTTCCAGACATGTAACTTTTCTTTCAAACAAGTTAATGCTATACTGGCATATTCTATATGTTTGCAACCACAAGAATTTAATTAAGATGAAGAGATTAATGATATAAGTAGCATACGTATCAAGAATGCACAAACTCATAGCAATAGATAGTATATCATAAGGCTTCCATAACCCTAACAGAGAAGTTTAGCTACTCATGAGTGCAACGGAAATCATAACAGATATAATCATCATACCACAACCTAGAATAATCTTGGCGATGGAGATGGTTTAGACGTCAACTTAGGGTTGGACGTTTTTTTCCTCTTGGTCCGTTTCTCTCAAGAGAGCCGTGTCCTCTGTCAGAAATTGTAACGTGAATTAGGAACAAAAGTTGAATGAAAAAGACTTGAATTAATGACTGAGTGAATAATAAAAAGCTTCGAATTAATGAAGAAGTGAATGAGCGAATGCTGAAAAATTCAGCAAAATAGGGTTTTTATAAGATCCTTGTCCTAGTCCTACTGAAATAGGGTTTTTATCCTTGTCCTAGTCCTACTGGGTTACTGCATACTTGTCCTAATCCTACTAAGTTACTGCTGATTCCCCAAGTCTTTAGAAATGCTATTTTTGCCCGGGACAAGTTCTCCATGCATCACTTTCATTCCACAAGTTTCCAGAAGCTACCTTCCTTCTTGCGTGAAGTTTCCTTTTGCGTCCAACAGTCCATAAAATGCTGAAATCTTCATCATAAATACCTGAAATATTGCTAATCACGTTGGTTAGCTCACTTACAGGAAAAAGGACTAAAAGTGTAGGAATTATATATTTTGTCCTCAAAACTTAGTTAAAATATGGGTACATTAAGGTGCTTTAGGTGTGTAAATACTCCTAACATCAATCTCCTATCAAGGCTACAATTGGTTTGAATAACCCTAGAAACTGATAGTCAGGAGCCCAAATCACAAACTCTCAAAACCAAATGATCCACTCTAGAATGAGCCGCCAACTGAGGTTGAAACCATGTTGAATCTAAGTTGAGCACTACTTTCATTGAGTAGATAATCCAAACTTTCAGTGGAAATTGAGAATTATGACTAATAGTAGAGGATACCAACACCGTGTGCTACTGGACTATCATCCCAAATCCTATGAATGAACCACAATCTATTTAACGTAAAGAAGATTGAGTAGGTAGATGAAAGGGTAGGCTTAGCTAGCCTATTAGTGAAACTACAATAGAGAAAAATCTGAAAGTGAAGGTTGCACCTAAGCTTTACAACTGCCAACTGAAATCCTCAATACCAAGGCTGAATTGCTCGATCTCAACTAGCTAAACAATTCCTGTGGATGGGTAAACATCCATACTCCTAAATCTATCATAACCTTCAAGCCGTCATTCCAAGACATTAAAATCCATTGAAGTCGAAAAGTCCAAACTAAAGCCAATTACTCAAATTGTCCTTACTATCATAAATCAGGCATATCCTATCAGTTCATGCCAAAGCTAAAACTGAAGCATTGTTGAAGAATAAACTGACAACAGAGGATAAACCACAAGCTAAAAACACTAGCAATCTCTATTGAAGGGCATGAATCATCAAGGTATACTCAAGAACTCGTCAAGGTTGCAAATAGTACTAGTGAAAACCAAAACTCTAAAAACTTGAAGGAATGCAATGTAAGATAGAAACTGGTCAACCTAATGCTCTATCTAAAGCAATGAATACCTATAGGAACATATCACCAAGGAGAAGTAATCCACTAAGTCCTATTAGGTCGAACAAAAGATAAAATAAGCATTTCCTAAATCCACCCATGAAAACAACCCAATCAACCTATGAATCACATCACAGAAGAATAGAGTACCAACCTTAATATGTATACAAAGGTCAAGACCACTATCAAAAACTGAACCAAGAAACGCAAGGTAAGAATCCTAAATTATCCTACTTAGGAAGCGATCACAAAAAAAGATCACCTATCTCCACTTCCTTAACTCCACTAGAACAAGAAACACATACCAATAACAATGAAGTATCCAACTCCACACTATTACCAAGATTAAATTATTACTAGAAGATAAACCCAAAAAACCTGAAAGGCAAGTCCAATGCCACTAATATCAACATCATAACCACTATTAGGTGATGAACTAGCCAAATCAAAAAAACATACCCTAAATTAGTCAACCTAAAAATGACCTATATAGAAGGACAATTAATGTTGAATTTTAACTAGAAGACAAGTCCTTGAATATCAAACTCAAAAGTGAGCAATTTAACCAAATTTCTAACTCTAGGACTATAACAGAACCATGGGAGGCCAACCTACATTAAATTTTGTATCTTACTTAAAAACCGATCCGACATTGCCAATAAAAGAGGAAAATGACCAACCTCACCTTGCCAATCCAACTAACCTAGATGCCTAGTCCAATCAATAAGAATACAAGGAAGGGAATCCTAACTAGATAATGCTAGTTTAGTTGTCAAAGTAAGAATCAATCAACATCTATAAGGAAAATAATAACAATAACAATACAAATATCAGTATAAAGAGTAGGTGCCATTGTAGGGACATAATAAGGACAATATTCCATGGTAAATATGACTCAAAACCATATGACGCACCCCTAGGGAAAAATCAATACCTGTAATATCCCATATTTCTCAAGCTTAACTTAGCTCTAAGTAAATAAGTCATCTTTTAATTTTTTTTAAAATACTCGGTATTTTATGTTTAGATCCTACCATTGCGTAGGAAATTGAATTATCTTTCAAATGATATAAAATTCATCAAAATCTGATAACCGGACAAAAAGTTATGACCATTTTTGTAAAATAGTGTACCACTTGGTACTTCAGTGCGTCGCAGAGGCCGTCTAAATGGAAATTATCATTTTATTGTGAGCCAAAGTGATACCACCGCATCGCTCCACCATATAAATTCCTAACTGGCAAAATCTAGTGTTGCTCCGCGATATTGGCGCATCGCGGCCAAGGACCTAATCCACAATTATCGATTTCCAGTAAAGCAACGCGATTGTATCACGCCGTGCCAAGATTCCAGGTCCCATCCAATATTGGTACATGATTACACTGTGTCGCTCCACCAGCCACATTTCCAGTTGTCATTTTCAAGTGGTTTGGCGTGATAGTGGCGCGTCGCGCCAGGTGCCCAAATCGGGAATTTTTTAGTAACAATTTTAAATCATTCCTAGGGGTTATTGGGTATTTTTCCATGAACCAAGTAAGATTTTAACACATAAATTACTCCAAATTAACCTATTTATATCATTATTATACAATTTTCCCCAAAATCAATGTATTCTATCTCAAGAAAACAAACCCTAACTTCAAGAAGCAAGGTCAAAACTCAAGAATTTCTTCAAGAACCTTCAAGAACTAATAACCCAAGGTATGTTAGGTGTTCATTTATGGGTTACTTTTACCCATAGAGTCTATGAATCTGTTTTCAAAACTACAAGATTGTTGAGTTATAAACTTCCATACTTTAATTGAATTGAAATCATGTTCATGTTATTGTTGGTTTTTTGTACATGATTAAATTGCATGTTTTCATGAAATTAATCATTATATGTGTTGAATTACATGATCCTCTTAATGAACCCTTCAATTTACAAGTTGATTGATGTAGCCATGATAACTATGTGTGTTGATTGTGGTATAACCTAAGCATGCTCCCTATGTGTTTGATAAAATGCCTATGTGGATGAATTAGTTCCATTATAACATGATAGAATATATTCCTCATTCATGAATAAGTATATGCCTTACAAGTGTTTGATAAAATGTCTTTATGGATAAATTATTAACAAGTTAACAATGTTATTTTATTCAAGATCATGCTATGCTTTACTTTTCATGCTATCGAGTCCTAGGGGTATTTAATACCTGAAAATCTAGCTGTATACCTAGAGCCAGTGTTAGTTTCAGAATAGTATCAATTATCTCACAAATAGTAAAATTCAGTCAGTTCTAAAACTCAGTATAAAATCAGACAGTTATAAAACTCAGGAAAACTCAGTAAACTCAGTCTCAGTCTAGTTCAGTATGCTTAGTATCTTTCAGTTGGGAGTAGGATTCAGCATCGAGTGAACCCAAGAATTGGGGCTCACCTTCCAGTAGAGGGTGTGACCCTTAGAAGCAATCCTTGTGTTCCAGAAATACGTAGCCAGTGTAGGTTGAGACATCAACCTTCTAGTTGAGGGTTGATGAGGTGTTTTAACCTGCCATATAAGGGTTCCACCATTCTCGTTAGAGTACTTTCCAGATGAGGGTATCTCTTTAGTTATCTTTACTCATGGCACGATACTGACAACCTTCCAATTAGGGTTATAGATTGGACCCCAACTCAGTTATTTTATCTTATTTGGGGCATGTCGGTTAGATGTTTACCTCCCACAGTTTCAGTCTTAGTCTTCAGAATAGAACTCAGTTTAGTTCTACAGAATTAGGACTGTCAGATATAATCAATCAATATCAGTAACTCAGTTATCATAAATCTCTGATTTATTAGTTACTCTGTATCAGAACTCAGTACTTAGCTCAAGAAAATCTCAGTTACAACATATATATAAGCACAGTATTGCATGCTCAGTATTTATAGTAGTTTAGTTTATCCACGTACTCTTATGTTCAGTTTCTCTATATCATTCAGTTAGCTATTGTTCATACATATAAACCCTTGCATTCAACCTTACCTAATCTAGTATACCAATATATTCCACGTACTGGCACATATTCTTTCTTTGTGCTATGATGTGTCATATCATAGGTTCGGATGCTCAGGTTCCTGACTGCGCATAGACAGATTCAGACCTAGCCAGCAGTGTCAGAGTTATTAGTGAGTCCTTATCTATCGAGGACATATTTTTATTCAGCATTTCAATAGTTGGAGTTAGTTGGGGGCCAGTCCCATCAACTTCACTTTCAGATAGTTTCATATTAGAGACTTTTCAGACTAGGGTTTAGATAATATTCAGTTTTATAGATTGTTATTTTAGTTGATACACTTTATCAGTATTTAGTAATTTTGAGCCTTATGGCATTTCAACCTAATTTTTTGCATTATTACAGTATCATATTTTCAGTGCTCACAGCAGATATCAGTCATGTGTTAGCTTGTAGTCCTTCAGTATTGTAAGCATCGTGTAGCATCTTGGGTATTAACTCAGGGAATTACAAACTTGGTATCAGAACCTAAGGTTCAACAGTGTCCTAGGATGTTTGAAAGACACATCATGTAGAGTCTTGTGCATGGGTGTGTAGCGCACCACACTTATGGACAAGAGGCTATGAGATGTTTTGAGAAAAGTTTCCCTTCATTTAGTATTCATGTCATATGTGTAAGCATGAGCTCAAGTTAAACTCTGAGTCTAATCCATTTCTTTCTTTTATTTACAGAACATGCCTCCCAAAAGGATTAATGAAATAAGGATCGAAAATCAGTCAGCACCATCGCCCGTTCAAGAAGATCCCCTATACTAGCTTGTATCTCATGCAGAATTTAGAGCTACATTCACTACTCTAGCCAATTTTGTTGCAGCTCAGAATAAATGACCAGCTGTTGTTTTGGCTAACCAAGTGGCCAATACTGCTGCAGCCAGGATTTGGGACTTTACCCGAATAAATCCACCCTTATTCTCAGGATCTAAGTCAGAAAAAAATCCATAGGAGTTTCTCAATTAGGTTCAGAAAGTCACAGACATCATGGGAGTGACTTCTAGTGAGAGTGTTGAGCTAGCTTCCTATCAGCTACAAGATGTAGCTCATATGTGGTTTAAGTAGTTGAAGGTAGATAGGGGCACAAATAAAGAGCCCTTAGAGTGGGAAGAGTTTTCTACTGCCTTCCTAGATAGATTCTTTCTGTTAGAGCTGAGAGAAACCAAGGTGTTAGAGTTCATCAACCACAGGTAAGGCAGTATGAGTATGGAAGAGTATTCCATCAAGTTTACTCAATTATCCAGGTATGCTCCACATGTACTGGTAGACAGTAGGTCCAGGATAATCAAGTTCATATCTGGGGTGTCAGATAGTGTGGTTAAGGAGTGCAGAACATCAATGTTGATTAAGGAGATTGACATATCAAAACTCAAGGTCCATGCTTAGTAGATAGAAGAGGCTAAGATAAGAGAGAGAGAGGAAGAATAAGAGATCTAGAATAGGTAGCTTCAATTTTAATCAGCCTAAGTCAGAGGGTCATAACTGTTCCCAGTTTTTCCTAAAGCCTTCAATTCCAACTCCATCCTCAGCCAGTGCTCTAGTACCTAAGTTTAGAAATAGTAAAAAATATAGGGTTCCAGGCTCTAAATCTCAGGGTAGTGTCAGCAATGCCTGAGCAAATCCTCCGTGTCAGTAATATGGCAAAAACCACCAGGGTGTCTGTAGAGCTGGCAGTGATGTTTGTTTTGGGTGTGGCAAGCCAGGACACAGAGTCAGGGATTGTCCTCAGTTAGGTTCTCAGGGTCAGTATAATCATCCTTCAGCTCAGTCTGGTCATTCGAATCAGCTGGGTGCCGCATCCAGTGCCACTGGTGGGCAACGCCCAAATAGGCTTTATGCACTTCAGTCTAGACAATATTAGGAAAGTTCTCCTAACGTGGTCACTGGTACGTTACATATCTTTTATTTATATGTTTATGCCTTATTAAATCCAAGATCTTTTTTGTCTTTTGTAACTCCTTACATAGCAGTCGACTTTAAAGTTAAACCAAAAATTTTAACAGAACCATTCTCAGTCTCTACCCTACTGGGTCAGTTTATCAAAGCCTGGTGGGTATACAGGAACCGCCCGGTTATGATATCTCAAAGAGTCACTTCAGTAGACTTAGTAGAATAAGAAATAATAGATTTTGATGTCATTCTCGGCATGGATTGACTCCATTCATGCTATACCTTAGTTGATTGTAGAAGAAAAAATGTTCACTTTTAGTTTCCAAATGAACCAGTCCTTGAATGGAGAGGTAGTACTACACTGCTTAAGTGTCAGCTGATTTTATACCTTAGAGTGAGAAGAATGATATCCAAGGGTTGTGTCTATCATCTTATGAGAGTCAAAGACTCTAGTTCAAAAACTCCCAGTCTTATGTCAATTCCAACAGTAAATGAATTCTCAGATGTGTTTCCTGAAGATCTTCCTGGAGTTTTTCCTGTTAGGGAAATAGATTTCAAAATAGACCTTCTTCTGGATACTCAGCCCATATCTAGTCTATCATACAGAATGGCTCCAGCAGAACTCAGAGAGCTAAAAGAACAGTTAAGGGATCTCTTAGATAAGGGATTCATTAGACCTAGCATTTCCCCATGGGGCGCACCAGTCTTATTCATGCAAAAAGTGACAGTTCCCTCAGAATGTGTATAGACTACTGTCAGCTGAACAAAGTCACAGTCAAGAATCAGCTCAGAGTCAAAGAATGTGAAATTCTGAAAATAGCTTTTCGAACCAGGTATGGTCACTTCGAGTTTGTAGTTATGTCCATTGGTCTTACTAATTCCCCAGCAGCTTTCATTGACTTGATGAACCGAGTGTTTAAGAAGTACTTGGGCATGTTCATTATAGTCTTCATCGATGACATTCTTGTCTATTCCCGTAACGAGAATGATCATGCAGATCACCTCAGAATCATACTTCAGACTCTTAGAACTCATCAGTTGTTTGCCAAATTCAGTAAGTGCAAATTTTGGCTAAGTTCTATATCTTTTCTTGGTCATATTATTTCTGGTGATAGTATTAGAGTTGATCCTCAAAAGATTGAGGCAGTGAGAAACTGTCCTAGACCAATCTCTCCATCAGATATCAGGATTTTCTTGGGTTTAGCTAGATATTACCATCGGTTTGTTAAAGGGTTTTGGTCTATTTCATCCCCCATGTCCAAATTGACTCAAAAGAATGTCTAGTTTCAGTGGTCAAATTTCCACAAGAATAGTTTTCAAGAATTAAAAACTCGAGTCACCTCAGCCCTAGTTTTGACACTGCCATATAGTTCAGATAGGTTTGTTGTGTACTGTGATATATCTAGAGTGGGTTTGGGTTGTGTCCTCATGCAGAAAGGTAAGGTCACAGACTACGCCTCTAGACAGCTTAAGCCCCATAAGAAGAATTATTCAACTCATGATCTTGAGTTATCAGTTGTAGTATTTTCCTTAAAGAATTAGAGACACTATTTGTATGGGGTGCATGTAGATGTGTTCACCGATCACAAGAGCTTGCAGTATGTATTTTCTTAGAAAGATTTAAATTTTCAATAGAGAAGGTGGTTAGAGTTATTGAAACATTATAATATGAGTGTTCTTTATCATTCGGGAAAGGCCAATGTAATGGCTGATGCTCCCAGTAGACTATCTATGTGTAGTGTTACTCATGTTAAGGATGATAAAAAAAAATTTGTTCAGGAAGTTCATCAGCTTGCCCAACTAGGTGCTCGCTTAGTCAATTCAGTAGACGGTAGTGTATGGGTGTAGAACAGTTTTGAATCCTCTTTAGTTTCCAAGGTAAAGGAAAAATAGGATAGAGATCCTTGTCTTGTTAAGATGAAAGAGTCAGTCAGAGATCATAAAGTAGAGGTTTTCTCCCAAAGGGGAGATAGTGTTTTGTGTTGCCAGGGTAGGCTATGTGTGCTAGGTGTAGACGACTTGAGGCAACGAATTATTGCAAAAGTGCATGGTGCATGCTACTCTATTAATCCAAGGGCTATTAAGATGTACCGTTATTTGCGAGAGATTTATTGGTAGGGAGGGATGAAAAGGGATATTGTAGAATTTATAGCTAAATGCTCTACTTGTCATCAAGTTAAGATTGAGCACCAGAAGCCTAGTGGGTCCATGCAGGAGTTCAGTATTCCCACATGGAAATGGGAAGAAGTGAACATGGACTTTGTGATGGGTTTGCCTCATACTCGTCATCAGCATGATTCTATATAGGTTATCATAGACAGGATGACCAAATCAGCTCATTTCTTGCCAGTCCATACCTCCTATTTAACCAAGGACTATGCCAAACTCTATATCAGAGAGTTGGTCAGGTTACATAGAGTCCCAGTATCTATTATCTCAGATAGGGGTACCCAGTTTACTTCTCATTTCTAGAAAGCATTCCAAAAGGGTCTTGGTATCCAAGTTCATCTCAGCACATCCTTCCTCCCTCAGCCAGTTGGTCAAGTAGAAAGGACCATTCAGACTCTAGATGATATGCTAAGAGCATGCATTTTTTATTTTAAGGGTAGTTGTGATGAGAACTTGCCTTTGATCGAATTTGCATATAATAACAACTATCATTACAGTATTTAGATGGCTCCATTTGAATCTCTCTATGGTAGGAGATGTAGATCTCCAATAGTTTGGTTTGAAGTAGGTGTGACCATATTAGTAGGGCCTGATCTAGTGTTTGATGCCTTAGTGAAGGTTTAATTAATTAGAGAAAGGATTAGGGCTGCCCAGAGCCGACAAAAATCATATGCAAATGTGAGGAGGAAGAATCTCGAGTTTAAGGTTGGTGATTTTTTGTTCATGAAAATATCTCCCATGAAGAGGGTAAAGAGGTTCGGCAAGAAGGAAAAGCTCAGTCCTTGATATGTCGGTCCTTACAAAATTCTCAGTCATTTCGGAAAGGTATCTTATGAGCTCAAGTTGCCTTCAGATTAGCTTTAGTACACCCAGTATTCCACGTCTCCTTGCTAAATAAATACATTGGTGAACCAACAGTCATAGTGCCTTTAGAGGACGTAAATATTAAGAATAATCTCTCTTATAAAGAGGTTCTAGTTCAGATCCTTGATCATCAGATTCACAGACTGAGGAGCAAAGAAGTTCCCTTAGTCAAAGTTCTTTGGTAAAATTAGTCTGTTGATGGAGCTACATGGGAAGAACAAGCAGATATACGGACAAAGTATTCTCACCTCTTCTTCGTAAACTCAGACTTAACTTAAGGTAACAGTCTTCCTTATCTTTACTCAATTCCATGTTCATATATAAATATAAATTTGGTATTTCTTACCGTTGTATATTCAGTCATGCATTCATGAATCAGTATAGACAAGTACTCATGCATCAGATATGCATGTTCGATATGAAAATTCAGCTTATCATTAGCTTCAGTCATGTATTTCGTGTATCAAATATGTATGTTCAGTATAAGAACTCAGTTTGTTAGTAGTTCAGTCATGTAGTCATGCAACATATATGCATGTTCGGTGTGTCAGCTCAGTCTACTAGTGTTTCTCAACTTAATCAGTCTCATTAGTGGATGAATGTTCCCAAGGGGGAGATATTGTAATACCCCGTATTTCTCAAGCTTAACTTAGCTCTAAGTACATGAGTCATCTTATATAATTTTTTTGAAATACTCAGTATTTTTAAGTGTAGAGACTACCATTGCCTAGGAAATTGAATTAGATTTCCAATGATATAAAATTTACCCAAATTTGATACCCAGGCGAAGAGTTATGACCGTTTTTGTAAAATAGTGTACCACCTGATACTTCAGTTCATCACGGAGACCGTCTAAATGGCAATTGTCATTTTCCAATAAGACAACGTGATACCGCCGTTCCATGCCACCATCTAATTTCCCAATTGGCAAAATCCAATGTTGCTCCACGATATTAGCGCATCGCACCAAGGACCAAATCCACAATTGTCAATTTCCAGTAAAGCAACACAATTGTACCACGTCACTCCAAACATCTAAGTCCCCTTAAGTAGTGCAACGTGATTCCACCATGTCGTACCACCATCCACATTCCCTGTTGTCATTTTCCAGTGTCTTAGCGTGATAGTGGCGCGTCACGCCAGTGGCCAAATCGGGAATCTTTCAGTAATGATTTTAAATCATTCCCAGGGGTAATTGGGTATTTTTCCATGACCTAAGTCATCCTTTAACACATAAATTATTCCAAATTAACCTAGTTACATTATTATTATTCAATTTTACCTAAATCAAGTATTCTCTCTCAAGAAAACAAACCCTAACTTCTAGAATCAAGGTCAAAACTCAAGAATTTTTCAAGAACCTTCAAGAACTAATAACCCAAGTTATGTTAGGTGTTCATTTATGGGTTCCTTTCACCCATAGAGTCCACAAATCCATTTTCAAAACTAGAAGATTGTTGAATTATGAACTTCCATGCTTGGATTGAATTGAATTCATGTTCATGTTATTATTGGGTTTTTATCCATGATTAAATTACAAGCTTTCATGAAATTAATCATTATATCTGTTGAATTACATGATCCTTTTGATGAACCCTTCAATTTACAAGTTGATTGATGTAGACATGATAACTATGTGTGTTGATTGTTGTATAACCTAAGCATACTCCCCATGTGTTTGATAAAATGCCTATGTGGATGAATTAGTGCCATTATAACATGATATCATGTATTCCCCATTCATGAATAAATAGATGCCTTACAAGTGTTTGATAAAATATCTCTATGGATAAATTATGAACAAGTTAACAATGTTATGTTATTCAAGATCATGCTATGCTTTACTTTTCATACTATCGAGTCCTGGGGGTATTTAATACCCGACAATCTAGTTGTATACCTAGAGCCAGTGTCAGTTATAGAATAGTATTAGTCATGTCATGAATAATAGAAATCAATCAGTTCCAGAAATTAGTAGAAACTCAGTCAGTTACAAAACTTAGGAAAACTGATTAACCTTAGTCTTAGTCTAGTCCAGTTCAGTATGCTCAGTTCAGTGACTTTCAGTTGGGATTAGGATTCAACACCGAGTGAAACCAAGGATGGGGGCTTACTTACCAGTAGAGGGTGTGTCCTTTAGAAGCAATCCTTGCGTTCCAGAACTACGAAGCCATCGTAGGTTGAGACATCAACCTGCCAGTTGAGGGTTGATGAGGTGTTGTAACCTTCCATATAAGGGTTCCACCATTCTCGTTAGAGTACCTGCCAGATGAGGGTATCTCTTCAGTTGTCTTTACCCGTGGCACGATACTGACACCCTTTTAATTGGGGTTATAGATTGGACCCCAACTTAGTTATCTTATTTAGGGCATGTCAGTTAGATGATTACCTCCCACAGTTTCAGTCCCAATCTTGAGAATAAAACTCAGTTTAGTTCTACAGATTCAGGAATGTCAGATATAGTTAATTAGTATCAGCAACTCAGTTATCAGAAATCTCAGATTTATCAGTTACTTTGTATCAAAACTAAGTACTTAACTTCAAAAAAGCTCAATTACAGCATATATATATATGCATAGTATTGCATGCTCACTATTTATAGTAGTTTAGAATATCCATATTTTCTCATGTTCAGTTTCTCTATATAATTCAGTTAGTTATTGTTCATGCATATGAAACCTTGCATTCAGCCTTACCTCATATAGCGTACCAGTTCATTCCACGTACTGACACATACTCTTTCTTTGCGCTATGATATCTCATATTATAGGTTTGGACGCTAAGGTTCCCGACCGATCATAGACAGATTCAGATTCAACCAATAGTGTCAGAGTTATTAGTCAGTCCTCATCTATCGAGGATATGTTTTTATTCAGCATTTCAGTAGTTGGAGTTAGTTGGGGGCATCTCCCATCAACTCCACTTTCAGAAAATTTTAGATTATAGTCATTTCAGACTAGAGTTCAGACAGTATTCTGTTTTACAGATTGTTATTTTAGTTGATACACTTTATCAGTATTTATAGTTTTTTAACTTTATAGTGTTTCAGCCTATTTTTCTGCATTATTACAGTATCATATTTTTAGTGCTCACTGCAGATATCAGTAATAGGTTAGCTTGTGGTCCTTTGAGGTCGTAAGCATCATTTAGCATTCGGAGTACAGACTCGGGGTGTTACAATACTGATCCACTCTATACACTCTATCCACTACTAAAATAAATCATCTATGGGTAGTCACATAATCATGAACTTTACACCAAGGAACATAAGAATTAATATAAAATACCAAGGCATACAATCATCGATTGGTATGAGAACCAATTTACTCGAATTAGAAAGTAACAAAAGGAAACAAAAGGCATACCTATCATAATAAAAATCCCAATAAGCCCGATGTGCTCGAAGTTATGTGAATTTGAACGGGTCAAAACTCAAAATTGGCATCTGAATCACCAATTAAGGTACTAAGTGCACTGCCTATAATTGAAGGTGCCACAACACCATAAGATTTATTTGGATGAGATGAATGAAAAATAATACTACACCAGGGATACTCTTTGGACCAATGACCAGTTTCTCTACAGTTGTGACAAAACTTTGACATACTATCTCGGCAAAAAATATGAGCTGACCCCAACTGGCTGACCAACTGACATTGAGGACACTCCCTATTAAAGTGACCATCCTTCCTACAATAATAACATACCTTAGGTTCTATAGGGTGGCGAGAAACAAATGTTGACCCTGTCTGAACATCCAACTCACACATGAGGCACTATCTATACCTGTGACCAATATCACTGCGACCAAAACAAGCTCCTACAATAATCTGAGGTACTATATGTACCAATCCAAAATGGTCACCATAAACTAAATATCTATACTGGCTACTACACAAGGTCCGATTAGAATTTTGGCCATTGTGACCAGCTTGACTAATCTAACAGCCACCTATAGCCTGAGATGCTACATGTGAGGAACTAACAGGCTATAAGTGAAGTTTATCCTCACCAAGAGGATCCCTAATCCCATACAAAATACCAATAACATTGTACTAATAACATGGACTTTTGCTTTTATCTCTATAAGTCTTAATACATGCTCTCTCTATGGTCCTTTCATGATCATTAACCTGAGAGCAAAAAGTCCCAGCTACTATCAAATACTCTAATACAAAATGAAGTGACAAACATAATACCCCAAAATATCTATGCACCATCTCACGCTATGAAGAATATAGAATAGGAGTAAGTCTAGCCCACTCAAGAAACTAATCTCATACTCTTAAATCAATAAGGAACCCTGTTGAACATTACCAAACTCAACTCTAGCTTAAGAAATAGTCGATGTACCAGATATTATCTGTGGTTGTTGGTATTCGTAAAAATGTTTAGAATCCCTAATGTTGAATCTTAAAAGGAAAAAATGGTCATGGACTGTACTGGAGATTGGGTTGGCCCCAAATCCTCTAACTGACATGAAAGATATTTGATATTAATCTCTGACTCCGTAGTACAACGTTGTGCTAAAACTCTGGAAACATATGTGAAAGCTCATCCACCTCTATTGATAACCTCATATCATCCATCTGGAACATAATAATGTCAAAGATTATACTAAAGGTTCATAGAATTATGGACACACGACAAAGATTAAAGAATAGAATTTCCAAAGAATAACCTGTAACCTCCCAAAGATAGGATACAGACATCCACACCAATCCATAAGACTATACTAGAAACATAGCTCTTGGACCAACACATTAGTAAACATTGGCTCTGATACTAATTTTTCAAGACCTAATTTCTTAGGTCATGATGGTACCTACTATAACCCATTAGTAGATAAGGTAATTTCTATTATGAAACTAATAGTAATAGACTATCAAGATAAATGGAAGGAAATAATATAATAATTTTATAGAAAGGCTAATACATATAAAATAACTCCAAGACCTGGTAAAGTTAGTACAAGAGCTTCTAATACAATAAGATTACAAGGTAAAATGAATAAATATATAGATAAAACCCATCTCTAAATATAGCATAGAGATCATTCTAATCCATATGAGGGAGAGTGGTAATACTTCGAACGACAGGAGATCACCCTAAATATTTGATCTATTAATGCTCCGCATGATGCACACATGATGCAATCCTAATTGGCATCAATGCTTTTGAGCATATAATTCTAGGCCAACACAAGGTAATCCAAGACATGACCACCTCGAGGATTCCAAGATATGTTTGGAGTACCTTTTTTAAGCCCCTCATGAGAACAATATCATGTGTAGGTGATAGATTGGAGCGTGTGAAAAGCTACATTTGATGATGTCATCCATGAAAGAATTGAGCTACGATATTTTTGGATGATCTCTTGGGCTTCGAGAGTGCATATTACCAATTTCATTGTTTGGCTCTTAGGGCACTTTTGGGCTCAATAACATTTAGGGTCACTTTGTCACCCATATTGTAATAAGTAGACCTTGGATATAAATAGTTAGGTTTTCCTTCAATTTATATAGTTTATGAATGATAATCTGAGTTGACACTTGAGAGTATTTTTATTGAAACTTGTTGGGAGTTCCATTGATTTGTGTGAAACGTGGGTGCTCGAGAATCCATTTTTGTTTGTGTCCTAATTAGAGGTTGGTGTTATCGGTGATTGATAGGAAGGTCTTAGGGTTTAATATATCATTTGGTTGTACTCTAGTTATCGATTTGTGTCAATATAACTATTTTTTTGTGTTTTATCTCATTTGTATTATTTTTTCATGTTTTTGTGGTGTTTTCATCTATTATATCTCATATCGTATCATTTGGTATAACATCCTACCTTGATTTCATTCCTATGAAGTAAATCTTTTGTTTGTTATCTTGAAAATCATAAAAAAAAATGTCAAAATTGAAAATTCCAAAAAGTACTATTCCCATTTTTTACCCTAGGTCAAAATTAGAGTTTTTGATTTTGTGTTTTTCTTGTGTTTATAGTGTTAGATTTGTGTTCTTTAACACTACAGGAGTCTAGTGTTCAAATTTAAGCTATATCGGAGTTGATTTGAGTCATCCACCACTGTTAAGCTTGAGTTAATGAAACTTGAAGGTGGGTTCACGAATTCGGAAAGTTGTTGTTGAGATTTTGTCCTTGAAAACATGTTATTTGTGTTTGGGAGGTTGACTTGATCTTGGTGTTTAAATTTCATCAAATTCTGAGGTGATTTACTTGAGGGTCAATTTTGAATGTTTTTGTTGTTCTTTATAATCTTCATAATTGTTGAAGAAGAACATTCAAAATTAGTGTGTTTGATCCAAAAAGGAAAGTGAGAAAATGTGTGGTACTTGTTTATTCCAAAGAAATATTCCAAGTCTTCCAAAGAAAGAAAGGATAAAAAAGCATAAAAAGGAATATTTTAAGGAATAGACAAAAATAGAAGTACAGGGGGGGACCAAAATAAATTCAAAATCTTCTTGAGATTGAAATCTTACTTGAACATCCCCAAATCCTTGTATTTTTTCATCCATATAAGTCCCAACAACACCAATTCATTCTACTTCCAAACTCTGCTGCTCAAGGTTTGAATTCTAGTTTCATTTTCTTTATTCTTAAACGTCATTCTTGTTTCTTCTTCTCTTGTGTCTTTTCTTTCTTTTATCTTTGATTTCTTAGTTAAACTCTTGAATTCAAGTCTCTTATGTTATATTTATTTTTACTTTTTGTCATTTTGATTTGTTCCTTTCTAATTTTGATTCTTGAATTCAAGTTCTTATTTCTTTGTTGAGTCTTCCATTACCATGGCCCCGGGAGTTGGGTTCAACCTATTCTAAGCCGGGACCAATTTGATACTCTTTGGGAAGCCCTCATGGGTTTGTGTCAAGATATAACAAGCATGAACAAGAAGTTGTCCAAAGTGGAAGGGAAAACAATGAATCTAGATGGAAGAATGGTGAGTGTGGAAGAAAACCATAATTCATCAAATCCTAATACTCTAAACCCACCACATGTATCTCGACCACTACAATTCCACCAACAAACACCCCAAACCTTTACCTAATCTCCCCAAAATCAATTGTCAAACTACCTTGAGCACCAACGGCCACTCCTAATCCAATGTGACAAAGACAATTCAAACATTGAGCCTTTGTCACTCACTAACCAAGGTACAAGCATTTTTCCTAGTATCATTTCTCCATTTATGAAGGATCATGAAACATTACCTTCAAAGGAGAAGACAAAGAGAGTGCCTCACGAATATATGCTTGAAGGTCACACGAAGTTCTTATTAAGCAGTTTAAAACTTGAGAAGTGTAATGGAACGTCATCAAAATATTTGGATTCGAGGTCGGATCCTCTTCAATAAGGGGAGGAAGATACAATCCAAATTGGCATCAATGTTTTTAAGCATATAATTCTAGGACAACACAAAGGAGTACAATCCATGACCACTTCAAGGATTCCAATGCATGTTTGGAGTACCCTTTTTAAGCCCCACAAGAACAATATCATGTATGGATGATAGATTAGAGCGTGGGAGAAGCTACATTTGATGATGTCATCCAAAGAAGCATTAAGCCACAACGTGTTTGGATGATTGATTGGGCTTCAAGAGTGCATATGCGCCAATTGCATCATTTGGATCTAGGGTCACTTTTGGGCCCAATAATATTTAGGGTCACATTTGGGCCCATCTTTTAATAAGTAGCACACGACTATAAATAGCTAGGTTTTTCTTTATTTTAAATAGTTGATGAACTATAATGTGTGTTGACACTTAAGAGTGTTTTTATGGAAACTTTTTGGGATTTCGTTGATTTCTGTGAAATGTGGGTGCTCGAGAATCCATTTCCGTTTATGTCCTCGTAAGAGGTTGGTGTTGTCGGTGATTTATAGAAAGGTCTTAGGTTTTAATATACACTTCGGCTGTCCTCTCATTATCGATTTGAGTCAATCTATCTATTCTTTTATCCTTTTTGTGTTCTTATCTCGTTTTCCTTGTTTATTGCATTTTGTTGTATTGTTTACATCTTTTTATCCTATCTAGTATCAACACACCAATTATGAGAACTCATAATTTGATCAGCAGGTTGTAAAAGTATAGTATGAGTTCCAAACACGTGGTACTTAGTAGGAAACTGTTGACTGAGCTCAAAAGATAATACAAATATAGATAACATGCAAAGTACGAATATAAACTAATGTCAACTATCTATGAAACTAACATATAGAGATAGAGAGATATAGTAAGGATAATGTATCCTATGCTAGTCATATCTAGGAACTAAAGTACTATAACCGTATATTACTGGCTAATAAACAAGTAAAGGGTATAAAAAGGATATATAGTAGTATACAAGGCCAAATGAGACATATACAATGTGGATAACAAAAGAAGAGAGGGATATATGGTAATTCCTTAGCTATATTTACATATTTACATATATAAGTATACGAAGCTAACTCAAAGGTAACAACCTAAGGTAGCCAACCTAACCATCCTAACCAAGTCGATAAGTTATTGCTAGAATTATTTGGACCTATAGTCTATGTGTCTAACCTCGAGTACATTGTCCATAATGTAATTTACCATAAAAATTAAAAGAATCAAAGTCATATCTCCAACCTTAATATCTATCCATAATCATCCGTCCATGAACTAACCATTTTAACAACAATAAAATAATTGGTTAGTTTTGACAAACACTACCTAATCTGGCCCCCACAAACCCAGAAGGTTCAATCAACACTCAGCAAACAACAATCATATCCTATACCTATGCAAACCCCCATAAGGATGGTAAATATAAACACCACATAACATACTGGTGATAGGCAATGTATATAAATAAATGAAAAGTAAATACATAGTACCATAACTAAGTGCCATAGAGTACCATGTGTATATACCTCCTCCATATCAATAGCTCACAAAGGCATTATCTACGATAACCTTTCTTATTTGGCACAACGGCTCACGGGCTAAGGTGACCCCAGGGGATTCATGAATATTCATATACTCTTATCTTGTCCTGATCTAGGATTTCTAATCGTTATCATCATCATCAATCTACTCCATCTAGTATAGAAGAGATGTATATGTAATAAATGCACACACTCAAACCATGGATAAAAGAGTGTAAGTCAATAAATATATTATCTAGGATCAAATATGGGACAAAATTATCATAATAGAGTAGAAAAGATTGGAATCTCTCACAACAACAGAAAATAGGAATGGTAAAAGACTGGATCAATCATGGACCAAAATTAATTGCGATCTAATTCCCAAAATATTATGTTTAGATCCAAAAGCTCATAAATCACCTATTAAGATAGTATGATTCCCATCATAAAAGAATTCATTTTAAAATTAGAAAGTGGTAATAAAACCCTTTTAAGAAAATAATAGTAAAGCCATGGTTTTAGTTGGAATAATACTACTAAGCGAGCATGAATGTACTAAATTCTATGCATGCTATCACCTGTATCCTAAAAATACAATCATATGTGGCCACACTTCCATAGGCTAAAGCCACATCCTTTATAAGGATAGAATACTCACTCGGAGTCCAATTGGTATCGTAACCACGGTCTCGAGCCCAATAATATATAATTACTATAACAATAGTACTATAATCTCAGAAACTATGAAAATTCACTAAGTGAAATAGTAAACCTTATAATAAAGGGTCCTTAGCATTAAATATGATTATCATGATAATAATCTTGGGTCAAAGCAACCTATACCCACAACAAGTATTTCATCTTAAGGGTCGATTCAACCTTCTATCCCCAAGCTCATAAATTTTGCTAAGTCATCGTATTCTATTCATAATCATATCCTATCATACTTACATAACATCTAATAATATCATACACGATCTCATGAAGAAGAGTAGATAGAATCCTAGATTGATATCAAACCTCAGTCCTTAAATCATCCACCAATCACCTGCCTTTGCTCCACAATGCCAAAATATTGCCACGCTATCAAAATTGTAATATAAATGTCAATAGAAGTAAAATAAGACCCATATTTCTATGTATAGGTCCAAGTTGGAATTTGTGTCAAGAATGGGCCTTCAAATGGATCCAAAATTGAATTTGTCATGAGGTCATCCAAAGGACCAGGAATGTATGGTAAAAAATTCAGCACAAATAGTGCATAAATTAGGGCCCAATCTTCCCCTAAGGCCCAACAATATAAAGGCCTACATTCTACGATTTTACAATGAAATGAGATGGAAATATATGTGTAAAATAATGGAAAATGAGCAAGGAGTGTTAGGATAACTTACAAAAGCTCTAAAATAAGAAAATGAGCCTAAAAACCCAAACAAATTGTCCAATAACTAAATTGATATTTTTGGTAAGTCACAAATGACCTGTAACAGCTATGAGAAGGTTTAAAATTCTATAAATGCACATAAATTTAGGATATAACCTAAAGGGTCATTACAAAACAAGTAAGAGACCTGACCCTTAAAAGTATGGTGGACTCATACAAGCCATCAATTGGTGTTAGAGTAGATTCATAATATAAGGTTAACACCTATAAAAGATCTTTTCTAATGGATTCTCCCCAGAATCTAGAAGAAGGACAATCAATTACAAGACCATCTATGTTTAATAGCCAACACCATGAGTGGTTGTAATGACCTATATGTCATTTTTTACATTTGTATGTATTTCACCATAGTAAGCTTTCCTATAGATTTCCTAAGTCATTTATGACTTGATGAAGCTGATAATTTAGTTATCGGGTAGTTTGTTTCATTTTTAGAGCCAATTTTATATTTGAAATCTTCTCTGGTTAGATTGTCTATCGAGAAAAAATTGCAAACAAACGACCTTGTACGCTAAATATAATAGTTAGAATATCTTAGGAACGCTTTCTTTAGGATTGGAGGACCTTTGGTTTGGGTACTAAGGTATCTTGACTCTTTCTGGGCTACTGGATAGAATTTGATAAAAATGACACGTGGGTGTAGGACCCGCGTTCCATCTAAATGATCTCAGATGGAAATTTCTTCCGTTCCATTGAGTCAAGAACATCAAATTTGATAGGGAACCATAGTTGATTTTTGTATACAAGTATCTGAATGAATTCCAATATATCGATGAGGACTTGGAAAAATTCTAAGTCTGCAGCTGGTGTATCCGCTAAAGCAGTCAATTGGGCATTTTAGCGACTTGGACCAGCCCCAACGAGCTGCTAGAGCAAAAGCCACTTTAGCGCTAGATTGTCTGCTTTAGTGGCATGCCATATAAGTGTGGGTACAACTTTAATGGAACCTGGGTTCTTTAACGGTGATCGCTAAAACAGCCCCGTGACCGTAGCAGCACTTGGGAGCCATTAAATAGCTCACTTAGTCTGACTTTTTCCCATTTTCACTAAATTTCAAGAGTGGAAACTTAGGAGAAACATAAATAGGCAATTTTGGGGTATTCGTGAGCTTAAAGTACTTATTTTTCTCCAAATTCTTGGTAAGTCCTCATTAGTTCCATGGTTAATTTCTCAATTATCTCCCAAAATCCCTAAAATGTTGGTTAGTTGATTATAGCACGATTTAGTCTTGAAAGTTACAAATTCTTCAGGGTAAATGGTCCTTGGTCATAGAGGGACGCATAGACAGTTTTGAAAGTGTAATTACACAAGCGAACCCCACATGAGATTTTTACGTAAATTTGGACTGTAAGTATAAAAATAAAATATTGGTACCATTTTTTTTGTGTTGATTATGTTTTTTATTTGAGGCATCATGCGAAAGCTTTATAAAAGGGAAAACCACTAATTTAGCAGATTTCATTGGGCTTTCTTTGGCTTCCATGTAGGCTAGGTTTACCTTTCTTTTAGATTGAGCTTAATAGTAGTATATTTATGATAATGTGATCGATAAGGGTTGGAAATTAGATCTTGTAAGCATAATTAGTGTAAATTAGATAGCCTAGCAATGAATCATAAAATAGGCATAATTGACTTATTTGCTCATGTTTTAGGTAGAATAGCTATCTTAGGACCAAATGTGGCTTAATTAATATCAAGAAGTGAATATTTTATGCCTTAGCCTCGTCAAGGGTAGAATTTTCCTTAGAATGAATTTTGGGGATCAAAAGTGGACCCCCTCTGGCCCATCTTAGGACTAGACTATTATTAGTTCCTTGTAAACTTTATAGGCATATTGTATTCTTTAAATTTTATATTTAGGAGTTTGAAGAGGTTGGCTACATGACACTTGCGTTAGACTGGTACTTGCGAGTTGATTCTAGTTCTAGTTTAAGTCCAACTTATAATCTTAAGACCTGTTCAATTCTGACATTATTCATGATATGAGTTTCGATTCAAGTTCGGCATTTGATTATATGAGTCCCATTTTAACTCCAGTATTATGCTTTATGAGTTTCGGTTCAAGTTTGTCAATTTATTATATGTACTTTTATTCAAATCCAACTTTAAGAGGTTATTTATGATGGTTATGGAGTTAGTTCTAATACACTATTCATGCTTTGTTATGGTATGGATGGATCCACTATTATGGATTGAGATATGGTTAATTAATGTAATTTCGGTCATTTACTTTCTAGAGTGAAGTCTTCGGGCTTATGGCGGCCGCATTGGATTATTAACTTTTTCGTACTTACTGGCATATGTGGGCTGGTTTTGTTGTCATAGTTATATGTTCCTTTACATTATTATTCTAGTTTATTCATTTATTTATAATACATGGAGCATTCTTTCAAGTTTTCCCTTTTACCTTGACTTGAGCTTATTTATCTTGCATATTTATTAAACTTATATTATGATTTTCCTCAACCGGTTGATGATGCCTACTGATTACCCATGGCTTTGGTACTCATACAACACTTCTGTACGTTTTTAGTAAAGATCCGAGTACTAGTTGCCACCACTAATGTTACTGACACCATCCAAGCGCACTTACAAGTGTACGTGATCTTCTAAGAAATATAGTGACCTTCAAGAAAGCTGAATATCGATCCCACAAGGACTTGTTCCAACAACTATTCAAATTTAGTTCACAATTTAGATTCAATTGATGCAAGAGTAACCAAAATAGAGTTTTGAATATTTGTAAAATAAGTTAAAGTAAACAATGTGTAAAATAAAGGTCTTGTCTCTTGAGACAATCAATGGAGTAAAGCATAGGGTTAAAGCACTTCGAACAATCATACTATGATATTGAACTTCATTCGTTAACTTGCTTTTCTTGGTTGTGTTTTCGTAGGGTTAATCGCATGAACATGGTCCCTCGACCTCTAACCATTTACCTAATTTTGACATTACAACTTCATTGTTGAGCAAGGATGTAATAAACCAATTAAGTTGTTTAATCTATCATCCTACGTGTGAATCAAGTAAGGCCTCTAAGTACATCCCTGTCTTAGGCGCTAATTTGAATTCCTTATTTCATAAAACAATATAAACCGTACTTTGTTCATCCCCATGTTCTATCTTGCTAATCCCTCTCCCGGGATCACAAGATTAACAATAGATGTATTATAAGGGTGATCAATCCTTAAAATAGTTAAAACAAGAATGAAAACACAACTAAATAATGATAATAATATCAAAAAAACTTAATTCAAAACAATAGTACTCATGTTCTTTGCATTAACCCCGAAGAGATGGAGTTTAGACATGCATAGTCTTAATCGTAATCACAAGATCGTAATTAATAACTAAAGACATGGATGAGCTAAATTAAAGTAATTACAAAAACCTAATAAGAAGTTGTAAATCTTCTCAATCATACAATACGTCCTATATTTTCCAAGATTAATAAATAACCTGTGTTGTATATATTTAGAGTAAAACATAAGGTGCCTAATTTGTGTAGGACAAGGGTTACTTTTTGGCCATGTTTGAAATAGCCATCAAGTCTCGTGGCTTATCCCATGGATTAAACAACGTGAGGAATTTCTAATAGCGTCATAAAACCACTGTGGGGCATTGGGTATCGCATCATAAGACCACCGCATCGCACCAGCTCCTGGAATTTGCATAAAAATTTTTGGTTAAGTCTTTATCGTCCAATCTTTCATCCCTTGTATTGTGGTGTATTTCCAATGAATTTACAGCCTTTTTATCATAAATATATCACCATATTCAGCTCAAAAAGCTTCCTACATAATAACACACCACGAATTAGAGAAAATAACAACACAATATTCATAACGGTGAATCAAAAAAAGAGCTAAGACTAGGCTAGTTTCCATGATCTTCAAGTTTATTGTTCCGATGCTTAACTTAATCAAATTGAACTTTGCAGCTTATAAAAAAGTTGTTACACATATAAATACACTTACTAAACTATTTGGAACTCCTTTAACACATTAGAATCCCACGAAACAAACTAGACACACAACTAGCTCAAACCAGTAAAACTTGTTTTCTCGATTGAACTCTAAATTACTCAATTAAGTACAAACATGTTTGAAAACACTTTTAACCATTGTAATAACATACTTGAACACTTATATTCTTATTTATATCATTATCATACATAAAGTACATGAATTATCCTCAAAACTAGGCTAAATAAGATAGAATAGTAACACTAAAGGGCATAAATACACCCAACATCACCACCTCACACTTAAAGCCTTGTTCGTCCTCGAACAACTCTTCACTATAATCATCATAAGTTTAGGAGAATCTACACTTCTATGACATACAAGAAACTCAAGATAGTACTACAATGACTACACAGATTGCAAGTTTCTACACTAAGCATGTCATTTACACAATTGATAGCTCATGAACACTACTCCTAAACATCCTAGCCTCAAGGATTGACTCAACAAGTGGAAAACTTATTCCTATTTCTCAATCAATAACATCATAAAAATTACCCACATTCATAAAACATATGCCCCTCACAATAAGAGAGTTACCCGTAATCACGCTCATCAAAGCATTTAATAATATAATGAGTAAAAGAATCAAATTTCCTTCGCTCTCACAAAGAATTCACAAGTTACACACAATGAAACATAGGCTTTCCCTTAGTGTAGTACTCAACTAATATTAGAATGTAAATCTTAGGATCAATTAGGTCTTTTTCGGGTTGTAATGTAGGCTAAGAGACGAGTATAAACTATTTTGGACAAACATAGTGACTATCTTTCCTAAGTGCTTTAATACATCACTTAATACATTCGAATCCAACTCTAACAACCAGATTACACCACTTTTATCTACCCCATTATTTTGTTTTAATCCCATATTATTAAGATCATTCTCAACACTATGGTGGGAGTATTATATGCACAACTCATTCAATTTGATCAAGTTCTTATTTTTTTTCATTACTCAACTCCTACCATAACACATAACAATTCTTTTGAATGCCAGTAACTATATCTTTGGGGATTTTCTTCAACTTTTCCTTATTCAATTTCACAGTCCTTATGTAACACCCCGTAAATTTTTTCGTGCACTTATCGCGATTATATGGAGTCCTAAAGGCTTGCGTATGGGTTAAATTAAGTTTATGGTGTTCGGAAGTATCACATCAATAGTTGTATGTGTAGGTATTGGAATAATCTTTCCAACGATATAAATTTTGCCCAAAATAGAGGAGTATTTCATATAAGCGATCACATTCGAAATTTCAAAACGGTGTCCGGGAAGCCTGTGAACAGTAAATCTGCAGGAAAATTGCTGCAGCTAGGCAATTTTTTTTTGGATCAACTTTAGACGATCATAACTCCTTGTACAAAAAGAACTGTGTGAGATGCTATATATCGAAGAAAATCTCCGAGAGTCTTCTTTCCGATGAAATTTGTTTCATCCAAATCCAATGTCTTAGTAAGGAGCTATACCCGTTTTACTACAGCCTACCAAAAAAAAAACAGAATTTTGGGACAGATTTTTGGGTCAACTTTAAACGACCATAACTCCTTTTACAGGAATAACTAGGTGGTATACTTTATATGAAAATGAAATATATTTTAATTATCTTTCCAATTCAATTTGTTTCACCCAAATCCGATACCGGAACAAAGAGTTATGATCGATTTACTTCAGCCTGTCAAAACTGTCCACTGGGGACAGATTCGGATTTATTTAAATTTTTAGGGCAAAATGGTCATTTTCTATTACCTCTTGGACGAAAATTGGTCTTTATAAACATACACTTAGCCTCATATATATCATATATCATCCAATTATTAAGATAAGGTGAAACCCTAGCCTAATTTCAACTTCAAATATTTTGTGATTCAACCGTAGAAAATTCAAATTGGTTCCGTAGTTGTGTTCACCATCTCGAAAGCTTCGAGAAGCACCCGATGGTTATGTAAGGAGGATTCTAAATACAAGAGTTCATTGTTAAGGTATGAATATTTTTTATTCTTAATTCTTATCCATGAATAAGTATTGATAAAGGATTATGAGTATTGTCTTGATGTTGGAAGATAACTAGAAACATAGTTATGAATTGTTTTGTATAAATTGTTAGTAGTAAATTATGGAAGTTGTTGTATTGGATTATGGAGGATGAATTGTGGTGATATATCATTATATTAGTGGTTATGTATTTCTAGTGATCATGTTGGTATTGGATGGTGATTAAGAGGGGAAATAAAGGCTAAGAGTGATGTTGAGGGATATTGCATGAAAATGCATGATATGTGAATGTAATAAGAGTATAAGAGGATGTATGTAGCACTCTTATTGATGAGTTAAAGGATTACTTCCTAGACATTATTTGGTGAAGTTAATACCTAAATGTTAAGGTTTGGTTGCTAATACTAGTTTGCCACAAATATCTTATTGTAGATAAGTGTTCGAAGAGTACGGGAAGTCAAGTTGGACTTGTATTGAAGTGGTTATATCAAGGTATGTAAGACATACTCTATCTAATCTTTGGCATGAATAATGACCCATGGCACTCTCAAGTAAGCTTCCAACATTGTCCTACGACACATGTCACATAATAACATCATATGATCTTCGACACTACCAATTGAACTTGTTTTCACTTTTAAGATGTCCGGCTAGTCAAAAAAATGTCCATATACTATTGTTGACTCCGAAATGGTTTAATGAGGTATCCATGATTCTCTACTTCATTTTCATGATATTGATTACCTATTTACATGTTTTTCCTATTGAGGTATCATGGTTTCAAGTTCCATAAGGTGTGACAACAAAGTAACCAAACTCAAAGATTACTTAAATTAAGAAATGGAATGTCTTTATTTTAAATTGTTGATATGATGTATTGTATTAGTACCACTGATTAGTGTCCATTGTATTATAAAGATTATTAATATATGCTATTCCAGGGGTGGTCCCTGATGTATTATATTAGTACCACTGATCATTTGGCCATTGTATGACATATGTTATGTATTGATAAGGAATACGGGAAGTAATGATATGAAAGTAATGTGCAGGTATCCCATCAGCTCTTTTAAGTGTGGTCTACTCATACTGTTTATTCACTGGTATCTGGGTTCTGTTGATATTTTGTACCTCATCTTGATACTCACTGCCTTACATACTCAGTACATATTTCCGTACTGACGTCCCTTACGGGGGACCTGTATTCATGCCTGCAGGAACAGGTACTTTAGGTCGTACACCTCCGCAGTAAGAGCCAGGACATTCTGTTGATAGTGGTGAGCTCCAATTGTTTCGGGGCATCCCAAGTTGTTTCTATATGTATTTTTAGTATTTGTATAAAAGTCTTTTGTGGGCGGGAGTTTGTCCCGACCCTAACTCAGTTGTGTATCTATGTAGAGGCTTTTGTAGACATATTGTACAGCCATAGAAGTGTTTGGTTGATAGACGTGATGGCTCTGACGGCCAATTACTGTTTATATATATATGTGTGTGTGTCTTCTGGGCTGATACAGGTACTGTTTTCTTTTATTTACAACGAAGTGCTGCCCAAATTTCTAATTTTCATAAGTAATGTAAATGTGAAAGTATAGGTTATGAACGGGTTCTCCCGGGCCTCCTCGGCTACGTGTGCCAGTCCGCTCCAATGGGATTTGGGGCGTGACAGAAGTGGTATCAGAGAAGTTCGTCCTAGTGAGTTTACAAAGCCGTGTCTACGTAGAATCTCATTTATCGGTGTGTTGTGCACCACATCTATAAACAGGAGGCTATTGGACATTTAGGGATTGTTTCCTTTCTCCATTTCTTAGATCGTGCGATAGAGCCCATATTAGAGATAAAGTCATAATCGATCGCTTAATCCAATTGTTTTTTTTTATTTATTATAGTAACGATGCCGGTTACAAGGAGAAAGAATAAGTGGAAGCGAGTAGATGTAGTGGCCGGAGAAGGTACTAGTAAGTCACCACCGGCACAAGCTGAACAAAGTGAGTCTCAAGATGAGCATATATCAGGAGCTTCTTCTCCTCCGGAAGGGCCATCTATTAATGCTGTTGATCGAGATTTGAGGGATGCAGTATAACTTCTGACGCGTATTGTTGCCGGTCAAGTTCAAGGGCAAGCTATTCCTACCATGGGTTCTAGTGGTACGGATAGAGCAGCTAGCCTTCAGACACAGGATTTTCTGAAACTGGATCCTCCTACTTTTACCGGATCAGATATTAACAAAGACCCGCAGGACTTTGTCGATCAAACCCAAAGGGCTCTAGATGTTATGCACATATCCGGTAAAGAGATGGTTGAGATAGCAACATATAGACTGAAAAGAGAGGCTATATTGTGGTATGAGGATTGGAAACGATCTAGGGGTATTGATGCACCTCCAACTACGTGGGGAGAGTTCAAAGATGCATTTATTGATCATTATCTTCCATTTGAGACTCGTCAGGACCGTGCAGATCAATTCTTAAATCTTTGTCAGGGTAATATGAGTGTAAGGGAGTATAGTCTTCGATTTAACTCCTTGTCTCGATATGCTTCTAATGTGGTAGCTACTGTGGATGACAGAGTTCATCACTATGTGGATAGATTGGAACCATACTTGGTTAGAGATTGTACCATTGCTGCTTTGAACAAGGACATGGATATAGCGAGGATACAAGCTTTCGCTCAGAAAATGGAAGATCAGAGGCAAAGAAGAAGAACCCAGGAATCAGAAAAAGGATATTCTAAGAGGGCCAGAGCTATAAGGCAGTTTATGGCATCTCAGGGAGGTTTTAGGACTTCATTCTCTCATAGATTGCCTAGCCCGTTATCTTCTTATCCTGCAATTAGTGCTCCACCACAATTTCAAAGGTTCAGAGGTAATCAGTTCGGGCAAAGCAGTGAAAATCAGAGTTCGCGAACAGTGGGGTATCAAGGGTAAGGGAGTATGAGTCAATTGAGACCTCCACGACACCTGTGCCCCATATGTAGAAGATTTCACTTTGGCGAATGTCGGCTTGGAACGAACAATTGCTTTTGGTGCGGTAAGCCGGGGCATATGGCTAGAGATTGCCCACGCAGGACCACAGGTGGTATAACACGACCTACCGGATCAGCTGTTGCGTCATCATTGGTTCCTCTTTTGAGTAGGGGTGCACAACCTATGGGTCACGATAGAGGTGATAGAGGAGCAGCTAGTTCTAGCGGAGCTCAGAACCGTGTGTATGCCCTAGCAGATCGGCAGAATTTAGAAGCTTCTCCAGACGTGGTTACAGGTACGTTGTCCATCTTTGCATTTGATGTGTATACCTTAATTGATCCTGGTTCTACATTATCGTATGCTACTCTTTTGGTTGCGGGAAGGTTCGAAAGAACACCCGAATTATTAGCCAAGCCATTTGAAGTATCAACGCCAGTGGGGGAATCTCTTATAGCTAGGAATGTTTATCGAAATTGTGTTGTGAATATTTGTGGTCGTGATACGATGGACGATCTTGTTGAGTTAGAAATGGTAGATTTTGATGTTATTATGGGCATGGATTGGTTAGCGTCTTGTTATGCTACAGTAGATTGTCGTTCTAAGAAGGTATATTTCCATTTCCCAAATGAGGCAGTCCTTGAATGGAAGGGTAATGTTGGTGCGCTGAGAGGTAGATTTATTTCTTACTTTAAGGCAAGAAAAATAATTTCCAAGGGATACATATACCATTTGGTTAGAGTAAGGGATACAGAGGCAGAGCCGCCAACTTTTCAGACCGTTCCGGTTGTGAATGAATTTCCTGATGTATTTCCTGAAGAACTACCAGGTTTACCTCCTGAACGAGAAGTGGAGTTTGGTATTGATATATTGCCAGACATACAGCCAATCTCAATTCCTCCATATAGAATGGCACCAGCAGAGTTGCGAGAATTGAAAGAGCAACTGAAAGACTTGCTAGAGAAGGGATTCATCAGGCCTAGTATGTCCCCTTGGGGAGCACCAGTATTGTTTGTGCGTAAGAAAGATGGTTCGCTGAGGATGTGTATTGACTATCGACAATTGAATAAGGTGACTATCAAGAATAAATACCCTCTTCCCCGAATTGATGATTTATTTGACCAGCTGCAGGGTGCCCAGTGTTTTTCCAAGATTGACTTGAGATCAGGCTATCATCAAGTGAGATTCAAGGATAAAGATATACCCAAGACAACTTTCCGAAAACGGTATGGTCATTATGAATTCCTGGTTATGTCATTCGGGCTGACAAATGCACCCGCAGTTTTTATGGATCTGATGAATAGGCTCTTTAAGCCGTTTCTAGATGTGTTCGTGATAGTTTTCATAGATGATATTCTGGTCTACTCTAGATCAGAAGAGGATCATGTTAATCACTTAAGGCAGGCGTTGCAGATTCTTCGTGATCGTAAGATGTATGCGAAGTTTTCTAAATGTAAGTTTTGGCTCAAGTCAGTGGCATTTTTGGGCCATATTGTATCCAGTGAAGGCATAAAAGCTGACACTCAGAAGATTGAGGCTGTGAAGAATTGGCCAAGACCCACGACGCCTACGGAGATTCGTAGTTTCCTCGGGTTGGCAGGTTATAATAGAAGGTTTATTGAAGGTTTTTCTTCTATTTCTGCACCCTTGACTAAGTTGACGCATAAAGCCTCCAAGTTTTAATGGAATGATGCCTGTGAAAAGAGTTTCCAAGATCTAAAGAGCAAGTTGACTTCTACACCGGTATTGGTACTTCTTGAAGGTACAGAAGGGTATGCAGTGTACTATGATGCTTCGAGAATTGGCTTAGGATGCGTATTAATGCAACATGGTAGAGTAATAGCCTATGTCTCTAGACAGTTGCGACCACATGAGAGGAATTATCCCACGCATGATCTTGAGCTAGCTGCAGTTGTATTTGCTTTGAAGATATAGCGCAACTACTTATATGGGGTTTATGTTGACATATATACCGATCATAAGAGCCTGCAATATATCTTCAGTCAGAAAGATCTAAACTTGAGGCAACGGAGATGGCTTGAATTGTTGAAAGATTACGATGTTGATATCTTGTATCATCTAGGGAAAGCAAATGTGGTAGCGGATGCACTGAGTCGTAAGTCTAAAATGGTATCTATAGAAAAGCAGGGGATGATTAAGGATCTTCACAAACTAGCTAATTTGGGAGTTCGACTTCTTGAAACTCCAGATGAAGAGGTTATTGTATGTAATGCAGCGGAATCTTCATTGATAGCTGAAGTGAAAGAGAAGCAGTATGCAGATCCAATTTTATTGCAGCTTAAGGAGGATGTGCAGAGTGGCACGACAAAGGCATTTGAGCTTACGCGAGAAGGAGTGCTTCAGTGTCAGAATCGTTTATGTGTACCTGATGTAGTTGAGCTAAGAAAGAGAATTATGACAGAAGCACACTGTTCAAGGTATTCCATCCATCCAGAGTCGACTAAGATGTATCAAGATTTGAAAGCAATATATTGGTGGAATGACATGAAGAAGAATATTGCCGAATTTGTAGCTGAATGTCCGAATTTTCAAAGAGTCAAAGTAGAACACCAGAAACCCGGTGGTTACATGCAATGTATAGATCTTCCAGTCTGGAAGTGGGACAAGATCAATATGGATTTCATCACGGGTTTGCCTCGTACATTTCGGAAGTTTGATTCCATATGGGTGATCATTGATAGGCTTACCAAATCCGCACACTTCTTACCAGTTAAGACAACTTATACGGCGGAAGAGTATGCGAAGTTGTATATTAAGGAGATCGTTCGGTTACATGGAGTTCCAATTTCCATTATATCCGATCGAGGAGCCCAATTTACCGCGAATTTCTGGAAGTCTTTTCAAAGGAGTTTGGGGACACAAGTAAATCTAAGTACGACTTTTCATCCTCAAACGGACGGACAAGCGGAACGTACCATCCAGATACTTGAAGATATGCTACGAGCATGTGTATTAGATTTCAAAGTCAACTGGGATGATCACCTACCTCTTATCGAGTTTGCCTACAATAATAGCTATCAATCAAGTATCAAAATGGCACCATATGAAGCATTGTATGGAAGAAAGTGTAGATCACCAATAGGATGGTTTGAAGCAGGTGATGCGGTCTTGTTTGGACCGGATCTTGTTTATCAAGCAATGGAGAAGGTTAAAGTGATCCAACAACGGCTTGAAACAGCTCAAAGTCGACACAAATCTTATGCGGATGTTAGAAGAAGAGGACTTGAGTTTTCTATCGACGATTGGATATTCTTAAAAGTATCACCAATGAAAGAAGTGATGAGGTTTGGCAAGAAAGGAAAGTTAAGTCCACGATACATAGGTCCGTACAAGATCATTCAAAGATTTGGACAAGTTGCTTATGAGTTAGAGCTACCTCAAGAGATCTCAGCAGTTCATCCCATATTTCATGTTTCGATGCTTCGCAAGTACATCGGAGATCCATCGCACATCACTACTACGGAAGATGTACAAGTTACAGAAGATCTCACTTTTGAAGAAATGCCTATTGCTATTCTTGATCGCCAAATTAAAAAGATAAGGAATAAAGAGATAGCATCGGTAAAAGTACTTTGGAGGAATCAACAAGTTGAGGAGATTACATGGGAAGCCGAAGAAGCGATGAATATTAATTACACTTACCTATTCAACGATGAGGAGGAAGTTCATGAGACGGAAGAAGAATAATAACAAGTGTTTATTTTTATGCAAGTATGTTATGATGATGAATATGTTAATTGTAAGCTTGGACATGTCTTAATTGAGTAACTATGCTAACATTCGAGGACGAATGTTCTTAATGGGGGGAGAATGTAACACCCCGTAAATTTTTTCGTACACTTATCGCGATTATATGGAGTCCTAAAGGCTTGCGTATGGGTTAAATTAAGTTTATGGTGTTCGGAAGTATCCCGTCAATAAATGTATGTGTAGGTATTGGAATAATATTTCCAACGATATAAAGTTTTCCCAAAGAAGAGGAGTATTTCATATAAGCGAGCACATTCGAAATTTCAAAACGGTGGCCGGGAAGCCTGTGAACAGTAAATCTGCAGGAAAATTACTGCAGCTAGGCAATTTTTTTTTGGATGAAATTTAGATGATCATAACTCCTTGTACAAAAAGAACTGTGTGAGCTACTATATATCGAATAAAATCTACGAGAGTCTTCTTTCCTATGAAATTGGTTTCATCCAAATACAATGTCTGAGTAAGGAGCTATACCCGTTTTACTACAGCCTATCAAAAAAAAACAGAATTTTGGGAAAAAATTTTGGGTCAACTTTAAACGACCATAACTCCTTGTACAGGAATAACTGGGTGGTATACTTTATATGTAAATGAAATAACTTTGAATTATATTTCCAATTCAATTGGTTTTACCCAAATCCGATACCGGAGCAAAGAGTTATGATCGATTTACTTCAGCCTGTCAAAACTGTCCACTGGGGACAGATTCGGATTTATTTAAATTTTTAGGGCAAAATGGTCATTTTCTATTACCTCTTGGACGAAAATTGGTCTTTATAAACATACGCTTAGCCTCATATATATCATATATCATCCAATTATTAAGAGAAGGTGAAACCCTAGCCTAATTTCAACTTCAAATATTTTGTGATTCAACCGTAGAAAATTCGAATTGGTTCCGTAGTTGTGTTCACCATCTCGAAAGCTTAGAGAAGCACCCCATGGTTATGTAAGGAGGATTCTAAATACAAGAGTTCATTGTTAAGGTATGAATATTGTTTATTCTTGATTCTTATCCATGAATAAGTATTGATAAAGTATTATGAGTATTGTCTTGATGTTGGAAGATAACTAGAAACATAGTTATGAATTGTTTTGTATAAATTGTTAGTAGTAAATTATGGAAGTTGTTGTATTGGATTATGGAGGATGAATTGTGGTGATATATCATTATATTAGTGGTTATGTATGCCTAGTGATCATGTTGGTATTGGATGGTGATTAAGAGGGGAAATAAAGGCTAAAAGTGATGTTGAGGGATATTGCATGAAAATGCATGATATGTGAATGTAATAAGAGTATAAGAAGATGTATGTAGCACTCTTATTGATGAGTTAAAGGATTACTTCCTAGACATTATTTGGTGAAGTTAATACCTAAATGGTAAGGTTTGGTTGCTAATACTAGTTTTTCACAACTCACTTATTGTAGATAAGTGTTCGAAGAGTACGGGAAGTCAAGTTGGACTTGTATTGAAGTGGTTATATCAAGGTATGTAAGACATACTCTATCTAATCTTTGGCATGAATAATGACCCATGGCACTCTCAAGTAAGCTTCCAATATTGTCCTACAACACATGTCACATAATAACATCATATGATCTTCGACACTACCAATTGAACTTGTTTTCACTTTTAAGATGTCCGGCTAGTCAAAAAAATGTCCATATACTATTGTTGACTCCGAAATGGTTTAATGAGGTATCCATGATTCTCTACTTCATTTTCATGATATTGATTACCTATTTACATGTTTTTCCTATTGAGGTATCATGGTTTCAAGTTCCATAAGGTGTGACCACAAAGTAACCAATCTCAAAGATTACTTGAATTAAGAAATGGAATGTCTTTATTTTAAATTGTTGATATGATGTATTGTATTAGTACCACTGATCAGTTGGTCATTGTATTATAAAGATTATGTATATATGCTATTCCAGAGGTGGTCCCCAATGTATTGTATTAGTACCACTGATCAGTTGGCCATTGTATGACATATGTTATGTATTGATAAGGAATACGGGAAGTAATGATATGAAAGTAATGTGCAGGTATCCCATCAGCTCTTTTAAGTGTGGTCTACTCATACTTTTTATTCACTGGTATCTGGGTTCTGTTGATCTTTTGTACCTCATCTTGATACTCACTACCTTACATACTCAGTACATATTTCCGTACTGACGTCCCTCACGGGGGACCTGTATTCATGCCTGCAGGAACAGGTACTTCAGGTCAGACACCTCCGCAGTAAGAGTCAGGACATTCTGTTGATAGTGGTGAGCTCCAGTTGTTTTGGGGCATCCCAAGTTGTTTCTATATGTATTTTTGGTATTTGCATAAAAGTCTTTTGTGGGCGGGAGTTTGTCCCGACCCTAACTCAGTTGTGTATCTATGTAGAGGCTTTTGTAGACATATTGTACAACCATAGGAGTGTTTGGTTGATAGACGTGATGGCTCTGATGGCCAATTACTATTTTTATATATATATATATATGCGTGTCTGCTGGGCTGATACAGGTACTGTTTTCTTCTATTTACAACGAAGTGCTGCCCAAATTTCTAATTTTCATAAGTAATGTAAATGTGAAAGTATAGGTTATGAACGGGTTCTCCCGGGCCTCCTCGGCTACGGGTGCCAGTCCTCTCCAATGGGATTTGGGGCGTGACACCTTAACTCACTAATTTTACACTAAAGCACTTAGGATCTTTGGATCAAATAATGGTCAATCAAAGAATGGATTGGGTTCAATATAAGGCTGCCAAAGAAAAAGCTAAAGTCTCAATGAGGCTTACTAGGATTATGCACAAAGGTAGGTCAAAAGAGGGTATAGAACAAGGCTATCACAAAAAAGCCTATATCATCTCCTAAACCCACCCTCTTTATATCGCTTTACACACACCAAGAAAGTTATAGACAACACATGCAACAAGTAATATACAACACCTCACACTCACATGGAACATTCCTAACTCACTTAGGATTATCATAGACTCTCAACAAAACAATAACATGAGTTCAAATTTTAAGCCAACAAGTACTAGAGTCATAAATATGAGCCTAGGAGTCTCAAAAGTAGTAATTCACTCAATCAACATGGTTTTACAAACAAAACACTTGCATCATGAAATCACTAATAAGACCATCAAGAATATCTCACTTATTTCTATTAAAATTTTTTAAATTTACTCTAAAATTTGGAAATTCCCCTACCCCACTCTTAAAAATCTACTTTGTCCCCAAAGTATAATTTAAAAGAAGGGATAGAAATACTCCCTGAGGCCTCTAGGCCTAGATAGTTGTATTTTTAAATATCAAGAGGGTCTAGGTATCCCACACTCTTTCTTCCCCATGCTCCTTAGCTCAGGTTTTCTGGTACTCATACATCCCATCAACCTGTGACTCAACAAAAACAAAAACTACATGAAGTAAAAAAAAACTAAAAACCTAACAATAAAACATACCTTCTTAACTTGAATTGCCTCCCAAGCAGTGTCTGATTTAGTGTCGCAACACAACCCAACTCAACTTAACCAAGTTCCTTTATCCTTTTGCTCATACTTGGAGTCCATCTTCTTATTCATTTCTAACCTCTTCAGTGTGCACTCTCAAGGTCAACATTATTCTCAACTTTAGCCTTTTCAGGCTCATCCACTTGCATCATGTCGGGCTTATATAGTTGTGGATTAGGGTGCTAAATGAGGGTGTTCGAAGAGCTCTTTAATGGACTAACCACCACATACTCATCCCCTTCAATAATAGTGATCATACATAAATCTTTATAATTGGATAGTGTGTTTAGCAATTTATAAACTTTAAATATGCCTCTTTATCCTCCAACCCCATTGTGATCATGCCCACTATCACATCAATCAAAGATCCTCCAATTGCTAAGAATAGACACCCCAAGATTATTAGTACCTATTCGTCTACCTAAAAATTTAGAACAATAAAGTCAACACGAATAATGAATTTACCAACCTTTATGAGGACATCCTTTATCTCTCCTTCGGGATGGGCTATGCTCCAATTTTCCAACTGTAGTAGCACCAAACTCAGTCTAGGCTTACCCAGCCCAACGTATTGAACAAATATAGGGGCATCAAGTTGACACTTTCCCCCTAAATCACTCAAGGTATGGACCACCTCACTATTCCTAATCTGAATTGGGAGAGTGAACTTCCCTGGGTCCTTAAGCTTCTTGGAAATATTCTATGTTACCACCGAGATACACTTCTCAGTAAGTGATACCACCTCCATATCCTACAACTTTACCTTATTTGCAACCATATCCTTCAAGTACTTAGCGTAATTTGGCATACCCTACAAAATATCTAACAGAGGAAGGTTAATGTGAATCTCTCTGAACATATCAAAGAACTTCTTAAAACATGCATTCTCCTTTGCTTTTCTATACTTCTGAGGGAATGAAAGTTGCGGCATCTTCTTCTTCTCTTCTGCAATAATTTTTTCTTTCAAGTACTCAGACTTTTTTGAATTTATAGAAATATTTTTGGATATCTAAGGGAGAGTCAAATATGTGTCTACCTCTTTAGTTGGCTTTGGAGGTTCTTCATTGAGCACTTTACCACTCCTCAAAGTGATTGCCTTTACCTGTTTTAGATTTTTTGTATCTGCTAGAAAACCACCTTGAGGCCTGGCATTTAGTGTTTGTTGTAACTTCCCCAACTTCAACTCTAAGCTTATTTTGGCCACTTGTTGATTCTTTAATTATGCCTGTTGACTTTTCATATCCGCATCCATTTGTGCTTAACCATCTAAGAGTTGTTTCATCATCTCCTACATATTGCTAGTTGATTGATTTGGTGGAGCATATTGTTGTGGGGCATTCCATGTATAAATTGGTGGCTGAGTCTTCCACTTCATGTTGTAGGCATTACCATAATTAGTCCTTTGAAAATTACCCATATACATTACCAATTTCGTATTTGCAACATATATAGCTGCTGAATAGCCACTATTACCACAAATTTCACACAAACCTGCAGTTTATTAGATTGCATTGACTGTGGCTGCAGGATGTCCTACTCCCAACTTTAGACTGCTTATTTGATTATGCAATGCAGAGATCTGAGCAGATATGGCAGTAAATTGGTCAACCTCCAATACCCATGCAATTCATTTCGTGGAACTTCTAGAATCTGAATTCCACTCGAGATTTCCTAGATCTATGTGGTTCAATAAAGTATACAACTCATCATATGTCATCACAAGAGCTTGACCACCTATATCTAAATCTACCATTATTTTTGTATTATGATCAAGATCTTCTACAAAAGTATAAGCCAACACTTCATTGGACTGTTGATGGTGTGGACAGTCCCAAAGAAGTGCATTGAAATGCTCCCAAGCATGGTATAGATTCTCGTCTGGCTTCTGTTTGAAGCACACAATCTCACTACGAAGTCTTGTAGTCTTTCCAGATAAAAAAATGGATGAGGACTTTCCATGACATGTCGTCCATTGATGTGATTAAATTTACCATCTCTGCATTCAACCATTTTTTTTGCTTTCCCCAACAATGAAAAGGGGAGCAACATTATCCTCACATAGTCTGCATTCACACCTATAGTGATGAATGTGTCACTAATTTTCAAAAATTTTTGCAAGTGGACCTGTGGATCTTCATGTGAAATCCCTATGAACTCTACTGCTAATCAGAAGCTGTACCATATTCCATTTGAGCTCAAAATTACCTTCAGCTACCGGTTTCTTAAATGGGGAGGTCAAATTTATTGGAAGTGGGATTGCCACTTCTCTAACTGTCCTGTGGGCTAGTTTCTCTTCAGCCATTAGAGTAGGATTTTCTTGATATTTTACGATTTAAGGAATACGGGGGAGAAGCATTGTTTCTCTTATTTGTTGATGGAAAAGTTGCTCAGGTTTGGAGCTTGGTTCAACGAAGTTGTGATCCCTTTCCAGCTTACTACTTTGTAAACCTATTTCCTACAAATACACAACCAAGACCAAGAATAAAAAGACAAAAGAAATCTAAAAGTAAAACTAAATAAAATAGTTTCCAAATTATAAGTCCCCGGCAACAACGCCAAAACCTTGACAGCTCCCAAGCGCACACGCAAGTATATATGGCCTACCAAGTAATATAGTGTCCTTAAAGAAAGATGAATATTGATCCCACATGGACTTATTCTAACAACTATTCAAATTTAGTTCATAATTGAGATTCAATTGACGCAAGAGTAACCAAAATAGAGTTTTGAATATTTGTAAACTAAGGTAAATTAAAAAAGGTGTAAAATAAAGGTCTTGAGATAATATTTGGAGTAAAGCCTAGTATTAAAGCACTTCGAACAATCATACTATGTTATTGAACTTCATTCGTTAACTTTCTTATCTTGGTTATTGATTCGTAGGGTTAATCGCATGATCATGGTCTCCCAACCTCTAACATTTACCTAATTTGGACATTTCAACTACATCATTGAGCGGGGATGTAATAACCCAATTAAGTTCTTTAAGATATCAACCTACATGTGAATTAAGTAAGGCCTCTAAGTACATACCTATCCTAGATGCTAATTTGAATTCCATATTTCATAAAAGAATACATACCATACTTTGTTCATCCCCATGTTCTATCTCCCTAATCCCTCTCTCGAGATCATAGGGTTGGAAATAGATGTATTCTAAGGGTGATCAAGCCTCAAAATTGCTAAAATAAGAATGAACACACAACCAAATAATGATAAGAAAATCAAAAAAACTTAATTCAAAACAGCAGTACTCATGTTCTTGGCTTTAACCCCGAAAAGGGGGAGTTAAGCCACGCATAGTCATAATCGTAATCACAAGATTGTAATTAACTAAAGACGTGGATAAACTAAATTAAAGTAATTAAAAAAACCTAAAAAGAAGTTTCAGCAGCCTCTCAATCTCCCAATACTTCCAAGATTTTCCAATATTAATAAATAACGTGTGCAACATATATTTATAGTAAACCACAAATGCCTAATTTGTGTAGGACAAGGGTTAGTTTTTGGCCGTGTTTGAAATAGCCAACATGTCGCGTGGATTATCCAATGTACTAACCACCTCAAGGAATTGATAAACATGTAACAAAACCACTGTAGGGTGTTGAGTATCACGTCATAAAACCACTGCATCGCACCTAAATCGCCCTAGATCACTGGAATTTCCATAAAACATTTTGGTAAAGTCTTTATTGTCCAATCTTTCATCCCTTGTCTTGTGGTGTATTTCTAATGGATTTACAACCTTTATATCATTAATATATAACCATTTTCAGCTCAAAAATCTTCCTACATAATCACACACCTCAAATTTGAGATAATAACAACACAATATTTATAACGATGAATCAAAACAAGAGCCAAGATTAGGCTAGTTTCCATGATCTTTTACTTTATTGATCCGACTCTTAACTTAATCAAATTGAACTTTAAAGGTTACAAACAAGTTGTTCCACATATAAATACACTTATTAAACCATTTGGAACTCCTTTAACACATTAAAATCCCACACAACCAACTAGACACACAACTAGCTCAAGCTAGTAAGACTAGTTTTCTCGATTGAACTCTAAATGACTCAATTAAGTACAAACTTGTTTGAAAACACTTTTAACCTTTGTATTCACATCCTTGAAAACTTATATGCTTATTTATATCATCATCACATATAAAGCACACGAAATATCCTCAAAACTAGGCTAAATAAGCTAGAATAGTAACACTAAAGTGCATAAATACATCCAATATTAGTTACAATTGTGCTACTTTTCATTCGGAGACAGGGTGAGATCTTAGAGCTATAGTTGGCCTTTTTTCCTTCTTCTAATTTTTTTAGTCTTTCATTATTAGAGACTGATGCATACTTGACTATTATAGTACTCATATTTCTTTTTTTAATGGCTCTTATACTGACACAACTAGGTTATGGGATATTACTTTTACCTTATTTATCTTCCATATTAGTACTATTAACAATATTATTATTATTATTATTATTATTATTTACCTAATTTATTATTGTAAGTCTTTACTTGTAAATTTTTGGCATTAATGTGATTTTCCCACTAAATTAGCTCGTTGCTCATAGATTCAAGCTATGATTTATATTATCTAATATTTTGATAAAGTAGGTGTCATAATGACTCAAAAATTGAGTTGAGACAAATTGGTATCGGATCACTAGATTCACCAATATTATTGGTACAAGAGCAAGTATCTTGTAGAGTCCCACAAATTGAAATGATGACCCCCATTTAATATTTTCAAGAGGAAATAGGACATTCTTAGGAGATATTTACTTTTTTTACTCCTCTTATGCTAAGATTCTGAGTTGGTTTCTAAAGTATACTTTGGTTTTACTCTTTTATGGAAGCTAGAATGTGTGCTACCGCTACACGAGACGATGACCTTGAGTTCGTAACTATGGGTATAATAGAAATTTATGGATAACCTAATGGTAAAGGAAAAACTAGAGATGTATCCCTGACTAGGGACTGAAATAAGGGGCCTTTACTCGACCCTATTTCTACTCCCAAGAAAGAGATTATTCTACCCCAGCCAGTGGTGGGCCAAGTACCAACCCAGGATCCACTGGGGTTTATTCCTTCTTTGATGCTCTAGGATATATTAGTTGATCTCTTTGGATTAGTTCATGGTGCACAGTCTATGGATTAGAGTGGTATTGAGATGGAGTTACAACGTGTAGCTGTGGATCCTAAAGATGAGGTCTATCCTACACCGATGGTTGCTCGGTCAGTAGTTCCTCAACATGCTATATTGATTAAGAAGAAGAAGATGCTGGGTAGATTATTGTGATTTACTCTACCTAGGTTTTTTGGTTCACCTGGCGAGGATGCTTATGATTTCTTATGAATGCAAGGTCAAGCTCCATAATTTAGGCCAAGTTTAGACTCTTGGTGTGGTCTACACTAACTTCCAATTAGATTTAATAGCTCAACACTTGTAGGGAGGTTATCTTAATTCCTGTACAGTTGATCTCCCATTTTGATATGGGCTCAGTTCTCTAAGGTCTACATGAAGAAGTATATGACTCATAATCTTAGAGATTATTTAAAGGATTAATTCTTGAGGTTGGAGTAAGGTTTTATGACTGTTGTGGACTATGAGGCTCGATTTCATGAGTTGGCTGGGCATTCCACTTCTATCTTGCCGACTGAGTATGAATAGGTTTGGTGTTTTGTTCGGTATTGAGAATCCCACTTTGCATGGCTATGAAAAATTGGTTTCTAAGGTAGATCATTTGCTGACGTTTTTGATCATGCACAGGTCATGAAAGATATGCATCACGAGGCCCAAGGGGGAATCTATAAGAGTCCATGATATCACAGTAGTTTCAATAAAAGTCATAGTGGCTCACGGTTCAAAGGTAGTAGTTCTCAGGGTTGATACTGTAACGCCCTAAAAATCTATCCCAAGACGTCACACGGTGATTGGAACCACAAGTGATCCTAAATTAACCCATTAACTGGCATACTGTTAAGCAACTGAATTATCACATAAAAAATAAATATTCTACTATGAAGAAACATAGTCATACTAAAGATCTAAAATAGATACAATACTAATGAAGCTTTACAATCTGATAAATCTGAAGGATAAAACTAAAATTTACATAACTGACTCTGACTGACATCTATGAAGCCTCTACTATACTGACTAAAGATAGTTGGGACATGCCCCGAACTACCAATAATCAATACATATTAAAGTAAATGAACTATGTATGAACTAAAATTGTCTGGAGTTCCTGAAGTAGGAGAACTCATCACCTGTTGGCTGGAATCTGCAACTGTCTAATCAGGATGCATAGGCTATAACGGGTACCTACATTATGAGAAAATGTAGCCACACAGACGTATATATGGATCAATACTTCTAGAATGTACTAAGTATGCAGGGGTGAATGTAATAAGTAAAACTGATTTCATACATAATCGTAAAATATATATGCTAAGTGTAAGTAGACTCACCAATAGGCTGGAATAAACTAAAAGTTGAAAACATCTTAAAACATGAGTAATAAACATGATATGATAAGCTGGTGAATCTCTAAACTTAATTGTTGTAAAACTTACTTTAATAATATAAGTATAATTGAAGATGAATATTAGGCATGTTGAACTGGACTGTACTTAGTATGAATAACTGGACTGAAACTATAAAGTATTATGCATATAAGAAAGGGACTGACTGAGTAACATGAGGTAACTGAGCATAAATTTGTAAAGACTGTATTATCTGAGAATGCAAGACCAAACGTGTAACATGATTCTGAAATAGTATGTAAACTGAGGTAATGGAATACTGATAACTGATAACTATATGCGATGGTCAAGAAAACTTGAAACTTAACTGAGTTACTAATATGATTACCGTACTGGGATTAGGACTGAGATTGTAACTAAATAGTAACTAAGACTGTATTTGAAACTGTAACTAAGACTGTAACTGAGATTGTATACTGAGTTTTGATAACTGATTAACTGATATCTGAGTTTACAGATACTGTATTACTGATAAATAGGATACTATATTTGACAGTCCTATTTTTATGGAACTATGTTGAGTTCCGTACTAACTTGAGTGACTTTATCTGATAGTCCTAAATCTGTAGAACTAAACTGATTTCTACACTGAGTATGAAACTAAAAATGTGGAAAGTAATCACCTAACTGACATTCCCCTCTCCAAAATGATTGGGGTCCAACCTGTAACCCATGTTAGAAGGGTGTCAGTACCGTGCCACGGATAAAGACAATTGAAAAGATACCCTTATATGGCAGGTACTCTAATGAGAATGGTGGAACCCTCAACTGACAGGTTAAAACACCTCATCATCCCTCATCTGGAAGGTTTGATATCTCAACCTACATTGGCTACGTAGTTCTGGAATGCAAGGATTGCTTCAAAGGATCATACCCTCTATTGGCAGGTGTGTTCGCATCCTTAGGTTCACTCGACGCTGAATCCTACTCCCAACTGAATAGACACTGAACCAATTTCTTAGTTGAAACTAGGCTTGACTGAACTGTTACTGTTCTTACTGTTTTACTGAGCTGAACTGAGTTCACTGTATTCAATTGACTGATGGAAATATTATTGAATTCTATTAACTGACTGAATACTACAGAGGTCTAAACAGAATACATAATATTACTAAGGTCTGAACTGAATACTAAATGCTACTGAGGTCTGAACTGAATACTGAATGCTTTTGAGGTCTGAATTGAATATTGAATACTACTGAGGTATGAACTGAATAGTGAATACTACTGAGGTCTGAACTGAATACTGAACTAGACTGGACTGATATTGAGTTTACTGAGTTTTCCTGAGTTTTGTAACAGGTTAAGTTCTATTGAATTCTGTAACTAACTGAGAATACTACTGATCGTGGCATGACTGAGACTATTCCATAACTGACACTTGCTCTAGGTAAGAAGCTAAATTGTTGGGTATTAAATACCCCCAGGACTCGATAGCATGAAATTAAGGCATGGCATGATCATAATAGTACGACAATAGTCAATTGTCAATAATACTTTCATTTAGATATTTTGTCAAACACTTGGAGGTTATGGACTTGTACATGGATGAGAACACATGGTAACATGTCATGATTATCCTATTCAATTCACAGGGGCATTCTATTAAGCCCATGGATATTAATACTTGTACATAGAAATATCTTATAAACATGAGAGCATAGCATGGTTTCATAACCAACACCGTGAATTGGGGAAATTACATGAAATTCACTTGAAATACGACATGGGCATTTCATCACAACATGTAAGGATCAAACATGTGGAAAACATGAACTTAGAATAAGGAATTATTTCTAATTATCTTGAATATATAATCCACCATGGAATCAAACTAAAACTCTAAGTACATGATATGTTAGCCTTTGTTCAAAATCATTCTTGTAGGCATTTCATTAAACACTTGTAATTCATGGTTTAGGCTAAGTATGAGAGTATTAAAAATAGTAGTAATAGAATAATTCCATCTCTAAAATCACCAATTAGGGTATAAATTTAGCAAACAATAGCATTCAAAGATGTGAGGTTTAATATCACCCACAATTTCATGAAAACACGATATAATCTTGAGATTCATGAAAACATATAAACAAAATTCATGGGAACATGTAAAAATTGTGACTTTAAACTTTAAATTTGAGTTTTGGGATCCATGGGTGAAAGAGGACCCATGGATCAACTCCCACATACCTCAATGTTTCTTGAATTGTGAAGAAAGCTTGAATCTTCGAATCTTGAAGGATGAACTTGTGAAAGAAACTTCATTCTTGATTTTTCTTGAAGGTTTATTGAACTAGGAAACTTTAACCCTTGAATTCTTGAAGAAATATTGAATTCAAAACTTAAATCCTTGTGTTCTTGAGAGAAAATTTGAACTTTTTTCATGGTGGAAAAAGAGGAGGGTTTACGTGGGTTTTGATGATTAAAAGTGCATAAATAATACCCTTTGGGGTGTTATACCTCATCCATTGGATGTTTGGGGTTTAGGGGAAAGGACAAAAGTGTCCCTAGACCTTTTAGGAACTGATTTAGCATGAAAAACGGTTTGGATCCATGTCAATTTTTGTGTCGGGGCGACATCAACGCGACGCGTTGAGATCGCATTGGCTTATTGCCTCACACGAAAAATGCCATAAGTTTTTACTCGATTATAAGATTTTGGAAAAATTGGTATTTTTGGAAAGATAATTCAATTATATGCAATTTGATGGGTCTTGAGATGAAAAATTATACGTATATAAAAATCTATACATGTTTAAATTAGACCGTTGTAGAATTGAATGCCAAACTTTGGACTAATCAAAGGCTCTAAGATTAACTTTGTTCTAAGTGATTCTTATGAATATTTTTCACCTCAAAAGAAAATTAAACATGAGGATAAATTTCATGAAACTTATATTTGAATGGAAATTATTTAGATCATAGCTTATACACGTAGGAACGACGGTTAAAAGACTAGCCCAAAATGCGAGATATTACATTATCTCCCCTTGGAAACATTCGTCCTCGAATGAAACTGGTTAGACTGAGAGTACTGTACGAAGGTAACTGAGATCATATTCTTAACATGCATGACTTGGAACATGATTTCATAACTGATTCCTAAACATGATACATAAACTGAATATTATGAACTGAACTGATTTCTTGAATACATGCAATGGCATGAGAATGATTATAAGGCTGAGATAGAAATGAAAGAGTCAACTGATGAGTAACCATTACTTCAAGATGGATCCTATTTTGTAAAGTGAAATTAAAGGTTTAGGACATGAATACTTGGGGTATCACAATACATCTCCCCCTTGGGATACTTTATCTTCTAAATGGTATTTACTTGGTTAAGATACTACAGAAAGATTGTGATGATGCATGGGAAACTTTTGGACTGAATCATGACTGAATATCTGGGATAAAAAACTGATCATGATGCATGAACTGAGTTGAATTCACAAATTACGTGGATGCGAATGAATTACCTCTCGGAATAGCCATATTCATGATAATTTTGAATAGTATGACTAGATGGGAATATGGAAATCCATAGGAACTTGTCTGTTTGAATGCTAGACTAGATTGTTGGCTATATGGACTGAATTATACTAAAAGCTTATACACAACTATAAATTCTACTTGTACATCAACATGACATTCAAGCCTATCTTCATAACCACATATGAACTTGCAGGCAAACCACCACAAAAGTATTTTTCTAATTTTCTCTAAACCTCTATCCTTAAAACTTTCATGCACTAGCCCAAGAGACACATATAGAATTTTAACTAATCATAACATAAGGAGAGGTCACTGAAAGTTAGAACATGAGGACCTGAAATATGAAAGAATAACTTTGTCACTCAACTAAGGCCTGAGGAATAAAGTATCAATGACATGAATTCATCAAGAGGTCTGAACTAAGGACATACATGACATAAACTGAATTTTTTTGATCATTAGAGGTATAGAATGAGCACCTGAAACTAAAAATACCGTAAGGCATGGGTACATGAGTCATGAGCTGCATGACCTGAGTTTGGAGTTCATGATGTCATGGAATAGGATTCGTACTACTGAGTGAACTAAAACTCCTTATACTAGGAACTGGATGTGTACATTATTTTTGATTAAGCGCATGAATATGAGCTGTGATGATGGAGCTGACATATTAGGCATGAGTTGATATCGTGATGGCTGAAAAACTTTGCACTGAGATAAGAATAGGTTGGGAATCATCCCTCCTTACTGCTTTTATACACACACTGGTGCTACTACTAGAATCTAAGAGCCTGACTTGGTTACATGTTCTATGATCTCCCCCTTAGCTTTAAGACATCATCTTAAGTTTGTGACCACTTTACTAAACTCTAAACTGAAATGCAATCACTTTACTCTAGATTGTGGGGTGTAATAATACACGTGAATCATAAACTCATCCACACCATCATACTTTATCTTAAATCAACAAACTTAAATTCTTACATACACTGTTCAAGCCTACTGATTCACCTTTCGTACAACTAGCCTATGAATATATAATATGCTCAATCTGGATAATGTTATCCCGACTTTACTACTGCTAAACTTCTGGGTTCATACTTCTAACTCTAAATCACATACTGAAAAAGGAATTCTAAAAAGGAAAATTGAAAGAACATCTGACTTTGGCTTAATACATGATTTTCATGAACATGAATAAAATATTTATAAATTTAGGACATAAGGGCACCGATGGGATACATTTTGAGCCAATATGCAATCCCATAACTATCTGTGGGGACTGGATGAGGAAACACTATCTGTAAGGACTTAATATTTTCTATTTCTATCGCCTCAAAACTAAGGTAGAGTTAGCATGAATAGATAAAGATAAGGATCTACATAAATTTCTTAGATAATACTTCTACTGCATGATCTGAGACTTGAAAGAAGGGAAATAGTTCCCAGATGCCTTGTAGCCTCTCGAAGAAAAGTACAGACATCTCCGTATTGTTCCACAAGACTCTACTAGATGCGGATTCGTAGACACCCTAAGACACTTGAACTCTGTGCTCTGATACCAAGTTTGTAACGCCCCAAAAATCTATCTCTAGACGTCACACCGCGCTTAGAACCACAAGTGATCCCAAACTAACCCATGAACTAGCATACTTTTAAGTAACTAAATTATAACATAATAAATAACTATTCTACAGTACAGAAACATAGTCATACTAAAGATCTAAAATAGATACAATCCTAATGAAGTTTTATAATCTGATAAATCTGAAGGATGAAACTAAAATTTACATAACTGACTCTGACTGACATCTATGAAGCCTCTACTATACTGGATATAGATATTTAGGACATGCCTCTAACTACCACTAATCAATACACATGAAAGTAAATGAACTGTACATGAACTAAAATTGTCTAGAGTTTCTGAAGTAAGAGAACTCATCACCTGCTGGCTGGAATCTGCAACTGTCTGATCGGGATGTATAGGCTATAACTGGTACCTACATTATGAGAAAATGTAGACACACAGACGTATATGTAGATCAGTACTTCTGGAATGTACTGAGTATGTAGGGATGAATGCAATAAGTAAAACTAATTTTATACGTAATCATAAAACATGCATGCTAAGTATAAGTAGACTCACCAATAGGCTGGAATAAACTGAAAGCTGAAAACATCTTAAAACATGAGTAATAAATATGATCTAATAAGCTGGTGAATCTCTACCTTTAGTTTTTGTAAACATACTTTAGTGATATAAGTATAACTGACGCTGAATACTGGGCATGTAAAACTGGACTGTACTTAGTCTGAATAACTGGATTGAAACTATAGATTATTATGCATATGAGAAAGGGACTGATTGTGTAACATGAGGTAACTGAGCATGAATTTGTGAAGACTGTTTTATCTGAGAATGTAAGACCAAGCGTATAACATGATTCTAAAATAGTATGTAAATAAGGTACTAGAATATTGATAACTGAATAACTAATAACTTTACGCGATGGTCAAGTAAACTTAAAACTTAACTAAGTTATTGATCTTATTACCGGACTGGGACTGGGACTGAGATGATAACTAAGACTATAACTAAGACTATAACTGAGATTATACACTGAGTTATGATAACTGATTAACTAATATCTGAGTTTACTGATACTGTATTACTGATAAATGGGAGACTGTATCTAACAGTCCTATTTTTGTGGAACTATGCTAAGTTTCGTACTGACCTGAGTGAATGTATCTAGTAGTAATAATTTTATAGAACTAATCTAAGTTCTATACTGAGTCTGAAACTGAAACTATGGGAAGTAATCATCTAACCGACATGCCCCTCTCTGAACTGATTGGGGTCCAACCTGTAACCCCAGTTGGAAGGGTGTCAGTACCATTCCACGAGTAAAGACAACTAAAAAGTTACCCTCATTTAGCAGGTACTCTAATGAGAATGGTGGAATCCTCAATTGACAGGTTAAAACACCTTATCAACCCTCATCATGCAGGTTTAATGTCTCAACCTACGTTGTCTACGTAGTTCTGGAGAGCAAGGATTACTTCTAAGGATCACACCCTCTAATGGAAGGTGATTCCCCATCCTTGGGTTCACTCGGCACTGAATCCTACTCCCAACTGAATAGACACTTAATCGATTTCCTAGTTCAAACTAGGCTTGACTGAACTGTTACTGATCGTACTGTTTAACTGAGCTGAACTGAGTTTTGTTGACTGATGTAAATATTACTAAATTCTATTAACTGAATAACTACTATAGAGGTCTGAATTGAATACTAAATATTACTAAGGTCTAAACTGAATACTGAATGCTACTGAGGTCTGAAATGAATACTAAATGCTACTGAGGTCTGAACTGAATACTGAATGCTACTGAGGTCTGAACTGAATACTTAATACTAATAAGGTCTAAAATGAATACTGAACTGGACTAGACTGATACTTAGTTTACTCAGTTTTCCTGAGTTCTATAACTGGATGAGTTCTATTGAGTTCTATAACTGACTGAGAATACTACTGATCATGACATGACTAAGACTAATCTGTAACTGACACTGGCTCTAGGTAAGCAGCTAAATTTTTGGGTATTAAATACCCTCAGGACTCAATAGCATGAAAGTAAAGCATGGCATGATCATAATAGCATAATAATAGTCAATTGCCAATTATTCTTTCATTTAGACATTTTGTCAAACACTTGAAGGTTATGGACTTGTACATAGATAAAAACACATGGTAACATGTCATGATTATCCTATTGAATTCATAGGGTCATTCTATCAAGCACATGGAGATTAATACTTGGACATGGAAATATCTTAAAAACATGGGAGCATAGTATGGTTTCATAACCAACACCTTGAATTGGGGAAATTACATGAAATTCACTTGAAATAGTACATGTACATTTCATCACAACATGTAAGGATCAAACATGTGGTAAACATGAACTTAAAATAAGGAATTATTTCTAATTATCTTGAATATAGGATCCACCATGGAATCAAACTAAAACTCTATGGACATGATATGTAAGCCTTTGTTCAAAATCATTCTTGTAGGCATTTGATAAAAAACTTGCAATTGATGGTTTAGGCTAAGCATGGGAGTAGTTAAATATAGTACTAATAGCGTGATTCCATCTCTAAAATCACCAATTAGGGTATAAATTTAGCAAAGAATACCATTCAAACATATGAGGTTTAATATCACCCTCAATTTCATGGAAACATGATATAAGCTTGAGATTCATGAAAACTTATAAACAAAATTCATAGGAACTTGTAAAGATTGTGACTTTAAACTGGAAATTTGAGTTTTGGGCTCCATGGGTGAAAGAGGATCCATGGATGAACTACCACATACCTCAATTTTTCTTTAATTATGAAGAAAGATTGAATCTTTGAATCTTGAATGATAAACTTGTGAGAAACTTCATTCTTGATTTTTCTTGAAGGTTTATTGAACTAGGAAACTTTAACCCTTGGATTCTTGAATAAATATTGAATTTAAAAATTAAATCCTTGTGTTCTTGAGAGAAAAGATTAACTTTGTTCATGGTGGAAAAAAAGGAGGGTTTATGTGAGCTTTGATGATGAAAAGTGGACAAATAATGCCCTTTAGGGTGTTATAAATCATCCATTGGATGTTTGGGGTTGAGGGGAAAGGACCAAAGTGTCCCAATAACTTTTAGGAACTGAATTAGCATGAAAAGATATTTGGATCCACGTTAGTTTTTCATTTCGGTGCGCAATCGATGCGACGCGTTGAGATTGCATCGGCTTATTACCTCACACAAAAAATACCATAAGTTTTCACTCGGTCATCGGATTTTGGAAAAATTGGTATCATTCGAAAGCTAATTCAATTATCTACAATTTTATGGGTGTTTATATGCAAAATTCTATGTATATAAAAAGTTATACATATTTAAATTAGACCCTTGTAGAATCGAATGCCAAACTTTGGACAAATCAAGGGCTCTAAGCTCAACTTTTTTCTAAGTGATTCTTATGAACATTTTTTACCTCAAAAGAAGATCAAACATGAGGATAAAGATCATTAAACTTATATTTGAATGGAAATTATTTAGATCATAGCTTATAATATAGGATCGATGGTTCAAAGACTATCCTGAAATGCGAGATATTATAGATACCCTCTACACTAGCCTTACCAATACCAAGGACAGTGTAGTATTCCTATTCATGATGCTCTTTGGATCACTGATATAGGCTAATATGGTTACAGTAATCATTCTAGCTCGAGTAGTGATCAGCCTCCGAGAGGTTTATCTTCTGGTTATTCTAGCCGTGGTGGTTATTCTATGTCAGCCAAATCTTATGGTTTCAAGAAAATTCTGACGGAATGTTATGGTAATGGTTCCTTTAGTCATTTCTCGAAAGAGTTCCCCAGTCGTGGAGCAATGGTTCCTTCAACTTAAAGCATTCTGCCGATTAAGGTATTATATCCCCCCCAGTTAGATGTGGTATGCATGGTTATTGGAGTGGTTCCTAGGGTGATCTTAGAGGTCCTCAAGAAGGTAGGATAGGTTGATCAGAAGCCCAAAAAGGTAGAAAACATGGTTAGTTATATAAAGTGCCTTTTAGACCTAAGGCAAAGTCTTTGCTTGCTATTATTAAATGTATGATTTTAGTGTACCATCAATAGACTTTTTCTCTATTTGATTTGAGATCCATGTATTCTAACATATCTGATTATTATGCCCCACGATTAGAGTTATCTTGGGATTCTTTATCCGTGCCCTTATATTTATCTACTCCTATGCATATTTCTTTAGTAGTGGATTAGGTTTATAGATCGTTTGTTGTAACTGTTCGAGAGTTTGATACTCAGGATGATGTTATTGTGTTTTATATGGTGAAATTTTTTGTTATTCTGGGCATGGGCCATTTATCCTCCGATAATGCGGTCTTGTATTATTTTTTCAAGATCGTTACCTTACCCATTCTCGACACTCCCCTAATTTTGTGGTAGGGATCTATTAGATGAGAGTCAATGGGGATTGTCTCTTATATTTGAGCTAGGAGACTTGTTTTGATGGGTTTCAAGTCGTATCTTTCTTATATTCATGATGTTATCATAGAGAGTCCATCGCTTGACTCTGTTCCTATAGTTCATGAGTTTCTTGATATTTTTTCTATCATTCTACCTCATCTTTCTTCTGAGTATGATATAAAGTTTATTATTAATATTTAGATGAGCAACCAACCTATTTTTATTGCAGCTTACTGTATGGATTCTACCGAGCTTAAAAAGCTAAATTCTCAGCTTTAGGATCTCCTAGGTTAGAGTTTTATTAGACCGGGTCTGTCTTTTTGGGGTGCTTCTATCTTGTTCATAAAGAAGAAGGATGGTTCCTTGTTGATGTGTATTGACTACAGGCAGCTTAATAAGGTGATGATGAAGAATAGGTGTCCTATGCCTCACATTGATAATTTTTTTGACCAGCTTCAGGAAACAATGATGTTATCTAAGATTGATTTAAGGTCTAGTCACCACTAGTTGAGTATTCGGGCTGAGGATATCCCAAAGACAGCCTTTAAGACTCGTTATGTCCATTATGATTTCCTAGTGATGTCTTTTGGGTTAACTAATTCCCCAACTACATTTATAGATTCGATGAACAATATCTTTAGGCCTTATTTAGATTCCTTCGTGATTATGTTCATTGACGACTTCCTTGTGTATTTTAGGAGTAGAAAGGAGAGTATACAATATTTGAGAATTGTTCTCTAGGATTTGAGAGATCATAAACATTTTACAAATTTTCTTAGTGTGAGTTCCGACTCGAGTTAGTGACATTCATAATATATGTGGAGTCTATTGATAGGATTATGGTGGAACCAATGAATATTGAGGATATTCGTGAATGGGATCGACCTCTTCTGAGGTTCATAGCTTTATTAGTTTGATTGGTTATTATAGGTAGTTCATTGAGGGTTTTGCTACTATTGCAATGCAAATGACCAAATTGACTCAGAAAGATTTTTTTTTAGTGGTCTGAGGAGTGTGAGTTAAGATTTTACAAGCTCAAGGGATTTCTTACTTCAACTCCTATATTGGCTCTTCCTGGTGAGAGTGAGGAATTCACCATATTTTGTGATGCTTTCGATGTTGGTTTGGGTTATTTATTGATGCAGCAGGGTCGAGTTATTTCTTATGCATCAAGGTAGCTGAAGTGACACTTGCGCAACTACCTTACTCATGATTTGGAATTAGCGGTGGTAGTTTTTACACTTAAGATTTAGAGGCATTATCTTTATGGAATGCATTGTGAGATCTATATGAATCATCATAGTCTTCAGCACCTTATGACCCAAAGAGACCTTAATTCTAGACAACATAGATGGATGGAGTTTCTTAAGTATTATGACATCTCTCTTCTATATCATTAGTGCAAGGAAAATGTGGTAATGAATGTTTTATGTTGGAAGATAGTGAGTATGGATAGTTTGTCTTCTATCTGATTTTCTCAATGGTCATTGATGTAGGACATCCAATAGTTAGCCAACTGGATGGTGCAACTTAATATTTCTAACCCAGGAGGATTCTTGCTAGTGTTGAGGTAAGGTCTACCTTATTTGAGCAAATTTAGAGTCGCCAGTTTGAGGATATGAGACTTGGTATTATTCGTGATCAAGTATTGAGTGGTAAATCCAAGAGGGATACCATAGATTCTGAGGTTGTTCTAATATTTGATGCCGTATTTATATTTCTAGGGTTGAAGACTTAATTCAATCAATTTTGTGTGAGACTCACAACTCTAGATAATCTATTTGCCTAGGTATGACTAATATGTATAGTGATTTAAGGAAACATTATTGGTGTAGTGGAATGAAGAGAGATATGGAGGACTTTGAAGATTGTTGACATTATTGTCAACAGGTGAAGGTAGAGCATCAGAGACTCGGTAGCTTACTTCAGAGATTGCACATTCGTAAGTGGAAGTGGAAGAATATCACCATAGATTTTATTAGTGGTCTACCTTAAAATTCCTGCATTTTTAATGACATTTGGGCAATTGTAGACTGGTTGACTAAATTGGAACATTTCATTCTTATTTAGATGTCCTTCAGTGTCGAAAGGTTAGACCATATCTATGTTCGTGAGATAGTCCATTTGTACGGTGTGCCTATATCTATCATGTCGAATGGGGCTCAATGTTCACTTTTATTTTTAGGAGAGCTTTTTAAAATGAGTTGGGTACTCAAATGGATCTTAGCATAGCCTTCCAACCTCAGTCTGACAGACAATCGAATTGGACTATTCAGGTCCTTGAGGATATGCTCCAAGATTGTGTTACCGATTTTGGAGCTCAGTGGGAGTAACACTTATTTTTGACAGAGTTCACATATAGTAATAGCTATCATTAGAGTATTGAGATGGCCCCATTTGAGGCTTTGTATGATAGGTAAGGTCATTCTCCGATTGGATGGTTTGACACTTCTAAGATTAGATTTTGGATTGAGTCAGGGTGATTTAGGATAGGTTGAGGTTATTTCAGAGTAGTTACAAGACTTATACAGATTTTAGACTTCGTGCCTTGAAATTTAGAGTTTGTGATCATGTATTCCTTCGAGTATCACCCATGAGTGTGATGAGGTTCGTGAGGAAAGGCAAACTTAACGCTAGATATATAGGACCTTTTGATATCCTTCGCATAGTTGGATAAGTGGCATATGATATAGCCTTACTGTCACGATGACACAACCCATTTTCTTAGGTCTTGATGGCGCCTACTATAACCCACCAATAGGCAAGCCAAACCCGTAGTCTGGAACAACTAGTAACGGACCACCCAAATAGAATATGGAAAAAAATGCCAATTAAATGTAATAAAAGATCAATTACATAAATGAATCCCAACAACTGGTGGTATCAGTACAAGAGCTTCTAATATAATAAGAGTACAAAAGTGGAATAGATGAAGTAAGTTACACTGATACAACTTATCTTCAAATATAACATAGAGACAAATCTAGTACATAAGAGAGAGATAATTAATACTCCAAATATTAGGATCTCACTCTAAGTCTTTGAACCATGGATTCTCCACACGACGCACACATCAACGGTGATAACCTGTACTATGATTTGTAGGCTACAGAAGTGTAGTATGAGTACTAAATGAATAGTACTCAGTAGGCAACTACCAACTAAGATACAAAGATAAAGAAAATATATACAACATATAAACATAATGGAAACTATACCTTAAGAGTCAAGAGATCATATAACCGGTCAATGAGATAATAAGGATAGCCTATTCTAGTCATTTCTAAGAGACTAACATAATAAGGATAGGGAAATATCAAGGATGAATTGTCTTGTATCATCCATATTCATGAATCTTAATACTATACCGTATATCCCAGGACAATATATGAATAAAGGATGAAAGAAGGATAGATAACAATATTTAATGCTAAGGAATAAAATATACAATATGATCAAATTAAGGAAGGGATATACGGTAGTTCCATAGCTACATCTAGATAGGTATATGTATACATATAAATATAAGTTCAACTCAAAGTTTAACCTAAATTATCATATCTTCATTTTAATACCACCTTATAATCCTATCAGGATTTAATACCATGATGCTCAAGGTTTCTAATCCATATGGCTAGACATGAAATAATCATGTACAATATTGCAATCATAAGATAGAAAAGGCCAGAAACATACCTCAAATCCCGATACAAAAATAAAGACTAATCTGTCATAAACTAGCCATAATAATGATCATAACAATAATAATAATAATATCAATAAAAACACTACTAACAGGCTATTTCAGACAACCAAATACCTAGCCGAGCCTATGTACCCCTACCAACCCATGCTCAAAAGGTTAAATCAATATACAATCAACATAGGGCATAGTCATCACCCATATCCATGTAACTGTCCCATACCAATTGATAAATATAGGTGCATACTAGTGATAGGAAATGTTCATACAAGAATGAATGCTACAAAATCCACAATACCATAATCACCATTATCATAACCTTCATCATCATAATCAACCTCTAGCTCTGCTGGATATATAATAATCACAACATCCTCTGGCCTTGTTAGGTATCATCACTTTATAACAATATCGTTCAGCCTTTCTAGGTCTCATCACATCATCATAATATCCTTCATCCTTTCTGGATATCATCAAATCATCATAATATCCTCTAGCCTTGTCGAGTATCATCATATCATCATAATATCCTCCGGCGTTGCCTGGTATAAACATATCATCACAATATCCTCGGGCCTTGACGGGTATCAATATCAATATTATAGTATCTAAATCAATGTCACATAATAAAAAGCAAGCCCCACATGGACTAAAGTAAAGTGCAAGCCCCACGAGGGATAAAGTAAATTATAAGCCCTTGAGGGCTAAAATAAATGGATATGAAAAGAGAAGAAAGTAGAGTATATTTCCATAATTCATCGATCATCATCAATATCGCATACTTAGTAAGTGTATATATGATAGGTGCAAGGACTCAAGCCATGGCCAAAAGAGTGTAAACTTGTAAGTTTATCGCCGGGAGTGAACTTCAGGACTAAATCTCTTATAAAAGTGTGGAGTAAAGAGGAGTGTCAAATTATGGACCAGAATATATCTTATTCAAATCATTAAAAACATCACTATTGACCTTTTTTACACATTTAACTTATTCATTAAGTTAGACAGTTATTATTATGAAGAAATCCTTTTTAAGGGTTAAAAATAGGTTTTACCCTCTATCTACGAAGAATAGTCATAAGATAGTATTTTAGCTAAAATCACATCAATTAGAGATATAATGATCATTAATATATCAAATCTATGCATGTCGTCACCAGTATTCAAATCAATGAAATCGTAAGCGTGATACCACATCATCCTCCGTCCCATTCTAGAGAGATGGGTATATAAACTTATATACATATTCATAACTACAATCGTATCCTTTAAAAGGATAAATACTTCCTAGATTTCCTACTTATATCATACCACAAACTTAGGTCTAATAATGTGTTCAAAATAATCATAACGTCATAATCATGACATTAGGCCTATATATATATCCGAAACTCGTATCTATAATTATACTTATAAGACGACGCATATCTATGATCATGTCACATATAAGAGGCATCTCACATCTAGGAGTCATAATATATTTATAAAGCATAACTCATAACTATGTGGCATAACACATCTATAAGACATCTCATATATATAGATCATACATCATGACTATGAGAAATATAACCTCTCCAGGACAATTATCATATCAAAGAGAAAATATAATCTCTATAGGCTAAATAACATGTTTAAGAGAAAATAATATCAATAAGGGCCCAACATCATGTCTGAGAGGAAATAGCATCTCTAAGGTCGAATATTATAGAGGAAGAAACATCTCTAAAGTACCGATATCACATCTAAGAGGAAATGGCAGCACTAAAGGCCATTAATCATAATTCTGGAAAAGTCATCACAAGTTATGATCAATTCACCAAGCAAATCTCATAAATAAGGCTCATGAGTCACATCTAGGCCTAATATCAGCAACTAATACCACAATGGATAACACATGTCTTGGCTTAAATGGGACGGATGAACCAACTTCTAATTCTCAATTTCCACATTTAGGAAATCTATGCCTAAACTAGGCTAAGGTATCTAGTTCAACTTCTAGATGTCAAGGAAGCCACAACAAAGTGTAAGATAACAACTTTGACTAGAAACATAGGTGGTTAAGTCAACTCTACCCAAATTATGGTTCCAATATCACCAAACTATCCCAACAATATTTAAATATACTAATCATGCTTCTAATATTAAAACCACATCCCAAACATAGCATTATTTTAATACCCGCACTTTTCCAAGCTTGAAATTTTTTTCCCAAGAATGTTAGAAACTTTCTTTGAAAGATGAATCCACTTTTTTACGCGTGTTATTTTCAATATTTTCACTTTTTATCATGTGTAAAATTAAATAAGCTTTCCATCGATACCAAATTTGCCCAAATCTGACACTCGGGCGAAGAGTTAGAGCCTTTTTAGTGAGACAGTGTATCACCTGATCCTTCAGCGCATCGCAGAGATAGCTCAAATGGAAATTGTCTATTTCCAGTGTTGCTCTGTGATAGTGTCATGTCGCTTCAAACTTACAGGTCTTAAACAAGCTGGCAACGCGATAGCTTCGCGTCGCGCTACCATGCAGATTCCCAATTGTCCAGTTCCAGTGACTTGGCGTGATAGTGGCGCGTTGCACCAAGAATGAAAATTGGAAAATTTTCTCAAAAATTAAAATACATTTCCTAGGGTTAAAAGTGTCAATTTTCCTACCCTATATAAGCTCAAAAACATAGATTTGAGCCTCTATTACACAAAAATATACTTTATTCTCTCAAAATCCCCTTAAGAACACATTAGGGTTTTCATACAAGATTCAAGTTCAAGAATTTCCTCCATCAATCTTTGTGTATTTATGAACCAAGGTGTGCATAGTGTTCATTCATGGACTCTTTCCGTCCATGAAGCCCAATAATCTCTTTTCCAACTTCAAGTTTATGGATTTCTTCATGAGTTTCATGTTGGGTTTGTTTTGTTCATGTTGACAATGATTAATTGAATTCTAATCTATGTTGGCTAATCAATTTTATGTGGAATTAATTAGTATGGATGTATATTCGTGTGAACTTACAATTAAACCTTATAATGATAAAATTAGAATTGAACCATGATGTCTAATTGTTGTACAAGGTTGTTTACATATACTATTCCTACCATGTGTTTGATTGAATGCCTATATAAAGGAAAAGTGCCCAACTAGCATGATATTATGAAATGCCCATGTATGTACAAGCTTATGCATATCACATGTTACATGAAGTGCTTCAATATATTAATTATGAATTGTGTTATTGGTCATGTGTTCGAGTAAGTCATGTTATGTCAGTTTCTTTCCATCGAGTCCTAGGGATACTTGTACCCGACAACTTAGTTGTGTGCCTAGAGACATGTCATGTTTTCACGATATTCTCAGATAAGTCATGATCTATAGAACTCAATTAGTCATATGACTCAGGAAATCTCAGAAATCTCAGTAATCTCAGTAGTTCAGCAACCTCCGTGATCTCAGTTTTCCCAGTAAGTCTCAGTAACTTCAGTACTCTCAGTCAATCCTTAGATCTCATTATCATTTCGTCGGTCAATAGAACACAGTAAATTCAATTTTAGCTCTGCTAAATGATACCATTAGTTAATCAGTTCAGTTCAGTTAAATCAGTTAAGTTTAGTTAATCAGTTCAGTGTCTATTTAGTTGGGAGAAGGATTCAACACCAAGTGAACCCAAGGATGGGGACTCACCTATTATTCAGTGGAGGGTGTGATCCTTAGAAGCAATCTTTGTGTTCCAGAACTACGTAGCTAGCGTAGGTTGACGTTCACCCTACACGTTTAAGGATATATATATACATCTTATTTGGGTTACCTACTAAGAGGGGATGACGGAAGAGCTCCCTATCAGCGAGGGGATACCCACAACAGGTCTTTACCCATGGCACGATATTGATACCCTTCTAACTAGGGTTACAGGTAAGATGATTACCTCTCACATTCTCAGTCACAGTCTCAGTCACAGACACAGTCTCTGTCTCAGTCTCAGTAAAAAAAATTAAGCTAATTCTATCAGATTCAAGACTGTCAGATACAGTCACTCATGTTATCAGTTATATTAGCTCTCAAAACTTATTTTATCAGTATTCAACTTCAGGACTGTCAAATATAGTTAACCAGGCTATTTTTTTATCATCAGAACTATCAGAAATAGTTATTCATGTATCAGTTACATAGTATCGTTTCCTCAGTATTCAGTAATATAGTATCAGTCTTTCTCACTTATTAGCGACTCAGGGGTCAATATCAGTAGACTCAGTATTCATTCCTATCTCGATCTCAGTTATAGTTATGTAGTCATGCATGTATTCTCACATTCATGTTACTCAGTTAGTTAGTATTGTTCATGCATATGAACCATTTGCATTTATCCTACCTCACTTTCATACTAGTATATTTAAAGTACTGATGCATTTACACTATGGTTTCTTATACCATAGGTTTAGAAGTACGAGCTCCAGAGCATCAGTAGCATCCTATTTCAGCAGTCAGAGTTAGCTGTGAGTCCTCATTCCTTGAGGACATAATGATTACATTACTATTTCAGCTTTTAGTTTAATTCAGTTGTCGGATTTAGTTAGGGATATGTCCCATCAACTCCTTATTCAGACAGTTTAGAGGCTTTCAGACTATAGCATGCCAAACAGTTACTTCAGATTTATTTTGGTATTTGTTATACCATTTTCAGACATTGCATTATCAGATATTTATTCAGTTTTGAAACTTATGGCCTTGCATCTTTTACGTATTCCACATAATTTCTGTATATTATTCAGTTCTTAGTTACAGATATCAGTCATGGGTTAGCTTGTGGTCCTTCGGGGTCATAGGCTCCGTGTAGCATTCCGGATACCTGATTTGGGGCATTACAAACTTGGTATCAGATCCTAAGGTTCAATAGTGTCCTAGGAAGTCTAAAAGCCACATCTAGTAGAGTCTTGTACATGCGTGTGTTTTGCACCACACTTATGTGCAGGAGGCTATGAGATGTTTTAGGAACAGTTTCCCTTCTTTCAGTATTCATGTCATGCCAGTAAGCATAGGCTCAAAGTTAAAATCTCAGTCTAATCTACTTCTTTCTTTCATTTACAAAACATGCCTCCCAAAAGGGGCTAACACAAGAGAAATAAAAAATCAGTCAGCGCCTCATCCCGTCCAGCCAGATTCTCTGGATGAGCATGTCTCTCATGCAAAATTCAGGACTGTATTTACTACTCTAGCCTGTTCAATCGCAGCTCAGAATGAATGGCCAGCCGCTGGTTTAGCCAACCCAGTGGAAAATTCTACTGCAGTCAGGATTCGGGACTTTACCCCAATGAATCCTCTTTTATTCACCAATTCTAAGTCCAAAGAGGATCCACAAGAGTTCCTTGATCTGGTTCAGAAAGTCACAGACATCATAGGAGTGACTTCTAGTGAGAGCGTAGAATTAGCAACCTATCAGCTACAAGATATAGCCCATACGTGGTATAAACAGTGGAAGGTAGACATGGGTACAGATACAGAGCCCTTAGAGTGGGAAGAGTTCACTAAAACTTTCTTAGATAGGTTCTTTCCCATAAAGCATAAGGAGTCTATGGTGTTAGAGTTCATCAATATCAGACAAGGTACAATGAGCGTAAAAAAATACTCACTTAAATTCACTCAGTTAGCCAGGTATGCTCCCCATGTAGTAGCAGATAGCAGATCCATAATGAGTAAGTTTGTGTCAGGGGTATCAGGTAGAGTGGTTAAGGAGTGCAGGAATGCGATGTTGTTTAGTGATATGGACATATCTAGGCTTATAGTTTATGCCCAGCAGATGGAGGAGCAGAAGCTTAAGAAGAAGAAGAGAGAAAATAAGAGAGCCAGAACTGGTAGTCATAGTTTTGCACAGCATGGGTCACAGGGTGGTAACCATTCTCAGTTGTGTCAAAAATGCTAAGTCCCAGTTCACTCTTCAGCTAGTTCCTCAGTACCAATGTTCAGAAATGACCGTAGAAATAGGGCATCAATCTCCAAGGCTCAGAATAGTGAGCAGGATTCTTACTCATCCATTTTACATAAAGTGTGGTAAGCATCATAAGGGTGTGTGTAGAGTCGGCAGTGGTGTGTGTTTCAGATGTAGTGAGTTAGGTCACAAGGTCAGAGATTTCCCCCATTCAGGTTATCATAGTTAGCGCTGCTCCTCACTTTAGTTCGGTTGCCCAAATCAGTAGGGTACCAATTTCGGTGCTATCAGCGGGACACGTCCACGTAGACTTTATACATTTCGATCCTGAAAGAATCATGAAAATCCTCCTAATGTAGTTACGGGTATGTTATATATCTCTCATTTACATATTCACGCTTCTTCAGATTCAGGAGTTTCTTTTCTTTTAAAACTTTGCATAGCAGTTAAAACATGGGGTCAGAAAGTCAAGCCTTCAGATTCTAGTTATTGTTCCAGTATCTGTAGGTAATCACTAAGGGAAGATAATTTCCAACGTACTCTTATCTCAGTGCAATTATTTTATACCACAGTCGTCACCTTACCTACGCATATTTCACACACTTACCATAGGATCATGTATGTGTTGAATTCCTAGAAGGACAGATTCCAACACCCTCAGTAGTACAAGCCATGTTCCATGAAGACAGAAATTTCAGACTTAAGTCATGCAACTCATGACTCAAGCATTCATGTCATGTCTTACCATATGTTCAGTATGTATGACTTATGCTCTACTCCTAGTAATCAATCAAGATCAGATTACGTCATGTATACCTCCAGTTTAAATCTTTTGATAAATCCATAATGTTGGTGTTATGTTCCTCAGGCCTTAGTCAATTATTGAGGTTGATATAGTATTTATTTGAGCATCAGATCCTTGCCTATGCCAATATTTCCCTAAGTAGTTATTAGTATCCAATATTAGTACTTCAATATCAATCTAAACATCAATTATCAGAACCCATCATTCTATTCCAGTTAGAATCTCAGTTACAGTTTTAGTTATAATATCAACTTCAGTTCAATAATTAGATCAGAAACTCAATTCAGTTCCAGACTTGCTTGATCAATGCTATAACTATCAGTTACTCAGTTAGTAGTGTTTTAGTACCTAAGATAATAGAATGTTTCCAAACCATGATCTACGTGTAGACTTGCAATCTTGAGGTGATGCAGTTTTGCTCATTTATTCTCAGTTACCTCACGTTATCCAGTCAATCATTATCTCCTATGGATAATGTTTTACCGCCTTAGTCCAGTTATTCGGATTAAGTACAGACCAGTCTCACATACCTAATATTTAGATATCAGTTATCCAGTTAATTAGATAAGTCAGTATGTTTACGCATTCGTGCTCAACACCTCGTAAATCTTTTAATAGTCTCAGTTGAAGTGCATGAAGCTTAGTTGCTTCATATTAGATGATGTATCAGTCCTCAAATTTTAGATCTTGGATAATCAATCACGATTCAAATACTAGGTGCCTTGTGCATTGCCTCAGTTTCCCCTCAGTAGCTCAGCCAAGACAGTAATCCTAGAGGGATCTAGTGTCCCAAGGGGGAGATATGCTATGATCCCCTGAACTTTTATAATAATAAGCATCTCATTCTCTTCTCACAAAATGAATCCATTTTAAAGTAGTGTATATGCATAAGTTGACCCTCAAGTTTGAATCTCAGTCGTGAGCCATGTATTTAAGGGCTCGGATTAGTTCATGAAATTCAGTTTATATGCTATGTTTCAGCCTCAGTCATGTTCTCAGGTTCCCGTTAATGCATACTTCAAGCATAATAATGGGTTCAACAGTGATTTTCAGTCACGTAACAGTTTTCTTATACTTACTCAGTTCCATGTTCAAACTACCATTACAAACTTGGTATTCAGTTCATTCTCAAATCCCCATTACAAACTTGGTACTAAGTACTCTTGCATATTCAGCCAAGCATTCATATACTAGTTCAGTTATGTAATCATACATTAGAAATAAATTCTCACTACGATAAATTCAACTTATCAGAACATTCAGTCATGTATTCATGAGTCAATTATCCATGCATCAGATATGCATGAATTCAGCATATCAGGCATACATCAAATATGCATGTTCAGTATGTTATATTTAGATCTTCAGTCATGCCAGTCATGAGATCATGTTTTAGTTATTTGGTTTAAGTATGTATGTTAGTTTATGTTATTTCCCTCACTCTCAGGCTCATTCGAGGATGAATGTTCTCAAGGGGGAGATATTGTAATACCCGCACTTTTCCTAACTTGAAAATTTTTCCCAAAAATGTTAGAAGCTTTCTTTGAAATATTAATCCACTTTTTTACACGTGTTATTTTTAATATTTTTACTTTTTTTTCATGTGGGAAATTCAATAAGCTTTCCATTGATAACGCCCAAATTACAGCTCTCGTTAGAAAGTGTAAGCGGTCGCTGTCAAATATAGAACCCAACTGGGTTGGGTGTCGAATCCCATAGGGAATACTTGGTCACTAAGTGTTGCAATTGTTAGTAGACTGTTGGTAAAAAATTCCACGGAAAAGGGGGATTTTGATTTAGGCGTGAATTAATAATATCAAAGTAACGAATGAATGATTTGTTTAGTAAAGGTTAATCACAGAGAATAATAAGTTAGGGTTATGTCCACCTTGTAGTTTCTACTTCTCTATTAACTATGAGTAACGCGGAATTTAGACATGCATGCACTTATAGAGAATCGTATTCTAATTCTAAATCCAAGTGTTTCCCAACCATCAAGGATTTATTTCACTTTAGCTCTCCCGAGCCTAAAGTGTATAACAAATGGTACAAATTCTCCAAGAAGTTAATCTGGTTAAGGCATTAACGTGTAAATAGAGGTTAGAAGCCCTATTTCCTTGTCACACTAGAAGTAGAAACTACAAGGTGGACATAACCCTAACTTATTATTCTCTGTGATTAACCTTTACTAAACAAATCATTCATTTGTTACTTTGATATTATTAATTCACGCCTAAATCAAAACCCCCCTTTTCCGTGGAATTTTCGACCAACAGTCTACTAACAATTGCAACACTTACTGACCAAGTATTCCCTGTGGGATTCGACACCCAACCCAGTTGGGTTCTATATTTGACAGTGACCGCTTACACTTTCTAACGAGAGATGTAGTTTGGGCGTTATCGGTTTTTATAACATCCTTGTCCTACTAAGTTACTGCTGCATCCCTAAGTATTTAGAAATACTGATTTTTCCCGGGACAAGTTCTCCATGCATCACATTCAGTCCACAAACTTTCAAAAGATGCCTTCCCTCTTATATGAAGTTTTCCTTTGCTGCCCAAAGGTCCACAAAGTGCTGAAATCTTCATCATTAATACCTGAAAACATGCTAATCACATAGGTTAGCTCACTTAAAGGAAAATGGACTAAAAGTGCAGGAATTACATATTTTATCCTCAAAACTTAGCTAAAATATGGGTAAATTATGGTTCTTAGGGGTATAAATACGCCCAACATCATCCATCGATACAAAATTTGCCCGAATCCGATACTCGGACGAATAGTTAGAGCTTTTTTAGTGAGACAGTGTATCACCTGAGCCTTCAGTGCATCACAGAGATAGCTAAAATAGAAATTGTCTATTTCCACTATTTCTCCGTGATAGTGGTGCGTTGCACCAAACTTACAGGTCTCAAACAAGGTGGTAACGCGATAGCTACGCGTCGCGCCACCATGCAGATTCCCAATTGTCCAGTTCCAGTGACTTGGCGCGATAGTGGAACATTGCGCCAAGGATAAAAATTAGGAAATTTTCTCAGAAATTAAAATATGTTTCCTAGGGTTAAAAGTGTCAATTTCCATACCCTATATAAGCTCAAAAACACGGATTTGAGCCTCCATTACACCAAAGTATACTCTATTCTCTCAAAATCCTCTTAAGAACGCATTAGGGTTTTTCAAAAAAGATTCAAGTTTAAGAATTTCCTCCATCAATCTTTGTGTATTTATGAACCAAGGTATGCATAGTTTTCATTCATGGAATCTTTCCGTCCATGAAGCCCAAGAATCTCTTTTCCAACTTCAAGTTTATGGATTTCTTCATGAGTTTCATGTTGGGTTTGTTTTGTTCATGTTGACAATGATTAATTGAATTCTAATCCATGTTGGGTGATTAATTTTATGTGGAATTGGTTAGTATAGATGTATATTCATGTGAACTTATGATTAAACCCTATAATGATGAAATTATAATTGAACCATGATGTCTAATTGTTGTACAATGTTGTTTACATATACTATGCCTACCATGGATTTCACTGAATGCCTATATGAAGGAAAAAGGCCCAACTAGCATGATATTATGAAATCCCCATGTATGTACAAGGTTATGCATATCACATGTTTGATGAAGTGCTTCAATATATGAATTATGAATTGTGTTATTGTTCTTGTGTTCGAGTAACTCATGTTATGTCAATTACTTTCCATCGAGTCCTGGGGGTACTTGTACCCGACAACTTAGTTGTGTGCCTAGAGTCATGTCATGTTTTCATGATACTCTAAGACAAGTCACGATCCATAGAACTTAGTCAGTCATATGACTCAGGAAATCTCAGAAATATCTGTAATCTCAGTAGTTCAGTAACCTCTGTAATCTCAGTATTCCCAGTAAGTCTCAGTAACTTCAGTACTCTCAGTCAGTCCTCAGATCTCAGTAGCATTCCATTGGTCAACGGAACTCAGTAAATTCAGTTTTAGCTCCGTTAAACGATACCATCAGTTAATCAGTTCAGTTCAGTTAAATCAGTTCAGTTTAGTTAATCAGTTTAGTTCAGTTAATCAACTCAGTGTCTATTAAGTTGGGAGTAGGATTCAGCACCGAGTGAACCCAAGGATGGGGACTCACCTAGTGTTCAGTGGAGGGTGTGATCCTTAGAAGCAATCCTTGTGTTCTAGAACTATGTAGCCAGCGTAGGTTGAGATGCACCCTACACGTTTAGGGATATATATATACATCTCATTTGGGTTACCTACTAGGAGGGGTTGATGGAAGAGCTCCCTGTCAGTGAGGGTATACCCACAGTAGGTCTTTACCCATGGCTTGATATTGATACCCTTATAGATAGGGTTACAGGTTCGACCCCAAAAGTTTAGTTCTGGGGCATGTCGGTTAGATGATTACCTCCCACAGTCTCAGTCACAGTCACAGTCTCAATCTCAATCTCAATCTCAGTCTCAGTAAAAGAACTCAGCTAGTTCTATCAGATTCAGGACTGTCAGATACAATCACTCATGTTATCAGTTATATCAGTTCTCAGAACTCATGTTATTAGTATTCATCTTCAGGACTGTCAGATACAGTCAACCAGACCAGTTCTTCATCATCAGAACTGTCAGAAATAGTTATTCATGTATTAGTAACATAGTATCAGTCCCTCAGTATTCAGTAATACAGTATCAATCTTTCTCACTTATCAGTGACTCAGGGGTCAAATTAGTAGACTCGATATTCAGTACTATCATAATCTCAGTTACAGTTACGTAGTCATGCGTGTATTCCCACGTTCATGTTAGTCAGTCAGTTAGTATTGTTCATGCATATAAACCATTTGAATTTAGCCTACCTCACTTGCATACCAGTACATTCAATGTACTAACGCATTTGTGCTATGGTGTCTTATACCATAGGTTTAAAAGTACGAGATCCAGAGCATCAGTAGCATCCCAGTTCAGCAGTCAGAGTCAGCTGTGAGTCCTCATCCTTCGAGGACATAATGATTACATTACTATTTCAACTTTCAGTTTAATTCATTTGTCGAAGTTAGTTGGGGACATGTCCCAACAAATCCTTATTTAGACAGTTTAGAGGCTTTCAGACTATAGCTTGCCAGACAATTACTTCAGATTTATTTTGATATTTATTGTACCATTTTCAGACATTGCATTATCAGATATTTAGTTAGTTTTGAACTTTATGGCCTTACAGCTTTTACGTATTCCGCATAATTTCAGTATATTATTCCGTTCTTAGTTATAGATATCATTCATGGGTTATCTTGTGGTCTTTCAGGGTCATCGGCACTGTGTAGCATTCTAGGTACCAGATTCGAGGCGTTACAATTATACCATATCTAGTATATGAATTATTCAATATAGGTATAAGGCAATAAGAATCAAATGGGTGATAAACATTTCACATTACAAGTCCAAAACCCTTATCTAATCCCTTAATCATCAATAATCAAGACTAAGTTATTCTACTCATAATCAAGCCTAGCATTCATATCCACATGCCATATATAACATACATCATCTTTGAAAAAGAGTAAGTAAAAGCCTACCTCAAATCCAAACCGTAAAATCTTATATCACTCTACAAGTATCCATCTTTAATTCACAATTTGAAATTGCCATCACACTATAAGAATTATAATCTACTCATCAATACGAGTCTAACTATACCCATATTAAACCATTTTGCATTGGGTCTAAAAAAGGAACCAAAAACCTTAAGTGGGTCTCACATATAAAAAATGTTTTTTTGAGGTCAACCCAATGTTCATACATGAACAAGGAATCATAACCCTTAAGAAATGGGTGAAAACAAAGCACATTTTGGGCTAAAATCAAGCCCTGTGCTGAATTAGTGTATTGGGTTAAATACCAAGAAATTCATCAATAAAGTGATGAAATCTTATCTTAATTCGGATGAAAATCAAGATAATAGATGTTTAGCAAGCTCCCAAGTCACCCACAATGATCAATTTTGAGTTTTTACACTAATTTTGGGGTTTTGGTATCTAAAAGATGATGGGAAAATGCCCCAAATTCGTCTTGGGGTCTATATAAATCCCCTACAGGTAAGGAGATCATGCTATTGTGATCTGGGTTATGCTATCTCTCTATCGGAATCACCATACTATTTTCCATGATCACGGTATCCCTATGTGCACCAGATGACAACAAAGTTAAAAACTCATTTTAACCCTCAAAACTCATTCGGAGCCCAAATAACATGATCCAATAGTGAAATTTGATTTTCAACCACATTTCACATCCATTGGAAGCATCAAAACTTTCATTCGAGGTCATTTCAGCAAAAAGTGGTACCTACACCTATAGTTCCATTTTTCATAAAATCTGCTCAATACCCCAAAATAAGTTTGAAAGGCTTGGGACCTGAACCAAATGTACCCCCTTAGCATAAAATCGACATTTTAGACATTATGGAGAACTCAAATTTTCCATCAAAGGTTGTTTCGACCAAACGTGGGTCCCACACCTGTATTCTAACTTTTCAACTAATAGGTCAAAATGAGCTCGGGTGAATTGAGATCCGAACCGAAGATCTACTTTTATATAATTGATATTCTAATCTTATGGCACAGTTATAATTTTCATTCAAGATCATTTTATTAAAGTTTTCTCCTGGTGGACATTTGGAACCAACGTAGACTTCAAAATAGGGAATTAGTTCTAAAAACTAAAACAAACTGCTCGATAATTGAACCATCAGTCCCACCTAGTCATAAATGTCTTACAGAAGCTATGGAGAAGCTTAATGGTGATGATATGTATAAATATAAAAAATAACCAGAAGGGTTATTACATACGACCTGAGACTGTCCCCCAGTTATAACACGGTACTTAGAGTCACAACTAACCCCAAGATAACCCATGGCCTGGTAGTCATGCCCCGAGGCTATCCCCTAGTCACGTCAAAGGTGCTTATGATCTTGAAGGACCACAAGCTAACCCATGAGCTAGTACCTACTATGAGCACTAAGTAAACTGATAATGAATGTCATATGCAAAAATAATTGGGTAGAGATATAAGGTTTTAAATACTGAAATACTAATAAGTCATATATTTGAGCATCTGAAAAGATACTGAAAAGACTGAGAAGACCAACTCATAAATTGACTAACTTTGTATTATTTGAAAGCCTCTAAATGGATGAAAAAAATGATGGGATAGGCCCAACTAACTCCAACTGTCTAACTGAAATAAAAATCTAAACAACTAAAATAACTTAAATGAATAACCATGTCATTGATAGAGGAGGACTCACCACGACTACTGCTTCTGATAGAAAGATCTGTCTAAGCGCAATCAAAAAACTGAGCGTCCGAACCTATGATTTAAGACATCATAGCGCATAGAAAATGTATGTGATCAGTACTTTGAATGTACTAGTATGAAAGATTAGGTTAGGCTGAAATGTATAGGCCCATGTACATAAAATACTGACTAACTGAATAACATGAGATAATTGATGTATAATATGCGTGAAAGCTATAAAATCTGAGGATGCTTGACCAAGCATATAACATAATACTGAAATAGTCTGTAAACTGAAATACTAAAATCTGATAACTGAATAACTAGTCATCCGTAGGCTATTATCAAAAAAACCTAAACTAAAATCTGTACTGAATACTGGACTGAGACTGTGGGAGGCATCATCTAACCGACATGCCCCAATATGAGATAATTAGGGTCTAATCTATGAATTAGTTGGAAGGGTTTCAATACTATTCCAAAGGTACTAACATTGCCTGTGTGGATCTACTAAACTGATGTCCCTAAGGACCAGGATGCCAAGCCTAACTGACGGGTGACCCCTGACAGAAGTCAAGCCTAAATTAGTGGGTGACACTTCTTATCCTACGCTGTCTATGTAGTTATGGAATACAGGGACTGTTACTAACGACTCTGCCTAATTGATCTGGAACCCGCCATCCCCGCATTCACTCGGTACTAAATCCTACTCCCAACTGAACTGACAATGTTTACTATACTGAACTAAGTTTAACTGAGCTAACAACTGATCATGATAACTGACTGAATATAATGCTCATGGTTTATCTGAAACCATTCTGCAAATACTAAAAACTATGTAAACACCTAAGTTTCGAGTATTCATAACGCCCAACACTAAATGGAATAACAATAAGGTCATATGAAGCTTTAAAACCATAGAAAAGGATCATTTTTCAAAATCCAAGTAATTTAGACATTTCATCAAACACATGTGGGTCGTGAATTAAAGCATGGGAATGGTTTAAAAAATGTAATAATAACTTAGCTTCAATACTAAAAACCATGAATCTAGGAGATAACATGAAAATATCATCATTCCAACATGTAAGGACTACTCCCAACAATAAACACTTGTAAACAACATGCATAATAATAATTCATAAAACTTTATGGAGATAATTCATTATAAACTGGGAAATTCATGATTTAAAACATCAAAATAGGTTTTTGGACTCCATGTTTGAAAAGGGCCCATGTCTAAATATCACACATACTTTAATTGAAGAATTCATGAAGATTCTTGATGGTTTTCTTAAAAATTAAGCTAGAATTTCCTTGATTCTTTTGAGAAGGCTAGGGTTTGATCTTGAGAGATAATGCTCTTCTTTTGAGAGGATTTTGTGAGTAAGATAACAATTTGTGATTTTGGGACCCTAAATCATATGTTATGGACCAATTATGTGAAGGGAAAATATCCAATTGTCCTTGCAAAAATGTAAACAAAAGCTGGAAAATAACGGGGCACGCGATAGAGCGTGTGCTGAAAACTTTCGAGAGACAGAGTGGAGAATGTCCCGCGGGCTACCTTAACTGTGAAATGGAGTGCGTGCCACGGGCTTATCACGGGCTTCTACTGTTTTGGTCTTCCAAACATGCCCTTACGTTCTCCAAAAATTTTGAAGCTTACCCGAGATGTACCTTTGACACCCCCGATCATGAATCAACTTTAAAATTGACATTCTAACGTCGAGAAGGTCAAAAATAAAATCATCAAAGTTTAGAGGGAAAAAATAAGACTAAGTCTCCAACACCTAGCTAAATTTCAAGGTTTTAAGCCTCTTATGCATGCACTATGAGCTGAACTGAACTAGAAAGAATACGGGGTATTCCAATATATCCCCCGTGGGAAAATTCATCCTCGAATAGGACCGATTAATATGAAAATACTGAGGAACTGAGATTATATACTGAATATGAATAACTGAAAATAGGATTACATGACTGAGACTGAACTATGATACATGACTGAACTGATAAGTGAATGCATGCAATATTATGAGTATGATTGTATGGCTGGAACTGAGAATGGAAAAGATACAATCTGAGAAAAAACTATTACCTTAAACTGAGTCTTAGTTTACAGAGAAGAGGTGAGGGAACTTGGTTCACATATCTAATCCTGTTTCCCAAATAAATCCCTCTATGGATTGATTTCACCAAGGGAACTTCTTTGTTCCTTAGTCTGCGAATCTGATGATTTAGGATCTTGACTGGAATTTGTTCCTATGAAAGGCTATCCTGAACATTTGTTCTTTCTAATGGAACAACTACGGGTGGATAACCAACACATTTATTTAGAAAAGAAACATGGAAAACTGGATGCACTGATGCAAACTCTATAGGCAACTTAAGCTCGTACGCTACCTTTCCATAACGACTCAAGAGCTTGTAATGGCCAACATATTAGGGACTAAGATTCCCCTTCTTCCGAATCTCTTCACTCCCTTCATGAGCGATATTTTCAAATACACCAAATCCACAACTGCAAACTCAAGATCTCTCCTATGCACAACTACATAGGATTTCTAATGGCTTTGGGCTATCTTAAACCTCTCCCTGATCAACTGAATTTTCTCCATCGCATCCAATACTAGTTCTAGATCTATCAATGCAATCTAAGCTACCTCAAACCAACCAATAGGAGATCTACATGTCCTCCCATAAATACCTTCAAATAGAGACATTTGAATACTAGAGTGATAACTGTTATTGTAGGCAAGCTCAATTAAAGTCAAGTGATCATCCTAACTACCCTTAAAGTCGATAGCACATTCTCTCAACATTCCCTCTAGGGTATGAATGGTTCTCTTTTCCTAACCATCTATCTGAGTATGAAAAGCGGTACTGAGATGAACCTAGGTACCGAGACCCTTTTGAAAAGCCTTCCAAAAGTGAGAGGTGAACTGAGTACCTCTATCTGAAATGATAGGCAATGGGACTCTATGCAACCTAAAAAACTATGTAATATAAAGATTCACCTAGTCCTAGGGTATATAGGAAGTATGAACTAGTAGTAAATGGGATGATTTGGTCATTTTGTCTACAATAACCCATATCGAATCATGCTGACGAAGCGTACAAGGAAAATCCATCATAAAATCCATGTTCACCTCTTCCCACTTTCAGGTGGGAATATTAAACTCCTGCAATGAACCACTAGGTCTCTGGTGTTCAACCTTAACCTGGAGACAGTTAGAACACTTAGCTACAAACTTAGCAATATCCCTGTTCAGACCACTCCACCAATAGATTTCCTGTAAATCATGGTATATCCTAGTGTCTCATGGAATAGAATAACTCATACCATGCTCTTATGCACGGATTTGTTGTCTCAACCCATCAACATACGATACATATAACCTACCCTGACATCTCTACACACCACCTTTCCTTTGGGAGAAAACCTATACTCTATGATCTCTGACTAGCTCCTTCAACCTAACCATACTGGAATCCCTATCTTGTTTTTCTTTCACTTTAGCAACCAAAGAAGATTCCAAACTATTTTGAACATATACACTAACCTCAGCTGAATCCACCAACCGAACACTTAATCTAGCAAGATGATGAACCTCCTGAACTAACCTCTTTTTATCACTCTCAACATGAGCAAACTACCTATAGACAATCTACTAAGGGCGTTTGTCACTACATTAGCCTTGACCGGGTGATACAAAACACTTATATCATAATCTTTTAACAACTCTAACCAACTTCTCTAACAAAGATTTAAATCTTTCTACGGAAATACATACTACAAACATTTGTTATCCGTGAACACATCAACATAAACCCCATAGAGATAATGCCTCCAAATCTTTAAGGCAAACACTACAGCTACTAACTCAAGATCATGGGTAGGTAATTCTTTTCATGGGGTTTAAGATGTCTAGTGACATAGGATATGACCTTACCTCTCTATATCAAAACATAAAACAAGCCAACTCTTGAAGCATCGTAGTAAACACCAAACCCATCTAAACCATCTGGCAAGCTCAAAACTGGGGCTGAGGTAAGTCGAGTCTTCAACTCCTAAAAACTCTTATCACAAGAATTTGGCCACTTAAACTTGACTTTCTTATTTGTCAATCTGCAAATGGGGTATCCAAAAAATGAAAAACCTTTAATAAACCATCGTTAATAGCCAACCAAACCTAAAAAAGTCCTGATATCTGATAGAGAGATGGGTCTAGACCAGTTTCTCACTATGTCTGTCTTCTGAGGGTCAACTATAATGCCATCATCATAAATAATATGGTCAAGGAAAGCTACTGATCATAGCCAAAACTTGCACTTACTGAATTTGGCGAATAATAGATAGACTCTAAGAGTATGAAATACAATTCTGCGATTGTCTGCATGACTATTTTCATTGTGGGAGAAGACAAGAATGTAATAAATGAAGACTATGAAAAACATGTCCAAGTACTTCTTGAACACTCTATTTATCAAGTCTATAAAAGCTTACTAGGGAATTCGTTAGTCCAAAAGACATGACTAGAAACTCAAAGTGAACACATCAAGTTTTGAAAACTATTTTTGGAATGTCACATTCTTTGACTCTGAGATTATGATAGCCGTATATGAGGTCTGTCTTATAAAAATAACTGGCACCTTGAAGTTGGTCAAACAAGTCATCAATCCTAGGGAGTGAATATTTATTCTTGATTATGACATAGTTCAGCTGACGGTAATTAATGCACATTCTGAAAGAACCAACTTTCTTACATATGAAAAACATTGGAGCACCTCATGGGGAAACACTGAGCCTAATGAATCCCTTATCTAAGAGATCTTACAACTGTTCTTTTAACTGCCTAAGCTTAGCTTAAGCCAAAGGCTGGGTATCTGGAAGGAGATCTATTCTAAAGTAAATTTCCCTTATGGGAGAAACTCCAGGAAGATTTTCAGGGAATACATCTAGAAATTCCCTCACTACTAAAATAGGCTAAATACTTAAGGTCTCAGAATTAGAGAATTTGACTCGAACAAAATGTTAAACACAACCCTTGGAAATTATTTTTCTTGCCTTAAGGTATGAAATAATTTGACCCCTAAGCACTGAAGTACTACCCCTCTATTCAATGATTGGTTCATCTGGAAACTAAAACTGAATGACTCTATTTCTACAGTTAACTCAAGAATATCATGAGTAGATCCAATCCATTCCTAGAATGACATCAAAATTAGTCATCTATAACTCCACAAGATCAACTAAAGTGACTTTCTGAGATATTGTGACCAGACAGTTCTTGTGTACCTTCCTGGATATAATAGAGACACCCACTAGAGTAAACACCGAGAAGGATTATGCTAAAGACTCGGGGCTGACACCAAAATTAATAGCTATATAGAGGGGTTACAAAAAACAGCAAAGCTTCGGGGTCTAACAAAGCATAAACATGGAGGTAAAAGACATATAACGTACTAGTAACCACATCATAAGAACTTTTCTAATCCTGTGGAGACTGAAGTGCATAAAGCCTGTTCTATTCCTATCCACAGGTGGCACTGGAGTAGCACCCTGCTGCATCGGGACCTGCTAGCGCTGCTGAAGAATTAGTCTGACCCTACTAGCGATCATTTCTACCCCCTCTAAGAAACTACTGGACACTCTCTGACGCTGTGGCCTGGCTTGCCATACCCAAGGCACATATCACTACTAGACTTGCACACACCCTAATGATTTCTACTATATTTTTGGCAAAGAGGATTAGTACAACCACTATTTACACTACTCTGTGATTTGGAGCCTGCCACCCTATCCTGACTGTCATTTTTAAACTTTGTAACTTGTGCACTAGCTAAAGATAGAGTTGGGGATAAAAACTTCAAGATGAAGATAGAGTTGGGGGTAAAAATTTCTGTCAGAACTGAGAATGGTTACCACCCTCTAACCTTGGGTGAGAGAAGTTAAAGCTACCTATTCTGGTACTATTATTTTCTCTCTCTCTCTCATTAATCTTCCACTCCTGAATCTTCTAAGAATGTACCATAAGCTTAGATATATTTATCTCCTCAATCAACATAGTTGTCTTACACTCTTTGACCATACTATCAGCTATACTGAAAACAAATTTACTTATTCTAAATCAATTATTAGCCACCATTGAAGGAGCATACCCCGCCAACTGAGTAAATTTAAGAGAATACTCCTTCACAGTCATATTACCCTACTTCGAATTAATAAACTCTAGCACCTTAGCTTCCCTCAACTCTAAGGGAATAAATCTATATAAGAAGGTTGTCCTCTGCCTCATCACCTCTATCCTCCTTTCACTACTTATACCATATATGAGCTACATCCTGCAACTAGTAAGCAACAAAATTTGCCCCATCACTTAAGGTGACACCCATAATATTAGTCACCTTCTAAAAAATATCAAGAAATTTCTACAGATATTTCTCATACTTAGATCTCGAAAACAAAGAAGGGTTCATTCGGGTAAAGTCCTAAATCCTAGTTGCAGTTATGGTGGAGACTAGATTGGCTGGGGAAGCAGCTAACTGATTATTCTGAGATGCTACTAAGTGATCTAAGGTAGTGAATGTAGCTCCGAATTCAGCATAAAAGACATTCTCATTTAGGGGATCTTCCTAAATAGGCAGAGGTATAGGATGATTTCTATTTATTCTTCCGTTATTCTTTTTGAGAGGCATTTTCTAAAACAACATAAAGGATGGATTAGAAAGATAGTATAAATAGAGCTTATACTTACTTGCACGACATGAATACTGAAAGAAGGGAAAGTTTTCCCAAAATATCTTGTAACCCCTCATCCATAAGTGTGGCGCACTTCACACCTATGCACAAGACCCTACTCAATACAATATTCAGACTTCTTAGGACACTGTAAAATCATAGGCTCTGATACCAAGTTTTTTCACAACCCGAGGCTACCTCCTAGTTGTGACAATGGTTCTTACAATCCCAAAAGACCACAAGCTGACCAATGAGTTGGTACCTATTGTGAGCACTGGGTAAACTAATTATGAACATCATATGCAGAAACAATTGGGTAAAGCCATAAGGTTTTAAATACTGAAAGACTTATAATTCATAAATCTGAGCGTCTAAAATACACTGATAAGATTAATAAAAACAATTGATAAAATGACTAATTATCTGTTATCTGAAAGCCTTTAACTGACTGAAAAGAGTTGATACGATATGCCCCAACTAACTTCAACTATCTAACTGAAATGAAATGTTGAACTACTAAAATAATTAAAATAAATAGTCATGTCCTCGATAGATAAAGACTCACCATAATTACTGTTGCTGATAGGCGGATGTATCTAAGTGCGGTCAGGAAACTGAGCATCCGAACCTATCATATAAGACATTATAGCTCAAAAAAAATATATGGGATAAGTACATTGAATGTACTGGTATGCAAGATGAGGTTAGGCTAAAATGCATAGGCTCATGTACATAAAATACTAACTGACTGAATAACATGAGATAACTGATGCATAAGAAGCGTGAAAGCTATAAAATCTAAGGATGCATGACCAAGCATATTACATAATACTGAAATAGTTTGTAAACTGAAATCTAATAACAGAATAACTGGTCATCTATATGGTATGGTAAAAAAAACCTGAACTAAATACTAGACTAAGACTGTGGGAGGTATCTTCTAATTGACATGCTTCAATATGAGCTAATTGGGGTCCAACCTGTGACCCCAGTTAGAAGGGTGTCAACACTATGTCACGGGTAATAACACTGCTTATATGGATCCACTAAACTGATATCCTGAAAGACCTGGCTGTTAAGCATAACTGATGAGTGACCCCTGAGAGAAAGTCAAGCCTAAATTGGTGGGTGACTCTTCATATCCTACTCAATCTACGTAGTTCTAGAATATAGGTACTATTACTAATGACTTTGCCTAACTGACGGGGAAGCCACCATCCCTTAATTCACTGTGCTAAATCCTAAACTCAACTGAAATGACGCTGGTTACTGGACTAAACTAAGATTGATTGAGCTAAAAACTGATCATGATAACTAATTGAATGATAATGCACATGGTTTATCTGAAACTATTCTGCAAATACTGAAAACTATGTAACAACTAAGTTTTGGGTATTCATAACCCCCAACACTGAACGGAATAACAATAAGGTCATATAAATCTTTAAAACTATAGTACAGGATGATTGTTCAAAATCCAAGTCACATAGACATTTCATCAAATACATGTGGGTCATGAATTAAAGCACGAGAATGGTTTAAAATAAGTAATAATAACATAGCTTCAATACTAAAAACCATAAATCAGGGAGTTAACATGAAAATATCATCATTCCAATGTGTGAGGATCACTCCCAATAATAAACACTTGTAAACAACATGCATAATCAAAATTCATAAAACTTCATGGAGATAATTCATTGTAAACATGGAAATTAATAATTTAAAACATCAAAATAGGTTCTTGGACTTCATGGGTGAAAAGAGCCTATGGATGAACATCACGAGTACTTTAATTGAAGAATTCATGAAGATTCTTGAAGATTCTTGATGGATTTATTAAAAATTAAGCTTGAATTTCCTTGATTCTTTTGAGGAGGCTAGGGTTTGATCTTAAGAGAGAATGCTCTTCTTTTAAGAGTATTTTGTAAGTAAGATGAAAATTTAAGCTTTTGTGGCCCCAAATCACATATTATAGACCAATTGTGTGAAGGGAAGAGACCCAATTGTCCTTGTAAAAATGGAAACAGACTCTGGAAAATAAGGGGGCACACAATAAAGTATGTTCCATGGGCTCTAAAGCGTTGTATTGGTGCATGCACCATGGGCTATATCACGGGCTACCTTAGTGGTGGAATGGAGCGCGCATCGCGGGCCTATCACAAACTGCTATTATTTTGGTCTTCAAAACATGCCCTTCCGCTCGTCCAAAAATTCTGAAACTAACTCAAGAAGTACCTTTAACACCCCAATCATGAATTAACTTTAAAATTGATATTCTAAGGTCGGAAAGGTCAAAAATAAAATCATCAAAGTTTAGAGGCCAAAAATAAGACTAAGTCTTCAACACCTAGCTAAATTTTTAGGTTCTAAGCCTCTTATGCATGCACTATGAGATGAACTGAACTAGAAAGAATATGGGGTATTACACTAGCATAACACTAAAAACACTAAAGAAGTAATAAAACACTGGACGAAAGCTAACTGAAATAATATGGTAATAATGATATAAGGATCATTACTGAATAAGAGTATCAAAACTAGAGTTTTCTGACTAAAACTAACATGCTAAAATATAACTAAATGTCTGTTTTCTGAAAGCCTCTACTCATATGAGTTGTTGCAATATGCCCCAAACTAACTCCAACGTACTAAAACTAAAAGAAAACTGAAAATAAATACTGATAACTAGTCCTCGAATGATGAGGACTCACCAAACACTATTGCTATATGTGGTACTAAATCATACTTAGTGCGATCTAGATGCTGAGCGTCGGAACTTATATTATAAGATAATATAGTGTCGGAAAGGTATGTGATCAATACTTTGAATGTACTAAGTATGTGAGATGGGAAAACAAACTAATGTAAGCTGAACATGAATGCATGAAACATGGTAAACTGAATGCAAGACAAAGTTTAAAGATGGAATGGATGAAAACTTAATAAATGAATACAAGGTCATGAAAAATTTGAGATTAAACATAAATTGAAGACCATGGAGCTAAACTTAACTGATATACCCGAATTTGAGCTGACATCGGTCCAATATATAACCTAGTTAGAAGGTTGTTTAGTACGTTACTGATGTTAGGCGTAATTACACGCCTAAAGCACCTTAATGTACCCATATTTTAGCTAGGTTTTGAGGACAAAATATATAATTCCTACACTGTTAGTCCTTTTTCCTGTAAGTGAGCTAACCAACGTGATTAGCAAGATTTCAGGTATTTATGATGAATATTTCAGCATTTTATGGACTGTTGGACGCCAAAGGAAACTTCACGTAAGAAGGAAGGCAGCTTCTGGAAACTTGTGGACTGAAAGTGATGCATGGAGAACTTGTCCCGGGCAAAAACAACATTTCTAAAGACTTGGGGGATCAACAGTAACTTAGTAGGATTAGGACAAGTATGCAGTAACCCAGTAGGACTAGGACAAGGATAAAAACCCTATTTCAGTAGGACTAGGATAAGGATGTTATAAAAACCCTATAATGCTGAATTTTTCAGCATTCACTTCTTCATTAATTCGAAGCTTTTTATTATTCACTCATTCATTAATTCAAGTCTTTTTCATTCGACTTTTTCTCCTAATTCACGTTACAATATTATGTAAGTATAACACAGAGAACTCGGCTCTCTTGAGAAGAACGGCTAGGGCAAAACATTTGAGAGCTTTTGACGCCATATCACTTCCATAGCCAAGATTATTCTAGGTTGTGGTATGATGATTATATATATTGTGATTTCCGTTGCACTCATGAGTAGCTAAACTTCTCTGTTAGGGTTATGGAAGCCTTATGATATACTATTTATTGCTATGAGTTTGTGAATTCTTGATACGTATGTTGCTTATATCATTACTCTCTTCATCTTAATTGAATTCTTATGGTTGCAAACATATAGAATACGCCAGTATAGCATTAACTTGTTCGAAAGAAAAGTTTTATTTCTGGAAAAGAGAGAATGACAAGGAAATAGGGCAACCAACCCCTGTTTAAAAGTTAGTGTCGTAACTGGATTAACCTCTTGGAGAATACGTACCATTAGTATACGCTTTAAGCTCGAAAGAGTTAAAGTGATATAATCCTTTATGGTCGAAAGACACTAGGATTTACCATAGAATACGAATATCTATAAGCGCATGCATGTCTGAATTCCGCATAACTCATAGCCAATAGATACGTAAAACTCATAAGGTGGACATAACCCTAACTTACAATTCTCATTGATTAAAATCGTACTAAACATTCCATTTTTACTTTGCTATTTTGATAATTTTACTTCACGCATAAAATCCCCCCTTTATCCGCAGAACTTTCACCAAAAGTCTACTAATCATTGCATACTTAGTGACCGAGTATTCCCTGTGGGATTCGACACCCAACCCAGTTGGGTTCTATATTTGACGACATCCGCTTACACTCTTACGAGAGCTGTAGTTTGAGCGTTATCAAATTTTGGTGCCGCTTCCGGGGAATACGGTTGTCAACTAAGTTTGTGATAGTTACTAGACCCTTTGGTCAAAGATTCTCGTATTTTACTTTTAGTTGTTGTTTTTGTTTTATTCAAGTTTTCTTGAGTGCATGCCAAACACTCGAAGTTCAGGTCAACCGTTATTACCTATCAATCCTGAACCTTAACTTATTGGCAGAATGGATGCACAACGTGACATTGACAGAAGGGCAGCTCAACAGGAGTAGGCTAGACTAGCTACACTAGCAGCTGCGCAAGTGCATCAACATAATATTGATAACCCAGGTCGGGCAACAAATCCTAATGATGAGGACCTGGGTGATGAGGATTTACTTAATCCACGACGTGCAGATGAAGTGGAAACACCTATGCACAGGAGAGATCGTCAAGCTAGAATGAGACCTGACCGCCGAGCTGTGCAGGCCCCTTTTGATGATAATAATGACGATCTTGATGGAGCTGGTGCCACAGGGGATATTATTCTTCCGCCCTTGGCACCTGGAGCTAAGTTCAATATCACTAGTACCATGATTCAGCTATTGCATCTCAAAGGGTTATTTGGTGGACTCGCAGAAGATGATCCGAATATGAATCTGATCAACTTTATTTCAACATGCAAGTCGTTTGACAATACAGGAGTTAGGCAGAATGCAATTCGGCTGTGCTTATTTCCATTGTCTCTGTCTAGGGAGGCAACTCTATGGTTGAACGGGCTAACTCCTGATTCTATTACAAATTGGAGGCAACTGAAAGACGCTTTCCTAGAAAGATTCTTTCCGCCATCCAAGAGAGCCCAATTACGGGATGAGATCAACAATTTTCGATAGCTCCCAACTGAAGCTCTCCACGAAACATGGGAGAGGTTCAAGAAGAAGCTTATGTGGTGCCCAAACCATCAGATGACGAATATCCACTTGATGGAAATATTATATAGGGCTTTGAACTCGGTGACAAAGCTAGTGGTTGATAATGCTGCAGGTGGGTCATTCATGGACCTTACTTTTCTTGAGGCAAGTGATATGCTAGATCGTATGACAAAGCAGAGTAGAGCTTGGCATACCAGGGATTCTGAGGTAGCAAGCTCTACCGTATCTATTGGCTTGACTGCAGAGCAGAGGCATAGACAAGAGGAACGTGACCAAGATATGGCTCACATGAAAACGTAGATGGATCTTCTTACCAAGCACTTATTATTAGGGAAGACCGAAAAGGTTAAGGCCGTTGTATCACAGGGAAGAGATGAATCCGACTCTGAGAAAGAAGTGAACTACTTGAATAATCAGGGGGTTTCCGAGGCAATGCCCAAGGAAACCAAGGTCGGAACTATTATGATAAATCTGGATACAAGGACCGTGATCAAGGTGGTTGGAAGAATAAGACTGACAGGAGTGGTTTGTATGTTCCTCCTGGAAACCGTGAGGCTGTGGCGTCTGGCTCTGGGAAGATATCCATGGAAGATATGATGGCTAAGCTGTTGAAAGGAGTGGAGGCTATCAACACGGGCGTAACCGAGGTAAAGAATGATTTGTCTTCAATAAATCAATTGGTTGACTCGCATTCTAGTGCAATAAAACAGCTGGAGCAATAATTGAGTCAACTTTCAGCGGCATTCAACAAAAGAAAAGCTGGAACGCTACCTAGCAACACAGTGCAAAATCTGAGAAATGATGGATCGTGTATGGCTATTACTACCCGAAGTGGTAAAGTGTTAAAAAATCCATCTAAAGGCAAGCAGGTAGTTGATGATATAGCGGATAATGTTATTGATGCAGAATGTGAAGAGGCCGAAGAAGATGAAGAGTGTGTTCATGACTTCACCCCTAGACGTCTGCAGCCTGAAAAGATTGATAGTTGGAAGCAAGGTATAAAGAAAGTGGTGAAGAAAACTATTCCCCTTCCACCACCACCTTTTCCTCAGAGGCTGAAGAAGAAGGCTGATGATACTCCTGAAAAGGTTGATAATCGGAAGCAAGATAAAAAGGAAGTGGTGGAGAAAACAATTCCCCTTCCACCACCACCTTTTCCACAGAGACTGAAGAAGAAAGCTGATGATACCAGGTTCAGTAAATTCATGACTATGTTCAAGCAGCTGACTATTAATGTTCCTTTGGTGGAAGCGCTAGAGCAGATGCCCAAATACGCTAAATTCATGAAGGACCTTTTGACAAAGAAGCGGGCAGTAAGATATGAGCTGGCATATAATGTTCATCATTGTAGTGCAATTGCCACGAGGTCTTTAGTACAGAAAAAGGCAGATCCTGGTGCTTTCACTATTCCTTGCACGATTGGATCGTTGGATTTTTCTAAGGCATTGTGCGATTTGGGAGCTAGCATCAATTTTATGCCGCTATCCGTGTACATAAAGTTGGGGTTGGGTGACCCTACACCAACCAATATGTGTCTCGTGATGGAAGATACGTCGGTAAAATGACTTGGGGGTATCTTGAATGATGTGTTGGTGAAGGTTTCCACCTTTATCTTTCCTGCAGACTTTGTTATTTTGGATTGAGAGGTGGATTCTGAAGTTCCCATAATCTTGGGATGCCCTTTCCTCGCAACTGGAAGTGTGCTTATCGACTTAAGATATAATGAGCTTTTATTTCGGATGAATGACGAAGTGGTCCGTTTTGATGTATGTAAAGCAATGAAGCAGCCCAGTGATAATAATGTGTTCTCTGTAGATGATGTTTATTATGAGGATGAGAAAGAATTATCTGTAGAGAAGCAGCTTACTGTTGAGTCACTATCTGATGTGCTACTGAATTTTGAATGTGAGGAGGCTGAAGAACAAGAAGAAACCGTTCGTGCTCTAACAGGAATAAGGTCCTATTCTCATGATCCTAAGAAGTTAGGCCTTGATATTAAGAATAAATCATTACCAACAGCGAAGACTTCCATTGAAGAGATACCAGTGCTAGAATCGAAAGAGCTCCCCAGTCACCTAAGGTATGCATTTTTGGGAAGTGGAAATACACTTTCGGTGAGTGTTGCAGCTGATTTAGGTGAACAACACGTAGAGGCTCTCATCTCTGCTCTGAAGAGGTACAAAAGAGCCATTTGTTGGTCTATTGATGATATAATTGGTATCCCACCTGGGATATGTATGTACAAGATGCATCTCGAAGAAGATTGCATGCCCACAATTAAGCATCAGCGTCGTCTAAATCCATTCAAAAAATGATGCACCAAATATCTCGATGAAGTCTAAGTAATCGAGATAACTATGTCGTGCCGCGATAATAAATCAAGCGCTTGGTGGGAGGCAACCCATCGTTTTTAATTGTTTTTGTTGTTTTTGTTTTCCTAGGATTTTGTCGAGCCACGACCAAAACTAAGGCGCTTGATGGGAGGCAACCCATCGCTCTAATCGTTTTTGTTATTTTTGAATAAGTGTAGGTGCAAGAGGTGTAAAGGAGGAGATTGGTTTCAAATTTTTATTTGGAAGTATTGCATGTTGAAGGTGGTAAGTTGGGAATGAAGAAGAAAAAGGCTATGAGTTAGGCATTGCCTATGAAAATCTAGGCAACGAAAAAGGCAAGGACTATGCTATGTCCTAAGTTCTCTGAATCTAGAATGCCATAGCATAGGCGCCGCCTATGCCTAACAATGCCATAGCATAGGCGCCGCCTATGCAAAAGCCCTTTGTCTCTGAATCTAGAATGCCATGGCATAGGCACCGCCTATGCCTAACAATGCCATAGCATAGGCGCCGCCTATGCTCAACTAGGCTTTGCAAAAGGCGCCGCCTATGCCAAGCATAGGCAAAGCATTAGGCGCCGCCTAGGCTCACTTTTTGGTCTCCTAATCCGATTCCAAACGGGTCAAAACCCGACCCAAGCTTGTCCTATAAATAAAACCTTAGTCTTAGAACAAAATTTCATTGTAAACTCAACCTAAGCACCGCCTACCTCTCCAAAATCTCTCAAAAATTTTCTTTTTGCTCTTTCAACTTTGCAAGAACATCTTCCGAGGCCATCAACTAAGTACTTCTTTGCTCTTCTTTTATATTCCGTAAAGTACTACACCACTACGCCTATAATAAATTGTTAAATTTTGAAGTAGTGTGGTTGATTTGTTGTGATACAACTAAGTGAGTGAAAGAATACGTATGGGTGTTCTAGGCTTGGTTCAAACCTGAATTTGATTTTGATACACTGTCACACTTTTGCGGAATCGACATGGTTAAGATAATTGCATAATCTTGTAACTCGAAAGCTTGTATGTTTGAATTACTTGTCCATCGTGATGAAAATCATGGTTAACTACAAACATGAGATGTTGTGATTATTTCTAAGCCATAAATTAATACGATATCTATGTAGTAGTTTTGTTCAAAGAGATGCATTAGTCCAAACATGAAAACATAGTTAAGAATACATGAAAAAGAATTGAAAAGGATAGTGAAGATGACAAGAAAAGTATGACTGCGCTGAATATTTGTTGGAACATAACACCTAAATGTAGGGCGGTGAAGTCTGAGTAATCGACATCTTTCACTTAATTAAGTTTGTCCCAACAAATTAAGTGTGGGGTATTACCACTACTGTTGGTTTGTCCATTGTATCTACCGAGATGAAGCTAACATGACTATTATTTTAATCTCAGGTACAATGGCACCAAAAAGTCGACCCGGAAAAGAAAAAACATCTACCTCACAGAAAGGCCAGAAAAGGGGAAGAAAAGAGCAAGCTGAATCCTCCTCTCTGCAAATACCTCAAATGACGATGTGAAGAACAACTCTGGTAATGAAGATTCGGATGATGATTCCGACGCAGGGTGTTTGACCCCAGACATAGAAAAGGAGTCCGACTAATCAGGTTTTCCTTACTTATTTCCACTGAGGGCAGTGTGTCCCGTCTAAGTGTGGGGTGAGGGTATTTGTATGCTGTAGCGTACTTCTTTTCCTGCATTTATTCTCGTTTGTAGTTACATTTTTTAATTTTTAGATTTTTTTAGATTTTCCATGAAATTGTTCTGATAGGCGGCATGGTATTATGACAAGAGTTTGTGCTAAAATCATTGCTATTGAGACGTTTAGGCTCCAAGTGTGACTCACTGTGTGATATTTGTGTGGTTTAATTCATTCATCTGTTGGGTCAAGAGTCTATACTGCTCCCAATAAAGTTAACCATGTGCCTTGTGTGTGTGAGGTTATAGTATATTCTGTGTTGTGACTGATGCAAGAACTTGCCTGGTGTGTGTGTAAAGCGAAATAAAGAGTGTGAGTTTAGGAGATGATTTAGGCATTTCTTTGGCAGCCTGTGATTGTTTACCTTCTTTTTACCTACCCGTGGACATTATCTTAGTTAACCCCCTTTAAGACTATTAGTTATTTTCTTTGACAGCCTCATATGTAGCCTAATCCATTTTTTTCAAGACCATAATTTGATCCAAATTCCTAAGCGCTTTAAATTGTAAAATCATGTGACAAAATAAGAGGAAATTGGGTGAGAGTGATGCCTTAGAGTGTAATGGTACTTGAATTTGTTATGAAAAAAAAATGGCTATCATAGAGGTGTGTTATAAAAAAAAAGAGAAAAAAAAAAGAAATAGAAAAACAAAAAGATAGTTGGGTTTATGATTAAATAAAAAGATAGTTATGTTTGAATAGAAAAATAAGTGAAAAGGGGTGGTAGATAAAAGAAAGGTAGCAGGGTTGATTAAAAGAGAGTGTTAATGGCATAATGTGATGTATTAAAGCGCTTAGGAACATAGTCACTATTTCTAGCCAAAATAGTCCTACCCGTCCCTTAGCCTACATTACAACCTGTAAAAGACCTAATTGATCCTAGGCTTAATATTCTGATATTAGTAGAACATTACACTAAGGGCAAGCCTATGGTCATCAGTTGCAACATATGAATTCTTTGTGAGAGTGAGAGCAAGGATAATCTTATACCCATGTTTTGAAAATAAAATACTTGTGTGTAATTATGGGTGATATATTGTGAGACACACATGGTTGATGAGTTTTGGGTAGTCTTGTATGATTCTTTGTGCCTTAACTTGTGGATACGAATTAACCATCATCACGAGTCTATGTTGGAGGTTGAATTGTTTCTAGTAGTGATCAGAAAACTACTCCTTGCTGATAATTGTCGTGCCTGTTTTGATGACTATTTTGTGTTACTGCTGTGATTTCTAGTTAGATGATTGCATGGACGTAATATTTTGTTCGAGGAAAAACAAAGCTTTAAGTGTGGGGTGTTGATGTTAGGCGTATTTACACGCCTAAAGCACCTTAATGTACCCATATTTTAGCTAAGTTTTGAGGACAAAATATATAATTCCTACACTTTTAGTCCTTTTTCCTGTAAGTGAGCTAACCAAAGTGATTAGCAAGATTTCAGGTATTTATGATGAAGATTTCAGCATTTTATGGACTGTTGGACGCCAAAGGAAACTTCACGTAAGAAGGAAGGCAGCTTCTGGAAACTTGTGGACTGAAAGTGATGCATGGAGAACTTATCCCGGGCAAAAACAGCATTTCTAAAGACTTGGGGGATCAAAAGTAACTTAGTAGGATTAGGACAAGTTTGCAGTAACCCAGTAGGACTATGACAAGGATAAAAACCCTATTTCAGTAGGACTAGGACAAGGATGTTATAAAAATCCTATAATGCTGAATTTTTCAGCATTCACTTCTTCATTAATTCGAAGCTTTTTATTATTCACTCATTCATTAATTCAAGTCTTTTTCATTCGACTTTTGCTCCTAATTCACATTACAATATTCTGTATATATAACACAGAGAACTCAGCTCTCTTGAGAAGAACGGCTAGGGCAAAACGTTTGAGATCTTTTGACGCCATATCACTTCCATCGCCAAGATTAATCTAGGTTGTGGTATGATGATTATATCTATTGTGATTTCCGTTGCACTCATGAGTAGCTAAACTTCTCTGTTAGGGTTATGGAAGCCTTATGATATACTATCTATTGCTATGAGTTTGTGAATTCTTGATACGTATGTTGCTTATATCATTACTCTCTTCATCTTAATTGAATTCTTGTGGTTGCCAACATATAGAATACGCCAGTATAGCATTAACTTGTTCAAAAAAAAAGTTACATGTCTGGAAAAGAGGGAATGACAAGGAAATAGGGCTACCAACCCCTGTTTAAAAGTTAGTGCCGTAACTGGATTAACCTCTTGGAGAATTCGTACCATTAGTATACGCTTTAAGCTCAAAAGAGTTAAAGTGATATAATCCTTGATGGTCGAAAGACACTAGGATTTATCATAGAATACGAATCTCTATAAGCGCATGCATGTCTGAATTCCGCATAACTCATAGCCAATAGATACGTAAAACTCATAAGGTGGACATAACCCTAACTTACAATTCTCATTGATTAAAATCTTACTAAACATTCCGTTTTTACTTTGCTATTTTGATAATTTTACTTCACGCATAAAATCCCCCTTTTATCCGCAGAACTTTCACCAAAAGTCTACTAATCGTTGCATACTTAGTGACCGAGTATTCCTTGTGGGATTCGACACCCAACCTAGTTGGGTTCTATATTTGACGACGACCGCTTACACTCTTACGAGAGCTGTAGTTTGAGCATTATCAGTTACCAAGGGTATGAACATTGGATGGGGAGGATTCATTAAGTTGATGTCCCAATGGACTAGGGTGTTAGTCCTCAATAGGAAGGTGACCCCTTAGTACCTACGGTCTCACCATAGTTCTGGAACTTAGAGACTTATACTAAAGATCTCGTGCCTAGTTGATGGGTGGGCCTTCATCCCTGCTTTCACTTGGTGCTATGTACTACTCCCAACTGAATGGCACTGAAAACTGCATTTCTTATTATAATTACATTTTGAAGATATCAATAGTGGATAATCTGAGTAATCAAATACATGTAAATTGATATAAGCATAAATCCCTATGTATCGATTATTTATAACCCACCAAATCTTAATGTAACTAAATATGATAATATTAAAATATAACTATGAGGAATTTCTTAATTGAAGACAAAACTCAATGATTTAACAATAAAAAAGAGAACCCATGATTTTGAGTATGGAAAGATACAAAACTTGTAGGAAAACATGTACTTATGGTTTAATTACAAGAAAACTCATACTTACCAAGGAACTCTAAATTTAAAGGGTAACTTAAACTTGAGAGTTAAGGAAATCTTTTAGTCTCAATAGGTAAAAGGTACCCATTGATGAAATCCCACATACCTGGAGATGAATTTCTTGAAAACTCCTTGGAATTTGTTCTTGAAGATGAGGAACCCTAAGTTGTCTTATGGAGAAGAATAATAGCCTTTTTCTTGGTGTCAATTTAATTTATGACTTAATAAGGAATTTAGGGCATTTTTTCTTATATTCCAGCCTTGGGAAATCCTAAACGAAATAGATTTGGGGGTAAAAAATATGAAAAGACCAAAAAACCCCTTTTTAAATCATTCAAAAAAATTTGGGAAACAGTCACAACGGCTTAGAATAAAACTCATAGGGTTAGGTTATGATCCATAGCATAAAGTCGTGACCTGAGGACCTATGCCTTAGGTCCTTACTTTTATGACAATGACTCCTTCCTGAAAACTCGTTAAGTCTTACCATGATTCATCATGAATAGTCATTGTCAAGGAGCTAATTTCTTGATTTATTACTATTATGATGGCAAGTATTCACTATGACTCGTTGTGTCTGACAATGAGTCATTGCCAAAGTTGTTGAAAGTGGTAGTTTGATAGTTGCTCAGTTAATTTACCATAACTTTTTACTATGATATCAGGTTAAGGCGAGACTGGTGGTATTGGAAAGCTAATAAAATAGTCTACCTCTTGGTGGGTCTAAAGCTTACAAATTTGGGGTATTACACTTACCCCTAGATTTTATTGTTGTTCATACATTCTTCAATGTTCTTATATTGTGGTGGTATATTATTGATTCTTCTCATGTTCTTCAATGGGACTCCATTCAGTTGGATGATCAGTTGACCTTCACAGAGGAGCCTATGTTCATTTTAGCTAGGGATATTAGGAGGTTGCATTCTAGAGAGATTCTAGTGGTTATGGTCCAGTGGAGACACTTACAATTAGAGGAGGATACTTGGGATATCTAGATTAAGATGTATACCTAGTATCGTTGCTTTTTTGAGACTCTAGGTATATCCTAACCCTTTACTTTTTCAGACTAAAGTTCTTTAGCAGTGGATAATACAATGACCCTAAGGTCATTTTTTCATTTCATTATATTTTTGTCAGTTAGAGATTTCCTATAGCTGCCCCAAGTCATTTATGACTTGCTGTACCTAACATCTCAGTTGCCGAGTAGTTTGTTTAGTTTTTAGAGTCAATTTTATATTTTAAAGTCTTCCCTAGTTAGAATTGGCTACTAGGCAAAAACTTTAGTCAAACAAGCTCACATGCAAATTTTGACAGTTCCAACAACTCCAAAATATAAGTTTTAGGCTTGGGGGATCTTTGGTTTGGGTCCCAAGGCATCCAAACTCATTCCAAGCTATGGACCAAAAGTTGACAAAAATGGCATATGGGTATGCGACCCAGTTTTCATTTAAACGATCTCAGATAGAAATTTTGACTTTTCATCATGTTTAAAACATAAAATTTTGTAGGGAAGCATAGTTTGTTTACGTATATAGGATTCATTTTGCAATCCCAGGGGGTTGGTGGAAACTTTGAAAAATTCCAAGTTTCCAGCTACTGCATCCGCTAAAGCGTCCCTTTGGCCGCTTTAGCAGCTTCCAAGAGCTTTAGTGATCTAGCTCATCCCCCGAGGGCTGCTTTAGCACTAGCTTGTCTTCTTTAGCGGCATTCCAGGTAATTTCGGGCATTGCTTTAGCAGCTCTTGGATTCTTAATCGATGACCGCTAAAGTAGCCCAGTGCCATTAAAGTAGCCTAGTTCCTGCTTTAGCGGTACCTGGAAGCCATTGAATGGATCACTTAGTCTGACTTTCTCTAATTTTTAAACAATTTCAAGAGTGGGAAACTCTAGAACATGTGGAAACTTGGTATAAATATCAATAGATGATTTTGGGGTGTTCGTGAGCTTAAAATATTTGTTCCTTCTCTAAATGCTTGGTAAGTTCTCATTAGCTCCATGTTTAATTTCTCAATTATTTCCAAAAATCCCTAAAATATTAGTGGGTTGATTGTGTCACTATTTGGGCTTAGAAATTACCCATTCTTGAGGGTAAATGTTACTTAAGCATAGAGGGATACGTTGACGATTTCAAAAGTGCGATTCTCCAAGTGAGCCCCACATGGAATTTTTATGTAAATTTGGACCCAAAGTATAAAAATTCAATATGGGTACTATTGTTTTCATGTTGATGAGTAAAATAGGTTTTTGATAGTGTGGAATTGTGTGGAAGCTTTTTGAAAGGGAAAATCGCCGATTTAGTAGATTTCATCGGGATTTTTTTGGCTTTCAGGTAGGATGGGGTTACCTTTCTTTTATATTAAGCTTAATTATAGTATATTTATTATAATGTGCTAGATATGGGTTGAAAATTAGGTGTCGGAGGCATAAATAGTTTAATTTAGATCATTTAGCCCAAGTAAAGAACCATAAATTAGGCATAATTGACTTAGTTGATCATGTTTTAGGTAGAATTTCTACTAAGGAAAAAATATAGATTAATTAATATCTATAATAAAATTTAGGTGCCTTAGACTATATAAGAAAGAATTTTCCTTAGAACAAATTTTTTGGATTAGAAGTGGGTTCCCTCTGGCCCACCATAGGCAAAGACTATTATTAGTTCCTTGTAAACTTTATAGGTGCATTGTATCCTTTAGATTGTATATTTTGGATCTTTAAGAGCTTGGATACATGACACTTATGTTAGAATGGTACTAGTGAGTTAATTTCAGTTTCGGTTCAAGTCCGACGACTTATGATCTTAAGATTGGTTTGATTCTAGCATTATTTATGATGTGAGTTTTGGTTCAAGTCTGGTATTTGACTATATTAGTTACGGTTCAAGACCAACATTTGATTATACGAATTTTGATTCAAATTCCACATTGAGAGGTTACTTATGATGGTTATGAAGTTGGTTCTAGTCCGCTATTCAAGGTATTTTGCGGTATGGATGGGTTCACGGTTATGATTTTAATGTAATTCCAGTCATTTACTTTCTTGTGTGCATCTTCTGGAATTATAGGTGTCCATGTTGGGTTATTTACTTTTTCACACTTACTGGCTTATGGGGGAAAGTTTTGTAGTGATAGTTATGTGTTCCTGTACATTATTGTTCTAGTTTATTTATTTATTTATTTACAGTACATGGTGAATTCTTCTAGGTTTTTCCTTTTACCTTGACTTTGCTTATTTATCTAGCATATTTATTATACTTATATTATGATTTATCTTTGTTGGCCGATGATGCCTACTGAGTACCCGTGACTTTGGTACTTATACTACACTTCTGTACCTTTTTGGTGCAAATCCTAGTGCTAGTGGTCGCAGCTGATGTTATGATCATGCTGCTTAGAGTTTGGAGACAGGGTGAGCTCTCAGAGCTGGAGTTGACCTTTTCTCCCTCTTCTACATTTGTTTAGTCTTTCATTATTCGAGACTGATGTATGCTTGACTATTAAAATACTCATATTCATTTTTTGATGGTTGTTATATTGACACTACTAGTTCGTGGGATGTTATATTTACCTTATTTATCTTCCATATTATTATTATTATTATTGTTATTATTATTATTATTATTTACGTGGTTTACAGTTGTAAGTCTTTAATTGTAAATTTTCAGAATTTATGTCATTTTCCCACTAAATTAGCTCATTGATCATAGCTTCAGCGACATTTAAGCTTACCTACTGGTTGGATAAAGTAGGTACCATCCTGACATAAAAATTAGGTCGTGACAACGGTGGATGACAAAAATGTATAATTTCATCATGGTTGATGTTTGTGAGTTATGGGATGTCATTTGTGTTAGTTCCCTCATTCCTATAAATACAGTAAAAGAAGTGGTGTTACTAAATCTATGCCAAAAAAAATCAACAATGTCGATAAAAGGTTTTTGAGAAAAATTCAAAGGCTAAAAAGTTCCTGATGTGTTGTTTTGGACATGATTAGTACAACTGAATCTCATATTGTGAGACCACCAAAGGAATCTAGGAAGCCCTGTAAATTGATCATGAAGGTTTTCTTAAAAAGATCAGTACGAGCAAGCATGTTAAAGATAATAACTACTTTCACAAGTGTGCAAATCCTAGACACTTCATCAAAGAATGTCCTCTTCACAAGCAAGACAAAAAGGACTATAGCAAAACCACCCTAAGAAAGTTCACAAAAAGGACTTGGTCCCTGAGAAGTTTAAAAGAAGGGATGATGTCGATTATATTTTGAGCAGACTCAAGCTGAATAGGGAGATACATTCAATAAATCTGAAGTGAAAATGATCAATAAGATACATCTACACTGGTTGGTGAAGACGAGCCCTCAAACTTTCTCATTTTTTGCTCTCATGGAAATGTCAAATTCTAAAGAAGAAAAAGAAGAGGTAAACTTTATAGATTTTTAGAAAATTTTAAAGGATTACTCTCGAAAGTAGTTAAGATCTCTTTCTAATGTATTGATTGATGCAAATCATGGTCTTGCTGATGAAAAGAAATATCTAGTTAAAGAACTCAGCATTTTTTAAGTATAGTGAGTCTCCTTATCTACTGAAATTTGTAAACTTGAATGAGAGGGTAAGAGGGTGTCAACTGAAAATAATAAGTTAATTGACAAGCTTAAGAAAAGTTATGAAAGATGATCAATGAGAAGGGGAGTGCATACAATTTGGCCTTGATGAAATGAACTATAAGGTCAAGTTAGATCTCACTATTTCTCTTGACCAAAATAAGGAACTATAGGTAGACCTAGTTCTAATCAGGGCTGATCGTAGGAAATCTCCCCACTGGACAACCTCTTTAGAGACGCTAGGTCATCTTACTAAAATGATTCAAAATACAAGTGAAGGCATGGTATTTCAAAGTCCTTAGAAATGTAAAGCTCCCCGCAATCCTTACTGTGAGTGTATGTCCAATCCTAATAATTTGTTGTGTACTTGTTGTGGTCGTGGTCATTACAAAGATAATTGTAAGGTCTTCACTTTTGCTAAAAGTGAGAATCTGAATAGTGTTGATACTAAAGGAGATTTAAAGAGACCTGGTCTCAAAATGAAAAATTGCTCTACCGACTTGGACAAAAATAAATCTCATCCAATCTTTGTTTCACTATAGGTGACCCAAGTTAATTTGTATTCCTAAATCTAATCAATGATTGTTTTGTAATGTGGAGTGTGAGGAGGCAATCAAAAATGGTTTATGAATAGTGTCTACTTAAAGCATTTCTTTTTGTAATGGAAAGAAATCATACTTTCTTGAAATGGAAAAATATGAGAAGTCTCTTGCTTATGCCATAAGTAACATGTATCATTTTGAACAATTGATGGTGAAGGAACTTTTTTATGGTCTACTTAATATGACATTCAGAAATCACAAGGTGTATAATGCATGAATGAAAAAAGATTCAGAATGAAGTTGGGATTGAGGAACTATTGAAAATTCAAAGGGTTATAGTTGATATATCAAATAGAAGAAAGATTATTAAGGCAAGTAAAACAAGATAATAACATTTAATCTATGTTAGATTTGAAGGGACCTGGTACTCCTCCAGGACCCTTTGAAGCTGGGCAACAAGTAAATGTTTCTAAAATTGATGAACTGAGTTTTGAACAAGTTGATCAACTATCAAAGGAACCTTATTCATATTATCTAAACCTCATGCAATTTCACACATATTTAATCTGGTGAAATTATCGTAGTAGCCAAAAGATGCACGAACATATATGTAGTAGATATTGATTCCATCTACGTTGGAGATTTGACCTGCCTTTTTAATGTGAGTGATGATGATAAACTATGGTGTGAAATAATGGGACATTTAATTCCATCTTTCATAATAAGATAATGTTAAAGGACTTGGTACGGGGTTTGCCAGGGATAAAGTTCTCAAACTACAAGGTGTGTGATGTTTGTGCTTAAGGGTGGCAGGTTTGTGATTCTTTAAATTCTAATAAAGTAGTAAGTACATCAAAACTATTTGATCTTCTTCATATAAATCTATGTGGTCTAATAAATATCTCTAATTGGTACATCTTTGTTATTAATAATAATACTGAGCCTCTGTTGGGTATGAACGAACCTGGCATGGCTTTGGTTTCTCCTGAAGCTGAGCATCAAGTGAATATTGTGAAAACAAACTCACTTGGTCTTGAGCAAGGAGAGGAACGATCAATAAGACTTGGTGCAGATAAAATCAATTTGTAGTATAAGGCTTCAAATAGAAACACAAAAGACATCATATATTAGCTATGAAAGAAAAGCTTCATCAGTTTGACAAAAATAATGTTTGGGACCTGGTACACAAGCCTATTAATAGATTGGTGTTCAAAAATAAGCTCATGGGAAATTAATTTGAGATAAGCATGATGGATGAGCTAAATTTTTTCCGTACGCTACACGTTAGATAGAAGTTCAAAGGCATCATGATTTGTCAACAAAAGTACATCAAAGAGCTACTGAATAGGTTTGATACGGAAAATTTCAAGCTTATTGATATTCTTATAGTAATTGCCACTTGACTAGTTAATGAGGGACCTGGTCCTCTAGTAAATGAGATAATGTGCAAAGGATTCATTGGAACTTTTCTCCTCTTTATAGCTAGCAGGATTGATAATCATGTTTAGTGGTAGTATGTGACAAGAGCGTAGCCCTATACAAAGAAATCCTACTTAGAAGTTGCAAAAGAAATTTTGGGGGTACTTAAAGGGCACTCTCGATTTGTTTCTTTTTTATTCACCAGGAGTTATTATGAGTTGGTTGGATATACTGATCCCAATTATGTAAATTACTTGGTGAATAAAAAAGGCACGTGAGAAATGTCTCATTTTCTTAGATCTCATGGAGGACTAGGCAGTTGACAATTTCACAAAGGCTGTGTAGAGAACATTTTGAGTGAAATTATTTGAAGCTTGGGCCGATTAAGATGCACTAACATCCTTTCACCTAAAAATTCTTCATTTTTGTGGAATTGTATAAATCAGTTCTATACCATTACGGATGTATGGTTATTTCAAAAATATATAAGTACTAGAATCTTCATTGCTCTTTTCAAGATGATGCCTATCACTTTCTTGATAGGGGTGTGGTTCCCTCTTATAGGTTAGTATTTCTAACTTTACTCTTAAGTACTTTTATACTGTCATAATATCTAGAGTGTCACATTATTTACTATTTTTGGCCTATCACCAAGAGGCGCTTTGTCACAATCCATCGTATTAGATATCTCTCCTCCTTGACATGACATATCTCTTAGATCCCAATCCCTTTTCTTGAAAAAAAATTTCACTGTTCATTTTCCCTATCACTTTACTTGTCCCTCTCTTGAAAAAATCACCCATAATTATTTTCCTCATCCAGTTTCTCTATGAGAATATCAAATAAAATCTGACCTTCTTAATCGCTTAGTCCTCATTGCCATCAATGGCCACTAGTCAATATGTGGGCATTGAAGAATGAAATTTTTACAAGGTTAGGGTATAAAATGTTCAGAACGTTACCTTGGGAGAAACTTCAAGTGCAATTAATGATGAAAGAGAAAGCTATTTTAACTACTCTTACTGTGGGACTAGGTAATACATCTGTCTCTGCAAGTAGAGAAAATTTAGATTTTGAAATAAGGGTTTCAATGTTTTCTAGGAAAGAACTGTTTAGAGGGAATGTTGCTGATATGAGGGAAAATGAACAAGAAATAGTAGAGGGGTTTGTGGTGGCCTTAGGAAAAGTAAGAGGAAGTGAAGTAGAGTAGGTACCTTGTCTCCTATATTTTATACGTTTCCTAATCTCTACTTTACCCCTGGATGGGACCGTAGCACCATATTTTTCTCTTGTTTATCAGGATGCTAATCTTGCCTTTCTTTTCTCTTTTACAATGGATGATGCTACCAAGGAACGGAACTCAGAAGGGATAAAAAAATTGTTATGAGATAGAGGCTATTAAATAAGTTTGTTGCTGCGGAGGAGGTTATGCATTATAAAGTGTTGAAGGTCGACGAGGAGGATACCTATATAATTATTAATGAATTTCCCACTCCGTGAAAGGAATATCAAAGAGAAAGATTCCAGTGCAAGAGGCTAGTTGAGACTAAATAGGTAATATATACAATCAAAGCTAGTAGGATTATTTGGATTTAAGGAAAGAAGGGGTGAACTCTCATTAGAGAGGAAAAAAGAGATGCGAGCAATGTTGAGGTACCTAGTATTTCGTCAATGTATCTTTAAGCAGATATCACTTATCAGAAACAACAAATTATATTTTTACAAATAAAAGGTACTCTATGAAGAACTTTAGGGATCAGTAAACAAATGTTCGCACTCAACAGCATGGAGGATATGAATGTGTGATCAAGAAGGAAGAGTTTGTGCTTGCAACCCTAGATAAGGCTATAGTTTAGTAGAATAAGATGTACTATTTTTGTCTTAGAGGGAATTTGAGATTGATTTTGTCACGACCCGAACCGGGGCCCTGGCCGTGATGAGCATTCTGAACCATGAAGGTCCGAAACACCCCTATCTATCTGGTAATCATGCACATAATTCATATGATAATAAGATATGCGGAAGATACACAATATTACGGAAAACATGGTCATAAATCAAATGAAATCAACAAAGGGGAAATAATGTCCCACAACATCTATCGACATCTGAACAACCGTCTGTGAAATCTCTAATACATGACTGAAACAAATTACTGTCTGAAAACTGGGACAAGGCCCCCAGTAGACCCAAAACTACTAAATGATAAATGAACTGACAGACATCAGGCCTTCCGAAATATAGAAGGCTCACCACTTGATTCTGCAAATCTGTCGGAAGAGATCTACTGGTTATCTGGACCCCTAAACTGTGCCTCCAAACCTGGGAGAGAAGGGGGTCAATACAAAAGTACTGGTACGCAGAGAAATCAAAAACAAAATAAAATGTTTTTTTTTCAAATATAGGTGAGAGCCATTATAAAGCAGTTTCATATCAAATCATTTGAAAACACATGGGCATAATGTAATAGTTTTCAACAACAATGTAATGCAGCTGAGCTAGGTGGAATACCCTACATATAACATTTACACCAACTGTCAAATCTTGATTGCCGCCGAGATTAGAGTATAAGTGAGGGGAAGATACACAAGATCACACAACAGGGTGTCTCGACCCAATAAAGTATAGTAGTGCCCAAGATCACTTAGCCTGGGCTCCTAACCATAGTCCTAATTTAGGAATGACATAAAGTCAAGTATACAAGATCACTTAGCCTAGTACCAAATCCCCATGTTGGCAAACACGGTTTCCAGCGATGAGCCCTTACACTCAAATGACTTCTTCGGGCATCCACCTATCTCATGTAAAATCAATGCATTAAACTCCATTTAATTGAATCACATATCTTATTCTATAGGGTATCGTCATACCCGACTTGCAAGCCATCAATATTACATCATTCTTTCATGCAACCGTTATATTCATCATATTTCAACATAATAACCCTCTCATTGCAAGTCAAAACCATGACCATTTTCAAAATATTTTATGCCACGCTTGTCAAGATGATTTCAAACATTTCACATCATATGAGAATTTAAAACGAGATCATATAAAGAGAGGGATTTCATATAATTCATGCTCTCAAGTTAACATCTTTTCGGAATACATGCATATACATATATCATATCAAACCACTTCGGGAATAGGCCTAAAGGCCAAATCAATATCATAAAACGTTTAAAACAGGATTATATTCATAATTTCAAAACCCCCATTTTTAAAACATAAAATTTTAATCCCATGAGATTTTTGAGATAACCCCACGTACCTCTATATGCGAAGATGATAGGTGCTTCTTGAAGCCTAGGTTGTGGGGATTCTAAATATGCAATTAGTTTCAAAAACCCACAGTTGAATCTTGAGTTGCTTGGGTTTTTATTTTAAAACCCTAAGGAGATTTCTTGAGCAATTTTGATGAATGGAGGTGTATTTGGGAACTGAATTTTGTGTTTATGGCTAAATAAGGGTGCGAAAAGGACCATTTTGCCCCAAAAATGGAGTGTTTAAGTCACTTGAGTAATAATATATGCGGCGCACACCTTATCGCATAATATAGGTTGTGTGGTAAACTCTTTATCACACACATTAGGTTGTGCGTCGCACACCTTATGGCATAAGTTAGGGTGTGCGTCACACACCTTATGCTGCACGACACACTCCACTTTGCAAAGCCATAACTTCTACCTCGGGTGTCGGATTTTTGTGAAATTTGTATCGTTGGAAAGATAATTTGAATACCTTTAATTTGATATATAGTAGGCACTCTAATTCAATATATAAAAAGAGTAATGGTCGATTGAAGTTGACCTAAGTTCCAACGCTCACTAAAATTCAAACGATAGGAAAACTTTCAACTTGTCCTTGATCTTGGGGACCTCTATGATCTCAATTCATGCTCAAATAGGTTTCCAAACTACATAATTTATTAACACACTAAACTTGCATTGGATTTATGGATTTTGGAACCTTTACGTAAAAGAAATGACGATTTTCGTTCTCGTCTGAAATGCGGGGTGTTACATTATATCCCCCTTGGGATCATTCGTCCCCGAATGATGGGTAGGAACTTGTTGAATCTTAAAGGTACGGAATAGCGTGGACATGATGTTCCTTATAATAAAGGAAATAACTGATCTGAAATATTTAAACTTCTATTATGAAACTGAATTCTGAGCTGACTTGACTTTTCTTGCTTCAAGAAGCTGATTCGTGCTGTAAATTTAGGATTCCCTTGAAATATTCATGATCCAATCATACATATTGAAATTAGGAAGTGATAACTTATGCAAGTACGAATCATAGGACATCAATACTTAGATCGTGCAAGGGTATTACACTATCTGAGCTGAAATACTTGAAATTTTTTGAGATTATACGCTGAACTCTTATGCACCGAGTCATGAATAGATAGCTGAATCTGAAACATGATACTTGGAATGAACTGAACTCAAAATTTATATGGATGGAATAGATTATCTCTTAAGAATGTCCATACGCATGAGACTTCAACTAGTAGGACTGGGTGAAAAGGTGGAAAAACCATAGTAACTTGTCTGCCCGACTGTTAAACTGAATTACAGACTAAATTATACCAGACACTTATACTCAACTGGAGTATCTTTTCAACACTCTCTCTAAAGAAGTTCTAGCAGTAATAGGAAGCCACGAATCTTGCGTATGGATTACATAAGACATCCAACTGAGGGAAATCACAACATTTACACTACTCTGCAGTCTGGAATATAGACATATAACTCATAAATTAGGATAGAATTTCTAGGCCTTAGTCAATGCGACTTCTTACTTTAAAGATTAGCACACTCCTCGAATACTCCCTTAACTGTACTATTACCCGTAGATACCACATTCATTCGATCCAACTTATTTGTTCTCGTATTTGTATTTTTAAATCTTTCTACTAATGTCTATAGTAACTTAAATCCTCTTCACCGTGAGAAGGCCTAACTCCAACTCGCAAAATACTACATGCCACTCCACGATACAAGTCTAAACCATAAGATTCCACCTTTTATATCTCTTAAAATATCACACCCTAAGCTTATCATTCCTTATCACTTCAATGGCTAACTCTGAACTATTACTATGAAGTCGCTAGTGCCTATAGCGTTCCTTAACAAAAATTCCAACATGTCATTCAAGCCTATCTCTATAACCACATATGAACTTCAAAGTAAACACTTATAAAGACACACTTCACATATTCCACTAACCATCTATCGATATAGCTCCCACACTCTACCCCAAGAACATACACACACATCCCTTTCATCTAACCATCACATGCATCAAAGACTTGGCCCCAACCTTACTTCGCACTTATGGCCTTATCTAAAATAAGCATACTATGATCTTTCACCAACTAGAAACATTTACTCATCACCATTACCATCACATAAAGAGGAGTCACTATAGATTAGAACATAAGATCTTGAAGCATGGAAGGATGTTAAATGAAACTTGACACTTAACTGAGGCCTGGGGAATAGCAAATCAACATACGGGATTTATCAAAGAAAAAAAAAATCTGAATTGGGGCATACATGGCTATGAACTATATTCCACCTATCGTAAAGAGTATAAAATGAATTATGGGAACTGAAAACACTATAAAGCGTGAATACATGAGTCATGAGCTGCATGACCTCAATCTAGAGTTCATAACATATGGAATGTGATTCCGACGGTTGAATGAACTGAAGTTCCTCATTTAGGAATCTGAAAAAACACGTGATTTTCTATCATATACATGAACATGAACTATGATCATGGAACTGAAACGTGAGGTATGAGTAGGTATTAGGATAACTAAAAAATACTGAGACCGGAATGGGATGAGCCTCACTCTTCCCTTCTGATGTTCTATGTCATACTGACATCACTACTAGAATCTGAAAGCCTGACTTGATTATTCGCTCTATCATCTCCCCCTTAGCTTTAAGCCATCATATTATGTTTGGGAGTTCCATTACTAGACTCTAAACTGAAGTACACTCACTGCACTCTGGGGTCTGGAAAACTACTATACACGCATATCATGGAACTTAACCCGAATGACTACACCTGAAAGTGGAAAACCCACTGTTAATACTACCTTCTGAGATACACTTTATCATTGTATAGACCCAGTAGTCATCATATAATATTTGCACTCTTACTAATTTCAGGTCTTCATGGGTATCCCCATAGTCGGAGTGCACACCCTCTAGTGCTTTAACTCTTATTTCTATTAGTTCAACCTTCAAAAACTCAAACTTAGAATCTAGCACTCAACATGGATATCACCAAGCCTTTAATGAATCATACTAATTCCAACATAGCCTACCAATATCGCGACTCCAAACTTGCATCTCTCTACTATGAGAATCAAGATCATATAAAAAGTCTCAACACTATCAATCAAAACTCCTTAACTTGGCTATTTAGAACACCATATACCATCTAACTAGTCTTTCTCACACCATATACCATCTAAATAGTCTTTCTCCACCTAGCAACTCTACGGTACCACTCGTCACACAAAACGTATAATAGTCTTAGAAAATACCGCAACCTCAAATCACCTTGGGAATACTTCTACATTATATATGCAACATCATACTTCACTACGAATCAAATAAACTTAAGCTCTTGCATATACCGTTCAAGCCTATTAGATTACTTCCATAAAAGTAGTATCATTAACCTAGAAATCATCACATCCACCTTCATGAACATCAATTGTTCAAAACTTAATGTCTAGTGCTAAACATGATTTTACAACCCAACCTTACGTATGATTCTCACTTGGATACCATGAAATAGACATCAAGAAACACTAGTACACTAGAACTTCCAAACAACAAATAATTGATCTTGACCTTATGGTCTTTTTTATCATAACTCATCAGCACGTACTATTTTAACACATCAAGCCTACTAATTTTTTTCCCACAAAACATACATTATTAATCTCATGCCACTATTTTTACCACCACATTCTACATTAAATTCAAGCATATAGTCCTGTACCATTCATCTATCACTACTGAAAAATGCAACATAATATGCTAGTCCATAAAATTTGGGACATAATATACAAACACCTGAAAAATCACTACATACCTTCTCACAAGTAGTACTAGTTTACAATTACCAACAAAAAGAAGGTCAAGGGGTAAAGTTACATAATAGACATGATCAACCTTAATCTTATATTATAACACCATACAATCTTTTCTACTTATACGGATTTCTCACCTCATACTTACTTACCCAAACATACATTTAGACTACCTTCAAATTCCACAAACAACCATGAGTCTATACTTACAACTTACTAGCTAATATAGCCATTTTCACACTTTAAGCAACCGACAAATCACCCTAACTAACAACTCCTTCTCTACCTTCTACTAAACTAACACACAAGAACGAATCACCTCTTTACAAACTCAATCTCATGCAAACAGATTCAACTATATATATATTAAACCAACACAAGAACAACAAGTTTCTAGTGAATCGAAATAGGCCTCACACGACTTCACTAGACTTTGATTTTGTATTTTGAACAAGAAAATGAGATGAATGACAAGTCAACTATGCTAGTGAATCAAAAGAGCCCCAAACGACTTTACTAGACTTTATTTTTTTAACAACACCTTGATGAGAAGATTACATGAGATAGAAATTTAATATGGAATATCCAATGAACTAAGAATACACATCTTACTCTGTATAAATAAAATTAGAGTCAAAAACTTCCTCCACGGACTACCATACCATCCACTCATACTACTAGTTACCACATTAGTCTAAATCATAAGGGGGTAAATCATTCTCGAACATCGGTTATTCAACTAAAATATTCATTTACACAAAAGTTACCCTCGCTCTAACTTCTAACTTTGTGACTTAATATCACCAACTTCTTGGTCTAATTTCACTACCAATAGGTCATGACAACAAAACTTTAACGCATACTACTATTCGGGTGGAAATACAGTTCCAACATTCTACTACACATCATCCACCCTTAAGCAAGACATTTGTAACATAAATTTGAAGGGGACTAAATGCAATTAATACCTCAAGATGAAAAGCATGATTCCATCAGGATCAATGTTTACATCAGAATCAATACACATTAAAGAACTAACGGACTCTTCTCAAGTCCTTGCACAAATTTTAACTCTTATATGGTTCAATCAGAAAGGACCATACCATTTAGATTCTAAACTTCTGCACTTGAATCACCTCAATAATGAGATATTTCTGAGGACATTAGAGTAAGGAAAGAATTTGGGATGACTTTTTTTACTTTCGTATAGGCGAAACCATAGCACGAATTAGAGTATGAAAGAAGAACATTCTGACTCTATTGCACAAACTAGAACATGAAAAAAAAGAGATATTCCTAAATGCCTAGTAGCCTCCTGTTTCTAAGTGTGTAGCGCTCCACACCCATAAATAAAAATCTACCTGACGTGATTTCGTAGACTCCCTAGGACCATAAACCGTGCGTTGATACCAAGTTTGTCACGACCGGAACTGGGGCCCTAGACGTGACGAGCATTTTGAACCATGAAGGCCCGAAACACCCCTATCTATATGGTAATCATGCACATAATTCATATGATAATAAGATATACGGAAGATACACAATATTATGGATAACATGGTCATAAATCAAATGAAATCAACAAAGAGGAAATAATTTCCCACAACATCTATCGACATCTGAACAATCGTCTACGAAATATCTAATACATGACTGAAATAAATTACTGTCTAAAAACTGGGACAAGGCCCCCAGTAGACACAAAACTACTAAATGATAAATGAACTGACAGACATCAGGCCTTTCGAAATATAGAAGGCTCACCACTTGATTCTGCAAATCTGTCGGAAGAGATCTACTGGTTATTTGGACCCCTAAACTGTGCTTCCAATCCTGGGAGAGAAGGGGGTCAATACAAAAGTACTGGTACGCAGAGAAATCAAAAACAAAATATAATATTTTTTTTCCAAATATAGGTGAGAGCCATTATAAAGCAGTTTCATATCAAATTATTTGAAAATACATGGGCATAATGTAATAGTTTTCAACAACAATGTAATGCAGCTGAGCTAGGTGGAATACCCTGCATATAACATTTACACCAACTATCAAATCTCGATTGCCGTCGAGATCAGAGTATAAGTGAGGGAAAGACACACAAGATCACACAACAGGTTGTCTCGACCCAATAAAGTATAGTAGTTCCAAAGATCACTTAGCTTGGGCTCCTAACCATAGTCCCAATTTTGGAATGACATAAAGTCAAGTACACAAGATCACTTAGCCTGGTACCAAATCCCCATGTTGTCAAACACGGTTTCCAGCGATGAGCTCTTACACTCAAACACCATCTTCGGGCATCCACCCATCTCATGTAAAATCAATGCATCAAACTCCATTTAATTGAATCACATAGCTTATTCTGTAGGGTATCGTCATACCCGACTTGCAAGCCATCAATATCACATCATTGTTTTATGCAACCATTATACTCATCATATTTCAACATAACAACCCTCTCATTGCAAGTCAAAACATTGACCATTTTCAAAATATTTCATGTCACGCTTATCAAGATGATTTCAAACATTTCACATCAAATGAGAATTTAAAAAGAGATCATATAAAGAGAGGGGATTTCATATAATTCATGCTCTCAAGTTAATATCTTTTCGGAATATATGTATATATATATCATAAATCAAACCACTTCGAGAATAGGCCTAAAGACCAAATCAATATCATAAAACGTTTAAAATGGGATTATATTCATAATTTCAAAACCCTCATTTTTAAAACATGAATTTTTAAGCCCATGAGATTTTTGAGATAACCCCACGTATCTTTATATGCGAAGATGATAGGTGCTTCTTGTAGCCTACGTTCTGGGGATTCCAAATATATAATTAGTTTCAAAAACCCACGGTTGAATCTAGAGTTGCTTGAGTTTTTATTTTGAAACCCTAAGGAGAGTTCTTGAGCAATTTTGATGAATAAAGGTGAATTTTGGGGTATTTGGGAACTGAATTTCGTGTTTATGGCTAAATAAGGGTGGGAAAAGGACCATTTTGCCCGAAAAATGGAGTGTTTAAGTCACTTGAGTAATAATATATGCGGCGCACACCTTATTGAATAATATATGTTTTGTGGAGCACTCTTTATTGCTTACATTAGGTTGTGCGTCGCACACCTAATGGCATAAGTTAGGGTGTGTGTCGCACACCTTATGCTGCACGACACACTCTACTTTGTAAGGCCATAACTTCTTCCTCAGGTGTCAGATTTTTGTGATATTGGTATCGTTGGAAAGATAATTAGAATACCTTTGATTTGATATATATTAGTAACTCTAATTAAATATATACAAAGAGTAATGATCGATTGAAGTTGACCTAAGTTTCAACGCTCACGAAAATTCGAACGATAGGAAAACTTTTAACTTGTCCTTGAGCTTGGGGGATCTCTATGATCTCAATTCATTCTCAAATTGGTTTCCACACTACATAATTTATTAACTCACTAAACTTGCATTGGATTTATGGTTTTTTTAACCTTTACGTGAAGGAAATGACAAATTTCGTTCTCATCCAAAATGCGGGGTGTTACAGATTTCATAAAGTATAACTAGAAAATATTTTACAATGAACATGGGGACCTAGTACCGCAATTGAGCTTCAGTGAGAAAACTCTTACCTTAAGGATAAGGTTTTGGCATTGAGGGAACATGTAGTAGATTTGACACAAAAAGTGCTAAAGGATCAACCTATTACGAATAAGAGACTTGACAAACTACTTTTTGAAAACTTTTTTTCCTACCTTTCTTCCCTCTTTCCATGACCATGTCCTCTTTTATATCTAATTTTTTAAGTTACCCTTTTTTGTTTCCCTATTTTTTGCCCCGTCCTGATGTGGTATCTCTAAACATATTTTGATGATATTATTTGTAACATTTGAAATGGGAATGTAATGCCCCGATAATATCTTCCTGGATATCACACAATGCTTAGAACCATAATTGATCCCAAGCTAACCCATGATACTAGCATAATTCATGAGCAACTGAATAAAAGTACATAAAACTAGAAACACTAATAAGATGCAATGTAATTAGCTTATCATGTTCAATACAATAATGTTTAAAACATTTCCAGCAATGGTTACACATAAGGAAACTGAAACTGAATACATCAACTCTGACTGACTATCAATAAGCCTCTACCAATACTAATTATAGGTATGTAATGAACCTCAGGTCATTTACTTAATTTTCATGTATTTCAACTATTTTTATCCTTCCCACAATGGTTATAGGTCATGTATTACTTGTCAAAACTATAGGTTTGTTATCATATAGTTGTTTGGATTTTAGGCTCATTTTCCTATTTTGTAACTTTTGTTGTTTAGGATTTGATCTCGGAAAAAAACTCCAAGTAGATGACCTCTGATCAAACTTCTGATAGCCCTATCTACCCCAAAATATTGATTTTAGGCTAGGGAGACCCTTGGCTTAGGTCCCGAGGATTCCAAATTTGTTTTGGGTTTCGGGTAGAGTATGTATAAAATTAAACTATAGATGTAAGCCCCACACTTAGTCAAAACAATCTCGGATGAAAGTTTTGATAGTTCCATTGAGTTTGGAAATTGAATTTGGTATGGTAGAATATTTTTCTTATATGCACAGGGTTCCAAAAAAATACTGAGAACCCATTAGAGTTTGTTTTGGATTTGGAAAAAATCTGGTACATGACACCTTATAGGACCGCTTAACCGCTTATTGGGTTTCTTTAGAGCTATGTGCTTTAACACCTCTGGGTCAATTTATGGCCCCGGCCCATTGGCAGTGGTATGCTTTAGAGCTCAATGGCCATTTTTGTGGCACACACGACTTTTTGCTAGAAATTCTAAAGTGGCTGAGATGCTGCTTTAGCGCCTAGGTGTCCACTTTAGTTGCACCTTTATCCCTTTTAATCCCATTTACCCACCCTATTTACACTTTTTCTTCCACTATTTTTATACCAAATTGAGAGATCAAAGAGAGGAAAAAGTGGGAAAACGTCCATAGAAGCTGAGGTAAGATAGACTAACTCTCCCTGGTCATCTCCCATTAATTTTCCATTCAATTTCCATCCTAATTCTATGTAAAATTCTTTGAAATTAGGTCTTAGATTCCTATATTTTTATGGTTGATTTGATACCCGATTTGTGCTCCATTTGTGCTCAACTTTTTAGCACACATTCCCTGTCCTTTGAGGGTTCTCGTGATGGATTTAATTATGGATTTTGTTTGCTGGCCCTGTAACCTCATTCTTGACTCAAAATTCAACCCAACCTTTATTATAGTAGTATGCATCTCATTTTACTCCTTATGACATGTAAACTATTATTTTGGTAGCGTGATGGCATTTGTAGATCCTAGAGAGAAGCCATACATTTCAAAGATTGTGATTCAACATCGAGATTGCATTTTGTCTACTTTTTTTCTTGAAATGGTGTTTTATATATGTTGAATTTAGATAGGGATGTTAGGATGTTATTGCAGGAAGAACACTGCGACTTAGCCTAAATTATGAATTTGGGTGCTAGGGAGGTAATTTAACCTTAAGGGGAGATACTAATAATGTTTCATGATCTTCTTACCTTAGGTTGCTACTATGTTAGACGTATTGATTAGAGGTCCTGAATATGCTATCATTTCTTCCTACTATGGTTAGGAGTCCTTAAGATGCTAGTGTAATTACATAGGTTGTACCTTTGAGTTAGCCTTGTTATGTTATATATATATATATATGAATGCATAGTTATAGTATTTCCATATATACTTCCTTATTTTATGTATTCATGTTGTATATCCATTTCTTGGCCTTGTACATTACTATGTATATCCTTCTTATGCTCTTTAATTGTATATTGGACAATGATATATGGTATAATGCTTAAGACCATGATAGAAGATTCAGAATAGGCTAGTTTTTTCTTACTACCTCTTTAGTTTTTATTTTATTAGTTTTCATAGATATTTGAGCATAGTTTACATTTTTGTGTACATGTTGTGTATATTTGCATTATCTTTGGTGCTCAGTTGGCCGTTGCCTATTGAGTACTACGTATTTGGTACTCGTACTACACTTCTATAAATTGCAGATCATAGTATGGGTTCTTACCATTATTAACTGCATCGTGCAGAGCAGATGTGGTTTAGAGACCTAGGGTGAGCTCCTGGTAGTCAGAGTAGTTCTATTCTCTCTCCAATGTACTATACTTGTCTTTATGTTATATTGAGATGGGTTGTATCAGTATATTAATTTAGTACTTCCTTTTGTAATCTTTTTTACATTAGAATCTCTTCTACTAATTTCACCAAGTTTTTAGATTATCTTATATGTTTTAGTCTTTTACTATATTTATTCCTCATTCTTTCATCATTTCTCCTTGTAGTCTATTACTAGTAGTTTTAGATAATGAGTTGGCTTACCTACTGAGGGGTTATAGTAGGTGCCATCATGACCTAAGAAATTGGGTTGCAAAAAATTAGAATCAGAGCCTAAGTTTACCAATGTGTTGGTACAAAAGATAAGTATCTAGTAAAGTCCTAAATATCGATGCGGAGACATCTATAATCTATATCTGGGAGGCAATAGGGCATTCTTGGGAAATTTTCTTCTTGACCCTTTTTCGTGTGTACATATTTCTATAAGCCTCAAGTACATTATTTGACTCTATTCTATCCCAGATGGATGATACAAGGTTGTCAATAGGTACGGATGAGACTTTGACATGTGTTTCCAGAGCTTCAGTGCAGCATCCAACTAGAGAGTTAGGGATAGATGTCAAAGATCTTCTTGTAAGACCCCACAAAATTCTCTCATAGTCTGAGCCTTAGAGTGTGTCAAGTAAAGCATAAATCCAGCCCTAAAAGATTGAGAAGTGACTTCCCAAGTGAGAAATATTTTAAACCATGTATAATTTCCGTAATATCTACTTTTTTCATGTAGATAATTGAATAAACTTTCCGTCGATACCAATTTCGTCAAAATCCGACATCGGATGAGAAAGTTATGGAAGTTTTACTAAGAGTTGTCGGAACCATCAAGGTGTGATGGATAGGGAGACGGACCGTCGAGCTTGTGATGGACCATCGCAACCAAGTTAGTGACTCTCTCTTCTGGCCCAAGTGCGATGGCCAAGATGTCGGATTGTCAAGCTAGCGACGAACCATCGCTAAGACCGTCACAACTAAAGTAGTGTATCCTTTTTTGACCAACGTGTGATGGATGATCCGATGGGCCGTCAGACTAGCGATGGACCATCACAAATCTCGTTCAGTATTTTTAAGTCATTTTTAAAAAGGGATTTTGGTCTTTTCCCATCCTTTTTACACTTATATATCTTGAACAAAGCTGAGGGCTTCATTTCTCATCCATAATAGCAAATTAGGGTTTCTTTCAAGATCAAAAACCCAAGAACAAGATCAAAACCCTTCTTAAAGAAAAATCAAGAAAATCAAGAATCTCTCCAAGAGCCTTCAAGAAAGAGTTTCCTAAGTTATGCAAATGTTGATTTTTGGGTTCCTTTCACCCAAGAAGTTCAAGAATCCTTTTCTAAATTCAAGATCTTATGTTTATGAGTTTTCATGGTTCATGTGAATTGAAATTGAAGTTCATGCTATTATTGAATTTTAATTCATGTTTTATTTATGAGGTTTCAAGCTTTGACCCTAGTACGTGATATTCATGTGATGTTCAAGATAAACCCTCATCAAGTTGTTTGTGTCCCTATAGTGGTACTTTTTATTGATTTTTATGTTCGGTACTGCCTATTCTTTATATTGATATTTATATCACTATTATTATTATTGTCATTGTTTGATATTGATCGATCCTCGCTTAGTAGATGGCTAGACAAGTAGTATGTTGTTAGAACCTCACTTTCTCACAGTTTTTATTTTACAAATTGGGCGTCTAGATTGGTTGGATAATTTTTCTCTTGTAATGAGGTGAGGTTGGTCGTTTTTTTTTTGGTGGCGAGGCTACACCAATTGTTGAGTGGGTTATGGTCGTAAAGTTAAGTTACCCTTTCATGGTTCTGTCATTGTTCTAAATATGGAAATTGGCTAAACTATCTATTTATGGGTTTGAGATTCTTGGACTTGCCTCCTAGGTTGCAGAGGTTTTAGCATTGACTATCTCTCTTTATGTAACCTATTTCTGAGGTTGAATAGTTTGGGTCCATTTTTCTAATGTGGCTAGGTCATCGCTTGATAGTGATTTTGATATTGATATTGAGAATTCTAGGATCCATCTTTTAAGTTTATTGGGTTCGTCTACCAGTGATGGTTTACTTTTATTATTGTTGTGGAGTTGGATACTCCATTCTTGCCGTGATATGGCTTTTATTCTAAGTGGAGCTAAAGATTGGGAGATAGGTGATCTTTCTTATGACTACTTCTTAAGTTGGTGACTTGAGTATTTATTGTCAGGATAGAGTATTAAATTGATTAGGTTTTGGCTAAGGCTGTTGATCTATGAGTTGTTAGAGTTTTAGTTATCTGTAGTATAGTTTGTAGCCTCGGTGAGTTCTTGAATATGCTTTGATGGTTCATGCCCTCCAACAAATATGTAGTTGGTTGCTCATGTTTTTAACCAGTGATTTGTCATCTATTGTGATTTAGTCCATCATCTATGTATCGATTTTGGCTCGACATGATTCAGTAAGGATATGTCTGATTCCGATAATAAAATTTATGGGGTATCTATCCTTAGATTAGATTCGATAGCTCATTTTTAAATTTGATGCCTTAGAATGGCGGTTTAGAGGCAATGATGGATTCAGAGTGTAGATTCTTACTAGTCTTTTGGTCTGGCTTGGTGTAATGACCATTCATGTTTATTTTCTAATCTGACATGTATTTTTGGGATTTTGTGCCTCTCCACAGTGGCTACAGGTCAGTTATCACTTGCCAGAACTGTTGGTTTGGTGATCGAATAATTCATTTAGATTTTAGGCTCATTTATCTATTTTGGAGCTTTTGCTATTTAGGAATTGGTCACGAACCAAAACACCAAGTCGGTAACCTTAGATGAGAATTCTAATAGCACCATCATCTTTAGAACATCGATTTTAGGCTAGGGGGACCCTTGGTTTAGGTCTCGAGGCTTCAAAACCTATTTTGGGCTATTGGGTAGATTATGTAAAAAATGGAAATATAAGTGTGGCCGTTTATTTAGTCAAAATAATCTTGGATGAAAATTTTGATGGTTTAATTGACTCCAGAACGTCGAATTAGGTATGGTACCATTTTCTGATTGCATATATGGGGTTCTGAATGAATCCCAAGTACCCGATCGAAGTCTATACCAGTCTTAGCAAAATCTGGTACTTTATGTCACTCTTATGACTACGATCGTGATAGTTTGATCTCTTTTGAGATTATCTCAATCGTAACATTATGTCGCAAAAGCGATACTGGTCATTTGGTCTATAAATATGAATGTGATAGACAAAAGCAGCATAAGCAACATCCTTTCTCTGCTAGAATGTGAATGTGATGTCAGAGTCGCAAATGCGACAACCCTGTCACTATCGCAATACCTGGCTCTGTTTAACCCTCTTCATCCCCCTAATTTTCTATCACTTTTTCCACTATTTTTACACCAAGTTGAGTGCTCAAAGAGAGGAAAAAGTGGGGAATCATCCAAATAAGTTGAGGTAAGCTAGCTTAACTCTTTTTGATTATTTACTATTGATTTCCCTTTGATTTTTATCCAAATTCATGGTAAATTCTTCAAAATTAGGGCTTTGAATTTTTAAACCTCAATGGTTGATTTGAGACCCTATTTGGGTTTCTCTTGTGCTCAACTTTTGAATGCACCTTTCCTATCCTTCAAAGGAACATATGACGGATTCAATTTTTTATTCTATTTGCAGGCCCCACAGGCCTGTTCTTGACACAAAATTCGATAAATCCTTAAATATAATAATATAGGCATCATTTTACTCCAAATGATGCGTAGATTCTGATGTTGATAGCGTGTCGGTATTTTGATATTGTGTAGTAAAATGGACGATTTGGGTGGGATTCAAGCATTTTCGTTTTAACATTAAGGTAGGCTTCTGTCTATTCTTTTATAGGAGGTGGTGTATTTTATATATTGCATGTGAAATGAGAATATTAAGATTGATTATGGGTAGAATACCGTGACCTTGTTTAGGATAATGAAGTTTGGGGATTAGATGGGTAAATTGCCCCTTAAGGTGAAATTCGTATGATGCATCTAGAATTCTATTATCATAGGTTATTAACATATTAGGTATAGTTGAGGCTAATGAACCTTTAGTATGTTTCTTAATATGATACTTGGTGGTCATTTATGAATTTCCCAAAATATGATGTTTTAGTTATGCAGTATATCTATGTATATATATATATATATATATTATTGGGCCTACGGCCATGTTTTGATATTGGTTGGATTTTTGGGGATGGTTTATCTTTGTAAAGGACATGGCTAGAGTTTGTAGACGTATCAATGATTATGATTTTGTTATTTGGATATTGGTAATGGCATGCATAGATTCGGTTCATTCATGATCACTAAAATCAATTAATGGTACAACTCCAACTAAAATTTGTTTTACTACTGTTTTCCCGAAGAGGGATTAAATCCCACTTTTCACCATAAAAATGAATTTTTGCATAACGTAAATCATACCATCTTAAAGAATAATTTATGGGTCTTTAAGACTGAAAATGATGTTTAAAGGATTTGATCGAGACAAATTCTGGTCCATGATTCGTTAATACTATGTACTTCGATCGTGAGAGGTTCTCAACTCCTTTTTACACCTTTATTATGATTTAATCCTGGATTTACCCTGGGCAATGGATTTTTGTATTCACACTCTTTTTAGCCATAGTTCGAGTCCGTACATATATATATATACATCTCTCCGGTACTAGAACGTTGATAATGATGATGATTGTAAATCCTAGACCAGGATCAGGTTGGTGTATATGTGTACTCCTGAACCCCCTAGGGACCCCTTCATCTATGAGTTATTAGGCTAGAGAAGAGAGGTCTCCATAGGTCCTGCCTTTGCGAGCCATTGTGATGGAATAAGTATATACATTGGGTTACTTTATGGTATTGGATTGGTTATGGTATTATGGATTATGTCTTGGGATTCATTTTTTCATGCGCATTGCCTTTCACAAGTATGCACCTATATCTATTAGGCTTATGGCGAGGGGGTAGGGGGTTACATAGGCCTACGTGATGAGTATAGATTGTGGTGTGTTATATGTTGATTGAACCTTATGACCCTATGTTGGTGGTGGTTTATGAAAGGCCCGATTAGGTATTATTTTCCCGAAGTAGATGGTTACTCGCATTGTCGTTGTATTGTTATTATTATTATTATCATTGATATGGAGAGTTTGTAACAACTTGGTTAATGATCCAATATTGAGATTTGAGGTATGATTTTGATTCGCTTCTCTTGTAGTTATATTATTTTATGACTATCCATGTTTAGGCATTATGGCTTTAGACCCTATTTTTGTTAACACTAGTTCCTGCTAGTATTATGAGGCCTTAGGGTGCTAGTCTGATAATTTAGGTTGTACCCTGAGTTGTCTTTGTTATATATTTATCTATCTATATATAGCAAAGGTTTTACCGTACATCCCTCTCTTATTTCATTTATTTAGTTGGTATATTTATTCCTTGACCTTGTATATTATTATATATATTCTCCTTTCACTCGCTATACATATGTTAGATAGTGGTGTATGATATAGTGTTAAGGTTCCTGAGTATGGATGGAATAGGATAGTTCATCCTTAATATATACTTATCCTTACTATCTTTGTTTCTTGGGTATGTGTAGGATAGTTTATCCTTATTATCTCATTATCTTTCCTATGTAATTGATGGATATTTACGTGTATTTTCTATTTCTTCTTATATGTTATGCACATTTGCATTATCTTTGTAGATCAGTTGCCTACTGAGTACTACGTGTTTGGTACTCGTACTACACCTTTTTAGCCTTTAGATCAAAGTATGGGTTATCGCCGTTATTGTGTATATCATGGCAGAGCAACTATGGTTTGAAGACATAGAATGAGATACTGGCGTTTGAATTTTTACTTTACTCACTATTATAGACTAGACTGATCTTTATGTTGTATTCAAAGGTGGTTGTTTCTGTATATTTATTTAGTTTATTATTTGTATCATTATTAAAAGTAGAAGCTCTTGTACTGATTCACCAGGTTTTGTGACTATCTTATGTATTTTAGTCTTTTACTATATTTATTCTGCATTAGATCTTCTTTTTTTCTTGGTGGTTCGATACTAGTAGTTACAGACTATGGGTTGGCTTTCCTTTTGATGGGTTATAGTAGGCTCCATCATGAGTCGATAAATTGGGTTGTGAAAATTTATATCAAAGCCTAGGTTTACTGGTGTGTTGGTATAAGAGTTAAGTGTCTTGTAGAGTCCTGCAGATCGATGTGGAGACATCTGTAACCTATCTTTAGGAAGCTATAGGACATTCTTAGGAAATTCATTTCTTGAATCCTTATCGTGTGTCCATATTACTATAAGCCTCAAGTACGTTCGTTGAATTTATTCTATCCCAGAGGGATGATGTATGGTTATCAATAAGTGCAGATGAAACTTCAACACAAATTTCTAGAGTATTGATATAGTATCAGAATAGGGAGATAGGGATGGATATCGAATATCTTCAGCATCAGCCAGAGGATTTGGGTCCAGCTCAGGCTCCAGTAGAGCTCGTAACTACTTCAGTGCTTTAAGGTTCAGCATTGGGGATCCTGTATTTTTGTAAAATCCTCTCAATCAGGGATGACACTTAGTTTATCAAGTAGTTCTCAGGTTACATTTGGGTTTTTGGGTATTCATCAAGGTTCTTTATTAGTTTTGGAGTACAAGACTAGTTTTCTTGAGTGGTCAGGCATATTCCTATACTATAACCTTTAGATCAGGACATGATGCTCGGATTTAATAGAGGATTAGCATTGCCATTCCATTTGACATCAGAGCACTTGATAGCAGATGGGTCTTTCTACTCTCAGGTTATTAATCATGTAAGGTCCAAAAAGAGAGCATGTATTGAGACTTATGGAGGTAGCAACAAGAGGTTATGTCACAAGTATAGTTCTATTAGTATTCTATCCAAGGGTGAGGACCTTTATAGAAGAGGTTAGCTTCAAGTTCAGCTTATCAATTCTACATAAGAATCATTTCAGACGATGGGTGACTCTTAGGTTAGTCCTGGTGATCATAATGGGAAGAGTTCTTATTGGACCTATTTTATATGGATCTTTAGGGCATGCCGTCCCTTTTGGATTAGGTTGAGTTGTATATTGGGGTATTCTAATAGCTTGTATTGGTTTTAGTGAGATGGGAATTTGGTCAAGAGAGTTCCCATATATGAGTTGGTTGTTTAGGAAGAATTATCATATGTTCCCCTCCAACCTAGAATTCCTGAGGTAGGCTATAACTGTGAGAATGATGATCATTGTAGTAGAGAGTGCTCTCAACATCAGTTGGTCAATCAGTTGGGGTTAGCTCGTGTTGTTCACTAGATTAGGGCTTCAGGGTTTTCTACGACTGCAGAGAGATCGATCACTGGTCTAAAAAGTATCTCTGTAATAGGATTATGGGTTATTCATCTCATTTAGGTCATCCCATAGTGTTGTGGACTTGTCAGTTTAAGGTAGTGCACTTGGGCACCTCAGTTGATAATTCAGTTGGTTAGTCCAAGATTGTAATCATTCAGATTTATTCTCCCTTAGACTGGTCAAGCATGTGAGTTCATATTTCACCGCTATATGTGTACTTTTATTTCCTGCATTTACCTTTTCATTTGTGTGTATTGGGGTTCTCATACCCATTGACTATTAAATACCTTGCTAAGTTCATATTGGTTGTTGTGTGCCTTGTTATAGAGTTTATGATTAAATGAAAACCCTGTAGTTGATTTCTTTTAGTAGTGGATGGAGTAGATCTGTATTGATATTTTCCCCTATGGGTGTAGCATAGGGTTTGAGTCCCATTTACCTTGGCATATTGGCCTTATTGTGGCCCTAGAGTGGTACTTGCTATTAATTTTCACTTTTGTTATTGCCCATTCCCTGATATTAATGTTTATATTGTTGTTGTTATTATTGTTATTGTTTGATGTAGCTTATCCTCGTTGGGTAGATGGCTATACTATTGGCAACTTGTTAGAATTTTCCCTTTATTGTAGTTCTTATTCTTTAGCTTGGTCACCTATCTTGGTGGGATGTTTTCTATCTTATACTGAGGTAAATTTAGTCTTTCTCTCTTCTGTTGGGAATACTAGACCGGTTGTCAGATGGATTATGGTATTAAGGTATGTTGACCTTATGTGGTACTAGAGTTGGAAATTTAGTTATGTTTCCTATTCTTGAGTAGGGGATTCTTGGACTTGCCTCCTAGGATGGCGAAGGTGTTTGCATTGGCTACCCTTCTCTATGTAGCCATTTTTGAGGTTTACCATTTTGGGTTAGTTATTCACTCGAGGCTATTTCATCGCCCAATAGTGGCTTGACATTGATATTGAGAAGTCTTGGATTTGTCTTCCTTGTTTGCTCTTGGTATTGGTGTGGAGTTAGACACCCTATTCTATCCATAATGTAGTTTTTGTTCTAGTGGAGTTAGAGAGATAAAGATAGGTGATATTTTCTATGATCACTTCTTAAGTTGGTAAGTTGGAATTTCTTTCTCTTGGGTAGCTCAGTTCATTTTTCTTTAGTGGTCTTGACCTTGACATTAGTTTTGATCTTGGTACTTTCTTCCTCGGCGAGGTGATTCATGGTTTGATAGAGTTATGACTGTCCTACTTGGGTTGAATTAGTAAATCCTCATTTCAAAAATTATCCGACCGAATGAGACTTGGTGCATTGTTTTTCCTTAGTGATGTATGCCTATGGGTATTTTTTGTTGATATGGTGTTGGTTGCTTTTGTTTTCTGTCGATGGTATATCCACTGTGTTGATTTTGTTCTACAATTATGTTTAGATTTTGTCTCGGTATGGTTTAGCAAGGATATATCAGATTCAGATACGAAGGTTGATTTGAGTATTTGGCCTTAGTTCAAGCTTGTTGGCTCAATTTTGATTTGACGCCTTTAAGTAGAGATTTGGAAGTTTTGATAGATTTGGAGTATGAATGCTTACCAATCATCAGGTTTGGTTTAGATAGTTGAGATCGAGCGATTTAAACTTGGTATTGAGATCTTAACTTGGAGTTATAGAGCTTGAGTGCAGTCTTTGTTACAGATTTGTCTCGGTTAGGATTTCATCTATAGGATGGTTGAGCCTACTCCATGGTTACCTATTAAATTTTCTTGAGATCGGATGGATTATTATTGGTGGGTGTTTAAATAATAATCCATGGACATAGTATTGGTTCTTTCAACTTTGACTTTGGATTTTCCATTTTCATTGAGATTTTTGGGTGATATACTCAGCGGGAGTAGTATACTTGAGTTGGGTAAAGCATGGCTTCATTCTCAGTTGATGGGACATCCCAAAGTGGATCATTCAATAGTAAGTAGTTGTGCCTCAGACTCCTAGATTTTGGATTCGGGGATTATCCAGACCAATTGTATCATTGGCATAGATTGGAGACATTGGTAACCCCTATTTGTGTGTCCAGGTAATTCCTTATGGTATTATTCACATGTTTACCAAATGGACTTTCAGATTACACGGATGATACTTGGGTGACTTTCTGCTTGGTTTGAAGTGTTAGCAAGTTGGGAAAGGCAAAAGAAGATTATAGTTGGATTTAGAGTTGGTTGCACGACTCATTACTTGACTTGACTTTGGATTGGATGAATTTTTCTTGGTTGTGTGGATACTAGTGTGGTATCAATATGTCACAGTTCATATTTTCATTTAATAGCCTCTCCTGATTCAAATGGAGGCCAATTGGCATCTTAGGTTGAGTTTTAGCAATTTGAGAGTAAAGTACACAAGATGGCCGAAATAGGGATTCTTGTGGAAAAACCCCTTGGAATTGCTATCTCTTCTTAGAGATTATCTAGGGAGCCATGCTTGGAGCATGTGGGGCGGGGCCAGTATCTCATCCTTTTGAGCTTTTGTGTCTTTTCTGCCTATTTACTTTTATAGACCAAAGTCCTATTAGTAGTGGATATTGTAATGACCCTCTAGGTCATTTCCTTGATTTGCCTGTATTTCTAGCATTTCAAGCCTTTCGATAGTGGCTACACATCATTTATAACTTAGTGGAACTATCAGTTTGATGATAGGGCAGTTCGTTTGGATCATAGGCTCATTTCCCTATTTTAGAGCTTTTGGTATTTAGGAATTCATTTCGAATGAAAACTCATTCTAGATGACTTTAGATGAGAATTCTAATAGCACCACCACCTTCCTAACATCAATTTTCTGCTAAGGGACACTTGGTACAAGTCCCGAGGCTTTTAAACTATTTTAGGATATTAAATAGTTTATGTGAAAAATGGAAATACAAGTATGGGATCCACATTTAGTCTAAATGATACCGAATGTAAGTTTAGATTATTTTATTGGGTCTGAAACATCAAATTTTGTATAGTAGTATATTTTATTTGCGCGCATGGGGTTCCATATGAATCCTGAACACCCGATTGAAGTCCATTCCGGACTTAGCAAAATCTGGTGCATAAGGTACTGGTGTGACTGTGATCGTGATAGTTTGATCTCATTTCCACGATCATCGTACTCATGACATTATGTCGCAAAAGTGATAATGGCCATTTGGTCAGTATTGGTGAACACGATAGACAAAAGTTTCATAAATCAACATCAGACTTTGTTTTCTAGAACACGAATATGATAGCAAAGTTGCGAATGCGACAACCCTGTCACTATCGTTATACCCTGGGACTATCTAACCCTCTTATTCATTTTGATTTTCTATCACTTTTTCTACCATTTTACATGAAATTGAGTTCTGAATGAGAGGAAAAGTGGGGAATCATTCAACTAAGTTGAGGTAATCTAGCCTAACTATTTTTTATCATTTCCCATTGATTTTCCATTTGATTTGCATCCAAATTCAGGGTAAATTCTTAGAAATTAGGGCTTTGAATTCCTAAGACTTAAGGGTTTGAGACCTGATTTATGTTCCGTTTGTGCTCAAATTTTAAGCATACATTTCCTATCCTTCGAGGGAGTCGTGATGGGTTTAATTTTGGATTCCGTTTGCAGGCCTCGCGGGCTCATTGTTGAATTGATATTTGACTTGACCCTTAATGTAGTAATGTGGGTCTGATTTTACTCCTAGTGATGCATAAATTATGATTCTGATAGCATGGAGACATTTTGAGATCATGGAGTGAGGATTATTTGGGTGCGATTCAAGGATTTTTGGTTCAATATCAAGGTAGGCTTTTGTCTACATGAGGTGGTGTATTTTATATATTGTATATAAAATAGGAATATTAAGATTTATTGTTTGTAGAATACTTTGACCTAGTTTAGGATATTGATGTTTGGAGATTAGATGGGAGAATTTAAATTTCCCTTTAAGGTGAAATGCGTAAGATATTTCTAGGATCCTATTTTCATAGGCTGTTAGTAAATTTGGTATATTTGTGGCTAATGAACCTTTAGTACAATGCTTAATATGATACTTGGTGGATTATGATAATTTTTCGCAGATTATGATGCTATCGTTATGCTAGATATATATATTATTGGTCCCAAGGTCGTGTTATAATATTGGTTTTATTCTGGGGGTGGTTTATCCTTGTAAAGGACATGGTGATAGTTTGTAGACATGTCGATGCTTATGATTTTACTGTTTGGATACCGGTGTTGGCATGCATAGATTCTGTACATTCATGATCACTAAAATTTGTAAATGGTACAATTCCAACTAAAATATGTTTTGCTAATGTTTTCCTAAAAAGGGATCAAATCCCACTTTTCACCTTAAAATGGATTTCTTCATAATGAAAATCATACCATTTTAATGATTGACTTCCAGACTTTTGAGACTAAAAAATAATGTTTTAAGGATTTGATCAAGACAGATTCTGGCCTACGATTTTGTTGTTTCTATTTACTTTGTTCGTGAGAGATTTACAACCTCTTTCTATACCTTTATGATTATTTATTCTCAAAATTCACCTCGGGCAATGTATTTTAAAATTTACTCTGTTTTTAGCGATAGTTTGATTTTGTGCCTTTATATAAATACACATCTCTCCAGTATTAGATGGATAAGCTTGATGGTGTTGATGATGATGATTAGAAATCTTGGATTGGGACCAGGTCAGTGTATATGGGCACTTAAACCCCCCTAGGAACCCTTTAATCTCTAAGTTGTTATGCTGGAGCAAAGAGGCGCCCTAGGTCCTGCTTCTGTGAGTCGTTGAGCTGGAAGAGGTATATAAAACTGGGTTACTTCATGGTATTATATCAATTATGGTATTATGGATGATCTCTTGAAATTCATTTTTGCATGCGCATTTCCTATCTCCAGTATGCGCTTATATCTATCATCCTTATGGGGGGTTTCATAGGTATAGGTGATGCGTATGCCTTTTCATATGTTGTATGTTGATTTAACCTTCTGAGCCTACGTTCGTGGTGGTTTATGAGAGGCCCGGTTAGGTATTGTTTGCCTGGACTAGTCTGTTACTTGCATTGTCATTCAATTGTTATTATTATTATGATCATTGTTATGGGGCGATTGTGAAAGTTTGGTTAATGATCCGATATTAAGATTTAAGGTATTCTTTTGATCCCATTCTCTTACAGTTATTTCATTTTGTATAACTATCCCATGTTTAGGCATTATGGATTTAGACCCTAAATTTGTTAACACTAGTTCCTGCTATGATTATGTGGCGTTAGGATAATAGTCTTATGATTTAGGCTGTACGAGTTGACCTTATTATATATATATATATATATATATATGTATAGCTATCTAGATGTAACTATGGAATTACTGTATATCCCTCTTTTCTTTCATTTATTAAGGTTTTATATTCATTCCTTGACCTCATAACTATTATATATATTCTCCTTTCACTCATTATTCGAATATTGGAAAATGGTACTACGATAGAGTGTTGAGATTCCTGAGCATCACTGGAATAGGATAGTTCATCCATAATATCTCCTTAGCTTTACTATGTTAGTTTCTTTAGTATGAGTAGGATAGTTTATCCTTATTATCTCATTTGCTTTACCATGTAGTTGATGGATATTTGGTTGTAGTATCTATTTCTTCTTACATGTTATGTATATTTGCATTATCTTTGGAGCTTAGTCGGTATTTGCCTAATGAGTACCACATATTTGGTACTTACACTACACTTCTGCAGCCTGTAGATCGTAATACGATTTTTTGCCATTGTTATGTGTGTCATGCAGAGAAGCTATGCTTCGGAGACATTGGGTGAGATCCTAATTGAGAGTATTACTTTCCTACCTCTTATGTACTAGACTGATCTCTATGTTGTATTCTGAGATAGTTGTTTCTGCATATATATATTTAGTACTTCATTTGTATTCTTGTTAACATTAGAAGCTCTTGTACTGATTCTACCAGGTTTTGGGAATGTCTTTTGTATTTTAGTCTTTTTCTTCATTTATTTTGCATTAGTTCCTCTTTTTCTCTATTTTGAACTATGGGTTAGATTGACTACTGGAGGTTTATAGCAGGTTCTATCATGACTCGAGATATTAGGTCTGACATGTAGGTAGTGGAGATCGAGCGGTTCAACCTTGGTCGAGATTGCAGCTTAGATTTGTAGAGCTTAAGTGCAACCTTCGTTTACAGATTTGTCTAAGTTGTGGTTTCATCTATAGTATGGTCAATCCTACTATTTACCTACTTATTTGGCCTTCTTCAGTTCAGATGCATTGTGGTTGATAGGAGTTCAGATGGTAGTCCGATTGGCACGATATTTGATCCTTCATCTTTGACCTCGGGTTCTAGTAAAACTTAGGATTTTTGGATGATTTACTCAGCAGGAGTAGTATGCTTAATTTAGACTCAACATGGCTTCATTATCGGTTAATGGGATATCCAGGAGAAGATCATTCAACGGTTAGTAGGTGAGCTTTAGACATATGGTTTCCAAATTTGATGGTCATTCGGTCCAGATATAGTATTAGCATAAATTATAGACTCTGGTCATCCAATTTTTTGTGCCCAGATAGCACTTTATGGGTTTATGCTTGTGCTTTCCATTATGGATTTTTAGTAGATCAAATTCAGTTCTTCAAGTTTAGTGTGATGGTATTGCGTGGATAGGACTCAAGTGACTTTCTTCTTCATTTAGAGTGGATAGATGGTTTGTAAAGGAGAAAGAAGGTTATATTTGGATTTGAAATTTGTTGCATGACTCATGCCTTGGTTTGCCTTTGTCTTGGATGAGTTTTTATTTGATTGCGCTGGTATTGAAGTGGTATCAGAATGTCGTGCTTTGGACTTGCGTACATTAGTTTTCCTCGATTTTAGTTTTGGCCATTTTGTGGTTGAGCTTGAGTTTTGGCTATTTGAGAGTGATGTGCGGAAGTTAGTTGGAAATGGGATACCTGTGGAAAAATCTCTTGAAAGTTTCGTGTCTTCTTGGAGGTTATCTAGGAAGTTATGCTTGGAGTATGCAGGCCCAGTGCCTCATCCCTTTTAGTTTTTGTGACCTTTCTATCCATTGACTTTTGCGTACAAAAGTCCTTTTAGTAGTGGATACTTTAATCACCCTAGAGGTCATTTACTCAATTTGCATGCATTTTTTGCATTTTTATCCTTCCTATAACAGCTACAGGTTATGTATGGCTTGCCGAAATGTCGGTTTGATTATTGGATAGCTCATTTAGAATTTAGGCTCATTTCCCTATATTGGAACATTCACTATTTAAGATTTGGTCCCAAAAAAACTCCTAGTAGATTACCTTGGATTAGAATTCCGATAGCACCATCAACTCTGGAACATTGATTGTAGGCTGGGGAAACCTTGGTTCAAGTTTCGAGGCTTCCGAACATTTTTGGGGATATTGGACAGATTATGGACCTACACTTAGTTGAAATTATCTTGGATGAAAGTTTTGATGTTTCCATTGAGTCTGGAGTATCAAATTTGGTATGATAACATATTTTATTTGCATTTACAGTGTTTCGAATGAATCCTGAGCACTAGTCATAGACCGTTTAGGACTTCGCAAAAATATGGTGCATTGCACTTGATAGGACAACTTAAGAGACTACTGGGCTGCTTTAAACGCCTTGTCCCATTGGCAGTGGTGTGATTTAATGCCCAATGGCCGCCAAAGCGATGTCCGCTTTAGAGCCATTAGGGCTTCTTAAGTGGCACCCACGACTTTCTACCTGACCGCTAAAGCAGTTGAGATGCTGCTTTAGTCGTAGGCACTTTAGCGCCCAGATGTCCGCTATAGCAGCACATGTAGTCCTTTTAATCCCAATTTTTCCCATCCGATTTTCCACTATCTTTACACCAAATTAAGAGTTCAAAGAGAGGAAAAAGTGCGAAATCATCCATTGAAGTAAGGTAAGCTAGACTAACTCTCCTTGGTCATTTCCCATTAATTTTCAACACAATTTTCATCCTAATTCTTTGTAAATTTCATAGAAGTTAGGTATTAAATTCCTAAATTTTGAGAGTTGATTTGAGAGCTGATTTATGCTCTGTTTATGCTCAACTTTTGAGCACATATTCCTTGTACTTCAAAGGACCTCATGACAGGTTCAATTTTGGATTTCATTTGTGGGCTCGCAAGCCTATTCTTGACCTGTAATTTGGCCCAACCCTTATAACATGACCCTTATATTGCATATTACTATGGATGAATCAAGGATTGCGATTCGTCATCGAGGTAGACTTCTATCTACTCTTCTTCTTGAGATGGTTTTTTATATACATTGCATGTTTGGTAGGGATGTTAGGAAGTGTTGGGTGTAAACACCGTTACTTGGATCGAATTATGAATTTGGCGACTAGAAGGATTATTGACCCTTCAGGTGAAATATTATTATATTTCTATGATTTAGTTACCTTAGGTTGCTAGTATGTTAGACATGGTTCAGACAAATAAGCATTCACTATAATGTTTAATTTGTTACTTGGCGTATGTATTATTGGACCTAAGGCCGTGATTATAAGATGGGTTGGATTCCGTGAAGTGTTTTATCCTTGTAAATTAAGTGGCCCTAGTTTATAGACATATTGATGCTTATAATCGTATTTTTTGGATACTGGTGACGGCGTGCATAGATTCAGTACATTCATGATCACTTAAATAGTAAATCATACAATTCCTACTAAAATATGGTTTTATTACTCTTTTTCCTAAAAAGTGATTTATTCCCACTTTGCACTTTTAAAAATGGATTTCTTCATAACAAGAATCATACCATATTAATGAATAACTGCTAAGCCTTTGAGTCTAAAAATGATTTCATAGAGATTTGATCAAGATTAGATTACGATCCACAATTTTGTTACTACTATTTATCTTGATCAAGAGAGATTTCAACCCATTTAATACTTTTATGATGATTTATTCCCGGAGTTACCCTGAGCGATGGATTTATGGAATTGCACTCTTTTATCCATGATTGTAGCTTATGTATGTTATATGTGTATACCTATATATCTTTGGTACTGGACAGAGTTGATTAATGATTATGATGGTTGTTGAAAATCTTGGATTAGAACCAGGTCGGTGTATACATGTAATCCCAAACCTCGTAGGGGCCCCTTCGTTCGTGAGATATTGTGTTGGAGAAGAGAGGTCATCGTAGGTCCTGACTTTGTGAGCCGTTGAGCTGGAGTAGGGTTATACACTGGGTTACTTTATAGTACTTAGATCATTTAATATTGTCACGACTTGAGAATACCCCCTAGTCGTAACACAGTGCTTGGAAGGACAAATGATCCAAAGATAACCCATGAACTGACATACTGCTTGAGCAACTGATTTAAATTGTATAAAACAAAATTTGCTGAGAGAAAACATAATCTGGAGGAAACTTGAATGAATGTAATACTGATAAAGTTTACAACATGATAAATCTGAAGAAAGAATTTGAATCACATATCATGACTTTGAGTGACTCTACGAAGCCTCTACTATACTGACTATAGATAGCTGGGACATGCCTCAAACTACCACTTATGAATACATATGGATAATCAAAATTACAACACATGAACTACAATTGCCTAGATTCCCCGAAATAAGAGGACTTATCACGTACTGGCTGAAAGCTGTAAACTATCTGATTATGATGTGTGGGCTACAACTGGTTCCAACATTATTAAATAATGTAGCCACATAGATGTATATGTGGATCAATACTTCTGGAATGTACTGAGTATGTGGACACATACACTAAATCATAGAAATGTTTAAAAATTGCTTTAAAACTGAGGATATAAGTTATTTGTTGAAACATGAATTTAAAATATGTCTATATATGAAAACTATATGTCATAGTGAGATTTATAAATAATGAGATAAAAATAAGTCTGTAAGCATGGAAATGGTAAAACATGAATACTATATGTAAATCTCAAGTAAAGCTGATCATGCTACAAAATTGATCTGAGGATCATGTATGGATACTGAGCATGAAAACATGAACATATAAAACTCAGAATGCAAGACCAAGTGTATCATGTATTGACATGATCTTAATAACATGAATAATCTATAAAATTGACTGAATAATTACTGAAATCTGATTACTTGGTCAAGCGAACCTGAACTGAGATAAACAAAATACTAACTGAATCTATGGGAGCTATCATGTAACCAACATAAATCATGTGAGCTATCACGGAGTCCTACAGCTGACCCACATGTAAATTGTCTGATTGTGATGTGTGGGCTACAACTATTACCAACATTATGAAATACTATAGCCGTATATACGTATATGTGGATTAGTACTTTTGGCATGTACTGAGTATGTGGATACATGCACTAAATCATAGAAATATTTAAAACATTCTTAAACTGAGGATATAAGTTATTTTTTCAAACCCGCATTTAAAACATGTCTATATGTGAAAACTATAAGTCATAGTGAGATTTATAAATAATGAGCTAAAAACAAATTTGTAAGCTGGGAATTGGTAAAACATGAATGTTGTATGTAAATCTAATGTAAAGATGATCATGCTACATTATTGAACTGAGGATCATGTATGGATACTGAGCATGAAAACATGAACATATAAAACTGAGAATGCAAGACCAAGTGTAGCATGTACTGACATGATCTTACTAATATGAATAATCTATAAAACTGACTGAATAATAACTGAAATTTGATTACTTAGTGAAGAGAACCTGAGCCGAGATAAACAAAATACTAACTGAAACTATGGGGTCTATCATGTAACCGAAATAAACCATGTTTGCTATCACGGAGTCCAACGTCTGACCAATATTGAGAAGGGCTATTCTATTCTTGTCATCGGAGTAGAACCTGAACTAGAGTGATCACTAAACTGAGCCCTTATTGGGAAAGGGGAAATATTATCTGGCGAGGCACCTAAACCTAAGGCGGCACGTAGTTTCTGGGTAAGTAGGATGCACTGCACCCACACTTCCAACTCAGTGATAAATACTACTCCCACCTGAAAGACACTGAAATACTAACTGGTGTATGAACTAATAACTGATAAGATCAGATCATAGTATTTTGAAAACAATAGTGTATATGGATTCTAAATTAATTATAAATATGTAAACTGATTGTACTTATCATGATCATAATTAACTGAGTATAGCAATAAATAGCATGAGTTGGCTGAATTAGTACTTGAAAATCTAGAATCGAATACAAAAATTTGGCCATATCACAAGCTCGTAGCTCTGCTTTGCTCTAAGTGATTCCTATGACCATTTTTCCATATCATAAGCACTCTTCACACTAGGATAATGATTATTACACGTATTCAAATATAAGTCATGGGATTAGAGTTTACACACATAGGAATGACGGTTCAATTTCAAGCTAAAAAATGCAGGGTGTTACATTATCTCCCCCTTGGAATCATTCATCCTTGAATGATGGGTAGGTACTTATTGAAACTATAAAAGTATGGAATAAGGTACACATGACATGTCTTCTAATGAAAGATAAACCTAAGCTGAAACATTAAAACTTCCATCATGAAACTGATTTCTAAGATGACTAGACTTTATTAACTATAAGGAGCTGATTCAAGATGAGATTTTAGAACTCACTAGAAATGTTCATGATACGATCATACCTATACAACTACGAAATTCCAAGAGTTACTAAGGATGGAATAAATTATGTAAATTCTCATTAGGAATTGTCCCTCAAAAAAATACGTATAGGAATCAAAATAAAAGGGCTTCATGGCATCGCCAAGTACATTATGTAAGCATGAATCATAAGATAACGGGACCAAGGTCGTTCAAGGGGTATTACAATGTCTGAGCTGGAATAATTGGAAAACTTAGATCATTCACTAAACACTTATGAACTAAATCATGACAAAATATCTTAACCGTAGACATGATGAATGGACAGAACTGAATTCGTAACTTGAATAGACATGAATGAATTACCTCATGGAATAGTCATACTCATGAAACTTTAGAAAGTAAGACTAGATGGAAACAAGGAAAACTGTAGGAGCTTATCTTGTAGGAGCTTATCTGAACAAGGAATCTCAATATGACTACAAATTCTGTAAAATTGAATATAAGCCTATAAAACATAGGCTAGGGTATGATTACTATGCCTTAGGTAATGCAACTGCCCACTTCCAAGCTTAGCCACAGTTATCAAATACTCCCTAAACAATACCTTTCCCCTTTAATACCATGCTTATTTGATATAACTTATAATTCTTTCATGGATACATATAGCCATTCCCTCCATAGTCTGAGTTAAACTACACACCCTCAATCCTAACTCGAAATCACAAGGTTCTACACAAATCACCATAACACTAGTCTGAACCATGAATTTAATACCCTATGCACTTTCCATAGCTTTCTTCTTACCACTTCAACAACTAAATTCAACCTCTTACTAGGAATTTACTAGCGCACAATGCATCCATCCTCTTATACATCAACATAACATTCAAGGCTATCGTTTTAACCACATATGAACTTCTAGTCAATCAACCCTTCTAGGAAATTTACTCATATTCTCTAAAGCCTCTAACAATAACAACTTCCATGCACTATCCCCAAGAAAACACACATGAAATTTCAATGAGCCATGGCATATATCAAATGCTTTACCTCAATCTTCTTTCAAACTATAACCTTACATAGAACAACTGTACAAAGATCTTTTCCTAATATGAAACACTTACTCTCATCCATCCAAATAATTGTTCATGACCACTATCTTGACATAAAGAGAGGTCACTAAAAGGTTAGAACACTAGGACCTGCAGCCTGAAAGAATACTTTGCATAACTTGGAAATTAATTGAGGCCTGAGGAATAGAGTATACACGTCATGGATTAATTAAAGAGATTTAAACTGAGGACATACATGACATAATATGAATTTTGCTTATCATTAAGGGCGTAGCATAAGTACCTGGAATTGAACATACTGTAAATCATGAATACATGAGTCATGAGATGCATGACCTGAGTTTGGAGTTCATGAATTAATGGAATATGATTTGTACTTCTGAGTTAACTGGAACTCCTTATATTTTGAACTGGGAACGTACACGATTATATGCAAAGTGGATGAAGATAACCTTTGATCTTAGAGTTGACTTGTAAGGAATAATAGATGCCATCGATGAATGAAGTACAAAACTCTGCACTGATATAAGAATGGTTCAGGCATCTTCCTCCCTTACTAATGTTCGATAATACACTGGCATGACTAATAGAATCTGAGAGCCTGACTTGGTTCCTTATTCTATCATATTCCCCTTAGATTTAATCCATTATTTTAAGTCCATGGACCCCTTTAATAAACTTTAAACTTAATTGGAACCACTTTACTCTAGAGTTTGAAATATAATAATACACATATATACTAAAACTCACTCTGAAAGACTGCACCAAAAAGTGTAAAACCCGCTGCTAGTACACCCTTCTGAGATACAACTCATAACTTTCTATAGCACTACAAGTCATAATATAATAACTTGAACACTTACTAACTTAGAATCTTCGTGAGTATCACCATACCCTGAGTTTACAACTTCTAGAACTTTAACTCTTCTTTCTATTAGACCAGTCATCAAAGATTCAAACTTAGATTCCAATACTTAAACATGGATATTCCCAAACTTCTGATGAACTATACTAACTTCATTCTTGAACACCCATTTAATATACTATCCTTAATTTTCTTTAGCTTCAGTAATCACCATCACTTACTTACTCCCTTCTTGATAACATACTTTTCTCGCTAAACACATAATCTGCTTTTTTTCCTTCATAGTCTACTAATATCATATCTCTAAACTTATATTTTCACTACACCAAGAGAATTACCATAACACCAACAAACCCAACATCAGCAACATATAACCCATAACTTAATTGGTAAGAACATCATATATTATATAACCTCATTCATACTTAACAACTTAAGGGTACTATCTAAGAACACATACTTTAAGAATTAGAAATACTATAACCCCATATCACCTTAGGCACACCTTTAAATCATACACACATCATCATACTTAATTTCAAATTAATAAACTTAAATTCTTCATGCACTATTTCAAGCCTACTGGTTCACCTTTCATACAACTATTCCCATGGATACATAATCTACTATATCCAGATAAACACTATACCTACTTTACTACTGCTAAACTTCTAGGTTCATGCTTCTAACTCTAGGTCACATGCTATCATAGAATTCTGAGAAAGAATCTGAGATCACATATGACTTTGTCGTAGTGCATGATTTTCATGAATAAGAATGAACAATTTCAAAGATTAGAACATAAGGGAACTGATGTGATCCTTTTTGAGCTGTTATGCAACCTCATAATTATCTATGGGGACTGTCTGAGAAAACTCTATCGATATAAATTTAAGCTTTACTATTTCCGTTACCTTGAAAATAAAGTAGAGTTGACATGAATATATCATGATGAGAATTTGTATGAGTTTCTTAGAGAACCTTTCTATAGCATGATCTGAGACATAAAGGAAGGGAAATATTTCTTAAATTCAGTATAGACTGTTGAAGAAAAGTACAGATGTCTCTGTACCATTCCGCAAGAATCTACTAGACACGGCTTCATAGACATCCTAGGACACTTGAACCTTGTTCTTTGATACTAAGTTTGTCATGACTGATACTACCTCACAGTCGTAAGACGGTACTTGGAACCACAAGTAGTCCCAAGCTAACCCATGAGCTGGTATACTACTTAAGTAACTGATTTAAATTGTATATAACTAAATTTGTTGAGCAAAACCATAATCACGAGGAAATCTAAATGAATGTAATACTGATAAAGTTTACAACATGATAATTCTGAAGAAAGAATTTGAATTACATATCAAGACTCTGGTTGACTATCTATGAAGACTCTACTAGACTGACTATAGATAGCTGGGATATGCCCCTAACTATCACAAATCAATACATATGGATAATCATAATTATAACACATGAACTATAATGGTTTGGAGTCCTTGAAATAAGAGAAATTATCACCTGCTGGCTAAAAGCTGCAAACTACCTGATTATGATGTATGGGCTACAACTCGTACCTACATTATGAAAAATTATAGCCACATAGACGTATATGTGGATCAATACTTTTGGAATGCATTAAGTATGTGGAGACATGCACTAAATCATAAAATCATTTAAAACATGCTTTAAAACTGAAGATATAAGCTATTTGCGAAAACATGCATTTAAAACAAGGCTATACGTGAAAACTATAAGTCATAGTGAGATTTTTAAATCTTGAGCTAAAAACAAATCTCTAAACTGGGAAGCTGTAAAACATGAATACTATATTTAAATCTCAGGTAAAGCTAAAAATATTACAAAACTGAACTGAGGATTATGTATGGATACTAGGTATGAAAATATGAACATATAAAATTGAGAATGCAAAATCAGGTATTGCATGTACTGACATGATTTTAATAACATGAATAATCTGTGAAACTGACTGAATAATTACCGAAATTTGATTATTTGATCAAGCGAACATGGACTGAGATAAATTGAATACTGACTGAAACTATGAGAGCTATCATATAACCGACATAAATCATATGAGCTATCATGGAGTCCAATGTCCGACCCCTATTGAGGAGGGCTATTCTATCTTTGCAATTAGAGTAGAACCTGAACTAGAGTGATCACTAAACTGATCCCTTATTAGGAAAGGGAAAACAGTCTATGCCGAGACCCCTAAACCTGCAGTTGTATGTAGTTTCTAGGGAAGTAGGATGCGATGAACCCATACTTCCCATTCAGTTCTAAATCATTAGTAGATGCTACTCTCAACTGAAAGGCACTGACATACAACTGGTGCATGCACTGATAGATGATAAGCTCAGATCATGGAATTTTTAAAACAATAATGCATATAGATTCTGAAGTAATTATAAACAAGTAAACTGATAGTACTCATGAGGATCATATTTAACTTAGTATAACATTAAAGATCAGGCATTGCCTGAGTCATTACTTGAAAAGCTTGAAACATAAGTAAACACGTAGGTATTAAGTGTTCATAACTTACCATCACTAAATGATTACAAAATCCGTTAACAACACTTGGAATAGTGACATAAAGTGATCCAAACTGATCAGGGGCCTTATTGTAATGGGTGTCCCAAGTATGATCGGGATCGGAGACCACCCCCATTACACAACCCAACCTTCAGTTTCCTGCCCTGAGTTGGCTAAATTTTGAGCATATAACAAGATTGTGTAACAGCTAACATGAAGAGTCTAGGATAGGATCACAATCGTGTCCGATCCGCCTGAGTCCAACTATCCAATACCATCTGTCAAACCATACCAAACCAAAATAATACTGAAACAAGGTCCATTAATAATTCCATGACCAAATAAGTTCAAAAACATAATATAATTAATCCTAAAATGAAATATGATGAAATAGTGAGAAATTCGGTCCAATGACGTCAGCCCAATCCTAATGCCAATATTAAGGCTGACACCAATACAGATACCGTATATTCCAACCCATAGAAGTACCACAAAGCCTCTAGCCAAAATAGTAAGAATGTCCAATTGGGACATGCCCCCAACCATAGCCAAAACCATTATCATAAATAAATCAGTATGTCTAGAAATATCCATAACATAAAATGGAGCCTTTCGAAAAGATGGAATCTTACCATTTTAATCCAACTATTATCCCCGAGTCAATCATTATGTAGAAGGATTAGAATGGCTGGTTCTACCATAGCGTGGGTATACAGCCGCCCAAAGACAGGTTAGAAAATGATCGCTAACATGAACTCAGGATAAGGATAAAATAATGCCATTTTGTAAGAATAAGTAAAACCATCCATATTCATACTACCATATATATATATATATATATAACTATATCGGGAAAAGGGACCAGGTTTAGTATGCTATTAAAACCTTTACCTGAGCTATGTAGTTTTACTGTCCTAAACCACCAATGGGATATATGGATTTAGCTCCCCCTACTAAAAGGGCCCCAGTGCATGAAGTCTTATGACCAGGGAATATAACCTGGGATGACTAGTACATCCCTTAAAATATCGAGTGACATTATGCACACAATCACCAAGACCAAACCTCACATCGACAAATATGAGTTTCTAGTTTTGGTCCCCCCTAAGATATCTACCTTCCACGACTTTGCTACATACCCCACCATTATTGCCAAATTAAAACCATTACCATAAAACCAACCAATAAATTTACCATTTATTAACAAAGGGCATTAGTAGTGGTATCGTTATACTGACTATACTTGCAAGTTTTGTTTATAGCCAACCATATATAGGTTTAATAAATTCCATATGCCCTTCATGATTTCCAATTAACCAAAACCATGGCCACAAAGGCCTTTTTAGTCAATTTTAAACCATTTAAATTATTCATACCATTTAGGATTATATTACAAAGTTTCAACCTTGCATAAGGTCCATTGAAAAACCAATATTATAATGAAAACATTGTTAAAGGCATTTTATCAAACACACTGGGGGCATAGTATTCCAAAACCAAAGTCCATTACCGAAGAACCATTGCCATGTAATCAATTATCCAAAACCACCATTAATGCATATAAGAACATAATTAAAACATGGGAAAACTATAACCAAGCATTTATAACCAAAACCACAATTAATGCATATAAAAGTATATTTAAAACATGCGAAAACCATAACCAAGAATTTATAACCAAAACTCCCAAATCATATTTGAAAACCCAAAATTATACAACATTAAAATAAAAAAAACATTGTATAAAATCATGACTTTAGTTCAAACTAACAATGAGGGAAGAGAAAATGACTTAATTGACAAAATAGATGGAGAGAAACCACCAACAAGATCCCCATATTATTCCTCTAATTGAAACCCTAGCTTCCTTTCCCAAAAGCTCTTGAGAGAATTATAAAGTGTTTAGGAACAATTTCTAAGTTTTAACAAATAAAATAATAGGTGTGTTAGTAGTCGTCAGACCTTAAGAGGGTAAGTAGGGAAATGTCCAAATTACCCCCATTTATGTCGCACAAAAATCCATTTGCAGCGGTTCGACTGTCTCTCACGAGTCGTACCCTTCGATACGATTAGTACCCACCACTCATGTCTTATGTCTTAATCCTTTGTCCCAATACTGTCTAGTGTACGACTCATCCTACCCAAGTCGTATTGACACTTTACGATCTGTACCCTTCACCTATATCCCTGGCAACATAGAATCACAGAAGGTTTGAACACTGTCCACCATATGAGTTATGGGTATGACTCACCCCTGGCTTATGACTCCTAGGGAGCCACTCATACTCAAATCCAACTTAAGTTACTAAGTCTATGGTTAAGTAAAGGAAACAAATGATTCATATCCAACCAAATAACTCAAAAAACATACGACTGGACCATATCGTTCGTACCCCAAATACGGCTCATACCCATGAGTCCTTTTGGTTCCAAAGACCAAAATTCTAGGAAAATTTTAAGGTCCAAAAACTAGGGAATTTCAGTCTCCCCCACTAGAATTATTCCTCCTCGAATGACGGATAAGGTAGACGTAACTACATGCACGAGTCATTTGCATAATAAAATTGTCAAGACCCGAGGCTACCCCCTAGTCGTAACATGGTGCTTGGAATCACAAGTGATCCCAAGCTAACCCATGAACTAGTATATTGCTTGAGCAATTATATTGTATAAAAACTAATTTTTTTAGGTAAAAACATGATCATAAGGTAATCTAAATCAAAATAATACTGATAAATTTTATAATATGATAAAATTGAAGAGAGAACTAAAATTTACATTTTATGACTCTGACTGACTATCTATAAAGCCTCTACTCTACTGACTATAGGTAGCTGGGATATGCTTTAAACTACCACTAATTAATACATATGAAAAATCAATATAAAGTACATGAACTACGACTGTTTGGAGTTCTCAAAACAAGAGAACTCATCACCTGCTGGCTGGATGCTGCTAACTGCCTAATTATGATGTGTAAGCTACAAATGGTACCTACATTATGAGACAATGAAGCATTTATAACTATATGTGGATCAGTACTTTTGGAATATACTAATTAAGTGGGGGTAAATGCAATAACTAAAACTGATTAGGAATATAATCATAAAACATGCATGCTAAGTGCAAGTAGACTCACCAATAGTCTGAAGTAAACTCAAAGATGAAGTATCTTAAAACATGAGTAAGAAACATAATCTGATAAGCTGGTAAATAACTACACTTAGTTTCTTAAAAGCATTACTTTTTAAAATAAGTATAACTGAAGCTGGGAAGCGATAAATCATGAATACTCTACGTAAATCTCATGTAAAACTGAATAGACTATAAACTAAAATGAGGATCATGCATGGGTACTGAATGTGACAAATAACATGAACATGTAAAACTGAGAATGGAAGACCAAGCATAAACATGTTTTTGAGATAATTGGCAATCTAAAATATTAAAATCTATACAACTGGATAACTGAAAATCTATAAGCTTTGGTCAAGCAAACCTAATCTGAGACATACTGAATACTGACTAAACTATGGGAGCTATCATGTAACTAACATAAATAATGTGAGCTATCATAGAGTACGTTCTCTGACCTACATTGAGGAGGGTTGTTCTATCCTTTCCATCAGAGTAGAACCTGAACTGAACTGGAGTTATCATTAAACTGATGTCCCGAAGGACGAGGGTGGCTTGCCTAATTAATGGGGGATCCCTCAAAATATACAGTGGCACCGTAGGTCTTGAACTTAAGGACTACTACTAACGTCTCCTGCCTAACTAAAGGGGGAGAAACCATTCCTATGTTCACACGATGCTAAATCTTACTCCCAACTAAAAGAAATGAAAATACTAATTGGTGAATGCACTGATAACTGATAATTGATAAGCTCAGGTATTGGTATTCTAAAAATAAAAGTGCATACGGATTCTGAGGTAATTATTAACATATAAATTGAAAATTCTCAACATGATCATGGTGTTCTTAATATGATATTAAAATCATAATCTAACTGACTTGTTACTTGAAAAATAAAAAATAAGTAAAACACATAGGTATCGGGTGTTCTAAACTCACAAACACTGAATGACCACAAAGCAAAATATTATAAGACCTCACAAAATTTCTAATCATAAATCAGTCCTTTAAGCTTGTCAAAGAGGTCCCATACTTAGAAAATTCAAGTAAAGTTCTCAGACTTAGTTTATTTTTAGCCTTTGAAAGTTGGAAATATCATTTCTCCACCTTAATGTCCTTTAATGGTCTGTATTTTTGTTAATTCGTTATTAGAGAGATCAATAGGTGTTCCCAAACAAGTTTTAGTTTTTTTGGACCTCGTTTAGACAACGTTTGGTGTCCCAAAATAGTGAACCAATGCGATCTTGGCGCACCACATCACCTATCGCGTTGGTTAACATTGTTGCAGGGACTACCAGTAAAACTACTGAGGCTTAGCGCGATCATGGCATGAGTGTTGAGTTCGCATCGATGCCCAATTTTCAGTCACTAAATGTCTATGGTTTTAAGGGTAAAAGGGTCGATTTCCCACCCCTATATAAATCCAAAAATGTGAGATTCAGCCTTTATTGCACAAAGATATTGTTGTTTCTCTCAAATACTCTTAAGAACAAGTTTAGGGTTTTCGTAGGAGCTTCAAATTCAAGAGATTCTACCTTTAATTTTCAAGAATCTTCCATCCAAGGTATGTCAAGTATCCATTCATGGATTCCTTTCTTCCATGAAGACTAAGAATCCAATTTTAAATCTTGTATTATGATGTTTATATTGTAGATTAATTATGTTCATGTAGTTATTGATGTATGATTCCCATGTTGGAATCTTTATGTATTGTTCATGCAACTACACTAGTACGGGGTTGAAATTTATGAAATTGACTTATGGAATCATGTTGTATTAATTTGATATCATGTCTAAACCCTAATTTATGCATACTAGGTGTTTGATAAAATGCCTAAGAGAATAATACTTGTGCATTATCACTCAATAGAACCTTAATGATGAATTCACGTTTCCCTTATGTTCAAATATGACCTCCATATGATTGTTGTGCATTGTAGTTGTTTGATGGCATGGTCATGATATTAGAATTTATGAAAATATGGCATGTTTATACACATTCCTACCCATGTACAAGATTATGAATGATAAATGCTTCATGAAATCCCTCAATAGTTGTATTGTGAAATATTGACAATAGTCATATGTTCAAAAATAGTCATGTCTTGTTAGTTTCATGCTATCGAGTAATGGGGGCACTTGTACCTAGAAATTTAGCTGTGTGCCTAGAGCCAATGTCAGTTTTCAAGATACTCTAAGTCAAGCCATGCTAAGTAGAATTTAGTCAGACTCATGACTTAGAAAAACTCAGAAATCCTAATAATCTTAGAAATCTCAGTAACTCAGTAATTTCAGTAGTATTCCATTAGTCAACGGAACTCACTGAACCCAGTCCAGTGCAGTTAATTATGTTTTAGTGTCTATTCAGATGGGAGTAGGAATTAGCACTGAGTGAACCCAAGGATGAGGGCACTCACTGTCAGTTTAGGGTGTGATCCTTAGAAGCAATCCATGAGTTCCAGAACTATGTAGCCAGCATAGGTTGATACATCAACACTGGTAGATGAGGGTTGATGAGGTTGATTAACACTGTTTGACGAGGGTCCCACCATTCTCTTTTGGGGACACTGTCAGTTGAGAGTCACTCATAACTTGTCTTTACTAGTGGCACAATATTGACACCCTTCTAATTGGGGTTACAAATTGGACCCCAACTCAGCTATATTGCTTTATTTGGGGCATGCCAGTTAGATAACTACTTTCCACAGTTACAGTTTCATACCCAGTCTCAGTATTAGAACTCAGATAGTTCTATAGAACCCAGGACTGTTTGATATAGTCACTCAGTACAGTATGGAACTCAGCTAGTGTTTTATTGGAATCAAGAATATCAGATAAAGTCACTCAGCTATCAGTAGCTCATATAATGATTATACAAACTCAGTAGTTAGTATTACCACGTTTCAGTTTCAGTTACTTATCCATGCATGTATTCTCACATTCATGTTATATAGTAAGTTAGTATTGTTCATGCATATGAACCCTTTGCATTCAGCCTGCCTCACTTTCATACCAGTACAATTAATCGTACTGATGCATTTGTCCTATGGTGTTTTTATACCATATGTTCAGAAGTATGAGCTCTAGAGAATTTGTAACATTCTAGTTTCAGTAGTCAGAGTTAGAAGTGAGTCCTCATTACTCGAGGATGTTATAATTTGATTATTTTATTTCTTCAGTACTTAGTTTATTTCAGTAGTTCAGAGTTAGTTGGGGAAATTTCCCATCAACTCCACAGTTTTCAGACAGTTTGGAGGCTTTTAGACTACAGTATATTCAGACAGTTTTTTTTAGTTTTTGTATTTCTATGCCCCATTCAGATATTGTTTTATCAGACATTTTATAGTTTTGAACCTTGCAGCCTTACAACTTATATTCTGTATATCAGGTAGTGCTCAATTACAGATATCAGTCATGGGTTAGCTTGTGGTCTTTCAGGGTCATGGACACCGTGTAGCATTCTGGGTACCAGAATCGGGGCATTATAATCTTGGTATTAGAGCCTAAGGTTCAACAGTGTTCTAGGAAGTCTGAAAAGCTGCATCTAGTAGAGTCTTGTGAATGAGAGTGTTGTGCACCACACTTATGGACAGGAGTCTATGAGATGTTTTAGGAATAGTTCCCCCCCTTTTAGTATTCATGTCGTTCCAGTGAGCATGTGCTCAAATTTAAATCCCAGTATAATCCACTCTTTCTTTCATTACAGAAAATGTCTCCCAAAAGGACTAGTGAAAGAAAATTGAGAATCAGCCGACACCTCCGCCCATTCAAGCAGATTCCCTGGACGAGCATGTATTTCATGGCAAATCAGAATCAACTCTCTTATATTATCTTATTAACTATTAGCTTAGAGCAATCAGTAAAATGTTGTCCCACCCAGGCATATGATTCATTCCCAGCAGATTGAAGTGGGAAAACAAAGAAAAAAAGAAAGACGGAGAGAAAATAAGAGAGCGAGAACAGTTAATCTCAATTTCGCTTAGCCTAAGACAGAGAGTGGTAACTGTTATCAGTTCCACCTAAAGTATTTGATTCCAGTTCCTCTCTTAGCCAGTGCTCTGATCCTTAAATTTAGAGATAGGGCGCTAGGTCCTAAACCTCAAGGTGGTGTTAGAAGTGCTCAGACCCATCCTATTTGTTAGACTTGTGGAAAATATCTTAAGGGTATATATAGAGTCAACAGTGATATGTGTTATAGGTTTGGCGAGTCATGTCATAGAGTCTGATACTGTCCTAAGGCTGGTACACAAAGCCGACATAATCGTTCTTCACCTCAGTCTGGTTGCCCGAATTAGCAGGTGCCACCTCTAAATCCATTAGTGGGCAATGCCCAAATCGACTATATGTTCTTCAGTCCCGAAAGGATCAGGAAAATTCTCCTGATGTGGTCACTGGTACGTTACCGATCTTTCACTTGTATATTTATGCTTTGCTAGATCCAGGAGCCTCTTTGTCGTTTGTTACTCCTTATGTAGAGTTAGTTACAAAATTCTAATAGAACCCTTTGCAGTCTCTGCCCCAGTAGATAAAACTATCATAGCTCGACAGGTATACAGGAACTGTCCGATTATGGTATCTCAAAAAGCCACTTTAGCAGACTTAGTCAAAGTAGAGATGACTGATTTTGATGTCATTCTTGGCATGGAATGTCTTTATTCCTGCTATGCCACAGTCGACTACAGAAACAAAATTCTCTAGTTTCAGTTTCCCAGTGGACAGGTTGTACTTCAATTTTCAAAGGTCAGCTTGTTTCCTACCTTCGGGCACGAAAAATGATATCTAAGGGATTTGCCTATCATCTTGTTCGAGTTAAGGACTCTAGTTACAAAACTCCCGTTTTCAAATCAATCCCAGTAGTGAATGAATATTCAAAATGTTTTTTTTCGAAGATCTTCTAGAAATTCCTCCCGAAAGAGAAATAGACTTTTGCATAGACCTTCTTCTAGATACTTAAACTATATCTATTCCGTCATATAGAATGACACCAACAGAACTCAGAGAATTGAAAGAATAGTTGAAGGATCTCCTAGTTAAGAGATTCATCAGACCCAGTGTATCCCTATGGGGTACACCAGTCTTATTCATGTGCAAAAAAGATGGTTCTCTCAAAATGGGTATAGACTACCGTCATCTCAACAAGGTCACAGTCAATAAAAGTATCCCCTTCCCGGAGTCAATGAATTTTTTGATTAGCTTTATGGTTCCAGCTATTTCTCTAAGATAGACCTCAGATCAGGCTATTAGCAGCTCAGACTCAGAGAATATGACATTTTGAATATGGCTTTCAGAACTCGGTATGTCCACTTCGAATTCTTAGTCATGTCCTTTGGTCTTACCCATGCACCCACAACCTTCATGGACTTGATAAACTGAGTGTTCAACCAGTACATGGATATGTTCATCAGAGTATTCATAGATGACACTCTTGTCTATTCCCGCAGTGAAGGTGATCGTACAGACTATCTCAGAATATCAAAACCCATTAGTTATCATGATATCTATTAATGTCCTATATATGTCAGCTCTATGACCATCTTTCATATTCATTCACATTAGTGAAAACTCATGTAATCTCCCAATTCCTAGCATAAAGAGGTCCAGTTTACTCAGTGTTACAAATCATGTCCCATGAGTATAGAAACATCAGACTCAGGTCATGAGATAATGACTCATACACTCATGTCATGCTTTACAATATTCCCAGCTCACATGACACATGCTCCACTCCTAGTGATAAGTCAAACTCAAATTTATATCAAGAATACACTTAATTAAGATCCCTCGGTGAATCCGTGGTGTTGATGTTCTATCCCTAAGACTTAGTTACCACGTTAGTTTAGTAATCTATATTCATTAAAGGAATCAGGTAGTTCTACAGGACCATGGCTTTCAGTTATTAGTTACTTAGCCATCAGAATTCAGTACTTCAGTACCAGTCTAAACCTCAATTATCAGAAACCAACATTTAGTCCCATTTACAGTCTTAGTGCGATTACATTCTCAACTACCGTCATAGGTAAAATCTCAGCCCTAGTCATAGTCCAGCCAGATAAGAAACTCAGTTCACTTTTAGGATTACCCGACCATAGCATATGGTCAAAAGTTACTTAGTTAGTAGTATTTCAGTACCTCAGATTACAGAGTTTCCGAATCATGTTATATGCTTAGTATTGCATCCTTAAGATAATATAGCTTTTACCCATTTATTCTTAGTTACCTCATGTTACCCAGTTAGTACTTACCTTCTATGCATGATAGTCTGTAGTTTATGTCTAGTTATCCAAACTAAGTACCGTTCAGTCTTACATTCCCAGTACTCAGCCATCGGTCAGTCAACAGATCAAATGAGTCAGTCAGTAGGAATTAGTCTGAACAACCATTACCTCAGTCCAACAGTCCAACAAACAAGTTTATATATTTTCCCATTCTGTCCATCTTGTCATACTATTCGAGGTCTCATGAATGTGACCATTCTAAGATGGACCATTCATGTAGTTGCGTGTTCAGCTTAGTCCATATTTTATGTCTCTGTCTCAGATCCCATATATACAGTCACGATTCAATTCGTAGGTGCCTTGTGCATTGCCTCAGTTTTCCTCAATATCTCAATCAAGTGAGCATTCTTCGAGGGACATAGTGTCCCAAGGGGGAGATACACTATAACTCCCAAACTTCCATGACCTAGACACTCTATTTTTCTCTTCACATAATGAATCCAGTTCAGAGTAGTGGGTACCCATACGTTGACCCTCTAGCTTCAATCTCTGTCGTAAGATATGTACTCAATGGCTTAGTTCATTTCACAATTCTTAGTCCATGACATACGTTACTGACTCAGTCATGTTCTCATATTTCCATTCATGCATGTTTAAAAAGGATCTCAAGTTCAAGATTGGTGGTCATGTTTATTTAAAGATCTCTTCTATGAAGAGAGTGAAGAGATTCAGCAAGAAGGGAAAGATCAGTCCCCGATGTATCAGTCCTTTCAAAATTCTCAGTCATTTCAGCAAAGTAGCTTATGAGCTCGAATTGCATTTAGATCTTTCCTCAGTTCATCCAGTGTTCCATGGCTCCTTGCTTAAGAAATTGCATAGGTGACCCAACTGTTGTAGTCCCTATAGAGGGAATAGACATTCAGAAGAACCTCTCTTTCGAAGAGATTCCAGTCAACATCCTTTACTATCAAGATCGCATATCGAGGAACAAGAGGTCCCTTTAGTCAATGTTCTTTGGTGGAATTTGTCCATTGAGAAAAAGAAACAAATATGAGGACCAAGTATCCTCATTTTTTTCCGCTAACTCAGACTCAGCCCAAGGTAATAGTTTTCCTTAAGCTTGCTTAGTTATCATGTTTAGTTTTATTACCAACTTGGTATTCAGTCGTATGATCAAAATTCTATTATAAACTTGGTATCAAAGACCAATGAATATTCATGCATACGTTCATGCATCATATCAGTCACGTATTCATGCATCAGATATGTATCCTCATTATGAGAAACTCAGCTTATCAGAAACTCAGCTTATCAAAAATTACATTCATGCATTCATGAATCAATTACGCATGCATCAGATATGCATGTTCAGTATGATATATGCAGTTTATCAGTCATGTCAGTTATGAAATCATGTTTTAGTTATTCATGTCCTATATATATTTCAATTTGTATTTTCCCCATCTCAGTCAGCATCATTCGAGGATGAATGTTCTCGTAGGGGAGATATTGTAAGACCCCACAAAATTTCTAAGCTTAAATTAATCCTTTAAGCTTTTCAAGGGGGTCCCATACTCAGAAAATTCTAGCGAAGTTCCCAGACATAGTTTATTTTTGACCTTCGAAAGTTGGCAATCTCATTTCGCCACCTTAATGTCCATTAATCGTCCGTATTTTTGTTAATTCATGATCAGAGAGGTCAATAGGTGTTCCTGGACAGGTTTTAGATTTTTTAGACCTCGTTTAGACCACGCTTGGTGTCCCAAAATAGTGTACCAATGCGATCTTGGTGCACCGCGTCGCCTATCGTGTTGGTTAACATTGTTGCAGGGACTGCCAGTAAAACTACTGAGGCTGGGCAGGATTATGGCATGACGTGTCGGGTATCGCGTTGATGCCGAGTTATCAGTCATTAAATGTCCGTGTTTTTAAGGGCAAAAGGGTCAATTTCCCACCCCTATATAAATCCAAAAACAGGAGATTCAACCCTCATTGCACCAAAATATTGTTGTTTCTCTCAAATACTCTTAAGAACAAGACTAGGGTTTTTATAGGATCTTCAAATTCATGAGATTCTACCGTTAATTTTCAAGAATCTTCTATCCAAGGTATGTAAAGTGTTCATTCATGGATTCCTTTTATCCATGAAGCCCAAGAATACAATTGATGTTGGGCGTATTTATAAGTATAAGCACCATAACTTACCCATGTTTTAGCTAAGTTTTGAGGATAAAATACATAATTCCTGCACTTTTAGTCTACTTTCAATTAAGTGAGCTGACCTATGTGATTAGCATGCTTTTCAGGAACTAATGCGGAAGATTTCAGCACTTTGGGGACCTGTGGACAGCAAAGGAAAACTTCACATAAAAGGGAAGGCAACTTTTGGACTAAATGTGATGCATGGGAACTTTTTCCTGGGAAAACTCAATATTTTTAAATAGTTAAGGATGCAGTAGCAACTTAGTAGAGAAGGTTGTTATTAAAAACCTTATTGCTGAATTTTCAGCCATTATTCACATAATTCAGATTCTGTAATATTTTTGGAAAGCAGAAAATGGCTTAGCTTGAGCAACGGAGAGAGAGAAACACGTTCCTCTCTTATTGTCGCTAGTCATCTCCATCGCCGAGATTGTTCTAAGTTTTGGTATGATGATTATGTCTATTTTGATTTTCGTTGTATTCATGAGTAGCTAAACTTATCTGTTAGGGTTATGGAAACCTTGTAGTATACTCTTTATTGCTATGGGTTTGTGAATTTATGATGTATAATGCACTTATATCATTACTCTCTACATTATAATTGAATTCTCGTGGTTGCAAACATAGGGAATACGCCATTATAGAAATAACTTGTTCGATAGAAAAGTTGTTGTTTGGAAAAGAGAGTGTGACAAGAAATTAGGGTTTCCAACCTCTAGTTTACACGTTAATGCCCTAGCAGGATTAACTACTTGGAGAGTTCGTATTAGTTGTTGTACACTTTAGGTTCGAGAGAACTAAGGTTAATAAATCCTTGATGGTTGAAAAACACTTGGATTTAGAATTAGAATACGTCTCTCTATAAGTGCATGCATGTATAAAATTCGTATTACCCATAATTAATATAGAAGTAGAAGCTACAAGGTGGACATAACCCTAACTTGTCATTTTCTGTTTACTTTTACATATATCGTCTCATTCATTACACTAATATTACTATTGTGCACTTAAACCAAAACCCCCCTTATCTTGGAATCTTCGACCAACAGTCTAATAATAATTAAAATACTTAGTGATCATAACATTCCTTGTGGGATTCGACACCCAACCCAGTTGGGTTCTATATTTGACAGCGACCGCTTACACTTTCTAACGAGAGTTGTAATTTGGGCATATCAACAATCGTACTGATGCATTTGCACTATGGTGTTTTTATACCATAGGTTTAGAAGCACGAGCTCAAGAGAATTTGTAGCATTCCAGTTTCAGCAGTCAGAGTCAACAGTGAGTCCTCATCATTCGAGGATCTTAATATTTGATTATTTTATTCCTTCAGTACTTAGTTTGTTTCAGTAGTTCGAAGTTAGTTGGGGACATGTCCCATCAACTCCACAATTTTCAGACATTTTAGAGTCTTTCAGACTATAGTATGTTCAGACAATTTATTTTAGTTTTGGGTATTTCTATGCTCCGTCAGATCTTGTTTTATCAGACTTGTTACAATTTTTAACCTTGTGGACTTACACCTTATATTTTGTATTTATACAGTATATCAGGTAGTGCTCAGTTGCAGATATCAACCGTGGGTTAGCTTGTGGTCCTTCGGGGTCATGGTCACCATGTAGCATTTCGGGTACCAGAATCAGGGCGTTACAAATATCAACACTTAAAACTATAGTATGGTAATCATGGTTCAAAACCTTAAAACATGAACATTCCACCAAACATGTGAGAATCAGGAACTTGAACATGGAAAATCAACATAATTACATTGCTAAATTCATAAATTGGGGATTTAAAATGAAATTCACTGGAATATGACATGGGAGATAAAATATTGAAACATGAGGTAACCTAACTTTTCATGGAATCATACTTGAACATGAATTAAGTTCAAAAAACTAAGGAAGAACATAACTTTAACTCATCATGAACATAATAAACTTCACAATAGAGGGAGAACTCATCTGTTACTCAAAAAGGATTTTTTGGGATTAATGGGTGAAAGGACCCATCGATGAACATCCACATACCCCAATAGATGGTTTCTTGAAGATTTATTAACGGTTTCTTGAACTTGGAAGAATAAATTCTTGATTTCTTGAGAAAGGGGCTTGGATTTTGTTCTTGGGAGGAGAGAAGGGTTTTTGAATCATGTATAGGATGATTAGGGTTAAGAGAGTGGGAATAACATGATTTAGGACCCCTTTTAATGAGTTAAATTGATTAGAAATGAGTTAGGGTTGTGAAAAGACCTCAACGATCTTAATATAAGTAAAAATAGAATAATTTTAGGCACTGTGAGGTTACTGGGTGATAGATTTCAATCGCACATCTTAGGTTGTGAGGCGCATTCCAATCACACACCTCATCTAGTGGTCGTTTGCGATTATCATGCGATGTAGGGCCTTGCATGGTCATAATGTTTAGCTCGGGTATCGATTAAAATGAAATTGGTATCGTTGGAAAGGTAATTCAATTATATACAATTTGGTGGGTCTTGATATGAAAAATTCCAGATATATCAAAAGTTATATATGTTCAAAGTCGACCCTAGTAGAATCGAATACCAAAATTTGGCCAAATTAAAGGTTCTTAGCTCAACTTTGCTCTAAGTGATTCCTATGAACATTTTTCACCTCGATAGAACTTTACACACTAGGATAATGATCATGACATATATATTAAAATTATAAATCATTGGATTAGAGTTTACACACGTAGAATTGATAGTTCAATTTCTAGCTCAAGATTGTGAGGTGTTACATTATCTCCCCCTTAGAATCATTCGTCCTCTAATAGACTATTTTGAATGAGAGTACTAAGGTAATTGTGACTATATACTGAACATGCATGACTTGGAACATAATTGCATAACTGAGTTTGAGCCTGATACATAAACTGAACTGATTTTTTGAATACATGCAATGACATGAGAATGGTTATAAAGCTGAGATAGAAATGAGAGAGTCTACTTATGAGTAACATTACGTCAGGCTGGATCTGGTTTCTTGAAGAAAATATGAGAGATTTAGGACATGAAAACTCAGGGTATTTAAATATCTACCCCTTGGGATCATTCATCCCATCGAATGATACTAACTTGGCTGAAATAAGAAGGAAAGATTGAGATGATGCATGGTACACTTACGAAATGAATCATGACTGAATATTTGAATATGAAACAAGATGCATCAACTGAACTAAATTCACAATTTACATGGATGCAAAAAAATTACCTCTTGGAATGGCCATACTCATGAAACTTCAGGTCGTAATACTAGATTGAAAGATGGAAAAACCATAGGAACTTGTCTGTCTGGCTGCTAAACTAAATTGTTAGCCAAACAAACTGAATTATACTGAAAACTTAAACTCAACTGAAGTATTTCTTCAATACTTTTTGTAAGAAGTTCTAATAATAGTAGGGAGCAAAGAACTTGGGAATGATTTGAATAAGATATATGAGTAAGGACTCTTAATATGGATATAACTCTATAACATGGAACATAGGCCTATGAAACATAAACTAGGATAGAATTACTAGGACATAGGAAATGCAACTACCCAATTCAAGCTTAGCCTCGCTCCTTAAATACTCACATGGGTACATATAAATACTACAACCAAAGTCTTAGTTGAACTACCATCTCTCACCATGTTCAAGCCTAACTTGTAATTACACGGTACTACACATAACACCATAATGCTAGTATGAACTATGAATTCAATAGCACATGCATTTTCACAACTTCACATCCTAAGAATCATTCTTCTTACAACCTCAACAACTAAATTCAGCCTCTTACTAGGAATTTACTAGCGCACAATGCACCCATCCACTTACATACCAACATGATATTCAAGCCTATCATTATAACCACCTACGAACTTTTAGGTAAACACCTATAAAAGCATCTTCTCATATTCTCTAAACATCTATCAATAATAACATTCTTGCATTATTCTTAAAAAGACATACCTAAAATTCTTAAATAACCATGACATATAACAAAAGATTTGCCTCACTGTTTGTTCAACCTTTATAGCCTTACATAAAACAAACATACAAAAACCTTTCCTCCATAAGAAACATTTACTCTCTCCCATCTAAACAATTGTCCATCACCACTATCTTTACATAATGAGAGGTCACAGAAAGTTAGAACATGAGGAACTGAAGCATGAAAGGATAACTTTGACAGTTACTGAGGCCTGAGGAATAGAATATCAACAACAACAATTCATAATGAAGATCAAAACTGAGGTCATACATGACATAATATGAATTTCACTGGTCATTAAGGGTGTACCATGAGTACCTGAAACTGAAAATTCTGTAAAGAATGAGTACATGAGTCATGAGCTGCATGACCTGAGATTGGAGATCATAATTTCATGGAATATGATTCGTACTACTGAGTGAACTGGAACTCCTCATACTAGAAACTGGAAGCGTACATAACTTTTATGGCAAATGCATGAATATGAGCAATGATCATGGAGCTGACATGTAAGGCATGAGTAGATATCATTATGACTGAAGTAAAAACTTTACACTAGGATAAGAATGGTTTGAGCATCATCCTTCCTTACTATTGTTCTACAACGTATCGACATCACTTCTAGAATCTGAGAGTCTGACTTGGTTCCTTATTCTATCATCTCCCCTTAGCTTTAAGCCATCATTCTAAGTAAATGGACCCCTTAATAAATTCTAAACTAATCTGCAATCACTTTACTCTAGGGTCTGAGATATAACAATACACATAAATAATAAGCTCAACCTTAAAAACTAACGTGAAAGTGTAAAACCCTCTGTTACAACTTTCTTCTGAGATATAACTCTCAACTTTCTATTGCACCATAGTAATCATATAACAACTTAAACACTCACTTAGAATCTTCAGTATTATCACTATACCCTTAGTTCACATCATCTAGAACTTCAAATTTTCTTTCTATTACCTCAATTATCTAAGATTAAAATTTTGATTCTAACACATAACATGGATATTTCCAAACTTTTAACAAACTATACTAATTTCATTATTGAATACTTCATTAATATATACTATCCTTATCTTTCTTTAGTTTCAGAAATTATCATCATATACTTAATTTTGAACCAACAAACTTAAATGTTTTCCCTAAACCTGCTTATTTTCCTTCTTAGCCAACTCTTATCACATCTCTAAACTTATATTTTTCCCTAAACCCAGAGAATTTCCATTACACCAACATATCCAACATCATTAACCTATAACACATCACTTAGTTGGAAAGAACATCATATACTAGGTTACTAGCCTTATTCACACTTAGAGACTTAAGGGTACTACCTTAGAACAAACACTTTAAAAACTTATAAATACTACAATCCCATATCGCCTAGGGTACACCTCTAAAACATGCCCACGCCATCATACTAAATTTCAAACCAACAATCTTAAATTCTTGTATACACTATTTCAAGCCTACTAGTTCACCTTTCATACAACTATCCCCATGGACACATAATCTACTACATCAAGATAAACACTATCCCCACTTTACTATTCCTAAACTTCTAGGTTCATGCTTCTAACTCTAGATCATATGCTATCATAATATTCTAAGAAGGGATTTGAGGGCACATCTGACATTGGCTTAGTGCATGATTTCATGAACATGAATGAAATCTTTCAAACGTCAGAGTTTAAAGTCAATGATGGGATACTTTTGAGCCTTTGTACGATCCCATAACTGCCTGTGCGGACTGTCTAAGCAAACTCTATTTGTAAGAGTTTAAGATGGTTGTTTCTATTTCCTCAAGAACAAGGGAGAGATGGAACAGATGGATTAACATAAGAATCTACATAAGTTCCTTATAGTAAACTTCTACGGCATGATCTGAGACATGAAAGAAGGGAAATATTTCTTCAATACCCTTTAGCCTCTCAAAGAAAACTATAGACTTCTCCATAACGTTCCATAAGACTCAACTAGACACGACATCATAGACACCCTAACACACTTGAACTCTGTACTCTGATACCAAGTTTTGTCATAATTAGAGGCTACCCTTAGTCATAACACGATGCTTGGAGCCATAAGTGATCCCAAGCTAACCCATGAATCGGCATACTGCTTGAGCAATTGAATTACATTGTATAAAAACTAATTTTTCTAGGTATAAACAAGATTATAAGGAAATATGAATAAGTATAATACTGATAAATTTTATAATCCGACAAAATTAAAGAGAGAACTAAAATTTATATTTTATGACACTGACTGGCTATCTATGAAGTCTCTACTATACTGACTATAGGTACCTGGGACATGCCTCCAACTACCACTAATCAAAATATATGAATAATCAAGATAAAGTACATGAACTACGACTGTCTGGAGTTCCCAAAACAATAAAACTCATCACCTGTTGGCTGGAAGCTGCTAACTTCATGATTATGATATGTATGCTACAACTAGTACCTACATATGAGATAATGTAGACCATAGATATGTATGTGGATCAATAATTCTGGAATGTACTGAGTAAGTAAGGATGAATGGAATAAGAAACTAATTACGAAAATAATCTTAAAATATGCATGCTAAGTGAAAGTAGACTTACTAAAAGACTGAAGTAAACTGAAAACTGAATATCTTAAATCATGAGTAACAAACATAATCTGATAAGCGGGTGAATCACTACAATTAGTTTCTTAAAATCTTTACTTTTGTAAAATAAGTAGAACTAAAGATCAAAAGCGGTAAAATATGAATATTGTATGTAAATCTCATGTAAAACTAAATAGATTGTAAAACTGAACTGAGGATCATACATGGGTACTGAACGTGAAAAATAACATGAATATGTAGAACTGAGAATGCAAGACCAAGCATAAACATGTTTCTTTGATAATCGGTAATCTGAAAGACTAAAATTTGTACAACTGAATAATTGAAAATTTGTACGCTTTGGTCAAGCAAACCTAGGCTAAGACATACTAAATACTGACTGAAACTATGGGAGCTATCATGTAATTAACATAAACCATGTAAGCTATCATGGAGTCCAACGTCTGAACCACGTTGAGGAAGGTTGTTCCATCCTTGACATCGAAGTAGAACCTGAACTAAACTGGAGTGATCAATAAACTAATGTCCCAAAGAATGAGGGTGTCATTCCTAACTGATGGGGGAACCTTCAAAATATACAGTGACACTGTAGGTTTTGAACTTAGGGACTACTACTTACGTCTCATGCCTAACTGATAGGGGAGATGCCATCCCTACGTTCACTCGGTGCTAAATTTTATTCCCAATTGAATGAAACTGAAATAATAACTGGTGCATGCACTGATGACTGATAATGGATAAGCTTAGGTCGTGGTATTCTAAAAATAATAGTTCATACAAATTCTAAGGTAATTATTAACATATAAACTGATAATACTCAACATGATCATGGTGTTCTTAATATGATATTATAATCATGATCTGACTGACTTGTTACTTGAAAAATGGAAATCATGTAAAACAAAAAGGTATCGGGTGTTCATAACCTGCCAGTACTGAATCACCATAAAGCACGATATCAAAACTTAAAACTGTAGTTTGGGAATCATGGTTCAAAGATCCAAAACATGAACATCCCACCAAATATGTGAGAATCATTATCTTGAACATAGGAATGTTTTAAACATGGGAAATCAACATGATTACATGGATAAAGTCATAAACTAGGGATTTAACATGAAATTCGCTTGAATATTACATGGGAGATCAAATCTTGAAACAACATATAGCCTAACTTTTCATGTAATCACACTTGAACATGAATTGAGTTCAAAATACTAAGGAAAAACATGAATTTATCTCATCTTGTACATAATAAATTTCATAATAGAGAAAAAACTCATACTTTAAAAAGGTTTTTTAGGTCCAATGGGTGTAAGGACCCATAGATGAACACAACATACCTCAATAAATGGTTTCTTCAAAATTTCATGAGGGTTTATCGAACTTGGAAGCTTGAATTCTTGATTTCTTGAGAAAGGGGCCTGGATTTTGTTCTTGGGAGAGGAGGAGGGTTTTTGAATTGTGTATACGATGATTAGGGTTAAGAGAGTGGGAATAACGTGATTTAAGACCCTGCTTAATTGTTTAAAATAATTAGAAACAAGTTAGGGGTTTGAAAAGACCTCAATGCCCTTAATTTAAGTCAAAAAGAATAATTTTGGGAATTGTACGATTGTTGGGCGATGCAAGACAATCTTACCCCTTAGGTTGTGCGGCGCATGCCAATCGCACACCTCATCTAGTGGCCGTTTGCGATTATCATGCGATACATGGGCTTTGCATGGTCATAACTTTTTGCTCGGGTAACAGATTAAGGCAAAATTGGTATCGCTGGTAAGCTAATTCAATTATCTATAACTTGGTGTGTCTTGATCTGAAAAATTCCACATCTATAAAATATTATACACATTCAAAATTGACCCGTGTAAAATTGAATATAAAATTTTTTCCAAATCAAAGGATCTTAGCTTAACTTTGATCTAAGTGATTCCAATGAACATTTTTTTACCTCGATAGCAGTTTACAAACTAGGATAATGATAATGACATATATTCAAATTATAAATCGTGGGATTAAAGTTTATACATGTAGAAATGATGATTTGATTTCTAGCTCAAGAATGCGGGGTGTTACACAAATATATTTCCAATCTTTAACAAAGTATGGAAACAAAGAGGCAAAGATATTAATCTTTCCTTTATCAAACTCAGAAAATATAGGTGTGTTGAAGACACATACCTTCTGTACAAATCCCAGGAGCAAAAATCAGATGCGGATACTTCGACTTTAGGTCCTCCGCCGCTTCCCATGTATCTTCTTTGACCTTATGGTTTAGCCACAGAACCTTAACCTAAGCCAGACCATTTATTTGCAACCAACAAACCTGCCTATTAAAGATCTCAATCTAGACCTCTTCATAAGACCAAGAGTCCAAGATACCCAACCCCTCAAAAGGAACAATCGAAGAAGGATCACCAAGAAATTTCCTAAACATGGAAACATGAAATGCCGGATGAACTGATCTCAAGCTAGAAGGCAACTCCAATTCATAAGCAACATTTCAAATCCACTGCAAAACCACATAAGGACCAATATACCGGTGACTGAGCTTCCCTTTTTTTCTAAACCCAACTACTCCATTCATAGGAGATACCTTGAGGAATACCTTATCCCTAACCTCAAACTCAAAGTTTCTATGAATAACATCCGCATAGGACTTTTGGCAACTTTGGAAAGCCTTAAGCCTATCCCGAATCACCTTCACCTTCTCCAAAGCTCGGTAAACTAAGTTTGAACCGAACATAACTGCCTCACTAAGCTCAAACCAATCAATAGGAGATCTACACCTCACCATATAATTCCTCAAAAAGAGCCACACCAATAATAGAATGATATCTATTGTTGTAAGCAAACTCTACCAAAGGTAGATGATCAACCCAACTACCACCATAATTAATCACACAAGCCTGCAACATATCCTCAAACTTTTGAATAGTTCTTTCCGCTTGCCCATCTATCTGTGGATGAAAAATAGTACTTAGACTTATCTTAGTCCCTAAACCTTTCTAGAAAGACTGCTAGAAGTGATACATAAACTACATATAACGATAAGAAATAATCAAAATAGGTACTCCATATAGCTTCCCAATCTCCTGAAGATATAACTTCGCATAACCCTCCACCGAGAAGGTAGTCCTAACTGGCAAAAAGTGAGCAAACTTTGTCATCCTATCCACAATAACCCCTATCGAATTATATTGATTCCAAGACCGAGGATTATCGGTAACTAAATCCATATTAATTACCTCCTATTTCTATTTGGAAAAAATAATCTCTTGGTATAACCTACTAGTTCTTATATGCTCAACTTTAACTTATTCACACACCAAGCACTTGGCCACATAATCAGCCACATCCTTCTTTATACCATTCCTCTAATATATCTCCTTGAGATCATGATATATCTTTGTCGAGCCGGGATGTACAACATAGTGCGACTAATGTGCCTCAGCCAAAATCCATTATGACAAACATTTGACATCAGGAATACATAACCTCCCTTGGTACCGTATAGTACCGTCACCACAAATCTCAAACACCATCACCTTTTTCCCACCAATATTACCCAAGATTTTCATCATAACAGGATCTAGCACTAGCTTCTCCTTAATCTCTGCACCAAGAGATGACCGAACCAATTTCTATACCATTACACCTCCATCCATGGAGTCTAAGAGGCAAACTCAAAGATTAGACAAACAGTGAATATCTCTCACGAATTCCCACTTTTTTTCCTCCACATGAGCCAAACTCCCCAAGGATAACTTGATAAGAGCATCAAAAACCACATTAGCCTTGCCTAGGTGATAGTGAAGACTCATATCATAGCCCTTGAAAAGCTCAAGCCATCTCCTCTTCCTGAGATTGAGATCTTTCTGAGTGAACACATACTGTAACTCTTATGATCATAGCAGATGTCCACGTGCACTCCATAATGATAATTCTACCAGATTTTCAAAGCAAAAAACCACCGCCAACAACTCTTAATCATGACTAAGGTAATTCCTTCCATGTACCTTTAATTGCCTAGAAACATAGGCAATAAGCTTCCCATGCTGAATCAAGACACAACCAATTGCCACACTAGATGCATCACAATAGACTACTAACCCCTCATTACCTTCTGACAAGGTCAGAATTGGTGCCGAAGTAAGCTTATTTTTCAACTTTTGAAAACTCCCCTCACAAGCTTCTGGCCAAGAAAATATCACTTTTTTCTGAGTCAACTTAGTCAAAGGAGTAGCTATCAATAAAAATCCTTTCACAAACCGCCTATAAGACCCAGCCAAGCATAAAAAATTTGGATGTTGGTTGGAGTCGTGGGTCTAGGCAAAATCTTAACCATAACCACCTTTTGCGGATTCGCCATGATCCCCTCACTAGAAATAATATGACAAAGAAAAGTCAAATATTCAACCAAAACTCATACTTGGAGAACATGGCATACAACTGTTGTTCCTTCAAGGTCTGTAATACCACACAGATGTGATTAGCATAATCCACCTCACTTTTGGAATAAACCAGAATGTCATTAATAAAAAAAATTATGAAGAGATCCAACAACTACCTGAAAATCCTTTTCATTAAGTACATAAATGGCGCTGGGGCATTAGTTAATCCAAATTACATCACCAATAATTCAAAGTGCCCATAACAAGCACGAAAAGCCATCTTAGGGATATCCTTCTACCTAATCCTAAGTTGATGATACCCAAACCGAAGATCTATCATAAAAAAGAACTTGGCACCTTACAACTGATCAAACAAGTCATCTATCCTTTCAAGAGGATACTTGTTCTTAACCATTACCTTATTCAACTGCCGATAGTCAATGCACATTCGAAGGGAACCACTTTCTTACGAACGAACAACACCAATCACCCCATGAAGATACGCTAGGATGAATAAACCCCTTATACAGAAGATCTTTAAGTTCCCTCCACTCTGCTGGAGCCATTCTATTAGGAGATATCAATATTGGATGAGTATCCAAAATCTAGTCAATACAAACTTTATTTCCCTATCTAGAGGAACACCATGAATATCATTCGTAAAGACCTCAGGAAACTCATTTACTACTGGAACTAAATAAAAAGGTAGACCCTACGAGTTAGAATCTTTAACTTGGACCAAGTGATAAATAACACCTTTAGAGATTAACCTCTGAGCTCTAAGATAAGAAATAAACCTCTCCTAGAAGCTAGGGAACCTCCCTCCCACTCTTTAACCGGTTTACCAGGGAACCTAAGGACAACTTTATGGGTACGAAAATCCTAGGACATGTAATAAGAGTGTAACCAATACATCCCTAAAATAATATCAAAATCCAACATATCAAGTTCAAAAAAATCCTCCAATGTCTTTCTACCACGAACAGATACCACACACCTTCTATAGACTCTCTCAGTAATAATAAAGTCTCCAACCAGGGTTGAAACATAAAAAGGATCAAAACCAACCTCAGGTTCTAAACTAATACATACAACCACAAATGGGTTCATATAATAAAGAGTGGACTGGGATCAATCGGATAATACATATCACAAGAAAAGAGTTGTAACATACCATCAACGATATCAGGTGATGCCTCAAATTACTATCGGTACAAAAAAGCATACAACGTATTTCCCTCAACACTAGAACCAAAAGCAATAACAAAAGTAGATGTGGAACCACCGGGTGCAGGAGCAGAAGATGAAGCCATCGGTAACTTATTTGCTCCCATAGAAACCTTATTAACAAGAAAATAAATGAGACGATGGTCTTCCTGACCACACTTGAAGCATTTTCCCCTCCTTTCATTCCAATAAACATGATAAGGATGACCTCAGAACTGACAAGGAGGGCATAACACAATCGATTGACCCCTACTTGCCTGGGATTGGGCACCACGTGCTTGAAAATTATCACCACCCTGATGACGCCTGTCAACTGACTGCTTTGGGTAAGGAGCACTAGCAGTTGAGAAGGATCCAAAACTCCCTCACTTCTTTTTCTACCATTTGTCGCCATGTCGACTACAATGAGACTGAGCACCTTTAGGATCAGAAAACCTGCCCTTTTTACCCTGCTGATCTTTGAAGATCTTTGAACTGAACATGAACAGTCAACCTAGAAAAGTCCATATCTTTAATTAGCAAGGCTCTCTTACTTTCCAAGATCAAATCCTGATTTAATAGAGAAGTAAACTTACTTATTCTCTCTCTCATGTCAGAAACCAAATCAGGAGCATACCTTAATAGCTGATGAAACTTCAAGGAATATTTCTTGACAGACATTCTACCTTGCTTAAGATTCACAAACTCCTATTTTTTGCATATCTCAACTTTTGAGGAAAGAAACGATCTAGAAAAGTACTAGAGAAGGCATACCATAAGGACATCTCCTCCATATGACCTCTATCCATATCCCACTCTTCGTACCATTAGTACATAATATCCTTTATCTAATGAGCTACAAAGTTTACACCTTCCATATTAGTTGCCTATATTACCCTGAATATCTTCTCCATCTCATCTAAGAAACCTAGAGGATCTTCCTCCACTTGTACATCAGTAAATATAGGAGGATTCAGTTTAATAAGCTAACCTACCCTAGTGGCCTCACAAGAAAACCCACTAGATGCATCCCGCTCAGCCTGAGCAACAACTAATTTAGCAATTGTATGAATAGACTGAAAAAATTTTGTATTAGTCATCTCACCCTGAGGAGGACTAGTTGTGATCGAAGAAACTCCAGAACTATTAGGGATAGGACCCTGAGATCAAAGATAAACTCCAAACGTAGGACGTACCCCATAAATATTATCCACAAATGGGACCGAAGAGTTTACTTGTGTTCCAGATCGCCGAGGCATAATCTTAAAAATAAACAACCAAGGTTTAGATAAGAATTACAGGACATAGACTTTAAGCTTGAAAATAGAATACCAAGAAAGTAAAACATTCCTAAATGCCTTATTGCCTCTCTTTTATGAGTGTGGCGTGCTACACACCCCTAAAAGATACTCTACTCGACACAGCTTGGTGGACTCCTAATTGATGAGGAAACTAAATCTCTGATACTAACTTGACACGACCCGAATGTGGTCCTTATCATAATGGGTGTCCCAAGTTTGATTGGGATCGGAGAACACCCCCATTACCCTACACAACCTCCGGCCGCCTGCCCTGAGTTGGATGAATTTTGAGCATATAACAAAATAATTTAACAACTGACATGAATAATTTGGGATAGGATCACAACTGTGACTGACCCAATCGAGTTTAACCATCCTACCATGCCAAAACAAGGGCCATATTCCAATACTTAATATGATTAATCCCAAAATGAAATATAATGAAATAGTGAGAAATTATGTCCAATGATAGCCCTAAATATGGTAAAAAATATGGGGTGTTATAATTATGGACTTACTTGACACTTAATCTTGCATGCAAATTTTCTATTACTAGTATGTCTTATATCTATCAGACTTATGCAGGGTTGCGTAGGTATAGATATGAGTGTTTTTTCCAGCATATTATGTGGTACTTGTATCTATCAGCCTGATGGAGGGTTGCAAAAGTATAGGCTCTGACTATTTTTTGCTGAATATTGGTTGAAACTTTTGAGCCTATGATAGCGTTAGTTTTTGAAAGACCCGGTTAGATATTGTTTGTTTGAAATAGTTGGTTAATTTATATTGTTATTGTTATTATGATGATTATCTTGTGATAGGTTGGTTATTAGACTGGTACTGAGATTTGAGGTATGAATATTTTTTTTTACCTTTATTTTACTAGGGATATTTATCTAATGTTAGGCATATGTATTAGTGGCCTTGAATAGGTTAGCATTAATTCCTACTATGATTAGGAGGTATCGATATTCTAGTGTGATTACTTGGGTTGTACCTTTGAATTTTCCTTGTTACGGTAGATATATACGTATATATCTAGGTATAGTTATGGTATTACCATATATCGCATCCTCGTTTCATGTGTTCATGTCGTATATCCTTTCCTTGGTCTTGTATATCCTTCTTCCACTCATTATTTGTACATTGACTAGTGATATGCAGTGTAGTGCTTAAGACCATAGTATCATATTTGGAATAGGTTAGTTTATACTTATTGCCTCTTTAGTTTTACTATGTTAGTTTTCATGGATATTTCAACATAGTTTACATTCTTGTTGGCATGTTACACATATTTGCACAATCTTTGGAGCTCAGTCGGTAGATTCCTACCGAGTAACACATGTTTGGTACTCAACTACACTTCTGTAGCCTATAGATCATAGTACGGGTTCTCATCGTTGTTGTGTGCATCGTGTAGAGTAGCTGTGATTCAAAGACGTAGGGTGATCTCAAAGAGTTTGGAGTATTTTTATTCTCTTTCCTATGTACCAAACTAATCTCTATGTTGTATTCAAAGATGAGTTGTATAATATTCATTTAATACTTTATTTTGTAATCTTTATACACTAGAAGCTCTGGTACTTATTTCAACAGGTTTTGGGACTATCTTATGTGTTTTAGTCTTTTTTCTATATTTTTTTTGCATTCTTTATTTCTCGTTGTAGACCATTACTAATAATTTTGGACTACAGGTTGTCTTACCTACTGGTGGGTTATAGTAGATGCCATATTGATCTAAAAAATTAGGTCGTGACTAGGTAGTTGGGACATGACTGCCAGCTATCCCAAATCAATACAAATGAATAAAAAAAATTATTAAACTATAACTGATTTTAGTCCTAGAATAAAGAGAACTCATAAACTGGTGGAAACTACGAACTTTATGATCACCATGTTGTGCTAGAACTGATACCTACATTATGAAATAATGTAGCCATATAGACGTATATATGGTCAGTACATTTGGAATATACTGAGTATATGGGGGTGAATGTAATAAGTAAATATGATATGTATTATAAGCTTAAAAACATGCATCCTAAGTGTATATAAACTCACCTTATTCATGAATAAAACAAAAAGCTCAGATATTATAAAGCATAAGTTTTAAAGAAAAATCTACTCAAATTAGCATCAAAACCTAAACCAGGGCCTGGCCGTGGTGGGTATATCTAGTACACCATAGACCGGAGTCCACCCCATCACCTAACCACATGAGAACAAAATAAGAATAATAACCACGCAGAAGATAGTGAAACAGTAAAGAATGACATGTTAATTAACAAAGATAAGGGTTTTAAGAGTTCAACAATACCTAATCCACAGTTTTCGACAAAAGACTCTAAAATACTAAATACCAAAAAGGTCAGAACATAACCCCGACCATGACCAAAGAAATCCAAAAGCACTGAGTCGTAAATAAGGTAATATGGAAATGACAAGGCCTTCTGAAGGATAGAGGCTCACCACTTCACACCAATTTTACAAGCATGCTAATTCACCCAACACTAAATAGGGTAAAAAAGAGTGTCTTCGGACGCTACATTATGAAACAATGTCGCGTACTAGTACGATTAGCGGGGTGAGAGCTAGCATGTAACTAAGGGATAAGGCATAGAATATTGCCATCAAATAAGTCCAAAATCATTCAAAACAATATGCACACTTTCATATACATATATATAAGATGCAGGGATAAGGAACAAGGTTTAGCATGAGATTTAAAATCTTTAACCTGGACTGCATAGCTGCAACCATCATAAAAGCCACCCACAGGCTATATTGGTCCAGCTCCCCCATTGGAAGGACCCCAGTGCATGTTAGCAAAATGAATTGGAGGTATCATGGAAGGCCGGGGAATTCACGACCCTATGCCATCAAGGATACAAATACACATAAAGTGTGACAAATGTTCATGGTCATCAAGACCAACCCCTACGTCGATAAACCTGGGTTGCCAATATTTGTTTCTAAGGATGTACACCATCACGGCTAGCTATACAACCCATTTTAAGACCATTTAAAATATTTATGCATTCCCATTCATTAAACCACTAATTATCTATTAAGGGATATACTGTTTGTATCATCATACCAATTACGCTTGCAAGCTAACATTATTATGCCATTTCAATTACCCATAAACATAGGGGAATACTCAACCCCTAAGGTCCAGTTATATACCAACTTGGGGGAATCCATTACCCCAAAGGTCCAATTTCAAATCAAAACACATTACATTAACATTATATACAGTGCAAGGTTTCATAATTGGTTTTAGTATGCATATATCTATGTTTAAAAACCAATTTCATAAAGTGGGTTGAGGTTATTACCAATTACAATACCAAAATCCATTTATTTGGGCGGATCCACGATCCCTTTTCAAATTCCCAAATCCATGCACCCAATTAGTTTAAAATCCATTAATTCAAAGCATGGATAATCCATAATATCCATAGGAAAAACAATTCAACCAAGTAACATCCAAAAGCCCTTAACCCAATTTCAAAACCAACAATTAAATTCACATGAGTAATAATTAATCACGTGTTTATAACAAAATAAATTATACAAAAGCGATACATGCCTTTTTTTTATAGAAGGAATTTGGATAAAAGCTTGAATCCTTATCTTTGAAGCTTGAACCCTAACTTAGAATTGATATGAACACTTGAATTCATTTCCCATACCCTTGATGATGAAATTAGGGAGAAAACATTGAGAAGAAATTTGAATTCGAAGCCTTGGAGGTTGAATTTTTGGAGAAGAACCTTATATGGTTTTCTTTAGAATTTGGGAGGAGAAGGATTGTGTATTTGGGGCTATGGGATGATGAAATAATGTTAGTAGTAGTTATAGGATTATTTAGGACTTAAATGAATAGTTTGACCTTGAAAATTTGAAGAGACATGCGGGTTTTAGCATTCCTGGAAACAGGTGCATGCCATGCCAAAATCTCGGAACACAGAGGGCATGCCACCCTCTTATCGCGCACCATCACCGGTTCCTTATGAAAATGCTCATAACTTTTCACTCGGGGTATCAAATTATGGCAAAATATATGGAGTTAGAAAGAGGACTCAATTATGTTTAATTTGGTAGGTCTTGATTTAAAAAAGTTCCTTATATTCCAGAGTTATACACGTTCAAAGTTGATCCTGGTAGGATTGAATACCAAAATTTGGTTGATAACTAAAGTTCTTAACTTAACTTCAATCTATGTGTTTTAAATGAACATTCTTCACCTTGAAAGCACTTTACACACTAGGTAAATGATCATGATACTTATATTATATAGAAAACATTGGTTTTGGGTTTACACACATAGGAATGACTGTTCGAATTCTAGATAAAAAATATAGGGTATTACATTATCTCCCCTTTGGAATCATTCATCCTCGAATGATGGGTAGGAACTTATTGAAGCTCTAGAAGTATGGAATAAAGTATGTAACTTCACATAAGGAGTTCTTCCTCAACAAAACACGTATAAGAATAAAAAAAAAAGGGATTCATGGAATCACAAATTAAATTATGTAAGCATGAATCACGAGATAAAAAGACTAAGGTCGTACAAGGGGTAAAAGACCCAAAACCCCTCACCCAAAGTGAGAAATAAAAAAACTTGACAAAATTAATACACTGGCATGACATTCCAATATTACGGAGGTTAGCTTTCATGCCACACCACTATCATGGAGGTTAACCTCTATGAAACGACCTTATCGTGGAGACTTACTGCCTCAGAATCTAAAAATAGACCCAAACTGCTTTCCAAAATTTTGAAACTTTTCCAAGACACCTTTTTAACATCCCTAATGTGCAGAAGATATATGAAACATGATCATAACAATGTAAGGCATAAAATTTTTTCCAGGAATCCTTGGCTTGATTAAGATTGATATAAGACACAAAATAAGATTTAGCAGTACATAAGAATAGAAGCATTCTTCATCTCCACTGATACGTCTAATAGCCCTCATTATAGAAATACTCCTCAACTATGAATATAGCTACGAATACCACACTTCACAATTCATTCTTACAATTTTTGCACAAAACACATCACTGTAAGCATTTGAGTATAACTATACATTGCTTCCATGTTAAAACCTAATCTAGAGTTAAAAAGGTGCTAAGTTAAGCTATAGGGATCTATACCTTAATCCATCAAATAATAGTACTCTGTATTATTACTATAGTCAAACAACATCATGTCTTAATCAATGAGTACTGGCCATGTAACTCAATGGTTTGTGTATCTATCAATCACAACATTCAAGCCTTTCTTTACTATACCAACTTTATGGATCTCCCCACCAAAAACCCAAAAACCTCAATCACTTTAACAAAGATTTTGACCACATACTCCCCTCCTAACTATTTCACATAACAAAAGTTTTATCTCACTCTTCCTGTTTCATCTATAACCTTAGTTCGAGTAATCGCACAAAAATTTTATAGTAAGAATCATCCACTCTCTTATCTAAAACATTACTATGCTTCTATAACCACTATCATATATAGAAAGAAATTGAGAGACTAGAGTACGGGCTTTGGAAATAGAAGGAATTTTCTAAAGTATGAAGAGATTTATAATGACTCATCCCTAAAACTCACCACCATGAGAAAATTTAAGATATACCTTAGTTCATAATCATCCCCTTTGCTCAAATGTCATTATCTTAAACTTGCAAACATATTCCCTCTTTAATTCTATACGCACAACATTTTGCATAAGAACACCAAATTCCCCTCGACAACTTTAATATAAAGACACTAAATTCTTACTAGGAAATCCCTTTCAGGGATATAATCATAACGGTCTCCAACCTCCAAAGTCATTGTTTTATAACTACCATTTTCATGGGCATAGAAACCCATGCTTCTAAACACATAATAGTACATTTTCAACTCCTTAGGATACTAGTATTATATCTCTAATATCATAACCTCATACTAAACAAAATTTTAAAAATACATTAAGAGTTCACATAATCTATTTATTTCTCCCTTAATTCAACTCTACATAACACAATATAACAACTCCTTAGACTTCTCTATACTAGGAATTAATGAACATAACAAAGGTATAAATGACATTTATAACTCAAAACTGACTAAACTTTATACATATAACATTAAGGCTCTTCTCTGTCTAATGATTTAGCCACTATTTGTACTTAAAAACTATACCTCATGCATATATTATAATTACCCACTCCAATATTATCTAAGTCATCAACATAATAACTTTCACACATTATAACAAACCTACTAATTCACTCCCATAAATTTTGCATAACTATACTCGAGATACATTCTTATCACCTCAATCAACATCTAAAGTTCAAGCTAAGTGTCTAGAAATAATCATGTACCACCAATGAAATATCCCAAATAGTATACTAGTCCATCAAATAGAGAAATACTCCTAAATTTCCTATTTAACCTAACTACAACGCACAAGCATATTCTTCTTCACAATGTTACTGCAACACCTTAATATTTACTACATATCTTCTAACCTACTAACCTAACGTACAACTACTATACAAAAATCAAGGTACCCTTAGTATTAAAACCCAAAAAAAGGATAGTCAATCTTAATCTTATTATATAACCCCTTATGGTCTATAGAACATTCACCTCTCTCACATTCCATCCACTTACAGATGCATAAATCCCAAGAACCTTTAAAATTCTATAAACATCATTGAGTCCCCATTTATAAGGCCTCTCCCAAGTGAATGATAAATGCATAAATTATTATCCAACCTATCCTTCTATTCAAAACCTATGATTAATCTTACAACCATCATACTAGTCATTATGAGCTCCTTTCCTATTTTACAAAATACACAAATTTTTAACTATCCACTCTCTTTTACTGACTACCATAAGTCTACTAATTTCTTTGGTACAACTTAACCAACACCATAAGGGAATACCACCTTCAACATATATTTAAAGGTCATGCAAGTACAACAACTCCTTTTTTCCATAGAAAAGTTATCCTTACTCCGACTTCTAAATATAAAACTTCATATCACTAAACTCAAGATCATCTTTGAAACACTCTAGGTGTTGGTTGTTGGAAAAATTTGAGTTCTAAGCTTACCTCCCTGACTATGACTCTCACTGTGAGTCATAAAGAGACATTAAGGGTCATAGGACATAGTCATAATGTGCAGAGAGATTAGTCTAAGTAATTATTTTTACTATGACTACCATGTTTCGAGTCATAAGGAATCTAAAGAACTCGTATAGACTTTTTCATAAGAAAACTAGTGTGATGCCCAAAGTAATCTATCTTGACTAATATTTGGATGTAACAAGTCGGATGGACTCATTATGAGTCATAAGGTCCTTTTCATAACCAGACCATTATTGGTGATCCAGGACACTGTCCAGAATACGACTAAGGGGAAGTGAGTCATAGGGTAACCATATGAGTCGTAAGGCACCAATAATGAATGGTGACTTATTTTCTAAATTTTTAATGAGGGTATTTTAGATATCTCCCTCTTATTAAAATAATAACCCATGACCTATTATTGTACTTTGGACCCTATTTAATCCATAATACATATCAAATACACTCTATTCTCTCTAAAATCTTAAGCATCAATACTTAAGGTTTCTGAGAAGTGAGTCAAGTAAAGCTTCAATGATTGAATTCTCTCCATAACCTTTGGTATTTCTGGCATGTGACTCTACCCGTAAACTTGTTTTATCTAATACATGAATTTACATAGTTAATTATGTGGGTTTGAAATATGGGTTTTGATATAGATGAGGGATTTGACATGAATTGTTCTTAAATTTATTTCCCCTAGTTTATTATACATTATTCATGCTTTGTTAATGGTTTTGAACTAATCGGGTGCATGGAATTGATGAAAACTCAAAGGGGTTATGTTTTCACCAATTGTGATGAATTTCACTTTGACATATGGTTTTGGAAATTGAGTTTCCTCAACCTAAATGTGAAATTTATATTGATACATGGATTTGTCACATGTTTTGACTTGCTTACTTTATCTAATGTATTGGCATAAAGAGTTAATGAACCATGGTATTATTCTATTGAACTTTTGGGCATGTGAATTCCCCGTGTAAATATTGATTGAACCTAATGAGTCATGAATTTCTCTCATGTGATGACAAATGGATTGTGGTATGATAATGAACTTGCAAGTGGGGTTGGTATGATGATACCAACGGGATGCCTAAATTCAAAATCAATTAAATGAATGGGGAATGTACGTTAAATATTTTAATTGGTCTTAAAATTAGGTTGTGTATCTAGGCCGTCAAAGTGGAGGTCCGGAGGGACCAACATCAAAAACCATGCCAACTATTACGAGGGTCTCAATGACCGGGAGGTTCGAGTCCCCTTATTATTATATAATTGGGAGGTTTGATTCCCCAATTTTATATAAATTGGTGCTTAAGTTACCTTTGATTTATGCCGGGAGGTTCGATTCCTCCATCATCATATGACATATGATTATCCTCTAGTTTGTGCAGCTATATGCACTAGGGCCCTTCCAGCTGGGGGAAGCTGGGCCCATATATATAGCCCTTGGGTTCCTTGATTATGACGGTTATGCTACACAATCTAGGTTAAGATTTTAAAAGTTCATTCTAAGACTTGTTTACCCCCCAGTATGTGATATATATATATGTATTTGCATTTGATGAGGTGCATTGGATTTTATTGGTTTTGAGTTATTACTCATGGAATTATGTTATCCCTTATCACTGAGTTACATTCTAGTGCTCCAATCCCTAACCAGCTCCGACTGTTGTATCCCTAAGTAATGTTAGCACAAGAATTCTTCTACTTTTCTTACACAGTGATTAGGTGTTCGTTGATAGTTCAAGAGTTGGCTTAAAGTGTTGAGCTTCTATCCTATGGAAGACTTTATTTCATATTTTGGTTTCCTATGTATTAGACTTTATTTCAAACTAATTTTTGGATATGGTCTAGGATATATCCGTACACTTTATTGGTATTCAGTTTTGTTAGAGGCTTTGTGGGTACTGTGGACATAGCTGTTGTGTTGGTAGCTGATATTGTTTATCGGTGTCGGTTGGTGATTATTAATATACCAAAGAATCCATGAACCTATGTTACTCCATCTTGTTATATGTTCGAACTTCAGTCCATGTTAGTGTGTTATACTCTGTTGACTAGGAAATGGGGATGGTCTCCGATCCTCGGCAGACTTAAGATACCCATCACGACCATTTCCTGGTTTAGGTCGTGACAATCTTACTACTCATAGTTCATATCACCCCAATTTATACTACCTCTTTGGCTTAAAATACTACCCTAATGTTAAGATACAAATCCTTTGCTTAAGCGAGACATCTACAATAACGTTCTTAAAAGGGATAAATTACACATCTTACCTAAGGTTTAAAAGCATGATTCATGAAGTTAGAGGTGCACTCTTGAATCAATACACCTTAAAGCACTAATGGACTCCTTTTAAGTCCCTGCGCCATTCCGTAACTTTTGATGACTCATTCAGAAAGGACCGTAATATTAGGAAGCTAAGCCTTTGCACTTTTACCGCCTCGATGATAAGACATAGTCGGCAATATTACAAAAAGAAAGATTTGGATAATTTTCATATGGAGAACACAATAGCATGATCTAGAGTATGAAAGAATTAGAAACATTTCCTAAATGCCTCGTAGCCTCCTGATTATAAGTGTGGTGCAAAACACATCTATAAGTAAGACTCTACTAGACATGGATTTATGGACACCCAATGACCCAGAACCTGGATTTGATACCAAGCTTGTCACGAGCCAAATAAGGTCCTGAAATTGATGGGTATCTTAAGTCCACCATAGATCGGAGACCATCCCCATCACCTAACCTTATGAGTAAAAAATAAGAATAATAACCATGTGGAAGCCAATTAAATAGTAAGGAATGATAGGTAAATTAACTAAGATAAGGGTTCTAAGATTTCAACAATAACAAATCCACAATTGTCCACTAAAGCTTCTAACAAAATTGAATAACATTTAGGTTGGACTATGCCCCTAACTATGACCAAAATAATTCAAAAGTAGTGAGTCAAAATGAAGGTAATATGGAAATGATAAGGCATTCCGAAGGATAGAGGGTTACCTTTTCACAACAACTCGACATGCGTGTTAATCCACCTAAGACTATACAGGGGTAAAAAAGTGTCTTCCAACCCTACATCATGAAACAATATAGCGTCCTAGGATGGTTTATGGGGTAAGCTCTAGCATGCAACTAAGGTGTAAGTAGTAGAATAATGCAATGATCAAATCAGTCCAAAATCATTTAAAACCATACAGGGATAGAGAACAAGGTTAAGTATGAGATTTAAAATCAATAACCTAGACTGTGTAGCTTCAAGTTTCATAAAAGGCACCCATGGGCTATATGGGTCCGACTCTCTTACCAAAACGGCCCCAGTGCGTGTTAGCCGCAAGATCCAGAGGTATCAAGGAAGGCCAGGGAATCCATAATCCTACACCATCTAGGATACAAATATACTTTAAGTGTGACACAAACACATATCCATCAAGACCAACTCCTACTCTGACAAATGTGGGTTTCTAGTATTGGTCTCTCACGACCTCCACCTTAACGATGAGCAACAAAACCACCATTAAGACAAATTAAAACATTTACAATTCCTATTCATTAAACCAAGAATCATACATTAAGTCACATACCATAGGTATCGTCATACCAATTACGCTTACAAGATAATATCGTTATGCCATTTCAATTATCCATCAACAAATGAGAATCCACTACCGCCAAGATCTAATTATCCATCATCTTGGGGTAATCCATGAACCCTAAGGTCCAATTTGTAATAAAAAAATGTTCCATTATCCTTTTATGCAATGCAAGGTTTTAAATTTGGTTTAAATATGCACATATCCATGTTTCCAAACCATTTTTGTAAGGTGGGTTGAGGTTATTACCAATTCTGATACCAAAATCTATTTATTTGGTGGAATCCATGATCCCCGTTTAAATTCACATACACATACACAGAATTAGTTAAAAAAACCATCAATTCAAAGAACGAATAATCCATAATATCTATGGGAAAAGTAATTCAACCAAGTAACATCAAAAATCCCTCTACCTAATTTCAAAAGCAATAATTAAATTTACATGGTTAACCATTAAATGAATGAATTTAATAAAATAAGTTATAGGGAAGATTTACATACCTTTTTGAAGGAAGGAATTCGGATAAAAGACTGAAGCCTTAACTTTGAAGATTGAACTCTAACTTGGTATTGATATGAATACTTGAATTCCTTTCAGATACCCTTGATGGTGAAATTGGGAGGAAGATATTGATAAGAAACTTTAATTAAAAGCTTTGGAAGTAGATTTTTTTGGAGAAGAACCCTTATGTTATGTTCTTGAGAATTTGGGAGGAGCGGGATATTTGGGATTATAGGGTGAAAAAATCATGTTAGTATTAGTTATAAGATGATTTAGGACGTAAATGACTAGTTTAACCTCTAAAATAAAGAGAAATGTGTGATTTAGAATCTCTAGAAATTGTGGTGTGCCACGCCAAAATCACAAAACATAGAGGGTGTTCCACACCCTTATCATGCACCCTCACTGGTTGCTCAATAAAATTCTTAAATCATTTCGCTCGGGTATTTGATTAAGGCAAAATCAGTTGTGTTGGAAAAGGGACTCAATTATATTTAATTTGGTGTGTCTTGAGCTTTTAAATTCCATATATTACAGAAGTTATAAACGTTCAAAGTTGACCCTGGTAGGATCGATTACCAAAATTTGACTAATAACAAAGTTCTTAACTCAACTTCACTCTAAGTGTTTCCTATGAACATTCTTTACTTCAAAAGAACTTTACACAGGAGGTAAATGATCATGACACATATATTATATAGAAATTATTGGGGTTTGTATTATGCACATAGTAATGGCAGTTTGAATTCTAGCTAAAAAATGTTAGGTGTTACAATCAAAGAGTCATTGCACTTGGTTTCTAAAATCCATAATTTTGTTGGAGTTTCTTATAACCATCATAAACCATGTGAGAAACATAGAGTCCAACATTTGACCCATATTAAGGAGGCTTCTCTAAAACTTGCTATCGATATAGAACCTAAATTGGAATGATCACAAAACTAAGCCTATGTGGGAAAAGGAGACACTCTGTGGCTATGAACCTATAACCAATGGTGGAACATATTTTTTGGGAATTTGGGTGCACTTAACCAGCCTCCCCTCAGTGCTAACTAGCATTCCCAAAACATAATAGTGCTCATAATATATAGGATTCACCATAAAGTAAGCATATATGTTTATAAGTATGAAAACCAAATCATACTTTTGTTTCTAAATCATGTTTGTAAGTAACTATGCGAATTTCATATCATGTCTGAGATCATAATATCAAAACAAAAATCATAATCATGCTATAATAGTTTTTAATATGAGATAGTAAGTCTGGATTGCTTGTAAACTGAATAAATCAGGAAAAAATCATGTACATTTACCTACTCATGGAATTTTAGGTCAAAATACTAAAACTCAATTCATGATATCAAACATGTGAGCAAGAGAATGAGAAAATATGAATATCCGCTCTGACTAGCCATAAGTCTGGGGGTCAAACACCGTTCTACGATCAACCCGAGTATCTAGCTCATCCTAAAAATTCTTCCAAAAGTGATATGTGAAAACTAAACATTGATCTAAAATAATGGACATCTGCACACCATGCAGACGTACAATCTTACTAATGTAGATATAGGAAAACCCCTCAACACTGAATATTACCTAAATCAGATTAAAATAAGCTGAGTTAGTCAATCGATTGATGAAGACTCACACATTATTAGAACCATTAGATGTACGAGGAAAACCAGTCAAAAAATCCATGGTGAACTATTCCCACTTCCACTTGGAAATGGGTAAACTCTAGAGCAAACCACAAAGTCTCATATTCTCAGCCTATACTTGTAAGAACATAGGCAATGATCCATAAAATTCACTACATCTTATCTCATACTACCCCACCAATAGTGTTGTCTCAAATCATAAACCATCTTAGTTATACCAGGATGGATGGAATATTTAGAACATTGGTACTTTTTCAAAATCAACAAAAATCTAGTCACCCACTCTCAGCACAAAGACTCAACCTCTAATCTATAAAAGTCCATCTAAATTAAGTGAGGCTTCCTTAGCCTAACCACTCAACACCATATCTCAAATCAACCTCAATCAAATATCAATAACACTCATATTACACATCAATTTAAGTGCAAGGCGGTCGTTGTCAATATAAATATCCAACTTCGAGTGGGGGTTGAGTCAATGAGGAATAATATAAGTGGAGATTAAATAAGTTCAAAATCTAAGTTACTTGCTAAACTCAAACCTATGATACAAGTAACTGGGGTATTCTTAACGTTCAAATGTATGATTATTTTTAGACTTCTAAGGGGCTAACTCAGAGTAATCAATAATTAGAGTAAAATCAATTGGAAATGGCTCTTATAATTATGCTTTCCTATGGGAAAATTATGCATTTGAGCAAGATAATTCAGTGCAAATTCTAATTATTAATGATATGGTAGGCAAGGTTGAAATTCTTGGAGGGTATTTTTTCAACAAAGTCTCAAAAATGTCACGCATTGACCCTTTTGAGTACCTCACGAGTGTGTCAATTGAAGCCACCCAACACCTCAATTAGGTATACCTATTTCTAGGATGATACCTGTAATACCCCGCATGTTTTTAAACTAAGACGTGAATAAGTTTTCGTACGTATGAAACCTCCTATCCTGTGCGTAGCATTTTAGTGCATGACTTACAATGAATATCCTATCGATAGGATAGCTTGCAATGTCTTAATCATGATCATATGAGTCGCTTAGAGTGATTCAAGCTAAGAGTTTTTGAATCTATCAAGTCTTAGTGTTCAATTTTTCAAGGGTCATCTTTGAACAAGAATAACGTGATTGATATGTGACATTTTCGCAATTTAGACCCACCAAATTGTAGAAAATTGAATTATCTTTCCAACGATACAAATTTCATCAAAATACGACACCCGATCAAGGAGTTATGGCCTTTCAAAGTAGAATGCGCCGCCTAACCAATCACACATGGCCACTGGAAAGCATAGGCGATATCATATGCGGTGCCTATGTAAAGCATAGGAGATATCATATGCGGCGCCTATGTAAAGCATAGGTGATATCATATGCGGTGCCTATGTAGATATAGGCGATATCATATGCGGCGCCTATGTATGATTTCATCCATGAAAACACTTAGTTTTTAAGTTATTTTGAGGGCAGTTAAGTCTTTTAACACTCCTTACATGTCCCTAAACCTAACCTCACGAAATTTATAGCTTCTAAACATATTAAAACCTGATTAACATCTCGAATCTCATTATCCAAGAGCACCATAGGAGAAAAACAACTAGGGTTGCACAATCAAGCTTGAAGATCAAATTTCAAGGAAATTCCTCGGTCAATCATCAAGAAACTCCCTTCCAAGGTATGTGTAGTGTTCATCAAAGGATTCCTTTTATTCGTGGAGTTCATGAATCAATCTTTAAAATACAAAATCTTGGTTGGTTTTGGTGATATGATCAAACCCATGTTGATGCTTGTTTGTTTTGCTATATAATAGTATCGTGACTGTACATCTAATGAAAATTATGTTTTTATTTGAAAAACATGATCTTTAGATGTATTGATAAAATGTAAGTATGAAATCCACCTATACCTTAAATAATGTATGCAAGTTGTTCAATAAAATGCCTAGTATGTTAGAACTTCATATTTACATGATTCCATGATATATAAATAACAAGTTCATGTTAGTCATACACTCCTATATGAATTTTCATGCAAATTATGTATGGTTATTGTTGTGGTATAAATCATGAATAATAATGGAGATATAAATTATGTACACAAAATATATCCATGTTTTTACTATCATGTTTGAAATGTTGAATAAATACATGAAGTATACTATCCCCTGCTTATGATATTGTGAATTGTGGACTCAAATCTTGTGATCAAGTTATGTCATGTGTGTTTGTTTCCTCCTATCAAGTCCTGGAGGTATTCTTTCCTAATAACTATAGCTGTGTGCCTAGAGCTATGTCATGTTTCACGATATTCGAATTCAAGCTATGATTGCATAGACTTCAGTCAGTCATGTGACTCAAGAAAAGCTCATGATCTCAGTCAGTTGTCAGATATCAGTAACATTCCGCCAGTCAATGGAATTCAATAACTTTAAGTCATGTATAGTTAGTTATTTATATCCAGTCCCTCTAGATGGGAGTATAGGCTCACTCGCCAGTTTAGGGTGTGATTCTTAGAAGCAGTCCATGTATTCTAGAACTACGTGGCCAGCGTAGGTTAAGATATCTTAACCTATCAGATTAGGGTTGATGAGGTGGTTTAAACCTTTCAGTTTAGGGTTCTCACCGTTCTTATTGGGTACCTTCCAGATAAGGGTCACTCACAAGCTGTCCTTACCCGTGGCACGATATTGACACCCCTCCAGTCGGGAAAGATATTGGACCCCAGCTTAGCCATAATGGCATACATGGGGAATGTCGGTTAAACACTACCTCCCATAGTTTCAGTATCAGTCTCAGTAAAAGAACTCAAGGCGTTCTTTAGATTCAGGATATACAGGACTGTAAGATACACTTGTTATGTTATTTAGATTTCAGTATATGTAGTACTGTCAGATACAATTGTCCATGTTATCATCTTGTAGTATCAGTCATGACAGTTATCAATAAACCATGTATTAGCTTACATGTCTTGCTATCATGCATTCACGGTCCCAGTTTCTATATATGTATGTTTACACTCCCACATTCATATTAGTCAGTCAGTGTTGTTCATGTATGAAACCCTTTATGTTCAGCCTACCTTCATCGTATACTCAGTACTCCAGTTGTACTGACGCATTTGCGCTATGGTGCTTTCTTTTCATGTTACACCATAGGTTCTGAGACATAAGTTCCAGCCCAGCAGTAGCGGTAGCATTCCAGTCGCAGAGACACGGTGAGTCCTTATTGATTCGAGAATAATATGATTTGATACATTTATTTATTTCTTCAACTCAGTTTTACGGCATTAGTTGGAGACATGTTCCTTCAACTCCTTATTCAGAAAGTTTAGAGGCTTTCAGATTTATATTCAGATTTACGTTCAGACTTAGCTTTCAGATTAAGTTGTCTTGGGTATTTTCACCAACATAGACGTTATGATTTTCAGACATGGTTTTATTCAGAAGAACCTTATGGCCTTAAAGTTTTACGTATTCCATATTATTATGTCATGATTTGTAGTATACAGTTACAGATATCAGTCATGGGTTAGCTTGAGGTCCCTCGGTGTCATGAGCACCGTGTAGCATTCCGATTAAGGAAATTGAGGCCTTAAAAACTTGGTATCAGAGCCTAAGGTTCAATAGAGTCCTAGGAAGTCTGAAAGCCGCATCTAGTAGAGTCTTGTACATGGGTGTGTTACGCGCCACATTTATGTACAGGAGTCTATAAGATGTTTTAGGAACAATCCCCTTTCTTCAGTATTCATGTCATGCTAGTGAGCCTAATCATAAGTTAAACTCTCAGTGTAATCCATTCTTCTCTTATTCTAGACCATGGCCCCAAAGAGAAGAAACCAACCAACTCCTCAGCCCGAAGATCCTTTTGGCGAACATATTTTCCATGCGGGGTTTAGAGCCGCATTTACCACACTTTCTTAGTCCGTCGCTGCACAGAATAAACGACCACCAGTCATTCCAGAAAATCCAGTGGACAATCCCATAGGAGCTAGAGTTCGGCACTTCACCTAGATAAACCCTTCATGTTACAATGGGTTTAAGTCTGATGAGGACCCTCAGGAGTTTATTGAACAAGTCCGCAAGGTCAGTAACATCATGGGTGTTACTTCTATTGAGAGTATCGAGTTAGCCGCCTACCAGTTACAGGATGTTGCTTATGATTGGTACAAACAGTGGAAGTCTGAGAGGTTAGATGATGCAGGCCCTATCAAATGAGAGAAATTTGTCACGGCCTTCTTAAAAAGATTCTTTCCCCAAGAGCTGAGAGAAGCAAAAGTTCTTGAGTTCATCAACCTCAGGTAGGGGAATATGATAGTTAGGGAGTATTCTCTGAGATTTACTCAGCTATCCAGGTATGCTCCTCATATGGTTGCAGACAATAGGGGTAAGATGAGAAAGTTTGTGTCAGGGGTCAATGATAGCGTGGTAAATGAGTGTAGGTCTACGTGCTGATCAGTGATATGAACTTAGACCGACTCATGACCCATGCCCAACATGTAGAAGAGCAGAAGGTTAAGACTAGGGAGAGGCAGAACAAGAGAGAAAGGTCAGGTAACTTCAACTTTGCTCACCCCAAGTTAGATGGAGGAAACCGTTCATAGTTTTGATCTAAGTCAGCCATTCCATCCCATTCCTCTGCCAGTGCTCTAGTGCCAAAGTTCAGAGATGGAAACAAAGACAAAGCACCAGGCTCTAAATCTCAGGGAAGTGTTAGCAGTGCCCGAATGAATCCCTTTTGTCAGACTTGTGGTAAGAACCACAAAGGCATTTACAGAGCCGGTAGTGATGTCTGTTTTGGTTGTGGCTAGCCAGGACACAGGATTAGGGAGTGTCCACAATCAAGTCTTCAGGGTTAACAAAATCATTCTGCAGCTCAGTCCGATCGCCCGAACCAGCAGGGTGTCGTTTCCAGTTCTACCAATGGGCGACGCCCAAACAGACTCTATGCTCTTCAGTCCCAGTAGGATCAGGAAAATTCTCCTGATGACGTTACTTGTACGTTACAAATTTTCCATGTCCATGTTTATGATTTGCTAGACCCAGGTGCATCCTTGTTTTTGTTACTCCATACATAGAAGGAGATTTTGGAATCAGTCCCGAAATTCAAGCAGAGCCCTTTTCAGCCTCTACCCCAGTGGATAAAACCATCGTAGCCCGGTGGGTATACAGGAACTTCCCGTTATGATATCTCAGAAATCCATGTCAGCAAATTCAGTTGAGTTAGAGATGACTGATTTTGATGTCATTCTCGACATGGATTGGCTTCATTCCTGCTATGCCATAATCGACTGCAGAAATAGGATAGTTCAGTTTCAGTTCCCGAATGAGCCCATCCTAGAGTGGAAAGGTAGCATTTCAGCATTCAGGGGTCAACTTATTTCCTACCTTCGGGCAAGGAAAATGATTTCTAAGAGGTGTGTGTATCATCTCGTGCATGTTAAAGATTCTAGTTCTAAATCTCCCAGTCTCAAAACAGTCCCAATTTTTAATGAATACTCAGATGTCCTTCCCAAAGATCTTCCAGGCATTCCTCCCGAAAGGGAAATAGACTTCGGCATAGACCTTCTTTCGGATACTCAACCTATTTCTATTCCGCCATACAGAATGGCACCAGCAGAACTTAAGGAACTGAAAGATCAGTTGAAGTATCTCTTAGATAAGGGATTCATCATACCCAGTATTTCCCTATTGGATGCGCCAGTATTATTCATGCACAAGAAAGACGGTTATCTCAGGATGTGTATTGATTACCGTCAACTTAACCAGGTCATATTCAAGAACAGATATCCTCTTCCCAGGATTGATGATCTATTAGACCAACTTCAGGGTGCCAGTTACTTCTCCAAGATAGACCTCAGATTAGGCTATCATCAGTTCAAAGTTAGAGAATGTGACATTTTGAAGATAGCATTCCGTACTCGGTATGGTCACTTCAAATTTTTAGTCATGTCATTTGGTCTTACCAATTTCCCTGCAGCTTTCATAGATTTGATGAACCGTGTGTTCAATCAGTACTTGGACATGTTTGTCATAGTCTTTATAGATGATATTTTGGTCTATTCTTGCACAGAGCATGATCATGTATACCATCTCAGGATTGTTCTTTAGAATCTCAGGGGTCACCAATTATTCGCTAAGTTCAGCAAATGCAAATTTTGGCTAAGATCAGTAGCATTCCTTGGCCATATTATTTCCAGTGATGGCATTAGAGTAGATCCTCAGAAAACCGAGGCAGTACGAAACTGGCCCAGACCCGTATCTCTATCAGATATCAGGAGTTTCTTGGGTTTGGCTATCTATTACAAATGGTTTGTCGAGGGATTTTATTCTATTGCATCTCCCATGTCCATATTGAATCATAAGAATATTAATTTTTAGTGGTTAGATTCATGCAAGAAGAGCTTTCAAGAGTTGAAGACTCGACTCACCTCAGCTCCAGTTCTAGATCTTCTAAATGGTTCAGATGGTTTTGTAGTCTATTGTGATGCATCCAGAGTGGGTTTAGGTTGTGTCCTCATGAAGCATCGTAAGGTCATAGCCGATGCCTCCAGATATTTAAAGCCACATGAGAAGAATTATCCTACTCATGATCTTGAGTTAGCAACGGTAGTTTTTGCCTTGAAGATTTGGAGGCATTATCTCTATAGAGTTCATGTAGATGTTTTCACAGAACATAAAACCCTCCAGTATGTATTTTCCCAGAAATATCTCAATCTTCATCGAAGAAGGTGGTTAGAGCTCTTAAAGGATTACGACATGAGTGTTCTTTATCATTCGGGCAAGGCCAATGTTATGGCCGATGCTCTCATTAGAATCTATAAGGGTAGTATTTCTCATGTTGAGGGTAGCATGAAAAAGATGGCTCAGGAGATCCATAAGCTTTCTAGACTAGGTGTTCGCTTAGTCAATTCTTCAGAGGGTGGTGTATGTGTTCACAGTAGTTCAGAGTCATATCTAGTTTCCTAGGTGAAAGAGAAGCAAGATAGGGATCCTAACCTTGTCAAGCTCAAAGAGTCAGTTCAGAATAAGAAAGTTGAGGTTTTATCGTAAGGGGGAGATGGTGTTCTTCATTGTCAGGGTCGTCTATGAGTTCCAAGTGTAGATGAATTGAGGCAACTAATTATTTCAGACGCGCATGGTGCACAATACTCTATTCATCCAGGGGCCACTAAGATGAACCACAATATACGGGAGATCTAGTGGTGGAGTGGGATGAAGAGAGATGTTGCAGAGTTTGTGGCTAAGTTCTCTACATGTCATCAGGTTAAGATAGAGCATCAGAAACCTGGTGGTTCCATGCAAGAGTTCACCATTCCTACTAGGAAGTGGGAAGAAGTGAACATGGTTTTATGATGGGTTTGCCTAGAACTCGTTATCAGCATGATTCCATCTGGGTCATTATAGATAGAATGAACAAGTCAACTCATTTCCTTCCTATTCGTACTTCTTATTCCACCGAGGATTATGCCAAACTCTATATCAATGAGTTAGTTAGGTTATATGGTGTTCCACTATCTATCATCTCAGACAGAGGTACCCAGTTCACCTCCCACTTTTGGAAAGCATTCCAAAAGGGTCTTGGTACCCAAGTCCATCTCAGCACAATGTTTCATCCTCAGACAGATGGTCAAGCAGAGAGGACCATTCAGACTCTTGAAGATATGCTAAGGGTGTTTGCAATTGACTTCAACGGAAGTTGGGATGACCACTTTCCTTTTATTAAGTTTGCATACAACAATAACTATCATTATAGTATTCAGATGGCTTCATTCGTAGCTCTCTATGGTAGGAGATGTAGATCTATGATTGGTTGGTTCAAAGTTAGTGAGGCCTCAGTCATAGGTCCTGACTTAGAATTCGACGCCTTAGAGAAAGTTCAGTTGATCAGAAAGAGACTCCAGGCTGCTCAGAGCCGACAGAAGTCCTATGCAGATGTTCGTAGAAAAGATCTCGAGTTCGAGGTCAATGACTATGTCTATATTAAGATCTCTCCCATGAAGGGAGTGAAGAGGTTCGGCAAGAAAGGGAAACTCAGTCCCCAATATGTCGATCCCTTCAGAATTCTCTGTCGTTTCGGCAAGGTAGCTTATGAGCTTGAGTTTCCTTCAGATCTATCCTCAGTCCATCCAGTCTTCCATGTCTCCTTGCTAAAGAAGTGCATAAGTTACCCAATAGTTGTTGTCCCTATTCAGAGCATCGACATTCAGAACAGCCTCTCTTATGAAGAGATTCCAGTTGAAATCTTAGATTATCAGACTCATAGATTAAGGAACAAAGAAGTCCCTATAGTCAAGGTTCTTTGGCAAAATCAGTATCATGAGGGAGATACTTGGGAAGCAGAAGAAGATATGTATAACAAGTATCCTCACCTCTTCCCTGCAAATTCAGATCAAGCTCAAGGTAACAGTTCTCCTTAAGCTTATTCAGTTTCATGTTCATGTTTCCAGTGTAAACTTGGTACCTATTAATCGTTGTATACTCAGTCATGCATTCACGTATCAGTTATCCATGCATCAGATATGCACGAGTTCAGTATGTTTAGCATGTTAGTCATGAGATCAAGTTTCAGTTCTTCATGTTCAGTTCAGGTTTTGTTGTCTTGTATCCCCTCTCAGTAAATTCTCATTCGAGGACGAATGTTCCCAATGGGGAGATATTGTAATACCTCGCATGTTTCTAAGCTAGGAAGTGAATAAGTTTTCCTACGTATGAAACCTCCTATCCTATGAGTAGAATTTTAGTGAATGACTTACAATTAATATCCTATCGATAGGATAGCTTTTTATGTCTTAAGCATGCTTATATGAGTCGCTTAGAGTGATGCAAGCTAAGAATTTTTGAATCCATCAAGTCTTAGTGTTCGATTTTGCAAGGGTCATATTTGAAAAAGAATAACATGATTTATATGTGACATTTTGGAGGATTTATACCAACCAAATTGTAGATAATCGAATTAGCTTTCCAACGATACCAATTTCATCAAAATCCGACACCCGAGTAAGGAGTTATGGCCTTTCAAAGTAGAATACGTCGCCTAACCAATCGCACATGGCCATTGGAAAGCATAGAAGATATCATATGCGGAGCCTATGTATAGCATAGGCGATATAATATATGGTGCCTATGTAGATATAGGAGATATCATATGCGACGCCTATGTATGATTTCAGCCACGAAAACACTTAGTTTTTGAGTTATTTTGAGGGTAGTTAAGTCTTTTAACACTCCTTACATGTACCTAAACCTAACCTCACGAAATTTATAGCTTATAAACATATTAAAACCTTATTAACATCTCATATCTCATTATCCAAGAGTACCATAGGAGAAAAACAACTAGGGTTGCACAATCAAGCTTGAAGATCAAATTTCAAGGAAATTTCTCCGTCCATCATCAAGAACCTCCCTTGCAAGGTATGAATAGTGTTCATACATGGATTCCTTTCATTCGTGGAGTTCAAGAATCAATCTTTAAAATAAAAAAGCTTGGTTGGTTGTGGTGATATGATCAAACTCATGTTGATGCTTGTTTGTTTTGCTATATAATAGTATAATGACTGTACATCTCATGAAAGTTCTGTTGTTAGTTGATAAACATGATCTTTAGATGGATTGATAGAATGCAAGTATGAAATCTACCTATTACTTAAATAATGCATTCAAGGTGTTCGATAAAATGCCTAGTATGTTGAACTTCATATTTACATGATTCCGTGATATCTAAATAACAAGTTCATGTTAGTCATACACTCCAATATGAATTTCCATGAAAATTATGTGTTGTTATTGTTATGGTATAAAGAATGTATGAAAATGGAGATATAAATTATGTACACAAAATATATCCATGCTTTTCCTATCATGTTCAAAATGTTGAATAAATACATGAAGTATACTATCCCCTGCTTATGATATTGTGAACTGTGGACTCAAATCTTGTGATCAAGTCATGTCATGTGTGTCAGTTTCCTCCTATTGAGTACTGGGGGTATTCATACCCAAAAACTATAGCTGTGTGTCTAGATCCATGTCATGTTTCACGATCTCCGAACTCAAGCTATGATTCCATAGACTTCAGTCAGTCATGTGACTCCGGAAAAGCTCATGATCTCAGTCAGTTGTCAGATATCAGTAATATTCCGTCAGTCAATAGAATTCAGTAACGTTAAGTCATGTATAGTCAGTTATTCATGTCTAGTCCCTCTAGATGGGAGTAGAGGTTAGCACCGAGTGAAACCAAGGATGGGAACTTACCCGCCAGTTCAGGGTGTGATTCTTAGAAGAAGTCCTTGTGTTCCAGAACTACGTAGCCAGCGTAGGTTGAGACATCTTAACCTGTCATATTAGGGTTAATGGGGTGTTTTAAGCCTGTTAGTTTAGGGTTCCCACCGTTCTTATTGAGAACCTACCAGATAAGGTTCACTAACAAGCTGTCCTTACCTGTGGCACGGTATTGACACCCCTCCAATCGGGGCAGAGATTGGACCCCATCTTAGCCATAACGACATACATGGGGCATGTCGGTTAAACACTACCTCCCATAGTTTTAGTATCAGTCTTAGTAAAAGAACTCAGGGAGTTCTTCAGATTTCAGTATATACAGGACTGTCAGATACAGTCGTTATATTCTTCAGATTTTAATATATACAAGACTGTCAGATATAATCGTCCATGTTATCAGCTTGCAGTATCAATCATGGTAGTTAGTAGTAAACCATGTATTAGCTTACAGGTCTTACTATCACGCATTCACTATCCCAGTTTCTATATATGTATGTTTTCACTCCCACGTTCATATTAGTCAGTCAGTATTATTCATGCATGAAACCCTTTATGTTCAGCCTACCTTCCTCATATACTTAGTACTCCCGTTGTACAGACACATTTGCGCTATGGTGCTTTCTTTTCATGTTACACTATAGGTTCTGAGACATGAGCTCTAGCCCAGCAGTAGCAGTAGCATTCTAGTCGGGGAGACACAGTGAGTCCTCCTTGATTCGAGGACAATATGATTTGATACATTTATTTATTTCTTCATTTCAGTTTTACGGAGTTAGTTGGAGACATGTTCCTTCAACTCCTTATTCAGAAAGTTTAGAGGCTTTCAGATTTATACTCAGATTTATGTTCAGACTTTGCTTTTAGATTGAGTTGTTTTAGGTATTTTCACCCACATGGACGTTATGATTTTCAGACATGGTTTTATTCAGTTGAACCTTATGGCCTTATAGTTTTACGTATTCCGCATTATTATGTCATGATTTACAGTATACAGGTACAAATATCAGTCATGGATTTGCTTGTGGTCCCTCGAGGTCATGAACACCGTGTAGAATTTTGGTTCAGCAAATCGGGGCGTTACAATACCCAAGGTATAGTTAACCTCATAATCACCCTTATGTCTAAGATAGTGAAAATTGGCAAACTATGCCCATAAATTCTCTACTATTGCCTTAGTTCCCATATCCCCTTTCAAGGATGATATGGGTTCTAAAAGTTCACCCAAACCCATCTTTCAAGAAGGGTTTGAGATTTATAGAATTTGAATTTTTCACCCACAAACCCATGTGGGTATTTTGGGCTTCCACCGATAAATCCTAACCAATTTAATCAAGCAATAGTATAACCCATTATCAACAAACTAGAAAATGCACAAATGAATCACAACCCACACATAAATGCACCTTATTATAAGATAATCCCAAGATGAAGAACTATCTACACATAATATTAATAAGCAAGATATACCAATAAATCTCCATCGATTTGATTTTTTAAAAGATAAAGAGAATGCAAATTGGAAGCTTTAGGGTTCAACAAATCTTTAATGAAAATTGTGAATCCTCTACTTGAAAGCAACTCAAATGTATTCTTCCCCCAAAAAGTAGGAAAAAGTTGTCTTCCTAAAATTGGAAACTAGATGGTGGAAAAATTCCACAAAATTTGGCCAACTTCACAAAGATATAGGGTTGAGCTTGTTAAGGGAATTTTAGAATCAGCTTTGTGCATTTACATCTCTATCTGTGGGCTGTAATCTAGCTAAGACACAATTATGGTAACTCATCCACGAGTGCGGATACCATGATAGCAGACAAAACTCATGATCGCGGTATGTTGAAAAATCTTAGTTGGCCGCGATTGCAGCCCTCTGACTGCAATCGTGGTAACTGAGGCCTGTTTCTACTACAGGCCTTTAAGCTGAACTTCTTTTCTCTCTTTTGATCCTTTTTAGTTCAAGTCCACATCCAACCATTTCATAACTTGTATGCCTGCAAAATGTTGATATTAGTGCATTAATCACATATATGTCTCATTTATTCATTTAAATCTTGGTAATGTGCAGGAAAAGTTGAGTGCGAATGAGTGGTAAATTCACTACTCATTAACACCCCCAACATAGAGCTTCACTTGTCCTCAAGAAACACTGCTTCTTACCATGAGATAATGCACATTTATGCCAAATTTAATGACCCAATGATCACAATGATATCAAGCTTAGTTACTACCATAAGTAGCTCTTCAAGCTTGGGAAAATCTATTCACCCAACACCCCTCAACATAATATAGTATCCAAGGATGCAAAAGGCTTCAAATAGAAACTATGCAAAAATCACTAATACTCTAGAAGTGACTCGACTTTGACCTTAATAACAACTTACTCCTTTTCCTCATTTTTCTAAGATATGACAAATCACCAACCTCAATTTTTTTACATGAATCCTCACAAAAAAAGATAATTCCACACACTAAGTTATCAAAGGTGCTACTAGGATTTTAGTGCAAAACACACTCTCTCTCAAGAACTCTCAATGCTAAAAAATACCATGCCATAGGCTTACCTCTATTTTTAATCGCCACTTCAATGAAAATACTTTGTTGGAAATAATGAACGACTTTTTGAGATTGTAACGTAGGTTCATGTTAGGTTAGGATATCATTTAGAAAAAAACATGGTTATACCCTCCTAAAACATCTACATCATACTATTACATCAAACATTTAACCATGGTACACTTCTTTTCTTTAAAAATGTGAATTCTTTTTATTTCCTTAGTTTACCCATTTTCTTTTACTTTTTTTTTCTTGCATATTTCATACTTTTCTTTCCTTTGTTGGGTAATTTCTTTTCCTTTCTCAATTGTTCACAAAGTTTAAAATCTTAGGCACTTACTTACAACTTCATTGCCTAAAGTTACCTCTTCCAATCTTTTCCACCCCCAACTTAAGCTTTTAGCTTCAATTTGCATATTTATGTTTAAGAAGGATAAGATTCAGAAGAGGGATAAGAATAGAAAGGCTTACGACTTTCAATGTGTTTGCCAAAGAAAGGTCTAAATGATAAAAGTTGGTGACTAGGGACAACATCTATGCAAAGGTAGGATTTTTAGGCTAAAGGAGGCTTCAAATGTCATAAAGATGGCCTAAGATCATTCACTAATCACGTACAATCAAAATTAGTATTGAGAGACTAATAAGGCAAGTTCTAGATGGTACAAGTCCATATGAGATTTGGAAAAATGTTCACACTACACATGGCATGAAAATTCTCCAAACAAGTTCAATTGCCTCTCCCGCTAGAGAGAAAAATGGAGTACCTACCATTTTCACATGCCAAAATTTTTGGAATAACAAAAAGAGAAAAAGAATTGTTACAAGGTCGCTCACATACATGCCCATAATTTTTGAAAATTTTTGGATAGAGAGGGATGTTTTCTTTGCACTTGTACCACACACAATTTACTAATAATGGTATCAACCTCATCCATCACCTCACATTTTGGATGTCATATGGTTAAACCATATGTGTACTCATAATTTTCCATAGATATCAGTATGATCCCAATATTCAAAATGCTACGGGTACTCAGACTTCCCTTGCATTTATGACCTTGATGCCATGGGTACTCAAATTTCCCCTGCATCCATGGCTGAAAACCCAATCACGATGCTTTTATCTTAAGAATATCGTCTCTCAATCTATTAAAAGGAAAATTTCATCCAATATCACCACAACCAAAATAAATATAAAGTAAAAATGTAAACACAAACCAAAACTTACCAAATAATCAATCCATAAAATGTGGGCACCATTAGAGTGCCTAAATAATGCAATCCAAAAACAAAAAAAATATCCAAAATGTCATCAAAAAATCTATGAATAATTTAAATAATACCAATAAAGGGACCGGCACCCCCAACTGAAAGGATAGTAGTGTCCTCACTGCATAAACAATAAAGTAAGAGAAAAGGGTGCACCCTAAATCTGCATCAAGAGCTGCTCTCTCCTACTGACTCTGCACCATCACCACCAGTATCAAAACTAGACCGCTCAACAGGGACCTCATAATAAATCTTTACTCAAGGGAAAGGTATTCTGTCATGGGATTTAAGGACCTTTCACAGGTCCTTGACCCTTTTCCACATCTTGTTGAGAACTTATCTCTCTTCTTCTCCCTTTTCTTCATCTTCACGTGGGAGGATCTAAGCTTCCTTTGAGACCACTTTAATTCTAAGTATTCCCTCTAGAATCTAGCAACCTTGGCTCCCTATTTATGTTTCTCCTCCTAATATCTATCATAATTTAAGTAGGATACATAAGAGTGTCGCTTAATGAAGGGCTTTCTTAGCCCCCGAGGTAATATTGATACCTTCTCCTCGATAGCCCTAATATACATATCAATATCCTCTAGAGGCCCAACAGTGTATGTCCCAAACAACACTGACTCCTAAGCTGTCGACTTGACCAAGTTAGTTTTTCTATTTTTGCTCTTGTTGGGCAGACCCTTACCCCAAATATTTAGTAAAAATATGCAGGGTTTGGTTTGACCTAGTTAACTAATGGATAATCCTATACTTTGGCCCTCTTGTACAACTCAGTAATAAGATAAGAAAGGAGAAGAAGCCTACTACCTAACTCGTGAAAGGCCTCCATTCTGAAATCAGAATCTAGCCAACGTTTAGATCTATGCCAGATAATATACAGGCCACCATTCGAGCTTGCACATATGTGATATCAGTAAAATGTGTGCATGGAAAAACCTAGCTTTATATGATATTCAACCAAATTATGGCGTCTGCTTTGAAATTAATAAGGGAGATCCTTTCCTGGGTGTCAGCCCAGGTAACCTCTTTGCCAGGGCACATTATGTTAGCCATCCAGGTCCTTGTCTCACACCCCTAAGCTTGGAGCTCTGTCATAGCTACATCTGGGATCATATATAAGTCATTGATCTTTTTTTCTTGAAAATGCACGTCCTTTCCTGTAATCCTCATTACTTGGTTTGAGAGAAAGACTATGTTGAGATTTTCATAGAACTTTCTTACCCAATGCTCATTAGCAGTGCAGGGGTCCTGGGAAAAACATATCCACCCGATAGCAGCAATCCAATTGAAAAATTCTTGTAATTTATCCAGTAACTTGTCCATGCAAATACCCCTCTCTGAGAGTAACTTTGTCTTCGGGAGGTCACTGTAGTAAAGGTTGTGACTCTTTGAAGCCATGAAACGGGTATGGTCATAATCTTTCATTTTGTGGATGAGTATCTGTAAGCAACACAACCTGGACCATCATTAGCATTTTCACACCAAATCCACGCTAGGTTAATCAGATAAACTCTCGGGTCAATGTCATAGTGGGTATTGGGGTGAAAATTGGACATGCAAAATTTTTGGTCTTAGTAGAAAACTTCTCCCAGAAGTAGCGATCGCGGACCCTTGACTGCGATCGCGACCCTTATGACCACGATCACAGTATCTGAGACCAACTTTGACCAAATTTTTGACTTCAAAAAATGCCCAATTCCAACCCCAATTTTTTTTCCAACTAACCATATAATCGTCGTGTTCATGAAACTTAAGCCCTAAGTGCTTGATTATGCCCTTGAAATATGAAGAATTTCTCAATGATTTCGTTTGAAAATTTAATCAAACGCATGGTGTACTCACTAAATATATCCTATTAAGGACAAAATTCTAGGTACTCAAGATTTCCCCGTTGATGTGACACAAACTACAATAGCTAACCACACAAATAACCACATACAAACATAGATTTAGCACTGGAAAAACTATTTCAGGCCTATTCTTCAAGTATAAATTTTAAGCCAACAAAACATGTAATTAAAGGGAGTTAACAAACATACCATAGAGTAAGATGCACAGATGATGCAATGAACACCTTTGATTTATAAAAAAATATTGAATCTTGGGTGCAATTTTAAGAGAAAAGTTGAGAAAGGAGTGTTAGAGAGAATGAGTTATCAGATGGTTATTTAAACTAATTTGACTATGATCGCTGTGAATCGGCTACTACATTGTGGTGGCATGGGCTTGCGATCAAGGTACCTGAGGCTAATTTTTGGGTCCTTGCACTCCCCTAATGAATTCTAAACACAAAAATTTCACACCTTCCCTTTCTGGAACTTATTCCAAACACTCCTCAGCACACCAATTCCATGGATTATGAATGAGAAAAATATAGAATCTACTCTATTATTCATAAGTAAAAGGATACGTTCCACTTTCATAAAGTGATGAGCTTGTAACACCCCAACTTAGGAAGGAGTCCCACATCGGTAAAACACAAGAGGGGTACTGGGTATATAAGTAAGAATGCCTTACTCCCTAGTGATGAGTTTTAAATACATGAGAGCCTGGTCCTAGAGAGGAAAATATCACTAGTCGGTTGATGAGTTCAAGGGTATCTCGAACCTTTATAGTTTGGGATTTCCGTCGCTTCCAGGGCCTCGACACGGGTCATAAAAAATGGTATTAAAGTCGCTCTTGTGTCAGCCCTGTCGATGTGGGCCAGAGTTCAAACTCAGTGTAGGCAAATCCCGGTAAGGTGGGACAAACCTCAGTCCTGAGTGTAGGCGAATCCCAGTTGGTGGGGCAAACCTTAACGAGGATGCTGAGTCCATAAGAGGGACGTATATAACACCCCAACTTAGGAAGGAGTCTCATATTGGCAAAACACAGGAGGGATACTGGGTATATAAGTAATAAAGCCTTACTCCTTCGTGATGCATTTTATAGTCGTGCGGTCATGGGCCCAAAACTTACAATATCACTAGTGGGCGGGCTAAGGGGGGTTTCTTGGGCCTTCGTGGATCGAGATGACCATCATGGATAGGGCCTTGGCTCGGGTCGTGATAGTGTTGCTTCCTATATTTAGTGGAAAGAAAACATTCTAACTACCACTTTGTTTCCACTTAGATGATTTGAATCTCTATCCCAACTTTCACTCACTATGCATGGAGTGATAGAGGGATAGATGATTCAAATCTTCTAGGATGAAACATAATAGAAGTGAGGACATGGCAATGCGACTTCAATCTCACCAATTTGAAGACTTGAAAGTTTTACCTAATTTCACATCAAATTTCCAATTTGGCTCCATGGGCAATGGTGGGAATAGGCCACTAGTTTAACATCGGAAGTTGAGCAACTTGGCCTTCGAGTTTAGGGATATCATGTGCCCTTTTGGAATGTCAAACTCCAAAATGTATGGATGGTTCTCATTCTCCCTAAAATCCATCAATTACTTGGGTAGGTGGACTATCATCACACCTACTAGGAATAATGTTTAAAAATTGTTTGAATGAGGTTTATCCCTTACTTTTAAAATCTCATCCCTTTTAGCATCCTTACCCCGAATTGGACTAGATTCTTCAAAAGAGATTAGCTTGGGTTCTTCTTTTGACTCTAGAAAAATTTAATCTATTTTGGAACCTTTAAATAGATTATGTTTGGTCTCATGGGAAATCAGAGAGGAATCTTCATAACCAAGCTTATAATTTTCCACTTAGCTTGGTATTTCTTCTTGATCCTCCTCATGTTTAAAAGTGGGAAAGGTAATGGTATCTGAAGGGTTTGTTTCCTTGCCCATTTCCTCTATCTTCATTTTTCCTTGTAAATGCCTCATTGGATTGAAGTGTGTGGTGCACGTCCTCCTTTATTGAAGTTACTCGATCCAAAAGAGTTTGAAGCATTGATTTAACACCATTGTATCCGATATGTTTCTCTTCTTTATCCACATCATGCAACTTATCAAACTCATAGTAAGAACTAGCATTTTTATATGCATAATTTGGGGAGGGATCATTTGGACATTCACTCCAATGTCCATCTCGACCACCAGATAAAGAAAAATCATACTCCCAATAGGAACGAGCTGGTGTCTCCATCTCTCTCCAGGGAGCTTATCTACAATCTTGCCAAAAGTGGGGTCCATCATAATATGGACATAGATCATCAAGATAGGATTTCCAAATACCAAAATAATATTTGTACCAAGATGCCATAGTGACAAGAAAACAAAAATATAAATCTACCAAACACAAGAAACATAAGAAAATCACAAACAAATATTTACAAGTTTGAATCCAAGCAAGTAAGCTAAAACTCCAACCTAACTCAGTATAACAAATTGTTCCTCGGCAATGAAACCATTTTTGATAATTCTCAACTTACACATCAATTTAAGTGCAAGGTGGTCATTGTTAATTTTATTACCCAACTTCGGGTCGGGGTTGAATACAAGAAGAACAATGTGAGTGGTGATTTCATAAGTTCAAAATCTAAGTTAATTGCTAAACTCAAACCTAAGATATAAGTAATTGGGGACTCTTAATGTTCAAAGGTATGATTATTTTTTAACTTCTAAAGGACTAACTTGGGGATATGAATAAATAGAGTATAATCAATTAGAAATGGATATTGGGATTATTCTTTCCTAGGGGAAAATTATGCTTATGAGAATTATGATTCAGTGTAAATTCTAATTGTTAATAATGTGGTAGACTAGGTTGAAAGTCCTTGAGGATAGTTTGTCAACAAAGTCTCAAAGATGTCACTCATTGACTCTTTCAATTACCTAACATGTGTGTCAATTGAATCCCCCCAATACCTCAATTAGGTATCCCTATTTCAAGGATGATACCCAAGGAATTGTTAACCTCATAATTACCCTTATGTCTAAGATAGAGAAAATTAGAAAATGATGCCCATAAATTATCTAGTATTACCTTGGTTCCCACATCCTCTTTTAAGGATGATATGGGTCAAAAAGTTTACCCAAACCCCTCTTTCAAGGATGGTTTGACATTTCAAGAGTTTGGAATTTTCACCCAAAAACCCATGTGGGTATTTGGGGTTCTCACCCACAGATCCCAACGAATTTAATCAAGTAATAGTAGAACCCATTATCAACAAACTAGAAAATGCCCAAATGAATCACACTCCACACAAAATTACACCCTATTTTACCATAATCCCAAGAGGAATAACTAGATACACATAAGATTAATAAGCAATATATACCCACAAATATCCATTGATTTGATTTATTAAAAGTTAAAGAGACTACAAATTGCAAGTTTTAGGTTTCAACTAATCTTCAATGGAAATTTCCAATACTATACTTTAAAGCTTCTCTAATGTATTCTTTTCCCCAAAATTAGTACAATAGTTGTCTTCCCAAAATTCACAACTAGATGGTGGAAAAATTCTACAAAAGTCTGCTCTCTTCACAAAGTTATAGGATTGAGCTTATTAAAGGGAATTTGGGATTTAGATGTGTGCATTTACATCTCTGCCTCTAGACTATAATTCCTCTAAGCAGTGTTCATGGTATCTCATCTACGATCGCGGGTACTTCCATCATGGAGAAAACTCGCGATCGCGATATGTTGACCTATCTTGGTTGGCTGCGACTGAGGCCCTCAAACCGCAATCGGCATAACTGAGGCCTGGTTCTGCACCAGATTTTTTTAGCTACACATTTTTTCTCTGTTTTGACCTTTTTTAGTTCAAGTCCATATCATTTTTTCACATAAACTGTATGTCTACAAAATGTGGACATTAGTGCTTTTAATCACATATATGTCTCATTTTTACATTTAAATCTTAGTAATGTGCACTAAAGTTGAGTGCAAATAAGCGGTAAATTTACCACTCATCAACACCCCCAACATAGAGCATTTCTTGTCCTCAAGAAACACTACATCTTACCATGAGACATTACATATTTATGCTAAATTTTATGACCCCATGATCATAAGGACTTCAAGCATAGTTACTACCACAAGAAGCTCATCAAGCATGGGAAAAGAAATTCACCCAACACTCCTCAACATAAAATACTGTATAAAAGAATGCAAAAGACTTCAAAGAGCAACCATACAACAATCCCTAATACTCTATAAGTGACTCTACTGTGACCTTAATGACAACATAATCCTTTTGCCTCATCTTTCCAGGAGATGACAAAATCTCCCACCTTAACTTGTTTACTTGGCTCCTTACAACAAAGAAAATACTACACAACAAGTTATCAAATTTCAAACAAGGAATTTAAGTTCAAAACTCTCACTCTCACAAGAACTCTTGATGATAACAAGTACCATGTCGTACGCTTTCCCCTATTTTCAATTGCCAGTACAATGAAAATTCTTTGTTGGAAATCACAAAGGACATTTTGAGCTTGTAACATAGGTTCGAGGTAGGGTAGGATATCATTTACGAAAAAGATGTCTATACCTTCCCTGAACATCTACAACACACTATTCCATTCAACTTTTTACCATGGGACATATCTTTTCTTTACAAATGTGCATACTTTTTATTTCCTTGGTTCACCCATTTTATTTTCATTTCTTTTTCTTGCATATTTCATACATTTATTTTCTTCGTTGGGTCATTTCTTTTCCTTACTCAATTGTTCACAATGCTTAAACTCTTAGGCACTTACTTATAACTTCATGGCCTAAAGTTACCTTTTCCAATCTTCACCACCCCAACTTAAGCTTTTAGCGTCAATTTGCATTTTTAAGTTCAAGGAGAGTAGGATTTAGAAGAGGGATAAGAATTGTAAGGCTCACGGCTTGCAATGTGTTTTCCAAAGAAAGGTCTAAAGGATCAAAGCGGGTGACTAGGGATAACATCTATGCTAGGGTAGGCTTTTTAGGCTAAAGTGGGCTTCCAATGTCACAGAGATGGCCCAAGATCATTCACCAATCAAGTATAATCAAAATTAGTATTGAGAGACTAATAGGGCAAGTTCTAGATGGTACAAGTACATATGTAATTTTGACAAATGAGCTCACTACACATGGCATGAAAATTTACCAAAGAAGCAAAATTTCCCCTCCCGCTAGAGAAAAAAATGAAGTATCTACCAATTTTCATAAGACAAAATTTTTGTAGACACAAAAAGAGCAAAAGAATTTTTACAAGGTTGCTAATGTCCATGCCCTTGATTTTCAAAAAAAATTGGACGGAGGGGGATGTTTTCTTTGCATTCGCACCACACACAATTTTCTAAATATGGAATCAACCTAAGCCATCATCTCACATTTTGGCTTTCATACGGGCAAACCATATTGCTTCTCAGACTTTGCCATTGATATCATTGCGATCCCATTATTCAAAATGCTATAGGTACTCAAACTTCTTTTGCATTTATGACCTCGATGCGAGGGGTACTCAAATTTCCCCTACATCGATGGCTCAAAAACCAATCATAATGCTTTTCACTTAAGAATATCATCACACAATCAAACATAAGTAAAAGTTCATCCAATATCACCATAACCAAAAAAAGATAAAGTAAAAATGTAAGCAAAAACCAAAACTCACCAAACAATCAATCCATGAAATGTGGGCACCATCAGAGTGCCCAAATAATTCAACCAAAAAAAATCATTGAAAATGTCATCAAACAACCATGAATAATTTAAAAAATACAAATCTAGGGATCGGCACACCCAACTAAACGAATAGAAGTGTCCTCACTGCATAAACAATAAAGTAAGAGAAAATGGTGCTCCCTGAATCTGCATCAAGAACTGCTCACTCTTGCTGACTTTTCACCATCACCACCAGTATTAGAACAAAACCACTCAGCTGTGGCCTTATTATCAATATCTACTTTGGGAGAAGGTATTTTAAAATGGGGTTTTGAGGACCTTCCAAAAGCCCTTGACCCCTTTCCACATCTTGTTGAGAACTTGTCTCTCATCTTCTCGTGTTAGGCTCGAAGCTTCTTATGAGACCTTTTCAATGCAGAGTATTCCCTCTCGATACTAGCAACTGTGGATCCCAATTTTTTCTCTTCCTCTTAATATCTATTATAATTCGAGCAGGATACATAAGAGTGCCTCCTGGTGGAGGGTTTTCTCAGCCCCTAAGGCAATCTTGATACCAGCTCCTTGATGACTCTAATATCCACTTCAATACCCTCCAGAGGCCCAGCAACGGATGGCCTGCACAACTATGACTCCTCAGCTGTCGACTTTCCTAAGTCAATTTTTCTATTTTTGCTCTTGCCGGGTGTACCCTCACCCCGAATCTTTAGTGAAAAGATATGGGGGTTTGGTTTCACCCAAGTGTCTGTTGGATACTTCTCTACTTGGGACCTCCTACACAACTCAGTAATAAGAGAAGAAAAGAGAAGAAGTGTACCACCTGACTCTTGAAATTCCTTCATTTTAAAATCACAATCTAGCCCACGTTTAGAGCAATGATAGATAAGATACAAGCCACCATTCGAGCACGCACATCTATGACAACACTGAAATGCGTGCATGAAAAGACCTGGTTGCGTATGATATTCAACCAAGTTATGGCCTCTGCTATGAAATTATTAAGGTAGATCCCACTCTGGATGGAAGCCCAGGGAACATCTTTGCCAGGGCACATTATGTTAGCCATCCAGGCCCCTGGCTCACACCCCTGAGCTTGGAACTTAGTCATATCTGTATCTAGGAGCACATAAGTCATTGATCTTCTCTGCTCCAAAGTGCACCTCCTTTCCTTTAATCCTCATCACTTGGTTTAAGAGGAAGACTATGTTATAATTTGCGTATATCTCTCTTACCCTATGCTCATTGGCAATGCAAAAAAAATATATCCACCCAATAGCAGAAAGCCTATAGAAAATTTCATCTAATTTCTCCGGCAACTTGTCCATGCAAATACCCCTCTCCGGGAGTAGCTTTTTCTTTGTGAGGTCACTGTAGTAAAGGTTATGACACATTGAAGCGATCAAGCAATACAACCTGGACTATTATTAGAATTTTCACAACAAACCCATGCTAGGTTAATCAGATAAACTCCTGGGTCAATTTCATAGTGGGTTCTGGGGTGAAAACTAGACATGGAAATTTTTGGGTCTCAGCAGGAAATTGCTCTCTGATGTAGTGATCGCGTACCCTTGACCGCGATGCGACAATATCTAAGACCAATTTTGACCAGATTTTTGACAACATAAAATTCCCAATTCCAACCCCAATTAAGTTCCAACTAAACATATAATCGCCATGCTCATGAAACTTAAGACCTATGTTCTTTATTATGCTCTTGAAATATGAAGAATTTCACAATGATTTCATTGCAATATTTAATCAAACATGTGGAGTACACACAAATTATATCCTATTTATGCCAAATTCCGGGTACTCAAGATTTCCCCATCAATGTTACACGCTAATTTTTGGGTCCTCTGCACTCCCCTACTAAATTCTAAACACAACAATTTCACACTTTCCCTTTCTTAAACTTATTCCAAACAATCTTCATCACCCTAATTCCATGGATTATGCATGAACAAAAATAAAATCTACTCTATCATGCAAAAGTAAAAGGATACGTGACACTTTTGTGGCATGATGGGTTGCTTCCTATATTTGGTAGAAGAAAACTATTCCAACCACCACTTTGTTTCCACTTAGGAGATTTGAATCTCTATCCCAACTTTTGCTCACTATGCATGGAGAGATACAGGGATAGAAGAAAGATCTTCCAAAATGAAACATGATAGAAGTGAGGACACGGAGATACGACTTCTATCTCACCAATTTGAAGACTTGAACCTTTTACCCAATTTCACATCACATTTCTAATTTGGATCCTTGGGAAGTGTGGGAATAGGCCACTAGTTGAACATCAGAAGTTGAGCTCCTTGGACTTCCAATATAGGGATCTCATATGCCCTTTTGGAATGTCAAACTCAAAAATGTATGGATAGTGCTCCTTCTCCCCAAAATCTATCAATTTCTTGGGTAGTTGGACTATCCTCACACCTACTGAGCATAATATTTAAAAATGGTTTGAATAAAGTCTATCATTTACTTCCATAATTGCATCCCTATAAGCATCCTTACCCCAAATTGGACTAGAGTATTCATATGAGATTCACTTGGTTCTTCTTTTGACTCTAGCAACATTTTCTCAATTTTGGCATGTTTAACTATATTAAGTTTGGTTGATTAGGAAATCACCGAGGACTATTTGCTACCAAGCTCATCATTTGCCATATACCTTGGTATTTCTTCTAGATCCTCCTCATGCTTAAAAGTGGGCATGGTAATGATATTTGAAGGGTTTGTTTCCTTGCCTATTTCCTTTATCTTGAATATCCCTTCTAAATGCCTCAGTAGTCTGATGCATGTGGTTCACATCCTCCTCTATTGAAGTTACCCTATTGAAAAGAGTTTGAAACATTTCTTCAATACTATTGTATCCAGTATGTTGCTTTTCCTTTTCCATATCATGCAACCTATCAAACTCATATGAAGAACTAGCATTTTTTTCAGCATAATTAAGGAAGGGAGCATTTGGAAATTCATTCCAATGTACATCTCAACCACCAGATAAAGAACAATCATATTCCAAATAGGCTTGAGCTGGTGTCTCTTCTCTCTCCGGGGAGAATATATACAATCTTGCCAAAAGTGTGGTCTCTCACACTATGGACATAATCATCAAAATAGGATTTCCAAGTACCAAAATCATATTTGTTCCAAGATGCCATAGTGACAAGAAAACAAAAATAAAAATCTACCTATCACAAAAAAATAAAGAAAATCACAAATAAATATTTACAAGTTTGAATCTAAGAATGTAAGATAAAATTCCAAACTAACGCAGTACGCCAAAGCGTTCCTTGGAAACAACACCATTTTTGATAATGCTCAACTTATACGCCAATTTATGTTTAGGGCGGTAATTATCAATAAATTACCCAACTTTGAGTCGGGGTCGAATCCACGTGGAACAATGTGAGTGACGGTTAAATAAGTTCAAAATCTAAGTTACTTGCTAAAATCAAACCAAAGATACAAGTAATTGGGAAATTCTTAACTTTCAAAGGTATGATTATTTTTTGAATTCAAAAGGACTAACTCGGGTCTATGAATAATTAGAGTATAATTAATTAGAAATAGATCTTGGGATTATACTTTCCTAAGGTCAAATTGTGCATAGGAGCATAATTATTCGGTGCAAATTCTAATCGTTAATAATGTGGTAGGCTAGGTTGAAAGTTCTTCAGACTAGTTTGTCAACAAACTCTCAATGATGTCACTCATCGACCCCTTTGATTACCTAACAAGTGTGTCAATTGAAGCTACCTAACACATCAATTGGGTTTCCTTATTTCTAGGATGATACCCAAGGAATAGTTATCCTCAAATATGGGGACTAGACCCCCAACTGAAAGGATAGTAGTGTCCCCAGTGCATAAACAATAAAGCAAGAGAAAAGGGTGGTCCCCTAATCTGCATTAAGAGTTCTTCTCTCCTGCCTACTATACACCATCACCACTAGCATCTGAACCAAATAACTTCGTAGGTGCCTGATCATAACTCTCAACTCCTAGAGAAAGTTGTCTGTCATGGGGTTTCAGGATATTCCAGAAGACCTTGACCCATTTGCACATCTTGCAAAAGAACTTGTATATATTCTTATCCCTTTTATTCATATTCTCGTGGGAGGCTAGAAGCTCCATGTGAGACTCTGCCAATGGTGAATATTCCCTCTCGATCCTAGCTATGGTGGCTCCCTATTTTTGCTCCTCCTCTTGATATCTATCATGATCTAAGAGGGACATATAAGAGTGCCACCTGGTGGAGGGCTCTCCTAGCCCCTGAGGAAATCCTAATACTAGCTCTTTGATGACCCTAATATCCATACCAATATCCTTCAGAGCCCCAACAGTGGATGGCCTGCACAACTCTGACTCCTCAGCTATACACTTGCCCAATTCAATTTTTTCTTTTAGCTCTGGAGGGGTACACCCTAACCCCAAATCTGTAGTGGAAAGATGCTGGGGTTTGGTTTCACCGAGGTGTCAACTAGATACTCATCCACTTCAGCCCTCCAACAAAACTCTGTAACAAGAGATGGAAAGAGGAAAAATGTACCACCCTATCTCTTGAAATGCCTCTATTCTAAAATCACATGATGGGGGTAGTCCCTGGCCAAATGGCTAACCTTACGCTTCATATAACAGATACTAAATCTCACATCAACAGGAGAAGGTACCACTAGGCTCAAATGGACACCCTACACTACTTAACCCAAAGATCCACCACCTATACTTTGTAAAGCCGTTGTATTTGCCTGCCCCAATAGCCATGAGAACCTCTAAAATCTTTACCACGATAAAACTGAGCTCTAGTTTCAGAAAAATGGCACACCTTCTTAGCACCTCCCTGAGATGCCCGAAGAATACCCTCAATCATCTTAGACTGATCTATAATACTCTAAGAAAATAACCCAAATATGACCATCTATGATGTACCCAACTGAAGGGAGACACTCAAACCCTTCACAAACTTCTGAATCTCCTCAGACTCGGTGGAAATACTAGCATAGAAATTTGTAGACAAGGCATGGAAGTATGCCTTATACTCTGCTATAGACATGGAGCCCAGCTCAAAGTAGTCAAGCCCCTCACGTATCCGTGCTCTCAAACTAAGGCACAAGTCTCTCTCAAAAGCCATCATTAAACTGAGTCCATGATTTCTCAGGAGCATGAACAAATTTACAACCAACAGCCGATCTCTACTAATCTCTAGCCGTATCACACAACTGATAAGTAGTATAATCCACTCCATGCGACTCCAACAAACACAAAATATGTAGTTTTTCTCAGCAATCAATAAAGAACTCATAGGCATCCTTATCTACAATACCTATGAACCTAGGAGGACCCAACTTGTAAATGTCTTAAATCTTTTTTAATCCTTAGAAGACATCACAGTACAAGAAGCAAAAGGTGACACAGGAAATCTCACAAGCTGAGATCCCATCTGAAGGGGTAACATAGATGATGGTTGAACTCCCGAACTCTGGACACTATGCTCATATCTTGATGTTGATATATGAATAAGACTCGAGGTCTGAGGAGTACCCAATAAGTAGGTGAAATAGGATGATCCATACTCTAAACATAGGGAACACCCGACATAGACAAAATAAAACACTCTAAACAGCTAAGCAAATGCACCAACAATCCGTCTTACACCTGTGCAGATAAACACCAAAGAATTAGGGTAGAACCCACACCTCCAACTTTGTCATAGGGGAGTCCCCTAACACTCCTTCTAGAAAGGGTTGAACTATGGGCTCGTCCCCTCCCTTGAGTCTATCTATTTCTCAAGGCTCACCCTCTTGACTGAAATCTCTCTCCTAAAGCATGCTCCACATCACTGATCTTACAAGACCTAGTCAACACCATTTTCAAGAAAAAAGTGAAACATGACTCAGAACACAAGATATGAAATAACATCGCATGGTAAGGAATTAAATAAGAAAAGTTTTCTATAGATATCATATTGCCTCTCGAATATAGATACAAACATTTACGTATTGATCCATGAGACTCTATTAGACACCTTATTCTTACATCATTGAGATAAATGAAACCTGGCGGTTTTGATACCTTCACAAGTAATCCTATCACCCAAACTGATACGCAAAGGGGAAAAGATAGAAATACCCTAAGGTGAGGCTTCTGGAATAAAGCCAAACCACACATGTTTGACAAATAAAAATGAAATATAATCAACAATGCATCCATAAATCCTAAAAATTGGAGTCAACAGTATATGAATTACTAATACAACCATGAGTCAAATACATTAGAAATAACTACACAGGGTCAATATCTGTCTTTGAATATAAATAATGACATAACTACTATAGAAATATAAAGGTGAACTCCAGGTGTATGAATGTATAACCGCTACCTTTAGTAATTCTGAAGGCGCTAGAAATTAACCAATCTGAGGTACACTCGAGCTAGGACCTGCACCAAAAGGGTGCAGTTGGTGTGAGTACTATCCACTTGTACTCAATTGGTATTATAGGCCGACCAAGCAAAGTAGTTATAAAGTATAGAAAATATACTCTAAGGGCACGTCACCTACAATAAGAAAATGTCCTACAACAGCAGTCTACACTGCTTGCACTAATTGTTCTACAATATGAACACATAATAATACAATAACACACCAGATAGGGAAACAAATACACATAATATTACATACAAGTAGAATGAAAGAGTAGCATTTATAATCAAGATCATGGAGTACAAATAAAGGAAGATAGAAAAATTATATATTAAGAAGTCAAGCTATAGAACAAATAGATAGATGTCGAGTCAATATGGAAATTCAAGCACAACATAAACATAATAAAGCAAGTGAAATGTATATCATGATGATAAGTATGCATGAGTTTCTCACACAGCCTTGGGTTTGGCACATAACCTTGGAGCTGGCACACAACCTCCGTATTTTTAGTATTTCTAGTATTTCCAGTAATTTAATATTTTTCAGTATTTCCAAAGAACAAACATAATGTCTGACACAAATCAAGTACATATAAATGACAACAAGTAAATATACAAAAATAAAACTAACAAGCAAAATGATGCCTATGATGACATGAGAATGATGATGCATGTTCACAACCATATAAAATGAGTATTTCTAAAACCAATCTACCGGATGATATATTTCCACCACCAACCACAATATTACTATTTCACTACCACGTGAGACAACATCCACTCACTATTTCAACAATCCATGAATTTTCTACATGATTCATATGCCCATGAAGTAAGAATATATATGTCTATATTTAAATATATATCACATGATATCTTAGATTCAATAATTACATCATATTTATGACCCTAAATGAGCACAACATATAGATATCAATATTTCATGATTATTTCTCATCCTTAATACGCATTTTGTATCAACATTTGCTACCTAACACAGTCTTAAAGTGTTAAGTCATAACTAAGTTCGAATGCCGAAATCAGTCTGCAACACTTCAACCAAAAAACCCTACTTCTAATGAATGGTATCAAAATAAACTAAGACCATGAAATATATAATATATTAATAAAAAAAAGCTAAAAATACCCATATTGACTACTTTTGGGTAGGTGTCAAACCGGACTTCCGAAATGTATTTTCAAAAAAGATGGGCAAAATCTTAACACCACTTAAAAAATGTATTCCCCATATTTTTAGGAATATACATCTGAAAACCCAAGTAAAATCGAGTAAACTATGAGGCTAAAATTGATGAAAAATTATTTTTGAGCTTTATCGGGTAAATTTTTAAAATCCATGTTAAAAATCAAGAATCAAAGTTGTTTTGAAGGTTAAATTGATAAAAAAAATAGTAATTATAATATAAAAAGATTATTTAAGTAAAAAAGGAGTGAAATTGGGGTTCAAAATCAAGCACTATGATTTTGTGGTTTTGAGAAATTAATCAAGAATTGGAGCAAGAAAGGTTGAAATCTCACCTTAAATCCATAATAGAATCAAGAAATAGATGTTAATCTTGCTTCCCAAGATCCCACAAGTTTCATTTTTAAGCTCTCACACTATTTTAGGATTTATGTCTCAGGAGAAAAGGTGAAATAATGGGCAAAATAAGCCAAAGGGGGGTATTTGTATACATTACACCAGTTGTACCATCTTTTTCTTTTAAAAGAACAAGATTTTTTTATTTTTAGGTCCAATCCCGTCTTCGATGGGGTGCCCAAAATTCATTTGGATTTCAATATATGTAAACAAAATATGCAACCAAACTAAATTCAATGCTACATAGTCAGTGATGATATCAGTTTTTTTGAAAAAAATCTCATTTTCACAGAGTTGACCCCCAAAATCTGAAATCACAATTTTTCAAACCGAGGGTCGAAATGAGATTTAAAAGCCTTAAAATAACAATAAACATGTTACCACCATAATCAACATTCCGGATGTATTGGAAAAGTTGTGATTTCCCATCTGAGGTCGCTTCAACAAAATATGGGTCCTACACTCATTATTCCAATTGTTTCAACTCTTTGATCAATAAGTAAAAATGAGCTCGGGTGCATTAGGACCCAAACCAAAGGTCTACCTAGCCAATATTTGATATTCTAGAGCTACTAGCATAGTCCCTTCATACATCCATCGTACAGATCAAAAGATAACCATACAGGTCCATAATAAGACTCTCAAAGCCACCATCTCACAAATGGTACCAAAATGAATCAAGAACCATCCCAATCACCCCACACCCTATTAATACCACAGTCCAAATATGAGGAGGGTAAAATAGTCAAAAACAACAACAAACCCAGTTTATTCCCACTGCGTAAGGTCTGGGGAGGGTAAAATGTACGCAGTCCCTACCGCTACCTGCAATGAAGTAAAGAGGCTATTTCCGATAGACCCCCAACTCAAGATAAAGGATAATAAACAAGGGGATGGATGACATAACTAAAGTAAAGAATAGGAAATAATAGAATAAAATCACAAAAATATGAAATACGGGAAATAAGAGCAACACAATATAAGAAAATAGGAACAAAACAATAGAAAATAGGACACCCACCTAGTAGTGACATACACTCACATACCCAAGAAACCTATGTACACTATCCTATGATTACTAAATCCGGCTACATAAGAAATTCTTGACTGTTAGCTACAACTTACACACTAACACTAGCCTTCTACCCAAATCCTCGACCTCCATGCCTTTCAATCTAGGGTCATGTCCTCAGTAAGCTGAAGTTGCACCATGTCATGTTTAATCACCTCCCTCCAGTATTTATTCTCCCTACCTCTTCTCCTCTAGAAGTCATCCAATGCTAGCCCCTCACAGCTCCAAACTAAGGCATCCGCGCCCTTTCTCATTACATGCCCAAACCATCTCATCCTTTCTTCTCGCATCTTGTCCTCCACTAATGCCACTCCCACCTTATCCCAGATAATCTCATTCCTAAATCTGTCCCCTTTAGTAATCCCACACATCCAATGCAACATTCTCAGTTTTCCATCTTCAATTTTTAGATGTGAGCGTACTTAACTGGCAAACACTCTACCATATACAAAATGGCTAGAAAAACTGCCACTATATAGAATTTTCCTATTATCTTAAGGGGAACTTTCTTATTGAACAACACTCCTGAGGTGAGCCTCCACTTCATCCAACCTGCTCTAATACGGTTACAAATATCCTCACCAATCTCACTATCCCCCTAGATCATAGACCCAAGGTACTTAAAAATATCCCTCTTACACACTTACTGGGAGTCCAACCTCACCACCACTTCGTCCTCCTATCTCGAATCACTAAACTTACATTCCAAATACTCCGTCGTGGACCTACTCAACCTAAACCCTTTAGACTCAAGGTTTTGTCTCCAAACCTCCAATTTGCCATTCACACTCCCCGCGTTTCATAAATCAACACTAAATCATCCACAAATAACAAACACCAAGAAACAACACCTTGGATACTCTGCGTCAACACGTCCATCACCAACATAAAAAGGAACTGACTAAGAGTCGATCCCTAATGCAATCCTCTCTCGGCCAGAACATGCTCTAAATATCCTCCCGTCATCCTCACTCTAGTCTTCCCTCCATCATACATTCCCTTAATATCTCTGATATACGCCACTGGGACCTCTCTCACCTCCAAGTATCTCCAAAGGACCTCCCTCGTGACTTTATCATATGACTTTTCTAGATCGATGAACACCATGTGTAAATCACTCTTTATTTCTTTATACTGCTCCACCAATCTACTTACCAGGTGGATTACCTCTGTCATCAAGCGACCAGGCATAAATCCAAAATTATTCTTCGAAACGGATACGACCCTCCTCTATCTCTACTCAACCACTCTCGCCCAAATCTTCATAGTATTACTCAACATTTTAATACCCCTATAGTTGTTGTAACTCTAAATGTCACCCTTATTTTTATATAATGGAATCATATTACTCCACCTCCAAGCCTTAGGCATTCTCGCATTCTTGAAAATGTTGTTAAATAAATCAATCAACCACCTTAAACCTACCCCACCAACATACTTCCAAAAGTCCACCGGAATATCATCAGGCCATATCGCCCTACCCCTCTACATCATACAAATAGCCTCTCTAACTTCCTCAACCCTAGAACGCCTACAGAAGCTGAAAACATGGCTCTCCTTCGAGTGGTCCAACTCCCCTAAATTAATGCCTCTGTCTCCCTCGTCGTTCAAAAGTCTATGAAAGTACTCCTGACATCTCTTCTTAATATGTAAATCCTCCACAAAAATGCTACCATCTTTCCCCATAATGCACCTCACTTTATCGAGGTTATGACCCTTCTGCTCCCTAGCCTTAGCAAGCCTATACAACCTCTTTTCCCCGCCTTTCTCATCTAAATCCACATACAAGCTCTCAAAAGTGGCTGACTTAGCATCCGTAACTGCTAACTTAGCCTCCTTCCTTTCTATTCTGTAGACATCCCTATTCTCCCTCTTCTTCTCTCTATCTTTACTCTCAATTAACTTACCATACACTCCTTCTTAATCTCCACTTTCTTCTTCACTTCTTCATTCCATACTCGAACTAAGGCAAAGAATTCCTGAATAAACAAAGAGTTGGTGATAAGAACTACGCATATCTGACTCAACCTCTCATGTAGCCTCATCTATAAGTAAATGTCTCCATTAAAACTTAACAACAAGGATAACTCTATAGTGTAACCATCCAATATCCCTATCCAAAATGAAGATCGACTCTTCAACAAATGAAAACTACTCATATTATGTTGGACTCGACAGAATCCCAACATAATACAGCCCTTTAGGGCATAAAAAGAGTTCCAAGACTTAGAGATTTCAGCTAAGTGTTTATACATAGAATTAATTTAGCCTTTATGAATTGGAGATCTTATTTTATGACTCTTATTAACTTAAAATGTCAATCCTTGGATTGAATCATTATCAGGTGTGTCAATAGGTCACTTTGGGTAAGTTTTAGATTTTTTGGACCTCATTTGAACCACATTTGGGTGACTAAAATAGTGGGTCAATGCTATCTCGACGCGTCAAAGGATATTTTCCCCAGCGTCAGAGTGCAAATTCTAGTGACCCAATGCGGTGCGTTGGTCATCACATCGACTCTATTGACACGGTGCATCGGTCTGTGCATCACTGGGCATGTTTTCAGTAATTAAAAATCCGCATCCAGAGGGGTATTTGGGTCATTTTCCTACTTTTATTCTGCCCTAAAAATTAATATTAACGTACCCTAAGGGAAAAATCACACATTTTCTATCAAATTTCCTCAAGAACAAACCCTAGGGCATCTAATTTTAAATTCAAGTTTCAAGACCACGCTATCAGTCTCTATGATATTAATAACCAAGGTGTGTTAGGTATTTATCTTGGGTTTTCATTTCACCCATAGAGTCCAAGAACCCTATTTAAACACACAAGTTCTCAGATTTATGAATTAAATGCTTGAAATTGATTATATTTATGTCCATGATATTATTTGGGTTTTAATTCCATGATGAATTACAAGTTTCAAGAAAACTAGATAGTTTATGGGTTGATTTATGTGATCTTTATGTTGAACTCTTGAACTACAAGTTGAATATATTAGCTATGATATTATTATATGTTTATTGCTATATGAAATAATCATGCTCCCCAAGTGTTTGATAAAATGCTCATGTGAATTGGATAGTGCTATCATTACATGTTATTATGTGTCCCCATTCAAGTACAATATCATGTATTTCAAGTGGTTGGCAAAATGTCTAAGTGAATGTATTGTTAACAAGTACCTATTGTTATGCTTTTCAAGATCATGTCATGCTATATTTTCAATGCTATCGAGTCTTGGGGGTATTCAATACCCAAAAATATAGTTGTTAACCTAGAACTACTGTAGCTATAGAATTGTCTTCAGAATATCATAATCAGTAGTACACAGTCAGTACAAAAATTAGTTAAAGTCTATGAACTCAGTCTAGTTCGGTTAGTTAACACGACCAGTAACAGTTCAGTCAAGCCTAGTACAATTTAGCAATCAGTTCAGTGCCTATTCTGTTGGGAGTAGGATTCATCACCGAGCGAACCCAAGGATAGGGGCTCACCTGCCAGTTGAGGGTTTGACACTTAGAAGTATTCCTTGCATTCCAAAACTACATAGAAAGCATAGGTTGAGATATCAACCTTCTTGGTTAGGGATAATAAGGTGTTTTACCTTCTAGTTGAGGGTACCACAATTCCCATTCAGGGCACCTACCAGCTGAAGGTGACTCTTTAGCTTGTCTTTACCCGTAGCACGGTACTGATACCGTTCCGACTGGGGTTACAGGTTGGACCCCAATCTATTTGTAGAGGGGCATGTCGGTTAGATGATTATCTCCCATAGTTTCAGTTTCAGTCTCCAGTATAAAACTCAGTTCAGTTCTACAAAATCAAGACTATCAAATATAGTCACTCAGTATCAGTAGTTCAGTTATCAGTAATCACAGATATCAGTTATTCAGTATTAGAAATCAGTACTCAACTTTAGTAAAAGCTCAGATACAATATACATGAATATGCACATTATTGCATACTCAGTATTTACATTAGTTTTAGTTATCCATGTACTCTTATTTAGTTACTTTACATCATTCAGTCAGTTACTGTTGATGCATATGAACCCTTGCATTCAGCCTTACCTCATCTAGCATACCAATACATTCCATGTACTGATACATACTTTCTCTTTGCATTATAATGTCTCATATCATAGGTTCGGACATTCAGGTTCCCGACCGTGCTAAGATAGATTCAAATAGAAGCAACATATTCAATAGTGAGTCCTCATCTATTAAGGATATACTTTTATTTCAGCATTTTAGTAGCTTTAGTATTTTAGTACTTGGAGTTAATTAGGGGTTTGTCTCATCAACTCCACTTTCAGACAGTTCAGATAGAGGCTTTTCAAACTAGACTAGTATAGAAAGTATTCAATTTTTAAATATTATTTTAGTATGATATTTATCAGTATTCAGATTATGTACCTTATGGCATTTCATCTTACTTGCCATATTATTTTATTATTATTATTAAATGTTTACAACAGTTACCAGTCCTGGATTAGCTTGTGGTCCTTCACGATTGTAAGCACCGTGTGGTGTCTAGGGTGCAGACTCGAGGCATTACAAACTTAGTATAAGAGTCTAAGGTTCAACAGAGTCATAGGGAGTCTGAGAGACATGTCAAGTAGAGTTTTGGTAATGGGTGTGTAGCGCGCCACACTTATGGACAAGAGGCTATGAGAAATTTTTAGAAAAGTTTCCCTTTTTTTTCTGTATTCATGTCGTGCAAATGAGCATAAGCTTAAGTTAAACTCTTAATGTAATTCCTTTCTTCCTTTTATTTATAGAGAATGCCTCCCAAAAAGACCAATGGATGAAGAATAGGAAACCAACTAGTACCTCAACCCATTCAGGCAGATTCCCTAGACAAGTATATTTACCATGCAAAATTCAGAGCAGATTTCACCACTTTGGCTTATTCTATGGTAGCCCAGAATGAATTCCCAACTGCGATTTAGGCCAATCCATTATCCACTACTGCTGCAGCTAAAATTCTGGACTTCATCGAAATAAATCCTCCATCTTTTACTGGGTGTAAGTCTGAGGAGGACCCACAAGTATTTCTTGACAAGGTGTAGAAAGTTACAGATATTATGTGAGTGACTTCCAATTAGAGTGCTGAGTTAGCTACCTATCAGCTACAAGATGTGTCTCACACATGGTTTAAGCAGTGGAATCCAGATAGGGGCGCAGATGTAGGGCCCATAGAATGGAAAGAGTTTGCTACTACTTTCATTGATAGGTTCTTCCCACTAGATTTGAGGAAAGATAAGGTTTTGGAGTTTATTATTCTGAAATAGGGAAACATGATAGTGAAAGAGTATTATTTAAAGTTTACTCAGTTACCCAGATATGCCCCTCATGTGGTAGTAGATAGCAGATCTAAGATGAGTAAGTTTGTGTCTGGTGTGTTTAATAGTGTGGTCAAGGAGTGTAGGAGTGTAATGTTGATTAATAAGATGGATATAAAGCCATGCTCAGTAGATAGAAGTGGCTAAGAATAAGGAGAAGGAGAGGAGGAACAAGAAATCAAGAATAGGTAGCTTCAACTTCGCTCAGCCTAAGTCAGAGGGTGGAAATCATTCTCATTTTTTCCCAAAATATTTAATTCCATCTCCATCCTCAGCTAATGTTCCAAGTGCCTAAATTCAGTGATGGCAATAAGGCTATGGCACTAGTCCCTAAACCCCAGGGTAGTGTTAGCAGTACCCGAACAAATTTTCTTTGTCAGAAATATGGCAGAAACCATCAGGGTGCCTGCAGGGCTGGTAGTGATGTTTGTTTTAGGTGTGGCAAGCCAGCCCATAGAATCAGAGATTATTCTTAGACAGGTTCTTAGGGTCAATACAATCATCATTCATCTTAGTTCTATCGCCCAAATCAGCAGGGTACCGCTTCCAGTGCCATCAGTGGGCAATGCCCAAACAAACTCTATGTACTTCAGTCTCTACAAGATCAAAAAAGTAATCCTGAAGTGGTCACTGGTACATTATAAGTTTATCATTTTATGTTTATGCTTTGCTATATCCAGGAGCTTCTTTATTCTTTGTAACTCCATATATAGCTGTTGACTTCTGAGTGAGTCCCAAAATCCTAGAAGATCCCTTCTCAGTCTCTACCCTAGTGGGTAAATCTATCATAGCCTAGTGGGTATACAAGAACTTTCCAGTTATGTTATCTAATAAAGTTACTTTAGAAGACTTAGTAAGGTAAGAAATGACAGATTTTGACATCATTCTCGGTATAGATTGGATCCATTCATGCTATGCTTTAGTTGACAGTAGAAATAGAGTTTTCTATATTATGTTTTCTAATTAACCTATCGTAGAATGTAAGGGTAGTACTTCATCACTTAGGGATCAACTTGTTTCCTACTTAAGGGCAAGGAAAATATTATCTTAGGGATGTGTTTATCATCTTGTTCAAGTTAAGGATTATAGTTCCGATACCCCCAGTCTTGAGTCAGTTCCAGTAGTATATGAATTCCAAGGTGTGTTTCCCGAAGATCTTTCTGCAGTCCCTCCTGAGCGAGAAATTGACTTTGAAATAGACCTTCTTCCTATACTCAGCCTATCTCTATTCCACCATACAGAATGGCTCCAGCAGAACTCTAAGAACTAAAGGAATAGTTGAAAGATCTCTTAGATAAGGGATTCATCAGGACCAATGTCTCCTTGTGAGGTTCACCAGTTCTCTCCGTGTGTAATAAAGATGGTTCTCTCAGAATGTGTATTGACTACCGTTAGTTAAAAAAAGTCACGGTCAAGAACAAGTATCCACTTCCCAGAATCAATGACATAATTGACCAACTTTAGGGTGCCTATTACTTTTCTAAGATAGACCTCATATTAGACTATCATCAGCTCAGAGTTAGAGAATGTGCCATTCTGAAAATAACTTTCAGAACTCGGTATGGTCACTTTGAATTCTTAGTCATGTCATTTGGTCTTACCAATGCCCTAGTAGATTTCATGGACTTGATGAACCGTGTGTTCAAATAGTACTTGGATATATTCGTCATAGTCTTTATTGATGACATTCTTGTCTACTCTTGCACTGAACATGATTATGCAGACCATCTTAGAATAGTGTTACAAACACTCAAACCCCATAAGTTGTTCGCCAAATTCAGTAAGTGCAAATTTTGGCTAAGGTTAGTAACTTTCCTTGGTCATATAGTTTTTGGTGATAGCATTAGAGTTATTCCCAAAAAGACCAAAGAAGTGAGGAATTGGACTAGACCCATCTATCCATCAGATATTAGGAGTTTCATGGGTTAGGCTGGATATTATAGACGGTTTGTTGAGGGATTTTCATCTATTGTATCTCCTATGTCCAGATTAACTCAAAAGAAAGTCAAGTTCCAGTGGCCAGATTCTTGTGAGAAGAGTTTTTAGGAGTTTAAGACTCGACTCATGATACAAATCAGTCCACCAAGAGGCCAAAACAGTCCACAAAACGTGAGAAGAACAAGAAACATAGAGGGATAAAAGATGACAAACACAAAAACACACAGATTTGCAAAATAATAAAAGGATAGATAGTGAGACCAAGATTATTACAAGATTAAGAACCAAGTATATTTCAACATTAACCCCTAATGAATGTAATAATTACAACCACACTCTTACGGTGACCTCCAAGGTAATCGACTCACCTTAAGATCCAACGTTTCCAAGCAAAGAACAATATTGGCTCTTCCAAGCCCTATACTAAGGATGACTTTTCCTAGTCCTAACTAAGACTATACTAAGGTGGTCTACTCTCAAGAGATAGGATTTCAAGTATTTCAACCTTTCATCTTTCATAAACTAACTAGAAAATGAACTAATAGATCCTATTTATTGTCTAACATATTACATAACAAAATGACCACAATACCCTTAATGAAAAAGGGTGGTCATGGAGTGTTACTTGGACAAGGCTAAGTAACCAAAATGTCCTTTATGAAGGACCAAAACCGTGAGTCGTCAATCATTAATTCTCCAAGCAATCTTTCACATGTGGGATTGCTCTTTGGTGTACTCAAATCGGCCCCTCCATGTAGGATCCCATTTCCTTAATGCGACCAAAGCTTGATGCCCTACGTACTGACTTCGAATGATGTCATTCAAAGATAAGGTGGCCATTTGAATCGTATCATTCTCCCCTTCTTGAAAAGGATTTGACCTCGAATCCAAACCTAGAAAAAACAAAGAAAAGACACAGAAATAGAAAATCCTCATGGTATGAGGGTTAGGGTAAGCACGACAAATCACCTCAACATGCCAAGGTTGAACATATTTAGAATACAACCAAGGATTCTTTGAACTAAAAATTACATAATTAATGAAAAATTCACAAAGGATTTGGCTATAGAATTCACGAAAAATGATTCTTTGCTTGTCATGTAAACCAAGCAACAAGTTGAGAGCACCATCATCACCAATTCTATATTTGGCACCAGGGTCAAATGGGAAGAGTGGCCATAGACACGAGTCTAGACAACACCCTCTTTCTCGTGGTCTCCACCCAAAGTAAATGGCATACTCTTTACAATAGCATACATATTATCCAGAGAGAATAGAAAGTAGAGAAAGCTATCACTCAAGTCGACTTCTACTAAGGTTCCCTCATGTGTGTACTCACTACTAGTTTTACAATCATCACCATGAGTACTCTCAACAATAAAGTCACACAAATTAGAAGGAGAAGTAGTTTCAAAAACCAAACATCCCTTACCCTTAAGAGTACTCTTACCTTCCAAGAAGAGATTTCCATCTTTAGGAGGAATGTTGTCACACCATAGTGGGTTAGCATATCGGCTATAGATTCTAAGGCAAGATATACCATCATTTTCACCACTAGGTTCATTAGGAGTGGTTATATCATCTTCAAACAAGACATTATACATTAAGAGAGAATGATCTATTTAATGGGAAGATTAAGAACAAACATATTCATCACTCTCTAAAAGATTAATATCAAGTTTCAAAGAGATTTCAAGTGCAAGATTATCCCAAGAATAGCTCTCGGGTTCACTCCTATTACTTTGATCAATATTTTCAACATCATCACACACTTGAGATTCATTAGTGGTCAGTAATTTTCACACAAAATTGATCAACATAAATTTCACAAGACGATGTACTTTCATTCAACACAATGGTTTCAACACTAGGTGGACATAAATCGATCTTACAAGAAGAGTCGATTTGGTCATCAATAGGATCAACTATTGTATCCACAATCACAACAAGTACATCATCATCAAGTGGCAAAGAAACAATAGACTCACATATAGGAAAGCTATAACTCACATTCAATGGGCTACTAGCCATACAATAATCATTCACATGCACAAAAGTGTAAGGGTTAGATATTTTACCTTGAAGTTCATGACTATTTTCTTCATTACCTCGGTGTGAAAGTCCATCACAAGATTGGGCAGCAACTTCCTTCAGAAAGATCTTATCGCAAGTTATTTGAACAATTAGATTTTGAGGGAAGAGTTTGGGTAACAATTGGCATATAATTTCAATGTGCCGTTGCATATCTTCAAGATTGACATGGATGCGATTACATGTCGCCTTACAATTATGGGCAGCCATGGTACCTAAACAAAAAAAAAAGACAACAACAAACAAAAGAAAAAAAATAATATTAGTAGTAAAAGCTCCTTACCATCACTCGATACACTCACCTTTGTGATTCTCACGATTGGAGCGGCGAATATTGAAAGTTTCTTATACTCCAGTAGTCAATAAGATATCAATCCTACTTGGTGGCCAAAATGGATTATTGTTTTGATTGACTCAATACACAAAATAAAATTCACTTACAAACTTGAAACAAAGAAGTTACTGCCAGTTACAAACGAGAAAAGCACACAAATAACGAAGACACGAAAGAAACGTATTCAAAAACTAATTAACAACCTAGTAGGTGATTACTAGTTTTTCTATTAGTACTAGGATCGAAAAAATTGAAACTAAAGAAACAAGAAATGAAACTTAGAAATCTGTAATTTTGAGACTAAGTGTCATTTTTTAGGGTGATGACATGGCAACCTCCTATTGGACGTTAAAATTGTTGAAAGTTTGATAAATTTTCTTGTCTATAAATTGTATTGATCAAATTCCAAGTGGGGAATGGTGGAATTTCGGCTATGGGAGGGTAACAACAACACTTTGGAGCTATTTTTTCAAGTTCAAAAAGTGTTTGACTTTTTTGTACCTTTTTGGCTAAACACCTTTTTGAAAGACTTTTGGCTCTTTCCCATTTTGTAAGTCTTGGTAGATGGACTTTCTCCCTTTTGGCAAGACAACTTTTGAAACCCTTTTTTTACCTTTCCCCTTTGGATTTCTTAGAGTTGTGTCTTTCAATACTAACAATAAGACACACTCTCTCTCTTCAATTTCTAAGATCAAACAATCATTTTATCTTCAATAAAATATGAAGATAGTTAAGAACACCAAGAACACAACTTTTGAATCTTGGAGTTCTATGGTTCAAGTTAGATCCCACACATCAACAACACATTTTTAAAGATCCAAACCTCAACAACAACTTTAAAAATAAAAATTTAATCCACAATCACAACAACAAACTTCAACAACACTCTTTCAACCCACCAATCCTCAAAAAAATGAAAACCTTCAAAGTTCAAAAACAACTTGGAAATGACTCAAAATTTAGATCTAGACTCTGTAAGTGTTAGTGAAGAAGGGAATAACACTAGAAAAAACAAAACACACTAAAATATCCTAAATATAGGCCTCAAATTTCAGCTCAAATACAAAAATGAGACAGATTTCATTTTTTGAGATCTTCGGATTTCAACACTTTTTTTATATTTTTCAACTAAAAAGCCCAAGATTGATTTTGTTGGAACAAAATCAATCATTTCTTTGATATCAAATGATACATATCAGTCCACCAAGATGCCAAAACAGTCCACAAAACGTGAGAAGAACAAGCAACACAGAGGGATACAAGATGACAAACACAAAAACACACGGATTTGCAAAATAATGAAAAGATAGATAGTGAGACAAAGATTATTACAAGATTAAGAACCAAGTATATTTAAAAATTTAACCCCTAATAAATGTAATAATCAAAAACACACTCTTATAGTGACCACCAAGGTAATCGACTCACCTCAAGATCCCAAGTTTCCAAGCAAAGAACAATATTGGCTTTTTCAAGCCCTATACTAAGGATGACTTTTCCAAGTCCTAATTAAGACTATAGTAAGGTGGTATACTCTCAAGAGAGAGGATTTTAAGTGTTTCAACCTTTCATATTTCATAAATTAACTAGCAAATGAACTAATAGAACCTATTTATAGTCTAACTTATTACATAACAAAATGACCACAATACCCTTAATGAAAAGGGGTGGTCATGGAGTGTTACTTGGACAAGGCTAGGAACCAAAAATTTTCTTAATGAAGGCCCAAAACTGTGAGTCCTCAATCTTTAATGCTCCAAGCAAATTTTAACACGTGGGATTGCTCTTTGGTGTACTCAAATCGGCCCCTCCATATAGGATCCCATTTCATTAATGCGACCAAATCTTGATGCCCCACGTACTGACTTTGAATGATGTCATTTAAGGATAAGGCGTTCATTTAAATCATATCAACTCACTACAACCCTAGTATTGACTTAACAAGATTGGTCAGACGAGTTTGTGGAATATTGTGATGCTTCCAGAGTTGGTTTAGGGTATTTTTTGATGCAGAAAGGTAAGGTCATAGCCTATGCCTCTATACAACTTAAGCCCTATGAAAATAATTGCCCCACTCATGATTTTGAATTAGCAGTTGTAGTGTTTGCCTTAAAGATTTGGAGGTATTATTTGTATAGAGTACATGTTGATATTTTTACAAATCATAAAAGCTTGTAGTATATTTTTTATAAGAAAGACCTGAACATGGGTTAGAGGAGGTGGTTAAAGCTGTTGAAAGACTATGACATGAGTGTTTTGTATCATTCATACAATGCTAATGTAGTGGTTGATACACTCAGTAGGATGTCTATGCGTAATTTTACTCTCGTGGATGATGGTGAGAGAAAGTTAGTTCAAGAAGTTCATTAGCTTACCCGACTAGGTGTCCGTTTAGTCGATTCAACATAGGGTTACCCATGGGTGCAGAATATTTTTGAATAATCTATGGTTTACAAAGTAAAGAAAAAGTAGGATACTGATCCCAGTCTAGTTAAACTAAAAAATTAAGTCAGCTATCAGAAAGTAGAGGTTTTCTCCCAAGGGGGAGATGGTGAGTTACGCTGCCCGGGTAGACTATATGTGCCATATGTGGATGATGTGAGATAGAATATTCTTGCATAAGTGCATGGTGCATACAACTCGATTCACCTAGGGGCCATCAAGATGTTCCACGACTTGTGGGAAGTCTATTTTTTGAGTGGGATGAAGAGAGACAATACAAAATTTGTAGCTAAGTGCTCGATATATTAGCAGGTTAAGATCGAACTTCTGAAGACTAGTGGATCTATGCAAGAGTTCAGTATTCCCACTTGTAAGTGGGAGGAGGTGATTATGGATTTCTTGATGGGTTTGCCCCATACTCGTTGTCAACATGATTTGATTTAGGTCATTATGGATAAGATGACCAAGTCATCTTATTTCTTACAAGTTCATACCTCTTATTAGTCCAAGGATTATGCAAATATCTATATTAGAGAGTTGGTAAGATTTCACGGAGTTTCTTTGTCCATTATTTCAGATAGAGGTACGAAGTTCACCTCTCACTTTTGGAAAGCCTTCCAAAAGGGACTTGGTACCCAAGTTCACCTCAGCACAACATTCCACCCTTAGAAAGATGGTCAAGTATAAAGTACCATTAATACTCTAGAAGATATGTTAAGAGTGTGTTCCATTGACTTTAAGGGTAGTTGGGATGACCACTTACCTTCGATTGAGTTCGTGTATAAAAATAACTATCTTTTCAGCACTCAGATGGCTTCATTTGAGGTGCTTTATGAAAGGAGATGTACATCTCCTATTTCATGGTATGAAGTGGTAGGTCCTGACTTCATATTTGATACCTTAGAAAAAGTTTAGTTTATCAGTGAAAGGCTTAGGACAACTCAGAGCCGACAGAAATCATATAAAGATGTGCGAATAGAGGATCTCTAGTTTGAGATTGGTGATTATATGTATTTGAAAATATCTCTTATGAAGGGAGTGAAGAGGTTTGGAAAGAAGGGGAAGCCTTGTCCACGATATGTCGGTCCTTACCGATTTCTGAGCCGTTTTGGAAAGATAGCTTATGAGCTTGAGTTTCCTTCCGACATAGCTTCAGTACATTAGGTATTTAATGTCTCCTTGCTGAAGAAATGCATTGGTCACCAAGAATTTGTAATCCCTATAGAGGGTATAGATGTTCAGAATAGTATCTCTTATGAAGAAGTTCCAGTCAAAATTATTGATCATTGGGTTCTCAGACTGAAGAACAAAGAAGTTCCTTCAGTCAATGATATTTTGCAGAATCAGTCCGTTGATAGAGCTACTTGGGAAGCAGAAGCAGATATGTGGATCAAGTACCCTCACCCCTTCTCTGTAAACTCAGACTCAACTCAAGGTAACGGTTTTCCTTAAATTCACTTAGTTCAATGCTTAGATTACCTTTACAAACTTTGTATCGGTTCCAATTGCATAACATTCTAATATCATGAATACCTTCATGAAACAACTCAGTCATGTGTCATGCCTTCATAATTCAGTCATGCTTCAGTTATGCATGTTCAGTATAAAAACACAGTATATCAGTAATTTCAGTCATGAAATCATGCTTCAGTTATGTATGTTCAGTATGAAAACTCAGCATATGAATACTTTCAGTAATGAAATCATGCTTCAGTTATGAATGTTCAATATGTAAACTAATTCTATCAGTGTTTTCAGCTTAGTCAGTCTCATTCGAGGATAAAAGTTCCCAAGAAGGAGATATTGTAAAAACTCATAGAATCCAGCTTAATTCAGTCCTTTAGAGCATGAAAAGAGGTCCTAGAATTAGATATTTCAGCTAAGTGTTTATACTTAGAATTCTTTTAGCCTTCATAAATTGGAGATCTTATTTTACGACCCTTATGACCTTAAAATGTTGATACTTGGATTAAATCATGATCAGGTATGTCAATAGGTCACTTCGGGTGAGTTTTGGATTTTTCAAACCTTGTTTGAACCATGTTTGGGTGACCAAAATAGTGAGTCGATTGGATCTCGATGCGTCTCCCATTGCATCGATGGATATTTTCCCCAGCGTCAGAGTGAAAATTCCAGTGACCTTATGCGAAATCAATGCAGCACGTTGGTCATCATATTGACTCTATCGACACAGCACGCCGGTCTGCGCATCATTGGTCACGTTTTTAGTAATTAACAGTCCACATCCAAAGGGATATTTAGGTCATTTTCCCACATTTATTCAGCCCCAAAACACGAGATTAACCTTCCCAAAAGGCAAAATCACACATTCTCTATCTAATTCCCTCAAGAACAAACCCTAAGGCATCCAATTTAAAATTCAAGATTCAAGAACACACCATCAATCTCCACGAAATTAAGGTATGTTAGGTGTTCATATTGGGTTTTCCTTTCATCCATGGAGTCCAAGAACCCTATTTAAACACACAAGTTCTCAGATTTATGAATTAAATGTTTGAAATTGATTGTATTCATGTTCATGATATTATTTAGGTATTAATTACACGATAAATTACAAGTTTCATGAAAACTATATAGTTAGTGGGTTGATTTATATGATCTTCATGTTGAACTCTTGAATTACAAGTTAAATTTATTAGACATGATATTATTATATGATTATTATTATATGAAATAATCATGCTCCCCAAGTGTTTGAAAAAATGCTCATGTGAATTGGATAGTGCTATCATGACATGTTATTATGTGTCCCCATCATGTATAAGATCATTTATTTTAAGTGTTTAAAAAAATGTTTATGTGAATGCATTGTTAAAAAGTACTTATTGTTAATCTTTTAAAGATAATGTCATGCTTTACTTTCAACGCTATTGAGTCCTGGGGGTATTCAATACCCAAAAATCTTTCTTTTTACCTAGAACTAAGGTAGCTATAAAATAGTCTCAGTAATATCACAATCAATACAGAACTAAGTTAAAGTCTGTCAACTAAATCTAGTTTAGTAAGTTAACACAATCAGTAATAGTTTAGTCCATCCTAGTACAGTTTAGCGATCAGTTCAGTGTCTATTCAGTTGGTAGTAGGATTCAGCACCGAGCGAACCCAAGGATAGTGGCTCACCTGCCAGTAGAGGGTGGGACCCTTAGAAGCAGTCCTTACATTCCAGAACTACGTAGCCATCATAGGTTGAGATATAAACCTGCCAGTTGAGGGTTGATAAGGTGTTTTACCTGCTAGTTGAGGGTACCACCGTTCTCATTCAAGGAACCTACCAGATGAGGGTGACTCTTCAGCTTGTCTTTACCCGTGGCACGGTACTGACACCCTTCCAATTGTGGTTGTAGGTTGGACCCCAATCCATTCATAGAGGGGCATATCAGTTAACTAATTGACTCCCACAGTTTTAGTTTCAATCTTCATTATAAAACTCAGTTCAGTTCGACAAAATTAGGACTGTTAGAAACAGTCACTCAGTATCAATAATTCAGTTATTGGTAATCACAAATATCAGTTATTCAGTATCAGAAATTAGTACAAAATATCAGTAAAAGCTCAGATACAAATAAATGTATATGTATGGTATTAGATACTCAGTATTTTACAGTAGTTTCAGTTATCCATGTACTCTTATTCAGTTATTCTACATCAATCAGTCAGTTACTATTCATACATATTAACCCCTGCATTCAACCTTACCTCATCTAACATACCAATATATTCCACGTACTGACGCATACTTTCTCTTTGCACTATGATGTCTCATATCATAGGTTCGGACGCTCAGGTTCTCGATCGCGCTTAGACAGATTCATATAGCAGTAGTAGATTTAGTAGTGAGTCCTCATCTATCAAGGATATGCTTTTATTTCAGCATTTAGTAGCTTCAGTATTTCAGTAGTTGGAGTTAGTTGGGGGCTTGTCCCATCAACTCCACATTCAGACACTTCAGATAGAGGCTTTTCAGACTAGACTAGTTAAGACGGTATTCAGTTTTTAAATGTTATTTCAGTACAATATTTATCAGTATTCAGATTATGAACCTTATGGCATTTCATCCTACTTTCCGTATTATTTCATTATTATTATTCAGTGCTCACAACAGGTACCAGTTATGGGTTAGCATGTTGTTCTTCAGGGTCATAAGAACCGTGTGGCTTCCGGGGTGCAGACTCGAGGCGTTACATCTAAATAGAATGACTCCCAATGAATGACATGGGAATTATTAGGAATATAATGACGAAATATAGAGGCATGAAAAACTTGATGAAGCACTTATAAATCTTGAGAAAAAGCTAACTCATAGGCCACATTACCAATGGTCTGATGAATCTTAAATGGACCAATATACCTTAGGCTAAGCTTGTCCGTCTTCCCAAATCTTATCACACCCTTTATGGGTGAAACATAAAAGAAAACACGATCACTAACACCAAATCTCAAGGCACGAAGCCTACAATCCAAATAACACTTGTGCCTACTCTGAGCCACTTTACTTCTATCCTGAAAGATACAGACTCTGTCAAATGACTCACGAAGCGTGTCCGTACCTCGAGGTCACACCTCTGAAACATCAAACCAACCAATTTGCTAGCGACAATTCCTACCATACAACACCTCAAAACAGCCATATTAATACTTGAATGGTAGCTATTATTACATGCAAACTCTGCTAAAGCCAAATATTGCTCCTACTAGCCACCAAAATCCTTCACACAAATGCGCAACATATCCTTGAAAACCTGAATAGTTCACTCGGACTGACCATCAGTCTGGGTGTGAAACGTCGTGCTAAGACCTACCAGATAACATATCTTATCCTTAAAAGTCCTCAAAAAGTGAGATGTGAACGCAGAACCTTAATTTGATATAATGGACATCTGCACACCATGCAGATGCACAATCTCATGAATGTAGATCCGAGCAAACCTCGCAGCACTGAATAAGAACTAAATCAAAATAAAATGAGTTGAAATTGTCAATCGATCAACAAAAATCCACACACTATCAGAACCATGGGATGTACGAGGAAAACCAATCACAAAGTCCACGGTGAACCATTCCCACTCCTACTCGAGAATGGGTAACCACTGGAACAAACCACCAAGTCTCATATGCTTGGCTTTTACATGCTTACAATATAGGAAATGAGCCATAAAATCCGCTAGATCTCGTCTCATACCAACACAATAATAGTGTTATCTCAAATCACGATCCATCTCAGTCATACCTATATTTATGGAATATTTGGAACAATGGGTATTTTCCAACATCAACCAACTATAGTCACCCACTCTCAACACACAGACTCAACCACTAATCTGCAAAACTCTATTTGAATTTAGTGAGGCTTCCTTATCCTCGTGCATCAACACTTTATCCCAAATCAACCTCAATCAAATATCATGAAACTGAAGAGCTCGAACCTGCTCCATCAAAGAAGATCTAGCCTTCACAAATGCTAAAATGCTTCTAGGTATCGAAATATCAATCCTAACCATCTAACTAGATAAAGAATGATCCTCTAAGGATAAATGCCTCTTTTGGGTAAAAAGATGCGCCAAGCTACCCACACTAGATGACTTTCAGATCAAGGTATCCACAACCACATTAGCCTTGCTCGAATTGTAGAGAATAGTCAAGTCATAATCCATACAAAAATCAAGCAAATGGCAATTCCTCATATTAAGATCTTGATGTGTGAAGAAGTACTGAAGGCTATGATGACCTGAGAAGATATAACAACAAACTCCATACAAGTAGTACCTCCACACTACAAGGCGAACATAATTACGCAAATCTCTAAATCAAGGGTAGGATAATTCCTCTCATGCAGCTTCAACTAACGAGATGCCTAATCAATTACCTTGCCTTCATACATCAGCACAACACCTAATATAACACATGAAGAATCCCAAAACATGATAAAACCTATTCCCTCCTTGGGAAAAACTAAATTAGGATCTGAAGTCAACAAATCCTTCAACTTTTAAGAGTTTGCCTCAAAATCGTTGAATCACTGAATGAAATCCTTCTTCTGAGTCAACTTAGTCAAAATAGCTGCAATAGACGAGAAACTCTCAAAAATGCCGATAATAACATACCAAGACAAAAAAACTCTGAACCTTGATGGGAAAACTAGGTCTAGCCTAATCACAAACCGCTACAACCTTGGATGGATCAACCATATTACCTTCCTTAGACATCACATAACCCAAGAAAGAAATAGACTCTAATAAAAACTCGCACTTAGAGAACTTGGCATACAACTTTTCATCCTTTAGTCTCTAAAGCACAATATGCAAATGCTCCTCATGCTTAGCCTCACTGTTGGAATACACCAAGATATAATCTATTAATACAATAACAAAGGAGTTGAGATACGATGGAAACACCTGGTTTATGAACTTCTTGAACATGGAAGGGGAATTGGTCAACCCAAAGGACATGACCAAGAACTCATAATGACCATATCGAGTCCAAAAAGTTGTCTTCTTAATATTCCAAGCTCTAATTCTCAACTGGTGACATCCAAACCTTAAATCAATATTCAAAAACACTGCAACACTCTAAAACTAATAAAACAAATCATCAATAAGAGTAAGAGGTTACTTATTCTTAATCATCACCTTGTTCAACTACTGATAATCAATACACATCTGCATACACCCATCCATCTTTTTCATAATAAAAAAGTGCACCCCAAGGTGATACACTAGGTCGGATAAATCCTTTATCCAATAACTCTTATAGAAGATCCTTCAATTCCTTCCATATGGCTGGGGACATCCTATAAGGAGAAATAGAAATGGGCTTAGTGCCCGGCTCAACAATAATAGCAAAATCAATTTCACTATTTGGTGGCACACTAGGCAAATCTGTTTGAAACAAATCCATAAACTCACGAACAACACAGACAAAATCTAAGGCAGGAGCTAAAATAATGCTAGTATAAAGAATATGAGCCAGATAAACTAAATATCCTCTCTAAACCAAATGATGATCGTAAACATAAGATATGACTCTCTTGGGTCACGAATGAAGAGCATACCCGACGAGGCTAAAGTCAAAGTGTTAGCAAAATAATCTAAGTCAGCATGACAAGGAGCCAACCAATATATACCTAAAAGAATATTAAAATCAACCATATCTAATACAAGAAAGTCCAGCAAAGTCTCATGCCCAACAAAAGTTACAATACAAGACTGGCCCACTCGATCCACTACTAAAGAATCACATATTGGGGTGGATACATAGATAGGCATCATAAGAGGCTTACTGACAGAATCAATACCCAAAGAAAAATATACAAACACATAGGGAAAAGTCGATCTGGGATAAAATAATACAGATATAGGTCTAAAGTAAATGGGAAGATACCTATAATCACAGCATTATAAGCCTTTAAATTTGGTCTGGATGGTATGGCATAGCACTGCTTATGACAACCAACTACCAGAGTTGCCCCACAAACACCACTGTAGGATCCACCTCCTCTACCTCTCGCTTCTCAAGTAGTACCCCAATCTCTGACTTCTAAAGTAAGAGTATTCCTAATCATATGATGGGGGTAGTTCTAGGACAAATAGCCAATCTTACGGCCCATGTAATAGACTATGACCTGCATCAGTAGAAGAAGGTACCACTAGGCTCTAATGTCCACCCTGCACTACATAAACCAAAGATCCACCACCTAAACTTTGTAAAGTCATTGCATTGGCCTACCCTAATATCCATGAGAACATCTAAAATCTCTACCACAAGAAGACTAATCTCTGGACTCATCAAAATGGTGTACCTTCTTGGCACCTCCATGAGATGCCCGAACAATAGACTCAATCATCTTAGCTTGATCTATAATAATATGAAAATGCCCCAAATAAGACAAGCTATGATGTAGCAAACTGAAGGAAGACATCCAAACCTTTCACAAACTTCTTAATATTCTCAAACTTAGTTGAAATACTAGAATAGAAATATCTAGACAAGGCACAAAAGTGTGACTCATACTCTTCTATAGACATACAGCTCTACTACAGGAGGTCAAATATCTCACAGATCTGATCTCTCAAATTATAAGGCACAAATCTATCTAGAAAGGCATCAACAAATTGATCACATAATATATCAGGAGTGTCAATAAGTCTACAACCAATAACTGATCTCCACTAATCTCTAGCTAAATATCTCAACTGATAGGTAGTATAAGCCACTCCATGCGACTCCAACAAATTCAAATTATGCATCTTCTTTCAGCAATCAATCAAAAACTCATAGGCATCCTCATCTATAGCACCACTAAAACTAGGAGGACCTAAACAAGTAAGTCTCTCAAACCTTTTCTAATCCTCAGAAGACATCACAGTACTTCCTGTAAGAAGTGACATAGTGAATCTTGTAGGTTGAGATCCTTTCTATGGGAGTAACATAGATGAAGGTTGAACTTCCAACCATAGGAAAACATGCTCATATATCGGTGTTAATATAAAAATAAGACTCGGGGTATGAGGAGTACCCAATAAGAAGGTGCAATAGAAGGAACCATACTCTGAATTGGAAGAACACCCGGCATAGCCAAAGTAGAGCCCTCTAAAGGGTCAACAAATGCACTGACAATCCCTCTTACACCGGGGCAAACAAACATTGAAGAATTATGGTAGAACCCATACCTCAAACTAGCTCAACACGAAGCTTAGGGGAGAGTCCCCTAGCACTCCTCCTAGACGGGGATGAACTATAGAAAAGTCCCACCCTCGAGTCTATCCATGTCTCAAGGCTCATCCTCTCGAATGAACTCCCTCCCATAATGAAGGCTCCACATCACTGACCTTATGGAACCTAGTAAACACCATTTATGTTAAAAGAGTTAATCATAACTCAGAACATAAGATATGAAAGAACATCACATAGTAAGAAAAATAAGAATTTTTTTTTGAAGACATCCCATAACCTCTCGAAGATAGATAAAGAAGTTTACACATTGATCCATAAGACTCTAGTAGAAACTCGGTTCTTACACCATTGAGACTAATAAAACCTGGTTGCTCTGATGCCAATTTGTCATTACCTAAAAATTAAGGATCATGATGGCACTTGTCGCGGCGTACCTTGACAAGTAAGCCTACCACCCAAACTAATACACAAAGTTCAAAAGATAGAAATACACCTAAGGTAAGGCTTATAGAATAAATTCAAACCACACAAATATGACAAGTGTAGATGGAATATAAACAAAATTCAGCCATAAGTTCTAAAACCTAGTGTCAATAATATAAGAACTACTAATACAACCATGAGTCAAGTACATTAGAAATAACCACACAGGGTCAATATCTTTCTCTAAATACAAATAAAGACATAAAAACTATAGAAAGATAAATGTGAACTTCAAATGTATAAATGTCGAACCGCTACACAGAGTAAATCCTAAGGCGCTCGAAATTAACCAATCTGAGGTGCACTCGAGCTAGGACCTGCACCAAAAAGGCACAGTAGGTGTGAGTATGATCCACTTGTGCTTAATAGGCATTATAATCCCAACCAAAGTAGTAAATAAAGCATACAAAATATACACTAAGGGTGTGTCACCTGTAATCAGAAAAAGTCCCACAATAATAGCCACTGCTTTTGCACTAACGGTTCTATAATATAAACACATGATAATTAAAAAACACACCAAATAGGAATAAAATTACACACAATATCACATATAAGTTAAATTAAAGTGGAATATATCTAATCAAGATTATTGAATACTAATAAAGGAAGAAAGAAAAAATAGACATTAAGAAGTCAAGATATAGAACAAGTAGTTAGATGATGAGTCAATATGGAAATAAAAGTACAACATAAACAAAATAAACCAAATTCGATATATATGATGATAAGGATAAGGATGATGATGATAAGGATGCATAAGGTTGACACATACCTAGAGTTTGGCACAAAGCCTTAGGTTTGGCACACATCCTTGGGGTTGGCACACAACCTCTGTAGTTCCAGTATTTCTAGTATTTTAACATTTTCAAGTATTTTAAAATCCATACATAATATAAGACACAAATCAACTGCATATCCATGACAACAAGTTAATATAAAGCAATAAAATAAGCAATGATGCATATGATAACATGAGAATGATGATATAATGTTCACAAAAATACAAAATGAGCATTTCCATAAACAATCTACATGGTGTATTTTTCACAACCACTCTTTATGATGTATTCCAAACACCAAACACAATGTTACTATTCCAAACTACATGAGCCAACATCCACTCACTATTTCCTCTATCCATGAATTTTTCACATAATTCATATTCCCACAAAGTATGAATATATATATATATCATAATATGCCAAAGGATCCATAATAGGCACTTCTAACAACACAATACAATAATTCATATGTATTCTAGGCTATTTGATCATGAGCGAATTAATACATACAAATGCCAATATTTACCCATATGTGTACTTGTTCTATGAGCTAAAACTTATAAATTATCTTGATTTTGAGTTAAAATAACATTCTCGAGCTAATGGATGTGATTAGTGTTGTAGGGTTTGATCATAGTGCAATGGAACATGCTTCAATGCACTATTGTGAAGCTTTTGGACAATGAAAGGACTTGGAGCAACATGCTGAGAAAAAAAATACTGGAATATGGTTCAGAAAGTATGGAACAAATTTCAAAAGTAATAGAACATACAAAAATCTAGAAATTGAGAAAATTAAATACCAGTATGCCACGAACCTTAGCCTCTGTGATAGGATCCGTGTCACGTTGATGGGATAAATGATGATGGCACAATCCAATAAGCATGTGCTATATAGGTATGCCACGGTCCTTAGTCTCTACAATAGGATCCATGACACGAAGGCTATATTTTATCCCATGGCATAGTCTAGTATTCATCCGCGATACTGGTGTGTCATGCACCTTAGCCTCTTCATTACAGTCTGTGGAACGGTGAGGTGTTAATTTCATGCAATCTAGCCCTACTATAAAAGTAACATTTAACACAATTGACAAAATTTTTGGCATACAAAATGGCAAGGGAAAAACATTTATGAGAGCTTTATTAGGGTTCTTTCATTTAAAAACTTTCAACCTTGAATTTGGTATGATTAATAATATTTATTGGATGTTCATTTTGAACATGAGAGGCTAAACGCCATTGTGTTGGAGTAGAGGCCAATCACATGGTTGTATTTAAATATTCTTAGAGTGGTTAAGCATTACTTTATCGCATGGGTTTTTCTTATTCTCTTGATCTTAGTATTTTAATTAATGTCTACTATTTACATGTTTAATCTTCTTGTAAAGTACGAAGGAGAATCATTAGGATAAATCAAAGAGTTCAAAGAGAAAGTTATTATTCCTTTACAGAACAAAAGATTTAAATTAGCGACTAGTATTAGAATATACCTAGAATTCCTTGTTTAGTTCAATTGCAGGAAGATAACTTAAAGTATGTAAAATGGATGATCACATCCCTGCTCAATGATGTAGTTGTTATGTCATTTTAGATTGAAAATTAGAGGCTCGAAAGACCATGATCATAACCTTAACCCTGCGAATCAGCAACATGATAACCAACATATAACGATAAGGATAGATATTTACTTGATTGTTAAGAGTTACTTGACCTTGGAATTATTCCTCGTATTGTTTATAACCTTGTATACATTTCTATTAACACACATTGTTCTTTATTTATTAGTTAAGTATTTACTATATTGTTACAACAATTTTCATACTATGAAACACTTGAATATAATATTGTTGTAAATAAGATTAAGAAAAGTGATACTCAAGTAGTACGTATGGGTTTGACATTTGATTATTTTGAGTCACTATATTACTTGTACAATCACGTTCTATTGCATGTGCGATAAGTCATAACATGTTTTTGGTGACGTTGCCTAGGACTCAAATAATTAGTAATTTTCAAATTTGTTTTTTTATTATAAATTTAAGTGTTAATGTAATGTCCTGAGACCACCCCCTGGATGTCACACGTTGCTTAGAACCACAGGTGATCCTAAGCTAACCCATGATACTTGCATGACTCATGAGCAACTAAATATTTTACATAAATCTAAAAGGGATAAGCAAAAGAAATGTCTTTAATTGAACATGTTCAAAACAAAACTATTTAAAATTATTACAACTCTACTAATAATGATTATGGGTAGCAGGGAAATGACCCCAGCCATCCCAAATCAATACGACTGAATGAAAGAATGATACTTAAAATATAGTCGACTCGAGTCCCCAAATCAAAAGAACTCGTCACTTATTGACTGGAAGCTGCAAATTGTCTGATTATGATGTGTGAACTACAACTTGTACCTACATTATGAGAAAATATAGCACATAGACATATATATGGGTCAGTACTTCTAGAATGTACTAAGTATATGGGAGTGAATATATAAGTAAAAAAATAACTGAATATTCATATAAACTTTCAAATGAGGCATGCTAAGTGAAATGACTCACCTTGAGCTTGAATAAAGCAACGACTGTAAAATAATGAACATGAGTAATACCATATAAGGATAAACTTTGTAAGCCATAACACTTAGTTCTAACAACTTTGCTTTTATTCTTTGTTTTGGGAGGTTATTCTAACCGATATAAACTAGGTGAGATATCATGGAGTCCAATGTTACCCACATTGAGGAGAGTTTTTCTACCCTTTCCAATGGAATAGAACCTTAACTTATGTAATCACTATACATAACCCATATTGGGACTTTAATCTATGGTGACACATAGTTTTGGGGCATGTGACCTAGGAATCATACCCAACTTGATGCTAATACTACTCCCATATTACTTATATGCTCATACTTTAGGAAATCCACTTTAAAATAGTATAAGGTTTTATAGAATAAAAACCAGTTATGCTTCTCTTTCTTTAAATCATAATCAAGATGGACAAATATGGATTCCATATCTTATCTTAAGATCAAAAGATCTATGTTTTTCTTTAAACCATGAGGATAATAAATGATAGTGGATTTCAAGCCTTATCTTTGAATCAAAAGATTCAAACTCTCCTTGAAAAGTTAGTGATTAAACGTAAGCCTTAAAATCTAGTGCTTTCATTTATATAACATGAAATACAATATCATGCTTAAAACTTACATAGAAATACTTCATCAATTTAATAAACTTCAAGCGTAAATAATAGAATTATCTAAGTAGTAATAATGTAAATCAAAGCATGCATAAAAAGGGGGTATTACTTATGCAAATCAATCTTTACATCATATTATAATATTATAACTCAAAACTATAAAGGTTGGGTATGAACCCTAATTTCAATTTATGTAAATTAAACTTTTAAACAAGTTTTGGGAAAAAGGATAAAAGAGTATCTTTGTTCATAACCCCTACATACCTTGACTGGATGAATCCTTAGAGAGAACTTTGAATTTGGAACTTAACTCCTTTATTCTTGAGAGATGACACTTGGATTTTGTTCTTGGTAAGATGGGTAGGGTTTTTAATTGCTTACTAATTATTTAGGGTTAAGTGAGAGGAAATATCATGATTTAAGTCCTCTTAAATTGTTCTAGAATGATTAGAAATTAGTTAGGGGTGTGAAAAGACCTCAACGCCTTTAAACTAAGTCAAAATATAGCAATTTTTGGCACTATGCTATTGCTTAGCGATGCACACCAATCACACACATGAGGTTGTATGGAGCATGACAATAGCACACCTTATCCAATGGCTATTTTCTATTTCCATACGATGCACAACCTTAGTATAATCATAACTTCTTGCTCGGGTATCAAATCAAGGAGAAATTTGTATCGTTGGAAAGCTATTTCAATTATGTACAACTTGATTGGTCTTGAGATGAAAAATTACACATATGTAAAAAGTTATACATATTCAAAGCTGACCCTTGAAGAATTGAATACAAAGATTTGGTTGAATCAAAGGCTCTTAGCTCAACCTCGATAGCAATTTACATACTATAATAATATTATGACATATATATTAAAATATAAATCATGGAATAAGAGTTTACACACATAGGAACACCGGTTTAATTTCTAGCTAAAAAATATGTTGTGTTACGGTTAACAACTCCATCTTAGCAGCTGACTTTTCCAGCCAAAGTGATATATCGGACTAGCATGATAAAAAAAATTGGTTAAGCCTTATTCAAATCCTAAATGGATATTTTATCTTAGGCGGAGATCAGAAACACTCCAAAACCAATTCAGCAACTACAAATAATAGAGCTGGTAAATGTTGATACTACGAGTAGATCAGAAGTTAGATCTCAACTTCAAATGCCAGAGATGGTAAATATTGTTCCAGCAATAGAGAAGAATCTAGAAATTTTTGTGAAGTGGTAATCCCACTTACGAACAATTCTACTAATAGAATCAACAATCCAGCTGCTAGTGGTCGATTTGAATTAAAATAAAATATGGTGCAACTTTTTCACACATGTGGGAAATTCACAGGTTTATCTCATGAGGACTCACAACAACATATACCAAACTTCATTCAAATTAGTGATACCTACATTCCCACTGTGGTATCTACTGATGATATAAGACTGACTCTCTTCCTTTTATCGCTATAGGGCGAGGAAAAAATATGGTTAAACATGGAACCATCAAACTCCATTACCTCCTAGGATGATTTGGCGCAAAAATTCCTTATTTGATGCTTTCCATCTGGGAATACAACACGGGTAAGTATTTAAATTCTAAGTTTCAAGATTAAAGATAGAGAGAATCTGTACCAAGATTGGGAAAGATTCAAGTCTATGCTTCAGAATTTCCATCACCATTATTAGACTAATGATATGTTAGTGCACACTTTTATTGAGGATCTTGAACCAAATACTAATATTCTCTTGATTAACCTACAGGTGGATAGGCACTAAAAAGGACTTAAGATGAATTGTACACATTGATGAATTGGATTTCACAAGGGAATCCTAAGTGGCATGATAATGCAATAAGGAGTGATCCGAAGAAGTGTGTAAGGGTAATGGAAGTTGACCAATTTATGATTATATCAGCATAAATTACTGTATTATAGAATTAGATAACTACACAATTAAACACTAAAAATCTAAGAATCACACCAGTAACAATAAGTGCAGTATATTAGGCTCAGACTTGGTGTAAGGTGTATGGAAAAAGTGACCACGCAACAGATGCTTGGGCAACTTACCCAAAGTTAGTTTATTATATGGGAAATACATAATCAAGGAAATTAAAACTTTAGAAATACATATAATCCTGACTATTCTAATCATCCTAACTTCTCATGAGGTAGAAATCAAGGATAGAATGCTAATCAATTTTATGGGCCTATAAATCAAAATCAGTTGCAGCATACTCTTGTTAAGTAATATTAAAGAGATGCTAAAACAGATTATGACAACTCAAGCATAATTGGAAGAAGAAGTAAAGAATTTGTAGATGGTTATAAGGAACTTGGAGATTCAAATGGGTAAGATTGTAGGGGCACAAAAACTAGACCTCAAGGAGGTTTACCTATTAATACTAAGCCAAATCCAAAATAGGTGAATGCAATTTCTACTTTGAGTTGGCTGCAACTGAAGGAGTTAGAATGAATAACAAAGTTACTGATGGTGTAAAAGCAAAGATTGAAAAGAAGGTTATGGAAGTGAAAGCTTAAAGCATGGAAACTAAGGTGGAAAGTGTGAAACCACCTCCACATTTTCCACAAAGGCTAAGCAAACATCAAAAGGAATCTTAGTAGAAGAAGTTCATTGATGTGTTGAAATAGGTTCACATTAATCTTTCTATCATTGATGTTTTGTTGAGGGTTTCTAAATATGCAAAGTAAATTAAGGATGTTGTGGCCAACAAGAATCGCTTAATAGGATATGGTATTGTTGCACTTACTGAAGAGTGCATATCACAAATTTAAAATAGATTTCCCACAAAGATGAAGGATCTGATAAGTTTCACTATTCAGATTACAATCGGGAAATCTATAAGATCTTTAGGCATATGCAATCTTGGTGTGAATATATATCTTATGCACATATCCTTGTTACAAAAGATGCGGTTAGGCAACCTGAGGCCCACCACAATAATTTTGCATTTGGTGGACCGTTCACTTGCTAGACTTGATGGAATAGTTCAAGATTTATTAGTTCAAGAGGGGTTGCTCATCTTCCTGATGGACTTCATCATTCCTGATTTTGATACTGATCCAGAAGTCCCATTTATTTTGGGATGTTCTTTTTTAGCAACTGGGCATTTATTGATTGATATATTTTTAGGGCAGTTGACTATTGATGATCATGACAAGGTCAAGATATTTGACATGTATAAGGCGATGAAGCTGCCAGCAGTATATAAAGAATTGTTCGCTATCACAGTTATAGACCTTAAGTCTGACTTTCACCTTATTACATCCAAGGACCCTCTAGAGCAAGCATTGGTAGGATATGATATTTTTGGTGATGTTGGAACATTTGAAATGGTTCCAATTTTTGATGTGGCAAGAATTATTACCAAAAATACTGAATTTAATCCTTTGAATAGACCTCTTGGCCCCTCTCCCTGAGAATATATTAAGAAAGCACCAAAGTTAGAGCTTAATACTTTACCATCTCATCTAAAATATAATTTCCTTGGTGTTGATGATACTTTAACTATAATTCTCTCTACAGGTCTATTTGATATTCATGTAAAGGAAGCATTATCAATACTTAGGATAGTAAAGAAGGTGATCGAATGGCAAACGTCTGACATTCAAGGAAATAATCCTTTTTTTGTATGCACAAAACATTTGCAGAGTAATAACATAAGTAGAGTGTGAAACATCAGTGAAAATTGAATCCAGTGATGCAAGAGGTGGTTAGAAAGAAAGTGATTAATTGGCTCAATACAGGGGTGGTTTACCCAATCTCAATTAACAAATGGGTCAGTCCTATACAGTTTATCCTAAAGTAGGGAGGGATGATTGTAGTGACAAATAAGAATAATTAATTGATCCCAACTAATACAGTAACTGGGTAGAGGATCTGTATGGATTATAGGAAGCTCAATGAGGACACCTAAAAGGATTATTATTGTATCCCATTTATTGACAAAATTTTAGATAGACTTACGTGGCAAGAATATTCCTGCCTCCTTGATATTTATTAGGGGTACAATTAGATAGCCATGCCACCGGAAGATTAGGAGAAGTCAACCTTCACATGTCTTTATCAGGCATATTCCCTTTCAATTTTTCAATGCACCTACAACCTTCCAAAGGTTTATGATGTCCATCTTCTATGACATGGTGGAGGATTTCATGGAGATATTTATGGATGATTCTTCTATTTTTGGAAACTCATTTGATGTTTGTTTGCAGAATTTAGAGAGGGTATTGGCTCGGTGTTAGGAGATAAATTTAGTCTTGAACTGGATAAATTCCATTTTTTTTGTTAAAGAGGGTATCTTCTTTGATCTAGAGGTGTTACAAAGAGGACTGGAGGTAGATAGGGCTAAAGTTGAGGTCATTGAAAAGCTACCATATCCAGTGCCAGTGAAAGATGTGAGAAGCTTTCTTGTACAAGTAGGGTTTACAAAAAGGTTTATCAAAGATTTCTCACAGATAGAAAGTCCCATGTGCAAGTTGCTGAAAAAAAAGGCAATGTTTTAATTTGGGGATAAGTTTTAGAAAGAATTTGATAAATGGAAAAGAAGATTGAATGATGTGCCCATATTAATTTCTCCTGACTGGGGACTATTGTTCAAGCTAATGTGTGATGCAAGTGATGTGGTTGTCGAAGCAGCATTGGGGAAACTTAAACACAAAGTATTTCATTCTATCTATTATGCTAGTAAGACCTTGGACACGACCCAAATTAATTATACAGTAATAGAGAAAGAGACACTGACCCTTGCTTATGCAATTGACAAATTTAGTGCATATTTGAAAGGCACAATGGTGAATGTTTACACAGATCACACTGCCATCTGATATTTATTTAATAAGAAAGATGCAAAGCTATGATTACTTAGATGGATTATTCTCCTCCAAGAATTTTATTTGGAGGTTCATGATACAAACAGAGCTGAAAATCAAGTGGCTAACCACTTATACAGGCTTGAAAGTTATCCTAATGTTGTTGATGATATATTATGTATTCGAGAGGAGTTTTTAGATGACCATTTGATGGCACAAGATGTAGCAAAGGTACTGTGGTATGCTGATATAGTGAACTTGTTGGTTAGTGGTATATATTATCCAAATGCCACAAATCATCGAAAGAAGAAGATATTTCGCAATTCTCACTTTTACATGTGGTCTGAGCCTTATATTTTCAAACAAGGCGCTGATAGAATAGTGAGAAGATGTATTTTAAAAGCTGAATCCAAACAGGATCTATAAATTTTCCTTTCATCACATTATGGAGGTCATTATAAGGTGAAAGGAAAATACAAAAAGTATTGTAGTCTGTTTCTTTTGGCCTACATTGATCAGAGATGCTATTGCTTATGTAAGAGAATATGACCAATTCCTGAGAATAGGAACTATATCAAGGCATCCTAAATAATATCTTGGAAGTGGAAATTTTTTATGTGTGAGAGATAGATTTTATGGGCCCGTTTCCACCATTGAATGGTAATCAGTATATTTTGGTAGATGTAGATTACGTGTCCAAGTTGGTAGAGTCTGTAACTCTCCCCACTAATGATGCTAAATGTCATGACCCAAGGATACCCCCTGGTTGGAACACACTCCTTAGAACAACTAGTGATCCCAAGATAACCTATGTATTGGCCTGATACTTGAGCCACTGATTTAAAATCGAAATAAAAGCTAAATTTACAAAGCATAAGAATAATCATAAGAAAATCCAAATATGTATAATATTGATAAAGTTTACAACATGATGAAATTGAAGAAAGAACTCAAGTTGCATATCATGACTCTGACTAACTATCTATGAAGCCTCTACTATGCTGACTGTAGGTGGATGGGACATGATTCCAACTACCACTAATGAATACACATGGATTTCAAAATACAACACATGAACTTAAATGGACTGGAGTTCTCAAAATGAGAGAGCTCATCACTTGTTGCTTGAATGTTGAGAATTGTCTGACCATGATCTGTGGACTACAACTAGTACCTACATTATGAAAAAATATAGCCACAAACGTCAATATATGATTAATACATTGGAATGTACTCTATATGGAGACATGTACAAAATCATGAAAATATTTAAAACATGCTTTAAATATAAGGATATAAGTTATTTGCTAAAACATACATTAAAAACATGTTTATACGTGAAAACTGTAAGTTATAGTGATATTTATATGTTAATGAGTTGAAAACAATTTTGCAAGTTGGGAAGAGGTAAAAACATGAATACTATATGTGAACCTCATATAAAGCTAAACATGTAGTAAAACTGAATTGAAGATCATGTCTGGATACTGAGCATGAAAACATGAACATGTAAAATTGAGAATGTAAGACTAAGAAAAAACATCTATTGAAATGATCAAAATAAATGAATGATTTATATCTAAATAACATAATAAAAGATGTATGAATAACTAATATTTTTATACTTGGTCAAGAAATCCTACACTGACATACTTTGAATACTGAATAATGACTTTGGGAGCTATCATGTAACCGACATAAATCATGTGAGCTATCATGGTGGAAAACATCTGACCTAGATGAGGAGGGATATTCTATCCTTTCCATCGGAGTAGAACCTGAAATGGAGTTACTAAACAGGGCCCATTGGGCAAGGGGAAACACTCTCTGGTGAGACCCCTAAAGCTACGGTGGCACGTAGTTTCTGGGGAAGCAGGATGCATTGAACCCACACTTCCCACTAAGTGTTAAATCTTACTCCGAACTAAAAGATACTAAAATACTAACTGGTGTTGCACTGGTAACTAATAATCTTAGGCCATTCTATTATCTAAACAATAGTGCATACAGATTTTGAGGTAATAATAAACATATATACTAATATTGCTCAACATGATCATAACATAATGAGTTTAATAATAAGATCATGAGTTGATAGACTCATTACTTAAAAGGTATGAAACGAAAGTAACATATAGGTATCGAGTAGTTATAACCCGCCAGCACAGAATGATTATGAAATTTGATAACAACACTTAAAACGGTGACATAAATTCACAATTCAAAGACCTAAAACACAAGATATTTTAATAACCTGATAAATTGCATCAATGTAAACATGAGAACGAGTTAACCTCGGGATAATATCATTATTATATAGTTTAAAGCATAATTCGAGAATTTGACATGATGCCAACTAACATGACCTAGGGTTTTGGATCTTCAACAATGTAGGAACATGATTCACTTGGGATAAAACTTTAGCATGGCTTGAATGTAATACTACGGATAAATTTTACATTTTACATAGAACTTGATCGTAATTAGAGTAAAATTCATACTTGAATCAAAAGAGGGTTTTTGGGATCAATGGGAGAAAGGAACCCATTGATGATGCCCCACATTCCTTAATTTGATGACTCTTTGGATAAATCTTGAAATTGGAACTTTAATTTTTGAATTCTTAAGGGAAGAAACTTGAATTTTATTCTTGGGAAGAGGGCAAGGGTTTTGAATTGTGTATTGGATGCTTTGGTGTTAAGAGTGGAAATAATGTATTTTAAGACCCCTTAATTCATTTACGAATGATTAGAAATGGGTTAGGGGTGTGAAAATACCTCAACGCCCTTAAATTAAGTCAAAACGGAGCAACTTTGGCACTTTGTTTTACTGAGAGGCGCACAGCGAAAACACACCTAAGGGTGGGTGGGGCATGCCAAAATCACACCTAAAGATGTGCGTCGCACACCAGAAGAACACCCCATCCAGTGGCTATTTGTGTTTGTCATAAGACGAACGACCATAGAAGGGGGTTTATTTAGCGACGCACACCTAATTCCAACATACAGAAACACCCCCAACACAACCCATAACATCTAAACATGGTTTACCATTTAAACAGGGGTCCTGAAGGTCATTTTGAATGCATTTACAGAGCGTTAAAAGCACTGAGTGTTACACTTACTGTTTCTCACGAAAATAGTCATAACATTTTGCTCAGATATCAGATTAAGGCAAAATTGGTATCATTGGAAAGCTAATACCATTATCTATAATTTGGTGGTTCTTGAGATGAAAAATTAGACATATGTAAAAAGTTAAACATGTTAAAATCTGACCACTATAGAATCAAATACCAAAATTTGGCCCAATCAAATGCTCTTAGCTCAACTTTGCTCTAAGTGATTCCTATAAACATTTTTCCACCTCATAAGGACTCTTCGTACTAGGCTAATTATTATGAAATATGTATTCAAATATAATTCATGGTAGTTGATTTTACATACTTAGGAACAACAGTTTGATTTCTAGCTAAAAAATGTTGGGTGTTACATTATCTCCCCCTTGGAATCATTCATCCTCGAATGATGGGTAGGAACTTACTAAAACTTTAGAAGTATGAAATAATGTAGACATGACATGTCTGCTAAGGAAGGAGATAGATGAGATGAAACATTATAAATTTCATTATAAAACTGACTAAGATGACTTGACTATATTGTCTATAACAAGCTGATTGATGATAAGAGTTTATCAATCACTAAAATTTTCTTGACATGATCATATGTATAGAAATTTGATGTGATAACTGATGCAACAAAATTCCAAGAGTTACTATGGATTGGATAAAGTACATAACATCTCATTAGGAATTATCCTTCAAATAAAAATGTATAGGAATAAAAAGAAAAGTGGTTCTTGGAATCACCAAGTACTTTATGTAAGAACAATTCATGAAACAACGAGACTAAGGTCGTACATGGTGTATTACAATGTCTGAGCTGAAATACATGGAAAATTGAGGTTATTGCCTAAACAATTATGAACTAAACCATGACTAAATATCTAAATTAGAGACAAAAGCATGGACTGAATTGAATTCACAACTTGCATGGACGTGAATGAATTACCTCATGGAATAGACATATTTGTGAAACAGCAGATAGTAAGACGGGATGGAAAGATGGAAATCAATAGGAACTTATCTAACAAATTGCTAACCTTAATTTCTAGCTATACAAACTAACTAATACTGAAATTTCATAGTCAACTAGAGTATTTCTTTAACATTCTTGCAAAGAAGTTCTAATAACATTTTGGAGCAATGAATTCTTGGGTATGATCTGAGTAAGATATCTGAATAAGGAATCACAATGTGGCTATAACTCCACAACACGGAACATAGGCCTATAAAACATAAACTAGGATAAAATAACTAGGCCTTAGACAATGCAACTACTAACTTTCAAGCTTACCCACACTAATAAAATACTCTTTCAATTATAATTTTACCTTCAAATACCATGCTCATTTGATTGAACTTATAATTTTCACATGGGTACAAATAACTACTTCAACCTAAGTCTGAGTTAAACTACATACTCTCGCCATGTTCAAGCTTAACTCTAAATTACAAAGTGCAACACACAACACCGTAATACTAGTCTAATCCATGAATTAGATACCCCATGCATGTTTCATAGCTCTTATCTCATGAATAATTCTTCATACCACTCCAACAACTAAATTCAACCTCTTACAAGGAATTCACTAGCGCATAATGCACCCATCCACTTATATACCAAAAGGACGTTCAATCCTATAATTATAACCACGTACGAACTTCTAGGCAAGCAACCCACCAAAGCATCTTTCCATACTCTCTAATACTTCTATCAATAACAACTTTCATACATTATCCCCAATAAAACAGATACAAAATTCTCATCTATCCATGACATATATCAAAATCCCTTCCTCAATCATCATTCAACATTATATCCTTAGATAAAACAAGCATACAATAATCTTTTCATAATACAAAAATTTACTCTCTTCTAGCTAAACAATTGTTCATTACCACTATCTTGACATAAGAAAAGGTCATTGAAAGGTTAGAACATGAGGACCTGAAGCATAAAAGAATAGTATATATAACTTTAACGCTTAACTGAGGCCTGAGGAATAGAGTATCAACGACATCAATTAATTACAGAGACCAAACCTAAGGGCATAAATGCGATAAATCTGAATTTCACTGATCATTACGAGTGTACCATTGAGTACCTAGAACTAAACATACTTTAAAGCATGAGTACTTGAGTCATGAGCTGCATGACCTGAGTTTAGTGTTCATAAATTCATGGAATATAATTTGTACTTCTGAGTGAACTAGAACTCTTTATACTAGGAACTGGAATGTACATGATTCTATGGAAGTGCATGAAGATAAGCTATAATCATAGAGCTGACTTGTAAGGAATGAATAGATGTCATGATGACTGAAGTACAAAACTTTGTAGTGAGATAATAATGGGACAGGCATCTTCCTCTCTTACTAATGTTCTACAATACACTTTCATCATTACTATAATCTGAGAGCCTAACATGGTCCCTTGTTCTATCATCTCCCCTTAGCTTTAAGCCATTATTCAAATTTTGTGTACCTCTTCAATAAACTCTAAACTAAACTTCAACCACTTTACTCTAAAGTCTGAGATATAACAATACACATAAATAATAAACTCACCTTGAAAGACTACACCTAAAACTATAAAACCCACTGTTAATACTTTCTTCTGGGATAGAACTCTTAACTTTCGATAGCTCTAATAGTCATCATATAACAACTTAAACACTGACTAACTTAGAATATTTAGGAGTATCACCATATCTTGAGTTAACACCATCTAGATTTTCAACATTTCATTCTATTAACTCAATCAACAAAGATTCAAACTTATTCTAACACTTAACATGGATATTCCCAAACTTTTAATGAAACATAATAACTTCATTCTTGAATATTCCCTTAATTTATACTACCCTTAACTTTCCTTAGCTTCAACAATCATCACATACTTACACCCTTCTTTACAACATACTTTCCTCACTAAACACATAATTTTCCTCTTTTCTTCATAGATTAATAATATTACATCTCTAAAATTATATTTTACCCTAAACCATGAGAATTACCATTACACTAACATACCCAAAATTATCAACCTATAACCAATAACTTAGCTAGTAAGAATATCAAATACTGCATGATCTCATTCATACTTAACAACTCAAGGGTACTATCTAAGTACACATATTGTTAAAACTTATAAGTAATACAATCCTATATCACCTTGGGTACACCTCAAAATCATAACCACACCATCATACTTAACTTCAAATCAAAAAACTTAAATTCTTGCATATGCTATTTCAATCATATTGATTCACCTTTCATACAACTACCCTTATTGATACATAACATACTAAATCTAGATAAGCACTATCCTCACTTTAATGCTGCTAAACTACTAGGTTCAAGCTTTTTACTCTAAATTATATATTGTCATAGGATTCTAAGAAAGGATCTGAGGGCACATTAGACTTTGGCTCAATACATGATTTTTCATGATCATGAATGAAATCTTTTATACTTTAGAACATAAAGGCACAGGTGGGATTCTTTTTGAGCCAATATAAAATCTCATAACTATCTGTGGGGATTTTCTGAAAAAAACTTTATCTGAAAGAGTTTAAGTTTTACTGTTATTGTTACCTAAAAAATAAGGTAGAGTTGACATGTTTGGAGAAAGATGAGAATTTGTATAAGTTTCTTATTGAACATTTCTACTGCATGATCTAAGATATTAAAGAAAGAAAACATTTCCTAAATTTTTTGTAGCCTCTCAGAGAAAAGTACAGATGTCTAGGACACTTATTAGATACCCTAGGACACTTGAACCTTATGCTTTTATACTAATTTTTTCTTCACCCAAGGCTACCCCCTGATCGAACATGATGCTTAGAACCACAAGTAATCCCCAACTAACCCGTGTAATGGCATGATACTTGACTACCAATTTAAAATGCAAACAAAGTTAAATCTATTATGTGTGAGCTAATGCTAGCACATTTAAGGCTTTTAACTAAGAATAATTGCAAATTCTTAAGCAACTTTTGTCATTTTTGATTGGTTTATGTTTAATTTTGCAGTTTAAGCTGATATGATAGAGAACTAACAAAAACGAAAGCAAAGAAGTTGAAATCTGAAGAAATCTGAAGACAAGTATGGCTGATGATATTTGTGATAAGTCGCCAGCCCTGTGATAAGTTATCTAAGTCGTCGTCAGCAGTAAATAAAGAATTGGCCTAAGTTGAAAGTGTGATGACATTTTATGATAATTCATTAAGGGTCTGATAAGCTGTCAAGAATATCTTCAGCCTGAGGCATTATAGGAGAACTGAAGTAGAGCTTTGACGATATTTTGTGATATGATGTCATAAAGTTGATTAGTTTTCAAGTTTGTCGTCAGCCTTAAACAGGAATAGCCAAAACTGAAGAAGCAACTATTGATAACGCTCAATCTACAGCTCTCGTAGGAGTGTAAAGCGGTCGTTAGCAAATATAGAACCCAACCTGGGTTGGGTATCGATCCCACAGGGAATAGCTTGGTCAACAAGTAAGCAACGATTACTAGACTTTTAGTGCAAGTCTCGTAAAAAAAGGGGGGAGTCTTGTCGTTCAAGTAATGTAACCAAAATAAGTGAAAAACGGCAATAGCAAAAGAAAGAATGTTTAGTAGGTTGTGAAACAATGAGAATTGAGGAGTTGGGGTTATGTCCACCTTCTGAGTTATACGTCTCTATTGACTATGAGTGTGTTGAATTCAGACATGTATGTGCTTATAGAGAATTGTATTCGATGGTAAATCCAGGCATCTTTCGACCTATTCGAGGATTATTTCACTTTAACTCTTTCGAGCTTAAAGCGTGTCTAACGGTACGAATTCTCCAAGAGGTTAATCCAGTTACGGCACTAACTTTTTAATAGGGGATGGGACCCTACTACCTTGGCATTATCTCTTTTCCAGACAGATAACCTTTCTTTCGAACAAGTTAAATGTTATACTGGCGTATTCTTGCGTTTGCAACCACAAAGAATTTAGATTAAGATGAAGAGAATAATGATATAAGCATCATACGTGTCAACGAACTCACAAACTCACAACAATAGATAGTATTTCATACGGATTCCATAACCCCAACAGAGAAGTTTAGTTACCCATGAATGCGAAGGAAATCACAATTGACATTGTTGTTTTCCCACAATTACGATGGCACGTTGATAATGGTATGGTAGGCGTTTTAGGCGTGAATTCCTTAGCAAGGTAACGTTTCTCTTGTTGCGGAATTTAAGAATAGATGAATAGAAGAAAAATAGAATTAGAAGAAGAGTTGTAGTTGTGAAGTAAGATGAGATGATTTAAAATCTCTAGCAAAATAGGGTATTTATAATACCCATATCCTATTCCTACTAAGCTAATGGAATGCTTAACCAAATCCTACTAAGCTAATGAAATACTTAACCCAATTGTACTAGGTTAATGTATCATTATCCTAATCCTAACAAGCTAATGTAATACTTAACCCAATTGTACTAGGTTAATGTATCATTATCCTAATCCTAATAAATTACTGCTAGTCCCCAAAGTCTTCAGAAATGCTGTTTTAGCCCGGGATAGATTTTCCATGCGCCATCTTTGGTCCTTGGCGTCCAAGATTGGCTTTTCTCCTTTCGTGAAGATTTCTTTGGTGTCAAGTTATCCATGAAATGCTGAATTCTGCTTGATTTATACCTGAAACTTTGCTAATCATGTTCGTTAGCTCACTTACAGGAAAAAGGACTAAAAGTGCATGAAATATATAATTTGTTCTCAAAACTAGGCTAAAATATGGGCAAAATATAGTGCTATAGGCATGTAAATTCGCCTATCATCAACACCCCACACTTGAAGCTTTGTTCGTCCTCGAACAAAATATCATGTCCCTCTAAACATCAACTTAGGGTTTCACAGCAACAACACAAAATATTCGTCAAGACAAGCATAACAATTATCAACAAAGAGTAGTTTTTCGATCATTAGTAGAAACAGTTTAACCTCTAGCATAGACTCGTGATGGTGTTCAACTCATATTCAAAGGTTAAGGCACAAAGAATCATACGCGACTACCCAAAACTCATCAACCATGTGTGTCTCACAATATATTACCCATAATCACACACAAGTATAGCATATTTTTCAAACATGGGTATCAAAATATCCTTGATCTCGCTCTCACAAAGAATTCATATGAAGCAACTGATGACCATAGGCTTGCCCTTAGTGTAATGCTCCACTAAATGTCAGAATGCCAAGCTTAGGATCAACTAGGTCTTTTGATGGTTGTAATGTAGGCTAAGGGATAGGTAGGACAATTTTGGCCAGAAATAGTGACTATGTTCCTAAGCGCTTTAATACATCACATTGTATCATTAACACTTTTCTTTCAAACAACCTTTCTACTTTCTTTTATTCTACCACTCTTTTTCTCCTCTTTTGTTTTTCAATTTTAAACATAACTAACTTTTCAGTTTTCCTTTCTTTTTTCATTTGATAACATACCTCTTATGATAGCACTTCTTTTTCATAGCAATTTCAAGCACCAATGCATTCTAAAGCATCATACTCACCCAATTTCCTCTTATTTTGTCACATGACTTTACACTTTAAAGCATTTAGGAATTTGGATCAAATTATGGTCTTAAAAAAAATGGATTAGGCTTACATATGAGGTTGCCAAAGAAACTAGGCTAAAGGCTCAAAAGGGTTAACTAGGATAATGTCCATGGGTAGGTAAAAATGAAGGTAAAAAAATATAGGTTGCCAAATAAATGCCTAAATAATCTCCTAGACATACACTCCTTATTTTCGCTTTACATACATACCAGGCAAGTTCTAGCATCAGCCACAAGCATAGAATATACTATTATCTCACACACACAAGGCACATGGTCGACTTTATTGAGAGTAGTATAGACTCTTGTCCCAACAGGTGAAGGAATTAAACCAAACAATATCACATAGTGAGTCACAATTAGAGCCTAAATGTCTCAATAGTCATGATTTTAGCACAAACTCTTGTCATAATTTCATGCTCCCTATCAAAATAATTTCATGTGAAGCTAAAAAAAAATTTACTACTAAAAAAACTTTAAAAAAATGAAAAACGAAACAAAAACAAAGCAAACAAACATACATGCGAGTAGAGAAGTATAGCATGCAATACCACCACCCCACACTTATTCGGGACACTGTCCTCAATGGAAAATGAATACGAAGAACCTGGTCAGTCGGACTCGTCCTCAATGTCGGGGGTCATACCCCCTTCGTCGGAGTCGTCGGAGTCAGAATTCTCCTCCATGTCAGAGTCTGGCATTCATCGATCATCATCGGTTGGCACGTCGTCATCGAGAGGTTCCTCAAAGTATGTACCTACTCCACACATCTCCCGTGCATGAATATTCATTGGATAGTAATGGTCCAGCTGTTGGAGCTCTGCAGCAGTGGGAACACGACCTCCACTCATCATTGTAAACCTCATCATGCCGTACATATGGTGGGAGAAACTCTCATCACGAGCATGTCTCTCTGCCATAGTAAGGTTGGTGCCATGTGTTGATTCAGCATCTTTGACCTTTGTGAGGTCAACCTTCTTCGGATTGTGTGGGAGTTTATGGTCAGCTGGTTCCTCTTCGATGTCTTCATTCCTCAATATTGCAGTCAACAGATTTCCGAAGCTAAAATGGGATCGCTTGTGTAGCCTAGCCTTCCGCATTGTAGATCGGATGATTACCCCAATGTTGATAGGGATATTCGTCATCATTGCGTATACTAAGAACACTCTATCTCTTGTTATTTTTGTGTATTGCATCCCTGGAATGAGGCAACAGTTGATCATGCGCAACCATATCCTTGCTTCCCTATTCAAAGAAGCATATGGGAAAGTGTTGTGTCGACCAGTGTCCTTGTGTCTACTCCAGCGTGCCATGGATCTTGTTCCACAGAGTGTGTGTCGAATTGCTCTTTAAGGAGGTCTGCTGTACAGCTCTTTGAATGGTGCTGGATCGACTGAAGGCAAGCCAAGAAAGGAGTTGAAGAAATCCGCATTGAGTTGTAACACCTGGCCCCGAATCTTGACTTCGCTGCCTGTGGTTTTCGGCGACCAGTTGGCATAAAATTCCCTTGTCAAATCAAGATTACATTCTCCCATGTCGAGGAAGATGAAATCCAGATTTAATGCCATGATCTTCGCCAACATGCGCGGCTCCTTCTTCGCTAGGCTTTCCTTGTTTATCACGTCGACATGAACATATGTTCTTTCCTTTTTGTTCCTATACCATTCCTTGGCTTCCTCCTCAAGAACCTATTTTATTCCAAACATTCGGCGTGGTAGTTGCATTGAGGATGATTCTCCTTGCTGCTTGCGGCCTCTTTTCTTGCCCTTTTGGGAAGTGGTAGCCTTCTCCTTGCCTTGTCTCGCTTTGGGTGCCATTGTACCTAAGACTTGAAATAGAGTTCACGTTAGCATAATCTCAATGGATACAATCTATACATAAGCAGTAGGGGTACCACCCCACACTTAGTTTGTTGATACGAATTAGTGAAGTGAAAGTGGTCGATTACTCAGACTTCATCGACATACGTTTTAGGGTCTATATTCCAACAAGAAATTCAGAGATGTATCACTTCTTGCAACCTTTGCAATACTTTCATGTTAGGTATATCAAGACTTCTACATAGGGATTACATCATGGTATAGTTTCTATCAATAATCACAATCGCCTATGTCGGTGGGCAACTATAAGTCTTATTCCGATGAATGGGACATTCTAACATGTAATTATTCAAGTGACAAGAGTATTCAATGTTCATGACTGTAGCAATTCCGCAAGTAGCATAACAATGCATCAAACTGAAATTCAAGTCGGAAACAAGTTAAGAGTATCCTAACGTTCATGTTCACTCACTTGGTTTTGTATCAACAATTCAAACACATTAACATTACCAATATTTCTTCAAGATGTAGCAATTCATAATAGACATAGCAACGTAGAACTTACGAAAAATAGATGGAGAAAAAAAGAGTACTTACGTGATTGAAGCCTTTGGAGATGTTCTTGTGAAGTGGGAGAGCAAAAAGAAAAGTTTTGAGAGGATTTGGAGAGTATGTGCGGCGCCTAGGTCAAGTTTTCAATGTGTTTATGTTTTAGGACTAAGTCTCCTTTATATAGGAAAAGAATGGGTTGGGTTTTGACCCATTTAAAATCGGTTTTGGAGAAAAAAAGTGACCATAGGCGGCGCCTTTAGCTTTGCCTATGGTGACCATAGGCGGCGCCTAGTGCAATGCCTTTAGTGAGAATAGGCAGCGCCTAGTGCAATGCCTTTAGTGACCATAGGCGACGCCTTTAGCATGGCATATGAGATTCAGAGACCAAATGCTATAGCATAGGCGGTTCCTATGCTATGGCATACTTGAGCATAGGCGGCGCCTATGCCATAGCACACTAGATTCTGAGACCTTGGGCTATAGTATAGGCCATGCCTTGTTCATGGCCTAGTTTTACCTAGGCCTAGCCTTGCTCGATGCCTATTTTTTCATGAGAAATGGTCAATCCATAGCCTTATGCATCCTAATTCCTAACTTACCACCTTTACCATGCAATACGTCTAAATCGAACTTTGAAACCAATCACCTCGTTTTACACCTCTTGCACCTACATTTGCTCAAAAACACTAAAAACGATGAGAACGATGGGTTGCCTCCCATCAAGCGCCTTAGTTTTTGTCGTGGAACGACTCTTATTTTTGGATTTTTATTTATCAAAAACAAAACACATACTAGAACGAAATGAAAAATGAAAAACGATAAACGATGGGTTGCCTCCCATCTAGCGCTTGATTTATTGTCGTGGCACGACTTCGTTACCTCGAGTACTTAGACTTTGTCAAGATAAGTGATGGACATGAAGTTTGTCGAATCAAGAGGACCGATATAAGGTTTCACACGTTGACCATTCACTTTAAAGATAACACCATTATTATCTTCCAATTCAACTACACCAGACGAGTAGACTTGGATAACTTTGTATGGACCACACCACTTGGATTTTAACTTACCTGGGAAGAGCTTCAATCTGGAGTTGAAGAGAAGTACCATATCATCCTTTTGAAAGTTTCGATGAACAATCCGCTGATCATGATACTTTTTCATCCGCTCTTTGTAGAGGTCTGATCTTTCATAAGCATGTAGACGGAATTCATCCATCTCGTTCAGTTGCTCCATCCTCAGCTTTATTGCATCATCCCAATTCAGATTCAATCGCTTCAGCGCCCACAATGCCTTGTTCTCGAGCTCAATTGGTAAGTGACAAGCCTTCCCATAAACTAGTTGATAAGGGGACATGCCGATTGGTGTTTTAAATGTAGTCCTGTACGCCCATAGTGCATCGTCCAGCTTCCGAGACCAATCCTTCCTATTAGCATTTACCGTCTTCGCAAGTATTTGCTTGATCTCTCGATTGGAAACCTCTATCTGTCCACTAGTTTGTGGGTGATAAGGCGTGGCTACCTTGTGTTGCTTGACACCATATTTTGCCAACACGGACTTGAATAGCTTGTTGCAAAAGTGAGATCCTCCATCGCTTATGATAGTACGTGGTACTCCAAAGCAAGAGAAGATATTCCTCTTCAAGAACGCTACAACACTCTTTCCCTCATTGTCGGCCAACGCTACAGCTTCAACCTATTTCGAGACATAATCCACAGCAACTAAGATGTACTTCATGCCGAATGAATTTACGAATGGACCCATGAAATCAATACCCCATACGTCAAAGAGCTCTACTTTAAGGATTTTCTTCATGGGCATCTCATGGTGTTTTGAAATAGCACCTTGTCGCTGACATTGGTCGCATCTTCTAAAAAAGTAATGAGCATCTCTAAATATCGAAGGCCAATAGTATCCGCTTTGCAATACCTTTCTTGCTGTCCGATTACCTGTGTGATATCCCCCAACTTGGGAAGTGTGGCATGCTTCCAATATATTTGGCACCTCTTCATGGGATATACATCGTCGGATAACACCATCCGCGCATCGTCAAAACAAATATGGCTCATCCCAAAAGTAGTGTTGTACATCATGCATAAACTTCCTCTTTTGATGGTAAGATAAATTTGCAGGTATCATATTACTCACCACAAATTTTGCAAAGTCGGCATACCATGGTAACTCTTCTATTATCGTGGCTAAGATCTCCTCATCAGGGAATGCATCGTCAATCTCAATTTCAGGTTGCACCACATGCTCGTTTTCGAGTCTAGAGAGATGGTCGGCCACTTGGTTCTCGCAACCTCTTCTGTCTTTAACTTCGAAATCAAACTCTTGCAGCAGAAATACCCATCGAATTAGTCTTGGTTTTGCATCCTTCTTTGTCATTAGATACCTAAGAGCTGCATGGTCTGTATGAACGATCACCTTAGCACCCAATAGGTAGGCACAAAACTTCTCAAACGCATACACAACCGCTAGGAGCTCTTGTTCAGTAACAGTGTAGTTCCTTTGGGCTTTATTTAGGACCTTACTCGCATAGTAGATAGGATGAAATAGCTTCTCCTTTCTCTGACCAAGTACAGCACCAATAGCTACACCACTAGCATCACACATGACTTCAAACGGGAGAGACCAATCTGGTGCTACCATGATAGGGGCTTCAATGAGTCTTCCTTTGAGGCATTCGAATGCCTTCAAGCAATCATCATTGAAGTCAAACTTCGCATCTTTCTCCAAGAGTTTGCACAATGGACTAGCAATTTTGGAGAAGTCTTTGATGAACCGACGATAGAAGCCTGTATGGCCGAGAAAACTACGAATACCCTTCACCGAAATTGGAGGCGGTAGCTTCTCAATGACTTCAATTTTTGCTATATCAACCTCAATTCCTCTTTTGGAGATATTTTTCCCAAGAATAATACCTTCTTTTACCATGAAGTGGCACTTTTCCCAATTCAGCACTAGGTTGAATTCTACACATCTTTGCAACGCCATACTTAGGTTTGTCAAGCATGCTTCAAAAGTCTCACCAATAACTGAAAAATCGTTCATGAATACCTCCAAAGTGTCTTCAACCATATCAGAAAAATGGGACATCATACAGCGTTGTAAGGTGGCTGGTGCGTTACATAGCCCGAATGGCATACGCTTGAAGGCAAACGTACCATATGGGCATGTAAACGTTGTCTTCTCTTGGTCTTCGGGATCAATACAAATATGATTATAGCCTGAATAACCGTCTAAGAAACAAAACCATCCTTTCCCTGCTAATCGATCTAGCATTTGGTCCATAAATGGCATTGGAAAGTGATCTTTGAGCGTCCAAGAATTCAGCTTCCGGTAGTCCATGCATACCCCCCATCCAGTGACGGGTCTGAGTGGAATAAGTTCATTTTTCTCATTCGCGACCACCGTCATGCCTCCTTTCTTGGGAACACATTGTACCGGGCTTACCCATGTACTATCAGAGATTGGATACACAACCCCTGCATCTAACCACTTGATAATTTCTTTCTTCACCACTTCTTGCATAGGTGGGTTTAGACGTCTTTGATGCTCAATGGTTGGTTTGCAATTTTCTTCAAGCTGAATCTTGTGAGTACAAATCCCAGGTGGAATACCAATAATATCCGCAATGGTCCATCCAATGGCGCTAATATACTTCCGTAGAATAGTAATAAGAGCTGCAACTTGTTGCTCACCCAACTCTGCTGCCACAATGACTGGAAGTGTGCTGCCGCTTCCTAAGAATGCATACTTTAAATGACTTGGCTGCTCTTTCAATTCAAACGTGGGTGGCTCTTCAATAGATGGCTTAGCTGGTGGTATGGGTCAATTTTTGAGATCAAGGTCCAGCTTCTTGGGAGCATAACGATATGTCCCTAATCCTGATAGAGCACAAATAGCTTCTTTGTAATTTTCAGCATCCTTACTCTCTTCATTCATGAGCACAACCTCCAAAGGGTCAGCAATAATTTGCTCTTCTTTAAGTAATTCTTCCGGATCATCAAAGAAAACATCAGCCACCGAAAATACACTTGGATCTTTGGGTTTCTTCATTGATTTGCAAACATCAAAGCGAACCACTTCGTCATTTATTCGGAATGAAAGCTCATTAGCTCTCAAATCAATGAGCACACTTCCTGTAGCAAGGAAAGGGCATCCCAAGATTATGGGAATCTCTGAGTACGCTTCACAATTCAAAATAACAAAGTCTGCTGGAAAGATGAATGAAGAAACCTTTACCAAGACATCACATAGGATACCAACAGGTCATTTTACCGACCTATCCGCCATGACGAGCCTCATATTGGTTGGAGTAGGATCACCCAACCCCAACTTTTTATAGATAGATAATGGCATCAAATTGATGCTGGCTCCTAAATCACATAATGCTTTGGCAAAATTCAAAGATCCAACAGGGCAAGAAATAGTGAAAGCTCCGGGGTCAGGCTTCTTCTGAGCTATTGATCGGGTAGCGATTGCGCTGCAGTGATGGACATCATCTTTCAGCTCATAACTTGCTGCCCGCTTCTTTGTCAAAAGATCCTTCATAAATTTTGCATACCCAGGCATTTGTTCAAGTGCTTCCACCAATGGAACATTAATGGTCAGCTACTTTAACATAGTCATGAATTTGTTGAACTTCGTATCATCCGCCACCTTCTTCAATCTTTGGAGAAAAGGTGGTGGTGGGTATGGAATTGTTCTCTCTACGGCTTTATTCTCCTCTTGCGTCCGTTTTTCAGCTTTTTCTGGTTGCAAATCGTGAGGGGTAACGTTATGGACGTCAGGATCAGCTGCTGCAGCATCTTCCCCTTTCATCGTATCATCAATGTCCACTACTTCGTCAACCACTTTCTTTCATTTTGCTGAAGTTTCCAGCACCTTACCACTTCTGGTAGTAATGGCCATGCATGACCCATCATTCCTTGGGTTTTGCACAGTATCGCTAGGTAAAGTGCCAGCCTTTCTTTGATTGAGTGCTGCTGAAAGTTGGCTCAATTGCTGCTCTATTTGCTTGATTGAAGTGGAATGAGAATCAACTAATTTTTTCATAGAGGACAAATCATTAATTACCTCCGTTACTCCCGCGCACGTTTCTTCCACTCCTTTCAATAGTTTAGCCATCATGTCTTCCATACTTCCAGAATTAGATGTGGTGGTGTCACGTCTTCCAGGCGGAACATACACGCCACTCTTTTCATTGTTTTTTCTCCAACTACCTTGGTCCTTGTTTCCAGAATTATCATAATAGTTCCGACCTTGGTTTCCTTGGGCATTGCCTCGGAAACCCCCCTGATTGTTCAAGTAATTGGCTTCCTCTTCCGAATCAGATTCGTCTCTTCCTTTTGACGCAACAGCTTTCACTTTTTCGGTCTTCCCTGATAATAAATGCTTTGTAAGAAGATCCATTTGTGTTTTCATGTGCGCCATATCTTGATCACGTTCTTCTTGCCTTCTTCTTTGGTCTGCAGTCATGCCAATAGATAAAGTGGGGCTTGCTACCTCAGAATCCCTGGTATGCCAAGCTCTACTTTGTTTCGTCATACGATCTAGCATATTGCTTGCTTGACCAAAGGTGAGATCCATAAATAATCCTCCAGCCGCATTATCCACCACTGGTTTAGTTAATGAATTCAAGGCTCTGTATAATATCTCCATTAGGTGAACATTAGTCATATGATGATTTGGGCACCTCTCTAGCTTTGTCTTAAACCTCTCCCATGTTTCATGAAGAGCTTCAGTGGGAAGCTGACGAAAGTTGTTGATTTCATCTCTTAATTGTGCTCTTTTGGATGGCGGAAAGAATCTTTCTAGGAAAGCGTCTCTCAATTGCCTCCAATTTGTAATAGAATCAGGAGTCAGCCCATTCAACCATAGAGTTGCCTCCCCAGCCAGAGACAATGGAAATAGACGTAATCGAATTGCATTCTGACCAACACCAGGATTGTCAAATGACTTGCATGTAGAAATAAAGTTGATGAGATGCATATTCGGGTCATCGCCTGCTAGTCCACCAAATAATCCCTTGAGTTGCAATAGCTGAATCATGGTGATTGTGATGTTGAACTTGGCTCCGAGCGCTAATGGTGGGGAATAATAGCTCCTGTGGCTCCGGCTCCATCAAGATCATCATCATCCTCGTCAAAAGCTGGTTGCATAGGTTGGCGTTCAGGCCTAAACCTAGCTTGACGATCTCTTCTGTTGGCAGGTGTTGCGATCTCAGCGGCATGCCTAGGGTTTAGTAGCTCGTCATCACCTAGATCTTCATCGTCAGGATTTGTTGCTCGCCCAGGGTTATCAATATTCTGTTGATGCACTTGAGCGGCGGCTAGCGCAGCTAGTCTCGCCTGTTCCTGTTGAGCAGCCATCCTTTCAATTGCGTGTTGTTCCTCCATTCTGCGAATACGTTGTGGTTCAGGATTGATAGGTAATAACGGTTGACCAGAACTTCGGGTATGGGGCATGCACTGAATAAAAACCTGCAGTAAACGAAAAAAAAACTAAAAGTAAAAGTACGAGAATCTTTGACCAAAGGGTCTAGTAATTATCACGAACTTAATTGACACTTGTATTCCCCGGTAGCGGCGCCAATTTTTGATAACGCTAAATCTACAACTCTCGTAGGAGTGTAAAGCAGTCGTTAGCAAATATAGAACCCAACCTGGGTTGGGTATCGATCCCATAGGGAATAGCATGGTCAACAAGTAAGCAACGATTACTAGACTTTTAGTGCAAGTCTCGTAAAAAAAGGGGGGAGTCTTGTCGTGCAAGTAATGTAACCAAAATAAGAGAAAAACGGCAATAGCAAAAGAAAGAATGTTTAGTAGGTTGTGAAACAATGAGAATTGAGGAGTTGGGGTTATGTCCACCTTCTGAGTTATACGTCTCTATTGACTATGAGTGTGTTGAATTCAGACATGCATGTGCTTATAGAGAATTGTATTCGATGGTAAATCCAGGCGTCTTTCGACCTATTCGAGGATTATTTCACTTTAACTCTTTCGAGCTTAAAGCGTGTCTAACGGTACGAATTCTCCAAGAGGTTAATCCAGTTACGACACTAACTTTTTAATAGGGGATGGGATCCTACTACCTTGACATTATCTCTTTTCCAGACAGATAACCTTTCTTTCGAACAAGTTAAATGTTATACTGGCGTATTCTTGCGTTTGCAACCACAAAGAATTTAGATTAAGATAAAGAGAATAATGATATAAGCAGCATACGTGTCAACGAACTCACAAACTCACAACAATAGATAGTATTTCATACGGCTTTCATAACCCCAACAGAGAAGTTTAGTTACCCATGAATGCAAAGGAAATCACAATTGACATTATTGTTTTCCCACAATTACGATGGCACGTTGATAATGGTGTGGTAGGCGTTTTAGGCGTGAATTCCTTAGCAAGGTAACGTTTCTCTTGTTGCGGAATTTAAGAATAGATGAATAGAAGAAAAATAGAATTAGAAGAAGAGTTGTAGTTGTGAAGTAAGATGAGATGATTTAAAATCTCTAGCAAAATAGGGTATTTATAATACCCATATCCTATTCCTACTAAGCTAATGAAATGCTTAACCAAATCCTACTAAGCTAATGAAATGCTTAACCAAATCCTACTAAGCTAATGAAATACTTAACCCAATTGTACTAGGTTAATGTATCATTATCCTAATCCTAACAAGCTAATGTAATACTTAACCCAATTTTACTAGGTTAATGTATCATTATCCTAATCCTAATAAATTACTGCTAGTCCCCAAAGTCTTCAGAAATATTGTTTTAGCCCGGGACAGATTTTCCATGCGCCATCTTTAGTCCTTGGCGTCCAAGATTGGCTTTTCTCCTTTCCTAAAGCTTTCTTTGGTGTCAAGTTATCCATGAAATGCTGAATTCTGCATCATTTATACCTGAAACTTTGCTAATCATGTTCGTTAGCTCACTTACAGGAAAAAGGACTAAAAGTGCATGAAATATATAATTTGTTCTCAAAGCTAGGCTAAAATATGGGCAAAATATAGTGCTATACGCGTGTAAATTTGCCTATCATCAGCTATCAACATTTGTAATAAGTCGTCAGCCTTCTGATAGGCTATCACAAATTTCGTCACCTAATCTGAGGGATTTCTGAATTCTATTATTTTGTTTCCATAATTAGGGTGAACTATTTAAAGCTTTTTGATCCGCACATTGAGTTTTGACAATACTTTTTGATATTTTTCTCTCTCTAATTTCTTTGTTTGAAAAAGAAAATACGTTGAAGAGATTATTATCATTATTCTGGGATTTTTCTTTGTGATCTAATCTGTGATTCACTAGTTATTATTCTTCTTTTTGTAAGTTTAACATTCTAAGCGTGAATACAACTAGTTGTTTTGATTTTAGCATTATGAGTGGCTAAATTCCTTTAACCTGAATTATGGGATCTAGGGTTAGGTCTTGATAAGGTGCTAAGTGTTCAAGATTTAAAAGGTGGTAGGGTTTCTTGATAATTCTGAGGTTTTAATTAACATTTGTTGGTTGCAAATAATAGATAACACCTGTTTTGGTTTGGTTGAGAAAGAAATCAAATATAATGCGAAGTGAGTTATCGACAGGGACTTGGAAATACTCCATTTAATAATTAGCATTGTAACAAGGTTGGTTAACCTGAGGTAAAATCTGAGTAGTGAATATAAATTCCCTAAGTCTGTGAGGATTAGGTAATTAAATTCTTAAGTAGATCAAGAGACATTTAAGCATAATATCAATAAAGATAACTTGTTGTTCTACCTACCATGAGAATCTTGAACCACTGTTAGCATCTGTCAAGTACCGGAAGCCCGAGTGAACATAATTCTGGGTTTTCAAAAACTCTTGATTACGAACACTGATTAATGCAACTGACAATTACTTTTTAAACTAAAACCCCCCATTTTTAGGGACATCCAACTATCAGTTTATTGATTTGCAAATGACTTACGTTCACACCATATTTCCTGTGGGATTCGACCCTAAACTAGTTGGGTTTTATACTGACAACGATCGCTTACATTCTCATTAAGAGGTGTAGTTTGAGCATTATCAAAAATGGCGCCATTGTTGGGGGACACGGTTGTAAACTGAAGTTTGTGTGTGAAAATTAACTGTAAGTTAAGTTTCCTAGTTTTACATTTATTTTTTGTTTTTATTTATTTGTAGGATATTTATAGTGTATGCCAAGAACCAGTAGTTCCGGAGAACCATTATTACCACCTAATCCGGAAACACAACAAATTGGAAGAATGGCAGAACAGCAAGAGGCTAACAAAGTGGCAGCCTTAGCTCGAGCTCAGGTGAATGTGCAAAATGTCGGGCAATAAGAATGACCTCCAAACCCTTAGAAAGAAGATTTGAAAGATGAGTAGTTGCTGAATCTTGGTAACCCAAGTCGTGCAGAGCAAATAACTGCACTAGTACGATGTAATGTTAACTGGAACTGTCCATTCGAAGAAAGACAAGAGTACCAACGGGTCCAGTATGATCCCAATGATGATGATTATGGAATGGATGGGACAGGTGCAACAGGTGCAATCATTCTTCCACCGTTAGCACCTGGGGCCAAGTTCAACATTACGAGTACAATGATTCAACTCCTCATCTGAAGCGGTTGTTTGGTGGCCTTCTTGGGGATCATCCAAACCTGCATCTGGTGAATTTTATCACCATCTGAAAATCTTTTGATAACCCAGGAGTGGTCCAGAATGCTATATGGTTGAGATTGTTTCCGTTGTCTCTGTCTGTGGAGGCAACATTATGGTTAAATAAGCTGACACCCGATTCTATAACCAACTGAGGCAGTTGAAAGGAACTTTCCTAGAAATGTTCTTTCCGCCTTCCAGAAGGGTACAATTGAGGGATGAGATTAGAAACTTTAGGCATATCCTAACTGAAGCCTTGCATGAAACATGGTAAAGATTCAAGAAGAAGATAATACAGTTTTCGAACCACAACAAGATGGACATACACTTGATGAAGACTTTGTACAGGGCTCTTAATTCTATTACGAAGCCAATTGTATGTAATGTTGATGGTGGTTCGTTTGTTGATCTTACATTCCCAAAGACTTTAGAGATGCTGGACAGAATGACCAAACAGAGTTGGGCATGGCATACCAGAGACTCTGTGGTAGCTAGCCCCACTGCTTCTGTGGGTATTACTGCAGAATAATGCATAAGAGAAGAGAAGTGTGACCAAGACATGGCTCACTTTAAAGCGCAGATGGACTTCCTAGCCAAGCACATTCTATCAGGCAAGCTTGAAAAGGTGAAAGCTATGGGATCTCAAGATTGAAGTGATACTGATACAGATGAAAAGGTGAACTATGTTACTATCAGGGGAGTTTATGAGGCAATAGCCAAGGGAAAAAAGGTCAGAACTTTTATGATAAGCCTAGTTATAAAGATAAGGAGCAAGGAAATTAGAGGAATTACAATGACAGGAGTGGGCTATATATTCCTCCTGGAAATTGTGAGGCTAGTTTAATAAGTTCCAAAAAGATGACCATGAAGGACATGATGGCTAAGTTATTGAAGGGAGTGGAGGAAACCAACTCTGGTGTGACCACCATGAAGACCGATCTGACATCTATCAGTTATTTAGGCGACTCACACTCCACCGCATTCAAATAGTTGGAGCAGTAAATAAGCCAATATTTCGCAATATTCAACCAGAGAAAGAGCGGAATGTTACCAAGTGATGCGGTCCAGAATCTGTGGAATAATAGCTCACTCATGGATACCACCACTAGATGTGGTAAGATGTTACCTGACCTTTTTGTGGAAAAATCTGTAGATGATAAGGTAGTTGTTGATGAACCGGAAGAAGGTGATCCAGTGGAGTATGAAAAGCTGGATAATTCTGATGATGCTTCGGAGAAAGATAAAAACAAGGAGAAGGAGGTAGTGCTGAAAACTATCCCAAAATCACCACCTCCCATTCCTCAACGATTGAAGAAGAAAATGGATGAGGCAAAATTCTGCAAATTCATGGCAATGCTCAAGCAATTGACAATAAATGTTTCATTAGTTGAGGCACTTGAGCAAATTCCAGGATATGAAAAGTTCATGAAAGACCTTGTGACTAAGAAATGGAAGGTTAGACATAAACCGAAGAACAATCTCCTTTATTGTTTCGTTATCTCTACAAGGTCTTTAGTGCAGAAAAAGGCAGATCCGGGTGCGTTTACCATCCCGTTCACTATTGGTTCCCTAAATTTCACAAAAGCACTATGCGATTTGGGAGCCATTATAAACCTAATGCCACTTGCAATGTACAAAAAACTGGGTTTGGGGGATTCTACTCAGACAAACATGTGGTTTGTGATAGCAGATAGGTCTGTAAAATAGCATATGGGCATATTACTTGATGTCTTGGTTAAGGTAGCCGATTTCATTCTGCCTGTAGATTTTGTAGTCCTGGATTGCGAAGTGGACATTGAAGTTCCCATCATGTTAGGTAGACCATTCTTTGCAACTGGGCAAGTGATAGTAGACATGGAGCTGAATGAGCTGAAGTTCAGACGTAATGACAAAGAAGCACGCTTTGAAATACACTTATCCATGAATCATTAAAGAGAGATAAGTGTTTTCTCAATAGTTGATGTATTCTATGAAGATGGTAAAGGGGTATCAACAGGATGCCATGACAAAGTCTGAGTAGTCAAGATAAACAAGTCGTGTCGCGACATTAAATCAGTCGCTATTGGGAGGCAACCCAAAATTTTTATACTCTAGTAAATTGTTTACTTTTGTAGTAGGTTATAGCTCAAAGAAGGTGTAATCGATATATTTAGCCAAGTACCCCTGGCGATATTTTTGATGGGCTATCACGATTATGATAGGCTGTCAGATTTATAGTCAGAGACCTCAGTTCTGAAGAAGGGTCTGTCAAGGATGAAGACATTTGTGATAAGATATCAAAATTGTGATGGCTTATCAGAAATGTCATCACAAAAAAAAAATGCCCAACATTAGCTGAAACTGTGGGACAAATTAAAAAGACCCGACCCGGCACACAACTTTTCCTTTCCACCTTCCCGCTTAGTTTTTAATTCCTTTAAGTTATTTTCTTTCTATACTCAGAATATTTTCTTCCCTTCTTTGAACTTCTTCCAAATAAAACAAGAAGCAAGTTCCTTGTGTGTGTGGGTTTGCAATTAAAATCAATAACTTATTCTTACTTCCTCTTGCTCGTGTAATCACATTGACGGCTCCCATCAGGTATGCTCGAAATTTAACTTTTCTTTTCTAATAGTAAGTGATAGATTGATGACAACCCAAGTTCCCAAGAAGATTGAAACAATTTCAACTTGTAAAAAGGGCCAAAAATTGAAACTAGGGTTTGCTGTGCAAGCCTAAAGCTTATAAGCTCAGCTCAAAAAGAAAAATTGAGTGTATTTTAAGGAAAAATGGGACCAATAATTGAGTTAAAGTCAAAGTGAAGTTCTGATAAGTGTTGACGACTTTCATTATGAGCTATCACAACTGTGATGGCTTATCAGAAATGTAGTCAAAGGCTACTAAGAATGAAGTAGGTTCTGTTTAGAGCTGACGACATTTGTGATAGGCTATCACATTTATGACGGCTTATCATAAATTTCATCACAAGTTGATAAAATCTTACGAGTTCTATTTAAAGCTGATGACATTTCTGATAGGCTATCACATTTGTGATGGTTTATCAAGAAATATCGTCACACCTGTGACTTGAAGCATTACTAAACCCTTTCAAGGGGTGTGGAATTTCAATAATGGATGTATTTATGCTTGTACTACTAAAGGTTTTTCTCTTGCTACAGGTCTTGAAATGGAACCCAAAGGAAAGAATTCAAAATCCACAAAGAAAGTGACCAAGGGAAGTGCATCTCCGAGACTCTTCAATGAAGAGTCTGATTATGAAGAGGAAGAGCCTCTGCTCAGGAAGCAAAAAAAAGAAGCAAAACTCTAAAAAGACTCCCCCACCCCCACTAGTTGAGGTGGAGGAGAGTGAAGAAAGTGACACTGAGCCAACAACATCAGAGCATACAACTTCTAAACAGTCGGCCTCTGAGTAACAAGAGTCTAAACATGCTGCATCTGAAAAGCATGATTCAGATCAGCCTGAGTCCGAGGAACATAAGTCTGGACAACCTTAATCTGAGGGACCATTAACTAAGTCCCCTTTTGCTGAGCCACAAGATGACGAAGACTCTCAGATTTGGGGAACTATGGTCAAATACAAGAATCCTGAAGTCCGAGATAGCACTAGATGCTAGATTCCCAAAGCTTAGAAAATCTTCTTTGATGGGCTTCGCTGAACCAACAGGAGAGATGTCAAGAGGCCAATCTTTGAGGAGAAGAGAATTATCACTAAGGGGTTGAGAAGGAAACCAGAAGTGGAGCAGAAATTTCATGGCTGTGATTTGGGATGGACTACACAAGGAGGAAATTCATTTTGACCTACACTAGTTATGGAGTTCTATGTAAACTACCAAGCTCGCTTGGAAAACATATGTAGAGAAGGACAGAAAGGAACTGACCAACCATTGTTGGACAAAGTTTTGGTATAGGGTGTAATGGTAGATTTTTCTGAAGAAACAATTAATAGGTTCCTTCATGGCCCAAACTTCACTCCTCGGGTCATTTTACCTACTTTCTATGCCCGGCTGAAGCATCGATAAAATTAGCAGAATTGGTTAGCCATACTCATAGCCGATGGAGAACCGAAATGGAAAACAAATCCAAGTGACAGGATCTTTAATGCCTCCATGAATTCAAAGGAAAGATTTTGGTGGGGTATTGTTCGTACTTGGTTGATGCCCACAGATGGTCATAATATTTTTGGGAATGATAGAGCAATATTAGTCGCAAGTTTTGTGGCTAACCTCAAATTGAATTTTGGAGATATTATTGTTGAAGAGATTAAAATTCTTGTCTTGAGGTCAGATACAGCATATCCCTACCCTTGTTTAATTACAAGGTTGTGTAGGGAAATAAATGTGCCGAGGATTGTAGGGTTAGAAGAAGAACTCCTTTCTAAGAAGACCCACAATCCTATCAGAAATGAGGAAAATCAGTTGAGGCTAATATTTGACAAGGGCACAAATATTTACACTGATCCAGCGGTTACAAGTACTAATTCAGTGCCTAATGTAGAGATACCAAATTCTGAAGCAGCACCTCCAATATCTGCAACAATGGCAGAATCATCAGTGATCATAACTAAGACAAATATACCAGCTGCTATGCCTACAATAGAATTTTCCTTCACTCCAATGAATTTCAAGAGAGTAGCAAATCATTCCAAGTGGTACGAGGCTCAGTTGAAACTCTTTGCCAAGAAATTTGCAGTTGCAGTTGACAAAAGAGTTAAGGATGCACTTGAACCTTACAAGGCCTTCTCGGGCAGGATTGATGAATTAGAGAACCGCTTCAATGCACGGTCGAAGGAGAGGTAAGACCCAGAGATGGAACTTCTTAGGTCAGAACTAGCTAAGGTGAGGGCGGAGGTTGGAAAGATACAGCAACACCAATTTATGGTGTCATCGAAACTGGAAGTAGAGGAGTCTGAGGGAGAAATCCCATTATATTATCTCACAGTGGAGCCAGTGAAGAAAAAAAAAGGTGAGAAGAAAGGCAAAGAAAAGAGAGAGAAGCCCGATAGTGATAATGAAAGAAAAGTAGAGAAGAGGGAAAGAAAGATGTCTAAAAAGGAAAAAATGGAGAAGGCAAGGATTGAGACCTTAGTGGATAATGAGAGATGAGAGGCATCCATCCGAGCAAGAGCAGTAGGTGCCTCCACCAAGGTGCACCAGAACAATTCAAGTCTTCTGATAGAGATGCAGCTGCAGGGTCAGGAACCCATGACCCCCGGGATTGATCCATTATAGGTATACTCAAACTATTAGTTCATATTTTCTTTCATTTTATGTTGAGGGTGTAGGGTAAATTGTTGTTGTAAAATTTTGTAGCCGATTAGGAGAAATACTTGTACTTAACGCAGTTGAATTGTTTTGTGATTTTTGTACACCTCTTCAAGTGGTCTACTCCTTCAACTGTGTGATTTGCATTCAAGTGTGACCACTGTGCATCTTTGTATGGCATTAGTTCTAGTAACATAATAATCATTGCTAAACAGTTGCATGAACTAAATAAGTCATAGATTGTGATATACGTGTGTGCCATGTGTGTGTAATAAACTACTTAGTTCCCTTTGTATGATGAAGCCAGAACTTGCCTGGTTAGTTTTGCCTAGGTTAAAGGATAGGGGTTAGGAAAAGATTATAGGCCGTTTTGATTTTAGCACACATTAAGCCTAAATGACCTTCCCTATGTTTATAATATACCTTGATCCCTGTTTTGAGCCTAATTAGCCTATTTCTTTGCATGACACCTGTCACCTTCCTATTTAAATCACAATGAACCTGTTTTGGTCCTGATCCTCCTTGGACACTGTGCACCTTGACTGAGGAAAATGGTCTAAGTTGAGGGTGGCTATCATAGGGGTACGTGATATAGAATGAGTATTAAGAAATGTAGCATAAAAGAAAAGAATAAAACGCTGGGTGCAGAGGAAAAGTGCAAGAAAAAGATAAATTTTGAAAAAAGATTAAGTAAATAAGAAAAGACTGCACCCATCCTAAAGTAGTGTGATCAAGAAAAGAGAAGAGCGGAAAAGGACAATGAGTGAAACCCTAAAAAGCTATTGTAGTGTCAAGGAGGCTTAGTCATTTTAAATACCATCGAATATCATACCATCCTCTAGACTATATTACAAGACTAAGAGAAGTCCTATAGTGATCCTAGCTAACCTATCTGAAGATCTAGGTAGTGAATATAAGGGCAAGCCTATGGTACTTGGCATACACTTATTGGAACTTTGTTCAGCTAGTGAGTGTTTGATCGTCCCCATGGTTACATATTTAATTCTTGATATGAGATGAGGGGGATATCTTTGCTGTGAGGGAACACAGGTTACATTGCTAGTTACTGACTTGTTCAGGTAGTGTAATAATACTCTATGCATGGTTGTTATAACTGAATTAATGTCGTATCTTGATTCCTGTGTGTTGCATTGGTGTTCTTCATTATTTTTGAATTGAGTGACCTTGGAGATGGTGAAAGTTTTTTGAGATAATATGGATGATTGACTGCCAAATATGACTTGTATTCTCTTAGTTGTGTTGAGTTGCTTGAGGAAAAACAATTGTTTTAAGTTGAGGGTGTTGAAGTGTGAGTTAATGCTAACATATTTGAGGCTTTTAACTAAGAATAATTGTGATGTCTTAATCAACTTTTGTCATTTTTGATTGGTTTATGTTTTATTTTGTAGTTTAAGCTGATATGATAGAGAACCAGCAAGAATGGAAGCAAAGAAGTTGAAATCCGAATGCAAGTGTGGCTAACGACATTTGTGATAAGTCTTCAACCCTATAATATGTTCTCAAAGTCGTTGGCAGCAGTAAACAGAGAATTGGCCTAAGTTGAAAGATTTGATGACATTTTATGATAAGTCGTCAAGGGCCTGATAAGCTATCAAGAATGTAGTCAACCTGAGGAAGCATAAGAGAACTGAAGAAGATCTTTGACAACATTTTGTGATAGGCCATCATGAAGTTGATAAGTTTTCAAGTTTGTCATCATCCTTAAATAGGAAGAGCCAAAACTGAAGAAGGAGTTGATGACATTTGTGATAAGTCGTCAGCCTCCTGATAGGGTATCACAAATGTCATTACCTAATCCGAGGGATTTCTGAATTCTATTATTTTGTTTCTATAATTAGGGTGAACTATTTAAAGCTTTGATTTAGGGTTTTCTGAGGAGATCCGCACATTGAGTTTTGACAATACTTTGTGATATTTTTCTCTCTCTAATTTCTTGGCTTGAAAAAAGAAAATACATTGAAGAGATTATTATCATTATGCTGGGATTTTACTTTGTGATATAATCTGTGATTCACTAGCTATTATTCTTCTTGTGGTAAGTTTAACATTCCAAGCATGAATACAACTTGTTGTTTCAATTTTAGCATTATGAGTGGCTAAATTCCTTTAACCTGAATTATGGGATCTAGGGTTAGGTCTTGATAAGGTGCTAAGTGTTCAAGATTCAAAAGGTGGTAGGATTTCTTCATAATTCTGAGGTTTTAATTAACGTCTGTTGGTTGCAAATAATAGATAACACCTTCTTTGGTTTTCTTGAGAAAGAAATCAAATATAGTGGGAAGTGAGTTATCGACAGGGACTTGGAAATACTCCGTTTAATAATCAGCGTTGTAACAAGGTTGGTTAACCTGAGGTAATATCTGGGAAATAAATATTAATTCCCTAAGTCTGAGAGGATTAGGTAATTAAATACTTAAGTAGATTGAGAGACATTTAAGCATAACGTCGATAAAGATAACTTGTTGTCCTACCTACCGTGAGAATCTTGAACAACCGTTAGCATCTGTCAAGTACTAGAAGCCCTAGTGATCATAATTCTGGTTTTTCAAAAACTATTGATTACGAACTGTGATTAAAGCAGCCGACAATTACTTGTTAAACTAAAAAAACCCATTTCTGAGATCATCCAACTATCAGTTGATTGATTTACAAACGACTTACGTTCACACCATATTCCCTGTCGGATTCGACCCCAAGCTAGTTGGGTTTTATATTGACAACAATCGATTACATTCTCATTGAGAGGTGTAGTTTGAGCGTTATCAATATTCTGAGAGAAAGCATAATCATATGAAAATCTAAATAAGTATAATACTGATAAAGTTTACAACATCATAAAACTGAAGAAAACATATGAGTTACATATCATGACTCTGGCTAACTATCTATAAAGCCTCTTCTATATTGATTGTAGGTTGCTGGGACATGCCTCAAACCACCATTAATAAATAAATATGGATTTAAAAATATAACACATGGAAGTCAATTGACTGGAGTTCTCAAAATAATAGATCTCATCACATGTTGGTTGAATGTTGAGAATTATCTAACCCTGGTGTGTGGACTACATCTTGTATATATATCATAAAGGAATGTAACTACAAATTTATATATGTGGTCAGTATGTTGGAATGTACTCAGTATATGGAGACATAAACTAAATCATGTAAATATTTGAAACATTCTTTAAAATTGAGGATATAAGTTATTTGCTGAAACATACATTAAAACATATTTGTACGTAAAAACTATAAGTCATAGTGAGATGTATAATTTCATGAGTTGAAAATAATTTTTTAAGTTAGGAAGTGGTATAAACATAAATACTATTGATGTTGGATGTAATACCCCACACTTTGGACTAGAATGAAAATCTGTCATTCCTATGCGTGGATGGTTCAAATGCCTTAAATCCTACATAAATTTAGTGTGTTAATCAATTATGTAGTGTGTAAATCTATTTGATCATGAATTAAAATTATAGAGGTCCCCTAACTCAAGTACAAGTTGAAATCTTTCCTATCATTCAAGTTTTAGTGAGCGTCAAAACATGGGTCAAATTCAATCAATCATAACTCTTTGTATATTACGAACTGGGTGGTTTACTATATATCAAATGAAATATATTTTAATTATCTTTCCAAAGATACCAATTTTTCATAAATTCGATATCAGAGCAAAGAGTTATGCCTATTTTACTCCAGCATATCAGGCTGGAAACAGTGTGACGTCATTCGTGATAGCTTATCACATTTGTGACGCCCTATCACGAAGGTCGTCAGCAGATAGAAACCAGCTCCTTAGTGACGAAATTTGTGATAGATTATCACATTTGTGATGACCTATCATGAAGGTCGTCAGCCTTAGGCAGAAACCAGCTCCCAAGTGACGACATTTGTGATAACTTATCACAAATCTGACAACATTTTTGACGACTTATCACAAATTTGATGGTTTATCAGCCTTGGTCGTCAGCTATTATTTTTAGCAACTGGGAAATTATTTTATAAGGGTACTTTGGTCTTTCCCTTCACCTTCCATGACTTATAACCCTAAAGAGGCATAATTTTTCCCATTTTTCTTCAGTTAAGCATCTTAAAAACCCTCGCTTACACTCTCAACCACAAGATTAGGGTTTCCATCAAACTTATCTCTCAAAAGAAAGATTCAAGCCTTTTTCCATGATAATCAAGAATTATGTTTCCCAATCCAAGAACTCTCCAACAAATCATCAAGGTTTCCTTTCTAAGGTATGTGTGTGTTCATTCATGGACTCCTTTCGTCCATAAAGTTTAAGAACCTTTTTTTTCTTCTAAAGATATATATTATGGTTTTCATGTTATGAATGGATTTTTGATCATGTTCATGTGTTGAATGATGCCAATAGAGAATCTTTATGTGTTATTATGAATCTATGACATCATATGAGTTGAAAACATGTAAGTTTGATTATTTATGATGAGTAATTGTATGATTTACACCTATGCCTAAGTTGAGCATGTAAGGTGTTAGATAAAATACCTAAGAGACTAGAAATCATGCATTATAGCTAAATTGTGACTAAGTGTAGAATTCATGAAAGGACTCTATGATTCAATGTCATCCATGTTGATAATGTGCCTTGTGACCACTGTTGGATTACTCATGAACTAGTCTTATGGAATTATTCTATGCTTACTTGCAAAACCCACTCATGTACAAGATGTAGAATACCCATGAACTTCATAAAATTCCCCAAGTTATTATAATATGGATTGTGGTTACAATATGTAATGAGCATGCTATTGAAAGTTATGCAAGTATATACATGTTGTATGAAATTTCCTTCGATGAAATAGATTGTTGAGAACCAGGCTTAGTATGAAATCCCTTATTTATGATATTATGGATTATGGACTCTGCTCTTATGATCAAGTTAGTCATGTGTGTCAGTTTCCTTCCATCTAGTCCCAGAGGTACTTGTACCCAAAATATATAGTTGTTTTCCTAGTGCCATGTTATGTTTTCACGATACTCTCAGTCAAGCCATGATCTATAGAAATCAGTCAGTCATGTGACTCAGGAAAACTCAGTAATCTCAGTAGTTCAGTATTCTCAGTAATCTCAGTGCTCAGTAACCTCAGTAATCACAGTAAATCTCACTAACTTCAGTACTCTTAATCAGTCCTCAGAACTCATTATATTCCGTCTGTCATCGGAATCTAGTTAACTCAGTTTTAGTTCCGCTAAACAATACCACTAGTATCAGTTCAACAAATTAGTTCAGTTAAGTTATTTAGTTCAGCCTAGTTATTCAGTTCAGTGTCTTTCAGATAGGAGTAGGATTCAGTACCGAGCGAACCTAGGGTTGGGGGCTCACCAGCTAGAATAGGACTGAGATCCCTAAAAGCAATCCCTAAGTTCCAGAACTATGTTGCTAGTGTAGGTATGATATGTCACCCGTTAGATAGAACTGACATACTCAGGGGTCACCATTTAGCACATTTATATGTATAGGACTGATCCCAGGAGTCACCCGCTAGATTAGGACTGACTCCACAGAAGATGTCTTTACTGATGGCGCGGTACTGACACCCTTCCAGTCAGGGAAGAGATTGGACCCCAATCAGCTTATCTTGGGGAATGATGGTTAGATGAACACATCCCACAGTTTCAGTTAAAGAATCAGTGCTTTCAGACAAAGTCAACTGAGCTTAGTAGTACAGATTTAGTACTGTTAGATATAGTCAATGCTTATTATTGTAAATAGACTTCAAGATCACCCATTAGCTAGGAATGATCTCAACTATGATTAATCAGTATCAGAATCATTATATTTAAAGATCACCCGCTAGATAAGACTGATCTTAACCTAAGTCAAATCATCCTTATCATCAGTATACTCATGATCACCTGCTAGATAGGATTGATCTCAGATTTAGTTACTCCAAGTAGAACGAAACTCAGATAGTTCCATCAGAACTTAGACTGTCAGATATAGTCGCTCAGTATCGGTTATATCGATTAGTCCGATCATTACAGTTATATCAGCTATATCAGTTTTCTTAGCTCACGTTACCAATAATATATTTTAGTACTATTAGACACTGTCATTCAAACCAGTTCTTCATAATTTCAACTGTCAGCAATAGTCAATAATCTATTCAGTACCTCAGTAACAGTAAAGTCATGTCATCAGCATTCAAACTCAGTAATCAGCATCATCACGAGTTCAGTTATAGTTGTTTATGCATGTATGTATTCTCACGTTCATATTATTTAGCATTATTCATGCATATAATCCTTTGAATTTAGCCTACCTTACTCGTATACTCAGTTCATTCCGACGTACTGACGTATTTGCACTATGGTGCTTTCTCTTATGTTACACCATAGGTTCAAAGGCACGAGCTCCGGATCAACAGTAGCATGCCAGTGTTTAGAGTTTGTAGTGAGTCCTTATCATTCGAGAAAGATATGATTAATGCTACATTTACTATTCAGTTGCTACATGGAGTTAGTTGGAGACATGTTCCTTCAACTCCTTATTTAGTTCAATTAGAGGCTTTAGGAGTAGATGTCAAATTAGATATTCAGATCTTATTATTTTCAGTATTTATGACTTTTTTTTGTATTGTTATACCTTTTTTAGACATTTTTTATCATACGTTTATTCAGTTTGAAGCATATGTCCTTTCATGTTCATTTTTCCGTATTTTATGATATATTATGCAGTATACAGGTACAGATATCAGTCATGGGTTAGCTTGTGGTCCTTCGGGGTCATGAGCACCGTGTAGCATTTTGGTTTAAAAAATTGGCATGTTACAAACTTGGAATCAGAGCCTAAGGTTCAATAGATTAATAGGAAGTCTGAAAGCTACACTTAGTAGAGTCTTGTACATGTGTGTGTTGTGCACCACTTATGTGCAAGAGGCTATGAGATGTTTTAGGAATAGTTTCCCTACTTTCAGTATTCATGTCATGCCAGTGAGCTTAATCTCATTCTAATTTATTTCTGTCTTTCTTCAACAGACATGCCTCCTAAAAGAAGAAACGAGAATCAGTCAGCTCCTTAACCCGGAGACCCTTTGGGCGATCATGTTTCTCATGTGGAGTTCAGGGCCGTATTCACCACTCTTGCTTAGTCAGTCGCTTCCCAGAATGAACGGCCAGCTATTATTCTCGCCAACCCAGTGGCCAATTCAGCTGTAGCTAGAATTCGAGACTTCACCCGAATGAATCCTCCTTCCTTCACATGGTCTAAGTTAGATGAGAACCCGCAGGAATTCCTTGATCAGGCTCAAAAGGTGACAGATGTTATGGGGTTTACTACTGTTCAGAGTGTTGAGTTAGACGCATACCAATTATAGGATTTCGCTCATACTTGGTACAAGCAGTGGAAGTCAGAAAAGTTAGATGATGCAGGCCCTATAGAGTGGGAGGAGTTTGACTCGGCTTTCCTTGTTAGATTCTTTCTGCTAGATCTTTGAGAAGCTATGGTACTAGAGTTCATAAATCTTAGGTAGGTTAGCATGATGGTAAATGAGTATTCTCTCAAGTTTACTCAATTAGCCAGATATGCCCCTCATGTGGTTGCAAATGGTAGAGCTAAGATGAGTAATTTCGTATCAGGGTTGAATGATAGTGTGGTAAATGAGTGCAGATCTGCCATGTTGAATAGTGATATGACTTTAGCTAGACTTATGACATATGCTCAGTAGATAGAGGAGCATAAGATTAGGACAAGAGAGAGACAGAGTAAGAGAGCAAGGACAGGTAGTTTCAGCTTTGCTCAGCCTAAGTCACAAGGTGGTAACCGTTCTCAGCATAGTCAGAAATTTTTAGTCCCAGCTCTATCCTCATCTAGTGTACCAGCACCTAAGTCCAGAAATGACCATCATGATGGAGTGCCAGGCTTCGAGGCCCAGGGTAGTGAAAATAGAGGTCTTACTTATCCGTTTTGCGAAGAATGTGGTAAGAATCCTCTAGGTGTGTGTATGGTAGACAGTGATGTATGCTTTGGGTGTGGCAAGACAGGACATAGGATGCGAGAGTACAGAGTTCTAGAACAAAGGGGTAAGGAGTTGCGTCAGCAAGGTACAAATAGTGGTCAGCGTCAGAATAGACTATATGCACTCTATACCCGTCCTAATACAGAAAGTTTCCCTAACTTAGATCCGGGTATGTTACCAGTCTTTCATTTTCATAGTATGCATCGTTAGATCTCTTTCTCTCATTCAAGCATATATTTTAGTATGAGTTAGCTAGTAAAGCCAGCAAGTTAGTGTAGCAATCGAGCAGTCAGATTTTTATAGCTTGTTTTCTCATCCTTGCATCTATTCATGCTATCCAAAATCTCAGAGAATGTAACTATTCCAAGGTAGAACCTCCTAGTAGTTACAAGTTCAGTTCATCTCATGCATCATGCTGTAGTTTCAGACTCCCAAAGTTTAGTTATAATCTAGTTCGTAGATGCCCTGTGCATCACCCAGTATCTCCATAAGGTAAGCATTTTTAGAGGGACATAGAGTCCTAAGGGGGAGATACCCTACTTTATCTTAACGCTCTCATGCCTTAGATCCTTTAATTTCTCCTTGCATAACGAATTCAGTTTAGAATAGAGGGTACTCATAAGTTGACCTTCAAGTTAGACCTCAGTTGTAAGTCAAATATTTAGAGGTTCATTTCATTTCATGATGTTTAGTACATATGTCACGTAGTAGAATCAGTCATGTTCTTATGTTTCAGTTCAATCTTAGTGCCTTTACCATTGCATGTTCAGTCGCATATTCGTGAGTTAGTTCAGTCATGTATTCACGCATCAGATATGCATTGTCAGCTTAACAGTACTTTCATCCATGCAATCACATATCATGTCAGTCATATAATTATGCTTCAGATATTCATGGATTCAAATTATCAGTTAAGCATCAGATATGCATTCTCAGTTTGAGAAACTCAGTTTATCAAAAAACTGAGTCCTACATTCATAATTAGCTACCCATGCATCAGATATGTATGTACAGTATGATATTCTCAGTTTTCAGTCATGTCAGCCATGAAATCATAATCAATCATTCATGCTATATATTCATGTAAGTTGTCTTTTCTCTCATCTCATCCAGTATCATTCGAGTACGAATATTCCCAAGGGGGAGATATTGTAATACCCCACATTTTGGACTAGAATAAAAATCCATCATTCCTATGCGTGGATGTTTCAAAAGCCACAAATCCTATATAAATTTAGTGTGTTAATAAATTATGTAGTGTGTGAATCCATTTGATCATGAATTTATATCATAGAGGTTCCCTAACTCAAGTACAAGTTAAAAGTTTTCCTATCGTTCAAGTTTTAGTGAGCTTCAAAAATTAGATCAAATTAAATCGACCATAACTCATTGTATATAACTAACTGGGTGGTTTACTATATATCAAATTTAATCTCTTTGAATTATCTTTCCAACGATACCAATTTTGCCTAAATCCGATATCGGAGCAAAGAGTTATGACTATTTTACTCCAGCATATCAGGCTGAAGTGTGACGACATTCGTGATAGCTTATCACATTTGTGACGCCCTATCACGAAGGTCGTCAGCCTTAGGCAGAAACCATCTCCTAAGTTACTACATTTGTGATAGGTTATCACATTTGTGACACCCTATCATGAAAGTCATCAGTCTTAGGCAAAAACCAGCTCCCAAGGGATGACATTTGTGTTAACTTATCGCAAATATGATGACATTTTTTACGACTTATCACAAATTTGACGGCTTATCAGCCTTGGTCGTCAGCTATGACTTTCATCAACTGGGAAATTATTTCATAAGGGTATTTTGGTCTTTTATTTCACCTTTCATAACTTATAACCATTAAGAGGCGTAATTTTTCCTATTTTTCTTCAGTTAAGCATCTTAAAAACCCTCCCTTACACTCTCAACCACAAGATTAGGGTTTCCATCAAACTCATCTCTCAAAAGAAATATTCAAGCCTTTTTCCAAGATAATCAAGAATTAAGTTTCCCAATCCAATAACTCTCAAGCAAATGATCAAGGTTTCCTTTCTAAGGTATGCGTGTGTCCATTCATGGACTCCTTTCGTCCATGAAGTTCAAGAACCCTGTTTTTTCTAAAACTATATTTTATGGTTTTCATGTTATGAATGTATTGTTGATCATGTTTATGTTTTGAATGATGCCAAGATAGAATATTTATGTGTTATTATGAATCTATGGCATCATAAGAGATGAAAACATGTAAGTTTGATTATTTATGATGAGTAATTATATGATTTACACCTATGACTAACTTGTGCATGTAAGGTATTTGACAAAATACCTAAGAGACTAGAAATCATGCATTATAGCTAAATTGTGACTAAGTGAAGGATTCATGATCGGCCTTTATGATTCAATGTCATCCATGTTGATAATGTGTCTTGTGAACACTGTTGGATTACTCATGAACTAGTCTTATGGAATTATTCTATGCTTACTTGCAAAACCCACTCATGTACAAGATGTAGAATATCCATCTACTTCACGAAATTCCCCAAGTTATGATATTATGGATTGTGGTTGCAATATGTAATGAGCATGATATTGAAAGCTATGCAAGTATATACATGTTGTATGAAATTCCCTTCCATGAAATAGATTGTTGAGAACCATGATTAGTATAAAATCCCTTATTTATGATATTGTAGATTATGGACACTACTCTTATGATCAAGTCAGTCATGTGTGTCAGTTTCCTTCCATCGAGTCATGGGGGTACTTGTACACGAAAACTATAGTTGTGCGCCTAGATCCATGTCATGTTTTCACGATACTCTCAGTAAACCCATGATCTATGGAAATCAGTCAGTCATGTGACTTAGGAAAACTCAGTATTCTCAATAATCTCATTGCTCAATAATCTCAGTAATCACAGTAAATATAAGTAACTTTAGTACTCTTAATCAGTGCTCAGTACTCATTATATTATGTCCTTCATCAGAATCCAGTAAACTCAGTTTTAGCTCTGCTAAACAATACCACTAGTATCAGTTAAGAAAATTAGTTCAGTTAAATTAGTTAGTTCAGCCCAGTTATTCAGTTTAGTGTATTTCAGATGAGAGTAGGATTCAGCACCGAGCAAACCTAGGGATGGGGGCTCACCCGCTAGAATAGAACTGATATCCCTAGAAGCAATCCCTAAGTTCCAAAACTACGTTACCAGCATAGGTACAAGATTTCACCCATTATATAGGACTGACATACTCAGGGGTCACCCGTTATCACATTTATATGTATAGGACTGATCCCAGGTGTCACCCGCTAGATTAGGACTGACTCCACAGCAGATGTCTTTACTGGTGGTGCGGTACTGACACCCTTCTAGTAAGGTCATAGATTGGACCCCAATCATCTTAGCTTGGGGCATGTTGGTTAGATTTACACATCCCACAATTTCAGTTATAGAATCAAGGCTTTCAGACACAGTCAACTCAGTTTAGTAATATAGATTCAGTACTGTTAGATACAGTCAATGCTTATCATTGTAAATAGACTTTAAGATCACCCATTATCTAGGAATGATCTCAACTATGATTAATCAGTATCAGAATCATTAGATTTAAAGATCACCCGCTAGATAGGACTGATCTCAGACTATGTCAAATCATCTTTATTTTCAGTATTCTTATGATCACCCGCTAGATAGGAATGATCTCAGATTTAGTTACTCCAAGTAGAACAAAACTCAGATAGTTCCATCAGAACTTTTACTGTCAGATACAGTCACTCAGTATCTGTTATATCAATTAGTTCAATTATTACAGTTATATCGGTTATATCAGTTATCATAGCTCGCATTACCAGTATTCAGTTTCAGGACTGTTAGACACATCCATTCAAACTAGTTCTTCATAATTTGAACTATCAGAAATAGTCAATAATCTATTCAGTACCTCAGTAACAGTAAAGTCATGTCGTCAGCATTCAAACTCAGTAGTCAGCATTATCATGAGTTCAGTTATAGTTGTTTATGCATGTATGTATACTCACATTCATATTATTTAGCATTGATCATGCATATAACCCTTTGCATTTAGCCTACCTCCCTCGTATAATCAGTATATTCAGACGTATTTGTGCTACAGTGCTTGTTCTTCTGTTACACCATAGGTTCAGAGGCACGATCTCCAGATCAATAGTAGCTTTCCAATGTTCAAAGTTTGCAGTGAGTCCTTCTCATTCGAGGATGATATAATTATTGCTACATTTACTATTCAGTTGCTAAATGGAGTTAGTTGGATACATGTTCCTTTAACTCCTTATTCAGTTCAGTTAGTGTCTTTCAGACTAGATGTTAGATTAGATATCCAGATCTTATTATTTTCAGTATTTATGACTTGTTTTGGTATTGTTATACCTTTTTCAGACATTTTGTTATTAGATATTTTTTTAGTTCGAACCTTATGGCCATTCATGTTCATGTTTCCATATTTTATGATATATTATGCAGTATACAGGTACAAATATCATTCATGGGTTAGCTTGTGGTCTTTCGGGGTCATGAGCATCTTGTAGCATTCCGGTTTAGTAAATTGGGGTGTTATATTGGGTGTATTTATGCATTCTAGTGTTGTTATCCTAGCCTATTTATCCTTGTTTAGAGGATAATTTGTTTGCTTAATGTGTTTATGATGATATAAATAAGAATCTAGGTGTAAAAGGATTTGGGTGTATTGTTTAGAAGTGTTTTAAAAAAAAATTGGGTTTAAAAGGATCATTTAGAGTCTAGACAAGAAAACTAGTTTTACTAGCTTGAGCTAGGTGTTGTTTTAGTCTACCGCATTAGATTTTAATATGTTAAATGAGTTACAAATTATTTAATTATGTATTTATGTGTGGAATTTTTTTTTATAATGTCCGAGGGTCATTTGAATTAAGCACGAGACAAAACAATAACTTAAAGATTAACGTGGGCAAGCCTAGTCTTAGCTCGAGTTTCTAGTTCATCGTTATTGTTATTGTGTTGTTTTTAGCTCTAATCCATGGTTTGTGATGATGTAGGATGATTTGTGAATTGATTATGATTATATATGGACATGAAAAAAGAAGTAAATTATGCCTAAACAACACAACAAATAGTAGGACCAAAAACAAGGCACAAGAGAAAGTTGGATGAGATTTGCACATTCCAAAAAGCACTAACTATGGGAGTGTGATGCGATCTGTACTCTTACTTTCTATGAAGTGTGATGTGAGCTGTACTCCTCCTTTCCAACAAGTATGACACGATCTATACTTCTCCTTTCAACAACTTGTGATGCAAGCTCTGCTCCTCCTTTGCAGCAAGTGCGACGCGAGCTCAAGGTAGTACTCCTTAACTATCGTAAAGCCCTACCTCATATTCATGAAATCCTCCACCTTATCTTCCCACATCTCATGCGGAAAGAACCTACCTAGAAAAGCATTCTAAAACACCCGCTAACACAGGAGCTAAATTCTCACCTTTACCTTTCTTCCACATAACAACCCAATCATAAGAAACATCCTTCAGCCTAAAGGAGTCCAACTCTACACTTTTCTATTCTGTAACATGCATAATCTAATTAATCTTTCTCATCTCATCAATAAAGATCTGAGGATCCTCATCTACCTATGACCCATGAAACTGGAGTAGATGCATCCTTATAAAATCCTTAATTTTGGCTGTAGGTAAGTTGCCATTTTGCTAAAGTGGAACTGTTGCCTATTGGTTTCCGTGAGAATTAGCATTCGCAACTTGGGACAATTCATGATCATAAAATAAATGATGATTCCTAACTCGTTTGGTATCCTATTGCTCATAAATGTGGCGCGCTACAAATCCATGATCAAGACTCTATGTAACATGGCTTGTTTGACTCCCAAGGACTCTTCAAAACCTTAGGATCTAATACAAAGTTTTTAATACCCCGGAAGTACCTCCTAGACGTCACACGATGCTCAACACTATGAATTTTCCCAAGCTAACCCATAATGCCAACTTATCTTGAAACTCATAATAAAAGTGAACTAACATGTTATAAGATAAAGATAAATGAATTCATATCTTAACTGAAAGTCTATTACTTAGAAAAACAACTACTTTAACTTAAAACATAAACAGTCTGAAAAGCCTCTACTAATAACTAGAAAGCTACTAGGACAGACCCCAGCTGATCAAACATAACTATAAATCACATAACTAAAGTACTTCAACACTTAAGAAATATCTGAGACACTGTGTCATCGAACTATGAGGAATCACCAAAAGTTAGGATATAGGTGATGATTCCTGTTGTCAATCGTGCTACTAGAAACTAGCACCAGAACCTACATTATAAGATAATGTATCATATAGGCATATATGCGGTTAGTACTTCAAGAATATACTAAGTATTTGGGGGTTAATGCATAAGTAAAAATGATAGCTAAATATACATATAGACTTTTAAATGATGCATGCCAATGGTAAATGATTCACCATGAACTTTTATAAAACAAAGACTACAAGATCATAAACATGAATAAGGAACCATAAGAATAAACTTTGTGGGCCATGACAATTAGTTCTAAAAGCTTTACTTTATTTTTTCTTTTTGGGAGATTCTTCTAACCGACATAAACCAGTGAGCAATGATGGAGTCCAATATCTTACCAACTTTGTGGAGAGTTGTTCTACCCTTACTATCAGAATAGAACCTTAATCTTAAATGATCATTGAACCTTCATATATATTGGGAAAAAGCATAACCTACGGTGGAATGTAGTTTCTATGAATTTATGATACGCTCATCCGCATTCCATTCTCAGTACTAAATACTAATCCCAGAATACTTATATTGTCATAGTTTAGGAAATCCACCAAAAAATAGCATAAGGGTTTATAGACTAAAAACTAGTTATGCTTCTCTTTCTTTAAATCATAATCAAGATGAATAAATGTGGATTTAATATCTTATCTTATGATCAAAATATCAATTTTTACTTTAAATCATATCATAAAACTTATCAAGGTAGCTTAAGAGTCAAATTTTCTTGTAAACTCAATTCTTGAACATAGGACTTATAATATATGCTTAAATTCTTAGAAATTCATGAAAAAACTTCATGATCAATAATCATCTTGAAATACTTCAAAAATTTTAGTCATGATAATAAAACATAAATCACACTATGAATCTTATAAATCAAAGGATGAATATATGGAAATATTAATGCACTTAAAGCCTTCAATCTCATGGTAATATGATAATCCAAGAATATGGCTATTTGGGTATGAATTCTTTATTCAAAATAAAGAAATTCGATCTTAAAAACCATGTATTTTTTGAACGAGGATGAAAAAATAACATTTTTCATAAGCTCCACCTAACTTAAATTTCTTGACTTGTGAAGAAAGCTTGAATCTTGGAACTTGAAGGATGAACTTGTGAGAGAACCCTAATCTTGATGTTTCTTGATATTCTTGATAATTAGAGGAGGAAAGCATTGGTATTTGATTTGAAAGAGTAGGAAAATAATGCCTCTTTAAAGGTTATAAGTCCTTCATGAGAAGTTATAATTGAGGAAAAGACAAAAAATCCTTTAACTAAACTTCACAGAAAAAGCTCCCTAGTCTTTACTGATTTACCATATGATTTGTATGGTATGGTATGACCTACCTCCTCCGTAAGCATTATAGAGTCTACGGGGTACTCACTGATCAACAAATAAGTTTGACTTACTCTAACCTTTTATCCGTACCTTGGATAAAAATTTAGGAAGCTTTCACGAAAGAACTTATGATCTAACATCATACAACTCATACCCTAATTGACAACTTCTAGTGTTAAAGTTGTGTCCTCAATAGAAAGTTTCCCCTACCATACTATTTTACATACGAGCAAAACATACCACTCATACAATAGGGTACGACTCAAGAGAGAAGTCGTATAATGCATAGAAACTCCCAGACACGGGATATTACAATATCTCCCCCATAGAAATATTTGTCCTCGAATAAGATTAATCTAGGACCGAGTTTTGGAAAACAATCAACACCTCTACACTTAATTTACAAGCAGTCTTTCCACTACCTCAAGGATTTAATTTTTTCACAACATAAGATACGATATAGGATCACCTAAAAGGACTTAAAGAGAAAGAATTTGCTTGAAGTAACGCTTTACAAATTACGAGATCAACTTACCTTTCCTTCCAAATCTCATTATCCCCTTCATAGGTGACACCTTCAAGAATATCAATTCTTCTACTTTAAACTTGAACTCTCTCCTTCTTAGATCAACAAACAATTTCTGACGGCTTTGGGGAGTTTTCAATCACTCAAGAATCAACTGAACCTTTTCCATAGCTTCAAAAATAGAGTCTGGCCCAATCAAAACCACTTCACCAACATCAAAACATCCTATAGGTGACCAACACCTACTCCTATACAGCTCTATAAATAGATCCATATGAATACTAGCATGATACCTATTATTGTATGTAAACTCAATCAATGACAAAAGGTCATCCCAGATTCCTTTCAAATCACAAACACACTCCCTGAACATGTCTTGTAATGTCTAAATATTAAACATAGCCCGACCATCACTCTACGGATGAAACATAGTACTTAGCTCAACCTTTGTACCAAGACCTTTTTTAAAAGACTGCCTAATCTGTGAAGTAAACTGTGTGCCTCTATCTAAGAGGATGAATAAGGGTATCCCATGAAACATTACTAACTCGTGGACATATATCTTGGCATAATCCTCCACTGTATCTGAAGTCTTGATTAGTAGGAAATGGGCTGACTTAGTCGTTTGATCTACTATGACCCAAATTGAGTCATACTGACATCTTGTACGAGTTAACCCAGTGATGAAATCCATGATCAGAGTTTCCTATTTCTATGTAGGGATACTAATACCTTGCAATGTACCACCTGGTCTTTGGTGTTCAACTCTAACTTGCTAATAATTAGGATACTTAGCCACAAACTCAGCTATGTCCCTCTTTATACAATTCCACCAATATATCTCCCGTAAGTCACGGTATATCTTAGTAGCACTCAGATTAATGGAATACCTCAAAATAAGAGCCTCTTCTAGTATCTATTCCCTCAACCCACCTACATTTAAAACTTAATATCTGCCTTGATAACAAAGTACATCATCACCCCCTGAGAGAAAACCTCAGCCTTCTACTACTGAACTATCTCTAATATCTGGCTAAGTATGGGATCATTTTGTTGTTCCTCATTTACTTCAACAACCAAAGATTATTCTGAATAGTTCTAAACTGCCACTCCCCTATCATTAGTGTCGAGCAAACAAACTTCCAAATGATCCAACCTATGCACTTTCTTAGCCAACTCTTATTTTTCCTTCATCACATGAGACACAGTACCTATAAAAAACCTACTTAGCATGTCCGCCACCATGATGCCCTTTCTAAAATGATACAATACATTCATGTCATAGCCTTTCAATAACTCCAACCACCTTCTCTGATGAAGATTCAACTCCTTTTGAGAAAATAAATAATAAAGACTTATGGTCAGCTAAAACATCTCGTTCACACCATAAATGTAGTGCCTCCAGATTTTCAAGAAAAATACTGCCACAGTTATCTCCAAGTCGTGAGTTGTGTAATTCTTTTGTTATCCTTAACTTTCCTATAGTCATAAGCTATCACTTTCCTATTCTTCACCATCAAATAACCTGACCCAACTCTGGAAGCATCACAATATAGTACATATCTGTCTAACTCTTCTAGAAAGGCTAACACTAGTGTTGAAGTCAATCTATCCTTCAACTCTTAGAAACACTTCTCACACTTATCCAACCATATAAACTTTACTTTCTTTTCGGTGAGCATATTCAATGGTGAAACTATTGAGGAAAATCCCTCCACGGGCCTTCTATATTACCCAGCCAAACATAAAAAACTCTGAATATCGGATGGAATGATGGGCGTCGGCTAGTGCATCACATCATTAATCTTCTGAGGATCTACATGAATACCAACCCCTCAAATGACATTCCATAAGAAAGTCAGAGACTCTAACCAAACCTCATATTTACCAAACTTTGCATATAATTTACTATCTTTGAGGGTCTGTAACACTATTCTCAAATGGTCCATTCTTTTCTTCACTCCTGGAATACACCTATATGTCATCTATAAAGACAATCACAAAAATATCTAAGTACTGCTTGAAGACCCTGTTCATCATGTCCATAAAGGCTACAATATCATTTGTCAGTCAAAATAACATAACCACAAACTCAAAATAGTCATACCTTATCCGTAAGGCTATTTTTGAAATTTCTTGCTCCCTAACATTCAACTGATGATATCCTGGCATAAGGTCAATCTTGGAGAACCACTTGTCACCCTGGAGTTGATCAAACAAATTGTCGATTCTAGTAATAGGATATTTGTTCTTAATGGTAACCTTGTTTAGATGTCTATAATTTATACACATTTTGAGATTACTGTCTTTCTTATGCATGAAAAAGGAATAGAGTGCCTCATAGAGATACACTAGGTCTTATGAAACCTTTATCTATGAGATCTTCAAGATACTTTTTTGACTCTTAATTCTCTGCCAGATCCATACGATATGGAGGAATATTCTAGACACCTAATTTTGTCCCTCCCCGAAACCCAATTCATCTTTTTATACCCCACGTTACCTTACACCCCCTCCCATGTGATTATACCCTACAAAAATATAAAAATAACAAAATTTTAATAAATCTCTAACAAATCAAATTCCTAATATTCCCTTATCCTAACAAATTTTTACACCTCACCACTAACCTACAAAACCCCAAACCCCCTACCCCTCTCATTTTATTCTATTTTGTTAACAAATTGAAAAGGACAAAAAATAGGGGGCCCACTGGAATTTCTATTTTTACACAATACACATACTATAAAATTCACCTCACCATGATATTAACACAAACAAGAGAAGCACACACACTGACCTTCCATTGAATTCTCTCACAATTCTCCCAAAATCATACATACACTCAAACAAAAATTCCACTGACGCACAACATCATAATTCATCCATTACTCTCATAATCTCTCACCGATAGACACACACGAAACCTCATAGATACACTAACACACACAACTCATCAAAAAACAACACAGCCACTGGAAAATACACACACACATATTTTCACTGTTATACCTCACTCAATTGGAAAACACACACATAGCTTACAACTTTCACTCACAGAACACAATGATCAAAGAGAGAGAGAGAAAGGCATGATGAGATGAAATCGATTGGATAGAGGTCGGAGGGTTGATTGAAAAATAGTGAGGTGGATGGATTAGAAAACATCTGAGAGAGAAAGAAGAAAAGGGTAAATAGAGGGAGTGAAAAGGGTGTTGGTCTATCCTTTTCGGTGAAGTTATTGTCGGAACTGACCTGTGGTTACAGTTTCGACACCAAAACTGTCACCCACTACCAGAAATCCACCAAAGACTGATCAAAACCTATCGTAAGCACATCGATGAATGAAACTCGTCTCCCATTCAATCATCGCTTTATGATTTTTGGTCTAGTTTAGCGAAGAAATAGAAAAAGGAAGTGGGTAAAAGGTGAGGTTTTTTTTGGTGAGGTTCTTGGTTTTCGGTTCTGGTGAAGCAGCTCCAGTCAAATAATTTGATGATCTAAACTAAAAATCGAGGTCCAATTCTACTCTTTCCCTCTTTTTATTTCATTATTTACTATATTTGGTGTGTTGAATTGAATATCGTATGCTGTTGGATTAAATATCATACGTTGTTTAATCCTCGTTGGGTGGTGAATAATTATTTGGTATTGATTCATTGTTGGTTCCATTGTTTATTAGATGAAATGATATCCTGTTTGGATGAAGGTAGAACATAATTGAAAAGTTATAAAAATAAATATTGATTATTTTGATTCATTGAGGATTGTTTAATTTTGAATAAGTATTGATGTCGTTAAATACAATAGTATCATGATAGGTTGAAATTGGTAGGCAAACAGTAGGTCAGGTAGGCAAATTTAGGAATTGCAAATTGTCGGGTGATTTGAAATGTTTTTTGAATTGTTTTTTTTTATTGCACTTAAAAATGTATTCATTTAGACGAGGAATGCCCCGAAGTTCTAGTGTACTTATTCACCGTGGAATGCTCCGAGGTATTTTGTACTCGAAGGACGTTTGTGGCGAAGGCCCGAGGCATAGGGTCAAGCATTGGAGCATAGTTTAGGATTAGTATAGGTTAGCATAGGTTTACATTTTTCTATTTTGGAATGTATAATTAGACTGGACACTATATTTTTTATTTGTTTTGTTTTGTTGGTTTGATTGATTGTCTTATGTGTTTTGTGTGGTTTATACATTTTGTAGTGTCATATTAGCCAATATGCTCCACCAAGCGACCGTGGTCAAACCACGGGATCGAGGGGTGCCTAACACCTTTCCCCCGGTCAACAAAATTCCTTATCCAAAATCTCTGTTCGCAAACAAGTTTTAAAGAGTCAAACAGTTTTGAAAAGGATTTCCAAAGGTTACTTGGCACACCGAATTTATGTCAAGTGGCGACCCTGAATAAAAAACGTAAATAATCCTTTTTCGGAACAAATTTCATCTTTTGTCACTTTGATAATTAAACAACCCTTTTGAACCTTAAATAAGACAACTCTGGAGACTCTGCTGGAGAAATTTTATAATTCGAGCTTATTTTTTGGAGTTATATCAGCTTAGTTTGACATTATGAGAGTATAAATGGTTTGTGTTATTGTTTGTATTATTTTATCATCATGGCGTGCTTATGTTCTCTTTGTTTATAGTTTTTTTTTATGTGTTACTGCTTTATATCTGGCATCATTTGCATAACCCGATTCAATTCTTTCTGCATCAAATTCTGTAGTACATGCTGTGTACACGACCAATAGTTGAGTTACCCTTATTTTAGGAGGGGTAGCCATCGGTTGGTATGGAGTAGGTGGAAAGAAAAGAAGCCACTATCAATCATTCACTCCCCCGAACAACGTTGTTAGTGAACCCCAACGTAGGTCAACCTTTAGGTCATATTTATCTGCATCATATTGAGACCTAGAGGGACCCACTTGGTCCTTTGTAGGAGACTCACCTCTAAATCATCCTTACGTGCTAAAATATTGCATATTTTAGGGTAACAAGGTCATTTGACAGACTAATTTGGGCAAAAACATGTGTTAGAAGTAAAGTGTACGCTGAAAAAAAGGAAAAAAAGGAGCGAAAAAAGGGATTTTCGTAGTTTTTTTAGAGTTCTTTATGGATTTTATTTTTATTTTTATTCACAATGCAAAAATTCAAAAAGATCTTCTTACATTTTTCATACATTTACTGAAAAAGAAAAAACCTCAAAAATATTTTCCCTTTATCTCTTTTAGCATGCATTCACAATTCAAAAATTTCAAAACTATTTTTTAGGAGCTCTTTTTAAAAGAAAAAATAAAAAAAAATATGGCTGAAGTTTTGTTCATTTCATATAACGAAAATACCAAAAAAAAAAATCTTTCATAGTTGTTGGTGTCATTTTTATGTGAAGTGTCAAATTAAAAATCCAAAAAGATTTTATTGACTTTTTCATCTCTGTCTTTGGTCGTGTACCTTAAGTCAGGATACAGTTGGTTATTTAATCTTTGATTGTCCAATTTAGACAAACTACATACCCCTGATTCTCCTCTCTCGGGAGTGAGATACGTAGGCAACCTATTGTGGGTTCGAGGATCTTATTTAAAAAATTCATAAAGATTTTCTTCATTGTTTATTAGAGTAGGTGCCAATATACTTCTTTAAAAGAAAACTACAAAAAGATTTTTTGTTAATAGCTTCAAGTTTCATTTTCTTATGAAATTCAAAAATCGAAAACCCAAAAAGATTTTTCTTTGGTAATCATAGGTTTCGTTTTGTATAGGGAGTTTAGAATTCAAAAATTCAAACTAGATTTTTGTCAATTCTTTTGACAATTTGTTATTTTTTTTTCTTTTTAAAGTTTTTAGAAAAAGAAAAATAATGGAAAAAAAGTTTAATTGGTCATTTTTGGCAAGAGTTCACGAACTACGCAAATCTAATTCTCCTCTTTCGGGAGTGAGATACGTAGGCGCCCTCTTGGGTTCGGTGATATTTTCCTTCCAAAAGGAAAAACAAAAAAAAGATTTTGAGAAAGTATTGAACTCAAACACGTTTGGTATCTCTTGTTTAGTTAGTTTAAGGTGGTTAGTTTGTGGTATTTTGGGTGGTCCTCTACATCACACCAAATCCAAGTAAAGGTTAATTGTGTCCAATAAAGATATAGAGAGTGACATCATGGATCAAACAAAGAGTTAGGAAAATGAGAGTTTAAAGTAAGAGATTAGAAGACTAAGACAACAAATGAATGAAATGCACCAAGCTTAGGCCAGTGGGCTACCTCCTCCTTCATTCCCCGTTATTGATCCTACAAATACCTCATGTTTTTCATCAAAATCACAAAGTGAGTTTCCTATATTTGTTTATACACTGCAACATGACTCAGAATTCATTTCAAGGCAAAAGCATCCTAATACTTCAACCACTATTTCTCTAGCTCCTCAGTATAATCCTGCTACATTTACAACACCACATGTCATCTGTGATTTTTTTGCTCAATCATCTGCTGAGACATCCACATTGGCTAACCACCCAATGGTAGTGATTTTCCATGATACTAGTGGAACTATGTTTAATAATCTTGATGATCATTGTTATATACTTGATCCTACAGTTAAATTAAGTGGACTACCAAATTTTCTTACCAAAAAGCCTAGCATGACAGAAAAGCCAGAGAAAATGGTGGGGAAAGTGAAGAGTGTAGAAAATTATAAAAAATGTTCCATAGGAATTGTGGGTTGTGAAGATATTTCATACATAAATTGGGGCATGTTTTCAAGTGTTAACTTTCCTCCAAGCTTAGAGACATCCAAATTTGGGGAGCCTAATAGACAAAAGGATTCTGTGAAACATTTAGGATGATATTGTAATCAATCAAGTAAAACTGAAGGAAAGAAGATAGAAAATACACCTATTGTCATGTCAGGGACAAAACAGAGTTTGAGAGGTCTAACCCACCAATAATGTTAGCCTCAATCCCGAGCTTACATATTAGATCCACATAACCACTTGCAACAAGGTTCCTTTCTCCAAAATCAAAGAAATCTCACTTCACTTCCTCAATATCCTTTGAACAATGTACAGTCGTATTCTCACCCATCTTGTTATCCACATGGAGTGCCCCAGTCCCTCAATGTCATCCTCGACCCCCATAAGTTTACCGAGAAACCTCTAAATCTAAGTTTCATCAGAGGCCAGAGTTTGTAATGAGGATGAAGGCAAAGGATAATTTCACGCCAATTGAGGGGTCCTATACCAATTTGTTTCAGACATTAAGACAATGGGGTATGATTACTCCTATCCCTAGGTATACTCCTAATCCACAGTCAAATTTTTTTTATCCTAATGTATGATGTGCTTATCATTCTACTATGCAAGGTCACAGTACTAAAGATTATCGTATTTTGAAAATAAAAATAGAGAAGTTGATTCAAGAAAAAATTATTTTGGTGCAAAAAATTCTCCCCTGAACCGTCCTATAGAGTTCTTCACCAGCACGTGGTACCGCACAATATGTGGGAGGCAGTAAGTTAAGCATGGTGATCCAGAATATATTCGTTGAAGGGAATGTGTCTGATAATGGTGAAATCTCTAGTTATGCTGATATGTAAACTAGTGACTAATATGTCAGGATGATCAATTGAGAAGTCACCTCTCTCCCTACTAGGAAGAGGTCTGGTAGTTTGTTTTGTTTTATTTTCCATTATCCTAATTATCAGGGTTGTAGTTCAGGATCTATCTTGTTTTGTCCCTTTGTCGCTATGTTAAAACCCTTCTATTTTTCATTTAATTAAATAGAGTGTACCTTTTTCCTTTGTGTTATAAATTTTTATTGTTTGTTTGTTTTCTTTACATAGCACATTTTATGTTGATTCTAGTGATATGACATGCTAGAGGAATTTTCCGCCATATCTTAAAATCCAATTTAAGTATGAAACATTGAATCAGATGGTCAAAGTTAGATAAAATCTAAGATGATAGGAAGAGTACTGAGATATTTGGTGACAATTTGAAGCCTTCTTTTAAAATGAAGACAATTATTTTGAGAATAACTAGAATAACTTGGTCATCAATTGAAAGACATGGCTCAATTAGGTCAAATAGTGGCTGAGATAATAAAAAGAAAATCATCTCCACGAATTCATGAGTCCTTCAACATGAGGAATGTACAACAAATATGGAGTGATATGTTGAACAAAGTTCAAGAGTAGTGATGCACAAATTCAGTTAAAGTTAGTGTTGTAAAAAAGTCACAAAGGATCTCCATCTTTAATTTCGTATTGCATGATGGGTACTGGCATTTTCAAGGATTGAATGAGAAAGGTCCTTTGTTTACCCCATTTGAGCCTTAGTTTTGTTTTATTTCACACACCTCTTTTGAAATCAAGATAGAGTCAACAAAGTTCAAAATAAAGGTATCAAGCAAAATAATAGAGTTAGAAATTTTTTTTTAAAAAAAGAGAGAAAAATAAAATATGTCCAAAAAGAAAGAAAAGAGAAGTGTGTCAAGAAAAATAAGGTCGGAAAAGTCCCAAAGAGAAAAAGAGTCAACAACAGAAAAAGAGTCAACAACAGAAAAAAAGTTAGAATCGAGTGAAAGAACAAGCCATTGGAACTACGCATGAGTTGATTCTCCCCTCTCAGGGGTGAGATATGTAGGTTTCCCTACTCAGGGCTTGGTCCAACCATATAAACAATTTAGAATTTCCTAGTCAAAGAAATTGGGGAATGAGTTAATCCTCATTGTTTGAGTTGATTTCAAAAGTTCTAAGTCCCACCCCACCTCAAGTCATTTGGGCCCCATGTCATCCTTTTTTTCTAACCCTATCCAAAATCAAAGTTACAACTAAAGAAAGACCTTCAGATCAATCTTTGAGAATTTTAAAGCTAAGCATGAAATGGATATGATGACGTATATTGGGAACTACTTGTCTTCCTCGAGAAATAAAAATGAGAGAGTCTTATTGGTGAAAACCCTTACGGGCACCATAAGGCGATGGTAAGTTGAGAGATATAAAAATAAGAAAGTCATATTAGTGAAAACCTTCACGGGCACCATAAGATGACTGTGATTTGAGAGAAATGAAAATAAGAGAGTCTCAATGGTGAAAAACCCTCACAGTCACCATAAGGCAATGGTGAACTGAGAAAAAGAAAATGAGAGAGGCTTATTGGCGAAAACTTATCAAGGCGCCACTAGCCGAACGAGGTCTTAAATGCAACTGACCCAAGGAAGTAACTCAATTTCATAGCCATTAACTCAAGAACAATTGGTAAAAAGTTTTGATGGAAAGATCAGGTAGCTTAATAAAAAATGCATGGCATAATCATTAGAGTTGACTGTTATTTCTAGATAAATTTTTCATTTCTTTATTTCAAATAGGGACATTCATTGTCTTTTCTTTCTTCTCTTAGTTTTATTTTGTTTTCTTGAGTCAGTAGTCCAAATAAAAGTCATTGTCATTTTTCTTGTCTTTGAGTCAAGTCTATATCAAAATAAGTGAAAAAAGATTTCAAAACTGGCTACCATCTTCTACAATTGAACAAAGCAAGACAAAAGGCCAACACATGAAAGAGACATGATTGTGAGCTGAAATAAGACATGCGGAAAGTTTTGTCAAAAGATAAGTATGGGAACTTATGAAAATATCAAGGTTCAAAAGGTTTATCTGAGAAGCATGGCAAAGCAGAAATACTGTGTTTATTTTAGAGTCACTCTTAATAATCTGAGTTGGGATCAATGATGCAGTGAGTCAATGACATATGCTAATGGTAGAAAGCAAGATTAAATCTGACTAGGGAAACGGTAATTGTCGCAAAACCTAAAGCCATAAACCAGCCACCATGTTTTTAAACTCACAAGTTTTCTTTGTATGAAACAGGAACACAAGTTGCCTTCAAATCAAGTACTTTAGAGTCTAAATATCAAAGCTTGCAATGCCTCACTTTCACAAATGCAGGAGACAATGTTCCTGTACAAGTTTGGTAATCGAAACCATGATAAAAACTCATCTTCCAATATCTGTAGGAGACACACTTCCTTATCCAGATAATTCAGGTCCATTTATTAGGTGATACATTTCCTAAATTGAACCTTTACTCCTAGAAGTCACACTTTCTAGTTGAGTCCTTCCACTTAACCCCTAGGAGATGTACCTTCTTATTTGAGTAATCCAGGTTTAATTTATTAGGTGAGCACTTCCTAAATTAAACCTTAACTCCTAGAAATCGCATGTTCTAGTTGAGTCATTCCACTTGACCCTTAGCAAACGCACTTCCTTGTGTGGGTAATTTAATCAACATCGGTAAGGAGACACACTTCCTTATTTGGGTAATTCAAGCGGTATTTGTAAGGATAGGCACTTCCTTGTTCAGGTAATTCAAATGGAATTTGTAAGGAGATGCACATACTTGCTTGGGTAAATCAGGAAACATTGGTAAGAAGATGTACTTTATTATTTGGGTAATTCAAGCAAGATTTGTAAGGAGATGCACTTCTTTGTTTGGTAATTCAAACGACAATTGTAAGGAGACACACTTCCTTATTTGGGTAATTTCAGCGGCATTTGTAAGGAGATGCACTTCCTTGTTTTGGTAATTCAAGTGGCATTGGTAAGGAGACGCACTTCCTTGTTTTGATAATTCAAGCAACATTGGTAATGGGACACATTTCCTTGATTGTGTAATTTTAATTTTTCTTTTTAGGTGATGCACTTTCTAAATTATGTCTTGATTCCTAGTAGATGTACTTCCTAGTTTAGTTAGTCCCCTTGATTCTTAGTAGATGTACTTCCTATTTGAGTTAGTCCCCTTGATTCCTAGAAGATGTACTTCCTAGTTAAGTCAGTCCCCTTGATTCCTCGTAGATGTGCTTCCTAGTTAAGTTAGTCCCCTTGATTCCTAGTAGATGTGCTTCCTAGTTGAGTCAGACCCCTTGATTCCTAGTAGATGTACTTTCTGGTTGAGTCAGTCCCCTTGATTCCTAGTATATGTACTTCTTGGTTGAGTCAGTCCCCTTGATTCCTAGAAGATGTACCTCCTAATCGAGTCAATCCCCTCGATTTATAGAAAATGCACTTTCTAGTTGAGTCATTGAACTTAACTCTTAGGAGAGGACTTCCATGGTAGTTTTCATTTTTTAGGTGGCACACTTTTTAACTTAAACTTGTATCTCTAGAAGATACACTTTCTAGTCAGAATTCCTCGCTTTAATTCTTAGGAGACGCACTTCCTAGTATTGTTCATTCAATTTTATTCTCAAGAAATGCATTTCTTTGACAGAGTCATGATTCATCATTGCAACATCCAAGTAGGTATGATGGGACTTTCCCAAAAGTCTTCTGATGATAAACTGGGGAAAAAAAATTAATTTCTATTTTTGGAACTTTACTTTTTTGGCAAATGAATATCCTTTATAATAATCTTTGTTTGGGATAATTTTCTTTTTAGTTTTGATGTGATTTCAGTAGCCCACCTGAAGAACAGGGAAAATAAATGAAAAGTCAACAAAAATGGTGAAGTAGTTGAAATTCAACCAACAGGGTGAAGAAATTGAAAGTCAACAGATTGTAAAACAGCAAGTCAGGAACCCGCCTACAAAATAGGGTGAACAAATTGAAAACCAAGCAACAAGTGATGAAATTGCAAGTCGGGAGCTTGCCCAAAAAATAAAGTGATGAAATTGCAAGTCAGGATACTTTCCTAACACGGCTTAAAACTCTATAAGGGCCAATATAACGGGGACTAAGCTTCCCCTTTTTCCCAAACCTTTTTACCCCTTTCATGGGTGAAATCTTCAAGTACACCAAATCACCCACCTCAAACTCAAGATCTCTTCTTCTCATATATGCATATGACTTCTGATGACTTTGTCCTGTCTTCAACCTTTCTCTAATCAACTTAATTTTCTCCAAAGCTTCAAACACTGCATCAGGTCCAATCACATCAGCTTCACCCACTTCGAACTAACCTATGGGTGATATACATCTTCTACCATACAAAGCCTCAAATGGTGTCATCCGGATGCTAGAATGATAACTATTGTTATATGCAAACTCAATCAGTGGTAAGTGTTTATCCCAACTATCTTTGAAATCAAGGGCATACGCCCTCAACATATCTTCTAAAGTCTGGATGGTCCTCTCAGCCTGACCATCTATCTGCGGATGAAAAGAAAAACTCAAATCAACTTGGGTACCAAGACCCTTCTAGAAAGCTTTCCAAAATAGCGAAGTGAACTCAGTACCCCTATCTGAGATAATGGACAAGGGAACTCCAAGCAACTTGACTAACTCCCGAATATACAATCTAGAATAATCCTTAGCTGTATAAGATGTATGCACTGGCAGGAAATGTGTGGACTTAGTCAACCTATCTACAACAACCCAAATAGAATCATGATGATGATACGAAAGAGGTAAACCAGTCACGAAATCCATATTCAGCTCTTCCCACTTCCAAGTGGGTATACTAAACTCTTGCAACTTACCGCCAGGTCTTTGGTGCTCTACCTTAACCTGTCGGCATGTTGCACACTTTTCCACAAATCCTGATATATCCTTCTTCATGCCACTCCACCAATAGATTCCTCGTATGTTGCGGTACATATTGGTAGCACCGGGATGAATGGAATACCACGCACCATGTGCCTTAACCATAATTCTCTACCTCAAATCACCAACACACAGAACACACAATCTATTCTAAAATATCAACACACCATCTCCCCTTTGGGAGAAAACATCTACCTTTTGGTCCTTAACTGACTCCTTCAGTTTGACCAAACTAGCATCCATGTCTTGCTTCTCCTTCACTTCAGAAACTAAAGATGATTGATAACAACTCTAAACCCAAACATTACCCTCAGCTGAATCAAGAAACTTAACACCTAGTCTAGCCAAACGATGAACTTCTTGAGATAACTCTTTCTTATCTTTCTCCATATGAGCAACACTGCCTATAGACAATCTACTAAGGGTGTTTTCCACTACATTGGCCTTGCCCAGATGATACAACACACTCATATCATAATATTTTAGCAACTCTAACTATATCCTCTGATGAAGATTCAACTCCCTCTGAGAACACACATACTGCAAGATTTTGTGGTCCGTAAACATATCAACATGAACACCATAGAGATACTGTCTACAAATTTTCAAAGCAAAAACTACAACAACTATTTCAAGATCATAGGTTGGATAATTCTTTTCATGCGGCTTCAACTATCTAGAGGCATAGGTTATAACCTTACATCTCTGCATCATCACACAACCCAAACCAACTTTCGAGGCATGACAATACACCACAAAACCATCCGTACTGTCAGGCAATGTCAACACAGGGGCTGAGGTGAGTCGAGTCTTCAACTCTTGAAAACTTTTCTCACAGAAATCTGACCAAAGGATCTTAACTTTCTTTTGGGTCAACAGGGTCATGGGGGACGCAATAGAAGAGAAAACTATAATAAAACGATGGTAGTAGCCAGCTAGACCCAAGAAACTTCTAATATCTGATAGAGAGATAGGTCTAGGACAAATTCTTATAGCTTTTATATTTTAGGGATCATCTCTAATGCCTTCGACATAAATAATATGACCGGGAAAGGCTACTGACCTTAGCCAAAATTAGGACTTGCTGAATTTGGCGGAAACTGATGATCTCTAAGAGTTTGCAAGATAATTCTAAGATGATCTGTATGGTCATTCTCAGTACAAAAGTACACAAGGATATTATCTATGAACACTATGACAAAAATATCAAGATACTAACTGAACACTCAATTTATGAGGTCCTTGAATGCTGCTAGAGCATTGGTTAGCCCGAGAGACATGACTAGAAATTCAAAGTGACCATAGCAGATTTGGAAGGCTGTCTTTGGAATATCAGATTCCCTCACTTTAAGCTGATAATAGCTGGATCTAAGGTCTATCTTGGAGAAATAACTAGCACCTTGCAATTGATAAAATAGGTCATCAATTCTAGGAAGAGGGTAGTTATTATTTATTGTGACCTTATTAAGCTGACGATAGTCAATGCACATACACAAAAAATCATCATTCTTCTACACGAACAGGTAGGGTGTGCCTTAAGGAGAAATATTGGGCCTTATGAAACCTTTGTCTAGAAGATCTTTGAGTTGCTCTATCAACTCCTTAAGAGTTGTAGGTGCCATACGGTATGGAGGAATAGAAATAGGTTGTGTATCGGGAAAAAGGTCAATCCCAAATTTTATTTCACTATTAGGAGGTACCCCTGGGAGATCTTCCAGAAAGACATCAGGAAACTCATTAACTATTCTGACTGACTAAATGGTCAAAATCTCAGATTTAGTGTCCTTAAATCTAACTAGATAGTAGATGCAACCTTTGGATATCAACTTTCTATCTTTGAGATAGGATATAAAGTGATTCTTGGGATATACTAAACTTTTGGAACACTCAAAGACTGGATCATCAAGAAACTAAAACTTAACCACACGGGTATGATAGTCTATAAATGCATAACAAGTGTGAAGACAATCCATACCCAGAATTATATCAAAATCCACCATCTCCAACACTATCAAATCAGCAAATATGACTCTATGAAGGACAGTGATAGGATACTTTCATACACTTGCTTAGCAACAACTGACTCACCTACTAGAGTAGAAACCTGGAAAGCTCGAGAATCATTACGGGACTCATTTCAAAATTCACAGCAACTAATGAGGTCACATAAGAAAAACTTGACCCAGGGTCCAATAACACATAAATATCAAAGTGAAAGACACAGAGCGTACCGGTAACAACATCAGGAGAATCCTCTTATTCCTGATAGGATGGTAAGGCATAGAGTCTATTCTAGCACAGATCGTCAGCCATACCAGATGAAGCACCCTGAAGAGGGGATGGACGAGCTTAAACAGCTCGTGCACTAGTAGTCTGAGTCTGAGGTTGAATATCTCGGCTCCCCTGCCTAGCATGCGGGAACTCTCTAAGTCTATGGTCTATCTTTCCATTACAAAAATAACCCCTCTGATCGGTGAAGCACTCATTGAGTTTGTCCCTACCACTCTTAATTCATAGAGGATAACGATGTCTGTTACTTACACTGTTCTGGGACCTGGACATAGAAGGCCTATTCCCCTACACCTACTGGTTTTTTAGCGTGGGAGAACTAGATGATAAAGGCGCTAGCATAGATGAACGATCCTGAAATTGGGGTCGGTTTCCTCTATGGGATCTAGTCTGGCCATGCTCAAACTACTCTGATCTATCCCTCTTATTTCCCCATACCCTATTCCTTATCTTATCTGCCTCAAAATATTGAGAGTGCATCATCATCCTGGACAGATCCATATCCATATTGAGCATAAAAGTCCTACACTCTTTCAGCACCAAACAAGACACACGGGTTATGAACTTACTCATACTAGATCAGGTGTCAGCTACCAAGTCAGGATCATACTGGGCTAACTGGTTGAACTTGAGGCAGTACTCCTTAAAAATCATGGAGCCCTATTTCAAGTTCATAAACTCCTCTATCTTTACTTCCCTTATATCTAACGGGAAGAACTTGTCCAATAATACATCCTGGAATACCTGCCAAGTAATAAGGCCAGCATCTTCCCCTCTATTATTCCTCCATGCAACTACCCAGTCATAAGCAATATCTTTTAGATAATAAGATGCCAGCTCTACACTTTCTTCCTTAGAAATATGCATGACTTGGGTGATCTTTCTAACTTCTTCAAGATATAATTGTGGGTCCTCACGAGCCTTAGATCCATAGAACTCTGGCGGATTCATCCGCATAAAATCACAGATCCTAGCAGTAGCTAAGTCACCTCCCTGCTGATGCGGAACTGTGGCCTAGACATTTGCGGTGACTTCTTTGGCTAACTCCTGAAAGTTGCCCAAAACTCAGCATGAGACGCAGTCTCATTCACGGGATTAACAGGCTAAGGTTTCTCGTTATCATTCCTACGGGCATAAGCTCTTCGGGGAGGCATTTTCTGAAATAAGAGAGTATGAATTAATAGATGAGGGAGACAACTGTAAGAACATTAGATTTTTAATGAAAGAGATGACTTTTTCCTAAAACATCTTGTAGCCTCTTGCTTATAGGTGTGGCACGCTACACACCGATGATCAACACTCTACTTAACGCGGCTTGTCAGACACCCTAGGACTTCTTAAATCTTAGTCCCTGATACCAAGTTTGTAACGCCCCAAAATCCCATCCCAAGATGTCACATGGTGCTTAAGGCTAAAAGTAGCCCTAAGTTAACCCTTTAATCCTATTACTACTTCTTATACTTGTTTCAGGATAAATAAGCTAAACAATGCTACTTTGTTCTATCAACTATAATCCGAAATAATTTAAATAATGTCTGAATATCAAAAATACTAATAATCTGGAACACAACTTCAACTGATAGTCTAGTTTGACTAAGAATCTATTACTCAAACTGGAGAGCCATTGGGACAGAACCCCAACAGACTCGCAATGATCTAAATGTAAGACTCAAAACACTATTAAAATGGAAAATCTTCAATTATAGGTCCTCAAACCATGAGGACTCACCAACTATGGAGGTGTAGATCAAGGTACTCGGAGATTACTTATGCTGCTGAGACTGAGCACCTGAACCTACATTATGAGACAATGTAGCACATAGACGTATATGTGGATCAATACTTTGAGGATGTACTGAGTATATGGGGGTGTATGCAATACTTAAAATAATAATATCATCAATCTTTACAGAAATCACGCATTCTAATATAACTAACTAACATAGCTCGTATAATCTCAAAATTTCATATTTCATAATTTATGAATAATAGAACATATAGTATAAATCTCATCTTAAGCAGCATACTTTACATTAGAAACTGATTACTTACTCTTACTATTAGGGAAAACTACTTTCTTCTTGGGAAAATTTTACTTTAAGAAACTACTCTGAAAAATCTTGCTATTAGGGAGGTTCATTTAACCGACATACACCATGCGAGCTACATGGAGTCCAATGTCTTGTCCTCCTAAGGAAGAAACCTCATGTTGGTGAGAGGCATCATACTCTTTCAAGGGAGTATAACCTCAACTCAGTGATCACTATCTCGGCCTCGGGCGCATAAATCTCAATCCCTTGGTAGCACATAGTTCTGGGGTATGAAACCGTACTAACTTACCCAACTCAGTGCTAAATACTACTCCCTTCAGTTAGTTACGCTCATCTCTTAGAAATCCACTTTAAAATAATCTCGTGGTTCAGAAAGAACCCAACTATAAAATCTGTAATCTCATTTAGAAAAGTGGTTTTGAAAGCTACTATGACCGTCAAGGTCAAAACTTTCTCAATAATCTTAAAATACTCAAACCATGGAATCTTATTGCTCAAAAGTTCTTAAAATTACAATCTCAAGTAGGTCTTAATGGACCATATATAAATCTCACATTAAGACGTATCAAAATTCCTACTCGATATAATAAAGATTCATAAATCATATAGAAATCTGGAAATTTTTAGCAATATGAATTATAATCTCAACATACTCATGTACTTAGATTTCTAAAACATTGAAACCATCATAATCTCAAGAAATAATAGCATAGGGTATAAACCCATGCTTCAACTTCATAAGAAAACATGTAAAACTATATATCTTTGTAATTTAAAACAACTTTTGGGCACAAGGATAAAAGAAGTGTCCTTGTTCAAACCCCACATACCTTTGATTATGACGTGTAGATGAACAAGCTTTCTTGAGACTCTTATTAGTATTCTTGAGTGAGGGTTATTGAAGCTTTGGACTTGGTAACATTGAATCTTAACTCAATTTGTAGAAACTATGGTGGAATCTTAAGGTTCTTAAGAGAAAACCCTAGCTCTTGATGGTTTGGATGATTCTGAAGTTCTATGCTTCGTTTTGAATATATACAAGTGTTAAAAGGGTGGAAAAAGACCAATAGTACTTTTAAAAATGGCTTAAACATACTGAACGGGGACTGCGATGGTCCGTCGCTAGTCTGACGGCCCATCGGATCGTCTGTCACACATTGGTCAAAAAAAGGCCACGTTGCCTCATTGTGATGGTCTTAGCGACGGTCCAACGCTAGCTTGATGGTCCATTGTCCTGGTCTTCGTATTTGGACCAGAAGATGGAGTTACTGCCTTGGTTGCAATGGTTTAGGCAATGATCCATCGCAAGCTCGACGGTCTGTCAATCTGCCCATCGCACCTAGGCAGTTCCGACAGCTTTTAGTAAAACGGCCATAACTTCTCACCCCGATACCAGATTTTGAAGAAATTGGTATCGTTGGAAAGCTAATTTAATTTTCCACTTGATAAAAAGTCCAATTTAGGAAAATTCAACATAGTTTAAATGCCAATCATTTTGGAAGTCATTTCTAAATCTTTTATAGACGGAAAAAGGATTCACTTAACATGCACTAAAGGCTTAGACTATGAGGGAAATTTATGGGGTCTTACAGGTAACCTAGTTTAGTTGTCTATAATTTATACATATTTTGAGAGTACCATCTTTCTTACGCACGAAAAAGGACCAGAGCGTCCCACAGAGAGACACTGGGTTTTATGAAACCTTTATCTAAGATATTGTTAAGCTGATCTTTTGACTCTCTATATTTGTCCAGAGCCATACGATATGGAGGGATACCGATGGGATGAGAATTAGGAAGAAGATCTATACCAAATTCTATTTATTAAAGCCTTGGAAAATCATCGCGGAAGACCTCATGAAACTCATTGACTATATGGACTGATGCAAATGTCGGAGCTTCAGGCTTATTATCTTTGACTCAAACAAAATGATAGATTCACCTTTTTTATATTAACTTTCTGGCCTTAAGGAAAGATATGAAACAACCTTTGGGAGACACATAACTACCCTCTCAATCAAAAACTGCCTACTCAGGAAACTGAAACTTTATCACACGGGTTGAATAGTCTATTAATGAAATGTATGAATGGAGACAATCCATGCCCAGGATAACATCAAATCAACCATCTCCAACTCTATTAGGTTGGCTAGTATAATCTTATGAAATACAGTGATAGGACACTTCTTATAGACTCATCTTGAAATAACTAACTCACCCACTTGGATGGAAACTAAGAAAGTCATAGAGAGATATTTAGGACCTACTCCAAAATTTACAATGACCAATGGAGTAACATAAGAGAGATTTCATCTCTGGTCTAATGACACATATACATAAGGTGAAAGTTATAAAGCATACCAGTGACAATATCTGGTGAACTCTCTTTCTCCTGATAGGATGGTAAAGTATAGAACCAATTCTGGCGCTGGCCGCCATCGGTACTGGATGATGCACCATTTCGAGAAACTGCCAAACCCTGCTAAGCTGGTGAATTAGTAACCTGAGTCTTAGGAAGAATATCCCTGCTTTCCTTCTTAGTATATAGACTCTCGTTGACCCTGTGACCTAAATTTCCTCACCCATAACAACCCTCTTTTCCTATTAAACACTCACCGGGATGGGTCCTACCATATTTTGCACATGTCGGGCAAGTAGGCCTCCAAACTACATAGTTCTGAGACCTGGAATTTGAATTCCTTCCCACTGCTCCGATCAAGTCTTGGGTGCATAGGCACAGGCGTAAGATGGATCTGGCACCGAGGGATAACACGCTGAATCTATAAATGGATTCCTTCTATAGAACTTGGTTAACTATACTCAAACTTCCCAGTCCTAACCCTCTTGTTTCTCTTCACCCTTTTCTTTAACTTTACCACCTCAATCTATTGTGCATTGGTTATCAACTGAGTAATATTAATATCCCCAATAAGATGGTAGTCCTAAACTCCTTGACTACCAAATTAGAAACCCTAGTAACAAACTTACTCATATGAGCTCTAGAGTCGGATATAAACTCATGAGAATACTTACAAAACTAAGTGAACTTAAGGTAGAACTCCATCACTATCAAAGAGCCCTTTCTTAATTTCATGAACTCATCCACATCAGCCTCCCTTATCTCACACTGAAAGAACCTACCTAGAAAAGTATTTCAAAACTCTTACTAACTTACAGTAGCTGAATTCTTACCTCTACCTTCCTTTCACATAACAACCCAATAATAAGCTACATATTTTTTCCTATAGGAGGCCAACTCTACACTTTCGACTTACATATCTTGCATAATCAGAGTAATCTTTCACTTGTTATCAACAAATACTTGAGAATCCTAATCCACCTTTGACCCATGGAACTCGGGTGGATTCATCCTCAAAAAATCCTAATTTTGGCTGCAGCTAAGTTATAATTTTTCTGAAGTAGAACTTTTTCCTGTTGCTCACCCTAAATATTGCATTCATAGCTTAGGCCAATGCTTTAAAGGTAGCTCAAAATTTAGCATAAGACACATTCTCATTTAGAGGGTCGGCGTGTAGGGGTGGTTGGTCGACATTTCTTTATGCGTTGGCTTGGCGAGGAGGCATATTGTATCATGTGAAAGAATGAGTTAAGAAAGATAGAGACTAATGTAAGCATGATAGATCATGAAAGAAATGATGATTACTAAATGATTTTGTAGCCTCTTTCTCATAAATGTTGAGCATTTCACATCCAAGGTAAAGACTTTACGTAACGTGGCTTGTCTGACTCCCTAGGACTCTTCAACAACTTAGACTCTGATACAATGTTCTTAACACCCTATAAGTACTCCCTGGAGGTCACATGATGCTTAAGCCTTTGAATAGTCACAAGCAAACCCATAATGCTTACTTATCTTGAAACTTATAATAAATTGAACTAACATGTCAGAAGATGGAGATAAATGAATTCATATCTTAACTAAAAGTATTTAATTTACAAATATTTAAATAAATCCTTTAAATTAAAACATAAACAGTTTAACAAGATTCTACTAATATCTAGAGAGTCATTAGGGCAGACACCAGCTGACCCAAACATAACTAGAAATCACATAAATAAAAGAATTCAACATTGATCAGATATCTGAGATACTAGGTCCTGAAACTATGAGGAATCACAAAAATTAAGGTTATAGGTGATGATGCCCATAGTCAATCATGCTGCTGGAAACGGGCACCATAACCTACATTATAAGACGTTGTAACACATAGATATATATAAAGGTCAATACTTCTGAAATGAACAGAGTATGTGGGGGTGAATGCATAAGTAAAACAATAGTTAAATATACATATAGACTTTCAAATTATGCATGCTAAGTGTAAATGACTCATCTTGAACTTGTATAAAACAAAGACTGCAAGATCATAAAAATGACTAAAGAAGCATAGGAAAAAACTTTGTGATCCATGACACTTAGTTATAGAAGCTATACTTTTGTTCTTTCTTTTTGGGAGATTATTTTAATTGACAAAAACTATGTGAGATTCCAAGGAGTCCAACGTCTTACCCATGTTAGGTATAGATGTTCTACCCTTGCCATCAGAATAGAATCTTAATCATAAGTGATCACAAAACTTCATCTATATTGGGAAAAAGCTTAACCTATGGTGGCTCGTTGTTTCTTGGAATTTAGGATATTCTCATCTATGTTCCCTTGTCGGTACTAAACGCTACTCCTAGAATACATATATGCTCATACTTTTTGAAATCCACCTTCAAAATAATGTAAAGGTTTATTGACTAAAAACAAGTTATGCTTTTTTTTCTTTAAATGCGAGGAACAAATGTGGAATTCATATCTTATACTCTGATCAAAATATCAGTCTTTACTTTAAATAATATCATAAAACTTATCAAGGGAGCTTAAGATCATAATCTTCTTGTAAACTCATTACTTGTACTTAGGACTTATAATTCATGCTTAAATTCTTAGAAATTCATGACAAAACTTCATGCTTAATAATCATTTTGAAATACTTCAACAATTCCATTCAAGATAAGAAAACTTAAATCACAAGATGAATCTTATAAATTAAAGGATAAATATATTTAAATATTAATGCACTTAAAGCCTTTAATCTCATGATAATATCAAAATTTAAGAATATGGATATTTGTGTATGAATCCCTAATTTAAATTAAAGAAATTCAATCTTAAAATTGTTGTATTCTGGGCACAAGGATGAAAGAATAACCTTGTTCATAAACACCACATACCTTAAGTTTCTTCACTTGTGCAGATAGCTTGAATCTTGGGACTTGAAGGATGAACCTGTGAGAAAACCCTAATCTTGATATTTCTTGACATTCTTGATAATGCGAGGAGGAAAGATTTGGTATTTGATTAGAAAGAGTTCATAAATAATGCCTATTTGAGGGTTATAACTCATTCACGGGAGGAAAAGGAAAAAAACCTTAACTAAACTCCACAGAGTAAGCTCTTAAGTCCTTACTTGTGTACCATACGACTCATATGCTAGGTTACTTAATGCTTCTCCACTTGTAAGCATTGCATACTTAAAGAGGAACTCACTGATAAACATATGCATTTCACTTGCCACTAGAATCCTTTCATACGACCTATAACCCTAAACTCATTCCTTGGACAGAAGTTTAGGAAGAATTCACTAAAGGACTTAAGATCTAACATCAAACCACTCGTACCCTACTTGACGACTTCTAAAGGGTCAAGTTGTATGCTCAATAGAAAATTCACCCAACCACACTGTATTACATACAAGTTTAACATACCACTCGTATCGTAAGGTACGACTCAAGAGAGAAGTCGTATAATGCGTAAAAACTCCCATACATAGTGTATTACAATATCTCCCTCTTAGAAAAATTCATCCTTGAATGTTATTCACCTATTATCAAGATTAGGAAAAGAATCAACACTTCTACCTTGAATCTATAACTAATCTTACCACTACCATAAGGATTTAATTTTCTCACAACATAAGATACGATATATGAGCATCTAAACAGACTTAAGGAGAAAGATTTTTCTGGAAATAACACTTTAACTTAGATAGGAGATGAGAAAGAGGATAAGAGATGAGGATACTTGGTCATCATGTCTTCTTTAGCTTCCCAAGTGGCCCCTTCAACTTAGCTATTTCTTTATTCCTCAGCCTTTGGACCTGCCTATCAAGTATCTCAACCGAAATATCCTCATATGACAAGTTATCTTTGACTCCAATACTCAATAGGGGAACCACTAAGGATATATTTCTAATATAATTTTAAGCATTTAAATATAGAATACAGGATGAATGACAACTAACTCTAATTGAAGATTCAATTCGTAAGAAACCTCTCCAACACGTTTCACTATCTCAAATAGACCAATAAATCATGGGCTCCACTTTGATTTTCTTCCAGATCTAATTATCCCGATCATAGGTGACACCTTCAAGAATAACTAATATCCTACTTCAAACTTGAGCTCTTTACTCCTTACATCAGCATATGATTTCTGATGGCTTTGTGCAGATTTTAATCTCTAACGAATCAACTAACCCTTTTCTATAACTTCAAGAATAGAGTCAGAAAAAATCAAATCCTCTTTAAAAACCTCAAACCATCCTTTAGGTGACCTACACCTATGCCCATACAACACTTAAAGTAGAGCCATCTAAATGCAAGCATGATAACAATTATTGCAAACAAACTCAATCAATGAAAAATTATCATCCCATATTCCTTTAAAATATAAAACATACGCCCTCAGCATGTATTCAAATGTATGAATCATACGCTCACCTTGATAATCAGTCTATAGATAAAATACAGTACTAAGCTTAACCTTTATACCAAGGCCCTTCAGAAAAGACTGCCAAAAGTATGAAGTAAACTGTGTGCCTCTATCTGAAATGATTGATAAGGGTATCCCATTAAGCATTACTAACATTCAAACTTATATATAGGAATAATCCTTTGCGATATCTGAAGTCATGATCGGTAAGATATAGGCTAACTTAGTCATTCGATCTATTATGACCAAAAGAAAGTCATACTGACATTTTATATGAGTTTACCCAATGATGAAATCCTTGCTGACTACTTCCCACTTTCAAGTGGGATACTAATACCTTTAAACATACCACCTAGTCTTTGGTGTTCAACTTTAACTTGCTAACAATTTCCACACTTAGCCACAAAATCAGCTATGTCCCTCTTAATACCATTCCACCAGTAAATCTCCCATAAGTTGTGGTACATCTTGGTAGAAATAGGATGAATGGAATACCTCAAACCAGGATCCTTGTCTAGTATCCATTCCCTCACCCCGGTTGCATTCAGAATACAAAGACTGTCTTACTAACAAAGTACACTATCTCCCCTTAGGAGAAAACCTCAACCTTCTGTTGTTGAACTGTCACTAATATCTAACTATGTATGGGATTATTTTGTTGTGTCTCTTTCACTTCCACCACCAAAGATGATTTTGAACCATTCTGTACTACCATTATTAGTGTCGAGCAAACAAACTCCAAAGCGAGCAACCAATGCACTTTTTTAGCTAACTCTCGTTCTTCGATCTTTACATGAGACACACTACCCATAGAAAACCTACTTAGCATATCCATCACCACGTTGGACATACCCCGATGATACAACACATTCATGTCATTTTTTTTACAAACTCCAACCACCTTCTCTAATAAAGATTCAACTCCATTTGAGAAAATACATACCGAACACTCTTATGGACAGTGAAAACATCTACGTGTGCACAATAAAGGTAGTGCCTCCAAATTTTCCAGGTGAATACTACTACATCTAACTCCAAGTCATTTTTGGGTAATTCTTTTTGTGATCCATACATTTCCTAGAGGCATAATCTATCACACTCTCATTCGTCATCAACACACAACCTAACCCAACTCTAGATTTATAGAATGTAAACCAATTATGCTTCTCTTTATTTAAATCATAATCAGGATGAACAAATGTTAATTACATATCTTTTCTTATGACCAAAAGATCAATATTTACTTAAAATTATATCATAGAACTTATCAAGGTAGCTTAAGAGCATAATCTTCTTGTAAGATCAATACTTGCACTTTGTACCTATAATATATGCTTAAATTCTTAAAAATTCACGATAAAAATTCATGCTCAATAATCATCTTGAAATACATAAACAATTTTGGTCAAGATAATAAAACTTAAACAAAAATATGAATCATATAAATCTAAGGATGAATATATGTAAATTCTGATGTAGTTAAAGCCTTTAATCTCATGGTAATATCATATTTCATGAATATGGAAATTTTGGTATAAATCCCTAATTCAAAATAAATAAATTTAATATTAAAAACCATGTATTATTTGCTCAAGGATGAAATAATAACCTTGATCATAAACCCCACATACCTTAAGTTTCTTGACAAGTGAAAAAAGCTTAAATCTTGGGACTTGAAGGATGAACTAGTGAAAGAATCCTAATCTTGATGTTTCTTTGTATTATTGAATAAGAGGAGGAACTCATTGGTATTTGATTGGAAAGAGTTGGAATATAATGCCCCTTTGAGGGTTATAAGTCATGGATGGGGTGTTATAAGGGAGGGAAAGACCAAAATGCCCTTAGCTAAAATCTACAGAAAAAGTTTGTCAATCCTTACTGGTTTATCATATGACTCGTCTAATGGGGTACAACCTAGATCCTCTACTCATAAGCATAGTAGACTCAAAGAGTTACTTACTAATCAACATACCAGTTTCACTTATGGCTAGTATCCTTTTATACGACCTCTAACACTATACTCATATCATGGACATAAGTTTAGAAAGACTTTACTGAAGAACTTAGGATCTAACATCATACCACTCGTACCCTACTTGATGACTTATAGGGGGTAAAGTCGTGACCATAGTAAAAAGTTCATTCTACCTCACTGTCTTCCATATGAGCACAATATACCACTCATATGATAGGGTACAACTCAATATAGAAGTCGTATGATGCAAAGAACCCCCTAGACATGGGGTATTATAGATTTCCTATTATAAGATCTTTGATCAAGGTAGGTTAGGGTTTAATATGGATTCGACTTTGATTAATTTTATGTAATTACTGTTGTTGATAGGAGATTTCATTTCTGGACCTATGGGCAAGGAATTAGGATGTATAAAGTATAAAAATAATTTAATAATGATATTATTTTGTGTTAGGTGTTTTGTGTGGATTCCTTGATAAGTGTTTTATTTGTATGGATTAGTTCATAATTTAAAAAGTATAATATGTAAATATGAATAATAATAGAAAAAATAAGAAACTTTCTAATCCATAGACCTAGTCTTTAATACCTTAAAATGGGTGAAACCGACATTGTATATCTTTGAAGAATTTGGAATTTTTGTTAGAAGATAGTTTGGAGTATTGATTGTGATAAGAGGATGTGAGGTTTTAACTTAAGAACCCAAGGTAAAGTTCATCTAAGTGTTCGAAGTAAGATGCGTAAAGGGGTATGGCTCTAACTAGAATTGCAAGTTGAATAGAGCTGATTGGTTTATTTATCAATTAATAAGAATAGTGCCTTAAACTTAGTGATTACTTTAGTTCAAGAGTTTCTATTTGGTAATTGAATTTACCTATTTCAATATTAAAGAGTATTATATTGTAAAATAAAATAGGATGATGATTTAGAGTGTTGAAATCAACCTTTATGAAATGTGAACTCTTAAATAGATACTTGATTGTATTGTCTTCAGACATGTTTGTGATAGATTATTGGATTTGATAATGCTCATTTGAATATGTGGTGAATCTACCTTTCGAGTTACTTGTCAGTTCATGGGTTAGTGGGTATTTATTATTTATCAGAAATGATGAACTTTTGATTATTGACTATATTTATTTGGCTAACATTAATATAAATTCTATTGTATTCACTATTGTTTTTTCTAATTTAAATTGGATGATGCAGTTCCCCTTTAGGCATTACTTGTACTTATTGAATGAATCATTAATTTACATTAATGGTATTGATGATGATATTCAGATCATAATTATGGTGATAATGATATGAGATGATGATATTGAGATCACGATGCTCAAAATAATATTGGTTTTCATGAGATGAAGATCTTCAAATCATGATGTTCATGATATTATTGATGATTATGAGATAATGCTAATAATGATGATGTTGAGATCATGATGAAATGATAGATAATAATGGTTTTAAGATTATATGTAAATGTTTCATACATACATTCATCATATTTATTAGAATATACATTTTATAAGACCCCGCGAAATTCTCTCGTAGTCTGAGCCTTAGAGCGTGTCAAGTGAAGTGTAGATCCGACACTAAAAGATTGAGAAGTGACTTCCCAAGTGAGAAATTTTTTGAATCGTGTAGAATTTCCCTAATATAGAGCATTGAATAATCTTTCCTTCAATAGCAATTTCGTCCAAATTCGGCATTGGATGAGGAAGTTATGGCCGTTTTACAGAAAAAAGTCAAAACCGCCCAGGTGTGACGGCCGGGTTGACGGACCATCGAGCTTGCAATGGACCATCGCCCAGACCATTGCAACCAAGGTAGTAACTGTCTTTTTTTATCCCTAATGCGACAACCGAGATGACAGACAGTCAAGATAGCGATGGACCATCGCTAGGACCGTCGCTGTTGAGGCAGTTTGGCCTCATCCTGGCCAATATGTAATGGATGATCCGAAGTACTGTCAGTGAGATTGTCGCATCGAGGCAGTATATTATTTTTCTGACCAATGTGTGATGGATGATCTGATGGACCGTCACACTAAGTGACGGACCATCGCTTCAACCGTTGCAGCCTCCGTTCAGTATTTTTAACTCATTTTAAAAAGGGATTTTTGGTCTTTTTCCACTCTTTTCAGCCCCTATTTATATCCGATCAAGGCTCACAGCTTCATTTATCCTCTTCAACATCAAAAGCTAGGGTGTTTACAAAATCAAAAACCTTCTTTCTTCTTTAAGAAAAAACAAGAATCTCTCCAAGATCCTTCAAGAAAGAGTTTTATAAGGTATGCAGATGTTGATTCTTGGGTCACTTTCACCCAAGAAGCTCAAAAACCCTTTTCAAAATTAAAAGCTTATTATTTTTTTGAGTTTTCATGATTCATGTGAATTAAAATTAAAGTTCATGCTATTATTGAGTTTTTAATTCATATTTGTTTACAAAGTTTTCAAGCATTGGCCCTAGTATGTCATATTCATGTGATGTTCATAATAAACCCTCTTCAAGTTGCTTGTTAAGAGATGTGTTCATGTCAATTAAGTGTAGAAATTATTGAATAAGAAAATCATGCTCCCCATATGTTTGATAAAATGCTTATGTGAAAGAATTAGAGCCATTATAGCATGTTGACTAGAAACCCCCAATTGTGTGCAAGCCCATGCATACCAAGTGTTTGTTGAAAAGCCTTAGTAAATAAATTGTGATATGATATCATGAAATTCCCCAATTATGTTTTCTTTAATGCATGCTAAGTGTTTGATGCAAGACCTTGTTAAAAGGAGTATGGGCCAATAGCATGTATCTCTATGTTATTATATGTTTATGATTCCTAAATACTTGAGGAGATGCATTAGTAATTGTGATGGTGAATGAATGTCCATGGTCTTGATTATTAAAGAATGATTATGTTTTACTTTTATATTATCGAGTCCTGGGGTTATTTACACCCGACAATTTAGTTGTACTCTAGAGACAATATCAGTTTTAATGATAATCTCAGTCAAGCCACGATTCTCTAAACTCAGTGAGTTATAGAACTCTGTACTCTCAGATAGATACAAAACTTAAGTAATCTCAGTAATCTCAGTATCACTAGTATTCTATCCTCAATTCAGTACTCAGCTCAGATCTAGTAGTATTCGAGTGTTCAGTTCAGACCTCAGTAGTATTCGAGTAATCTTTTCAAAGCTCAGTATTATTCAGTTAGATAACAAGATTCAGTAGTTTTCCATCTGATACAGAACCAATTAAATTTAGCTTAGCTCAATCAAATCATTCGAGAAACATGATTAGTATCAGATTAAGCTCAGTTTAAGTTTAGTTAAGAATCAGTTTAGAGTCTTTCAGTTGGGAGTAGGAACTATCACCGAGCAAGTGCAGGGATGGAGGCTCCCCATTAGAGAGGCAGAGTCATTAGGAGAAATCCCTGAACTCCAGAACTGCATAGCCAGCGCACGAGTAGGAGTCACCCATTAGAATAAGGCTTGACTTCTTGTGAGGGTCACCCGTCTGAGACTGAGTTAGAGATACTTTATTAGAAAGCATCCTCAAGCATCAGAAATTGAAAGAATGAGTATTTAATTATCAATATATAATATCCTAATTCATCAGGTGTTGATAACCCTCCATCTCTAAAGGATGCAACTAGATCTAAAGGGAATGTGAAATTTCATAACACAAGTCCAAAATTTTAAATATCAGCATGCTGGGAATCAGACAATGACATGTCTTTAAAGATCATAAATCTTATTGGAAACATGTCATGTCAAACTAATATAGACTAAAATCCATCAAATTATGATAAAACTACTTAATATTCCTGAAAACGATATATCATACAGAGCTTGATATTGAATCAAGCATGGATATGTGAATAATGTGAATTCTATACCATAGCAATAAAAATCATATATATTCATGAAAATATTATCATGAATGAAGTATATATTATAGAGAACTGAATTTAAACTTAGAATCCTAATTGGGTAAAACCCCTAATTTTTGGTAATTATAGAATTCATGAATGAAAACCCATAATTTGAGTAGGAGGACGAAAGGATATCCTAATTGAAAACCACATACCTGATTAATTTTTATTCTTGAATTTATGTTTGAAGGATTTGAAATTGGATATGAAGAACCCTAATTTCTTGTTTGATAAAAGAGAATCACATGTTTCTCAGGTTTCTCTGAGTAATTTCATATGGTATGAATTGAATAAGGTATTAGGAGTAGTTTAGGATTTATATTTATCCTTAGGATAGCTTAAACACTGTAGATTTTTTAAGGAGTAGAAAAAGACCAAACAACCCCTCTGATGGTTTAGGTGAAAAACCATCAAACCCTTGACTAACCATAACCAAAACCATCACAAAATGGAAAAAAATTTGGGTTACTCTTTAATACGGATGGTTTTCCATGATGGGTCATCACAGGTGTGATGGTTCATCACCAAAGCTGTCACACTCTGGCAGATATACTATTTATGGTAAAATGAGTATAACTTTTTACTCTAATATAGGATTAACAAATGATTGTCAAAGTTTAAAAGAAGGCTCAAAGATCTTTCATTAGGTAGGTATGGATTCCTAAAAAACTTTATGTTCAAGGATTTATGATCATTTAAAGTTAGTTGTAGATAGATCCTGCATAAGGACTCAGTCGGTAAGGAAACTTTTATCTTGGCCATGAGCTAGGAACTATTTGAGGACTTAATTAATTTCTAAATAACTTCACATACTAACATATCACTATGTTTGGTTTTAAATATACTTGAAGTAGGGTTTTGATCTTAGCTTTGATTTTTAGGGTGTTACATTAATCTTCAAATTCGAAAAACATTTTGAATAACCTCAATTATAATTAAATAATCAAGTAGCTATATTTCTTATTCAAACATCTTTATTACATAAATGTATTGTGAGAATGAAAATATAAGTAACCCAGAACCTAAACTAAATCGGTGAAAGATTAATAAACAAATTAAAGGGTGACTAAGATACAACATCCATGTAAGAGTAAAAAACACGAGCTGATAGAGAGTAATTAATGATGCACCGATAAAAACTCCAACTGACCTTCAAAATGACTATACCACCAAATGGAGATATAGTATGTGTAGTATCAGTACAACCACAATTACTACTAGGTATCATCAACTAACTATAGTTTGAAACACATTATAACAATAGAAATTAGGTAGGGGTCATGACTATAGTAAATTTCCTGAAAACTTAACCTTACTAAGTCTTTTAGCAATTTTCCCATTCTCAACTAACCCCCCTTATTTTTTTTATAATTCTATTTACCTATACCTAAATGACCAATAAACCATTATCCCCTAACTACCACTATTGACCACCTTATTCAAGCAGTATCCCTCTTTAATAAAACATACAATCCTACACTTAATACAATTATTTTTGGCTAATATATAACTAAGTACCTATTAACAAAGAAACTAGTCCCACTTTTATGCGTACAACATGAACTAGAAAAGATAATCCAATGCCTCAAACATAATGTTATGCATACAGAATGTAATGACTTAATTTTTGGTGATTTTTGTGAATTATTTATTTCTGTATGATTTGATCATTTTACCTCTCCCCGTAGTTACTTTATTGTATTTCAAGAGTGTGGGGATGATTGACACTGGTTCCAATGCATTTTTTGGTGATTTGTGCAAGTTTGTGGTCTTTGGTGGTTAAAAAGGTTTTATAGTTGACTTTGGCCAACATTTATAATTTTGTTTGATGGATTGCAAAGAAAACTTGTCAAGTAGATCTAGAACATTGATTTTATGTTGGTAACATAGTTGGAGAGGTTTTTTGTCTTTTGTATCTAAATTTGACCCTCAATTTGAAAAGTTGTGAAATTGGGTTGCGAGGGTCAATTTTGTGAAAATAATGTATTTTCAAAACTATGATATTGCCATTGAGTCTAGAGCATTGAATTTTATAGTGTAGCATAGTTCATTTGGATTTACAAGATTTTGGATAAATCCTGAGGGGTCCATGAACTCTTGGAATTTTTCCATTTTCAGCTGGTTCATCACTCAGCTGGTGCAGTTGCTAAAGCACCATATGGCTTTTTAAGCAGCTGGCTCTAGCTAGAAAAGGGCACTTTAGCAGTGCCTTGTACGCTTTAGCAGGAAGCGCTAAATCATCCTTTGTCCGCTTTAGCAGACATGCACACATTGGCGAGTATTTCTAAAAAGGTACTTGACGACTTTACCTGTGACCGCGAAAGAGGACATTTGATTTTTTAGTGGCACCAGGTACCCATATATATATATATATATTCTCTTTTTCTAAATTCTTCCACCATTTTTAATAGTTTGAGCTTGGGGTTTTGGAGTTTTTGTGTGATTTCTTCCATTTTCAAGCTTAGGTAAACTCCAAATCCCTACTTTAATTTTTATTCATGTCATTTAAACTTGTTATAACATGATTTTAAAAGTGGAATTTTGGGATTTTGGACAAAAAGGCCTAAATTAGTAATTTTTCGACTGAAACCCCAATTTCAACCCATTTTCACTTGGGGGTTTTTCTATGGATTTATTTAATTATGGGTAACATATTTTCAAACTAAAATTCAGGCATTACCCTTTTTTTTTTGAAAACTCATTTTTGGGGTCCATTTTGACTCTAACCCAAAAATGAGTAATTTGGGTATAGTTTGCTTTCTTTTAGTGCGTAGATTCTATATATTTATGTTTTAGTTAATTATGAGTACATTCATGAGGGGAATGATTTGTGTTGAAGGCTTTCAGTCCAATTTTTCTTCACTCGAGGAAGGTTATGGCTTAACTTTCTTTAATCAAGGGTGTGTAGTTAATATCAATATAAAAACATGTTACGGGTGTGAAAACTAATCATGAAAATAGTTTGATTATTATGGTGTGCCAATTTTGGGGTATATGTTACTATTATTTGGTGGTATTAGAGCAGGTCAGATAAAGTGGAGGATCTCCTCGAGAGTGTTGCGTGATAAGAAGGTACTCCTTAAGCTTAAAGTGTTATGTGATATGGAGCAGTAGTGTTGGCCAGTTAAGAACTCCCATATTCAAAGATTGAAGGTGGCAAAAATAAGAATGATGTGGTGGATGTGTGGACTAACTATAGGGGATAAAGTTAGGAATGAAACTATCATAGAGAAGATGGGAATGGCTTCGGTGTAGGACAAGATGTGAGAACAAAGGCTGAGATAGTTTTGGCATGCGATGAGGAGGGGAAAGAATGCCCCAATTCATAGGTTTTAGAATCTAGCTCTAGATAGAATTAAGAGGAGTAGAGGTAGGCCAAAGAAATACTTGAGGGAGGTGATTAGACATAACATAGAGCAGCTAGAACTTACTGAGGACATGAACCTATATAGGAAGTTGTAGAGGTTGCGGATAAGAGTAGAAGGATATAGTGAGTGTGTGGGTTCTAGCAAGGTGTTAGGAGAGCTCTTGTGTAGCCGGGTTAGTAATCCTAGGACTATATCCTTTAGTAGGAGCCTCTAGTCAGGAGAGTCTGAGTGTGGTGGGTGTCTTTGGTCCGTGAGTGTATGTTACAACTAGGCGGGTGTCCTATATCTTATTTTAATTGCTCGTATTTCTCGTATTTTATATTTCTCTTATATCTATTTTAGGATTTCTTATTACTTATTTTTGTTATGTCATCCATCTTACTTCATGTTCCACTACGACCTTGTGTACTATTCTCCATCAAAAATAGCCTCTCTACTTCTTCAGAGGTAGCGGTATGTATTGCGTATATTTTACCCTTCCCAGATCTCATTTTAAAGGAATACACTGGGTTTGTTGTTGTTTTTGGTTTTGGTTTTAAGATAAGATTTTCTATGTGTGACCATGTGGAGTCTTAAATGATGTTGTTGGCCTAGAATTTCTATAATTAGTTGTTTTCTTCTTTGTGGAAATTTTGTAAGTTAGGATTTATGTGGTATCAGTGGCATATCATGGTATATCTTACATTATTGGTATATGGATCTTGTTGGATAATGGATAGTTGGATTACTGAGTGGATTTTATCTTACATGTTTGGATATTGGTTAGAATTGGAAATTTTCATACTGGCTATTTGTGAGAATTACATCTTCATATCATATACATTCAAGAAAAATTGGTATTTTCGTGGAAATACTTGTATTATAACAAAAAATATGACCTCTTTAAAAACCCTCTACCAATGTTTGTGTCAAAAAGGAGTGTGGACATTGGATTGGTATTGGTTATTGGATTCTATAAGGGTTGAGTCCCCCAGTGGGTCCTACCTCGGGATCAAAAATTTGTAGGTATATATATTGAGGTTGTGTGATGACCTCGTGTATCACATCGTTATCAGAATCTTCTTTATTGCATTTTTATACATTATGCACATTATGTGTTATATTTTTGTTCTTGATTTGACATTTATCTATTTGTTCTTCCTTATCATACATGTATTTGGTACATATGTATACTATAGAACTATCAGTGGAGATGATGTGGGCTACCATTTTAGACATTTATTGATTGCGGGTGATATGCCCATAGTTTAGGTTTATATACTTTGTTTACTACTTTTCTCATTCATCCTATGAAACCTTCTAAATAAAAGTGGACCATACCCATCCATACTACACACTTTTAGTGCATATGTTTGTATGAGTGTTCCAAACTGAGTCTATTTTTTTAGCATCATTGGGAGAATCTAAGAAAGTGCACCGTCAGGGCAAGTTCAGGGGTCACACTCCTCGAGGTAGATATTTTAGAGATTTTTTTTGGTATCATGGTAGAACCATGTAGGCATCTTTACAAGGTTTAGGTAGAGAGTCTTCTGGATAAGCATCTTTGGGTGGTCGTTCTAGCATAATTGTACCTCCTTCTATTGAGTCGGGCTGTAGAGGTTGGTTTTTGTGTGATAAGGTTAGCCATATGTCTAAGAAATGGCCTTGCCATATTTTCAAGACTACTCCTATATCAAAAGTGAGAGGTATAGGTTATACTAAAAGTACGCAAGGCAAAGGTGGTGGTTCCTGGGTTAGTTGTCACGAGGCTACTCAATTAGGTCATGGATCTGAGAAGTGCTATAGTATACCCTTTAGAACAGAGACAACTGCTTTTGACGTTCTCATAACATGTATCGTCGCTGTCTGTTTCACATTTACATACATGTTATTTTATTCGAAGTCAACATTTTTCTATGTGTCTAGATATATATTTTTCTTCAAGTTCTAATTCTGCTAGTGAGCATCTTTCCATTCCTATACATGTATCAACCATCGTAGAAGACTCTTTAGTGGTAGATTAGGTGCACCAATCTTATGTTGTGACCTTAGTTAGGAATGAGACATGAGTAGATCTGATTATCTTAGATTTGGTAGATTTTAATGTTATTTTTTGTATGGATTGGTTAGCTTCTTATGTTTTTCTCCTAAACTATTATGCTAAGTGACAACACCCGAGCGCACACGCAAGTGTACGTGGTCTTATCAAGTAGTAAAGTGGACTTCAAGAAAGACAAGTATCGATCCCACAAAGACTAGATTTGGCAATTATTCAATTTCAGTTCACAATATAGATCCAATTGATGCGAGAGTAAACAAAAATTATTTGGAATTTGTCAACTAAAGTAAACAATGCATAAAATAAAGATCTTGGACAATCAATAGTAGTAAAACTAAGGGTTGAAGCACTTTGAGCACTCATACTATGTTATTGAACTTCACTTGTAAACTTTCTTATCTTGGTTGTCGATTCGTAGGGTTAATTGCATGATCATGCTCTCCCGACCTCTAACTATTTACCTAATGTGGACATTACAACTACATCATTGAGCGTGGATGTAATAATCTAATTAAGTTCTGTATGCTATCATCCTACATTTTAATTAAGACATATAAGTACATCTCTGTCCTAGATGTTAATCCATATTTCTTATTTCATAAAAGTCTACGAGCCATGCTTTGTTCAATCCCTTGTTCTATCTTCCTATTCCCTCTTTCGAGTTCACAAGGTTGAAAATATGTGTATTCTAAGGGTGATCAAGCCACAAAATAGTTAAAATAAGATTGAACACACAACCAATAATGATAAACAAATTAACGAACTCAACTTAAAATAATTGTACTCATGTTTATGGCTTCAACCCCAAAAGATGGCGTTTAGCCACATATGTCATAATTATAATCACAAGGAGGTAATTAATAACTAAGAACATGTATGAACTAATTTAAAATAATAAAAAACTAAGTTGTGAAGTTTTAGCAGCCTTCTTGATGTTCCAAGACATCCAAAGATGATTAATAATGAATACAAAGATGTATTTATAGTAGACAATAAGTTCCAAGACGATTAGGATTCAATTTTCACTCCTTGGCAATGTTTGAAGTAGGGTCACGATGAAAAGCTGGCTTGACTTGAGAAGGGGTTGTGACACACTCGATATTTGGATCAAGTAGGGGTCGTGAGGTGAGGATATCTTGACTCCAATGGGGGCCGCAACACACCCTTATCACGACACCTCTCTAGAATTTGCTTCTTGAAATTTAGTTAAGTGTTGGATGCTCCTCCATTCATTCTTGACTTAGTGGTGTCTTTACCATGGTTTTTAATCCTCTAAATCAACTATATATCATCATATTAAGATCACAAGACATCCTACAAAATCACACCATACGAATTATAGGTTCTAACAACACCAAATCCATCACATCAAATGACAAATAAGAGCTAAGACCAAGAAAATTTCCATGATCTTCCACTTTATGTTTAGAGTCTTTACTGGTCTCAGTTTAACTTTGTACACTACTAAAAAGTTGTTTCCCACATAATAACACCATTGAATCCATTTTGAAGACATTAAACACAATAGAATCAAACAAAAGAGACTAGACAAAAACTTAGCTCAATCTAGTAACACTAGTTTAATTGACTGAACTCTAAGTGATCCAATTAAATCCAAACATGTTTGAAATACACTTTGCACATTATAATCACACACTTTATCACTTAAATACTCATTTGAATCAATATTAACACCTTATTTACTAAATTTATACTCAAAACATGGCAAAATATGCTAGTATGGTAATGCTAGAGTGCATAAATACACCCAACATCACTAAGACCATGATTTTAGATTTTCCATGTTTTCCAAGGCTACTTTGGAAGGGTTTGATTAATTTAGGCCCCAAGACAGTTATATTCTTTTTTTAGGCTCATCATTTGGTTGAGCGAGGGTTCTTGTCTTATTAGGCTTATATTTGTGACACTTGTATTTCTTCCCTGCCACTTTTGAATTCTATTTGTATTGTCTGTGAGTTCATGGATACTTTCTCTACAGGTTTGCCTGGTATGCTTTTGAATCGAGATATCAACTTTGCTATTAATGTTGTGCCAGACACCAAGCCCATCTTTATTTTTCCTACTAGAATGGCCCCAACAGAGTTGAAAGAATTAAAGGATTAGTTGCAGGAGTTGTTTGATAAGGGATTTATCAAACCTATTGAATCTCCTTAGGGTGTTCCTGCCTTTTTTATTAAGAAAAATGTTGGGTTTATGTGTATGTATAATGATTAATTGCAGTTGAACAAGAGGTATTGGTTAAGAATATACATTTTTTTCCTTGTATTGATGATTTTTTAGATTAGCTTCAGGGTGCTTTGGTGTTATCAAAGATTAGTTTGAGATTAGGGTATCACTAGTTGAGGATTAGATCTTTGAATATTTTAAAGACAACTTTTTTAACTCGGTACAGTCATTATGAGTTGTTGGTTATGTCCTTATGGTTGACCAATGTCCTACCGCATTCATAGAATTTATAAACCAAGTATTTTGATCATATGTCGATACCTTTTTTCATTATATTAATAGATAATATATTTGTTTATTCCAAGAGAGAGGCCGACCGTGAGGAGTATTTATGAATTGTACTCTAGAGATAGAGGAATTAGAAGTTGTATGCCAAGTTCTCCAAGTGTGAGTTTTTATTGGAGTCTATTTCTTTCTGGGTCATGTGGTGACCAAGAATGGTATTATGGTTAATCTGGCTAAGATTTTAGAGGTTCTTGATTGGTCTAGGACTGCTTTCTCCATCAAGATTTGATGTTTTATTAGTTTGGTAGGTTATTATCGATGCTTTGTTAAGGGTTTTTATTTTATTGTGGCTTAGAAGAAGAATTTCTTTTAGTGGTCTGATGCTTGTGTGGCAAGCTTTCAAAAGCTCAAGGATCTAAAACTCCTATCTTGACTTTGTTTAAAGAGGGCATATATTTTACCATATTTTGTGATGTGTTAAGTGTTAGGTTAGGTGATATGTTGATATAGAAGGGTGAGGTTATTGCGTATGCTTCTCATCGATTAAAGCCCCATGAGAAGAACTATACCTATGATTTGATGTCGTGCATAAATGTTTTTGCTCTAAATTTGTAAAGGAACTACTTGTATAAAGTCTGTTGTGAGATTTTCTTGGATCATTGTATCCTTCAGTATTTCTTCACCTAGAGAGATCTTATCATAAGTCAGCATCATTGGTTTGATTTGCGTAAGGAATATGACCTGACTATCATCTATCATACAAGCAAGGCTTATAGGGTTGCATATACCTTAAGTTGAAAGCTAACTAGCATAGGTAGCATGGTGCATCTTTTGACCCAGGAGAGCCCGTTGTTCTTAGAATTTTAGTAGTTGACTAAAAATATTTTTAGGCTTTATATTTTGACTCCTGGATGAGTTTTGGCATTCTTAAAAGCTAGGTCTTTCTTGATAGAGCAGATTCAGGATTTATTAGTTTGATGATTTTAGATTGAAGGTGATATAGGATAAGGTGTTGAGTGGTTGAGCTAAGAAATACTCACTTGATTCAGATAGATTTTTGAGGATTTGAGGTGTAGTCTGTGTGTTAAAAGTGGGTGATTAGTGAGATTGATATTGCAGTAGGCTCATTTTGTAGGTATTTTATCCATTCGGGAATGACTTTGATGTATCTTTATTTGAGACAACACTACTGGTGGGGTGGTATTATAAAGGATGTAACGGATTTTATAGCTCGTTACTTATGTTACCAGTAGGTAAAGGCTGGGCATTTGAGGTCTGGTGGTTTTCTTCTGAAGACCCAGTCTCGAATTGAAATTGGAATCGATCACTATGCACTTCGTGATTGGGTTGTCTCATACTTTTCATTATTTTGATAGTGGTTGGGTCATCGTAGATCGATTGACCAAATCTTATTATTTTTTTCTAGTTTAGGTTTCTGTTTATGATGAGAGGTTGTACTGTATCTATATTTTTGAGGTTCATCATCATTGTGTGTCTGTGTTTATCATCTCAGATAGAGGTTTAGTGTTCACATCTAAATTTTTGAATAGTTTACAGGAGGTGTTAGGTTTCAGGTTGACCTTAGCATATTATTTCACCCCCAGGCCGATGGTTAGTTGGAGCATACTATTTAGGTCTTGGAGGATATGCTCCAAATGTGTTTTATAGAGTTTGGAGGTCTGTGGGAGAAATATCTAGCTTTTATGAAGCATGCGTACAATACGACATACATTTCTAGTATTGAGATGGCTTGTTTTGTTACTTTATATGGTAAGCATAGTCTATCTTTAGTTTGTTGGTTTGAGATTTTTGAGATTAGACCTCAAGGTACTGACCTGGTTTGTGAGTCTTTGGATAGTATTTGGGTCATTCAAGATAGACTTTGAGCGACTCAGTGTAGGGAAATTTGGCCCATTCAAGATAGACTTCAAGCGCCTCAGAGTAGGCAAAAAGTGCTATGCAGATATTAGACTTTGTGTGATAAGATTTAGTGTTGGTGATCGATTGTTCCTTCATGTATCACCTATGAATGGCATGATAAGGTTTTGAAAGAGGGGCAAGCTTAGCCCCAGGTATATTGGAACTTTTGACATTCTTCAAACTATTGGGGATATGGCATATGAGTTAGCATTTCCCCTAGATTTATCAGTTGTTCATCTAGTTTATCATGTTTTCATGCTTCGGCATTATATTTTTGATGAGTCTCATGTCATTCATTGGGATTCAATGCAATTAGATGAGAGGTTGTCTTTTATAAAGGAGCTCGTCTCCATTCTACTTAGGGATGTTAGGCGTTTGCGTTCTAGAGATTTTCCAGATATTAAGGTCCAGTGGATACATCAACCTATAGATGAGGCTACTTAAGAGTTCAATTCCAATATACGTGGTAGTTATCCCCAATATTTTGCTGATTTAGGTACTTCCTTTACCTATAGTTTGAGGATATACTAGATTTTTAGTGGTGGATGATGTAATGACTTGATTTTCAGTGATTTTTGTCAATTATTGATATCTTTGTGATTTGATCATTTTAACACTCCCCGTGGTTTCTTTGTGGTATTTTTGGAGTGTAGGGATGATTGACACCCTTCCTAATGTATTTTGGTGTGATTTGTGTGAATTTGTGGCGTTTGGTGGTTAAAAAGGCTATACAGTTGACTTTGGTCAATATTTATGATTTTGTACGCCATATAGCAAAATTAACTTAGCCAACATATTTGTAACATCAATTTTAGGTTGGTAACATAGTTGATAAGGTTTTAAGGCTTCTGTATCTCAATAATACACTCGATTTGAAAATTTATGAAATTGGATTTAGGGGGTCAATTTTGTGAAAACAATGTTTTTTTTTAAATTCTGATATCGCCATTGAGTCCGGAGCATCGAATTTATAGGGTAGCATAGCTTGTTTATGTTAACAGGATTCTGGATAAATCCCTAGGGATCCATAAAAGCTTGGAATTTTTTCAAGTTAACACCACTCAGCTAGTGTAGCTGCTAAAGTGTCACTTGGGCACTTTAGCGGCCGACTCCAGCTAGACAAGGGTGCCCTGTTTGCTTTAGCATATATATATATATATATATATATATATATATATATATATATATATTCTTGATTTCTCCAACATTTTTTATACTTGCAGTTTTGGGTTTTAGATTTTTGGAAGATTTCTTCCATATTCAAGCATAGGTAGACTCCAAATCCCTATTTCAATTATTTTTCTTCTATTCTTGTTATTTAATGCTTGTTAAAACTCTATTTAAAAAGTGGAATTCGGGATTTTCGTCGTGGAAGGCCTAAATTAGTAATCCGTCGATTTAAACACAAATTTCAACCTATTTTCACTTTGGTTTTCCTCTATGGCTTCCTTTAATCATGGTTAATATATTTTTGAACTAAAGTTTTGATTTTACCATTATTTTTCAAAAACCCATTTTGGGGGTCCAATTTGATGTTGATTCAAAAATGCTTAATATGAGTATCATTGACTTCCCTTTGACATATAAATTCTATATTTGTATGTTTTGGTTGATTTCGAGTCCTTTCTTAAGGGTAAGGCTTAGTGTTGAAGGCTTTTGGACCCACTTTTCTTCATTTGAGGTAGGTTGTGGCTTAACTTTCTTCTGACTGGGTATAATGTTATAAAAACATGTTATGGGTATTGGATCTAATCATGAGAATGGTTTTATTATTGTTTTTTCCCATATTGGAAGTTATGTTGTTGTTATTTAGTTTTTGAGACATTATTTTCTATGTGTTATCGTGTGGGGTCATAAATGATGTGGTTGGCCTAGTATTAATGTAATTGGTTGTTTTCTTCTTGGTAGAAATTGTGTAAGTTGGGATTTATATGGTATCAGTGGCAAATTATGGTAAATCTTACTTTATTGGAACATGGATTATCATGGATCATGGATTGTTGGCTTGTTTAGTGGATTTTGGTTCAAATGCTTGGAATATTGTTTGGAATTGAATATTCACATTTTGGTTAGTTGTGAGCATTACAACCTCATATCATATTCATGCATGAAACATTAGTACTACCGTGGAGATACTTGTTTTCTGATAGAAAATGTGGCATCATTAAAACCCTTCTGCCGCTGTATACGTCAAAGTGAGGTTCTGGATATTGGATTGGTATTGGTTATTGGATTGTATATGGGTTGACGAACCACTCAGGGGTCCTACCTGAGCACATTTAGGTTTATACAGAGGTTGAGCAACCACCTTGTTGTCATGACCCGAACCAGGGCATGGTTGTGACGGGTATTTCAATTCCATTGAGGACCGGAGACCTCCACCTTTTTGCCTAGACAATGGAAATATAATACACCTCACAACGGCTGAATTCCGAACATATAAAAAGATAAAATAGATAAATGGAAAAGTCTATAAATGTCAGCCAACAATACAAAACCACAACAATATCCACAAAGCCTCTAACAAAATTGGAAACCAATCTAAGTCGGAACATGCCCCCGGCCCTCATGACAATGACAATGTTAATGATAATGATAATGTGAAAACTTCAATTCTAGTCTATAAAAGTGAACCTGATTAAATGACCTAGTCTTTCGGAGAATAGAAGCTCACCACTTCACCACTAATGACCGACAAACCTAGTCGATCCACCTAACTCTGCACTGGAACAGTATAAGTATCTTTGGTACCTGCATCACATGGGGTTTCAGTTTCCCGATACTGTTATATGGTTAAGCACTAGCATGTAACTCTGGGATAAAGGATAAAATATTGCTATGAGTATTCATTTAAAACATGTCAATCGAATACACATAATCAAATGCAACTACATACATACGTATATACACACACACACACACATATATATCACATGCCAGGATAGGGAACAACGCCTAGAATGAACTTTTAAAATTTTAACTTGGATTGTGTAGTATAACCGTCATAATCAAGGAACCCACAAGAAATATAGGCTCAGCTCTCTCACAGATGGAAGGGCCCCAGTGCATTTAACCGCACGAACTAGAGGATAATCATATGTCATATTACTTATGGGGGACTCAAACTTCTTGGTATAAATCAAAGGTGACTTAAGATCTAATTTAAATAACATGGGTGACTCAAACCTCCATAGCATATAATAATGAGGGGTACTCAAACCTCCCGGTCATTTAGACACCCATGCCGACAGATTTTAGTATTGGTCCCTTAGGACTTCCACTTTCACGGCACAACTACACAACCCTTCTTTAAGCCCCATTTAAACATTTATCAGAAATTCCCATTCATTGAACCATAATATACATTTAGGCATACATTCTTGGTAAACTCATACCAACTACACTTGTAAGGTAATATTAGCATGCCAAACCAATTATCACCACTTGGGGGAATTTACATCCCCTTAGTTCAATTATACATTAGCTTGGGGAATTACACAACACCATAAGGTTCAAGTTAAAATCATTATGCTTCATTAACTTTTTCACATTATGCAATAGTTCAAGAGTAGTTCAATGTACATACTTTTCATATTAAAAGATAATTTAAAAATATAGGTGTGGAGGTCACTATCACTTCAATGGTCAATAATAAAAAATTAGGGGAAATCACATTACACGGCCAAAACTAGGGCCTCGTTATGTTGGGTGTCTGAAGCCCAATCGGGTCTATCAACCACCCCCAAGACACAACCATAACCACTCTGTACCCTATGTCAGATGATTTCTAAACATATACCTAGATTGAACAATTCGAATTGAAAGCTATTTAATAAAATTCATAAGCATAACTATCCAACCACACATCCAACCGGTGTCAGTACCAATTCCAATACCAATGCCATGGATGGCACTAATACCAACACCTCCCATACCCATAATAATATCACAAAGCCTTTAATAGAAATCCAGGAACATCCAGTCAGTACATGCCCCCGACCATAGCCAAAACCAAAGCCCAAGAAATAAGAAAAAGTATGAATATAATACCATGGCATGAAATGAAGTCTTTTGGAGTATGAAAACTCACCACTTCAGTTAAACACAAAGATTTCCCAAAAATCCAAGATCACTGATCAAGCAGAGAAGTATGGACGGTTCCTGCATCGCATGGGGATACAACGCTCGAATATGGGTTAGTAGGTGAACACTAGCATGTACTCAGGACAAAGGATAAAATAATTCCATTATTTAATACCGAAGTAAATAACTATATGCAGTCTCATACATACATTCATACAAATATATATATACACACACATATACACTATGTCGAGAAAACAAATCGAGTTTATCATGCATTTAAAACATTTAACTTTGTTTTATGTAGCTTGACCATAATAATCCACACAAGGCTATACGGGTCTAGTTTTACCCCCTGAACGGGCCCCTGAACGGGCCCCAGTACGTGTAGCAGCACAAACCGGAGATATCTTAGGGGACGGGGATTCCTGTGTAACCTTTTCCCTCCATGATACATATCTAAATGTATAAACTTAGGGGATTACCATGTACCCCAAAAGTATATGATTACCAGGGCCAACCCTTATGTCGGCAAATATGAGTTTTAAGTTTCCGTCTATCGGACTCACACCTTTATGGTTGGCTATCATAATTTGCCATTATTTCCTAATTAAAACCTTTATCACATAATCAACCACCAATTCTAAATTTAATTACCTAGGCATTATGAAGTGGTATCGTCATACCGACTATAGCTTACAAGCAATGTCAGTAGACAACACCAAAGGGGATTTCTATGTACCCTACAAGATTCCTATTTAAACCAAAACGATGTCCATAAAGTCCTTTAAAAACCATTAAAACCAACCAAATCAATTTAGAAATATTATGCAATGCAAAGTTTCCAATAATAGTCAAACAATTTGTCAAAAGCACTGTCATAGGCATTTTAACAAACATGTTGAGGGAATATGATTTCCAAAACCAAAACCCATGTATCAATTGATCATTCCCATGAACCCACATGATTAAACCACAATTATAACATAAAAACCATAAGAAAAATATTGGAAAATATTATCAAACCAAGAACGACAAAACCCCCCAACATATATTTCAAAACACAAACATTATCACAATAATACCTTGAAATTCATTCACTAAAACATGCTTTTAGTTGAACTAATAATGAGGGAGGAGTAACATGCCTTATACAACAAGGAAGATGGATATAAACTACCCCTTAGAGACTTAATTAATTTCCTTGAAGAAAACTAAGGCCTTTCATGAACCAAGAGCTTGGGAGTTTTTGATTGTGAATAATAGGTTAAGAAAGCCTCCAAAAGTGCTTTTATGTTGTGGGTTCAAAAGGAGTATTAGAGGGAAATGTCCAGAATACATCCAACTTAAACTTTAAGTATTTCCACAACTGGGTACGATTTGTACCCCTCACTTGTATCCACACCATACGAGTGGTACCCTTCACTCATTTCTTGATCAGAAATTTAGACATCATATTTTGTCCAACATGCGACTCCTTAGCCTAATTCGTACCCTACCATACGAACAGTACACTTCAAGTCATAACCTAAGAAGAAACACCTAGGTCAGACATTGGAAAACATAAGGTTGGACACTATACTCCCCGTATTATAAACTTAAGACTCGTATGTAGTCTTCTTGTACCAATAATAGAACTTGGCCAACATCATATTGACCAACATATGACTAGGGAACCTAGACCCATACTCACACCATAGGAGTTGTATGGTGACTTGTATGATTAACAGAAGGCTCAAACTCATGAATTCTTCCAAGGGCAATACCCAAGGGTGTTTCAATTCTCCCTCACTTGGTTCATTCATCCTCAAATGATAAAACAAGGAAGTATAAGCGTGATTAAACCTCCAAACTTATCTTCCCTTAACTTTAACCAAGCAAGGAAACAAAAACACCAAGGGAGTCAATCTTTATTTAACAAAGTTTGAAACCAAAGACGTTATGAAGAATAAATGCCTTCTGCATAAATTTCCAAAGAAGAAAATAGGAATAGATTCTTGGACATCATGTCCTCTTCAAATTCCCAAGTATCCTTTTTCATATTATGGTTCTTCCATAGAACCTTTACCGAGGTGATATGTAATACCCCGTAACTTTTCCTAGCTTGAAATTGCCTAAAAAAATATTAAAAGCTTTCATTGAAAGATTAATCCACCTTTGTACACGTGGTATGTTTATGATTTTTTTCTTTTTTCATGTGGGAAATTCAATAATCTTTCCATCTATATAAAATTTGCCTAAATCCGATAACCAGGTAAGAAATTATGACTATTTCAAGTTTTCAGCGTAAAATAGTGCCATATTGGTCAGTGGCGCAGTGCGCCACAAGCTAAAATAGAAATTATCCTTATCCAGTGTCTCAGCGTGATTTCCTCCACGTCGCGCCAAAGTTACAGGTCGCAAAAGAAGGGGAAATACGATGGCTCCATGTCACGCAATCCCTCAATTTTCCAATAGTCAAAATCCACTGACGCAGTGCAATAACATCGCATCGTGCCAAGGGTCCAATTTGGAAAATTTTCACTAAAATTAAATGACGCGGCCAAGGTATAAAGGGTCAAATTCTCACCCCTATTTAATCCCTTTAACATGTGATTCAGCCACTTTTCATCCAAAATATACTAGTTTCTCTCAAGTTTCTCTCAAGAACAAGCTATGGTTTTTATAGAAGATCTAATTTCAAGAATGTTTCACCGTCAATCTTCATGAAATCAAAAATTAAGGTATGTGTTGTGTTCGTTCATGGATTCCTTCCATCCATGAATCTCAAGAACCTTGTTTTATCTATAAATCATGGTATTTATATTGTGGGTTATTTGTAATCATGTTGTTGATGTTCATTGATTTAAAGTTAGAATCTTTGTGTGTTTATCATGATATTATGTTACCATGCAAGATAAAATCCATGAATTTAGTTTCTTATGATGTGTAATTTAATGAATTAACTTTTTCCCTAAGTTGTACATGCAAGGTTGTTGATAAAATGCTTAAAAAGGTAGAAATCATGCTTTATAGATCAAGACATAAGCTAAATGGGACATGTTTTTCATCCACCTATGTTTAAAAGGTTTCCATGCAATCATTGTGAAACGTGTATGTTGTCGGAATGGCCATGATATTATAATATGAATTTATGATATGATTATCAGTATTCTCGTCTATGTTAGATAGTATGATAACCATGTACTTCATGAAATCCACAACTTACTAAATTATTTATTGTTGATGTGGGTCATGTACTTGATAAAGTCATGCTTCGTTAGTTTTCATATATTGAGTCCTGGGGGTAGCTATGTCATGTTTTCATAATACTCTCAGTCAGTCTATGATCCTTAGACTTCAGACAGTCTTATGACTTAGAAAATCTCCATAATCTCATGAACTCAGTCAGTTGTTAGATATCAGTAGTATTCCATCAGTCAACAGAATTCAGTAACTCAGTCCATGTTCAATTCAATAAATCATGTTTAGTGTCTATTAAGATGGGAGTATAAATTAGCACCTAGCGAACCCAAGAATGGGAACTCACCTGTTATATAAGGGTGTGATTCATAGAAGCAATCCTTGCATTCCACAACTATGTAGCCAGAATAGGTTGAAACATCAAAGCCTACTATATGAGGGTAGATGAGGTGGCTTAGCCTGCTATATGAGGGTTCCCACCATTCTCACTAGAGTTATCTATTATATTTGGGTCACTCACATGTTGTCCTTACCAGTGGAGCGGTATTGACACCCTTCCAATCAGGAAAAATATTGGACCCCAATTCAGATCTAATGTATCATCTGGATCATATTGGTTAGATGACTACCTCCCACAGTCTCAGTATCAGTCTTAGTAAAAGGACTCAGATAGTTCTTCAGAATTCATGACTGTCTGACATAGTCAACTCAGATACAATACGAAACTCATCTAGCTCTATCAGATTTAGGACTGTCAGATACAACCACTCATGTGAGCAGTTATCAGAATTCAGTCATTAGTCATGTTAGTCATCAGCATACTCCTGTTATCACAATTTCAGATATAGTTACTATGTATGCAAGCATGTATTCTCACGCTCATATTAGTTAGTTAGCCATTATTATTCATACATATGAACCCATGAATTCAGCCTACATCACATGCATGCCAGTACATTCAAAGTACTGACGCATTTGCGCTATGGTGTCTTATATCCTAGGTTCAGAGATACGAGCTCCAGAGCATCTGTAGGTTCCAGTCTCTTCTATCAGAGTTAGAAGTGAGTCCTCATCTTTAGAGTACATGATCATTATTTTATTATCTCAGTAATTATTTTATTAGTTGGAGTTAGTTAGGGACATGTCGCATCAACTCCATACTCAGACAGTTCCGTCAGTTAGAGGCTTTCTAGACTATTATGTTCAGACAGTTATTTTAGTTGTTTTAGGTATTTCATACACCATTTAAATGTTATGTTTTACTTCAGTTATGTGAACCTTATGGCCTTTCAGTTCATTTTTCTGTATTATTCAGTATATTATGCAGTATACAGGTATAGATAGCAGTCATGGGTTAGCTTGTGGTCCTTCGGGGTCAAGAGCATCGTTTAGTATTATGGGTACCAGATTTGGGGCGTTACAAATTTGGTATCAGAGCCTAAGGTTAAATAGAGTCCTAGAAAGTCTGAAAGCCGCATCTAGTAGAGTCTTGTACATGGGTGTGTTGCGCACTACATTTATATGCAGGAGGATATAAGATGTTTTAAGAACAGTTTCCCTTCTATCAATATTCATGTTATGCCAATGAGCATAATCTCAATCTTATCTCTCAGTATAATCTATTTATTCTCCTTATTTTAGAATATGCCTCCCAAGAGAAGAACCAAGCCTATCCAAGAGGATCCCTTGGACGAATATGTTTCTCATATGGAGTTCAGGTACGCATTCACTACTCTTACTTATTCAGTTGTTAATCAGAATAAATGACCAGCTGTCTTTCCAGCCAACCCAGTGGACAATTTAGTTGTAGATAGAATTTGGGACTTTACCCAAATAAATCCTCCATCCTTTATTAGGTCTAAGACAGATGAGGACCCTCAGGAATTCCTAGATCAAGTGCAAAGGTTATAGACATAATGGGGGTTACTCCTAATGAGAGTGCTGAGCTAGTTGTATATTAGTTGCAGAATATTGCTCATACTTGGTTCAAGCAGTGGAAGTCATACAGGGAAGATGATGCAGGGCCAGTAGAGTGGGAGGAGTTTGCTTCTGTTTTCCTTGATAGATTCTTTCCCCTAGATCGTAGAAAAGCTAAGGTGCTAGAATTCATCAACCTCAGGCTGGGAAATATGAGAGTGAAAGAGTATTGTCTTAAGTTTACTCAATTATCCATATATACCCCTTATGTGGTTGCATATAGCAGGGCAAAGATGAGTAAGTTCGTTTCAGGGGTGGATGATAGTGTGGTTAATAAGTGTAAATCTGTCATGCTAAATAGTGAAATGACTTTAGCCAGGATCATGACTCATGCTCAGCAGATACAAGAGTAGAATATTAAGATGAGGGAGAAACAGAATAAGAGAGAGAAGATAGGTAGTTTCAACTTTTCGTAGTCTAAGTCAGAAAGAGGAAATGGTTCTTAGTTTCTTCCTAAGTCATCAGTTCTAACTCCTTCTTCATCCAGTGCTCTAGTTCCTAAGTTCAGAGACGGTAACAAAGATAGAGCACTAGGCTCTAAGTCCCAGGGAAGTGTTAGCAGTAACCGCACCTATCCTCTTTGACAGACTTGTGTCAAGCACCATCAGGGTATTTGCAGAGATGGTAGTGGTATTTGTTTCAAATGTGGCAAGCTAGGCCACAGAGTCAGAGACTGTCCTCAGCCAGGTCCTCAGGGTCAATAGAATCTCTCCTCAGCTCAGTCAGGTCGCCCAAATCAGTAGGGTGCCACATCCAGTGCTACAAGTGGGCAACGCCCAAATCGTCTCTATGATCTTCAGTCCCAAAAAGATCAGGAAACTTCTCCTTATGTAGTTACCAGTATGTTACAGATCTTTCATTTTCATGTTTATGCTTTGCTAGATCCAGGAGCTTCTTTGTCCTTTGTCACTCCTTATATAGCTGTAGATTTTGGAGTCAGTCTCGAAATTCTAGCAGAGCCCTTTGTAGTCACTACCCAAGTGGGTAAAACCATCATATCCCGGTGGGTATACAGGAAATGCCTAGTTATGATATTTCAGAAATTCAATTCAGTAGACTTAGTCAAATTAGAGATGACTGATTTTGATGTCATTCTCAGCATAGATTGGCTGAGTCTCTGCTATGCCATATTCGACTGCAGAAATAGAATAGTCCAATTTTAGTTCCCAAATAAACCCATCCTAAAGTCGAAGGGTAGTGTATCCGCTTTCAGAGGTCAGCCTGTTTCCTACCTTCGGGCAAGGAAATTGATATCTAAGGGATGTGTCTATCATCTTGTTCATGTTAAGAATTTCCGTTCCGAGACTCCCAGTCTTGAATCAGTCCCAGTAGTGAATGAATATTTAGATGTCTTTCACGAAGATCTTCTAGGAATTCCTCCCAAAAGGGAAATAGACTTCAGTATTGATCTTCTTCTATATAGTCAGCCTATATCTTTTCCATCATACAGAATGGCACCAATAGAACTCAAAGAACTGAAAGAACAGTTGAAGGATCTCTTAGAAAAGGGATTCATCAGACCCAGTATTTCCCCGTGGGGCACTTCAGTATTATTCATACGCAAGATAGATGGTTCTCTCAGAATGTGTATAAACTACCGTCAACTTAATAAGGTCACGGTCAAAAACAAGTATCCTTTTCCCAGAATTGATGACTTGTTTGACCAACTTCAGGGTGCCAGTTATTTCTCTAAGATAGATCTCAAATCCAGCTATCATCAGCTCAGAGTTAGGGAATGTGATATTCCGAAAATAGCTTTTCAAACTCGGTATGGTCACTTCAAATTTATAGTCATGTCATTTGGTCTTACTAACACCCCAACCGCTTTCATGGACTCGATAAAATAGGTGTTCAAGTAGTACTTGGACAAGTTCGTCATAGTCTTCATAGATGATATTCTGGTCTATTCCCGCTATGAGCACGATCGTGCAGACCATCTCAGGACAGTACTTTAGACTCTCTGAGATCATCAACTATTCATCAAATTTAGTAAGTACGAGTTTTGGCTAAGGTCAGTAGAAATCCTTAGTCACATTATTTCTGATAATGGTATTAGAGTAGATCCTAAAAAGACCGAAGCAGTAAAAAACTGGCCTCGTCCTATCTCTCCATCAGATATTTGGAGTTTCTTGGGTTTGTCTTGCTATTACATATGGTTTGTTGAGGGATTTTCTTCTATTGCATACCCTATGTACAAATTGACTCAGAATAAACTCAAGTTTTAGTGGTCAAATCCTTGCGAGAAGAGTTTTCAGGAGTTGAAGACTCAACTCACCTCAGCTCCTGTTCTAGCTCTTCCAAATGGTTCAAATAGGTTCGTAGAGTATTGTGATGCATCCAGAGTAGGTTTGGATTGTGTCCTCGTGTAGCATGGTAAGGTCATAGCCTACTCTTCAAGACAGATTAAACCCCATGATAATAATTATCCTACTCATGATCTTTAGTTAGCCTCCATAGTCTTTGCCTTGAAGATTTGGAGGCATTATCTCTATAGAGTCCATGTAGATGTCTTCATAGATCATAAGAATCTTCAGTATGTCTTTTCTCAGAAATATTTGAATCTTCATCGGATAAGGTGGTTAGTGATCTTGAAACATTATGAAATGAGTGTCCTTTATCATCCGGGCAAGGCCAATATAGTGGCCGACTCTCTCAGTAGACTATCTATGGGTAGTGTTGCTCATGTGGATGATAGTAAGAAGAAGTTAGCTTAGGAAGTACATCATCTTTCCAGACAAGGCGTTCGCTTAGTCAATACAGATGAGGGTGATATATGGATTCAGAGTAGTTTAAAATCATCTCTAGTTTTTGAGGTGAAATAAAATAAAGATAAAGATCTCAGCCTTGTCAAGTTGAAAGAGAAAGTTCAGGATCAGAAAGTAGAGGTTTTCTCCTAAGGGGCGAGATAGTGTTTTGCGTTGTCAGGGTCGTCTATTTGTTCCAGGTGTAGATGACTTAAGGCAGCGAATTCTTATAGAAGCGCATGGTGCGCGCTACTCTATTCATACAAGGGTCACAAAGATGTACCACAACTTACGTGAAGTCTATTGGTGGAGTGGGATGAAGAGATATGTTGCAGAGTTTATGGCTAAGTGCTCAACATGTCAGCAGGTTAATATAGAGAATCAGAAGCCTATTGGTCCTATGCAGGAGTTCCTTATTCATACCTGGAAGTGGGAAAAAGTAAACATGGACTTCATGATGGGTTTTCCTCGAACTCATCATCAGCATGATTCAGTCTAGGTCATTATAGACATAATGACCAAGTTAGCCCATTTCTTTCCAGTCCATTCCTCTTATTAAGACAAGGATTCTGCCAAACTCTATATCAGGGAGGTGGTCATATTACACGGTGTTCCAAAATCTATTATCTCAGACAGAGGTACCCATTTCACTTCTCATTTCTGGAAAGCATTCCAAAAGGGTATTGGTACCTAAGTTCATCTTAGTATAGCCTTCCATCCTCAGACAGATGGTCAAGCAGAAAGGACCATTCATACTCTACAAGATATTCAAGGGCATGTGCAATTGAATTCAAAGGTATTTGAGATGACCACTTGCCTTTGATTGAGTTTGCATACAATAACAAATATCATTCCAGTATTCACATGGCTCCATTCGAAGCTATCTACGTAAGGAGATGTAGATCTCTAATAGGTTAGTTCAAAGTTAGTGAGGCCTCAATTATAGGTCTTGACTTAGTATTCGACGCCTTAGAAAAAGTCCAGTTGATTAGAGAGAGACTCTGGGCTTCTCAGAGATGACAGAAGTCTTATGCAGATATTCGTAGAAAGGATCTCGAGTTTAAGATTAGTGATTATGTATACCTCAAGATCTCTCCCATGAAAGGAGTGAAGAAATTCGGCAATAATGGAAATCTCAATCCCTGATATGTCGGTCCCTTCAAGATTTTCAGTAGCTTTGGAAAGGTAGCTTATTAGCTCGAACTGCCTTCAGATCTAGCCTCAGTTTATCCTGTCTTCCATGACTCCTTGCTCAAGAAATGTATAGGTGACCCAGAATTTGTATCCCCTATTTAGAGTATCAACGTTCAGAAAAGCCTCTCTTATGAAGAGATTCCAGTCAAAATCCTACACTATTAGACTCGTAGATTGAGGAACAAAGAAGTCCCTCTAGTTAAAGTATTTTGGAAAAATCAGTCCGGTGAGGGAGATACTTTTGAAGAATAAGAAGATATGCATACCAATTATCCTCACCTCTTCTCCACCAACTCAGATCAAGCTCAAGGTAACAGTTCTCCTTAAGCTTACTCAGTTTCATATTCTGTGTTCATCACAAACTTGGTATCAAGTACAATTGCATATTCCGTCTTGCATTCATGTATTATTTTAGTTATATAATTATGCATCACACTTGTATTATCATTGGGAGAAACTTAGTTCATCAGAACACTCAGTTATGCATTCATAAATCAGCTACACATGCATCAGATATACATGTTCAGTATGATATATTCAGTTATCAGTCATGTCAGTCAAGAGATCATGTTTTAGTTATTCATGTTAGATATGTATTTCAGTTTATGTTCTTTCCCACACTCTTAGTTTCATTCGAGGATGAATGTTCTCAAGGGGGAGATATTTTAATACCCCGTACCTTTTCCTAGCTTGAAATCATCTAAAAAAATATTAAGAGCTTTCTTTGAAAGATGAATCCACTTTTGTACATGTGATATTTTTAAGATTTTTTCTTTTTTTCATGTGGTAAATTTAATAAGCTTTCCATCGATATGAAATTTACCTAAATCCGATAACCAGGTAAGAAGTTATGACTATTTCAAGTTTCCATCTTAAAACAGTGCCATATTGGTCAAGGTCACAAAACAATGGAAATGTGATGGCTCCGCATCGCGCTATCCCTCAAATTCCCAATTGTCAAAATCCAGTGACACGATGCGATAACACTGTGTCGCGCCAAGTGTCCAATTCAGGAAATTTGCACTAAAATTAAATGACGCATCCAGGGTTAAAGGGGTCAAATTCTCACCCCGATTTAATCCTTTTAACACGTGATTTAGCCACTTTTCACCCAAAATATACTAGTTTCTCTCAAGTTTCTCTCAAGAACAAGCGAGGGTTTTCATAGAAGATCCAATTTCAAGAAAGTATCACCGTCAATCTTCACGAAATCATGAACTAAGGTATGCGTTGTGTTCATTCATGGATTCTTTCCATCCATGAAGCTCAAGAACCTTGTTTTATCAATAAATCATGGTATTTATGTTGTGAGTTATTTGTAATCATGTTGTTGACGTTGATTGATTTCAAAGTTGGAATCTTTGTGTGTTTATCATGATTTTATGTTACCATGCAAGATAAAATCCATGAATTTAGTTTCTTATGATGTGTAATTTGATGAATTGACTTATGCCTTAAGTTGTGCATGAAAGGTGGTTGATAAAATGCTTGAAAAAGTAGAAATCTTCCTTTATAGCTCAAGACATAAGCTAAATGGGACATGCTTGTCATCCACCTATGTTTAAATGGTTTCCATCCTATCTTTCTAAAATGTGTATGTTGTTGGAATGGCCATAATATTATAATATGAGTTTATGATATGATTATCAGCATTCTCGTCCATGTTAGATAGTATGATAACCTGTACTTCGTGAAATCCACTACTTATTAAATTATGTATTGTTGATGTTGGTCTTGTACTTGATAAAGTCATGCTTCGTCAGATTCCTTCAATCTAGTCCTGGAGGTACTTGTGCCTGAAACATTAGTTGTGTGCCTAGAGCCATGTCATATTTTCGCGATACTCTCAGTTAAGCTATGATCTTTAGACTTCAGACAGTCTTATGACTCAGGAAATCTCCATGATTTCTTTAACTCAGTGAATTATCAAATATCAGTAGTATTCCGTTAGTCAACGGAATTCAGTTACCCAGTCAATTTTTATTTCAGTAAATCTTGTTTATTGTCTATTCAGATGGGAGTAGAAATTAGCACCAAGAGAACCCAAGGATGGGAACTCACCTGTTATATCAGGGTGTGATTCTTAGAAGCAATCTTTGCATTCCAGAACTATGTAACTAGCATATGTTGAGATATCATAGCCTGCTATATGAGGGTTCCCACCGTTCTCACTAGAGTTACCTGTTATATTAGGGTAGCTCAGATGTTGTCCTTGACAGTGGCGCAGTATTGACACCCTTCCAATCAAGGCATAGATTGGACCCCAATTCAGCTATAATGCATCATTTGGGGCATGTCAGTTAGATGACTTCCTCCCACCGTCTCAGTATCAGTCTCAGCAAAAGGACTAAGATAGTTCTTCAAAATTCAGGATTGCCATACACAGTCAACTCAAATACAGTACGTAACTCAGCTAGTTCCATCAGATTCAGGGTTGTCAGATATAGTCACTCATGTTAGTAGTTAGCAGAATTCAGTCATTAGTCATGTTAGCCATCAGCGTACTACTGTTATCATGATTTCAGATATAGTTACTATGTATGCAAGCATGTATTCTCACATTCATATTAGTCAGTTAGCTAGTATTGTTCATGCATATGAACCCCATACATTCAGCCTACCTCACGTGCATACCTGTACATTAAAAGCACTGACGCATTTGTGCTATGGTGTCTTATACCATAGGTTCAGAGACACGATCTCCAAAGCATCAGTAGATTCTAGTCTTAACTGTTAGACTTAGCAATGAGTCCTCATATTTAAAGGACGTGATCATTATTTTACTATATCAATAATTAGTTTATTAGTTAGTGTTATTTGGGGACATGTCCTATCAACTCCTTACTCCGACAGTTCCGTCAGTTAGAGGCGTTCCAGACTATTATGTCCAGACAGTTATTTTAGTTGTTTTAGGTATTTCATACCCCGTTTAAATGTTATGTTTTACTTCAATTATGTGAACCTTATGGCCTTTCAGTTCATGTTTTTGCATTATTCAGTATATTATGCAGTATATAGGTATAGATATCAGTCATGGGTTAGCTTGTGGACTTTCGAGGTCATGAGCACCGTGTAGCATTCTGGGTACCAGATTCGGGGCATTACATGACATCCTTAGTCTGTAACCAACAAACCTGATGATCCAATATCTCCACCGAAATATCATCATAAGATAGAAAATCCAAAATACAAATATCCTCGATAGGCACAATTTGCGATGGATCACCAATACACTTCCTGAACATAGAGTCATGGAACACCGGGTGAATGGATCTCAAACTATTAGGAAACTTCAACTCTTACGCAATATTACCAACCCTTCTAAAAATTAGTTATGGACAAATATACCAGGGACTAAGCTTCCTCTTCTTCCCAAACAGCAACACTCTCTTCACTGGAGACACTTTTAAGAACACCTTATCTCCAACCTCAAACTCTAAGTCCCTCTGCCTCACATTTGCATAGGACTTTTGGCGACTTTATACAGTCTTAAGTCTATACCAAATCACCTTCACCTTATATATAGCTTGGTGAACTAAATTCGGTCCAAACATATCCACCTGACCACCCTCGATCTACCCAATAGGATACCTATACCTCCTACCATACATTACTTCAAATTGAGGCATCCCAATGCTGGAATGGTAGCTATTATTGTAAGAAACCTCTACAAGAGGCACGTGCTCAATCCAACTTCCACAATAGTCAATCACACAGCACGAAGCATATCCTCCAACATCTGAATAGTCATTTCTTCTTGCCCATCCGGCTGCAGGTGGATATCAGTACTCAAACTAACCTTGCTTCCTAAACCTTCCTTAAATAACAGCCAAAAGTGAGATGAAAACTGTGTACCATAATAGAAGATGATAGAAACAAGTACCCATGCAACATAGCAATATCATAGAGATATAACCTTGCACCTTAGCTGAGAAGTTAGTCCTTACTAGCAAAAAATGAGTCGACTTTGTCATCCTATTCATGATAACCCAAGCCAAATTGAATTGATTCTGAGATCGGGGAAGACTGATAATGAAATACATGTTGATCACTTCCCACTTCCATTCAGGCAACTCAATTTCTTGATATATTTCTCCAGTCCTCATGTGCTCAACATTCACTTATTGGCACACCTGACCACAAAATTAGCCACATCCTTCTTCATATTGTTCCACAAATACAACTCCTTAAGGTCACGATATATTTTCGTCAAATCGGGATGAACAACATAGCATAACTCATACGCTTCAACTAAGATCCTCTCTTATAAACCATCTACATCAGGAACACATAATCTCCCGTGGTACTGCAAAGTACCATCACTACTAATATCGAAGGACATCACTTTTTTCCTACCTACATCACCCTTGATCCTCATCACGATAGGATCAAACATCTGTTTCTACTTCATTTCAACACAAAGAGATAACCACACCACTTCCTGCACAAACATACCACCATTCTCGGAGTATAAGAGGTGAACTTTAAGGTTAGATAAATGGTGAATATCCTTTACCAAATCCCGTTTTTCTTTATTCATATGAGCCAGAATTCCCATGGATAACTTGTTATTAGAATAAACAACTACATTATCTTTACCTAGGTTGTAGTGAAGACTCATTTCATAATCCTTAAGAAGTTTAAGACATCTCCTTTGTTTAAGGTTAAGCTCTTTCTTATTAAGCACATATTGTAGGCTCTTATAATTGGAGAAGATATCCGCATACACTCCATAAAAATGTGACGCCAAATTTTCTATGCGAACACCATAACTAACAGTTACAATTCATGAGTAAGATAATTCTTCTCATGCACCTTTAACTTTTTTGAAGCATAAGATATCATTATTCTATGCTGCATAAAAATACACAGAAGTCCCATATGGGATGCATCACAGTAGACCCCAAACCCATCAGTGCCTTAAAGCAAAATCAAGACCAAAGACAAAGTTAGCTTATCCTTCAGCTTTTCTAAACTACCCTCATAATCATCAGAACACAGGAACCTTTTCTTTTTCTAAGTCAACTTAGTTAATGGGGAAGTTATAGTCGAAAAACTCTCCACAAACCTCGTATTGTAACCAGCTAAACCCTAGAAACTCCAAATATTATTTGGAGTCGTGGGTTTAGGCTACCTTTTAACCACTACAAATTTCAGCAGATCCATCATGATCCCTTCACTAAAAATGATATGACCCACAAAAGTGACATTGTTCAACCAGAATTCACATTTCCAAATTTTGGCATACAACTGCTACTCTTTTAAGGTTTGCAACACAAAGAGGAGGTGATTCATATGATCCACATCTCTCTTAGAGTACACAAAAATTTCTTCTATAAAAACAATAACAAATAGATCTAGAAACTAACTAAACACCCTATTCATCAAATCGATTAATGTAATCAGGGCATTGGTTAGCCTAAAGCATAACCAGAAACTCAAAATGCCCATATAGAGAATGAAAAGCAGTCATAGGTATATCCACCTCCCTAATATTTAGCTAATGGTACCCCAATCGAAGATAAATCATTGAAAGAAACTTAGCACTATGTAACTGATAAAACAAATCATTTATCCTTTAAAGGGGATACTTATTCTTTATCGTCGCCTTGTTCAACTGCTGGTAGTCAATACACATCTAAAGTGCACAATCGTTCTTATGCATGAATAAAATTGATGCACCCCACGGGGACACACTAGATGGATGAAATTATTATCAAAAAGATCCTTGAGTTTTTCCTTATGCTCCTTCAACTCTGCTAGAGCCATTCTATATGGGGATCAGAAATTGGATGAGTGTACGGAACAAGATCAATCCCAAACTCAATCTCCCTATCACGAGGAACACCAGGAAGGTCATCAGGAAAGACCTTAGGAAATTCATTCATTACCAAGATAGAATGGAAAGAGGGAGCATTCAAGTTAGAATCTTAAACCCAAACTAGATAATAGGACACCCCATGGAGATTAATATCCGAGGTATAAGATAAGGTTTTAAACTTCCCCTTCAGAGCTAGGGAACCAGCCTCCCTCTCAATAACCGTTAGAGAATTTAAAGATGACTTTATGGGTCCGACAGTCTAGAGACGCATAGCATGAGTGCAACCAATCCATCACTAATATGACATCAAAATTCACCATGTCTAATTCAAATTGATCCACAAAAGTGTCTTTGGTACCAACAGATACCACACACCCCTTATAGACTCTCCTAGAATTCCCAGAGTCAACTACCAAGGTAAATATAGAAAAAGGATCTAAAACACACTTTGGAACAAAACCAAAATGCATATCCACAAATGGGGTCACATAAGAAAAAATGGACCTCGGATCAAGTAAATAGTACACATCACTGGAAAAGAGTTTCAACACACCATTCACGACATTAGTCAATGTCTCAAACTCCTATCGGGTAGTGAGAGCATAAAGATGTATCCGACCAGTACCATAACTAGATGGTGCAACCGTTAGAACTGGAACTAATGATAAAGCAACTAGAACTTTATTTTCCCAAAGGAAACCATACCAATCAGACATTTTCTAAGCATATTCCCTAGTTGATCATAGTTGAAGTAGTTGTCCCTTCTCTCATCATAGAAGCAACGATACAATCTACTAAAAAACTTGTAGGGAGGATATGATGGAGCTGAATGGCCCCCACTAGATAGAGATAGGGCACCCTATGCCCTGAAGTTGTCACCACCTTAGAAACTCCTATCACTCAATGACTTAGATAGGGAGAAGTCTCTGCCTTGTAGGATCAAGAATTTCTCCACTTCTTATTGGGACACTTACCACTATCCCAGCCATTCTGTTGTTGGCCATCACCCTGCTTAGAGAGCTTAAACTTCTTGCCCTTCCTTTCCCCTATCTTAGCCTACTTTTTCTTTTCTTCCTTTACCTGTTGCATGTACAAAACTAACCTGGAAATAGCAATATCATTGATCAATAATGCAACCTTAATTTTGAATATCAAGACTCAGGACAACTTGAAAGCAAACTTTCTCATCCTAGCCCTCATATTAAGAAACCATCTCTGGAGCATACCGAGATAACTTGTGAAAATTCGAGGCATACTCCTTGACTGACATCTTACATTGCATTAAGTTAACAAAATCTTTCGCATTTACTTCCCTCAACTCCTGAGAAAAGAAACGGTCTAAGAAAGCATTAGAGAAATCCCCCCAAATAGATGAATCAGCATCGTCACCCCTTGAATAATCCCATTTCCCGTACCACTGGTATGTCATATGTTTCAGCTGGTAGGGGAAAAACTCCATGCCCTCAAAATTCATGTCAAGCATAATATGAAAGATATTTTCTATTTCATCTAGAAAACCTTGAGGATCGTACTTAACCTTAACACCAGTAATGGTCAGAGGGTTCAACCTCATGAAATCGCTAACCCTTGTGGCCTCAGAAGATGGAGTAACAACAAAACCATGCTTAGTCTGAGAAGCTACCAACTTTACCAACATATGGATAGACTGACAAAATTCAATATTTATCGCATCAGCCGTAGGGTCTCTAGGAGGACTAGAGGGAGCCGATGGAACTCCAAGTGGACAATCTAGGTCTGGACCACCAGATCGGCTTTGGACCCCATAAGTAGAATAGGTCCTATCAACATTGTCCTCAGGTAGGACATAGGAGTTTCCGTAAGCATTAGATTGTCAAAGAGGCATGATCTAAAAATCAAACAAATAGGAATTAGAGGATAATTCAGGAACTTAGACTCTATATTTTGAGAATAGAACATAAGAAAGAGAAACATTCCTAAATCCCTACTAGTCTCTCACTTATGAGTGTGGCGCTCTACACACCGTTAAAAGAGACTCTACTAGACAGAACTTTGTGGACTCATACGTGACCATGAACATGGCTCTGATACCAATCTAACATGAACCAAACCAGAGCTAAATCGTGTCTGGTGCCTCAAGCCTAACCGAGATCGGAGACCACCCACAGACAATACCATAAATGTGTTGTATACTATTTCGGATGAATTTTGAACATATAAAAAATAGAAAAATTATAATTTAAAGGCATTTAATAAAATTCATAAGCATAACTATCCAAACATCCAACCAAGTATCTAACTTGTGTTGCCCTAATACTAATACCAATACCTATGCTGACACTAATACCGACACCCTCATGCCCATAGTAGTCAGACAAAGCATCTAACAGTAATCCAAAAACATTTGGTCGGGACATCCCCCAACCATAGCCAAAAAAAAAGTCTAAGAAATAAAAGTATAAAAAAAAGACCATGGCATGAAATGGGGTCTTCTTAAGTATAGAAGCTCACTGTCATGACCCAAACAGAAGGCCCTAGCTGTGATAAGCATCCCAAACTATGAAGGTCAGAGAGCCCTTCTCTACTGGTAAAATATACATATAGTTATATACATATACATATACATATAATTATCTACTGAATCATATACATAATTCATAAAATATAAGGAAATACCAAAAACAAAACGAAATCATGGTCATCTAATTTCAAAAAAAACATATAGTTATAATTTCAACAAGACCAAAATCCATCAAACACCTATTTTCGAAATATCTACTAACTAAAAGAAAACAACATCTATTTGAAGATTGGAAAAAGGCCCCCGGTTGGACCCTGAACTAAAAATAATAGAATCATGAGATAATGCCTTTCGAAATAAGGGAGGCTCACCAAGTACAATCATCTAACAATAGTCTACAGCTTAGTGGGACCCCGAGCCTCATCCTCAGATCCTGAAATATATAGGTCAATACAAATGAACTGGAATGCAGAGAAATTCAAAATAATATATTTATATATAACATAAGTGAAAGAAATTTATCAAACAGGTTACATAAGATATAGTAAAACACATCAGCATACATAAAAGACTATGAAACATTTCTTTGAAAGCACGACACGTTCTTTGTCTTATATATGAGCTAGGTGGTACACCGTACAAGTGTAAGACCCCACAAAATCCTCTCATAGTTCGAGCCTTAGAGCGTGTTCAGTAAAGTTTTAATTCAGCCCTAAAAGGTTAAAAAGTGTCTTCCCAAGTATGAAGTATTTTGAACCGTGTATAATTTCCCTAATATCAAATTTTTGTCATGTATAGTATCGAATAAAATTTTGGTCAATACCAAATTCGCTCAAATTCGACACTCGGGCAATGAGTTAGAGATATTTTAGTGAGACAGTGTGCCACCTGGCACTTTAGCGCATCACAAATACAGCCATAATGGCAATCATCAAAATCCAGTGAGCCTTCATGATTATGGCGCGTTGCTGTAAGGCTTAATTTTAGAATTGTAAATTTCTAGTGCACCAACGCAATTTCACCATGTCGCGGTGCCTTTCCAGTTCGCAACCAATGTGACAACGTGATTTCCACTGCGTCACGCCATCAAGAAGTTTCCCGATGGTCTAATTTCCAGTGAGCTGATGCAATTATGGCACATCGTGCCAGCATGTAAAATTGGGATTTTTCAGTTTAATTCCAAGGGTGAAAAGAGTCTTTTCCCAACCCCTATATATACTCCTAAACACAGGATTTGGCCTTATTTTAATCTAAAAATACTAGTTTTCTCTCAAAGTTGTTCAAGAACAAGAGCTAGATTTCGTAAATCAAGACCCCAATCATCAAGATTCCTCCGTTAACTTTTCAAGAATCAAGAAACTAAGGTATGCAAATGTTGATTTTTGGGTCCCTTCCATCCAAGAAGCTCAAGAACCCTTTTCCAAATATAAAAACTTTTATGTTTATGAGTTTTTATGATTCATGTGAGTTGGAATTTATGTTCATGCTATTATTGAGTTGTGAGTCATATTTTTTTATAAGGTTTTCAAGCTTTGACCCTAGTATGTGATATTCATGTAATGTTCATGATTAACTCTCTTCAAGTTGCTTGTTAAGTAGTGTGTTTATGTCAATTAAGCGTAAAAATTATTGAATAAGCAAAGCATGCTCCCCATATGCTTGATAAAATACTTATGTGAAGGAATTAGAGCCATTATATCATGTTGCATAGAAATCCCCAATTGTGTTCAAGACCATGCATGTCAAGTGTTTGTTGAAAAGCTTTAGTGAATGAATTGTGGCATGATAGCACAAAATTTCGTAATTATGTGCTCTTCGATACATGCTAAGACTTTAATACATGCTAAGTGTTTGATGAATGAATTGTGACATGATAGCATAAAGTTGTCCAATTATGTGCTCTTCGATACATGCTAAGACTTTAATACATATTAAGTGTGTGATGCAACATATTGGTGAATGGAGTATGAGCCAATAGCATTTCTCTTAATACAATCATATGTTTATGATTTCTAAATACTTGAAGAGATGCTTTAGTGATTGTGAGGATGAATGAATGTCCATTGTCTTAATTATTCTAGAATAGTTATGTTATACTTTTATGTTATCGAGTCCTAGGGGTATTTATACCCAAAAATTTAGCTGCAGTTTAGAGCCAGTGTCAGTTTTCCTGATAATCTCAATCAAGATATGACTCTCAGAACTCAGTGAGTTATAGAACTTTGTACTCTCAGATAGATACAGAACTTAAGAAATCTCAGTAATCTCCGTAGTCTTAGTATCGCTAGTAATCGAGCCTCAGTTCTGTACTCAGCTCATATCTAGTAGTATTCAAGTGTTCAGTTCTGTCCTCAGTAGTATTCGAGTAATCTATCATAATCTCAGTATCATTCAGTCTGATAACGAGATTCAGTAGTATTCTGTTATATACGAAACTAAGTGAATTCAGCTTAACTCAGTCAAATCATTCGAGAAACATGATCAGTATCATATTCAACTTAGTTTGTGTTCAGTTATGAATTAGTTCATAGTCTTTCAGTTGGGATTAGGAGCTAGCACCGAGTGAGGGAAGGTATGGCGGCTCCCTGTCAGAGAGGCAGAATTATTAGGAGCAATCCCTGAACTCCATAACTGTGTAGCCAGCGCAAGATGTAGGAGTCACCCATCAGGAAAGGCTGGTCACTCGTCAGATAGGCTTGACTATTATATTTCCTTAGACTTGACTTTTTACGAGGGTCACCAGCTAGAAAGGCTTGACCAGAGAGGTCTTTACCCGTGGCACGGTATTGACACCCTTCCTGCTGGGGTTATAGGTTGGACCCCACCAGTTGAGATTCGAGGCATGTCGGTAAAGTGACTACTTCCTACACTTATAGTTTCAGTATCAATCTTTCGAAATTAGGACTATCAGATACAATCATCTATCTTAGTGATGAACTCAGATAGTTCCACTGATTCATGCAACCCCCGTCAAATTGGCTTGGTCCCATATAAAGTTATTTAGTATCAGATCTAGAGATCACCCATCAGATAGGCTTGATCTTAATCTCATATTTAGTTGAGTAATCTTATTATCAGATCCCGAGATCACCCGTCAGATAGGCCTGATCTCAGTCTCAGATTCAATTGAGTATCCTTGTTATCAGATCTAGAGATCACCCGTCAGATAGACTTGATCTCAGTCTCATATTTAGTTGAGTAATCTTATTATCATATCCTGAGATCACCCGTCAGATAGGCTTGATCTCAGTCTCATATTCAGTTGAGTAATCTTGTTACAGATCCCGAGATAACCCATCAGATAGGATTTATCTCAGTCTCAGATTCAGTTGAGTATTCTTGTTGTCAGATTTAGACATGATTATCTTTTATCATTGATAATAGATTTTGGAATCATCCGTTACAGAGGTTTGATCTTCGATGCAGTCAGTCGAGAGTAGAAAGCTCGGAATTCAGTCATTGATGTGAGTAGATTCAGTTAATTAATTTGAGTATCATCAGTTTTTGAGATCACTCGCTAGATAAGATCGATCTCAACTCCAGTACTTAGTTATCAGTATCAAATGATTCAGTGTTCAGTATATCAGGCATTAGTAGTGAGTTCGGATAAAAGTAAACCGGTATCCAAGTTTCAGTATCTCGAGTCACAATGATTTCGGTTATGGTTTGTGCATTCATACATGTATTTTCATTCTGTACTCTTATGATTATTCAGTTAAGTGATTGTTCATGCGTAAGCCCTTGCATTTAGCCTTACCTCATGTTCATACTCGGTACATTCCCGTAGTGACGCATTTGCGTTATGGTATTTTATTTGACACCATAGGTTCAGAGGCACGAGATCCAGAGTACCCTTAGCAGCTCAGTCCTAGTCAGTAGTAGTAGACGTATCAGTGGGTCCTCTTCAGTCAACGATGATCGTTATTTAATTATTGTATCAAACTTTGTTTATTTCAGAAGACGGAGTTAATTTGGGACATGTCATATCAACTCCATAGTTCAGACAGTTTAGAGGCTTTTCAAATAGATGTATCAGTATTCAGTTTTCAATTTTGAGTATTTTTAGTTGTTTTGAACCTTATGGACCATTTCCACATTTATTATTTATATTATGCAGTATTCGGGTATAGATATTAGTAGAGGGTTATCTTGTGGTCCTTCGAGATCATGAGCACCGTGTGACGTTCTGATTCCAGAAAATCAGGTCGTTACAACAAGTCTATGACCCAAAGGATCGATGGAGTCCTCCCTTGAATCAGCGACCAATCCCCCAACCTAGGTTTGTCGCAAGAATTGGAGTTTCTGATTCTGATGCGCCACAGGGAACTAGGCCAGCATATAATCTCTCTTTGGGGACATAATAACCTGTATCGGCAAAACACAGTTTCGAGCAATGAGTTTCTGAACTCATGCCTTCTTTGGGATACCACCTAACTCTTTGTAGGCCAATTTTTAACTTTTTCTAAATATACATCATTCTGAATTCAAAATTTGAAAATCTGAATTTAATATGTATTCTTTTATATGATTATCATGGAATTATCTATTTTGGAATTATCATACCAAGACTTACAAGTCATACTTCTCAGCCATACATTATCAAGTTAAAACTCTTTTCAAGCAAAATAATATTTAGACCACCAAATCATTCAAACTATGCAAGAGGGTTGTATGTTGAAATTCATGTAAGCTTATTTAAAGATTCCCTCATTATATTCACTAACATGTGTTGCTTAATTATTTTTGTAGCAAGGCATACAACTCTTCAAATCATCACTTTTCTTTTTTATTAATAAGAAACACCCACTCTTCAGTTCATAACCAAAATCAAATCTTATACAATAGTTAATACATTTGTATCATGCTTCTCATTATGAAATTGAATAGTGCATAACATATAAAAACAAGGGGTTTTATAAAAAGATAGGAATTATAATTCTTCATGCTCTAAATTCAATTACAAACATCAAATCACATCCATACATATATATATATATGAACAAAATCGAGTTTAAGGTGAAATGCCTTAAGACGAAAATATTATTATCAAGAAGGTTTCATGATGCATAGTTGTAAATGTAAATTCAAATCCCTTTGTAAATTCATGATTTCTTAATATTTAAACATGATTAAAACCATTTCACTATGACCATGTTGTTTTTGAAAACCCAATTTACCTTATGTTGTTTAGTTGAATCATAGAACCCTAATATTGAAACTTTTCTTAGGAAATCATGGATTCAAAGTTTTGTATTCTAGCCTTGAAGGAAACCCTTATTTCCTTTGTTATTAAGAGTAGAGAGGTTTGAAATGTGTTTAAAACTGATTAAAGATGGATCATAATGCTTAAAGTACTATTTATATTAATGAAGAAGGAGTTTGTTATGGGAAAGTACCAAAATACCCCTAATGAAATCAAAGAAATTGCAGAAATTCTTCAGTCGACGACCAAGGTTGACAGGCCATCACTTAGGTGACTGCTCGTCACCTAAGTCGTCACTTTTGGGCTAGAAATTTCCCCTTACTGTCCTAGGCTGATGACTAGGGCTGATGGATCATCAATTAGTTGATGGCTCATCAACTTACTCGTTACCTAGTTTACAAGTTATAAACTTCGTCGTCACTTTTTGGCGGTCACACTCCTAAGTAAAATGAGCATAACTTTCTACTATGATATCAGATTAAGGAGAAACCGGTGGCGTTGGAAAGAAGACTCAAAGAAATTTCATTTGACATTTATAGTCCCTCTAACTCATTATATACAATAAGTTATGGTCGATGGAAGTTGACCCAAGTTTTTACGTTCACTAAGACTTAAGCTATAGGAAAGTTTTTAACTAGAATTTGAGTTACGGGATTTTTGTGACCTCAATTTATATTCAAAGGTATTCACACCCTGTAGGATTGATCATCACACATTTATTAACAAAGAATCATTGGGTTCGAGTTTATACCTGTAGAAAAGATGGTTCAAATTTTAGCCCGAAAGTGTGGGGTGTTACATTATCTCCCCCTTGGGATCATTCATCCCCGAATGATGAGTAGGGACTTGTTGAAGCTCCAAAAATATGAAGTAAAGGACGTAATCTTACTCTAAGAATTTCCTCTGAACGATACCTATGTAGACCTCAAATAGAGTATTCATGACGTCCCTAAGTGAATCGTGCAAGCACGAACGTGAGATAATAAGAATTGACATAAATATGACCTTGTACCTGAATTCTAGGGATCATGATCATTAAAACATAAGGTATATGTTTATTTGGTGATCATTGGCCTGATTTCCATTGGTAATAATCATGAAATAACATTTCCTAGAAGATAGGGATAGAATAATTCTCCACTATACAATTTACAATGAATGAACCTCACTTAGAGACATTACTCGACTATGCCCTAAATAATAAATAAACAACATACTTCATAATTTCCACTTATAATTCGCACATCACACATCTAAACACAAGAGTTTGAGTCTAACTACATAGTGATTTTATGTTGAAGCCTAATTCAGAGGAAAGAGGTGTTAGCTTCAGTTACGGGACCCTGTATTCTATACCCCATTAAGAAAATTACTTCACCTTGTCACCACCATCAAACACACCCGATTTTTTAATCAAGGAGAACCAACCATATAACCAATTGGTTTGTGTTATAATCAATCACAACATTCAAGACTTTCATTGCTACACCCACTTCATGGATATCCCCACTAAGACCAGCCAATTCAATCCTTCTCTCTAAGGTTTTCACCACATAACTCCTTTTTAACTATCTCAGGTAACGAAAGTTCATATCCTTCTTCCCCGTTTTTCTATACACTTAGCTCAAGAAATCACATAAAAATTTTCACCTTCAAGAACATCTACTCCTCTACCTAACACATTACTACGCTTCCACAACCACCATCATACTAACATACGGAGGGTCATTGAGGGACTCGAGCATAAACATCATTGTTTGAAGTAATATTTGTCAGACCATAACTTACACTTATTGCATTACTCATAGAGTGACATGAGTTGAAGATACAATAGAATAGACACAAAGTGCTTCATATATCAAGAGTCTGGATAATAAAGAAAGAGTCTCTCGGCATAAACACAACACAACATGGTTTCTATGGACAGACCACAATGAGAAATATGGGTGCACATATCATGAGCTATGTGACATAAAGCCAAAATTTATGTAGTTAGCAACTAAGATAAGGATTTCCACTTGAAGCGATTGATCCTAATTTAAAGAACTGAAATTTTCTATTTGTTAATACAAAATTTATCACTTTGGCTAATTCCGACATAAAATGATTTTGTGACATATAGAAACATATTTACTTAGGACTAAGCATACTGTGAGACAGAGATTTGGATCATGAGCAACATAACATATGGCTTGGATACTTGGAATATTGGATCCCTGAGGGACATTATTGCTTCTTGTTTGGAGGACAGAACATGACATGAGTTACATAGAGAGATCATAGGCCTAGGCAAGACATGAATATATAAGATATTGGTAGATGTCCATTCAAATCGAAGTAGAAGGAGATTATTTGAATAGGAATTTATTTATCATGGTTCTTACTTGAAACTTGACACCACAAGAAAAATAGGGAACTACTTTAATCCATTATATCCCCCTTAGATCAATATCACACTACTATAATTGCGGACATAACCTCACATCAAAATCTATAGCCACAACTCTCAACACAAAAGAGACATCACAATATACTTAAACTCTAAACTCTCCCATGAACAATTCACTGAAGGCCTCACTTTCCGAAAATGCTACTCTTAACTATTGCTAGCCTCTATATCCATCACTCGACAACTCCCACTTACATGAGCGTATGGATCCACACCCCTTATCGCAAAGGGGGTATCAATATACACATGAGCACAAGATTTCCTCAATAATATATAATAAAAACACACTAATTCCTTTCTAGGACATTCCCCTTCAAGGACAATAATCGTAATTTCCTCCAACCCCCAAGGTCATAAAGTTACGACTACCATTATCATGGGCATAGACACCTACGCTTCTAAACACTTAACACTCCATCTAGAATACTAGCATTACACCTCTAATGACATAACTTACAACTTAACAAAATTTGAAAATCTATAAAAAAAGGCACACATTGACTACCTATATGTCCTTAGTTCAAATCTAAAAAGAACCATACAACAACTTTCTAGACTTCACCATACCACAAGATTCAAGAATGAAATCTAGGTACGCCTAACACTCATATACATGACGCTTTATAAAACAACATACTACCTCGGGGTTCACTCATTCCTGTGTAGTCACTTTTTTATCTACTTAATGATTCAACCATAATTCATTGTTTTACTATTGTTCTCATGTATACGTATACATCACAAATGACCACTCATTATTCCACAAGTTTCCAACCTAGGGTATTACACACCTCACATTAGTCCTATAAGTTATCCCTAAAAAATACACATCATTAGTCTTAATCTACAATTCTTATCACTAAACTTCACATTTAATATTCAGCCTATTGTCTAACACCAATCATGTAACACTGATGAAGCATACCACATGTTATACTTTTCCGTCAAATAGAAATATCAACCAAAGTCTCTTCCTTCACTTAACTATGACCCATAAGTTCTTCCTCTCCTCGATATTACTACAACACCTCTAAATCTACTACATACCTTCTCACACGTTGTACTAGCTTACAATAACTAGAGATAAGACAATCAAGGGGGCAAAGTAACATAATAGGGATAGTCGATCTTAATCTTATATATAACCCATTACGATCTTATCAACATATTTCACTCCCTTACATCATACTTACCCAAGCATAAATTTTGACTACCTTTAAATTCCATTTATGCTTATGAGTCTCTATCAATAACCTATTGACTAAACTACCCCTTTCCATTCACAACCTATAAAAATTTCTACAACTACCATAATTATCTACTCTGGGCTACTTCTCTATTTTGAAGAAACAACAATCATAGTCAATCACTTCCTTCACAGACTACCATACAATCTATAAATATTGTTATAGCATTAATCAAACACCATAAAAGGAAAGACCATCGCTCAATCGAAGGTTTAAACAATTAAAACTACTTATTTACGCAAAGTCACCCTCACTCTGAATGCTAACCTTGTGACTTCATGTCACCAACTTCTAGACCATCTCACTACCAATAGGTCATGACACTTTAAGATATCTTACTACTCAGGTGGAAATATAATTCTAACATTCTGCTAAATATAATTACCCTTATGCATGATATCTGCAACAAGAATTTTGAAAGGGGGCTGAATATACTTCGTAGCTCAGGCAGAAATGCATGATTTCATTAGGACAAAGGTATACACTTTAATTAATACACCTTGAACCAATATTGGACTCCTCTCAAGTTCTTGTTCTATCTCGTAACTTCATATATTACACGATCAGAGAGAAACACATTGCTGGGGGATAAGACTCTTAGACTTGTATCGCCTCGACAATGAGGCATGACCCATGAAATTAGGACAAGGAAGTAATTTGGATAAATTCTTATAGACAACTCTATAGCATGAACTAGAGTATGAAAGAATAAGAAACAACTCCTAAATGCCCGGTAGCCTCCTGATTATAAGTGTGTTACACAACACACCTATAAGCAAGACTCTACTAGACAAGATTTTACAAACACCCTGGGACTATGAACCGTGCTCTGATACCAAGTTTGTCACGACCTGAACTGAGTCCCAAGTCAAAATGAGCATCCCAAATAATGATGTCCCGAGAGCCCTTCTCTATTGGCAATCATATACACAATTAATAAACTATTAGGAAATGCAAAAAAAAACAAAAAAGAATCATGGTCATCCAATATAAAGAAAACCATACTGTTCTAATTTCAACAAGACCAAAATCCATCTAACACTTGTCTGCAAAATCTCTACTAACTGAAAGAAAACAACATCTATTTAAAGATTGGGACAAGTCCCTCGGTCGGACCATGAACTAAAAATAATAAAATCATGAGATAAGTTCTTCTGAAATAAGGGAGGCTCACAAACTCTAATAATTTGACAATGTTCTATAGCTTAGCGGGACCTCAGGACTTATCCTCAGATCCTGAAATATAGGGGTCAATACAAATGTACTTGTATGCAAAGCAATCAAAAATAATGTATTTATGTAAAACATAAGTGAAAGAAATTTATAGAACACATTAGATAAGATATAGGAAAACACATGGGCATACTTAAAAGACTTTGAAACATTTCTTTGAAACTATGACTCACTTTGTCATACATATTAGCTAGGTGGCACACCCTACAAATCTATGACCACACGGGCTATATGGAGTTCACCCTTGACTCGGCTTCCAAGCCCCAAATCCATATTTGTCGCAAGGGTTGGATTTTCTAATTTTGATATGCCAAAGGGAACTAGGCCAGCGTATAATCCCTCTTTGGGGATATAATAACCCATATCGGTAAATCACAGTTCTGGGTAATTAGTGTCTGAACTCATGTCTTCTTTGGGTAACCACCTAACTCTTTTTAGGCCAATTCTTAACCTTTTCTAAACATGCATCTTTCTAAATTCAAAATCTGAAAATCTAAATAAAATCTATATTCTGTTTTGAGTTTATCATGGAATTATATATTTTGGTATCGTCATTGCCAAGACTTGTAATTCATACTTCTCATCCATACATTATCAAGTTAGAACTCTTTTCAAGAAAAACAATATTTAGACCACCAAATCATTCAAACAATGGAAGAGGGTTATATGTCAAAATTCATGAAAGCTTTTGTAAAGATTCCATCTTTAAATTCACAAACACGTGGTGGTCAATTATTTTTGTGGCAAGGTATGCAACTCATCAAATCATAACTTTTCTGTTATATTTACAAAAAACACCCGCTCTTTAGTTCATAACTAAAATCAAATCTTAAGCAATAATAAAGATATATGTATCATGCTTCTCAATATGAAATTAAAAAGTGCAAAACATATGAAAGAAAAGGGTATTATAACAAGAGAGGGATTATAATTATTCATTCTCTCAATTCAAGTTTTAAACATCAAACCACATGTATACACACACACACACACATATATATATGAACAAAATCGAGTTTAAGGGGGAAGGCCTCTAGATGAAAACATTATTATCAAGAAGGTTTCATGATACATAATTGTAAATGTAAATTCAAACCCCTTTGTAAATTCATGATTTCTCAACATTTAAACATGATAAGAATGATTTCACCATGACCATGTAGTTTAGGAAAATCCCAAATACCTTATGTTGTTTAGTTGAAGCATAGAACCCTAATCTTTACACTATTCTTGGGAAATCATGAATTGAAAAACTTGAATTATTGCCTTGAAGGAAACACTAATTTCTTTTATTCTTAAGAGTAGATAGGATTGAGATGTGTTTAAAATTGATAAAATATGGATTATAATTCTTAGAGTACGATTTATATTTTTGGAGAAGGAGTTTGGTATGTTAAACTACCAATATACCTCTAAAGAAACCAAAGAAATCACAGAAATTCTTCAGTTGACAACCAAGGTTGACAAGTCATCACTTAGGTGACGACTCGTCACCTAAGTCTTCGCTTTTGGGCTGGAAATTTCCCCTTACTGTCCTAGACTAATGACTAGGGTTGATGGGTCATCATGTAGTTTCCGGATCGTCAACTTAGTTGTCACCTATTTGACAAGTCGTCAACTTTGTCGTCACTTTAGGTAGTCAGACACTTCAAAGTAAAATGAGCATAACTTTCTATGTTGATATAAGATTAAGGTGAAATAGGTGGAGTTGGAAAGAAGACTCAAAGACCTTTTATTTGATTTATAGTAGTCCCTCTAACTCGTTATATAGAAGAAGTTATAGTTGATGGAATTTGACCTAAGTTTTAACGTTATCTAAAACTTAAGTGATTGGAAAGTTTTCAACTCATCTATGAGTTATGGAATTTTTGTGACCTCAATTCATATTCAAAGGTATTCACACCCTATATTATTTATCATCAAACATTTATTAACAAAGAATCATTGGGTTCGGGTTTATAGGCATAGAAAAGATGGTTCAAACATTATCCCGAAAGTGCGGTGTGTTACATTATCTCCCTTCTTTAATTCAACATAAAGATATCTCTAAAATCCAAGATCAATGAGCAGAAGGAGTAGTATGGTTAGTTCTTGCATCGCGTGGGGATACAATGACAAAAAATGGGTTAGCGGGTAAACGCTAGCACGTACTCAGGAATATGGATAAAATAATGCTTATATCCAAAACAAAAGTAAATAACCATATGAAATCACATGCATACATATATATATACACCATGCTGAGAAAGGGAACCGGGTTTAGCATGTGTTTAAAACCATTAACTTGGGTTTGTGTAGCTTTACCATCCTAAACCCCCCACACACTATATAGGTCTAGTGCTACCCCCTGAACGAGTCCCAGTGCACGTAACCGCACAAATATGAGATATTATTGCGGCTAAGAATTACCGTGTACCCTTCGCCCCGTATGATACATATATACAAGTATAAACTTAGTGGATTCCCATGTTCCCCACAACTATGTGGTCACCATGACCAATCTTTATGTTGGCAAACATCAGTTTCCAGTGTCCGTCCATCTTACTCACACATTCATGGTTAGCTATCACAACCCACCATTATTGCCAAATTAAAACCATTAGCACATAATCAACCACTAATTCAAGAGTTAATTACCAAGGCATTGTGAAGTGGTATCGTCATACCAACTATAGTTTGCAAGCAATGTCATTAGCCAACACCTAGTTGATTCGCATTTACCCCAAAAAATTCTCAATTAAACTAAAACCATGGCCATCAAGGCCTTTCCAAACAATTTAAACTAAGCAAACAAATTTAGGTTCCATTACCATATTAAGCAATGAAAACTTTTAAATAATAGTAAAACTATGTGACAAAAGCATTCTCATAGGCATTTTAACAAACATTTGAGGGCATATGATTTCCAAAACCAAAAACCACATATCAATTGACCATTCTTATGCAACCACATGATCAAACCATATTTATAACATGAAAGAAATAAGAAAAACATGACAAAGCATTATCCAACCTAGAATAGCCAAAAACCCCAACTTATATTTCAAAACCAAAGCATTATCACAATAATAACATGAAAATCATTAACTAAAAGATACTTTAAGTTTAACGAACAATGAGGGAGGAGTAACATGCCTTAGACAATAAGGAAAATGTAGAAAAACTACCCCTTAGAAGCTTAATTGATTGTCTTGAAGAAAACTCTAGCCTTTCTTGAACCAGGAGCTTGAGAGTGATTTGAGAGTGTTTGAATGTGAATAATAGGTTAAGGAAGCCACCAAAAATATTTTATGTCGTGGGGTCAAAAGGATTTTTTTGGGGGAAACATCCACAATACCCCGAACTAAAACTGTAAACATTTTTGCAGGTAGGTACGATTTGGACCCTTAACTCGTATTCATATCATATGAGTAGTACCCTCAACTCTTATCTTGATTAGAAATTTAGTCATCAAATTTTGTCCAACATATGACTCCTTAGCATAATTCGTACCCTACAATATGAATATTACCCTTCAAGTTGCACCCTAAGAAGAAACACCTAGGTTAGAGACTAAACAATATACGGTTGGATACTAAAGCCGTCATATCTACATATATGACTCGTATGGAGTCTTCTTGTACCATGAATAGAACTTTCCAAACATCACAATAACAAACATATAACTAGGGTCCCTAGACCCGTACCCACATATTACGAGTGGTTTGGCTAGTCGTATGATCAACAGAAGGCTTAAACTCATGAAATCGTGCAAAGGACAGAACCTAGGGTTTTTCATCACAATCCCTTAGTTTTTTCACCTTACCCATGCACCACACAAGTTCAAAACCTTGAATAAAGCATGAACAATCATATGTAAACCATGAGAAATATTATTAAAAAAGAAATATTCAGAACCCTAAACTCATTTTTTAAAACCAACATTGAAACCTAATGAATAACAATCTAAACACATTCATTTACAAAATAATGGATGGGAAAAAGTAACATGCCTGAAGACTTCACAATTAAGGAGAAGAAACCTTCAATTGACCCCTAGATGATCAACCTTTAGGAAACCCTAGCTTTCTCTGCTTGAAATAATCTGAGTGAGTAAAGAGGATTTTTTATTTGTTAAAGAGTTAAAATAATGCCCCAAAATTATTTTATGGATGTCGAGTCTATGTGGGTAAAAGAGGGAAATTTCATAAGTGCCCTCAACTTAAAAACTGAAATATTATTGCCAGTCATTACGTGTCTCATGATGACTCGTTCGGACACCTTACGACTCATTACCATGAGTCATAGTAAAATTAGTGTCATGGATAGAGCATATTACTAACCCTATGACTCACACCATACGACTTTTATTGTGACTCTAAGACTCGTAGGGTACAAGTCGTATCAAAGATAAAACCATTGGCGCTCACATTGGTCACCCTACAATTTGTACTATGTGATTTATATAGAATCTTTACGACATATTTGGAGCCACTAATAATCAGGAAAGTAAACTCAACCACACATATTGGTTAGGCTATGATTAGGATCCTACCATTCGTTAAGAATCCCTACGACTCGTAAGGAAAAGTCATAGTCTAGGTAGTGATGGTGAAATTTTAGAAAATTCAAGGACCCAAAATCTCGAGTGTTGCATACCCCCTCTTAGGATAATTCATCCTCGACTGACAAGGATAGGCATTTTTTTGCATGGTTTGACTCCAATCACAAGTAAAATTACCTTAAACAAAGAAACAAAAAAAAAATAGAAATACATATACCTCATGCACGATTATCTGAAGCAGGAAAAAAGAATAGTTATTTGGACTTCATGTCCTCCTCGTTAATAGATTCTTCATGGTTTTAGTTCCTCCATAGAATCTTTAATGAAGCCACATCCTTTTCACATAACTGGCGGACTTGCCAATCCAAAATCTTAATCTGGACTTCCTTATATGACAAGGAATTTGAGACACCCGCAATCTCCAAAGGAACGACCAAGGAAGGATCACCTATGCACTTCTTCAACATCGAAATATGGATGAATGAATGAAAAGAACCCAAACTTGAAGGAAAATCCAACTTATAAGCCATATTTCCTATTCTCCTATACGATATAGAAAAATATAACAAGGACTAAACTTCCCCTTCTATCAAAAATTCACCACTCCCTTAATGGTAGACATCTTCAAGAACACAAAGTCATACACATCAAACTTTAATTCCCTTCGCCTAACATCTGTATAGGACTTTTAGCAACTTTGGGTGGCCTTAAGACTATCGTGAATAACCTTTACTTTCTCTATAGCTTGGTGAACCAAGTCGGGACCATGCAACTTAATCCAACCAACCTCAAACCATCCAATAGGAGACCTACATGTCCAACCATACAAAGCTTCAAACGGATCCATCCTAATACTCGAGTGATAGCTTTTATTGTACGTAAACTCAATGAGAGGCAAATGGTTGACCTAACTGCCTTAAATATCAAACACATAAGAACTTAGCATATACTCTAATATTTAAATCGTCATTTCTTCTTGTTCATCTGTCTTTGAGTAGAAAGTGGTGATAAGGTTCATCTTAATCCACAAACCTCTCTAAAAGGAATGCCAAAAGCGAGATAAGAACTGAATAACATGATTAAACATAATGGAAACTGGAGCACCATGAAACTTTAAGATCTCCTCAATGAAAATCTTAGCATAATCCTCTGCTGAAAAATCCATCTTCTCTGGCAAGAAGTGAGCAGACTTAGTCATACTATCCACGATGACCCAAATAGAATCAAACTGATGGTTAGACCGCGGAAAACCTATAAAAAATGCAAAATAATCACTTTCTATTTCCACATGGGAAATTCAATCTCTTGAGACAAACCACCATGCCTCAAGTGCTCAACCTTCACTTATTGGAACACCACGCACTTAGCCACAAAATTGGCAACATTTTTCTTCATGTTATTCCACCAATAAATTTCTCTTAAGTCATGATACATATTTGTGGAACTAGGATGAATGTTGTACCTCAACTCATGATCATTTCTCGTAGACCATCAATACATGGAACACACAATCTACCTTGGTACCTGAAGATACCATCACCACCAATCTCAAAATCCATCAGACAAACACCATCCATGATATGTATAAAGATAGGGTCCATGATTATCTCCTTCTCCTCAGCACCAAAAGATGACTTTGCTACCTCTTGCATAATCAAAGCACAATCCTCATAGTCCATGTGACAAACTCCAAGATTTTCCAAACTGTAAATATCTCTTACCAATTCTCGTTTATTCTTATCCACATGAGATAAGCTTCCCATAGATAACCAGATAAAAGCATCAACAACCATGTTAGATTTACCTTGATGATAAAGAAGACTCATGGCATAGTCCATGAGCAACTCCATACAAATAGTGATACCAAATATTCAAAGCAAAGACCACGACTAAAAATTCCAAATCATGTATCAGATATTTCTTATCATGTACCTTCAATTGTCAGGAAGCATATGCAACAAACTGATAATGCTACTTCAACATACAACCCAGTCCCACCCGGGATGCATCATAATAAACCAAACAACCTTTAGTAAACTCGGGTAAGGTTAAAACCTAAGATGAAGTTAACTTATATTCTAATTTATCAAAACTACCCTCATAAGCATCGATCCATATAACCTCTACCTTCTTCTGAGTCAACCTTGTTAATGGGGCCACAATAGAAGAGAAACTTTCCATAAACCATCTATATTAATCAGTTAGACTAAAAAAGGTCTGAATATTGGTTAGAGTCGTGGGCCTAGGCCACTTCTTAACCCCTAAAACTTTCTATGAATCTACCAAGATCCCATCGCCAAAAACAACATGACCGAAATAGGTCACAAAATTCAACTAAAACTGTAACGCTCCGAGTCTGTACCCCAAATACTACACGATGCTCATAATCCCGAAGGACTACGAGCTAACCCATGACTGGTACCTACTACAATAACTAAATAGTAATACTATAATTATGCAGAAATTAGGCAAAAATCTTCCATAAGGTTCAAAACAATAAGTAAATACTGAGTACGGTACATCCATACAAAAACTGAACAACTGTCTATAAATACTCTAGTCTAAAAATCCTCTACTGTCTGAACAAGGAGTTGATGGGATAAGTCCCCAACTAACTTTGACTACTGAAATAAACTGAGTATTGAAATACCAGAATAATAAATCTATCCTCAAATAATGAGGACTCACCACTAATCTATTATTGATGGATCGGGCTGCTAAGTATGATCGGGAGCCCGTGCGTCTTAACCTATGATATAAGACATCATAGCACAAAAGAAACGTGTGCGTCAGTACATTGAATGTACTGGTATGTTAAATGAGGTAGGCTAAAATGCATGGATTCATAGAATGAACAATATTGACTGAATGACATGACTATAAGTGAATGAGAGTATATGCATGAATACATAAATTGTAACTGAGATCATGATAACACTTGATACTAAGTTCTAAATACGGATTAACTGATATCTCAGTTTATTGATAATGTACTACTAATAACTGAGTGAATGCATTTGACAGCCCTGATTCTGTGGAACTGTGTTGAGTTTCGTACTGAACTGAGTTATTGTGTCAAACAGTCCTGATTTCGATAGAACTGAACTGAGTTCTATACTGAGTCATGAACTGAAACTGAGACTGCGGGTGGTAATCATTTGATGGACATGCCTCTTTCTGAATAGATTGGGGTCCAACCTTTAACCCCAGTTTGAAGGGTGTCAGTACCGTGCCATGGGTAGAGATAAGATATGAGTTAACCCTCTCTAATAGAAAGCTCTTTTGTCAACACTCACTAGCATAAAAACTCGTACAAGATGTATTAACCCTAATTTAAAATAAAGATATCTCAACCTACGCTGGCTACACAGTTCTGGAATGTCGGGATTACTACTAAGGGTAAAAACCTTTGCTGGCAGGAATGCCCCTATCCCTAGGTTCTCTCGATGCTAAATCCTACTCCCAACTGAATAGATACTTGACTGATTTCCTTGTTCATACCAGGTTTGATTGAACTGTTACTAATCAAACTGTCGTACTGAACTGAACTGAGTTTACTGAGTTCCGTTAACTGACAGAATACTACTGAATTCTGTTAACTGATTGAATTTATTGAGGTCTGAACTGAATACTGAACTGAAATTGTGACTGACTACTGAGTACTATTGTTTATAACACTACTGAGACTGTTCTGTAACTAATGTAGCTCTAAGTAAACAGCTAAGTTTTAGGGTATTAAATACCCCCAGGACTCGATAGCATGAAAAAATTAAATTATAGCATAGACTTGAAAAACATAACCATATGCACTTGTTCATAACTCATTCATAGAGACATTTTATCAAACACTTACAGGAAATAACTTGTACATAAGCTAGCATGACATGATGTTTTTCCCCTTTATAGTTCACATGAGCATTTTATCAAACACTAAGCGATCATAATCCATGCACATTATACTAAACAATATGTAGGCATCATAATTCAAATTCCCATTTATAATTTCAAGGGTTAAACATGGATTCACATAATTCTACACATATATCAATTAACCCCACTTGAATCATGTAGTAAAACATGGATTAAAACCCAATTAGTCATTATAATCATGAATATAATCAAGCCCCACATGAAATTCATGAAATCAATACACTTAAGGTTTTAAAAATAGTTTTTGAACTCCAAGGATGGAAGGAACCCTTGGATGAACGCTTGACATACCTTAGCAGTTAAATTATTGAAGATTGAGGGAATGCTCTTGAGAATTGATCTTGAAATTGATGTTTTGGGTTTTGTTCTTGAGAGCAATTTGAGAAAAAAGACTATAACTTATTTTGTGGGGGCTGAATTTCATGATTTAGGGGCAGGGTCAAAGTGGTGAAAATGTTCCAAATACCCCTCTGGACGCTATTTTAATTTACTAAAAACTGGTTTAGCGATGCGCAGACCGACGTACTACGTCATTGGCATCGACGTGATGGTCAACGCGCCATGTCGAGTCTACGTCGGTTCATGGGAATTTACACTGGGAGCTGGGGGGAAATATCTATTAACATGATGGGTGATGTGGCGCATCAAGATCTCATCGATGCACTAGACTGGACTCCCAAACGTGCTTCAAATGATGTTTGAAAAATTCAAAACTCATCCGAGAGCACCCACTGACATTCCTGATCGTGATTCAACCTAAAAATCATTACTTTAAGGTCATAAAGGTTGAAAAATAGAGTCGCTAAATTACGAAGGCTAAAATAACACTAAGTCTGAATACTTAGCTAAATTTTGTAAGTCTGAGACTCCTTTAACAATCATTAAAGGTCAGAGTTAAGCTTAGGATTTTGCGGGGTCTTATAAAAACTCACAATTAGAGAATTTCTCATGCAACAGCTGATCATTCATAGTTTGCAACACGAGCTGGAGGTGATCAGAATGATCTGCCTCACTCTTAGAATACATAAAAATATCATCAATAAATAAAATTACAAACAAATCTAAGAAATTATGGAATACCCGATTCATGAGGTCCATATATGCCGCTGAGGCATTGGTTAAACCAAAAGACATTACTAAAAACACAAAATGACCATATTGGTTTTGGAAGGCAATTATTTGGATACCCACCTCCCTAATCGTCAACTTATGGTAACCCGATGGATGATCAATCTTAGAAAAGTACTTAGTAACCTGAAGCTTATTTAAAGGATCACCAATCCTAGGTAGCGGATACATATTTCTTACAGTTATCTTATTCAGCTGGTGGTAATATATAAATATCCAAAGGGACCCATCCTTCTTACGCACAAGAGGAATCAGAGCATACCATTATAAACACTAGGGTAGATAAAACCCTTATCTAGAAGTTCTTTCAACTTCTCATTAAGTTCTTTCAACCCAGTGGAAGTCATTCTATAAGAAGGGATAGAGATAGGATGAGTTCTAGGAAAAAGATCAATCACAAATTAAATTTCCCTATCAGGAGGAACAAAAAGAAGTTCATCAGGAAATACCTCAAGAAACCCACAGACTATCGAGATAGATTGCAACGAGGGACCATTGGATCTATAATGCATAATAGGGACTAATCGTTATATACATCCCTTGAAAATCAAATTCTAGGATCTAAGATAAGAAATGAACCTCCCCTTAGGAACTAGGAATCTACCTTCCCTCTCAATCACCGACTTATTAGAGAATTGAAAAATTATCCTTCAGGTTTGACAATTAAGATATGCATAGCACAAATGAAACCAATCCATCCCCAAAATCACATCAATATCTAGCATGTCCAACTCTATCAGATCCACTAATATTTTTCTACCACACAACACCTATAGACTCTCTCATCCATGATAGAGTCACAAACTGGGGTAGACACAAAAAAGGTACTGGAATACACTTAAGTATCAAAAGTAAAATTAATAGTCATATACGGGGTCACATAAGATAGAGTAGACCCAGGATCAAGTAGACAATACACATTATGAGAGAAAAGTTTGAGCATACCTCAAAACCTTGATTGGTGGCAATAGCATAAAGGCGATTCCGACCAGTGTCGGAAATAGAAGTGGAACGCTTTAGTGTAGGGGCTAAAGCAATAGAAACAAGAACCTTAGATTCTTAAGAAGCAATCTTACAAGGACAATCCTACTACATGTGACCAATTTGACCACCACTAAAACACCGATTCCTCTTATGGTCACAAACCCCACGATGCACCTGAAAAAAAAAATTACAAGGGGAATAGGATGGAGCGTACTATGCCCCCACTAGCCTGATTTTAGGCACCCTGTGCCTTAAATATACTAAATCCATTGTTATTCTGAAAAAGATGATCACAAACAGCTTGGGATAATGAGAACTAGCAGTAGAATAGCAACTTAAATTCTCTCACTTCTTCTTAGACCCCTTCCTACCATCCTTACCACTATTATATTGGCCACCATACTACTTAGTAAATTGGGATCTATTATTTTTCCTCTGTATTATTTTGTCTTGTTTTCTCATCTTTGACCTGCTGGATATACACCATAAGCCTAGTGATGTCTATGTCACTATTCAACAAGGAAGCCTTGCATTCTAACACCAAATCACGAAACAATCCAGAGGTAAATTTAATCATCTGAGCCCTCATAGAAGATATCAACTCTGAAGCATAATAGGAAAAGTACTGAAATTTCAGGGAATACTCTTTCTTAGTAATCTTGCCTTGCTTCAGGTTCACAAACTCCTCAGCCTTCGCCTTTCTCAACTCCTGAGTAAAGAGGTAACCAAGAATAGCACCCAAGAAATCCTCCCATATTGCCAAGTCCGCATCATCACCCATAGACTAATCTCACTCCTCATAACACTGATACACCATATACTTCAGTTGTGTACAACGAATTCCACACCCTCAGAGTCAGAAGCATGCATCACATATAGAATGTTCTAATCTCATCTATGAACCCTTGTGGATCTTGCTAAACCATAGATCTAGTAATGGTCAGAGGATTCAGTCTCATAAATTGGCCAACTTTAGTGGACCCAAAAAAACACACAGTAGCACCAACAGGACCCGACTTTCATGACTGAGATGTCATAAACTTTGTCAACAGATGAATAGAATGACAAAACTCAACATTGGTAATATATCCTATTGGTGGCCAAGTAGGATTGTTATCGGTGGGAGAAGAAGGATTAATGGGGACAGGTGGAACTCCACTGGGGTGATCAGAAGCAACGACCCTAGATTGGGTCTAAACTATAGGATTAGGACGAGCCTCATCTACATTGACCTCGAGTGAGACAAAAGAGTTTCTACGAGCATTAAATTTTTTGGGAGGCATGATCTGAAGAAATGAACAAACATGAATTAAAGGAGATTTCTACACACTAGACTCTATAGCCTTAAACTAGATCACAAGAAAGAAATACACTCCTAAATGCCTCGTAGCCTCTTCCTTATAAGTCTGGCGTACCACACACCCATAAAAGAAACTCTACTTGACAGTCCTTTGTGGATACCAAAATACACAAAACCTACGCTCTGTACCAACTTTATAATGAATTGAACCTAGGACTTGTAGTGATTGGTATCTTAAGTCCACCGAGGAATGGAGACCACCCCCTTTTTTCCGAGCCAATGGAAATATAATACACCTAACAATGGCTGAATTCTGAATGTAAAACAGTATAAAATAGATAAAAGTCAAAATCTATGAAATGTCAGCCAACAATACCCAACCACAACAATATCCACAAAGCCTCTAACAAAATTGATAACCAATATACGTTGAGACATGCCCCCGACCCTGAAAATGACAGTGACAATATTAATGATAATGCTAATATGAATTGCTAAATTCTAGTCTATAGTAAGGAACTGATGAAATGACCAAGTCTTCTAGAGAATGAAAGCTCACCTCTTCATCACCAATGATCTGCAAATCGAGCCGATCCACCTAATTCTATGGAGAAAAAGTAGAATTATCTTCGGTGCCTACATCACATGGGGATACAATGTCTGAAGATGGTTAGTGGGTTGAGTACTATCATGTAACTCAGGGATAAGGGATAAAATATTTCCATTTGTAATCATTTAAAATCAATCAATCCAATTCACATCATCAAATAAAAATACTTATATATATATATATATATATATATATATATATATATATCACATACCAGGATAGGGAACAAGGCTTAACATAAACTTTTAAAATCTTAACCCAGATTGTGTAGCATAACCATCATATTGAAGGAACCCACAGGCTATATGGTTCTAACTCTCCCCCAGTTAGGGGTGTGCATCGGTACGTTCGGTTCGATTTTATGTATTACCAATTTAGTTTTTCGATTATCAATTTTTAAATATGTTAAACAAATAATCAAATAAATAAGATATTTTTTATCGATTTTTCGTTATTTAATTTTTAGTCCTTAACGGTTCATTTTTCGGTTTAAATGATAAGAAAATATGCACAAAATAGAAATAGTAGCAACTAACAAGAAGAACAACTAAATGTTTTTTGCAACAAAAATCCTGCTTGGCCAATTTTATTTTACCAGATTCTTCAAGATTTAATAGGTTTTTGAAAAATTGAAAAGATTTATAGAAATGAAAGATAAATATAGAGTATGTTTCATATATATATATATATATATATATATATATATATATATAAGTAGAGATAAGTGTAGGTCATTGGTTTGTCCAATAACCCAATAAGAAAAAATCGAACCGAACTAATAACCCAAAAAAATTATTAAACCATTAAAAACCCGTTAACCCAATAAACCAATAACATTTTTATCAGTTCGATTTATTGGTCGGTTTAGTTTTTGCACACCCCTAGCCGGAAGGGCCCAATGTATGTAACCATATGAACTAGAGTATAATCATATGTCTTATGCCTGATGGGGGACTTGAACCTCCTAGCTTAATCAAAGGTGACTTAAGAACCAATTTATATAACATGGGATTTACTCTAACCTCTCAATCATATAATAATAATAAGGGGGACTCGAACCTCTCAATCATTTAGACCCCCACACCAGCGAGCAGTTTCTGGTATTGGTGTTCGAGACCTCCACTTTTATGACACAACTACACAACCCTCTTTTAAGCCCCATTAAAACATTTATCACTCATTACCATTCATTGGTCCATAATACAAATTTAGGCATACAATGTTGGTATCCAACTACACTTGCAAGGAAACATCAACATACAAAACCAATTATAATCACTTGGGGGAATTAACAATCCCCTTGGTTTAATTATACATTATCTTGGGAAATTACACCCCATAAGGTTCACTTCAAAATAATTATGCTTCATTAGCTTCTTTACGTTAAGCAACAGTTCTAGAGTAGTTCAATGTGCATACTTTTCATATTCAAAACCAATTTCACAATATGGGGTTTAGGTCATTATCACTTTAATGGTCAATATTCACAAATTAGGGGAAATCATAATCCCCTAATTTATGCATCATACCCATGCACCTCACAAGTTCAAAATCATGAATAAAGCATGAACAATTATATGTAAACCATAGGAAATATTGTTCAAAAATAAATATTCAAAAACCTCAACCCATGTCCCAAAACCAACGTCAAAACCTCATTAATAACTATTTAAAAAACATGCTTTTACAAAATAATATATGGGGAAGAGTAACATTCCTGAAGGATTCTCAATTATGGAGAAGATACCTTAAATTGACCCCTAGATGCTCAACATTGAGGATACCCTAGCTTGCTTTTTTTGAAAGAATTTTAGAGAGTAAAAGGGGTTTTTGATTTGGTAAAATGTTAAAATAATTCTCGAAAAGTATTTTATGGACATGGGGTCTATGTGGGTAAAATAGGAAAATGTCCAAAGTGCCCTCAACTTAAAAGCTGAAAAATTATTGCTAGACTTTACGAGTCTCATGACGACTCATTGAGACACCTTATGACTCATTACCATGACTCATAGTACAAATAATGTCATGGGTCACACATACTATTTGTAACACCCCATAAAACTTTTTCGGACACTCATCGCGATTATATGGAGTCCTAAAGGCTTGCGTATGGGTTAAATTAAGTTTATGGTGTTCGGAAGTATCCCGTCAATAGTTGTATGTGTAGGTATTGGAATAAAATTTCAAACGATATAAAGTTTGCCCAAAACAGAGGAGTATTTCATATAAGCGAGCACATTCGAAATTTCAAAACGGTGGCCGGTAAGCCTGTGAACAGTAAATCTGCAGGAAAATTACTGCAGCTAGGCAATTTTTTTTTGGATCAACTTTAGATGATCATAACTCCTTGTAGAAAAAGAACTGTGTGAGATGCTATATATCGACGAAAATCTCCGAGATTCTTATTTCCGATGAAATTGGTTTCATCCAAATCCAATGTCTGAGTAAGGAGCTATACCCGTTTTACTACAGCCTATAAAAAAAAACAGAATTTTGGGACAGATTTTTGGGTCAACATTAAACGACCATAACTCCTTCTACAGGAAGAACTGGGTGGTATACTTTATATGAAAATGAAATCCCTTTGAATTATATTTCCAATGCAATTGGTTTCACCCAAATCCGATACCGGAGCAAAGAGTTATGATCGATTTACTTCAGCCTGTCAAAACTGTCCACTAGGGACAGATTCGGATTTATTTAAATATTTAGGGCAAAATGGTCATTTTCTATTATCTCTTGGACGAAAATTGGTCTTTATAAACATACACTTAGCCTCATATATATCATATATCATCCAATTATTAAGAGAAGGTGAAACCCTAGCCTAATTTCAACTTCAAATATTTTGTGATTCAACCGTAGAAAATTCGAATTGGTTCCGTAGTTGTGTTCACCATCTCGAAAGCTTCGAGAAGCACCCCATGGTTATGTAAGGAGGATTCTAAATACAAGAGTTCATTTTTAAGGTATGAATATTGTTTATTCTTGATTCTTATCCATGAATAAGTATTGATAAGGGATTATGAGTATTGTCTTGATGTTGGAAGATAACTAGAAATATAGTTATGAATTGTTTTGTATAAATTGTTAGTAGTAAATTATGGAAGTTGTTGTATTGGATTATGGAGGATGAATTGTGGTGATATATCATTATATTAGTGGTTATGTATGCCTAGTGATCATGTTGGTATTGGATGGTGATTAAGAGGGGAAATAAAGGCTAAGAGTGATGTTGAGGGATATTGCATGAAAATGCATGATATGTGAATGTAATAAGAGTATAAGAGGATGTATGTATCACTCATATTGATGAGTTAAAGGATTACTTCCTAGACATTATTTGGTGAAGTTAATACCTAAATGGTAAGGTTTGGTTGCTAATACTAGTTTGCCACAAATGACTTATTGTAGATAAGTGTTCGAAGAGTACGGGAAGTCAAGTTGGACTTGTATTGAAGTGGTTATATCAAGGTATGTAAGACATACTCTATCTAATTTTTGGCACGAATAATGGCCCATGGCACTCTCAAGTAAGCTTCCAACATCGTCCTACGACACATGACACATAATAACATCATATGATCTTCGACACTACCAATTGAACTTGGTTTCACTTTTAAGACGTCCGGCTAGTCAAAAAAAAATTTCCATATACTATTGTTGACTCCGAAATGGTTTAATGAGGTATCCATGATTCTCTACTTTATTTTCATGATATTGATTACCAATTTACATGTTTTTCCTATTGAGGTATCATGGTTTCAAGTTCCATAAGGTGTGACCACAAAGTAACCAATCTCAAAGATTAATTGAAGTAAGAAATGGAATGTCTTTATTTTAAATTGATGATATGATGTATTGTATTAGTACCACTGATCAGTTGGCCATTGTATTATAAAGATTATGTATATATGCTATTCCAGGGGTGTTCCCTGATGTATTGTATTAGTACCACTGATCAGTTGGCCAATGTATGACATATGTTATGTATTGATAAGGAATACGAGAAGTTATGATATGAAAGTAATGTGCAGGTATTCCATCAGCTCTTTTAAGTGTTGTCTACTCATACTGTTTATTCACTGGTATCTGGGTTCTGTTGATCTTTTGTAGCTCATGTTGATACTCACTGCCTTACATACTCAGTACATATTTCCGTACTGATGTCCCTCACGGGGGACCTGTATTCATGCCTGTAGGAACAGGTACTTCAGGTCGTACACCTCCGTAGTAAGAGCCAGGACATTCTGTTGATAGTGGTGAGCTCCAGTTGTTTGGGGGCATCCTAAGTCATTTCTATATATACTTTTGGTATTTGTATAAAAGTCTTTTGTGGGCGGGAGTTTGTCCCGACCCTAACTCAGTTGTGTATCTATGTAGAGGCTTTTGTAGACATATTGTACAGCCATAGGAGTGTTTGGTTGATAGACGTGATGGCTCTGACGGCCAATTACTATTTATATATATATATATATATGCGTGTCTGCTGGGCTGATACAGGTACTGTTTTCTTCTATTTACAACGAAGTGCTGCCCAAATTTCTAATTTTCATAAGTAACGTAAATGTGAAAGTATAGGTTATGAACGGGTTCTCCCGGGCATCCTCGGCTACGGGTGCCAGTCCGCTCCAATGGGATTTGGGGCATGACAGAAGTGGTATCAGAGAAGTTCATCCTAGTGAGTCTACAAAGCCGTGTCTACGTAGAATCTCGTTTATCGGTGTGTTGTGCACCACATCTATAAACAGGAGGCTATTGGACATTTAGGGATTGTTTCCATTCTCCATTTCTTAGATCGTGCAATAGATCCCATATTAGAGATAAAGTCATAATCGATCGCTTAATCCAATTGTTTTTTTTATTTATTATAGTAACGATGCCGGTTACAAGGAGAAAGAATAAGTGGAAGCGATTAGATGTAGTGGCCGGAGAAGGTACTAGTAAGTCACCACCGGCACAAGCTGAACAAAGTGAGTCTCAAGCTGAGCATATATCAGGAGCTTATTCTCCTCCGGAAGGGCCATATATTAATGCTGTTGATCGAGATTTGAGGGATGCAGTACAACTTCTGACGCGTATAGTTTCCGGTCAAGTTCATGTGTAAGTTATTCCTACCACGGGTTCTAGTGTTACGGATAGAGCAGCTAGCCTTCGGACACAGGATTTTCGGAAACTGGATCCTCCTACTTTTACCGGATCAGATATTAACGAAGACCCGCAGGACTTTGTCGATCAAACCCAAAGGTATGCACATATCCGGTAAAGAGATGGTTGAGCTAGTAGTATATAGACTGAAAGGAGAGGCTATATGTGGTACGAGGATTGGAAACGATCTAGGGGTATTGATGCACCTCCAACTACGTGAGGAGAGTTCAAAGATGCATTTATTGATCATTATCTTCCATTTGAGACTCGTCAGGCCCATGCAGATCAATTCTTAAATCTTCGTCAGGGTAATATGAGTGTAAGGGAGTATAGTCTTCGATTTAACTCCTTGTCTCTATATGCTTCTAATGTGGTAGCTACTATGGATGACAGAGTTTATCACTATGTGGATAGATTGGAACCATACTTGGTTAGAGATTGTACCATTGCTGCTTTGAAAAAGGACATGAATATAGCGAGGATACAAGCTTTCGCTCAGAAAATGGAAGATCAGAGGCAAAGAAGAAGAACCCAGGAATCAGAAAAAGGATATTCAAAGCGGGCCAGAGCTATAGGGCAGTTTATGACATCTCAGGGAGGTTTTAGGCCTTCGTTCTCTCATAGAATGCCTAGCCCATTATCTTCTTATCCTGCAATTAGTGCTCCACCGCAATTTCAAAGGTTCAGAGGTAATCAGTTCGGGCAAAGTAGTAAAAATCAGAGTTCGCGAATAGTGGGGTATCAAGGGCAAGGGAGTATGATTCAATTGAGACCTCCACGACACCCTTGCCCCATATGTAGAAGATTTCACTTTGGCGAATGTCGGCTTGGAACGAATCATTTCTTTTGGTGTGGTAAGCCGGGGCATATGGCTAGAGATTGCCCACGCAGGACCACAGGTGGTATAACACGACCTACCGGATCAGCTGTTGCGTCATCATCGGTGCCTCCTATGAGTAGGGGTGCACAACCTATGGGTCACGGTAGAGGTGATAGAGGAGCAGCTAGTTCTAGCGGAGCTCAGAACCGTGTGTATGCCCTAGCAGATCGGCAGAATTTAGAGGCTTCTCCAAACGTGGTTACAGGTACGTTGTCCATCTTTGCATTTGATGTGTATGCCTTAATTGATCCTGGTTCTACATTATCGTATGCTACTCCTTTGGTTGCGGGAAGGTTTGGAAGAACAGCCGAATTATTAGCCAAGCCATTAGAAGTATCAACGCCAGTGGGGGAATCTCTTATAGCTAGGAATGTTTATCAAAATTGTGTTGTGAATATTTGTGGTCATGATACGATGGCCGATCTTGTTGAGTTAGAAATGGTAGATTTTGATGTTATTATGGGCATGGATTGGTTAGCGTCTTGTTATGCTACAGTAGATTGCCATTCTAAGAAGGTATATTTCTATTTCCCAAATGAGGAAGTCCTTGAATGGAAGGGTAATGTTGGAACACCGAGAGGTAGATTTATTTCTTACTTTAAGGCAAGAAAAATGATTTCCAAGGGGTACATATACCATTTGGTTAGAGTAAGGGATACATAGGCAGAGCCGCCAACTTTTCAGACCATTCCGATTGTGAATGAATTTCCTGATGTATTTCCTGAAGAACTACCAGGTTTACCTCCTGAACGAGAAGTGGAGTTTGGTATTGATATGTTGCCAGACACACAGCCAATCTCAATTCCTCCTTATAGAATGGCACCAGCAGAGTTGCGAGAATTGAAAGAGCAACTGAAAGACTTGCTAGAGAAGGGATTCATCAGGCCTAGTATGTCCCCTTGGGGAGCACCAGTATTGTTTTTGCGTAAGAAAGATGGTTCGCTGAGGATGTGTATTGACTACCGGCAATTGAATAAGGTGACTATCAAGAATAAATCATCAATTCGGCAATTAAATACCCTCTTCCCCGAATTGATGATTTATTTGACCAGTTGCAGGGTGCCTAGTGTTTTCCAAGATTGACTTGAGATCAGGCTATCATTAAGTAAGAGTCAAGGATAAAGATATACCCATGACAGCTTTCCGAACATGGTATGGTCATTATGAATTCCTGGTTATGTCATTCGGGCTGACAAATGCACCCGCAGTTTTTATGGATCTGATGAATAGGCTGTTTAAGCCGTTTCTAGATGTGTTCGTGATAGTTTTCATAGATGATATTCTGGTCTACTCTAGATCAGAAAAGTATCATGTTAATCACTTAAGGCAGGCGTTGCAGATTCTTCATGATCATAAGCTGTATGTGAAGTTTTCTAAATGTGAGTTTTGGCTCAAGTCAGTGGCATTTTTGGGCCATATTGTATCCAGTGAAGGCATAAAAGTTGACACTCAGATGATTGAGGCTGTGAAGAATTGTCCAAGACCCACGACGCCTACAGAGATTCGTAGTTTCCTCGGGTTGGCAGGTTATTATAGAAGGTTTGTTGAAGGTTTTTCTTCTATTTCTGCACCCTTGACTAAGTTGACGCATAAAGCCTCCAAGTTTCAATGGAATGATGCTTGTGAAAAGAGTTTCTAAGATCTGAAGAGCAAGTTGACTTCTACACCGGTATTGGTACTTCCTAAAGGCACAAAAGGGTATGCAGTGTACTGTGATGCTTCGAGAATTGGCTTAGGATGCGTATTAATGCAACATGGTAGAGTAATAGCCTATGGCTCTAGACAGTTGCGACCACATGAGAGGAATTATCCCACGTATGATCTTGAGCTATCTGCAGTTGTATTTGCTTTGAAGATATGGCGCCACTACTTATATGGGGTTCATGTTGGCATATATACCGATCATAAGAGCCTGCAATATATCTTCAGTCAGAAAGATATAAACTTGAGGCAGCGGAGATGGCTTGAATTGTTGAAAGATTACGATGTTGATATCTTCTATCATCCAGGGAAAGCAAATGTGGTAGCGGACGCACTGAGTCGTAAGTCTAAAATGGCATCTATAGAAAAGCAGAGGATGATTAAGGATCTTCACCAACTAGCTAATTTGGGAGTTCGACTTCTCGAAACTCCAGATGAAGAGGTTATTGTACGTAATGCAGCGGAATCTTCATTGATAGCTGAAGTGAAAGAGAAGCAGTATGCAGATCCAATTTTATTGCAGCTTAAGGAGGATATGCAGAGTGGCACGACAAAGGCATTTGAGCTTATGCGAGAAGGAGTGCTTCAGTGTCAGAATCGTTTATGTGTACCTGATGTAGTTGAGCTAAGAAAGAGAATTGTGACAGAAGCACACTGTTCAAGGTATTCCATCCACCCAGGGTCGACTAAGATGTATCAAGATTTGAAAGCAATATATTGGTGGAATGACATGAAGAAGAATATTGCCAAATTTGTAGCTGAATGTCCGAATTGTCAAAGAGTCAAAGTAGAACACCAGAAACCTGGTGGTTACATGCAATGTATAGATCTTCCAGTCTGGAAGTGGGACAAGATCAATATGGATTTCATCACGGGTTTGCCTCGTACATTTTGGAAGTTTGATTCCATATGAGTGATCATTGATAGGCTTACCAAATCCGCGCACTTCTTACCAGTTAAGACAACTTATACGGCGGAAGAGTATGCGAAGTTGTATATTAAGGAGATCGTTCGGTTACATGGAGTTCCAATTTCCATTATATCCGATCGAGGAGCCCAATTTACCGCGAATTTCTGGAAGTCTTTTCAAAGGAGTTTGGGGATACAAGTAAATCTAAGTACGGCTTTTCATCCTTAAACGGACGGAAAAGAGGAGCATACCATCCAGACACTTGAAGATATGTTGCGAGCATATGTATTAGATTTCAAAGGCAACTGGGATGATCACCTACCTCTTATCGAGTTTGCCTACAATAATAGCTATCATTCAAGTATCAAAATGGCACCATATAAAGCATTGTATGGAAGAAAAGGTAGATCGCCAATAGGATGATTTAAAGCAGGTGATGCGGTTTTATTTGGACCGGATCTTGTTTATCAAGCAATGGAGAAGGTTAAAGTGATCCAACAACGGCTTGAAACAGCTCAAAGTCGACACAAATCTTATGCGGATGTTAGAAGAAGAGGACTTGAGTTTTCTATCGATGATTGGGTATTCTTGAAAGTATCACCAATGAAAAGAGTGATGAGGTTTGGCAAGAAAGGAAAGTTAAGTCCATGATACATAGGTCCGTACAAGATCATTCAAAGATTTGGACAAGTTGCTTATGAGTTAGAGCTACCTCAAGAGCTCTCAGAAGTTCATCCCATATTTCATGTTTCGATGCTTCGCAAGTACATCGGAGATCCATCGCACATCACTACTACGGAAGATGTACAAGTTACAGAAGATCTCACTTTTGAAGAAATGCCTATTGCTATTCTTGATCGCCAAATTAAAAAGATAAGGAATAAAGAGATAGCATCGGTAAAAGTACTTTGGAGGAATCAACAAGTTGAGGAGATCACATGGGAATCCGAGGAAGCGATGAATATTAAGTACCCTTACCTATTCAACGATGAGGAGAAAGTTCATGAGACGGAAGAAGAACAATAACAAGTAAGTGTTTATTTTTATGCAAGTATGTTATGATGATGAATATGTTAATTGTAAGCTTGGACATGTCTTAATTGAGTAACTATGCTAACATTCCAGGACGAATGTTCTTAAGGGGGGGAGAATGTAACACCCCGTAAATTTTTTTCGTACACTTATCGCGATTATATGGAGTCCTAAAGGGTTGCGTATGGGTTAAATTAAGTTTATGGTGTTCGGAAGTATCCCGTCAATAGTTGTATGTGTAGGTATTGGAATAACATTTCAAACGATATAAAGTTTGCCCAAAACAGAGGAGTATTTCATATAAGCGAGCACATTCGAAATTTCAAAACGGTGGCCGGGAAGCCTGTGAACAGTAAATCTGCAGGAAAATTACTGCAGCTAGGCAATTTTTTTTTGGATCAACTTTAGACGATCATAACTCCTTGTACAAAAAGAACTGTGTGAGATTCTATATATCTACGAAAATATCCGAGAGTCTTCTTTCGGATGAAATTGGTTTCATCCAAATCCAATGTCTGAGTAAGGAGCTATACCCGTTTTACTACAGCCAATCAAAGAAAACAGAATTTTGGGACAGATTTTTGGGTCAACTTTAAACGACCATAACTCCTTGTACAGGAAGAACTGGGTGGTATACTTTATATGAAAATGAAATCCCTTTGAATTATATTTCCAATGCAATTTGTTTCACCCAAATCCGATACCGGAGCAAGGAGTTATGATCGATTTACTTCAGCCTGTCAAAACTGTCCACTAGGGACAGATTCGGATTTATTTAAATTTTTAGGGCAAAATGGTCATTTTCTATTACCTCTTGGACGAAAATTGGTCTTTATAAACATACACTTAGCCTCATATATATCATATATCATCCAATTATTAAGAGAAGGTGAAACCCTAGCCTAATTTCAACTTCAAATATTTTGTGATTCAACCGTAGAAAATTTGAATTGGTTCCGTAGTTGTGTTCACCATCTCGAAAGCTTCGAGAAGCACCCCATGGTTATGTAAGGAGGATTCTAAATACAAGAGTTCATTTTTAAGGTATGAATATTGTTTATTCTTGATTCTTATCCATGAATAAGTATTGATAAGGAATTATGAGTATTGTCTTGATGTTGGAAGATAACTAGAAACATAGTTATGAATTGTTTTGTATAAATTGTTAGTAGTAAATTATGGAAGTTGTTTTATTGGATTATGGAGGATGAATTGTGGTGATATATAATTATATTAGTGGTTATGTATGCCTAGTGATCATGTTGGTATTGGATGGTGATTAAGAGGGGAAATAAAGGCTAAGAGTGATGTTGAGGGATATTGCATGAAAATGCATGATATGTGAATGTAATAAGAGTATAAGAGGATGTATGTAGCACTCTTATTGATGAGTTAAAGGATTACTTCCTAGACATTATTTGGTGAAGTTAATACCTAAATGGTAAGGTTTGGTTGCTAATACTAGTTTGCCACAAATGACTTATTGTAGATAAGTGTTCGAAGAGTACGGGAAGTCAAGTTGGACTTGTATTGAAGTGGTTATATCAAGGTATGTAAGACATACTCTATCTAATTTTTGGCATGAATAATGGCCCATGGCACTCTCAAGTAAGCTTCCAACATCGTCCTACGACACATGACACATAATAACATCATATGATCTTCGACACTACCAATTGAACTTGGTTTCACTTTTAAGACGTCCGGCTAGTAAAAAAAATGTCCATATACTATTGTTGACTCCGAAATGGTTTAATGAGGTATCCATGATTCTCTACTTCATTTTCATGATATTGATTATCTATTTACATGTTTTTCCTATTGAGGTATCATGGTTTCAAGTTCCATAAGGTGTGACCACAAAGTAACCAATCTCAAAGATTAATTGAAGTAAGAAATGGAATGTTTTTATTTTAAATTGATGATATGATGTATTGTATTAGTACCACTGATCAATTGGCCATTGTATTATAAAGATTATGTATATATGCTATTCCAGGGGTGGTCCCTGATGTATTGTATTAGTACCACTGATCAGTTGGCCATTGTATGACATATGTTATGTATTGATAAGGAATACGGGAAGTAATGATATGAAAGTAATGTGCAGGTATCCCATCAGCTCTTTTAAGTGTGGTCTACTCATACTGTTTATTCACTGGTATCTGGGTTCTGTTGATCTTTTGTATCTCATGTTGATACTCACTACCTTACATACTCAGTACATATTTCCGTACTGACGTCCCTCGCGGGGGACCTGTATTCATGCCTGCAGGAACAGGTACTTCAGGTCGTACACCTCCGCCGTAAGAGCCAGGACATTCTGTTGATAGTGGTGAGCTCCAGTTGTTTCGTGGCATCCCAAGTCGTTTCTATATGTACTTTTGGTATTTGTATAAAAGTCTTTTGTGGGAGGGAGTTTGTCCCGACCCTAACTCAGTTGTGTATCTATGTAGAGGCTTTTGTAGACATATTGTACAACCATAGGAGTGTTTGGTTGATAGACGTGATGGCTCTGACGGCCAATTACTGTTTATATATATATATATATGCGTGTCTGCAGGGCTGATACATGTATTGTTTTCTTCTATTTACAACGAAGTGCTGCCCAAATTTTTAATTTTCATAAGTAACGTAAATGTGAAAGTATAGGTTATGAACGGGTTCTCTCGGGCCTCCTCGGCTACGGGTGCCAGTCCGCTCCACTGGAATTTGGGGCGTGACACTATCGACCCTTCGACTCATACCATATGTCTCATATTGTGACCCTACAACTTGTAGGGTCCAAGTCGCATTCAAGACAACCATTTGGGACTCATACTGGTCACCCTATGATTTTTATTGTGCAATTTTTATTAGTCTTTATGACTCTTTAGGATCCACTCATAATTAGGGAAGAAAACTTATCCACTCACACTTATCAGGCTACGATTAGGGTCCTATGGCTCAATAAGACTCCATATGACTCATATGAATAAGTCGTAGTCAAGGCAGCGAGGAGAAAATTTTAGAAATTTTTAAGGACCAAAAATCTAGGGTTGCACTTGTGCATCACATTATAATTATCATCATCTTCATTGCATTTTCATTCATTTTTCATATTTTGTGTTGTATTTAGTTCTTGATTTTACATCTATCTATTTATGATTCTTTATCGTACTTGTATTGTGTATGTGTATGTATTATAGAACTGTTAGTGTAGACGGTGTTGGCTACCATTAGGGATATTTTCTAATTGCATGTGACGCGTCCATTATTTGATCTTATATACATTATTTTCTACGTTGCTTAGTCGGACTATGGTAACTACAGAGTACAAGTGGATCGTACTGATATCTACTATGCCCTCTTAGTGAAGATCAAGGTATGAGTGCATTGCACGATAGCTGATTTCATGCGATGCTTGGAGTATTTTTGAGGTAACAGTTGGTCTATGATTCCAGAGTTGATCTACTACCTCTTCCTGTTTAGTTTATGTTTTTTTATCGTGTTCTGAGATAGATTATTATCCTTTTGACACTATCAATTATATATTTTGACTTTAAGATGTACTTGGTTAGTTCATACATTGTGACACTGGATATTAGGGTGATTTACGGTATCATTGTCATGTATTTTCCACTATTATTGTACATGTTAGTTCAACTTCATTCTAGAAGTCTTAATTTGGGTTCTCGTGTTGTTTTTCTCATTTTATATCCATTTGAATAATAAATTTAATTGTTAAGGCTTGACTAGACAAGTGCAATCATGACCCTTAAATTTTGGTTTTTAACATAGAAAATGATATCTACATACAAAACTAAGACAAACCTTATGTCAATGCACTTATATCCGTCACTTACAGTCAATCAAGTCAATCCACAATAATCCTAATAATATATGTGATAACATGATAATATATATGCATGCATGTAAGGTACATATAAATAATAGGGTCAGTAGGAACCCTCAGCTATGACCTACCTCATAAGAGCTCAGTCCATGTATCAGTGTTCATGTGACACCTGTCCTAATAATAGTGTCAGTATTAAACCCAATCAAATAATATTGTTGGCGTGATACACAATATAATAATAGTGTCGCTGAGATACTCGATCCCAATTTCATCTTTCACTCTCTCGATATACATAATACAAACACATATACAATCTGAAATCTACTGTTCAATGCGTATTTGTAATTAATAATCACAAGTAATGCCCGAAGTTAATTAACATTAAACTTAAAAATACATAGAGAGTCAGTGAAGTATATACTACCTTTAAATTAGCCTTATGCATTCAAGGTTCAAGCATTAAGATCATTACCCATGATTTCCATATATAGTTTTCCTAAATCCCTTATCTACCTAATGATGCTATAACCTATCTCTTTTCATACTATTCATCTTATTAATATCTATCTTAGTGTAGGCTACTAACCCCAAGACAGTTTCTAACCCACAACCCCTTCCTATTTAATTGACACACCATAATAATCTTTGATATCTACCAACTACTCCTTCTACCATCACTTATAACACATACAAGGCTATTTCTATCTAATAAATAAGATCACCATTATCCTAACCCATTTTAACATACTTACAATCACTTTAATTTACCAACCTACCCCTTAGTTCATGCAAGCATCATAACTATCAAGCAACTAAGCAAGAACACAGTTCAGTAACTCAAATGGAAATACTAAAAATCTTCAATTCATTATTATAAGTTCAGATTATTTTTCAATCTATACAAACATTGTGCATGTAGGTCATAACATGAAATATTTATATAATTACAATTATTACATGCATCTATCCGAAGTCTACAACAATACCTCGATATGAATTCTTCTTCTACAAAGAGTGAAGAGTTGTTTTTCGCGTTCCTTGTCCTTTCAAATCATTGAAAATTCTGTTGAGAATTCTTTGATTTCCCTCTTGGAGCTTGGCCTCTAAACTTTGTTTTTCTAACAATAGGGTTCATCTGGTCTATACTTAGTGAAGGTAACAAAATATAAGGCCCCTGATGGGAGAGGGTTTTTGGTTAACCCTTGGGCATCTTACTGCTCACCATTGCTGCACTGTTGAAAGTGTCACTATAGCAATGTGTAAGTAGTCTATCTAAAATTTGTGAATTCATCAAAAAATTTATAGGCAAAGTCTTTTCCCCAAATAATTAATTCCTACAAGATCCAGAATAAGGATTTCTTAATTGAAAATTTTCTCACAATGGGTTTTAATATATCAAAGATTTAGGGTCGTTGCATTAGATATAAATTTTCCCACTGTTTGTCTTCGAATAGTTATGTAAAGACGAAGGAAAGTCTTTAGTATGATTTTCTTCATGATTCTAAAAAACACCACACACAATAGTTATAAATTGTGATCCTCTATCCCTATTGATTCTTTCATAACATCTTGTTGAACCACGATCAACTATAATTTAACACCACTATTACTTGACATGTGTAAACGTCCCAGTTCACCAAGCTCTTGGCATAACATATGACCTCTACAACCTGACTATTATAACATGAGAGATGTGATTCATAATAAATTTATATGTTATAGGTCATTCAAAATACCCAAAAAGACCACAAAATATTACAAAGCACAAAAATTAAAATGAAATTTTACGGAGCCCATTGCTAAAGCAGTAGATCTATCTCTACTATGATGTCATTTTAGTGACAAAATTGTTGCTATAAAGAGGCTTGAATGTTTCAAAATGGGAAGTGTATTTCATTTCCATACTTCCCAATCCTCAAAATTCTCTCAAAAACACCCTCAATTCTCTCAAGGAACCTATATTCCAGTGATCACCACTATTACTTGACATGTGTAAACGTCCCAGTTCACCAAGCTCTTGGCATAACATATGACCTCTACAACCTGACTATTATAACATGAGGGATGTGATTCATAATAAATTTGTATGTTATGGGTCATTCAAAATACCCAAAAGACCACAAAATATTACAAAGCACAAAAATTAAAATGAAATTTTACGGAGCCCATTGCTAAAGCAGTAGATCTATATCTACTATGATGTCATTTCAGTGACATAATTGTTGCTATAAAGAGGCTTGAATGTTTCAAAATGGTAAGTGCAATTCATTTCCATACATCCCAATCCTCAAAATTCTCTCAAAAACACCCTAAATTCTCTTAAGGAACCTATACTCCAGTGTTGCTACTTAGGTAAATATTAATCTTCACTACTTTACTGTACTCACATGTTTAACATCGTAAAATAATAGAAATTAGAAAAAGAAAGTGAATTTTAGGATTAGTTTTTGGTGCTACTTGAAATTTGAATTTATTTCTTGTTTCAATGAATTTATAAAGATTATTACATTATCATACATTACCAATGCTCCTACAACATGCTATACATAAGACACCCACAATGTTTGTGGTGGTTCTTGGGATTTAAATGGGTAGAAGAGAAAAGGTCATCTTTTTCATATATATTTAATTTATTAGGGATTGTATTGGTTATTAATCACTCTCAATTTAGTGAAAAAGAGTTCAACAGTACTCTACAAGATTGATCTATGCCTAAAACTCAATATTTGATGATAAATTTTTCAAATCTACCATAAGAGTCTTTAGAAATTGTTAGGTAAGAAGGCATCACTGAAGTGATGCTATTCTGGAAATGCCCTATCACTACAGTGCAAAAGTGTTGCTAAAGCGACAGTGAGGCAGTAGCTTCCTTAGAAATTCTTTAAGATTATTTTGTGTCCTTACCTTATGTAGTATCCTAAATTGGTTTTTGATTTCAAAAATGTAATTCTTACAAGACTACTACCATGAACAACCTACCCTCATAGTGATGATGCTTACTATAACTTCTATGAGGAGGGTTGAGTAGTAAAGTCTTTATCCACAAGAGGAGATTCGTGATGAAGGTTTTAGCTGAGGAAGCAGCTGACTTCTACAATAAGTTATACGCCTTTTAAATGGCGATGTTGAGAGTGTTCATCTCCATATAAATTCTAGAGGTTGTTAAGGAGTTCTATTGCATACTCCCGAATATGGACTCGTCTTTTCCTCATCCTGACATACATATCTGAGGGTTGCCACAACTATCAACAATACATTAAGGATTCCAACAACCTCCAATACAATCTTTAAGGTGAAGGTTAACGAGTCCAACTTGAAATTATTGGCAAGGACCTTGGTTTCAAAGGGTTGGAAGAAAAAAGTATGGTTGACAAGTGTTAGGGAGACCTAAATCACCCCTTCCAGAGTAGAGGCTTGAGGTGGTTGACATGGCATACCAAAGGATGTGTCCTTTAGGAAATATTATGGACTTGACCTTTCAACAAGCTATGGTGTAGGTTGTGCTCTATTGTAGATTGTGATTAATATGGAGATGTTAATTGTCGATGAGTGGAAACATTTATACACAAGGGGAGAACCTTCAAGGGATTTCTTCTTAACCATCTTACTCATCAAGATTTGCAAAAGGGTAGATGTGTCAATGGAGGGCAGTGACTCCTTGGAAAAGTGCGGCATGCCCTTAAATCCACTGAAGTGAAAGGGTTCCTAAGGAGGGCGATTAAAACAAAGAAAATTAGGAGTAGAGGGTAAGAGCATTAGGGTTGGAGAGGGAAAGAAGTTTGGTAATGCTTTCACTCAGACCCCTACATCCCTTCGGTGCTTGGAGGTAGACCTTGTTGCGGTAAAGAGTTTTCTTGAGAAGTATCACTTTCTTTTCATAGATTTGATTATTTTGATCTCTATAACTCAACCAAACCCAACCCAAGACTATGTTGAGACGAAGGGAGTTGATGAGGAGGAGAATAAGAGAAACTCCAGAGATTGCATTATAGCTCAAATATGGAAGACTATGAAGGTCATTTTCAAGTGTATAGTCTCCACGAAGAAGCTTCCAAAATTAAATAAGAAAGATTAGAAGAGTTTTTCTTTGTCGCATTGGCTATTTTTATGATTTATAAATACTCACATTGGGACTCAGCATCTGCACATGTACCTTCTTGTCCATGTCAAAAGTAATGTTTTTATGTATATTTTTCATGGGAAGTTGGCGGCATGGAAGAAGAGGAGCTATCTAATTTTTAAATCTCGTCCAATTAGATTGACTCTAGGTTCTTACTCTCTATTATATATAAGAGAGGTAAAAAAGATCTCAGCCACTTAGCAATAGCTACAACTCTCTATCAGTTCCTATAAAAGGACATGTTCCCAGATTATTCTAAAAAGCTACACCTCCTTGGAAAGTCTAGAGAAGATGTTTGTTGCTCACAATTCCCAAGTTATAATCCTTGTTTAGTTAGTTAGCAATAGCCGTTACACTTATTAAACTAAAGGTACTGCAATGTATGCATACCGTCATTGCTGTGGGAGTTAAAGATTAAAAGTATCCTAGGATTGCAAGAGGTTGAATTTCTGATATTACTTAAGTTAGTGGATTAGTGGATAAATACAATGTAATAGGAAATGGTTTTTCTTCCCTTGAGCAGGAAGGTTTCCATGTAATATTGTGTGTTCTTTTATATCTTGCTTTTATTTTTGTATGATAATTTTATTGTCAGTCAATCCAAGTCAAGGACATGGTTCTATTATCGTGGTGAACTCTCACAAAGAATCAATTGGTATTAAAGCTTCTGATGGCTTCTCCTGCTAACTTGGAAGAAGGTCGATAAAAAATAAGGCCTCCCTATATCAATGGCCAATAGTATGGGTAGTGGAACCTCATATATGTGATTTTATCATGATAGAGGAAAGTGAACTCTAGGATGTAATATGTGATGGACCTTATATTCCTATAAAGTTCTTAAAAGTGTGAGAGGTCACTATGATGGTTTCCCAAACTAGAAAAGAGTATGAGGTGGATGATCCAAAGAGGATTAAGAAAAGCTATAAGTCCAAGAAGTTCTTTGTCTATGGCATAGAACCAGATGATATAATAGGATCTATGGCATGTAGATATACTAAGGGGATATAGTAGTTCTTGCAAACTGCCCCTGAAGGGACAAGTCAGGTGACGGAGTATAAAGTGGACATGCTGGCAACTCAATATAAGGGAGTCCAAAGTGGACATGCTGATAACTCAATATTAGACCTTCTTGTTGAAAGAAGTAAAATCAATTTAGGAAATTAACACAAGGTTTACAACTATCACAAATGAGCTCCACTGCCTTGGCAAAGTGATTAATCCTAGTAAGCAAGTGTGAAAAGTTCTCAACATCTTGCCAATATTGTGAGAGAGCGAAGTTTATGCAATAACGAAGCTTGTGACCTGAAAGTTCTCACCATAGTTTAGCTGATTAGGAATCTTAAAACTCATGAACTAAAGAAGAATAAGATTAAGACAGATGAGAGCCAAAAAAGAAGAAATTATCTCTCAAAGTTGGAAAAGGTGAATACTAAAGAAAATAAGGATATGGCCTATCTTACTAAAAGTTTTTAGAATGTCATTAGAAGAAATAAAGGTTTTTATATATAAGGAAAAACAAGCAGGACTACAGGAACAAATGATATATGCCACAAATATGGAAAACTAGGTCACTTCATTTAGGATTATCCTTAATGGATCATTAGAGTCCATCTCTATGGATAAGACTGATTCAGTACCAGGCCCCTAATGAGGATACATCAAAGAAATATATGAAAATAAAGAGTATTGCAGGAAGGTAATAAAAAGATATATATTATTGAAACCTCCTTGCTCAACGGAGTAAAACCATGGCATACCCTAGTAGGATTTCATCAATCTCTCCCCTAATCACCAAGCAGAAAAATTATAATCCTTGCAAAATATAGGAATTAAACTCTTAATTCCTACAAAATAGCAATAACTCTTTTGCTACACATACTCATAATAACTCTATTCTGAGAACTCCACTAAATAACTCTAGCAATAAAATCAACTCAACAAGAATTTAGTCACAAAAACTACTCACAGGAATCTCCCAGATGAGACATGAGTTTAGAGTTGTAAGATCATTGCAGAAGACTCAATCAATCTAGAAAGAATGACATATTTCACTATGAGCAAGTGATTTTTAATTTGTTGAATTTTTGTAATAACAGATGATGCTTTTACTTGAGATAATTTTCTTTTTGGATTATGCAAAAACTTAATCTTTTCTCTTCATGGATAATGACTATATATAATGCTCACTAGAAGAGAAGTTTCCTCATCGGTGGATGCTTGAATGGACCATTGAAAATTCATCCGTCTAATATGCTTACACTGCCAGAGGGTACTCGATAGCCCGTATATAAGTCAAAACTCATGCAACTGAAAGACTTCATACTAGGACATTAATTAATGTAAATCTTCCTTAACTAGGTTAGTCAATCACCAAAACATTAGTCACAATCGGACAGGTATTGACCCAGGTCCGGTGATAAAGTTTTTCAATCATCAAGTCTAGCATTCTAACAACCCCCCCCCCCCCTCTCATTTGATGATCACAAACCCATACTCTCCAAGAAATAATCCATATATTACTTCATCACACATTAGTTCCCCCTATGACTAACATCATCTAATCAAGCTAACAACTCCAAATCTATCTTTATATTTAATCCATGCTCCTATTCTTCCTTCCTTTCTTCCTTCAATTTGGTCATATGCCACATAAAAATCAAAACTTCCCCTCTTTTGCATCATTGAAAACTAGATCAATCTAATAAGTAAAATTAGTTTACTTCTCAAAGTCATGATATGAGAGATAAATTAGTGTAGTTTAATCAAACCGATCCTATCTCAAATCCTTTCAACAATTTTCCTTCTAAAATCCTTGGTAAAAATATCATCAACCTGCTTTTCCATTTGATAGAATTATATGCAGATGTGCCCCTTTTCAATTTTGTCTCTTAGAAAGAGATTGAATATTAATATGTTTAATCCTTTTGTTTTTCTCAAGATTTTTTACTTATTAAGAGTGCTAATGTTGTCATAGAATAATGCACACTCTTACTAACTATTATGCCCAAGTGTACACAAAAGTGTCCGTGGTCACCCAAATAATAAAGTGGATTATGAAAGCTAAGAATCAATACCAAAGGGACTTTTTCCTAACAACAATATAATTCTCGCTTTACAATGAAGATTAAACAAGTTCAAATATTTTCTAAAACATTTGAAAATTGAAAGACAAATGTAACAATAAACAATTTGATAATATAAAGTGTTTGAACAATAATGAGGATAAACCTAGGGTTAAGGAACTACAAATAATCCTACTTATTTATATAATTTTGTTGGTTTAGTTAATTATCTTTGTCGCTGATTCACAAGGTTAATATCATGACTATGGTCTTCCAAGCATCTAGTCATCCATCTAACTTAGCCCAACATCTACATTGTCGAGAGTGGATGCAAGTAGTAAGTTAAACACATTTATATTTCATCTTGTATATGGACAAAATAGGGAGAATTAATTATATTCCTATCATAAAAGCAAATCTTAAATTAAATCCCTCGAATGTTTAAGATTCTACCCTATACATCGTGTGTTCTAGTCTATTGCTCCTCCTTTTGGGCTCACAATAGAAATATGTATTTACTCTATGGGTCGTGAGCTTGTATAATAGTAAATACAAGGATATATGAAAAATGAGTAATGATAAATAACTTAAAAAAACTCAAATATAATCACAAGTAATCTTTTTTTTTGTCTCAACCCCAAATGAGGGTGTTTAGTCGCTCATGGTCTTACAATGAATAACAATTAAGAAATTGATTCATAAAATCCAAAATTAAAGTAAAGTAAATATTAAGAACCCTAATTGAAGCATCATAAAGTATATCTCAATCCCCAAAGGTCATCCTAGGTGTTTACAACAATTCCCAAGTGTCCTATTTATAATATGACAAAAGTTGTTTATTTTTGTGCCTTTGGCATCCTATGCTTGTGTTTCTCCGCGATTGGGGCATGGCATGCACTTAAAACTTATGAACACTATTTTGGACTCCTCAATTTTGTGTGTAATTTTGTGTCACACCCTTATCTAAGATGTCCAATGGCTTGACACACCAATATGCTCAGAATTCCAGATTTCATCATTGATTGCTCCATCCTTTTTCCTTTGCATTCCTCACTTCATGGGTGTCTTTCCATGTCACTTTCAGCCTTTTTAGCTTCCAAAAAATGATCTTAAAATCATAAATGGTCTCTTATAAAATGAAACTACAAGCATTAGCTCATACAAACCAATAGAATTCAAACAAGTATACTAGAACCAAGCATACCTCAAGCTAGCACAACTAGTTTCATTATCTAAACACTATTTGATATTTTAGTCTCTAAACTTATTTCAATTTAACCTTAAACACTATAAAAATGTTATTACAAAATATTTGCACAATTATACCCTTAATAACACATTATGAAAACTTGAATCCATCAAGATAAATATGAACAACACATAGCTCAAGCTAGAAACACTAGTTTTCTCGTCTAAACTCTACGTGACCAAACTGATTCTAAAAGTTGTTTGAAACACAACTTACACATTATAATCAAGTATTTTAACACATATATGCTTAATTATATGACTATAACCTCATTCTTTACACAATAAGTCCTCAAAATAGGACTAAACAAGCATAGATTATGACACTTAGGTGCATAAATCCACCTAAGAGCATCACCCCATATTTAAAACCTTGTTCTTCCTCGAACAACTCCTCATTAAGAACCATATAAGGAAGACTCCAACACAAGTTCTACAAGTAAGAAACTCAAGCTAGCACTAAAATGACTATAAGAATTGCAAATTCCACACTAAGCATGTCATATACAATTGAAAGCTCATGAACATTACTTCAAAAACACTTTAACCTTAAGAATTGACTCCACCATGTTTGCATACTCATGCATATTACCCAATGAAGGATATCCTATTAATAACCTAACTATAATCAAGCATATGTCCTCATCACAAGAGAGTTGCACATTTTCACTCACAGAGATGTTATTTATCACACTAGTACAAGAATAGGTATAATAATTAAATTATGCTCACTCTCACAAAAAAATCACATGTCACATAAGATGAGCCATAATCTTTCCCTTAGTATAGTACTTTACAAATATTAGAATGTAAAGTCTTAACATCAAATAGGTCTTTAAAGTTTTAATGTAGACTTAGGGACAGGTAGGAGTATTCTGGCCAGTAATAGTACCCATCTTCTATAGGTGGTTTAATAAATCACATTCTACATTAGACTCTTCTCAAAGGAACAAATTTTTTCACCACCGCTACCTTCATACATCTCTTTTTTTCCCTATCTGTTTAAGCTAATTCACATATATTAAGAAGGGGTCAATTTCTATCAACATACGATTTTATTTTTCATAATTCTCTCTCTTTTCATAGCATCACTTACAACGGCAACATATAAACTTTTTCAACACTACTAGCTACTACTTTGGGGCTCCACTTTCACCTTTCTTTCTTAAATTTCACACTCAGTAATCATATTAATTTTTTTAAACTAAAGCGCTTTGGATCTTTTAATAAAATTAAGGTCAATCAAAGAAGGGAAATGGGCTACATATGATGCTACCGAAGAATTGGCTAAAGGCTCAATGGGGCTAACTAATATTACACACAAGGGTAGGTAAAAGAGGGTATGAAACATGGTTATCAAAGAAATGCCTATATCATATCCTAGACACACATTCCTTATTTGGCTTTGCACACACACTAGGCAAGTTCTAGATAACACTACGCAACATAGAATATACAACGGACCTCACATAACATAAATTTGTCTAGGGATTTTATTTAGCAGGGATCTGATGAAACACTTGTTCTTTATATAGAAAAAAATATTCACTATGTCTATCCTTAAGCTTTGCATAAAATACTAACAATCAACATAGTCATTACAATATCCTCAAGAATCCTAATATTTCTTTCCACATCTCTATTTTGCTAAGGAGATTGAGAAGCTATGAAATTATGATTGATACCACTTTTAGTATACAACTTATCAAAGTTAGCATTCTCAAATTTAGTCACATGGTCTGATTTAAGGATTACTATCTTGTAGACCATCACGATTTAAACTTGTTTAGCAAAGAAAATGAAAAACTCAAGCGTCTCATTCTTCTTACTAATAAAGTCCAAGTATACCTTGAGTTGTCAACCATAATTACAAAGATATATTTCTTTCCTCCTCGACATTGATTTCCATAGATATAATATGATTCATGTGAAGAAAATCAAGTGAAACAGAAGAGCTAACCACTTTGATTGACTTGAATAAGGAATAAGCTTACTTTCCATTAATACAAGCAAGCATCACAGACCTTATAATCCAATAATTTTCTATTACACAGTCCATATTCCAGTTCCTTTGACATTATATTGTTGAGTAGTGAATCGCTCATATACCCCAATCTTTTATACTATAGCTCATTATTACTTTCAACAACACTTAGACATTTTGAATCCTCAACAAGGATAGAATCAAGATCTGTTGCATACATATTTTTGCACCTTTTTGTAACCAAAATCACTTCACTAGTTTTAACATTTGTGACTATACAAGAATCAAATACAAATTTCACCTTATTTGCTTTGACACATATTTGAGATACATTCAATGAGTTATACTTCAGACCATTCACATAGTAAATATCTATAATAGAATGAGCAAAATACACATCAATCTGACCTACACCAATAATTTCTCCATTTTTTTCATCCCCAAATAACACACTACCTCCTTGAAATGCTTTGAGTGAGATAAAATCCTCAATTTTACCAACCATATACCTTAAGCCACTAATGTCCATGACCCATTTTTCATTTTTATTGATTTTTTCCTCTCTCTTTTACCTATATGCATAGTCAATTTATTAGACTTGGAAACCCATATGATCTTGGGTGTACTTAAATTTGTAAAAGAATTGATATGATCTCTTCTTGCCCTTGTGGGCAAAGTTGGTTTTCTATCTTTGGGACTAGGTCCTTTAAAGATACTGCTTGTTTGAGAAAAAATCAAATTTTCTATATTTGATTTAAGAAGTTCATGACACTTTTCCTAGTATGTCCAATCTTTCCACAATGATTGCATAGCCAAATATCTGAAATAGATACATACTTTCTAAGAGGATTGTAAGAATCCATGTCTTTGTCAAATACAGGACCTTCTCTAACATTGGACCTAATACTACTCAGTTTAGTAAGAATTATTGATGAAGCAATCCACAACATATTTCTCTTCATCATTCTTAATTCAATTTAAATTTTATTGCTAGCTTCATATTCGATTCAAGAGAGGAAGCAAGGTCTAGACTCATCTATTTTAGTTTTTCTTCAAGACTAGTGAATGTTTAGGTTGCCTCCACATTCCTAGTTATCTAATTAAGTTTCTCACTCAATATTTTTGTTTTTATTTTTAACTCTTAGCAACTTCTACTTCATGCTCTAAATTACATAAGGTAAAATATGCCTCTTCTATTTTAATATCATTCAGTTCATCTGCTAGAGACTATATCTCAACATCATGATTATGTAAGTCATCAATCAAGACACTAGATAAAGATCTTAACTCTTTTTAGAATAGTTTCTCAAGTTTTTCTGAACATTAAAGAAGGTTACCTCATCATATGCTTCATTATCATAAGTAGCCATGAGACAAGTTAGGAATCAGTTGTTGTTGACTCATCGTCAGTCATAAACATGGATGTGTTAGAACCATCTACCTCTCCATCTAAGTTGCTAGATCGTTCTTAACCACCTAATTAGCTGCTTCCCTTCTTCTAATTTTATCAAATACTTTGTGCCTTTTCTAGGTCCTTTTTAAGATTTTCTTGGTGAAATCCTTTTAGTCCTGCTTATGAAGAGGATAGTAATTGATATAATGACCTAGTTTTCTATATTTTTGTAACAAATCATTTCTTCTAAACAACTTAATTAGCTTTCCTCTTTTCAAAAGATCTCCACTTATTACCATCTTTTGAAACATTCGAGTGAGATATGCCATGTAATATTTATATTTACTTGAGATATTTTTTCTTACCTTCAGAATTATGCTCCTTTGTTTCATGGGATCCTTTATTTTAGAATCTTGCTGACATTTAAGCTCATATATCTTCAAATTTCCAACAATATTATCTATCATCATATCTTGTAGATCTTTTTCCTTTGGGATTAAATTCAATTTGCTTTCCTATGAGGGAGAAAATATACTCAAAAGCTTCCTGACCAGGTTGTACATCTTGAGGATTCTCCAAGACACTTTATTTTATTCATAATAGATGTAAATGGAGTATGCATGTCTTGATTAGTTTATTCTTAACTCATCTTAATTAAATCATATTAAGTAGTAAGCAAATCAATTTTGATTTCTTCACTTGACTTTTTACCTCAGGAACATTTTTCAAAGTTTCCCATATTTCCTTAGCAAATTCATGAGCGGAGACCCAATTTTACTAATCAGGTCCTATTCCATGTACAAAGATCTTCTTAGCATTATAATTAATTTTAGTATTTTACCTGTCACCTTTATTGCAGTATTTCCTAGCTTTGGGAATATATCGAGAGATTTCCCCTTCTTTAAGAACTTCCTCGGGCACATAAGGGACATTACAGATCATTTTACATTGCTCACTATCATCCACCATGATGAAATCACGCATTTAAGTCTTCCTCTAACTATAGAATTGCTCATTTAACCTTAAAGTCTGAGTAGTTTATTGTCCTTCCTCAAGACTTGGTGGACCTGCCATTTTCAATAGGATCCTTCCTAGATGATAAACTTATAGAAAGAATTACTCTAATACTTGTCGATGGTCCATAAGTGTCCACTACTATGGCTAAGACCTGATTCGGTATTGGTTCCCTATACAAGGATATCAAAGAAAAGTAAGAACACAAAGAAAAACTACAAAAAGGTAAATTAAAGGAAATAATTTCATTGAAATGTCCTTTTTCAAGAGAGTAAAAACCATGACCTACCCTAGTAGGATTTCACCAATCTCTCCACTAATCATCAAGTAATAAAACATTTACAACCCTTGTGCAATCTAGGAATTAAACTCTTAAGTCTTACTCATTAGCAATAACTCTTTTTCTATACACATTCATAATAACTCTATTGTGAGAAATTCACAAGCAAACTCTTACTAGAAAAATAACTCAATAAGAAGTTAGTAACAAAAACTACTCACAAGAATTTACAAGATGAGATGTGTGTTTAAAGTTGTAGGATCAAAGAAAAAGGACTCAATCAACCTATAAACAATGAAACATTTTACTATAGGCAGGTTGCTTCTAGATTGTTGAATTTTTGCATCAAGAGATGAGGCTTTTCTTGAGAAATTTTTCTTCCCATAATGCAAAAACGTGAGCTTCTCTCTTTAAGGAGGATGACTATATTTGATAAACATTGCAAGTTTCCTCATTAGTAGATGCTTGAAAAGACTAATGAAATTTTATCATACTAATATGATGAAAATACTATAGAGTATTGGACAGATGACACATAGGACAAAATGCAAGCAAATTCAAAACATTGTACTTGGACACCAATTGGCGTAATTGGTCCTTTCACTATGTTAGGAAATTATAGAAACATGAGTCACAATTACGTAGGGATGGACATAGTCCAGCGATGAAGTTTTTCAAGCATTCTAATGAGGATTCTAATAGTCCTAAACACAACGGTGAGTACGAGAAATACGCTAAGTATGGAGCTGACAAAGGGAAAAAGAATAATCGAGACCTTGAAAATCTAAAGAGGGAAATAACTATAAATCAAGTCATCAAAGTAGATTTGGTTGTGTAGGTAAACTCTTCTGGTGAATTTGATACCTCTTAACATCATAAAGACAACTTAATGATGGTGAATTAAAATAAAAATCAATATTCAACTCTCTTTTTGCCCTTTTAGAAAAATCAAATGCTAAAGTTGATGAAAAGGTAACATTTATAGATATTAAAGAAACTCTCAAAGATTACTCTTTAAAGGATAAAAAATCTTTAGATAATGTTCTTATAAATACTTTCTGTGATCTTACTAAAGAAAAAGAGTCTCTAAGCAAAAACCATGATGAGTTTAAAATTGAAAAAAACTATTTTATGTGCTCAAATTATTGAGTTAGAAGAAAAATACAGTATGTTATCTAAAAATTTGGCATTGCATGACAGGAGGAAAATGATTTCTCACCATGGTTGTATAGGAACAAGTGAAGGTATCATGACCTAAATAAAAGATCATGTACGCACCTACCCAACTATACTATAGATAGGAGAACCCTTACTACCCAAACATCTAACTAATATAGAAGATATGTTAATCAACTTTAGATATAAATAATTTTATAAGTAAAAAGAAAAATCTGGTTCACAAAAAATTACTACAAAATTAAGTTGTGGAAGTAAAATAGTAGTTTATCCAGAACCTAATCTAAACCAGTACAAGAGCACTAAAAATGCAAGGATGACTTGAAAAAAAACACCCATGTAAGAGTAGGATGACATGACTTGCTTAATTATAATTACCCATGGACCTATAGAAACTTCATCTGACCTGAATCATAGCTATATTCCCAAATGAAGATATAGTAAGTATGTATCAGTCCAAACATATATAAGAACTAGTTAGTATCATTGGTTGTACCAGGTTAGGAACATAAAATAACATATAGTAATAAAGGAAAAATCATGACAATATACACTCATCAACTCATCATATTTAACCTACTTCACCTTTCAACATTAATGTCTTTCCTATATTAAATCATTATAGATTTATCCTTAGATTGGGACTAATTGACATTATACCATGAATCAACTTAACCCTTATTTCTTATGCACTCATCTTGTTACAACAAATCTACAATTATTTCTCTCACTAATTAATCCTCTTTCGTAATAACTCTTGCTCTTTATTTTACCTACCGTTATACATAGGAATTTCAACAACCAAGATAATTTATAAGACATCAACAACTTCACAAAGAGACACAATACAATGTATATCACGTGTATTACTATACACATATGAGAATATGATTGACAAACAGTTAAGGATATAACTTATATTCATACTTTGTTGTAATGCACAATCACAACCATCTACTTACAAACTAGTAGTTATACTTCTGTATAATTCCATTACAAATTAGATATATCGAATCACTCACAGTCATGTAGTCCAGTCAATAATAGTCAATGAATTATGTGCAATGCAAGTAATAAAAGGATATGAAATATAATGTGTACATACATACTAGAGTTAGTAGGAACTCTAATCTATTACCTATAGAGGATGATCTTAGTTCATGTACCAGTGTTGACATGACACCCAATATAAAAAACAATATTGTCATGACACTTGATCGATCAGTGTGACACTCTATCCAAATAACAGTATCAACATAAAACCTGATCTAAAGAATAATGTCAATGTGACACTCGATACCAATATAATAATGTGTAAATGCCATTATCAAATGTCAATGATGATGAAATACAATGCATCAATTATGTAAGTACATACCTTTCTTGACATTTAGTTCACATTAGGTTCATTATTCAAGGCAAACTAACAATATACACTAACACATAAAATCACAAGTAACCCCAAAGGCCAATTCACTCAGCTTATAACATAATCCTTATTAAACCATATTCATTAGTTACAATTTGTCTGAAGACCAAAAGCATCTATTTTAGGAGTGAAATTTCCACCAAATTAGATATCTACACTCTAATTTAGCATGCCTATTTCATTCATCAATCTAACATTTTTTATTCCTATTAAAATTGATAAATTTTGTTAGGAACTAGTAATCTATACCCTCAAGTCATCAATAAGTTTAAAAACTATACCCATTAGTTAATTATCTATTCACTTGGCTCTATTCAACCTAAAATTCTATCTAGAGTCTTACCTCTTTAAATATCTTACTCTTTAGCACTTAGAAAAACACCACATCCTCTTATTATAACCAATCCTCCAAACTATCTTCTAGAAAGAATATCCCATACTTCAAACACACACAACATCGAATTTGCTCCTTTTAAGGTATTAAATTCTAGTTCTACAAATTACAAGGCAACCTAATTCTTCAATTGTTACCCTCATTCACATATTAAACTTTGTAAATCATCATGTAAGTGATACAAATACAAATATACATCAATGAATCAATACTAAATACAACAACACTTAATTAGATTTTTATTACAACAATGTTATGTTTTATCAAACTCCATACCTAGACTTGACATCCAAACTGTAGTTATTACACAACATCTAACCCATTTTTTCTACACATTAAATTATAATCTACCTAGATCTAAGATCATAGAACAAGGAAGCCACACCAAGGACACTTTTTCAATTTCTTTATGTCTCCATTAGTCTAATCATCTAGAAATTAAGATATTATTGGAGTAATTAATCAATTACTCCTCGAATAACTACTTCAGAAATTCAAACAAAATTCATGATCTAAAAGATTACCCAAGGATAAATTAACTATTAATTAACATTAGCGTACTCAACCCTTCTTCATTAGTGGAGTTTTAAAACTAAATATTCCATTTTTAAGGAATTCGAGACCTCCAACCATTACTTTCATGTTTTAGAATCACTAATTCATGCTAGGAATCATTAGTTGAAAATCTAAAAGTAATTTTTGATGTTATTAATCTATCTCATAGGTTTTTACCCCAAATCCCACACTTATGGTTATAATTCTCATGAATTTCATAATTAAATATAATTTTAATAATTCTAAGATGTTATAGGATTGAAAGATGAAGAAAATGATAAATGAACTTACCTTGGTAAAGAATTTCCACCTTAAAACTTGGAAAATCACTCGTAAGGCTTTGGAATTATGTTTTTGAGTTAAAACCCTAATAATATAAAAAATAGTCTAATATGATTCCCAATTGCAGCTGCAGCATCCTGATTATCACTACAACGATGGCACTGTAATGACCAACTTTTTAGCGTAGATAGTTTTCAATTAATCCATAACTTTTTACTCTATAAATGGATTATTGAATGATTAGAGAAATTAAAAAAAAGACTCAAAGATGTTTCATTTAATTTTTATTTGTCCACATAAATCATTATATTCTAAGAGTAGTTCTCTTTTGAAGTTGACACTAGTTTAAACTTAACTCAAAATCCAATCGATAAAAAACACCTCCAAATTAACTTTCTCCTAGGGATATTGTATGGTCTTAATTCATGCATAATAAACTCCTTCACAAAAATTATCCCTATAATCTACTATGAATAAAGTTCTTATTACTTTACTATATGTTTTCATTAATTATGGAATGAATCACTACACAAGGTAGTAACCTCCAGTTTGAACTTGAGAAAAAAATTTACAAGTCTCAACTGAACCTTAGTTCCTGCCTAAAGATAAATATGGAACTACAAAAGGACCTGGTCTATGAAAAAGGTGATCTTGCAATGTCCCTTGAATATATAAACTCTACGCAAGTACTTGGAAATTTAACTAGTAAAACATCAAATATTGCTCAAGGTCTTGGTTATGAGAAGCTAAGGTCCCTTACAATCCCCATACAAGTATGTGTCTATCACTAACAACGTGTTATACACTCATTGAGGTAGAAATGGTCATGTCAAAAGTGTTTGTCAGACAAGAATATCTGGCAAAAAAAGCATGATGATTACTTTAAGACAAAGCAACACAAATAAGTTTAAGGTTCTAAATCTAAAATGACTAAGATGTATTATTGGGATTGAAGAAGTTTTATTCTTCCACTGTCATCTCACAAGTCACTCAAGTTAAAATGGGCTCCTAAATGTAACAAATTTAACTTGTTGAAGGAGGTAGTGAGAGGAAGCTATCAAAGATGATTTATGAGAAATGGATGCTTAAAACACATGACTGGAAAGACGAATAACTTTCTATCGCTCAAGGCTATCACATAGGAAAGTTTTTCCTTTGGATATGGAAAGAAGGGGTATATACTTTATGTAGGATAAATTGAAGATCATTGTCTCATGCTATTGAGAATATGTATTGTGTGAATAGTCTAAAATCTAAATTGCTCAGTGTGTTTCACGTCTATGATAAAAAAATAAGGTCAAATTATCTCTAAGTGTTGGACTATAAATAATCTCAAATCTTCTAAAATATCTTGACACCCGAAAGAAGTAGGAACATCTACATTGCTGACTTGAACTAAATTTAACTAGTAGATATGACTTTCTTGATTGCTTAGTAAGATGAAGTTATTATCTAGCATAGGAGATTAGGACATATTAGTTTAACTTTGTTGAACATGTTTATCACAAAAGACTTGGTTGTGGTTTTCTTATACTAAAGTTCGTAGTTGGTAATATTTGGAGTGAATGTGCAAGAGGAAAACAAGTTAGATCCTTATTCAATCCTAAGAATCAAGTCAACTCCTCAAGGCCTTAGAACTCATCTATATGAATATAGGAAGACCATATTAAATTCCATAAAAAGAGGGCAAGAGGCTCAACTTTGTGATTATTAATGACTACTATAGATTCATATGGCCTATGTTTCTTATCGTCAAAGATGAAATATTTCTTTTCTTTATCATACTGTCCAAGCAGATACACGCTAAACTTCTAGAAACTACTGTAGGGATACGCTCAGACCATGGTAAAAAAATTAAAAACTCTAATTTTGATATATTTTGTGCTATTAATGGAATTAATCACCAAGTTTTGTCTCCACACAATACTAAAAAAATGTAATGACACTCTGGGTCATTTTTTTTATTTATATGTATTTCAGGTATTTTGAGTCTTCCCACAGTGACTACTATTTATTTATGACTTTCTCAAACTATATGTTCAATGATTTGGATAGTTCATTTAGATGTAAGGTTCATTTCCCTATTTGGGAGATTTTGCTAGTCAGGATTTGGTCTCGGACCAACAGTCATAGTGGATGACCTCGAATTCATATTCCTACTCTATTATCAACTCTAAAATATTAATTTTAGGTGTGGTAGACCTTTGGTTTGTGTCCCGAGGCACTCGAGATCATTTATACATATTGATCGACAAGTTAAAAAATTTAAATTTTTGGTGTAGGACCCATATTTGGTTGAAATGATATTGAATGGAAAATCCAACTTTCCATCACGTCTAGAATGTCAAATTTAGTTTGGTAATATAGTTCATTTTCATGTGTTAGATTCTTAATGGATCCCGAGGCCTTGTCAAAAACTTAGAAAATTTCCAAGTTTCAGCTGATAACAGGTGCCTTTGCTATTGCACCTCGTAAATAGAGATTTCACCTCAGTGTGTTGAGGAGATTATGGAATCGCACTAAAGGTTTTTGCAATCACCATGCCTACTCCTGATGCTAGGTTTTGCAATTTCACATCTACATATGCGATTGCAACATCTGAGTACCTTGAAGGGGTATAAATAGACTCATTAGTCTATGATTTTGCCCATTTCCAGTCTTGTCTTGAGAGATAAAAATCCTAAAATAGAGGAATAGATTAGTATTAATCTTCTAGATGCTTTAGGGGAGCTTAATTAGCCATTATTTCGTGATTTCCCTTCGAATTCAAGGTAATTTACCTTTAATTTTCTTATAAATTCTTAGAAATTAGGGCTTTGAATTCCTAAACTTTGAGGGTTGATTTGAGACCCAAATTGTGTTCCATTTGCATTCAAGTTTTTAGCACAACTTCTTTGTCTTTCAAGGGACCTCATGACGGTTTCAATTTTTGAATTCCGTTAGACCCAAAAGGCCCGTTATTGACCCAAAATTTTACCCAACCCTTAATATTGAAATATAGGTATTTTTTTACTCCTAATAATGTGTAGATTATAATATTTATAGTGTAACAACATTTGGAAATTGTGAAGTGAAGATGAGGGTTTGGTTAATGAGTCAAGGATTCACGTTTTGCCATTGAGGTAGGCTTTTCTCTACTCTTCTTTGTAAGATTATGTGTTCTATATATTGCATATGGATTTGAATGTTAAGATTGATTATGGGTAGGATAACTTAGTCTTGAGTATTGAAGTTTGGAGATTGTATGTGGGATTTGACCCATAAGCTGAAATTCTTATTACAATTTTTGAATCATATTACCTTCTCCCTATATTGAACTAAATTGTAGAATTGATATGATATGATTCTAGTTTTGGGAGGTGGTTTAAGAATTGGAAGCATGATTAGTATGTTTAACCTTATTTGGATAATTTTAGTGACCTTGAACCCATAATATAAGTGGAGTTTATTTAAATGCTCATGTTTCTAGGCGAAACTCCTACATTAGGATTGATTATGGCTTATGTACCTTCAAGAAGTGAATTTAGATACCTTGGCCTAGTATAGGGTATAAATTTCGTAAATATGGAATTTGAGAATTAGAAATGGGTTCTTATGGCTCACTTAGGTGAAGAATTGGTTATCCCTTGTAACGCCCCTAATCCCTTCCCGAGATGTCACACAGTGGTTAAGGCTATAAGTAGCCCTAAGTTAATGCTTTGAGCCTGTTACTACTTCTAATACTTGTTTCGGTATAAATAAGCTACACAATGATACTTTATTGTATCAACTATAATCCTAAATAATTAGAAATAATGTACAAATGAAAAAAATACTAATAATCTGGAACACAACTTCAACTGACAGTCTAGTTTGATAAAGCCTCTACTACTCAACTGGAGAGACATTGGGACAGACCATCAACTGACTCGCAGCGATTTGAAAGTAAGTATCAAAACACTATGAAAGAAGAAAAGCAACAATTATAGGTCCTCGAACCATGAGGACTCACCAACTATGGAATGAAGACAAAGGAACTCGGAAATCACGATCACTGCAGAGACTGATCACAAGAACCTACATTATGAGACAATGTAGCACATAGACATATATGTGGATCAGTACTTTGAGGATGTACTGAGTATATTGGGGGTGTATGAATTTAAGTAAACAATGTTATCAATCTTAATAGAAATCATGCATGGAGCTATAAAGAACTCACATAGCTTGAATAAAACTGAAGGCTGGATATCATAAATCATGTATAATAAGGAATAAATCATAAATCTCATGAGTCATTATATCAGTTCTAAAACCCATATTCTCCATCTTATTTTCAAAACAAGTAAGCAAGAGAAATATTAAAACATTAGTCCTCTAGACTTCAACTTTGATCTCATGGAGAATAAATGACTTTTTTAAAACTTAGAACTTATAAAACTTTGGGACTTAGGAAACTTTTATCTTAATTATAGTAGGGGACTACTTTGGGAGTTTCTGTTAACTGACATAAACAATGTGGTCCACATGGAGTCCAACGTCTTTCCCACGTTGGGGAGAGCTGCTCTATCTTGCCATTAGAGTAGAACCTTAACTTTAGTGATCATATACCTTAACCCACTTGGGGTAAATCAGAAACCTATGGGGGCATGTAGTTCTGCGGTATGAGACCTTAGAATCATACCTAACTCAGTGCTAAATACTACTCCCATGCTTAAGCTCAGAACTTTTAGGAAATCTACCTTAAAATAATTCAAGGGTCCATAATAAACACCAAATATATTTCTCTTGTGTTTAAAGCATAACTAGTATGGACTCCTATCTTAGCTTATACCCAAAAGGTCCAATTTGTATCTAAAATCTAAAAATAACTTAGCTATGAGGTACTTATGGGCCACACAATCTTTGAACAACAATCTTTTAATGGGGCCTATTGACCCAAACGGTAATCTCAAATCAAATATCTCAAAATTCATGCTTGGTAATGCAATTACTCATAAGGTATCTCAAAATCTGTAAATTTCATCAATAGGCATGAAAATACAATTAAAATCACGTAATTCAACTCATAATTCATGGGAAAAATCAAAAGTCTTGCAATGAATGATAGTGGTTGTAAACCCTAACTGAATTTCATAGAAAAACCTCATAAATTGCAGAAATTTGTAATTTAAAATAAGATTTTGGGCACAAGGGTGAAAGGATTACCCTTGTTCAAACCCCACATACCTTAGATTATGACTTGTAGGTGAACAAGCTTGTTTAAGACTCTTTTTTGTACTTTTGAGTGAGGGTTCTTGAAGCTTTTAACTATGGAATTTTGAATCTCAACTCAATTTGCAGAATTTATGGTGGAATCTTGAAGTTCTTGGAGAAGGAATTGAGTTTTCTCTTGAGGGAGAAAATGCTAGGCCATGATGTTTTTGATGTATATGAAGTTATTTTTGTGTTCTTAATATATCTAAGTATTAAAAGGGTGGCAAATGACCATAAGTCCTTTTAAAAATAACTTAAGTATACTGAATGGGATCTGTGATGGTCAGAGAGATGGTCCGTCAATAGTCTGACGGCCCGTCGGATTGTCCATCGTACATTGGTTAGAAAAAGGCCACACTGCCTTATTGCGATAGTCTTAGCAACGGTCCGTCGCTAGCTAGATAGTCCGTCATCCTAGCCGTCGGACTTAGGCCAGAAGATGGAGTCTGTAATACCCCGAAAAATCCAAACCAATATTAGAGCCATGTACCAAGCTCATGCATAGTAAATCATGGTTCTTCTATAGTTTTATGAGTACATTAGATGTATATTAAGGCTTCAAATAACTCCCAGCTATCAGACGAATCAAAACATTCCTCACCGATCAAATTCTTGAGAAAGATATTGCCATAGTAAGATTCAAATGAGCATATCCCTCATTATACATAGAATTTTTTATCTCATGACCTATCAGTAGATAGATAATTGAATTATCTTTCGAAAGATACCAATTTCGCCTAAATACAATATCAGATCAAGGAGTTGTTCTTATTTTACTCCAGCATGTTAGGATGGAAACTGTGTGACGACATTCATGGTAGCTTACCACATTTGTGATGCCCTAACATAAAGGTCGTCAGCCTTAGGCAGAAACCAACTCCTAAGTGACGACATTCGTGGTAGCTTACCTTATTTGTGATGCTCTACCACGAAGGTCGTCAGCCTTAGGCAGAAACCAGCTCCTAATTGACGATATTCGTGGTAGCTTACCACATTTGTGATGCCCTATCACGAAGGTCGTCAGCCTTAGGAAGAATCCAACACCTGTGTGATGACATTCGTGGTATCTTACCATATTTTTGACGCCCTACCACGAAGGTCGTCAGCCTTAGACAGAAACCAGCTCCTAAGTGACTACATTCGTGGTAGCTTACCACATTTGTGATGCCCTACCACGAAGGTCATCAGACTTAGGAAGAAACCATCAATTCCAGCTCCTGTGTGACGACATTTTTGATGGCTTGTCACATTTTTAACGCCTTGTCACAAATGTCATCAGCTATGATTTTCAGCAACTGGGAATTTATTTCTTAAGGGTATTATGGTATTTTCTTTCACCTTCCACGACTTATAACCCTAAAGAGGCGTAATTTTTCCCATTTTTCTTCAGTTAAGCATCTTAAAGACCCTCGCTTACACTCTCAACCACAATATTAGGGTTTTCTCTCAAGATCATCTCCTCAAGAGCAAGCCTAAGGAATTATTCAAGAACCTTCAAAAACATTAAATATCTTTTAAGATTCAATCACTAAGGTATGAGTAGTGTTTATCTATGGATCCAATCCGTTCATATAAAGCTCAAGAACCATGTTTTAAATATTATTTTGTAAACTTTTTGTGGTGATATGAGTAGGTATATGTTGACGATTGTTGTTTAAGTTTCAATGTGATGCCTAAAGGTGTTTTCATGGAATATATATGTTTGTTATTTGAAAACCATGAACTTTAGGTGGTATAATATGGTGCAAGTATGAAACTCGCCTATGCCTTAAAGAATGCATGCAAGGTGTTTGATAAAATGCTTAGGATGCTAGAAATTCATGTTTGTATGGTTCTATGATGTCTAAATGACAAGTCCATGTTATCTATATACTTCAATATGAATCCCATGTTTTTCATGTGTTGCTATTGTGGTGGTATGAAGCATGTAAGATAATGGAGATATACAATATGTACAAAAAATATATCAATGCATTCCCTATAATGTTTAAGATGTTGAATAACTATATGAAATATGATAACCCCTACTTATGATATTATGAATTATGGACTCAAATCTTGTGATCAAGTCATGTCATGTGTGTCAGTTTCCTTCTATCGAGTCCTGGGGGTATTCGTACCCGAAAAACATAGTTGTGTGCCTAGAGCCATGTCATGTTGTCACGATAGTCTCAGTGAAGCTATAATCTATAGAACTCAGTCAGTCATATGAATTAGGAAACCTCATAAATCTCATGATCTCAGTTAACTCTCAGATAATAGTACTACTCCGTCAGTCAACGGAAGTCAGTTAATCTTTCCATGTACAATCAGTTGAATCATGTTTAGTCTCTTCAGATGGGAGTAGAAGTTAGCACCGAGTGAACCCAAGGATGGGGACTCACCTACCAGTTTTAGGGGTGATTCTTAACAGTCATCCTTGTATTCCAGAACTACATAGCCAACGTAGGTTGAGACATCTTAGCCTGTCAGATTAAGGTTGATGAGGTGTCTTAACCTTTCAGTTTAGGGTCCCGCTGATGATAGGCGTATTTACACGCCTAAAGTACTATAATTTACCCATATTTTAGCTAAGTTTTGAGAACAAAATATATAATTCATGCACTTTTAGTCCTTTTTCCTATAAGTTAGCTAACAAACGTGATTAGCAAGTTTTCAGGTATAAACGATGAAGATTTCAACATATTATGGATAAATTGATGCCCAAGGAATCTTCACGAAAGAAGGAAGGGAAATCATGGACACCAAGGACCAAAAGTGACGCATATAATATCTGTCCCGGGCAAAAATAACATTTCTAAAGACTTTGGGGATCAACAATAACTTAGTAGGATTAGGATAATGATGCAGTAACCTAGTAGGACTAGGATAAGTAATGCAGTAGCTTAGTAGGAATAGGATATGGGTGTTATAAATACCCTATTTTGCTGGAGATTTTTATTATCCCCATCCATCCACCATCCATCCATCCATCAAAACAATTCTCCACCACCCTCATCCCTATTCTATCCTTCCCCTTTTTCTTCATTAATTCATTGTTGACATTATTTTTCATATATTCAACTTTTAATTTTTACAACAAGAGAAAAGCTATTTGCAAGGAATTCACATGAGATTTTTATAATGATAATGTCTATTGTGTTTTCCCTTGAACTCATGCGTAGCTAAAATTCTCTGTTGGGGTTATGGAAGCCTTATGAGATACTATCTATTGCTATGATTTTGTGAATTCTTGACACGTATGCTGCTTATATCATTACTCTCTTTATCTTAATCTAAATTCTTGTGGTTGCAAACACATAGAATACGCCAGTATAACATTAACTTGTTCGAAAGAAAAGTTATATGTCTGGAAAAGAGATAATGTCAAGGTAATAGGGCACCAACCCCTGTTAAAAAGTTAGTGTAGTAACTGGATTAACCTCTTGGAGAATTTGTACCGTTAGACACGCTTTAAGCTCGAAAGAGTTAAAGTGAAATAATCCTTGATGGTCGAAAGACGCCTCGATTTACCATAGAATACAATTCTCTATAAGCATATGCATGTCTGAATTCCACATAACTCATAGCCAATAGAGACGTATAACTCAAACGGTGGACATAACCCCAACTCTCAATTCTCATTGGTTAAACATCTTACTGAACATTCTTTCCTGTTTACTTTGCTATTTTCCGTTTTTACTCTACTATTTTGTTACATTATTGCACGCTATAAAATCCCCCCTTTTACGACACTTGCACAAAAAGTCTAATAATTTTTGCTTACTTAGTGACCGACTATTCTCTGTGGGATCGATACCCAACCCAGTTGGGTTATATATTTGACAACGACCGCTTACACTTTTACGAGAGCTGTAGTTTGAGCGTTATCACCCGTCATTTTCACTTTGAGTACCTGCCAGATAAGGGTCACTCACAACTGTCCTTACCAGTGGCGCGGTATTGACACCCCTCCAGTCGAGGCAGAGATTGGACCCCAGCTTAGCCGTAATGGTATACATGGGGTATGTAGGTTAAACAACTACCTCCCACAGTTTCAGTATTAGACTCAGTTAAGAAATCAGACAATTCTTCATATATCAATATACCAGGACTGTTAGATACGGTCAAATTCAGTCATAGCATGAAACTCAGAGAGTTCAACCAGATTCAGGGCTGTCAGATACAGTCATCCATGTTATCAGAACTACGATTCCAGCCATGTATTATCGTATAGATTTAGCCATTATGTACTCAAGATCTTAGTTACTATGTATGTATGTTTGCTCTCTTACATTCATATCAGTCAGTCAGTTAGCATTATTCATGCATGCAAACCCTATTTATATTTAGCCTACCTCTCTCGTATACTCAGTACATCCCCTCGTACTGACGCATTTGCGCTATTGTGTTTTCTTTTCATGTTACACCATAGGTTCAGAGACACGAGCTCCAGATCGGCAGTAGCCATTGCATTTCCAGTCGCAGAGATTTAGTGAGTCCTCTTCATTCAAGGACAATATGATTGGATTTATTCATTATTATGTTAGCTAGTTATCAGTTTATGGAGTTAGTTGGAGACATGTTCCTCCAACTCCTTATTTCAGACAATACTTAGAGGCTTTTGGATTTATGCTCAGATTTAGCTTTCACATTCAGTTTTCAGTTGTTTTGGGTATTTTTTGCCCATATGGATGTTATATTATTTCAGTTGAACCTTATGCCTTATTGCGCATGTTTTCTGTATTATTATGTCATCAATTGCAGCATACAAGTACATATATTAGCCATGGGTTAACTTGTGGTCCCTTGAGGTCATAAGCACCATGTAGCATTCTGGTTCAGAAAATCGGGGCGTTACAAACTTGGTATCAGAGCCTAAGGTTCTATAGAGTCCTAGGAAGTCTGAAAGTTGCATCTAGTAGAGTCTTGTACATAGTTGTGTTGCGCGCCATATTTATGTACAGGAGGCTATGAGGTGTTTTAGGAATAGTTCCCTTTCTTCAGTAATCATGTCGTGCTAGTAAGCATAATTTCAAGTCAGTCTCTCAGTCAAGTCCTCTCTTCTCTTATTTTAGAAACATGCCTCCAAAGAGAAGAAATCATCCAGCTCCTCAGCCCGAAGATCCTTTTGGAGAACAAGTTTCTCATGCGGAGTTCAGGACCGCATTTACCGCTCTTACTCAGTCTGTAGCTGCCCAGAATAAACGACCAGCAGTTGTTTCTGCCAACCCAGTGGCCAATTCAGCAGCAACTAGGATTTGGGACTTCACCTGAATGAACCCTCTGTCCTTCTTTGGGTCTAAGCCAGACGAGCATCCTCAGGAATTCATTGACCAAGTCCAGAAGGTCATTGATATCATAGGAGTCACTTCTTCTCAGAGTGTCGAGTTAGCCGCATACCAATTACAGGATGTCGCTCATACTTGGTACAAACAGTGGTTAGCAGAAAGGTTAGGGGATGCAGGTCCTGTTGAGTGGGAAGAATTGTCACGGCTTTCTTAAACAGATTCTTTTCCCATGAGCTGAAAGAGGCCAAATTTCTTGAGTTCATCAATCTTAGAAAGGGAAATATGACAGTTAGAGAGTATTCTCTTATATTTACTCAGCTATTCAGATATGCCCCTTATGTTGTTGCAGACAACAGGGCTAAGATGAGCAAGTTCATTTCAGGGGTGAATGATAGTGTGGTAAATGAGTGTAGGTCTGCGATGATGAACAATAATATAAATTTAGATAGGATCATGACCCACACTCAATAGATAGAGGAGCAGAAGGTTAAGACTAGGGAGAGGCAGAACAAGAGAGCAAGAACAGGCCGTTTTAGTTTTGCTCAGTAAAAATCAGAGGGAGGAAATCATTCACAGTTTTGTCCTATGTCAGCAGTTCCATCCTTTTCCTTCGCTAGTTCCCCAGTTCCGAAGTTCAAGGATGGCAACAGAGACAGAGCACCAGGCTTTAAATCTCAGGGCAGTGTTAGCAGTGCCCGAACAAACCCTTTATGTCAGACTTGTGGTAAGAACCACAAGGGTATTTGTAGAGCTGGTAGTGATATCTGTTTTGGTTGTGGTAAGCCAGGCCACAGGATTAGGGAGTGTCCTTATCCAGGCCCTCAGGGTCAGCAGAATCATTCCACAGCCCAGTCCGGTCTCCCGAACCAGCAGGGTGCCACTTCTAGTGCTACTATTGGGCAACGCCCAAATAGACTCTATGCTCTTCACACCCGACAGGATCAGGAAAATTCTCCTGATGTCATTACTGGTACGTTACATATTTTCCATGTTCATGTTTATGCTTTTCTAGACCCAGGTGCATCTTTGTCTTTTGTCACTCCATACATAGTAGGCAATTTCGGAATCAGTACCAAAATTTTAGCAGAGCCCTTTTCAGTCTCTTCCCCAGTGGGTAAAACCATCATAGCTCGACGGGTATACAGGAACTTCCCGATTATGATATTTCAAAAATCCACGTCAGCAGATTTAGTTGAGTTAAAGATGACTAATTTTGATGTTATTGTCGGCATGGATTGGCTTCATTCCTTCTATGCCATAGTCGACTGTAGAAACGGGATAGTTCAGTTTCAGTTCCCCAATGAGCCCTTCCTAGAGTGGAAAAAAGATGGTTCTCTCAGAATATGTATTGATTACCATCAGCTAAAAAAATTCACGGTCAAGAACAGGTATCCGCTGCCTAGGATAGACGACTTGTTTTACCAACTTCAGGGTGCCAATTATTTCTCAAAGATAGACCTCAGATTAGGCTATCCTCACAGATTTTCGTACTCGGTATGGTCACTTTGAATTTCTAGTCATGTTCTTTGGACTTACCAATGCCCCTGCATCTTTCATGGACTTGATGAATTGGGTGTTCAAGCAGTACTTGGACACATTCATCATAGTCTTCATAGATGATATTCTGGTCTATTCTCGCATAGAGAGTGATTATTCAAACCATCTCATCATTGTTCTTCAGACTCTCGGGGATCCCCAATTGTTCGCCAAGTTTAGTAAGTGAGACTTTTGGCTAAGATCAGTATCATTCCTTGGCAACATTGTTTCGGGTGATGGCATTAGAGTAGATCCTCAGAAAACCAAAGCGGTAAGAAACTGGCCTCGCCCTGTCTCTCCATCAGATATCAGGAGTTTCTTAGGTTTGGCTGGCTACTACCGACGGTTTGTCGAGGGATTTTCTTCTATTGCATCTCCTATGTCCATATTTACTCATAAGAAGGTCAAGTTTCAGTGGTTAGAACCTTGAAAGAAGAGTTTTCAGGAGTTGAAGACTCGACTCACCTCAGCTCTAGTTTTAACACTTCCTGACGATTTCAATGGATTTGTAGTATATTGTGATTCATCCAGAGTAGGTTTAGGTTGTGTCCTCATGCAGCATGGTAGTGTCATAGCCTACGCCTCCAGACAGTTAAAGCCTCATGAGAAGAATTATCCTACTCATGACCTTGAGTTAGCAGCAATTATCTTTGCCTTAAAGCTATGGACGCATTATTTATATGGTGTTCATGTAGACGTCTTCAAAGATCATACGAGCCTTCAGTATGTCTTTTTCCTGAAAGATCTCAATCTTCGTTAGAGAAGGTGGTTAGAGCTCTTAAAGGATTATGACATGAGTGTCCTTTATCATCTTTGCTAGGCCAATGTAGGGGCCGACGCACTCCGTAGAATATCCATGGGTAGTGTTTCCCATGTTGAGGATAGTAACAAGAAATTAGCTTAGGAGATTCATCAGTTTGCCAGACTAGGCATTTGCTTAGTCGACTCTTTAGAATGTGGTGTATGTGTTCAGAGTAGTTCAGAGTCATCTCTAGTTTATGAGGTGAAAGAGAAGAAAGATAGGGATCCTAGCCCTGTCAATCTAAAAGAGTCAGTTCAGAGTCAGGAAGTAGAGGTTTTCTCCCAAGGGGGAGATGGTGTTCTTCGTTGTCAGGGTCTTCTGTGTGTTCCTGGTGTAGATGACTTGAGGAAGTAAATTCATGCAGAAGTGCATGGTGCGCAATACTCTATTCATCCAGGGGCCACTAAGATATACCGCGAATTGCGGGAGATCTATTGGTGGGGTGGGATGAAGAGGGACGTTGCAGAGTTTGTGGCTAAGTTCTCTACATGTTAGCAGGTTAAGATAGAGCATTAGAAACCTAGTGGTTCCATGCAGCATTTCACTATTCCTACCTGGAAGTTGTAAGAAGTGAACATGGACTTTATGACGGGTTTGCCTAGAACACGTCATCAACATGATTCAGTTTCGGTCATTATAGACAAAATAACCAAGTCAGCTAATTTCCTTCCAGTTCGTACCTCTTACTCAGCCAAGGATTATGCCAAACTTTATATTAGGGAGTTGGTCAGATTACATGGTGTTCCACTATTTATCATCTCAGATAGAGGTACCCAATTCACCTCTCACTTCTGGAAAGCATTCTAAAAGGGTCTTGGTACCCAAGTTCATCTCAGTACAGCGTTTCATCCTCAAAAAGATGGTCAAGCAGAAAGGAACATTTAGACTCTAGAAGATATGCTAAGGGCGTGTGCAATTGATTTCAAGGGAATCTGGGATGACCACTTGCCTTTGATTGAGTTCGCATACAACAACAACTATTACTCTAGTATTCAGATGGCTCTATTCTAAGCTCTCTATGGTAGGAGATGTAGGTCTCCAATCGGTTGGTTCAAAGTTAGTGAGACTGCATTCATAGGGCCTGACTTAGTAGTCTATGCCTTAGAGAAAGTTTAGTTGATCAGAGAAAGACTCCAGGCTGCTCAGAGCCGACAGAAGTCTTATGCGGATGTTCGTAGAAAGGATCTCAAATTTGAGGTCGATGACTATGTCTATCTAGAGAACTCTCCCATGAAGGGAGTGAAGAGATTCAAAAAGAAGGGAAAGCTCAGTCCCCGATATTTCGGTCTCTTCAGGATTCTCAGTCGCTTAGGCAAGGTAGCCTATGAGCTCGAATTGCCTTCAGATCTAGCCTTTGTTCATCTAGTCTTCCATGTATCTTTGCTCAAGAAGTACATAGGTGACCCAGCTGTTGTAGTCCCTATTCAAAGCATTGACATTCAGAATAGCCTCTCTTATGAAGATATTCCAATCAAAATCCTCGACTATCAGACTCGTAGGCTGAGGAACCAAGAAGTCCCTCTAGTCAAGGTTCTTTGGCAGAATCAGTCCATGGAGGGATCTACTTGGGAAGCAGAAGCAGACATGCGAACCAAGTACCCTCATCTTTTCTCCGCTAATTCAGACTTAGCTCGAGGTAACCATTTTCCTTAATCTTATTCAGTTACATGTTAAAAATTCCAGTATAAAATTGGTATCAAGTATTAGTGCATAGCTTATTATGCATTCATGAGTTCAGCTTATCAGTCATGCATCAGATATACATGTTCAATTGGGCTATATTCAGTTTAGAATTCAATTCAGTCCTAAAATCATGTGCCAATTGAGCATGATCAGTATATGCATCATTTTATCTTTTCTCCCCTCTCAAGCAGTCATTATTCGAGGATGAATGTTTCCAAAGGGGAGATATTGTAATACCCCAAAAAATCCAAATGAATATTAGAGACATGTACCAAGATCATGCATAGTACATCATGGTTCTTTTATAGTTTTATGAGTAGGTTAGATGTATATTAAGGCTTCAAATAACTCCCAGCTGTCAGACGAATCAAAACATTCCTCACCGATCGAATTCTTGAGAAAGATATTGCCATAGTCAGATTTAAAAGATCATATCTATAATTATACTTGGAATTTTTTATCTTATGACCTATCAACAGATATATAATTAAATTAGCTTTCCAACAATACCAATTTCTCCTAAATCTAATATTGGAGCAAAGATTTATTCCTATTTTACTCCAGCATGTTAGGTTGGAAACTGTGTGACGACATTCATGGTAGCTTACCACATTTGTGACTCCCTACCACGAAGGTCATCAGCCTTAGGAAGAAACCAGCTCCTAAGTGACGACATTCGTGGTAGCTTACCACATTTTTGACGCCCTACCACAAAGGTCCTCAGTCTTAGGAAGAAACCAGCTCCTAAGTGACGACATTCGTGGTAGCTTACCACATTTATGATGCCATATGACGAAGGTCGTCAGCCTTAGGAAGAATCCAGCTCCTGTGTGACGATATTCATGGTAGCTTACCATATTTTTGACGCCCTACCATGAAAGTCATCATCCTTAGGTAGAAACCAGCTCCTAAGTGACGACATTCGTGGTAGCTTACCACATTTATGACACCCTACCACAAAGGACGTTAGACTTAGGCAGAAACCATCAATTCCATCTCCTGTGTGATGACATTTTTAATGGCTTGTCACATTTTTGACGCCTTGTCACAAATGTCGTCAGCTATGATTTTCAGCAACTGGGAATTTATTTCATAAGGGTATTTTGGTCTTTTTCTTCACCTTCCACTACTTATAACTTTAAAGAGGCATAATTTTTCCCATTTTTCTTCAGTTAAGCATCTTAAAAACCCTCTCTTACACTTTCAACCACAAGATTAGGATTTTCTCTCAAGATCATCTCCTCAAGAGCAAGCCTAAGGAATTCTTCAAGAACCTTTAGAAACATTAGATCTTTTTCAAGATTCAATCACTAAGGTATGCGTAGTGTTCATCTATGGATCCAATCCATTCATAGAGCTCAAGAACCATGTCTTAAAAATTATTTTGTAAACTTTTTGTGGTAATATGAGTAAGTACATGTTGACGATTGTTGTTTAAGTTTCAATGTGACGTCTAAAGGTGTTTTCATGGAATATATATGTTTGTTATTTGAAAACCATGAACTTTAGGTGGTTTAATATGGTGCAAGTATGAAACTCGCCTATGCCTTAAAGAATGCATGCAAAGTGTTTGATAAAATGCTTAGGATGCTAGAAATTCATGGTTGTAGGGTTCTATGATGTCTAAATGACAGGTCCATGTTAGCTATATACTTCAATATGAAGACTATGCTTTTCATGTGTTGTTATTGTGGTGGTATGAAGCATGTAAGATAATGGAGATATACAATATGTACACAAAATATATCCATGCATTCCCTACAATGTTTAAGATGTTGAATAACTATATGAACTATGATACCCCCTACTTATGATATTATGAATTATGGACTCAAATCTTGTCATCAAGTCATGTCATGTGTGTCAGTTTCCTTCTATCGAGTCCTGGGGGTATTCGTACCCGAAAAATATAGCTGTGTGCCTAGATCCATGTCATATTGTCATGATAATCTTAGTGAAGCTATAATCTATAGAACTCAGTCAGTCATGTGACTCAGGAAACCTCAGAAATCTCATGATCTCAATTAACTCTTGGATAATAGTACTACTCCGTCAGTCAACGGAAGTCAGTTAATCTGTCCATGTACAGTCAGTTGAACCATGTTTAGTCTCTTCATATGGGTGTAGAATTTAGCACCGAGTGAACCCAAGGATGGGGTCTCACCTACCTGTTTTAGGGTGTGATTCTTAGAAGTCATCCTTGTGTTCCAGAACTATGTAGCCAGCGTAGGTTGAGACATCTTAGCCTGTCAGATTATGGTTGATGAGGTGGCTTAACCTGTCAGTTTAGGGTCCTTCCGTTCTCACTTTAAGTACCTGCCAGATAAGGGTCACTCACAACTTCCTTACCAGTGGCGCGGTATTGACACTCCTCCAGTCGGGGCAGAGATAGGACCCCAGCTTAGCCGTAATGGTATACATGGGGAATGTAGGTTAAACAACTACCTCCCACAGTTTCAGTACCAGTCTCAGTAAGGAACTCAGACAATTCTTTAGATATCAGTATACCAGGACTACTAGATACGGTCAAATTCAGCTATAGCACGGAACTCCGAGAGTTCAACCAGATTCATGGCTGTGAGATACAGTCATCCATGTTATCAGAACTATGGTTCAATCCATGTATTAGCGTACAGATTTAGCCATTATGTACTCACGATCTTAGTTAATATGTATGTATATTTGCACTCTTACATTCATATCAGTCAGTCAGTTAGCATTGTTTATGCATGAAAACCCTGTTTATATTTAGAATAACTCACTCGTATACTCAGTTCATCCCCTCGTACTGACGCATTTGTGCTATGGTGATTTATTTTCATGTTACACCATAGATTCAGAGACACGAGCTCCAGATCGGCAGTAGCCATAGCATTTCCAGTCGTAAAGATTCAGTGAGTCCTCTTCATTCGAGGACAATATGATTGGATTTATTCATTATTATTTTAGCTTGTTATCAGTTTATGAAGTTAGTTGGAGACATGTTAGTTGGAGACATGTTCCTTCTACTCTTTATTTCAGACAACTTAGAGGCTTTCGGATTTACACTCAGATTTAGCTTTCAGATTCAGTTTTTAGTTGTTTTGGGTATTTTTCGCCCATATGGATGTTATATTATTTTAGTTGAACCTTATGGACTATTGTGCATGTTTTCTGCATTATTATGTCATGAATTGTAGCATACAGGTATAGATATCAGTCATAGGTTAGCTTGTGGTCCCTCGGGATCATAAGCACCGTGTAGCATTCCGGTTCAGAAAATCGGGGTGTTACAGGGTCACTGCCTTGGTTCTGATAGTTTGGGAAATGGTCCGTCACAAGTTCAACGGTCCGTCACAAGTTTGATGGCCCGTCAACCTTCCTGTCACACCTGGGCAGTTGTGACAGCTTTTAGTAAAACGGCCATAACTTTTCACCCCGATACCGAATTTTGATGAAATTGGTATCGTTGGAATTCTAATTCAATTTCCCACACGATAAAAAGTCAAATTAAAGAAAATACCATATGGTTTAAACACCAATAACTTTGGAAGTCATTCCTAAATCTTTTAGAGATGGAAAAAGGCTTCACTTGACATGCTCTAAAGCCTTAGACTACGAAGGAACTTTATGGGGTCTTATAAACCTTGTGGACTTATTTACACATTGTAATGACCCGAGAGCACACCCCAGTCATTACATGGTGCTTATATTCCTAAGGGACCACAAGATAACCCATGAACTGGTACCTACTTGGAGAACTGGATAATATAATCATGAATTGCGGAAGAATAACTGAAGTTCCATAAGGTTTTAAATATCTGAATTCAAACTAAAATATAAATCTTAGAAAATGATGGTCTGAATCTGATAAAGTACTGATAAACTAAACAACTAACTAATTGTAATGTTTGAAAAGCCTCTAAGACTGACTATCTAAGAGTTGATGGGACAAACCCCCAACTAACTCTACTGACTGCTAATTTAAAGACATTAAATAAGATAGTCTATCCTCAGGTGATGAGGACTCACCACTACTACTGTACTGCTGATAATCTGAGGGAATAAGTACGATCTGAGAACAGAGTGTTAGCACCTACGATATGAGATATCATAGCGCTAAAGAAAGGTATGCCATCAGTACTTTGAATGTACTGGTATGCTAAATGAGGTAGGCTAACAGGAAAGGTTTCAAGAACAGGATTAATGATCTATCTGCATATACATATAAAGCATGGAATACTAAATAGATAACATGAAATCTGTAGATACTGAACATGCATGAAAGTTTGTAAAATACTAAAAATACATGAAAATCTATAGAAACTGAGGATGCATGACCAAGCATATGACATGAACTGGATGATATCTGCAAACTGAAATACTAAAAATAACTAAAATCTATATGCTTTGGTAAAACAACACTAAGATTGAATAACTGAGCTAGGACTGTAACTGCGAATATATCTGAGACTGTGGGAGGTATCATCTAACTGACATTCCCCAATTTGAAAAAATCTAGGTCCAACTTGTAACCCCAGTTAGAAGGGTGTTAATATTATGCCACAGGTACTAATGTTGATTATGTGGATCCACTAAAGTGATATCATGTCCAAAGGACTAAGGGTGTCGATTCTGAACTGACGGGTGACCCCTTTGAGATAGTTAAGCCTAATATGATGGGTGACTACTTATATCCTATGCTGGCTATGTAGTTTTGTAGTATAGGGACTGCTACTAATGACTTCACTTATTTTATGGGGAAGCCACCATCCCTACACTCGCTCGGTGCTAATCATGATTTAATTCAACGAATGATAACACTAAAACATGAGGAATAGAATAACAATAATAACTTCATTAAAACATGGTATTAAATCAAAGTTCATGGAAATTAATGGAGGAAATCTTAGTTTAAAATCAACTAACTTAAAAAAAGTACAACTTTATATATAAAAAGGTTACTCCAGCTCCATGGATGAAAGGAATCCATAGATGAACATCTAACATACCTTAACAGATAAATTTCTTGAAGTTCTTCAGTGAATTCTTGAGATTTCTCTTGGTTTCTTGAGAGATAAGGTTTGTAATTTAGAGAGAAAGATCTTAAATTTTTTAGGAAATTATTAAAGAATGAACTTTTAAAACATTTTTAGGGCTTAAGTATTCCATCTAGGTGGACTAAAATAATGGGATAAGATTGTTTTAACCCTGGACGAAATATTAGATTTTCATGAAAAAATTTTGATTTGGGCCCCTGGCGCGATGCGTCACTATCACGTCGTGTAACTATAAACTGACAACTGGAAAACTGGTCTGTAGTGTGATGCGGGTAAATCACGGTCCTTCACTAATTGGGACCTGGAACTTTTCTGCGACACGGTGGCATCGCGCAGCAACACTGGTAAATGCCAAATTAGCCTATGGCGCGAAGCACCAAAATCGTGATACCTCACTGAAAATTGACAATTGCTATTTTGACTCTCTCTCCATGATGCGCTGATGGGTAAAATGATGGTGTTTAATGATTGAAACTTAAAATCATCATAACTTCTTACCCGGTTATTGGATTTCGGAAAATTTTATATTGTTGGAAAGCTAATTAAATTTCCTACACAATGGCATAATCTAAACAAAAAAATAATGAGGGTTTCAAAAGTTTTATATATTCATAGTCATGCACTGGGACATAGATTATGCTAGGGAAATATGGGGTGTTACAATATCTCCCCTTTTGGATCATTCATCCCCGAATGAAACTGGTTATGCTGAGGGAACTGATGGACTAAGCTTACATACTAAATATGCATATCTGATGCATGGAATGCATGACTGAACTGATTCATGAATGCACGACTGACATGAACATGATATGAAACTAAAAGTGAGTATTATAGAGAAAATAATCTTAAGAAGATTTGGTACCTTATACTGAATTTGGATTCGCGGAGAAGAGATGAGGGTACTTGGTCCGCTTATATTCCTCTGCTTCCCAAGTGGCTCCCTCAATGGACTGATTCCGCCAATGAACTTTGACTAGTGGAACATCTTTTTTCCTTATTCTACGAACTTGATGATCAAGAATTTTGACTGGAACTTCCTCAAAGGAAAGACTGTTCTTATTATCTTCACTTTCTAAGAGAATAACTACAGCTGGATCACCAATACACTTTTCCAACAACAAGACATGGAACACTGGGTGTACTAAGGATAAATCTGAAGGCAACTCAAGCTCGTAAGATACCTTTCCAAAATGACTGAGAATTTTGAAGGGACCGACATATCGGGAACTAAGTTTTCCTTTCTTGTCGAATCACCTCGTTCCCTTCATAGGAGAGATTTTCAAGAACAAAAGATCACCAACCATAAACTAGAGATCCTTTCTCCTCACATATTCATATGAATTTTGTCGGCTTTGAGGATCCTTAAAATGTTCTCTGATCAACTGAACCTTCTCTAATGCATCAAACACTAAGTCAGGACCTACTACTGCTGCCTCATCTATTTCAAACTAAATAATTAGAGATATACATTTCCTACCATAGAGAGCCTCAATGGAGCCATATAGATACTGGAATGATAGCTGTTATTGTATGCAAATTCAATCAATGGAAAATGGCTATCCCAACTACCTTTAAAATAATAAACGTATGCACTCTACATATCCTCAAGAGTCTGAATGGTACTTTTTGCTTGACCGTCTATTTGAGGGTGAAAGGTTGTACTGAGATGGACTTGAGTACCAAAACCCTTTTGGAATGCTTTCCGAAAATAGAAGGTAGATTTGGGTACCTCTATCTGAGATTATAGATAAGGGAACACTGTGAAACCTAACCAACTCTCTGAGATGGAGATTGGCATATTCCTCAGTTGAAAAAGAGGTATGGACTGGCAAGAAATGAGCTAATTTTGTCATCCTATCAATGATAACTTAAATATAGTCATGCTGACGATGGGTACGGGGAAAATCTATCACAAAGTCCATGTTCACTTCCTCCCATTTTCACATGGGAATACTAAACTCGTGCATGGACCCACTAGGCTTCTGGTGCTTAATCTTAACTTACTGACATATAGAGCACTTAGCTACAAATTCTGCAATATCTCTCTTCATCCCACTCCACCAATAGATCTCTCGCAAATCGTGGTACATCTTAGTGGCCCTGGATGAACAAAGTAACGTGCACCATGCGATTCTATAAGAATTCATTTCCTCAAATCATATACACTAGGCACACATAATCTACCATGACAATGCAAAACACCATCTCCCCCTTAGGAGAAAACCTTTACTTTCTAATCTTTGACTGATTCTTTCAACTTCACTAGATTGGGATCTCTATTCTTCTTTTCCTTCACCTAAAAAACTAGAGATGACTCTGAGCTGCTCTGCACCCATATATAACCTTCTACTGAATCGAGTAAACGAACACCTAGTTGGGAAAGTTGATGGACTTACTGAGCTAACTTCTTCCAACCATCCTCACCCTGAGCTACACTACCCATAAACATTCTCATGAGAACACCAGCCACTATATTGGCCTTGCCCGGATGATACAAAATGCTCATGTCATAATCCTTCGATAAATCTAACTCTCTTCTCTGATGCAAATTCAAATCTTTCTATTAGAAAACATACTGAAGGATTTTGAGATCTCTGAACACATCTACATGCACCCTATACAAGTAATGCCTCCAAATCTTTAAGTCAAAAACTATAGCTGCTAGATCAAGATCATGAGTCAGATAATTCTTCTCATAAGTCTTAAGATCTATGGAGGCGTAGGCTATGACCTTACCTCCTTCATAAGTACACAACACGAACCTAATCCAGATGCATCACAGTACATCACAAAACCATCTGAACCATATGGTAGAGTCAAGACTGGGGCTGAGGTGAGTCTAGTTTTCAACTCCTAAAACTCTTATCCCAGCAATCTGACCACTGAAACTTAACTTTCTTCTGAGTTAATCTGGACATAGGGGATGCAATAGAAGAAAAAACTTCAACAAACCAATGGTAATATCCATCTAAACCCAAGAAACTCCTGATATCTAATGGAGAGATAGGTATAGGCCAGTTTCTCACCACCTCATTCTTTTGAGGATAAAAAATAATGCCATCAACAGAAATAATATGGCCAAGAAAAGTTAATGATCTTAGCCAGAATTCACACTTACTAAGTTTAGTGAAAAACTGATGGGCTCTAAGAGTCTGAAGCACTACTCTGAGGTGGTCTGCATACTCATTTTCGCTACAGGAGTAAACAAGGTTGTCATCAATAAAGATGATGACTAACATGTTCAAGTACTACTTGAACACTCAATTTATCAAGTACATGAAGCCTGGTGGGGCATTCGTGAGACCAAAGGACATGACTAGAAATTCGAAGTCACCATACAGAGTTCGGAAAGTTGTTTTTAGAATATCACTTTCTCTGACTCTAAGTTGATGATATCTTGATCTGAGGTTTATCTTTGAAAAGTAACTGGCACCCTGAAATTTGTCGAACAAATCATCGATTCTATGAAATGGATATTTATTATTGACTGTGACCTTATTCAACAGATGGTAGTCTATGCATATTCTGAGAGAACCATCTTTCTTACGCTCAAATAGAATAGGTACGCCCCACGAGAAGACGTTGGTCCTGATCAATCCCTTATCGAGGAGACCCTTTAGCTATTCTTTCAACTCTCTAAGTTCAGTTGGAGCTATTTTATATGGTAGAATAGATATAGGCTGAGTATCTGGGAGAAGGTATATTCCGAAGTCAATTTCCCTTTCGGAAAATACTCCAAGAAAATCATAAGGAAACACATTTGAGAATTCTTTTACTACCGAGACTGACTAAAGAGTAGGAGTTTTTGAGTTAGAGTCTTTGAATAGTACAAGATGGGAAATACACCTCTTCGATATCGTCTTTCTGGACCTAAGGTATGAAATCAACTGACCCTAAGAGTTGTAGTACTACCCTTCCATTCAAGGACTGGTTAATTTGGAAATTAGAAATGAACTATTCTATTTCTACAATCAACTGAGGCATAGCATGAGCGGAGCCAATCCATGCCGAGAATGACGTCAAAATTTGTCATCTCTAACTCCACGAGATTAACTAAGGTAACTTTTTAAGATATTATGACCGGGAAGTTCCTGTATACCTGCCTAGCTATAATGGAAACTCCTACTGGGGTAGACACTGAAAAGGGCTCTACTAGAGTTTCGGGACTGACTCCAAATTGATAGGTATATATGGATTTACAAATGAAAGAGAAGCTCCAGGGTCTACTAAAGCATAAACATGTAAGAGAAAGACCTGCAATGTACTAGTAAATACTACTCCCGTACTCAAGCACAGTCTCATTTAGGAAATCCACCTCAAAATAATCTCAAGGGCCTATAATGAAGGCCAAATCATATTTCTCATAATTGAATCATAATAAATTGTGGATTCCTATTTTCAACTCAAAAATCATGATATAAATTTCAATTCAAATCTCGGTAAATAATTTGATAAAGGAAAACTCCAAATCGTAATATTATAAAAATCCAATTTCAACCTTGACATAAATATAACGATTCCATCTTCCAAAATATCATCTCAAATTCCATACTTGTTCAATATCAAAACAACAATCTTTGCTTTGGGAAAATACTTATAAAATCATGTCCACGACTCGAGATCAAAATCTCCTTATAATTTCATCACATATATTCAAAACCCAAAATATAAAGATTTAATACATCAAAATCATATCTAAATTTCATACTCAATAATCATCTTGAAAATCTTCACTTATCTCAATTAAAATATTGGGAATAAATTCATGACATAAATATCATAATTTCAACAACTCAAAATTAATATCACAAATTCCGTATATTCATTCTCAATACTCATTTCAAATAAATTCAACAACATCAATTCTTAATAGGAAAATATAAATCAAAATATGTATATCTCAACTCAAATCATATCAAGATAAAATATAATGCCTTAAAATACTCAATTCAGGGATAATTACATAAACTCAAAATAAGATAAATTGGTATAAACTTCAACATAAAAAATTACGTAATCTTTATAAAAATCACGTTTTGGGCACAAGACCGGAAGGATTATTCTTGTTCAAATCCCACATACCTCAAATTTGTGACTTTGGATGAACTTGCGATTCTGGAACTCTGCTCGTAAAATAATAGGTGCTTCTTGAAGATCTCAACTTTGGAATTATGATTCCTAAATTATTTTTGAATTTTTGCGGTTGAATTTTTAGAGATCTTGAATTCTTGGTTGAAGCTCATGTGTTTGGTTCTTGAGAATTGTTAGATAAATGACCAAATTTTGGTCCAATGTAATCTGAATTCCATTTTAAAGCATGATTGGGGGATGGTAAATGACCAAAATTCCCCTAAGGAAACAAATAAAGTCACATTTGTCCCTCAGTCACTGGTTTGATATGCTGAAGTAAATTGATCATAACTTCTTACTCCAACGATAAAATTGGATGAAACTAATTTCATTGGAAATAATACTCAAAGATCTTTCATTTTATTTATAGTAGCTCACCCAGTTCATTAAATACAGGAAGTTGTGATCGTTGGAAGTTGACCCTGAAATGCTGACAACTGGGCAAAAGTAGCATTTTTGCTACTGGTTTGAAATCCAAATGCGGCCTTATGCGTTATGAAAAATTGTGAAACTCATCCTATATGTAATATGAGCTTGCTCGATCATAACAAAACTTGGAAATAGAAAAACGGATGTCGGAAAGGTCATGAATTAATTCCCCGAAGTTTGAAGGTTCAAAATAAACTAAGTGTTGAACACTTAGCTAAACTTCTAAGTGTTAGGCTCCATGTGACTCATTTTGAAAGATCTAACGATGAGGGAACTTTGCGGGGTATTACAATATCTCCCCCTTAGGAACATTCGTCCTTGAATGATGCTAGACAGGCTAAGGATACCGAGAAACTAAGGATGCAAAGTTGAAATAACTTGCTCAACCGGACCTATATCCTTCTCAACTTTGCTACACTTTGATGAATATATTTACTCATGATAAGAATAGCTATATAGCTGAATCTTTAATTAGAGAGGAGATGAATGAGGGAAGGCTGTTATCTTCGATTGAGTCTGAGTTGACTTGCCTTTACTTATTATAATGAGCTGACTCATGCTGAGAGTTCAGAATTCGCTTGATGTGCTCATGGTGCGATTATACTTATAGACGATGAAGCGATAGTTTATGCAGGCTTAAATCATGAGGAAAAATAAGGCTAAGATTACGCACTGAATATCACATTGCCTGAGCTGGAATATTTGGAAAATAAAGATCATTCAGTGAATACTTATGAACCGAATCATGACTAGATGTCTGGATTCTAAAACTGATACCTGATACATTTCCTGAGCTGAATTCACAATTTTCATGGGTGTCAACAACTATTTTCAGGAATGACCGTACTTATGAAACTTCAGGTAGTAAGACCAGACTAGTTCGGAAAATGAAAAACTAAAGGAATCTATCCGTTTGATTGTTAAACTGGATTACTGGATGCTGAAACTGAATCATACACTGGGATAGAATTTCTGAACTTTAGGCCTCACAACACCTTACTTAAAAACTACACACTTCTAAAATAATCTCTCAACCATTCCCTTCCCTTAAGACCATACTCATTGGTTCATCTTCTAATTCTCACATGGCCGTTGATATTTCTATCCACTCATGTCTAGTCGGAACGAAATCCTATCGCCATGTTCAAGCCTAATCTCGAAGTCACAAGATACACCACATAACACTATATTACTAGTTTGAATCATGAATTCAACACACCCTGCATTTCACAACTTCTCATCTCTTGAAAAATTCTCATTATCACTCCAACAATCACACTCAACCTTGTACTAGACATTTATTAATGTGCAATGCACCCTTCCAGATATATACAAATATAACATTCAAGCCTACCTTCACACCCACATACGTACCTCTAAACAGACACTCATAAAGCATTTTTCTCATATTCCCTAACACCTTACTCATAACAACTTCTATGTATTATTCAATTCTTAAGATGATTCACATAAAATATTCTCGACTAACCCAGCCATACTCAAATTGTCACCTCAATATTCTTTCAAACTTATGAACTTACATAACGCATAAAACTTCAACTAACCATGACATGTATCAAATACCTGGCCTCGACCTTATTTCATATTTACCAACTTAGCTAAAATAAGCACATGACCATCTTTCATCAACAAGAAATATTTACTCTCTCCCCTCTAGACAACTGCTCATCATCACTATCTCGACTAAATGAAAAGGTCACTGAAAGATTAGAATAAGGAGACCTAAAAACATGAAGGGATACTGTAAATAACATGACTCTCTTTACCGAGGCCTTAGGAATAGGGTATCAAAGTATGTAAAAAAAATACAAGCTTTTTGAAAATACTTCAATACCATCAAAATAATAAGATCAATAATCTCAATATCATGCTTAAACTTAATTGGGAAAAATATGGAAAATCACATTATATGCATAGATATATGAAAATAGTCATGTAATTCAAGGCTTAAATCACTTATAACTTTATAAACTCAAAACATAATAATTTTGGCTTAAACCCAACTTGTAAGTCATGTAATCCTTTATAAAATTCAAATTTTTGGGGCATAAAGTATAATACATAGAGAAAATCATGAGTTGATGACTTACATGAAATTCTATTGAAATTGGATATAACAAAATTCATAACTTGGGGATTTATCTTGAAACTAGTTTAACATGATATGTAATACTTTGTTCAAAGATAATTCTTGAAGGCATTTTATCAACCACGTGGGAAGCATGGATACTTGAATTAAATAATATAAAATGAATTGATTTCTTGAATACATGCACTGACAAGAGAATGGGTTGGGAATCCTCTCCCTTTACATCATTCCTACACATACTGGCACTACTACAAGAATCTGAGATCCCGACTTGGTTACTTGTTCTATCATCTCCCCCTTAGCTTTAAGCAATCATCATTAAGTCCATGAACCACTTAATAAACTCTAAAATGAACTTCAATCACTTTAGGGTATTGGATATAATAATACACATGACCACTGAACTCCCATAGAATATACTAAACTTTCTTTCGCTTCTACAATTATCATCGCACAAAATCCCGAAACAACAAACTTAAATTCTTGTATACACTGTTCAAGCCTACTAGTTCACCTTTTGTACAACTAACATTCACAACATATCAATCATTATACTCACCTTGATCACTATCTACTACTCAAACTTAGTATCTTGTTCTAGCTATGATTAACCACAATCTTCACAATTATTCTTACATGCCAAACATTCGAAAAACACTAGTCTGCTAAGAACTCATAACAATAATAATCAGTTGTAATCCTACGATCTATCATATTTACAATCCATCAACACATCCTCATTTTACACATCATTACTATTCACTCATCTATACATCTAACTTCTTTCATATCTCTATAAGTTTAAACTAACTCCCTTTTTTGCAATTTCAGGGATGCCAGAATTAACAACGCTCATCCACCAAGTACCTTCATCAATAACCTATACTTTTCTTGTAAAACAACAATGTCAACAACTCTCTTCATACTTTAAGAATTCAATAATTCACCTTAAATAATAACTCCTTCTTTACCTTATACTAAACTAACACACTAGGACATATCACTGCATTACTGACTCATTCTCATGCCAAAAAATTCATCTATACTTATATTCAATAAATCGCCCTTACCATTTTTTTCACTACACCTCTAAACCCATACTTTCAACCAACACAAGCATAACAAAATGAATAACAAGTTGCTACTGAATCGAAATAGGCATCATACGGATTCACTAGACTTTGATTTTAAGTTTTGAAAAAAAAAATATGATGAATCACACAACAACTATGCTAGTGAATCGAAATAGGCCTCACACGGCTTCACTAGACTTTAATTTTCAGCAAAACAATAATAACAAGGTTACAAGATATAGAAACTTAACACACAATATTCAATGATCTAAAGATACACGTCTTATTCTTTCTTAACTGAGAAACTCATAAAAATGAGGGTATAACTTTAAATTTGAGGGACTTATAACACACTAGAAGGCTCCTCTCAAGACACTTTATAAAACTTTTGAAACTTCTCACTAGCAAATTTGAAAGCATTATCAAGAGAGGAACTGGAACTTGTTGATCATCCTATCTCAAGAATAATACATAGATAGGGAAGTATAAATTATCATTATGGACTATAAGGAGAAATATGGAAGAACATCTGACTTGGTCTTAGTGCGTGAATTTTATGAATCACGAATAAAGCACTTTAATATTTGAAACTCAAAGGCACTGAGGGGGTACTTTCTAGCTCGCTTATAATCCCATGACTATCTATGGAGAGTATCCGAGAAAGCATTATCAATAAAGATTCGAGCTTGACTATTTTTGATATCTTGAAAATAAGGAAGATATGGCTTGAATAGAGTAAGATGAGAATATGTATAAGTTTCTTAGAGAACTTTTTTTTGTAGCACGATCTGAGACTTGAAACAATGGTAACATTTCCTAAATGCCTCGTAGCCTCTCGAAGAAAAGTACAGACGTCTCTTTATTGTTCCGCAAGACTCTACTAGACACGGCTTCACAGACACCCTAGGACACTTGAACTCTACGCTCTGATACCAAGTTTGTAACGCCCCGAAATTGGGTCCCGTCCCGAGACGTCACACGGTGCTTAGGGTCACAAGTGACCCCAAGCTAACTCTTCTACTGGTATAACTCATATGAAACTGAATAAAAAGTATAAATCTATACAAATCTGCAGAAAATAACTCTTTTCTGAATCTGATCGATACAAAACTTAATTTACAAGATTACAATTCTGCTTTTACAACTAAAACTGAATCGGAATACATTAACTTCTACTGAATGTCTATGAAGTCTCTACTAGAATTGACTGTAGGTAGCCAGGTTATGACTCACGACTATCCCAACTCAATACGATCGAATAAAGAAAATACAACACTATTAGTTGTGCATAACTGACCCAAGCCCTTGAATCAAAAGGACACATCACCTGCTGACTGGATACCACGAACTGACTGGATCTGAAGGTGCATACTATACCTTGTACCAACATTCCGAGAAAATGTAGCCCACATACGAATATGTGGGTCAGTACCATGGAAATGTACCGAGCATATAGGGGTTCAATGCATATATAAAATAATATCTTAATATCATCACAGTTTATAAAATTATGCATCCTGATATAAATAACTCACTTAGCTCGGATTAAATCATCAAAATAATGGATGAATAATACATGTAAACTAAATCACATGAGTCATTACAATAAGTTCCAAATTCATTTTCTGCTCGGTTTCAACTTGTAAAGTAATCAAGTCTTTAAACAACTCTCTTTAGAACATAACATTTCAATCTTTCAGAAACAAGGAACTTTCTCACAAATCATAGTTTTCAAACCATACACACTTCTCTTAGATAGAGAAGAGACACACACACACCATGGGAGTTTCTTATAACCTACATAAACCATGTGAGCTTATCATGGAGTCCAACGTTTTGTCCTCCTATGAAAGAAACCCCACATTGGAAAGAAGCATTATACTCTTGCCAGGGAGTATAACCTCAACTCAATGATCACAAACTTAGCCTTAGGCCTACAAATTTCAATCCTACGGTGGCACGTAGTTCTGTGAAAGTAGGGTATGCTCACCCACACCTCCCGCTCGGTGCTAAATACTACTTCCGTACTCAATCTCAGTCTCATTTAGGAAATCCACCTCAAAATAATCTCAAGGGACTATAATGAAGGCCAAATCATATTTCTCATAATTGAATCATAATAAATTGTAGATTCGTATTTTCAACTCAAAAATCATGATATAAATTTCAATTCAAATTTCGTTAAATAATTTGATAAAGGAAAATTCCAAATCGTAATATTATAAAAATCCAACTTCAACCTTGACATAAATATAACGATTCCATCTTCCAAAATATCATCTCAAATTCCATACTTGTTCAATATCAAAACAACAATCTTTGCTTTGGGAAAATACGTATAAAATTATGTCCACGACTCGAGATCAAAATCTCCTTATAATTTCATCACATATATTCAAAACCAAAAATATAAAGATTTAATACATCAAAATCATATCTAAATTTCATACTCAACAATCATCTCAAAAATCTTCACTTATCTCAATTAAAATATTGGGAATAAATTCATGACATAAATATCATAATTTCAACAACTCAAAATTTATATCACAAATTCTGTAAATTCATTCTCAATACTCATTTCAAATAAATTCAACAACATCAATTCTTAATAGGAAAATATAAATCAAAATATGTATATCTCAACTTAAATCATAACATGATAAAATATAATGCCTTCAAATACTCAATTCATGGATAATTACATAAACTCAAAATAAGATAAATTGGTATAAACTTCAACATAAAAATTTACATAATCTTTATAAAAATCAAGTTTTGGGCACAAGACCGGAAGGATTATTCTTGTTCAAACCTCACATACCTCAAATTTGTGACTTTGGATGAACTTGCGATTATGGAACTCTACTCGTAAAATAATAGGTGTTTCTTGATGATCTCAACTTGGGAATTATGATTCCTAAATTATTTTTGAATTCCTGCGGTTGAATTCTTAGAGATCTTGAATTCTTGGTTGAAGCTTATGTGTTTGGTTCTTAAGAATTTTCAGATAAATGACCAAATTTTTATCCAATGTAAGATGAATCCCGTTTTAAAGCATGATTGGGGGATGGTAAATGACCAAAATGCCTCTAAGGAAACAAATAAAGTCACATTTGTCCCTCAGTCACTGGTTTGATATGCTGAAGTAAATTGATCATAACATTTTACTCCGATGATAAAATTGAATGAAACTAATTTCATTGGAAAGAAGACTCAAAGATATTTCATTTGATATATAGTATCTCACCCATTTCTTTAAATACAGGATGTTATGATCATTGGAAGTTGACCCTGAAATGCTGAAAATTGGGCAAAAGTAGCATTTTTGCTACTGGTTTGAAATCCAAACGCAGCCTTGTACATTCTGAAAAATTCCGAAACTCATCCGATATGTACTATGAGCTTGATCGATCATAAAAAAACTTGAAAATTGAAAAACGGATGTCGGGAAGGTCATGAATTAATTCCCCGAAGTTTGAAGGTTCAAAATAAACTAAGTGTTGAACACTTAGCTAAACTTCTAAGTGTTAGGCTCCATGTGACTCATTTTGAAAGCTCTAACGATGAGGAAACTTTGCGGGGTCTTACACTTATGCTATACTTTGATTTGACCTTGTACATATATATATATATAGCTATATGTATCCATTGTATTACCGTATATCCCTTCCTTTAGTTATTCGAATTTTGTATTCGTTCCTTGGCCTTGTATACTCTTATATATCCTTATTTTAGACTTTATTCATATATTGTCTTGGGTTATATGGTATAGTTAAAGATTCTTGAGTATGGTTGGAATATGATAGTTCATCCTTGATACTTTCTTAACCCTATTATGTTAGTCTCTTAGACATGAATTGGATAGTTTTTCCTTATTATCTCATTGGCCTTATTATGTGGTTGCTGGACAATTGGGTGTAGTTCTCCATTCTGTTTATATGTTATATATATTTGCATTATCCTTGAGCCCAGTCAGCAGTTGCTTGCTAAGTACCATAAATTTCATACTTATACTACACTTCTACTGCTGACATATCAGAGGATGGATTATCAATGGTTTGTGTGTGTCATGCACAATTGTCATAGTTCAGCGACTTAGTGTGAACCCTTGAAATTAAGAGTATTACTTTCCTCCATCTTATGTACTAGAATTGTCTCTTTGCTGTATTTAAAGATGGTTGTATTTGTATATTCATTTAGTACCACTTTTATATCTTTCTAATGTTAGAAGATTTTGTATTGATACCACTAGGTTTTGGGCACTACATTATGTATTTTATCTTTTATTACATCTATTTCACATTTTTTTCCTTTATCTATTTGGGTAGTTTATTACTAGCCATTCCAGAATATGCGTTTGGTTTTCTTGTTAGTGGGTTATATTAGATGCCCTCATAAACTGAGAAATTGGTTTGTGACCAATTGGTTTTAGAGCCTAAGTTCAACAGTGTGTTAGTATAAGAGCGAAGTGTTTAGTAGATTTCTACGGATCAGTTTAGAGATATTTGTAACCTATCTTTGGGAGGCGATGGGGACATTCTTAGGAAATTTATTTCCTTACTCCCTATCATGTGTTATCATTTCTATGAACCTCAAGAACATTATTTGACTCTATTTAGACCCAAATAAACTATGCAAGGTGGTCAATAGATCTAGATAAGACTGTACACATATTCTCTGAGTTTCACCATTGCATCAGAATAAAGTTTTAGGGATGGAAATTGGAGACCTTCAGCGTTAGCCTAATGATTTTGGGCTAGATCAGGCTACAGTAGAGCTCGTAAAAACTTTAGTCCTTCGAGGTTCAACATTTTGAATCCTGATTCTGCTACAAACACCTTATAGTTATGGATGACATACCGATCATCGGGAAGTTCTCCGACTGAAGTTGGGTCTATTAGTTTTCATTAGGGTTCTTTATAAGTTCCTGAGTATAGGGTTAGGTTACTTTAGTGCGATATGTTTATTTCTATACTATATCCTTCTGAGCAGGACATGGTGTGTAGATTTATTAGAGGACTAGCTTTGCCACTTCATTTTTCATAGGAGTACTTGATAGCTATTGGGTCTTTCTTCTTTTAGGTTGTTGATAATATGAGAGGCATAGAGAGAGAATGTATTGAGACTTATAGAGTGTAGGGAAGAGGCCATGTCATCAGTATGGTGCTAATGGTATCGGGGAGTAAGTATCTTTCTTGTAGAGGTTAGCTTCATATGCAACCTATCAGCTCTATGCAGGTAATATTTTAGACTATGAATGGTTGTCAGATTAGTCATAATGATCAAGATGGGTAAAGTTCTCATGGGACCTCATAATGTTTTTGGGTATAGGGTCTTCAGCCCATGGTGATCATTCTGGATCAGAGTGTGTAGCACCTCAAAGTATTCCAGAATCTTGTTTAGGTTGTGATGATATGGGATATTGGTCCCAAAAGTGTCTCTGATTAGGTGTTATTTGTTGTTCAAAACATTTAGATTATCTTCGTGATGTTGTTGTACCTTCAGTTAGAACTGATGTGCTTAGCACCTTTATTGATGATTCAGCTAGTTGTAGTTTGGACCCATTAAAACTTAGTCTCCCATCGACCCGTTGGGCATGTGATTGCAGATTTCACCATGATAGGTGTTCTTTTATTTCCTAGAATTTATCTTTTTCATTGTGTACAATTGGTTATTCGTACCAATTGATAATTATATGCCTTGATAAGTTCCTATTGGTTGTTGTATGACTTGTTATTGAATTCATGATCATATGACTACACCATGGTTTATTTCCTTTAGTAGTGGATGGAGTAGATATGCATTGATATTTTCTCCCTATGGGTGTAGCAATTAGGTTCGAGTCCAATTTATCTTGGAATATTAGCCTTATTGTGGCCCTTTAGTGTTACTTGCCATTGTTTTTTGTTTTGGTACATTCCATTCATTATATTTATATTGATATTGCTATTGCTCTTTCTATCATTTCTTGGTGTTATTGATCCGTACTGGGTAGCTGTTTAAACTAGTGTTATCTAGTTAAAATTCCATTCTTTGTGGTTCTTATTCAGTGGCTTGGCAGCTATAGCGAGGTGACACTAGTTGTTCTCCTCTTTCGTTGACTGTTCTAGACTGATTGTTGAATACATTATGGTATTTAAGGTAACTTGACCTTCTATGGTTCTATTATGGTTCTTGAGTTTGTAATTTAGCTATATGGACTATTCTTGAGTTTGGGATTCTCAAACTTGCATCTTGGGCTACAAAGATTTTTGTTTTTGCTTTCCCTATCTATTCGCCCAATTTTGAGCTTGGCCGGTTTGGGGTCAATTCTTCACTTATGGCTATATCAATGCCCGATAGTGGTTTGATATTGATATTGAGATGTCTTTGTTTCATCTTTCAGATTTGTTGGGTTTATCTCCTAGTAACTATTTGACCTTGTTATTATTGTAGACTTGGATTCTCCATTATTTATGTGTTAGGGTTTTTGTCTTATGTGGCGTTAGAGAGTTAGAGGCAGGTGGTCTTTCATGTGATCCCTTCTTGAGTTGGCAAATTTGGAATATTGAGTTGCTTGGTTCATTTTTTTATTTGTGTATAGATTTTCATATGATGTACTCAGTGGGAGTAGCATACTCAGGTTGGATTTATGCTATTTCATTCTCAATTGATGGAACATCCTGGAGCGGATCGTTCGGTGATGAGTAGTTATTCTTTGGACTTCTGAATTTCAGTTCTGATTACCATCTGGACTAGTTGTAACATTGGCATATATTTCATTCCTTGATTGTCTCTATTTGTGTGCCCAGATTGAATCTTACGGGCTTGTTTTTATGCCTTTTATGTGGACTTCCAGCGGATCAGCTTCAGTTCTTCAAGTTTTCTATGATGAGACCGTGTGGACAAGACATAGGTGATTTTCCACCTAGTTTGGAGTGGATAACATGTATGTAATGGGAAAAGAAGGATATGTTTGGATTTGGAGTCGGTTGTATGACTCATGTCATTGGATGGTTTTGGCTCGAATAAATCATTGTTGATTTTTGTGAGTATTGAGGTAGAATCACTATGTTATGATTCATATTTACATGCACCATTCTTTTTTGGTTTAGTTGGAGGACAGTTGGTGGTTGAAGTTGAGTTTTGGCTGTTTGGCAGTGAAGTAAGAGAGCTGGTTGAAAAAGGGATACTTGTGGCAAAATCCCTTGGAAGTGTTCTCTCCTTGTAGAGGTTATCTGGAAGGTCGTGCTTGGAGCATGCGGGACTAGTACCTCGTCCTTTCGAGCTTCTGATAATTTACTATCCATTAACTTTGGACGACAAAAGTTATTTTAATAGTGGATATTATAATGACCCTCCGGGTCATTTCCTTGATTCGCATGTAGTACCTATGTTTCGAGCCTTCCTACAGCTTCTACAGGTCATTTATGACTTGGTCGATTCAAAGATTGGAAAGTTCATTTGGATTTTAGGCTCATTTCCTTATTTTGGAGCTATTGCTGGATAAGATGCGGTCACAAACCAAAACTCCTTGTATATAACCTCAAATGCAAATTTTGACTATGTCTTCGAGTATCGATTTTAGGCTAGGTAGATGTCACGACCTGAACAAGTGCCTATTCGTGACGAGTATCTCAATTCCATTGAGGAACGAATAGCACCCCCTTTTCCTAGTAAATAGAACAGAATACAGCTAGCCGCAGATGATTCCCGATTATATAACAACATAGATAAATCAGCTAACTAAGAAAGGAATATAAGAATCTCAACAACTAACCTAATCAATAGCAATCCACAAATCCTCTAAAACAAAATCAACATCAACCTATATTATGACATTCCCTTGACTATAGCTAAAACGAATCTGAATGGCAGTCTATGACATAGTGAAATCAAAACATAAAATGAGGGTCTTTCTTAGTATGGAAGCTCACGACTTCAAACTGACTCACGATCGATCCAGATAAAACCTAATCGCTATGTAGAAAAATAGAAGTGTCATCATACCCTGCATTGTGTGGGGAAACAACATCCGGAGATTGTTAGCAGGGTTGGCGCTAGCATGAATGTTAGGGAGGTATTAAATAATGACATGATGAAGTCAGTCCAAAAGGATTCAAAAACCAATGCATACAATCATATACATATATGTAATATGTTGGGATAGGGAAAAAGTCTTAGCATGAAAGTAAAACATTAACCTTGATTGTTTAGATCAAACCATCATAAAAACATCCACAGGCTATATGGATTCGGCTTTCCCTATCGTAAGGTCCCCAATGTGTGTTAGCCGCATGAACTGAAGATATCATAAAAGGTCGGGGAATCAAATGACCGTACATCATCAATGTTACATATATATATATATATAGTATATGTGTGTGACACAAGAACATTCTTATCAAGACCAACCCTCATGTTGGCAAACATGATTTTCCAGTATCAGTCCCTCGAGAACACTACCTTTACGGCTTCGCTGCATAACCCTTTTTACGCCCAATTAAAATATTTATACATTCCCAATATTCAAGCAAGGAGTCCTCTATTGAGGCATTTACCAAACGGTATCATCATACAAAATAAAAAATCTTGCAAGACAATGTCACCAAGCCAATCCAAACTATTTAGATATCTGGGACTTTAACCCATCAGCCAATAGGACTACAACCCATTTAGACAACTGGGATTCTAACCCATCAGCCAATAGGATTCCAATCCATTTAGCCAACTGGTACTCTAACCCATCAGCTAATAGGATATATTTTGCCAATTGGGACTCTTAACCATTATCTAGATGAACTACAAGGTTCCAATACAAAATCAAACCACGGCCACCAAGGTTTTTCAAAAGATAATTTATGTTCCATTAACCTTTTATGTGATGCCATAGTTTAAAATTAGTTTTCTATGTGCATGTATACAAGTTTTCAAGCCAATCATGCAAATGTCTTGAGAGAACCTAATTTCCAAAACCAATTCCAAAGCAAAATCATCAATTTAGGGGAATCCACAACCCAAATTCCAATTTACCATGACCATGCACCCCATTTGTTCAAAACCATCAATAAAGTATAAACAACGATTATAAAATCATGGAAATATCATTTAAACAACAATCATCAAAAACCCTAAACCCAAATTCAAAAGTCAAACCTTAAACGATATGAATAACAATTTAAACACATGCCTTAGGAAAATAATTTTTAGATAAAAGAAACATGCAGGAAAGTATCACAATTATGGATAGAAATCACCCCTTGGAGCTCTAGATGTCCAACCCCTAAAAAACCTAACTTGTTCTATGTTTGGGAGTTTATGAGGGTGAAGAAGTGTATTTTATTTGATAAAGGGTGAAACTAAAGTCCCCAAAGTGTTTTATGGTTGTGGGTCTTGAGTGCAGAAAAAGATAAATGACTAGAATACCCCCACTTAAAGCACAAGAAAAAACATCAGTCGTAACGTGTCTGGTCATGACTAATAACGACTAGGTACGAGTCATCACCATAACTCATAGTCTGAGCAGTGACCCAAGAGATCCCCACTATTGAACTTTCTAGTCGTACACTATGACTCGTACACAGACTTTAGGACTCATGGGGTGCTAGTCTTAACCACAATTGAAATAAGGGGCCACTACTATGGTGAGACTAAGAGTCCCACATTACAACTCATAATATCTCACCATGACTCGTATGCTATTAATCATACCCAGGATAAAAACTTCGGTACCTACATTGGTTACCCTACGATTGGGGCATAATGACTCGTATAGAGTCTTCACGACTCGTTAGGTGGTAGTCGTAATTAGGATAGAAGACATGGATAACCACACTGGTCACCTAACTACTCAATCTATGCGACTCATAAGGAGACCTTACGACTCATTTGGTGAGTCATAGCTTGGGCAGTAAGCTTCAATCTTATAATTTTTAAAGGCTAAGATTTTAGGGTGTTACATTCTCCCTCCTTAGGATTATTCATCGCCGAATGATGAGTCAAGGCATCCCTTAGCACGATGTTAATATCAAAACACAACCATAATTTTCTATAACAAAGTCATAAAACAAAGATGAAAAGGATAACACATACCTTAAGCACAATTGTCTAATTCGGGGAACAAGAATGGATACTTGGACTTCATGTCCTCTTCAGCTTCGTAAGTAGCTTCTTCTAGCTTTTGATTCCTCCATAGATCATTTACGGAGCCACATCATTAGTTCTCAACTAATGGACTTGCCCATCCAAAATCTCGACCGGTACTTCGTCATAAGATAAGGAATCTGAAATAAAAATATTCTCAATATGCACAACCAAAGAAGGATCGCCCACACATTTCTTCAACATCAAAACATGGAAAACTGGATGATTAGAATCCAAATTCTAGGGCAAATCCAACTCATAAGCAACATTAACCATTATTCTTTAAATCAAGTATGGACCTACATACCAGGGACTAAGTTTCCCCTTCTTCCAAAACCTCATCGCTCCCTCCATGGGAGACACCTTCAAGAACACCCAATCACCAACCTCAAACTCTAACTCCTGCCAGCTCACATTTGCATAGGACTTTTTATGACTCTGAGTAGTCTTAAGTCTATCCTGAATTATCTTCACCTTATCCGTGGATTGGTGAACCAAGTATGGATTGAATAACCTAGTGTCACAAACCTTAAACTAGCAAATTGGAGTTTCACATCTTTTATCGTAAAGAGCCTAAAAAAAGCTATCAAAATACTCGAATGATATCTATTATTATAAGAGAATTCGATGAGAGGCAAATGATCAACCCAGTTACCACTAAAATCCATCATGCAATCCCTTAGCATATATTCTAATATATGAATAGTCCTCTACACTTGTCCATCCATCTGAGGATGGAATGTGGTTCTAAGTTCGCCCGTGTGCCCAACCCTTGCTAAATTTAATGCTGAAAGCAAGAAGAAAACTGGGTAACCTAATCCAAAATAATGGAAAATAGAGCACCATGCATCTTGACAATCTCCTAAATAAATAACTTTGCATAATCTACTCTAGTGTATATAGTTCTCATAGGAAATAAGTGAGTAGACATTGTCATTTTATCCACAATGATGCAAATCGAATCAAACTAATTTTGAGACCGCAAAAGGTCGAAATAAAATTCATACTCATCACTTCCCATTTCCACATAGGCAACTCCATATCTTGAGATATCCTACCGGGCCTCAAGTGCTCCATCTTTACTTGCTCACAAACCATGCACTTAGTAACAAAATTGTCCATATCTCTATGCATATTGTTCCACCAACTCCTTCAAGACATGATACATCTTCATCGAACCCAGATGAACTGCATATACTGACTCATGGACCTCCTTCAAAATTCTTCCCATAGCCCATCAATATCCGAAACACACAATCTGTCTTAACAACACAAGATACCATCTCCACTAATCTCAAATTCCATAATGTTTTGTTGCCTCACATCATCATTATTCTGTATCAAGATGGGGTCCAAAACTTTCTCTCATTCACCTCTACCACAAGAGATGACTTCACTACCTCTTGTACAAACACACCTCAATCCTCAAAATCCAAAAGATGCAATCCAAGATTAGCTAATAGGTGACTGTCCTTCACCAGCCCCATCTTCTTCTCAACAACATGAGATAAACTCCTTATAAATAACTTTCTAAGAGCATCAGCAACTGCATTAGCTTTACCAGCATGGTAATGAAGACTTATATAATAATACTTGGGAAACACAAGCCATCTCTTTTTCCTGAGATTCAACTTTTTTTATGTCAGAACGTACTGCAAGCTCTTGCGATCTGTAAAGATATACACATGAACCCCATACAAATAGTAGCGCCATATCTTCAAACTAAACACAACAACTGCTAACTCTAAATCATGAGTTTGATAATTCCTTTCATGCACCTTCATCTACCTAGATGCATAGTCCACAACCTTACCATGCTTCATCAAACCACAACCCAATCCTACACCGAATGCAATGCAGTTCACAATAAAACCATGGGTACCCTTGGGTAGCATCAAGAAAAATATAGCTGTCAACTTATCCTACGAATTTCAAAGCTACCTTCACAAGCATCAGCATAAAAAATTTAACTTTTTTTAGTAAACTTAATTAACAAACTGGTAGTAGATAAGAAACATTCCACAAATCACCTATAATACTCGGCTAAACTTAAGAACCTCTGAATATTGGTTGGAGTCATAGGTCTAGACCACTCCTTAATCACCTTGACTTTTTATGAATCCACTATGATCCCCTTACTAGAACAACATAACCAAGAAAGGTCACAACATTCAACTAAAATACACACTTTGAAAACTTAGCATACAAAAGTTGATCCTTAAGAGTCTGCAGTACTACTCTGAGGTGGTTGGCATATTTCTCCTCCCTCTTAAAATATACAAAGATTTCATCAATAAATATAATAATGAACAAATCCAAGAACTATCATAATACCTAGTTCACTAAGTCAATAAATGCTGTCAAAATATTAGTCAGACTCGAATGACATCACCACCAACTCATGATCACCTTATTAGGCTTGAAAGGCAGTCTTAGGGATATTTGCATTCCTAATCAACAACTAATGATAACCCAATCAAAGTTAAATTAAAGAAAAATATCTAGCACCCTAAATTTGGTCAAAGTGATCATTTATCCTAGGAAGAGAAACTTATTTTTCACCTTCACCTTATTTAACTGACGATAATCTACAAACATATGAAGAAACCATCATTTTTACGCATGAAAAACATAGGATCACCTTATGGGGCGACACTTGGATGAATTAAACTCTTATCAAAAAGATCTTTTAACTTCTCCTTAAGGTATTTCAACTCAGCCAGAGCTAATTTGTAAGGAGAAATAGACATAGGACGGGTATCCGTTGAAGATAAATCCCAAAGTTATTTTCCTTATCAGAAGAACTACTAGGATAATCATCAGGAAACACTTCAGGAAACTCATTGAACACTAGGATATATTGTAAAGATGGAACCTCAAAACTAGAGTATTCAACCTAAACTAGAAGGAACAAACACCCTTTGAAATTAACTTTCAAGACCTAAGATAGGAAACTAATATTTCCTTGGGCACTAAGGATCTCCATTCCCTATAAAACATATGATCATTAGGGAATTGGAAACTAAACCTTTGGGTCTAACAATCTAGAGAATAACAACATGAGTAAAGCCAATCAAACCCCAATATCACATCAAAATCTACTATGTCCAACTCTTTTGATACATCAATGTCTCTCAACCACTTAAAGGTCCAAAAACACTTATGGACCCTTCTAGCCACAAAAGAATCATCCATCGAGGTAGACACAAAAAAGGAGTCAAAAATCACGCAAGACTAAAACAAAAATAAACATCCATATAAGGGGTGACATAAGAAAGAGAAGGCCCCAAATCAACCAAAATAATACACATCATGAGAGAAATATTGTAACATACATGTGATAAAATAGATATGCCTTGGATTCCTAATAGGTGTCACGAGCATAAAGACTGTTACAACCAGTGTCGGTACTAGAAGTAAAACTCTTTAGTTCAGGAGCTGAAAAAGTAGAAACAAAAACCTTATTAGCCTCAGTAGCAACCCTAGATGAAGGAAACTTTTGTTGCATATGACCAAGATGATCAAACATATAACATCGATTGAACTCCTCCTCATACTGACTATGATGAAATATCCTATTGAATCTACAAAGAGGATAAAATGGAACTGACTAGGATCTATTAGCCTGAGACTGGGCACCTTATGCCTTAAACATGTTGTCAGTCTAAAAGCAACGACCACAAGATGACATATGAAATGGGGCACTAGTCATAGAATATGAACCCGAGTTTCCCCAAGTCCTCTTGTTTCCTCACTACCTACCATTTTTACTAATGGCCTTCACCCTACTCTAAATACTTGAACTTATTATTCTAACTCTCTCCCATTTTACTTTCTTCTTCTTCTCATCCTCGAATTGTGTATATAAACCACAAACATAAAAATATCCATATCATTATTCTACATAACAACCTTACACTTCAATATAAAGTCATACGAAAAATTCAAAAAAACTTTCTCATCCTAACCCTCATGCTAGATACCAAATTTAGAGCATAGTAAGATAATTGATAAAATTTCAAAGAGTACTCCTTCACAATTATCTCCCCCTGCCTTCAGTTCACAAACTCCTCTACCTTGGCTTTTCTAAATTCCTAAGGAAAGAAATGATCTAGAAACTGACTAGAAAACTTATCATAAAAGGCTAACTTAATATCATCACACCTTGATTGATCGTACTTCTTATACCACTGATAAGCTATATCTCTCAACTAATATTCAAAAAACTTAATACGCTTGGAATTTGTGGCATGTATCCCCCTAAATATCTTTTCCATCTTATCCACCAAACCTTCATGATTATTATCAACCTTATATCCTATAAAGGTTGGAGGATTTAGATTCATGAATTGTCTAGTGAAACACCCTGGGTATTGACCCTTAGAAAATTTTTGGAGTTTTGGCTTCAACACATCATAAGAAAATAGGGTACTAGTCCTATAATAGGGTACGACTAGGGTCGGTTTTAGTCGTATGGTAACCAATGTGGGTTGGTTAGTTTTTATTCAAGGTACGACTAGAATACACTCGTCATATGTTATGGTAAGCATTTTAGGATTTTAATTGTATGTTGGCCTAAGTTTAGTCTAGGTGAATCTATTCTGCATATGGTATGACTTTATGGTACTAGTTGTATGGTAAGGTAGGATTTGGTTTGGATGGTTATATGTTGGATAGTGTTGGGGTCCAAGAGGAGGCCTAGGGTATAAGTGGTGGGTACCACTCGTATGGTAGGGCATGAATGGCATGGGGTAGTTGTACTATACTGCAGGAATTTTAAGCAATTTAAGTTAGGGTAATCTAGACATTTCCCCTCTTAACTTCTTAAGGACCCATGAATTATAATACTCTTAGGACATAATTTTAACTATTTGCAATCACTCAAAAACTCTTAAAATAATCTCAAATTTTTTGTAATGCTCTTGGGTTAAGAAAGACTATGGTTTCATCAATAGGTGCAAATTGGGGCTTACCAGGCTGATTTCTGTCTATCATGTTCTTCATATAAGGCATGTTACTCCTCCCTCATTGTTAGTTCCAACTAAAGGCATGTTTTATGATTTTTTTTTGGCATAAATGTTGTATAGTTTGGGGTTTTCAATTATATGTTGGGGGTTTTGGTTATAATGGTTGGTTATGGCTTTTCCATGTTTTTACTTATGGTTTTCATATTATTATTGAGGTTTGAACAAATGGTTGCATGAAATGGTTACTTGGTACATGGTTTTGTCTTTGGAAATACTATGCCCCAACATGTTTAATAAAATGGCTTTGAGAATGTTTTTGGTTAAATTGTTGGACTTTTATTGAACTATGCATGGTATAACTTGGTAATGGAACTCTAAATGGTTTAAATGGTTTGGATTAGTTAAAATGTAATGTCTTGGTGTTTATGGTTGGTATAATTGTTAGCCTTGTAGGGTACAAGGGAATCCCAAGAGCAAGCTTAATAAAAAATATCTTGTGGGGTATATGGGATTCCCCTAAGTCAACTTAATAATTTAATCTATGGGTACTTGGGAATTCATTATTTTATAAAAATGTTGGATAAGGACATTGCTTGCAAGATATAGTCGTTATAACAATATGACTACTTATAGCCTTTTTTAATAAAAAATAGAATGGTCGTTTGGGTATATGGTAATGGTTTTAATTAGACAATAATGGCGGGGTGTTATAGCTAACCATGAAAGTGTGATTCCAATGGACAAAAATTGGAAACTCATGTTTACCGACATTAGGATTGGTCATGGAGACCATATATGATACTTACGGGGTACATGGGACTCTCCTATGTACACTTGTACATATGTATCATGAAGAGAGAAGGTTACTTGGGAGTCCCCTACTCTTATGGTATCTCCAGTTCATGTCGCTACACATATCGAGGCCCGTTCAAGGAGTTACACTGGACCCATATAGCCCATGGGTGGTTCTAGGATGGTTAAGCTACATATACCCGATTTAATGGTTTTAATGGCATTTTAAACCCAGTTCCCCTTCCCAGTATGGTTTTGTATATTTATGTAAATTTGTGAATGTATAGAGTAGGTTTACTTGATTTTAAAGGTTGTTATTATTTTATCCTTATCCTAAATATATGATAGCGTTCACCTAATAACACATTTTCTTGAGGCTGTGTCCCTATGTAATGAAGGAACTAGTCATTCCACTCCTTCTACTTAGTGATTGGATGAGGATCAGTTGTTGAATTAATGTGGTAAGTTTCTAAATTCTAAAAGTCTCTATTTCATATCATGGATGTCCTTACATGTTTTGGTCATTTTATAGAATATGGTTTTGGTTATGGTTAGGGGCATGCCCCAATCAAATATTATTTTACTTTCGGTTAGAGGCTTTGTTGAACTACTATGATTTTGTATGGATGGTGTCTACGGTCGTTTCAGACTTAGTAATGGAATTGGTATTGGGGCTGATAACGTTTGATTATATTTATTGTTCCATCCTATTATGTTTTTGATTATATATATTTTATTGGAAATCAATTGTTATGGGATGTATGGATTGGTTTATGGTTTTGTTTTGGTTTTGGATATTGGTTGGGTAATAGATTGTTGGACTTATTTGGGTTAGTCAAGGTCATGGACCTATCCTATAGTCTAGAATTGTAATAAATGCAAACTTGTTATATTTTCGGAATTCATCTAACTCAGGGTACATGTTTTAAGGTTGGGTTGGGTAATGGGGGTGTTCCTCGGTCCTAGTTGGACTTGGGATGCCCAATACGATAAAGTCACACTTCGGATCATGTCAAGCTGGTATCATGCTTTAGGTTCATGGTCAATTGAGAGTCCATAAATATATGTCATGTAAATCTTATTTAAGCATGTTTATCATTCCACACTTATAAGGGAGAGGCTATATGGTATTTAGGAAATATTTCTCTTTCTCGTGTTCTATTTTTAAGCTTGGAGTCTATGTCTTGGAATCTTCTATAATTCCATTTGTTAACTTTTCAGACCATGCCTCGATGATCTTAAGTTCACAAAACTCAACTGTCCCAATTGGGGACAATGTTGATGGGACACATTCTACTCAGGGGATCCATACTCGGTCTAGGGGTCCAGTCTCAGATATTTCTAGAGTTCCACCAGCTCCTTCTAGTCCTTCTTAAGCTGATGTAATGAATGCAAAGTTTCATTAGTCGATTAATATGATTGCTTAGTTGATAGCTTCTCAGGCTGAGCATGGTGCATCTGGTATTGCATATTTTGAGGCCATAATGGTTGGACAGTTTATGAGGTTTAATCCTTTAAATTTTATTGGAGTTAGGGTAGAGGAATATCCTCAGGGTTTTTAGGATGAAATGGAAAAGATCTTTAGGGTCATGAAGGCCACGAATGTGGAAGGGGTGAATTTTGCTGCTTATCATCTAAAGGAGTGGCATACCAATGGTATGAGTCTTCTTTGTAGGAGACTTTCTTTAATGCATTTCTAAACTACTTCTTTACTGAAAAGTTGAGGAAAGCAAAAGAGGAAGAATTTGTTAATCTTAAATAGGGAAAGATGTCGGTCAAACAATATCCCTTGAAATTTCAAAAGTTTTCTAGGTATGCTCCAAAATTGTTGTCTGATATGAGGGAAAGGATTAGAAAGTTCAATTTAGGACTTTCTCGGGATTTGATTCGTGAAAGCAAGACAACATTGCTGATCAAGGATATGTATATCTCTAGGTTGGTTGTCTATATACAATAGGTGTAGGAGGAAAAGAGAAAGTAGGATGAGGTAGAGGAAGGGTAGGGTATGAAGTTTAGGTCCTTTGAGCAGGGTGGTCAACATAAAATTATTTGAGATGGTGGTAAGTGGCCAAATAAGAAATAGGAGATTTCTGGTTCTTTCTCCACAACTAATGCTCCTTACATAAAGAAGTTGGGTGATAGGCTTTAGCAGGGTTGTGAAAATTTAGGGCATAGGGTGTCCATAATATTAGGCTAGTGAGGCTTAGTCGGCCTCATCATGTAATCCTTGGAGGTTCTATGGCCAGTTACATTGGGGCTTCTGTGATGAGGAGAGGGATAGGTGTTTCAAGTGTGGTCAACCAAGCCATATGCTCAAAAAATTTCCAGTTGGTAAGGTTGCTTCGAGAGAGAACAAGGTTTTTGTTGCCTCTTCATTTGCTCCTGCTCCTAAGGGTTCTGCTTCTGAATCTGTTTTTACTTTTTTTACTAGTACAGGACACAATAGGGTTTATATTATTGTGTCCTGACTGGAGTCTAAGGAATCACCTGATGTCATGACTGGTATGTTACAACTATTTTCTCATGATGTGTATTATTTACTTTATTCGGGGCCCACTCTCTCTTATGTCACCCATATGTGGATGTGTATTTTTGTTATGATCTAAAGGTTATTTCAGATCCTTTTTATTTTTCTACCCCGGTAGATCTCTATGGTTGCTAAAAGAGTCTATAAGGGGTGTGTGGTATCTGTTGGTAGAAAGGATACTTTGGTAGATTTGTTTGAATTAGATATAGTGCATTTTTGTGTAATTTTGGGGATGGATTTATTACACTCGTTCTATGTATCCTTGGATTGTCGGACCCAAAAGGTTGTCTTTAAGTTCCTTGGTTAACTGGTCAGTGAATGAAAGGGTGATTCTCTAGATCATAAGGGGACGTTTATATCATATTTTAGATCTTAAAGGTTAAACTCTATAGGGTGTCTCTATCATTTGCTCTGGGTTAAAGACTCTAACTCGGAAGGTCCTTCTTTGCATTCGTTATTGGTAGTGAATGAGTTTCCTAAGGTCTTTTCGACTGATCTCTCTGGTGTTCCTCCATATAGGGACATTGAATTTGGGATTGATTTGGCTCTGAAAACTCATATAATATTTATTCCTCCTTATAGAATAGCTCCTACTGAGTTATGTGAACTCAAGGAGAAACTTAAGGGTTTTTTGGATAAAGGTTTTATCTACCCTAGTGTGTCCTGATAACGCTCAAATTACACCTCTCTTACGAGAGAGTAAGCAGTCGGTGTCAAATATATAACCCAACTAGGTTGGGGTCGAAACCCATAGGGAATAAGGTGCTAATTAAGTTGTATGCAGATTAGTTAACTTTTAATCGTTCATTTTCGTAAAATAAATAGGGGGGATTTAGTTCAGCTCACAAATTAATGGTTTTATTTTAACAAGATGAAATATGTGTAGTAGTATTCAAATTCAGAGAAATAGTAAGCTAGGGTTATGCCCATGATGTTGGGCGTATTTATACCCCTAAGAACCATAATTTACCCATATTTTAGCTAAGTTTGGAGGATAAAATATATAATTCCTGCACTTTTAGTCCATTTTCCTTTAAGTGAGCTAACCTATGTGATTAGCATGTTTTTCAGGTATTAATGATGACGATTTCAGTACTTTGTGGACCTTTGGGCAGCAAAGGGAAACTTCACATAAGAGGGAAGGCAGCTTTTGGAAGCTTGTGGACTGAATGTGATGCATGGAGAACTTGTCCCGGGCAAAATCAGTATTTCTAAATACTTAGGGATGCAGCAGTAACTTAGTAGGACAAGGATGTTATAAAAATCCTATTTTGCTGAATTTTTCAGCATTCATTCGATCATTATTATTCAATCATTAGTCATTATTCAGTTTACAGATTCTGTAAGTTTAAGACAGAGAAAAACGCTAAGGCCACACGAACGGCTAAAGGGAAGAAAAACGTCAACCTCTTGTTTGACGCCAAACTCATCCCCATCGTGAGATTATTCTAACTTTGGTATGATGATGATGTCTTCTTTGATTTCAGTTGTACTCATGAGTAGCTAAACTTCTCTGTTAGGGTTATGAAAACCTTGTAAGATACTATTTGTTGCTATGAGTTTGTGAATTCTTGATGTGTATGCTACTTATATCATTACACTCTTCATTTTAATTAAATTCTCATGGTTGCAAACATAGAGAACATGCCATTATAGCATTAACTTGTTCGGGAGAAAAGTTACATGTTTGGAAAAGATAGTGTGACAAGGAAATAGGGCTTCTAACCTCTATTTACACGTTAATGCCTTAACCGGATTAACTTCTTGGATAATTTGTACCATTTGTTATACACTTTAGGCTCGGGAGAGATAAAGTGAAATAAATCCTTGATGGTTGGGAAACACTTGGATTTAGAATTAGAATACGATTCTCTATAAGTGCATGCATGTCTAAATTCCACGTTAGTCATAGTTAATAGAGAAGTAGAAACTACAAGGCGGACATAACCCTAACTTATTATTCTCTGTGATTAACCTTTACTAAACAAGTCATTTATTTGTTACTTTGATATTATTAATTCACGCCTAAATCATAACCCCCCTTTTTCGTGGAATTTTCGACCAACAGTCTACTAACAATTGCAACACTTCGTGACCAAGTATTCCCTGTGGGATTCGACACCCAACCCAGTTGGGTTCTATATTTGACAGCGTCCGCTTACACTTTCTAACGAGAGCTGTAATTTGGGCGTATCAAATTTTGGCGTCGTTGCCAGGGAATACGGTTGTCAACTAAGTTTTTGATAGTTACTAGACCCTTTGGTCAAAGATTCTCGAATTTTACTTTTTGTTTGTTGTTTTTGTTTTGTTCAGGCTTGGTAGAGTGCATGCCAAATACACAAAGATCTGGTCAACCATTATTACCCATAAATCATTAACCACAACTTATTGGAAGAATGGATGTACAACATGACATTGAAAGAAGTGCTGCTCAACAGGAGCAGGCTAGGTTAGCTGCGTTGGCAGCTACTCAAGTGCATCAACAAAATATTGATAACCCAGGTCGGACAACAAATCCTGATGATGAGGACCTAGGTGATGATGAGTTACTTAATCCACGGCATGCAGATGAGGTGGCAGCACTTGTGAACAGGAGAGATCGTCAAGCTAGAATGAGACCTGAACGCCGAGCTGTGCAGGCTCCTTTTAATGATGATGATGACGGTTTGGATGGGGCTGGTGCCACAGGGGCTATTATTCCTCCGCCCTTGGCACCCGGAGCCAAGTTCAATATCACTAGCACCATGATTCAGCTATTGCAACTTAAGGGGTTATTTGGTGGACTTGCAGGCGATGATCTGAATATGCATCTGATCAACTTTATCTCAACATGCAAGTCGTTTGAAAATCCAGGAGTTGGATAGAATGCAATTCGATTGTGCTTATTTCTATTATCTCTATCTGGAGAGGCAACTCTATGGTTGAACGGGCTAACTCCTGATTCTATTACTAATTGGAGGCAACTGAAAGACGCTTTCCTAGAAAGATTCTTTCCGCCATCCAAAATAGCACAATTAAGAGACGAGATTAGCAATTTTCGATAGCTTCCAACTGAAGCTCTCCACGAAATATGGGAGGGGTTCAAGAAGAATCTTATGTGGTTCCCAAACCATCAGATGACCAATATCCACTTGATAGAGATATTATACAGGTCTTTGAATTCGGTGACTAAGCTAGTGGTTGATAATGCTGCAGGTGGGTTATTCATGGACCTTAGTTTTATTTAGGCAAGTGATATGCTAGATCGTATGACAAAGCGGAGTAGAGCTTGGCATACCAGGGATTCTGAGGTAGCAAGATCTACTGTATCTATTGGCTTGACGGCAGAACAAAGGCGAAGAGAAGAGGAACGTGACCAGGATATGGCTCACATGAAAACGTAGATGGATCTTCTTACCAAGCATTTATTATCAGGGAAGACCGAAAAGGTTAAGTCCATGGTATCACAGGGAAGAGATGAATCAGATTCTGAGGAGGAAGCAAATTATTTGAATAATTAGGGGGGTTTCTGAGGCAATGCCCAAGGAAACCAAGGTCGGAACTATTATGAAAAATCCGGATACAAGAATAAGACTGATAGGGGTGGTTTGTATGTTCCTCCTGGAAATCGTGAGGCTGCGGCATCTTGCTCTGGGAAGATGTCCATGGAAGATATGATGGCTAAGCTATTGAAAGGAGTGGAGGCAACCAACACGGGAGTAACAGAGGTAAAAAATGATTTGTCCTCAATAAATCAATTGATTGATTCGCATTCCACTTCAATAAAACAGTTGGAACAACAATTAAGTCAACTATCAGCGACATTCAATCAAAGAAAAGCTGGCACCCTACCTAGCGACACCGTGCAAAATCCAAGGAATGATGGATAATGTAAGGCTATTACTACCAGGAGTGGTAAGGTGTTGGAAAATCCATCCAAAGGCAAGTAGGTGGTTGATAATACAGAAGAGAATGGGATTGAAGCAGATTGTGATGATTCTATAGAAGCTGAAAGTCAGAACGTTCATGACACTACACTTAGACGTCACCAGCCTGAAAAAATTGATAATCTGAAGCAAGATAAAAAGGAAGTGGTGGAGAAAACTATTCCCCTTCCACCACCACCTTTTCCTTAGAGACTGAAGAAGAAAGTTGATGACACCAGGTTCAGTAAATTTATGACTATGTTGAAGTAACTGACTATTAATGTTCCTTTGGTGGAGGCGCTGGAACAGATGCCTGGGTACGCTAAATTCATGAGGGACCTTTTGACAAAGAAGCGGGCATCAAGCTATGAGCTGGAAGATAATGTTCATCATTGCAGTGCAATCACTACAAGATCGTTAGTTCAGAAGAAGGCAGATCCTTGTGCTTTCACTATTCCTTGCACGGTTGGATCTTTGGTGTGATTTGGGAGCTAGCATCAATTTGATGCCGCTATCTATTTACAGAAAGTTGGGGTTGGGTGATCCTACACCAACCAATATGCGGCTCGTGATGGCAGATAGGTCGGTAAAATGACCTATTGGTATCTTATATGATGTATTGGTGAAGGTTTTCACCTTCATTTTTCCTGAAGACTTTGTTATTTTGGATTGTGAGGTGGATTCTGAAGTTCCCATAATCTTGGGGCGTCCTTTCCTTACAACAGAAAGTGTGCTTATTGATTTAAGAGATAATGAGCTTTTATTTCGGATGTATGATGAAGTGGTCCATTTTGATGTATGTAAATCAATGAAGCAGCCCAAAGATATGAATGTGTTCTCTGCAGCTGATGTTTATTATGAAGATGAGAAAGAATTATCTGTAGAAAAGCAACTTATTGTTGATCCATTGGCTGTTGTGCTTATGAATTTTAAGCGTGGGGATGTTGAAGAGTATGAAGAAACTATTTGTGCTCTAACAGGAATAGGGTTATATTCTCATGCTCCTAAGAAGCTGGACCTTGATCTTAAGAATCGACCTTCACCACCAGCAAGGCCATCCATTGAAGAACCACCAGTGCTAGAATTGAAAAAGCTGCCCAGCCACCTGAAGTATGTGTTTTTGGGAAATGGTGATACACTGTCGGTTATTGTTGTGGCTGATTTAGGTGAACAGCAAGTAGCGGCTCTCATCTCTGTTCTAAAAAAATACAAGAGAGCCATCGTTTGGACTATTGTTGATATAATTGGTATCCCTCCTGGGATATGTATGCACAAGATTCAGCTCAAAAAAGATTGTGTGCCCACAATTGAGCATCAACGTCGTTTGAATCCACCTATGCAAGAGGTGGTAAAGAAATAAATTATTAAGTGGTTAGATGCTGGGGTGGTGTATCCAATCTCCGACAGTAAATGGGTGATTCCGGTACAATGTATGCCCAAGAAAGAGGGCATGACGGTAGTCACAAATGAAAAGAATGAGCTTATTCCAGTCAGACCTGTCACAGAGTGGAGAGTGTGCATGGACTACCGGAAGCTGAATTCGTGGACGCTAAAGGATCACTTCCTAATGCCATTCATGGACCAAATGCTTGATCGATTGGCAAAGAAGGGATGGTTTTATTTCTTAGATGGTTATTCCGGCTATAATCAGATCTGCATTGCTCCTGAAGATCAAGAGAAGACAACTTTTACATGCCCGTATGGTACGTTTGCTTTCAAACGTATGCCATTTGGGTTATGTAACGCACCTGCCACTTTTCAGCATTGTATGATGTCCATTTTTTCTGATATGGTTTAAGACACCTTGGAGGTGTTCATGGACGATTTTTTAGTAGTAGGTGAGTCGTTTGAATCATGCTTGGAAAATCTAAGTATGGTGTTGCAGAGATATGTTAAATTCAACTTGGTGCTAAACTGGGAGAAGTGTCATTTTATGGTGAAGGAAGGCATTGTTCTTGGGCATAAAGTCTCTGAAAGATGAATTGAGGTTGATTGAGTCAAGATTGAAGTTATCGGGAAACTACCACCTCCAATTTCTGTAAAGGGAGTTCGTAGTTTCCTCGGTCATGCAGGTTTTTATCGGAGGTTTATTAAAGACTTCTCCAAGATTGCTAGTCCATTATGCAAACTTTTGGAGAAGGATGCAAAGTTCGACTTCAGTGAAGATTTCTTGAAGGCATTTGAATGCCTCAAAGGGAAGCTAGTTGAAGCTCGTATTATTGTAGCACCCGATTGGTCTCTACCGTTTGAAGTTATGTGTGATGCAAGTGGGGTAGCTTTGGGTGCTATACTTGGTCAGAAAATAGAAAGGATATTTCATCCAATATACTATGCGAGTAAGGCCTTGAATGGATCCCAGAAGAACTATACCGTCACGGAACAAGAGCTTCTAGCAGTTGTTTATGCTTTTGAAAAGTTCTGTGCTTACTTGTTGGGAACCAAAGTGGTGGTTCATACAGATCATACAGCTCTGAGATATTTAATGGAAAAGAAGGATGCTAAGCCAAGGCTAATTCGGTGGGTGTTATTGCTTCAAGAATTTGATTTCGAGGTAAAGGATAGAAAAGGTTGCGAAAACCAAGCAGCTGATCATCTATCTAGACTTGAGAGTGCGCACATAGCGCAACCCGACCTTGAGATTGATGATGCATTTCCCGATGAAGAGATCCTAGGTGCTATGGTGGAAGACTTACCGTGGTATGCATACTTTGCGAACTACGTGGTAAGTAAAGTGATGCCTAAGAATCTCTTATTTCATCAAAAGAGAAAGTTCATGCATGATGTGAAACACTACTTCTGGGATGAACCGTATCTTTTTCGACGATGTGCTGATGCTGTTATTAGGCGATGCCTCTCTGATGTGGAGGTGCCTAGCATCTTGGAAGCAAGTCATGCTTCCCAAGTTGGGGGTCACCATGCAGGTGATCAGACAGCCAGAAAGGTATTTCAAAGCGGCTATTATTAGCCTTCATTATTCAAGGATGCCTATGATTTTGTGAGAAGATGTGATCAGTGTCAGAGGCAAGGCGCGATTTCAAAGCACCATGAGATGCCCATGTCTAAAATTCTTGAAGTGGAGCTATTTGATGTATGGGGTATTGATTTTATAGGCCCATTTGTGAATTCATTTGGGAAAAAAATATATCCTAGTTGTTGTGGATTATGTATCCAAATGGGTCGAAGCGGTAGCGCTGGCTGATAATGAAAGTAAGCGTGTTGTAGCATTCTTAAAGAGAAATATCTTCTCTCGTTTTGAGGTACCACGTACCATCATAAGCGATGGAGGATCACACTTTTGCAACAAGCTGTTCAGAGCTGTGTTGGTGAAATATGGGGTCAAGCAACATAAGGTAGCTACACCTTACCACCCACAAACTAGTGGGCAGGTAGAGGTTTCTAATCGGGAGATCAAGCTGATCCTTGCTAAGACTGTAAATGCTAGTAGGAAGGATTGGTCCCAAAAGATGGATGATGCCTTATGGGCTTATAGGACTGCGTTCAAGACACCAATTGGTATGTTACCTTACCAACTAGTTTATGGGAAGGCTTGTCACTTGCCAATCGAGCTCGAACATAAAGCGTTGTGGGCATTGAAGCGGCTTAACCTGAATTGGGATGATGCTATTAATCTGAGATTGGAACAGTTGAATGAGATGGATGAATTCCGTCTACATACATATGAAAGAGCAGACCTCTACAAGGAACGGATGAAAAAGTACCATGATAGGAGGATTATCCAACGAAACTTATAGAAGGGTGATTTGGTACTTCTTTTCAACTCCAGACTGAAGCTATTTCCAGGTAAGTTGAAGTCTAGATGGTCTGGTCCATTTAAAATTAGCCAAGTCTACTCGTCTGGAGTAGTAGAGTTAGAAAACAATGATGGTGGTGTCTTTAAGGTGAATGGACAACAAGTGAAGCCATATATCGGTCCACTTGACTCAATAAAATGTATAGCCACCGTCTATCTCGATGAAGTCTAAAGTAATCGAGATAACTATGTCATTCCGCGACAATAAATCAAGCGCTACATGGGAGGCAACCCATCGTTTTTAATAGTTTTGTGTTACTAGGAGTTTGTTTTTGTTAAATAAAAATCCAAAAAGAAGAGTCGAGCCACGACCAAAACTAAGGTGCTTAATGGGAGGCAACCCATCCGTCTAATCATTTTTTGTTGTTTTTGATTAAGTGTAGGTGAAAGATGTATAAAGAAGGAGATTGGTCCTAAATTTTGAGTTAAAAGTTAGCCATGCTAAAGGTGGTAAAGTAGGAATGATGGAGCAAATACTATCAGCTAGTCATTGCCTATGCTAATCTAGGCAATAGATAAGGCAATGCCTATACTAATCTAGGCAATGGACAAGGCAAGGCCTATGCAAATCTAGGAAATGGACAGGGCAAGGCCTATACCATTTCCTATGCTTACTACCTCACATAGGCAACGGACAAGGCATTACCTATGCAAATCTAGGCAATACCATAGGCGCCGCCTATGTAAATCTAGGCAATACCATAGATGCCGCCTATGCCATTGCCTATGCTCACTGTTTCAACAAGGCATTGGCAAAGGCGTCGCCTATGCCCAACAAGGCATTGGCAAAGGCGCCGCCTATGCCAAACAAGGCATTGACAAAGGCGCCGCCTATGTCCAACTAGGCATTGACTAAGGCCCCACCTATGCTAAGCATAGGCAAAGCATTAGGCGCCGCCTACTTATGCCTTTTTGTCTCCTAACCCGATTTTACATGGATCAAACCCGACCCATGGCTTAGTCTATAAATAGATCTTCAACCTTAGAACAAAATGCACTTGTTTTCTCAACCTAGGCGCCGCCCAAGCTTCCCCATTCTCTCAAAAATTTTCTTTTTGCTCATCTAATCTTGCAAGCTCATCTTCTGAATCCATCATCACGTAAGTTATTCTTTTATATTCCGTAGTTGTTGAAATGCTACGTTTATAATGATTTATTAGATTTTGAAGTGGTATGGTGATTAGAATGTGGTTGGTTTGTTATGATACATCTAGTTGAGTGAAAGAATACGTGTGGGTGTTCTTAACTTTGTTCTGACGTGTATTTAATTGTTATACACTGTCATAGTTTTATGAAGTCAAAATTGTGAAGTTAATACATAATCTTGTAAGTTGAAAGCTTGAATGTTTGAATGACTCATTCGTCGAGATAAAGATCATAATTGACCACAAGCATGAGACGTGGTGATTATTTCTATGCATTAACTTGATACAATCCCTATGTGGTATTCTTGTTAAAAAGTGCGTTAATCCAATGAAATAACGTTGGAAAGGATAGTCAAGATTACATGAGAATATGACTGTGCTAAACATGTTGTTGGAATATATCGCCTAAATGTATGTCGATGAAGTCTGAGTAATCGACATCACTCACTTAATTAGTCTTGGCAAACAAATTAAGTGTGGGGCGGTGCCATTACTATTTGTCTTTTGATTGAATCTTCTGAGATGAAGCTAACATGACTCTATTGTGATCTCAGGTAGAATGGCACCGAAAGAACGACAAGGAAAAGTAAAAGTGTCCACCTCGCAGAAAGGTCAGAAAAGGGGAAGAAAAGATCAAGCTGAGTCCTCCTCTCTACAAATACCTCGACGCACTTTCGAGATAAAGTGGGTCCTAGAGGAGGAAGGAAAGGAGTGGTACAAGAACAACAAAGTAAAAAAATATGTTCACGTGGATTTGATGCAGAAGGAGAGTCTAGCAAAGAGAGAGCCCCGCATTTTGGCTAAAATCATGGCACTAAATCTTGATTTCATTTTCCGAGATATGAGGGAATGCAATCTTGATCTAACGTGAGAGTTTTATGCCAATTGGTCCCCAAAGACTACCGGAAGTGAAGTAAAGATTCGGGGCTAAGTCTTGCAACTGAATGCGGAGTTCTTCAACTCTTTTCTAGGCCTTCCATCTGTGGATCCATCACCGCTCAAGGAGCTTTATCACAGACCTCCCTACAGGGCAATCAGACACACACTGTGCGGAACAAGGTCCATGGCCCGGTGGATTCGTCACAAGGATAACGGTCGGCACAATACCTTCCCGTATGCTTCCTTGAACAAAGAAGCTCGTATATGGTTGAGGATAGTCAACATTTGCCTGATTCCTGGGACACAGTACACAAAGATCACACGTGATAGATTATGCTTGGTGTACGCTCTGATGACTAATATTCCCATCAACATTGGTGCGGTTATACGATCGTCAATGCGTAAGGCTAGGCTGCACAAAAGGTCCCAGTTCAGCTTTGGCAATTTGTTGACTGCGATCTTAAGGAAGGAGCACATTGAAGAGGATCCTGCAGATCATAAGCTTCCACACAACCCGAAGAAGGTTGATCTTACGAAAGTTAAAGAGCCTGAAACTGGTCATGGCATCAACCTTACCACTGCAGAAAGACATGCTTGGGATAAAAGTTTCTTTCGCCATCTATATGGCATGACTCAGTTTACCATGATTAGTGGGGGTCGGGTTCTGACTGATGCAGAGCTTCAGCAGTTGGATTACGACTACCCGATGAATGAGCATGCGCGGTCTATGTGTAGAGTAGGGGTACATTTTGAGGAATCTCTCGATGATGACGTGCCGACTGATGATAATCGCCGACTGCCAGACTCAGACGTGGAGGACAACTCTGATGACAACGACTCTGATGATGATTCCGATGCAGGGGGTATGACCCCAGACATAGAGGAAGAGTCCGACTAATCAGGTTCTCCTTATTTATTTTCCACTGAGGGCAGTGTGTCCAGTCTAAGTATGGGGTGCTGGTATTTGTATGTTGTATGGTACTTCTTTGCCTACATTTATTCTTGTTTTTGCTAATTAGTCGTAATTAGTTAGTTAAATTTTCGAAATTTTTTTTATATTTTGCATGAAATTGTTCTGATAGACGACATGGTATTATAACAAGAGTTTGTGATAATTCATTACTATTGAGACATTTAGGCTCTAAGTGTGACTCACTGTGTTATAATTGTGTGGTTTAATTCATTCATCTGTTGGGTCAAGAGTCTATACTGCTCCCAATAAAGTTGACCATGTGCCTTGTGTGTGTGAGGTTATAGTATATTATGTGTTGTGACTGATGCTAGAACTTGCCTGGTGTGTGTGTAATGAGAAATAAAGAGTGTGAGTTTAGGAGATGATTTAGGCATTTCTTTGGCAGCCTGTAATTGTTTACCTTCTTTTTACCTACCTTTGTACATTATCCTAGTTAACCCCCTTTGAGCCTTTAGCTATTTTCTTTGACAGCCTCATATGTAGCCTAATCCAATTTTTTTCAAGACCATAATTTGATCCAAATTCCTAAGCACTTTAAATTGTAGAGTCATGTGACAAAATAAGAGGAAATTAGGTGAGAGTGATGCCTCAGAGTGTATTGGTACTTAAAATTGTTGTGAAAAGGAGTGGCTATCATAGAGGTGTTTTATAAAAAAAAAAGAAATAGAAAAATAAAAAGATAGTTATGTTTATAATTGACTAAACAAAATAGGTGAGAAGGGGTGGTAGCTGAAAGGAAAGTATAGGGGTTGTTTAAAAGAGAGTGTTAATGACATAACGTAGTGTATTAAAGCGCTTAGGGAACATAGTCACTATTTCAAGCCAAAATAGTCCTACCTGTCCCTTAGCCTACATTACAACCTGTAAAGACCTATTTGATCCTAAGCTTAGAATTCCGATATTAGTAGAGCATTACCCTAAGGGAAAGCCTATGGTCATCAGTTGCAACATAAGAATTCTTTGTGAGAAGTGAGAGCAAGGAGAGTCTTATACCCATGTTTCGAAAATTGCAAAACTGTGAGTGATCATGGGTAATATCTTGTGTGAGACACACATAATTGATGATTTTTGGGTAGTGTTATATGATTCTTTGTGGCTTAACTTGTGGATACGAATTAACCATCCTCACGAGTCTATGTTGGAGGTTGAATTGTTTCTAGTAGTGATCAAGAAACCTACTCTCTGTTAATAATTGTCGTGCATGTCTTGTTGATCATTTTTTGTTGCTATTGTGAAATTCTAGTTAGGTGTTTGCATGGACGTAATATTTTGTTCGAGGACGAACAAAGCTTTAAGTGTGGGGTGGTGATGTTGGGCGTATTTATACCCCTAAGAACCATAATTTACCCATATTTTAGCTAAGTTTGGAGGATAAAATATATAATTCCTGCACTTTTAGTCCATTTTCCTTTAAGTGAGCTAACCTAGGTGATTAGCATGTTTTTCAGGTATTAATGATGAAGATTTCAGCACTTTGTGGACCTTTGGGCAGCAAAGGGAAACTTCACATAAGAGAGAAGGCAACTTTTGGAAGCTTGTGGACTGAATGTGATGCATGGAGAACTTGTCCCGGGCAAAATCAGTAGTTCTAAATACTTAGGCATGCAGCAGTAACTTAGTAGGACAAGGATGTTATAAAAATCCTATTTTGCTGAATTTTTCAGCATTCATTCGATCATTATTATTCAATCATTAGTCATTATTCAGTTTACAGATTCTGTAAGTTTAAGACAGAGAAAAATGCTAAGGCTACACGAACGGCTAAAGGGAAGAAAAACGTCAACCTCTTGTTTGACGCCAAACTCATCCCCATCGTGAGATTATTCTAACTTTGGTATGATGATGATGTCTTCTTTGATTTTAGTTGTACTCATGAGTAGCTAAACTTCTCTGTTAGGGTTATGGAAACCTTGTAACATACTATTTGTTGCTATGAGTTTGTGAATTCTTGATGTGTATGCTACTTATATCATTACACTCTTCGTTTTAATTAAATTCTCATGGTTGCAAACATAGAGAACATGCCATTATAGCATTAACTTGTTCGGGAGAAAAGTTACATGTTTGGAAAAGAGAGTGTGACAAGGAAATAGGGCTTCTAACCTCTATTTACACGTTAATGCCTTAACCGGATTAACTTCTTGGAGAATTTGTACCATTTGTTATACACTTTAGGCTCAGGAGAGCTAAAGTGAAATAAATCTTTGATTGTTGGGAAACACTTGGATTTAGAATTAGAATACGATTCTCTATAAGTGCATGCATGTCTAAATTCCGCGTTACTCATAGTTAATAGAGAAGTAGAAACTACAAGGCGGACATAACCCTAACTTATTATTCTCTGTGATTAACCTTTACTAAACAAGTCATTCATTCGTTACTTTGATATTATTAATTCACGCCTAAATCAAAACCCCCCTTTTTCGTGGAATTTTCGACCAACAGTCTACTAACAATTGCAACACTTCATGATCAAGTATTCCTTATGGGATTCGACACCCAACCCAGTTGGGTTCTATATTTGACAGCGACCGCTTACACTTTTTAACGAGAGTTGTAATTTGGGCGTATCAGTCCACCTTATAGTTTTCAATACTTTCTAACTTTGGGCTTTACGAATTCGTACATGTATCGTGTTTACAGAGAAACGTATTGTATTTAATAACATAATCTAAGTGTTTCTCCACCATCAAGGACTAATTCACTTTAGTTCTCTCGAATCAAAGCATTTACCAAAAACAATTCGAAATCTCCAAGTAGTTAATCCTGCTAAGGCATTAACTTAAGAAATAGGGGTTGGTAATCCTATTTTCTTGTCACTACTCTCGGTTCCAAACATCAACCTTTCTTTCGAACAAGTTGCGTTTTAAGGCATATCATCTATGTTTGCAACCACGAGAATTCAAATTAAGCGAATAGAGTATGATGTAAACTAATCAATGCATAATGAATTCAAAACCCAAAGTGATAGATTGTATGCTACAAGGTTTCCATAACCTTAACTAATAAACTTAGCTACTCATGAATAAAACGAAAAGCATCATAAATATATTCATCATACCAAAAACTAGAAGACGATCTTGGTGTGCGAATAGTGAAACAAGAGAGAAACGTTTTTCTCTATCCACCCTAAGCCTCTATTCCCTTCTCAGAATACTACAGAATAATTAAATAATGAATAAAAATTCAGCATTTAACCCTTTTAATAATCTTTTCTCTCATAATTGCCTTCTAGGTCCCTGAACTAATTATAAATGACAAACTAGTCTTGGACATAGTTTCTGGGCGCCACATTTGGTCCAGGTTGCTACTCTCTCTTGTGTCATATGCCATCCGTATTCCATAGTCCCATAATGTCTTCATCTACCTCATTAATACCTGAAATCATGCTAATCACATCGGTTAGATCAATTACATAGAAGTAGAGTAAAAACATAAGAAACTAGGAACTGTGTTCTCTAAACATAGCTAAAATATGGATAAATTATGGTTCTTAGGCATATAAATACACCCAAGATCACCAACCCACACTTAAAGCTTTGTTCGTCCTCGAACAACATATCCATTTATACATACTACACAAGCCTTACCACCCACAAAGGAAGACAAGATGGTCAAATAGGCTCACACAACAATTATGAACAAGAAGTAGATTCAGGAATCATTACTAGAGACAACCTACCCTCAAGAATAGAATCATTAAGTTGGCAATTTAATGCATATCAATTAAGCATAGAAATCATATAAATTACCCAACCTTCATCAACTATGTGCTCTCACAACAAGAAATATACCCATAATCACTCACAATCATGCAATTTCTAACAAAATGGGTACAAGAATCAAGTTACGCTCACTCTCACAATGAATTCTCAAATTACAAATGATGACCATATGCTTACGCTTAGTGTAATACTCCACTAATATCAGAATGCTAATATTAGGATCATATAGGTCTTTTACAGGTTGTAATGTAGGCTAAAGGATGGGTAGGAACTATTTTTGCCAGAAATAGTGACTATCTTCCCTAAGCGCTTTAATACACTACATTATGCAATTAAGACCAATCTCTAGCAACCAATTTCCACTTTTGCTATCTTCACAGATTTGCTTTTCACCCCAACTCATTAAGCTTAATTAATAACACTATGGTGGGAGTATGAAACCCTTTCACATATTTTTTTTCCACCCTTTTCATGTTACACACCCCTATAATAGCCACCCTCAACTTAAGCAATTTGCCTTAGTTAAGGTGCATAATGTCCAAGAAGGACCAGGGCCAAAACAGGTTCATTGTAACATGTTCGAGATAAAATTTGGAACTTTTTAAACAATTTTTGCTACTCCCAACCAAATCAATTTCACATGCTAATAACTAGACTTTGGGGCATCAATTTTGCCTTTTTCCTCTAATTTTCAAACTCCTAACTCATATTGATTTTACATTAAAGAGCTTAGGAGCTTTTTGGATCAAATTATGGTCTATTAAAGAACGGATTAGGCTACATATGAGGCTAACAAAAGAACAAGATAATGGCTCAACTGGGCTAGCTAAGATAATGTACACAAGTCGGTCAAAAGAAGGTTTGAACAATGACTATCAAAGAAATGCCTAAATCACGTCCTAAACTCACAATCTTTATTTCGCTTTGCACACACACCAGACAAGTTCTAGCATCAGTTGCAATAAGGAATATACAACAGTCTTACAAACTCATGGCACATGGTCAACTCAATTAGGAGAATTATAGATTCTCAACCTAATAGTTACATGAATTCAAATAAAACCAACAATCACAACAAGAGTCACAACTAGAGCCTTGGTGTTTCAAACGTAATGATCTATCACATACTTATGTTATAATGTCATGTGATCCACAAGAATAGCTACATGCAATTAAATGACTAATTTTCTCTTAAGACGATCGTCATCCATCCATCATCGAGAAAAGCACCTAATTATGACTAAATAACTAACAAAATGAAATAAACAAAATAACTAATCCTATCAAGAAGTATACTAAGGAGAAGGTCCTACTTTCTTACAAAACAAGTAGAAAAGTACCCAGCCACCCCACACTTAAGCTTAGCACTGTCCCTAGTGAAAATAACAAGATAAAGAACCTGGATAGTGGTACTTCTCACCTATATTAGGAGTCATGCCACCTGCATGGAGATCATCATTGAAACCATTTTTCCTGTACTCATCACATCACCCATATCATCCATGTCTATCACACATAATCAAATTAACTTTAATTAAGATGGAGATGGTGTAGTCACCACCACATACTTAATTTGTTACTATAAACCAATCAAGTGTTTTTATCGGGTACTCAAACTTCACCGACATACACTTTGACATGGTGCATCAACATTAGTCACAATACAATTCATTCACTTCAATTCCCCCAATTCTATTTCAATGAAGCACTTTTTGAACAGGATCATGCTCTACACTTTCAACCATATCAAGATATACAAAATGCCATCACTTTCACAATATCACCATGGCAAGAATTTAATTCATAATCCTTAATAAATCACTTAGCTATAACATAGAGTCACAATAACTAATGATTAAGAAAGTAAAACATACCTTGAAGATGAAAGTTTGGTGAAAGAAAAGGAAAATTCTTGAGATAGTTAATGTTGAAAGACAAAGAGAATGGTGAGAGCAATCTTATGTAGGTTTGGGGTGAAATAAGGATGACTTTGGGCATTCATGGTGTGGATTCTATTATAGGGTGAGAATTGGGTCGAGTTGATCTAATAAAAAATAGATTATTAGGCAAAACTTGCACTGATAGGCAGCGCCCATGAAATTGCCTAAGCATAAGTAGGCGGCACCTAACCTATCGCCTAAGTGAGGCAGTGAGCATAGGCAATGGAATAAGCGGCGCCTAACCTATCGCCTATGTTGACATAGGAAGCGCCTAAGCTATCGCCTATGTTGACATAGGAGGCGCCTAACCTATCGCCTATCTTGACATAGACAGCGCCTAACCTATCGCCTAAGTGAGGTAGTGAGCATAGGCGATTGGAAATGCGGCGCACTCTTGGTCAGAAAGGTCCATACCACGGGGGCTTTGCCCCCAAACCCCCATCGAGGTCAGTGGTGGGCTTCGGTATCGGTCCTATCGGCCCGATACCTATGCTACCACCACAGACCTCTATAAAAGTCGCACCGCGAAACTTTTTGGGTCAGATTTACATAATTTGAGGCGCGACTCAAATGCGAATCATACTTGATCCTTAAACATTTGACCACTCCAACTTACCTATAATGTTCCCATCACTCCTTAACTTACCACCATTGACATGGCTCACTTCCAAATCAAAATTGGTACCAATCACCTCCTTAGTACTTCATGCACCTACACTTAATCAAAAACAACAAAAATGATTAGAAGGATGGGTTTCCTCCCACCAAGCGCTTAATTTAGTGTTGCGGCACGACCCAATCGACTTTTTCCTCCACCTTGAGGATATGAATTTCACCCCCAACATCACATCCATCTTTTTTCCTTGCTCAAACTGGGGTGGTGCAGAAATTAAGAAATTGAGTAATGGATGATGCATGGTAAACAACTCGGTCTTAAAGTGAGGTGTGTTTTTATGTTGCTTATCAAGTGTAAAATAAAGAATATAGGATTCTTGGTTCCCATCTTCACACTCTTCCACTATTTTAGATGATTCCACGGACAATATATCATCTAAACATAATGTGAAAAAAGGATTCGAGTGAGGCCCAACTAATTCTACTTCAAAATTTACACTATCTACTACACACTCACTTTTACTCACCTTCTCGACATCTTCTTTTCAAATTGGGCTAGAGTCTTTATTAGAGATTTTCTTGGTTTCTTCTTTTGCCTCTAGCACCAAGTCCTTAATCATGGTATCATCTCTCATAGGTTGTTCTGTTGGTTGGGAAGTCACTGAGGATTTCTCAACATCAATATAGAGTTCTCGATCCTCATCTTCACACTCTTTCATTATGCTAAATAATTCCACAAACAAGATATCATTTAAGTATAATGTAGAAGAGTGCTTTGGAATATTGACCTCTATATCCATATCCTCATGAATGACTAGCCTCATGCCTTGATTCATATCACATACAATATCATATGTTTCTTCCTGGAGATCCAACATTCATTGAAACATAGCTTCAATGTCACTCCTTCCGGTGCTTCGTTCTTCCTTTTCTTGACCATAAGACCTGTTAAACTCAAAAGAAGAACTAGAATTTGGGTTAGTGCAATGGGGGGAGGGGGAATTAGGGAAATCACTCCAATGTCCATCTTGACCACCACATAAAGAACAATCATACTCCCGGTAGGATGGAGATGGTGCACACATCTCTCTCCAGGGAGCATATCTACAATCTAGCCAAAAGTGAGGTCCATCACAATATGGACACGGATCATCAAGATAAGATTTCCAACCACCAAGATCATGTTCATTCCACGATGCCATAGTAATAAGTAAACTAAAATAAAAATCTACCTAACATAAGAAATAAAAGAAAACCAAAAACAAATATTTACAATTTTGAATTCAAGCAAGTAGGCTAAAATTCCAAACCAACTCTCTTAAATATAAAAATAAGAAACTTGACTAACAGTCAATTAACACACATAAACTCAATAGACAACCGTATTCCCCGGCAACGACGCCATTTTTGATAACGCTCAATTACACCTCTCTTATGAGAGAGTAAGCGGTCGTTGTCAAATATATAACTCAACTAGGTTGGGGTCGAATCCCACAAGGAATATGGTGCTAATTAAGTTGTATACAGATTAGTTGACTTTTAATCGTTCGTTTTCGTAAAATAAATAGGGAGGATTTGGTTCAGCTGACAAATTAATGGTTTCAGTTTAACAAGATAAAATATGTGTAGTAGTATTCAAATTCAGAGAAATAGCAAGCTAGGGTTATGTCCACCTTGTAGTTTTCAATACTTTCTAACTATGGGCTTTACGAATTCATACATGCATCGTGTTTACAGAGAAACGTATTGTATTTAATAACATAATCCAAGTGTTTCTCAACCATCAAGGACTAATTCACTTTAGTTCTCTCGAATCAAAAGCATTTACCAAAAAAAAATATGAAATCTCCAAGTAGTTAATCCTGCTAAGGCATTAACTTATGAAATAGGGGTTGGTAATCCTATTTTCTTGTCACTACTCTCTTTTCCAAACATCAACCTTTCTTTCGAACAAGTTGTGTTTTAAGGAATATCCTCTATGTTTGCAACCATGAGAATTCAAGATAAGCGAAGAGAGTATGATGTAAACTAATCAATGCATAATGAATTCAAAACCCCAAGTGATAGATTGTATTCTACAAGGTTTCCATAACCCTAACTAATAAACTTAGCTACTCATGAATAAAACGAAAAGAATCATAAATATATTCATCATACCAAAAACTAGAAGACGATCTTGGTGTGCAAATAGTGAAACAAGAGAGAAACGTTTTTCTCTCTCCACCCTAAGCCGCTATTCCCTTCTCAGAATACTACAGAATAATTCAATAATGAATAAAAAATCAGTATTTAACCCTTTTAATAATCATTTCTCTCATAATTGCCTTCTAGGTCCCTGAACTAATTATAAATGACAAACTAGTCTTGGACATAGTTTCTAGGCGCCACATTTGGTCCAGATTGTAGTTTCTAGGTGCCACATTTGGTCCAGGTTTCTACTCTCTCTTGTGTCATATGCCATCCACATTCCATAGTCCCATAATGTCTTCATCTACCTACTTAATACCTGAAATCATGCTAATCACATCGGTTAGCTCAATTACATAGAAGTAGAGTAAAAACATAAGAAACTAGTCACTTTGTTCTCTAAACATAGCTAAAAAATGGATACATTATGGTGTTTAGGCATATAAATACACCTAAGATCATGTCCCCATGGGGTGCACCGGTGTTGTTCTTGCGAAAGAAGGATGGTTTCTTTTATATGTGTATTGACCGTAGATAGTTGAATAAAGTGACGGTCAAGAACAAGTATCCTCTTTCAAGGATAGATGACTTATTTGATCAGCTGGAAGGTGCCAAATTATTTCCAAAGATTAATCTTTAGTATGGTTATCATCAACTTAAGATTAGGGAGGTATATATCCCTTAGATAATATTTTGTACCCTGTATAGGCACATTGAGTTCTTGGTTATGTCATTCGGTTTGACTAATGCCCTGATGACATTCATGGATTAGATGATTATGGTCTTCTGTCAGTTTTTGGATTTTTTTGTCATTGTTCTCATTGATGACACTTTGGTGTGCTCTAAGAGTATGTTGGATTATGCTAATTACCCATGTGTGGTGTTGCAACCCTTGAAAGACCAACAGTTGTATGCCAAATTATCGAAATATGAATTTTTGTTGAACACTGTCACTTTTTGTGGTCATATTATTTCTAGTGAGGGGATCATGGTGGATCCACAAAAGGTGGCAGTTGTGAAGAAGTAGCCTAGATCTATGCTCCAAATGATATTCAGAGCTTCTTGGGATTGGCCGGGTATTATAGCAGGTTTAGGGAGAGTATTTTTTATGATAGCTTCCTCATTGAATAAGCTTACTTAGAAGAGGGTAAAGTTCTCTTTGTCAGATACTTATAAGGGTAATTTGGAGAAGTTGAAGGATAAGCTAACTTTGAGTTCGTTTTTTACTTTGCCTAAAAGCAATGAGGGGTTTGTGGTTTACTGTGATACGTTCAAAGTGGAACTTTCTTATGTTCTGATACACCATGGTAAGGTCATTTCCTATGATTCTAGGTAGTTAAAGGTGCATAAGAAGTACTATCCGACTCATGATTTATAGCTTTTAGCAGTTGTGTTTGTGTTGAAAATTTGGCGCCATTATTTGTATGGAGTGCACGTGGACATATTTTCTAATCATAAGAGTCTAAGATATGTTTTCACTCAGACAGATCTTAATATCAAGTAGATAAGATGTCTTAGGATTCTCAAGGATTAGGACATGAGTGTTCAGTATCATCAAGCTACGGCTAATGTTGTGGTTGATTTTGTGGAAAATGTTTGGTGTATCAACAAGTTAAAGTTGAAACATAAGGCCTAGAGGCTTATATCAGAGGTTGAATTTCTTGAATGGAATTGGGAAGTGATCAACATGGATTTCATTACCGGTCTTCCTCAGCCTCAAATCCAATAGAATTCAATTTGGGTCATCGTGGATATGGTGACAAAATCGGCTCACTTCTTTCCAGTAAGGACTAAATTTCAGCTAAGGATTATGCGAGTTTGTATCTTAATGAGATTGTAAAGTTGCATTGGCTGCCTGTTTTGATCATCTCTGGTCGTGGTACGCAGTTTTCATCTCACTTTTGGCAGTCATTTCAGAAAGAGTTGGGGACTAAGGTTAGTTTGATTACTGCTTTTCACCCGCAGATGGATGGGTAAGTAGAAAGGACCATTAAGACGTTGGAAGATATGCTTCGTACAGGTGTAATTGATTATGGTAGTAATTGGGTTGAGCATTACCCCTTATTGAGTTTGCTTATAGCAAGAGCTATCATTTTAGGATTGGGATGGCCTCTTTTGAGAAATTTTATGGTAGGAGGGGTAGATCTCCTATTGGGTGGTTCGATCTTGGTGAGGTGGATATGTACTACCTGAAATTTTTTTATCAGTCTATGGAGAAGGCAAAGGTGATTCGGGATAGGCTTAAGGCTTCCCAAAGTCATCAAATATCCTATACGAATGTAAGGAATATGGACTTAGAATTTGAGGTTGGGATAGGGTGTTCCTATAGGTGTCTCCCATGAATGGAGTAATGTGGTTTAGGAAAAAGGGAAATATTAATCCCCAGTATATTGGTCCTTATGTGCTTTTGAGGAGGGTTGGTAATGTTGCGTATGAATTATATTAGCCTTCTTATTTGAGCTCCATTCATTAGGTATTACATTTTTCTATGTTAAGAAAGTATATAGGTGATCGTTCATTGATTGTTCCCTAGGAAGATTGGGTATCTCAGATTTCTTATCTTATGAAGAGATCCTGGTAGAAATCTTTGATCGACATGTCCGCCGATTGTAGATCAAGGATGTAGCTTCAGCTAAGGCTCTATGGTGGAACCACAGGGTGGACAAAGTTGCATGGGAAGTGGAAGAGGGCATGAAGTCCAAGTATCGGCTTTTGTTTTCTACTCCGTATATTCATGCGGAAGGTATGTGTTCTTAATCATATCTTTGTTTTCTAACTTTGTTAAAGGAAGGTTTATTTCCTTAAATCTTTGTTTTCCAACTTATTTAAAGGTTGGAATAGTTATTTTGGGGTATAAATCATGCTTGTTCTACCTTGTCCTTCATTCGGGGATGAATGATCCTAGTGTAGGAGAACCTTGGGTTTTAGACCTTAAAAAATTTCTTATGTTTTGGCTTCTGGACATTATACGACTAAGGGGTACTAGTCTTGGTATAAGTTACAACTAGGGTTCGTAAGTAGTGTTGGTATGTTAGTTTCTATCCAAGGTATGATTGGAACATACTAGTCGTATGTTATGGTACGAATGTTAAGGTGTCAATCGTATGTTTCCCTAAGTTTAGTCTAGGTGATTCTACTCTGCCTACGGTATGACTATAAAGTACTTTGTTGTACGGTAGGGTACGGTTTGGATTGGATGGTCATATGTTGTGTTAGCCTCCGAAGTCTACGTTATAATAGTGACAAACTAATAAGTGTATCTTTTAAGGATATTGGGACTGCTAATGTTTGAAAGTCATAAAAGAAGTCGACTCTAGGAATGGAAGGACATTAATTCACAGTCTATGGCATCCAAGTAAATTAGTCACAATGGGAACAAATGGAAGGAGAATATCATCCCAAAAATCACTGAAAATTAGATCAATAACCTCCAATTAAAAGAAGATAAAGGATATTGGAAGATTGAAGGGTATCTAACACAATGATATGAAGGATCACAACATCCAAACATTATAGAAAGCAAATTAATAAAATATCTTTGAAATAGAAAAAAGATCACAATCCCAGAATCATAGCAGACCAAATCAAAACATAAAGGAAGAAAGGCCACAACCAGTACATGGACATATTTGATATTGACATGTATAATTGTGGAAACTGCACCACGTATGGACATATCTGATATGGACATACATTATGGTGCCATCCCTCAATCAAGGAATCAAGTAAAATTCTTGATTTAGAAGAAATCTCTTAGATTTCCTCATGAAGAATGGAAATAGAAGACTATAAAAGAAGAAGACTGAAGATGGACACGGGTTACGCAACATGAAGAAGAAAATTCAAAGTGTCTCAATCTTAGTCTCATAAGGCTTTGTAACTTTTAGTTTACAATTGTTATATAAAGAGTAGGATCGAGTAAAATTTGGAACATCAACTGAAGCTAGTTAAAAAGATCTGAAGAGAAAAATAAGTCTTCAGAACTTGTTTTCTATCATTGTACTCAATCCCAACATTGAACGATCTAAGGAAACTTTAAAACCCAATCGGACTGGAAGTAGGTACCACATTGGTGTTCCAAAATACGATAAATCTATGTGTTATTACTTTATGTTTTCCTATTAATTTTCTTAATTATTTCAAATCTAATCTTTTTTACAAAGTGCACTGATCTGCAGGCGAGTCAACTTTGAGGAGTAAGTAGTCGACTCAAAATAATTTTAGTTCACCCCCTCATGAATTACAATTAGTATAAGAGCACGTCTCACCAACAACATTGTGTAACTGCAAATGACCAAATATCAAATGACAATTTATCAAATTCCAAATGCTCTTCTTCAGGATGGGCACTCCTCCACAGGAACACCATACTTTAATGGACAACATTACTTTTATTGGAAAAATAAGTTCAGAATCATTGCCCAATCAAATGTCTTCCAATCATGGGTTATTATCAAGAAGGGTCCAAAGCCGATTCCATAACTTAATGATAAGTCAAAGTACAAAGACAAAGGATCTGGCAGTTCCGACATATAAGATCTTAAGAGCTTTGAGGTCACCAAAGAGAAAGTAAGAGGTAATTTACTCTAATTCACGTGATATAAGTTTGCTTCTTTGTGCAGTTAGTGGAGAATAACACGACAAGTTATCAACCTTCGAGACTCCAAAAGAAATATGGGACAAATTGGAGGTAACCTATAAAGGTACCACCAAAGTCAAGAAGTCAAAAATTGTTGCTCTGGTCAATGAATACGACCTTTTCAAAATGCAAGAGAATGAATATATTGAAACAATGTTTTCCAGATTCAGTATGATCGTATGCAAACTAAAATCACTAGGGATGATCTATCGACATAGCCTACAAGTCTAGAAGCTGGTCCAAAGTCTCCCAAAGATTTGGAAAACCAAGACTGTCATTCTAGAAGACAGAGATCTTCACAACATGACATATGACAAACTACGGGGTAACCTTATTATATATGAGAAAAATTATATGAATAGGTACCACAAGGAAGGAAAAAGAAACCAGTAGCCTTCAATATTTCTCCAACCGAAGAAGTGGACATTCTGTAAGATATAAATAGTGAAGGAATGGCTCTCATTAATTGTGTAGTAAGGAAAATCACGAGATAGAGACATCAAAGATCCCAAGGAGCTAAGAATGATGATTCCACAAGAAATGATGATCGATGATACTATGTGGAAGGCTTGGTCACTTTTAAAAAAACTGTCCTGAGTTAAGGAGAAGATCAGCCAGAAAAAATGAAAACTTTGGGGCCTGGAGTGCTGAAGATAAAATTGAAGAAAAAGTAGAAGCCAAAAATTTATGCTTTATTTCAGTAGGTAAATCTAGTGAGGAACAGGTCTACAAGAGATATAAGAAAATAATATAGGTCATTGATAGTGAATGTTCCAGACACTTGACTAGAAAGAAAGAAAAATTTTCTGCACAAGAGAAAATTGATGGGGGATCAGTAAGGTTCGGTGATAATGCTAGTGGATGTGTCATCAGAGTTGGCCTAGTAAAATTCAACTTATCATGCGAATTCAAGGAAGTATATCTATTAGATGGTCTCAAACATAATCTACTAGACATCAGATAGCTTTGTGATGCCAGATTCAAATTACTCTTTAAAGCTGAGAATTGATCAATCAAACACGACAAAAGAGACATCTCTCTTATCAATGAACACGTTGACAAAATTTACATCTTAAATATTCCTTATTTTACTACCTTAACTTGTCTCACTGTGCAATCCAACGATACATGGTTGTGGCATAAAAATCTTGGGCATGCTAATATGCATATCATTAAAAATTATCCAGACTCAAATTGGTAAAAGGTCTGCCAAAAATCAAATGTAAAATGGATCACTTCTGTGATGCTTTCCAATTGGGTAAGTAGACCTGAACATCATTCAAAGTCATAGACATGTCTCCTCTACCAAACCTCTTTAAACAATCCACATGGATCTGTTTGGCCCCATAAAAACTGCAAGCATAGGTGGAAAAAGATATGTTTTTATCATAATTGATGATTATTCATGTTTTACTTGGATAATGTTCCTTGCTCATAAACATGAAGCATTCATAAATTTTGGAATTTTTTGTAGAAAGGTACATAGAGAAAGGTACATAGAGAAGCTGAACACCTCATCACTTATGTTCATAGTGATCTCGGAGGAGAATTTTAAAATAAGTCATTTTACTGTTCTTAGAATGAATATTCTCAGAATTTCTCATCACCTCGGTCCCCTCGACAAAATGGTGTAGTAGAGCAGAACAACCGGTTTATCTAGGAAACTGCCAGGACAATGTTGTTAGAACATAATATTCTAGATCATTTTTGGGCAGAAGCAGTAAGCCCCAGTTGTCACATCATCAATAAGTGCTTGATCCAACCTATCCTAAAGAAAATGGCCTATGAACTCTAGAGAGAAAAGAAGCCCAACATTAGTTATTTCCATTCTTTTGGCAGCAAATATTTTATTCATAACAACGACAAGAACAACTTGTGAAAGTTTGATATATGAAGTGACGAAGGTATATTTCTTGGGTACTCTCCCACTAGTCGTGCCCACAAAGATTTTAATAAAAGAATCATGTATGTTGAGGAATCCATGCATATTGCATTTGATGAATCTAATCACTTCTCCACGAGTTTTATTATTGATAAAGAACAGGTGTAAAACTTACAATCTGAAGAAAGTAATAGCAAAATCCATAAGATATCAAAAGATAAGTTGACTACACCCTCCCAAGAGTTGACTCCTAAATCAGAAATAGTAAAGCTATGTTCCAAAGTAGTGGAAGCATAATTCTAGGAATCCAAATGAACTCATCATAGAAAATCCAGAAGATAGAGTGCAAACAAGAGCATTATTAAGGAGACAAGCAATTGTTTCCCTTGTTTCTAAAATTAAACCCAAGAAAACCGATGAATCCCTAAAAAATGATTAGTGGGTTAAAACTAAGAAGAAAGAACTAGATCAATTTGAATGAAATCAAGTCTGAACTTTAGTTTAAAGACCTAGAAATTACTCGGTAATTGGAACAAGATGGGTCTAAAGAAATAAATTAGATGACGAAGGTAAAGTTATCACAAATAAATCCAGACTTACTGATCAGGGCTAATCCTAGTAGGAAGGTATTGATTATGATGAGAATTTTGCCCCCGTGGAAAGGTGAGATTCAATACAAATCTTACTAGCTTTTGCCTCATTCAAATACTTTAAGTCATATGAAATTGACGTAAAAAGTGCTTTCTGAAATGTTTTTATTCATGAAAAAGTTTTTGTGAAACAATGTAATACTCTGTACTTTTCCTAGTTCAGATCAGATCATAGTGCATGCATAAGAGGCTTAGAACCTGAAAATTTCACTAAGTGTTGATGACTTAGTCTTATTTTTTGCCTCTTAACTCTGAGGGTTTTAAACTAACCTTCTCGACCCTAAGATGTATGTTTTTGAGTTAATACATATTCAAGGGCGTAAGGAGTACGCCTCAGAAAGTTTTGTATTTTTTGGACGAGATTTGGGCATGATTAGTTTTATATTCAGAACCTCAATACGATAGTGGTGCATCGTACTAAGTATAGTGATGCTCCATTCACCACATCGTGGTGCCCCTTAAATCAACATTCTAATTACAAATTTAAATTCCTGAGGGGAAGTTACGTCTTTTTCCCTCAACCTAGTCCATAAAAACACAATATTATGTTTCAGTTAAGGCATTATTTGCCCATTCTCCTTGAATTTTCTATCAAATAAATCATAAAATTCTCTAATGAACAACTACTTCAATTACATTCTCGTCAAGATAAACCATGAATCCAAGTTCCCAATCTGAGAATTTTCAAGAAAGCCTTCAAGGTCGATTATCTCTAAGGCTTTCAAGGTCAAGACTTCTACACAAAGTCAATTTTATTAAGGTATGTGCGGTTATGAACAAGGATACTCTTTTATACTTATTCCCAAAACTTATTTTAAAATTAAGATTATATGAATTACAAATTAGGGTTCATACCCAAACTACCTTGTTTTGTGTTTATGAATTTATAAAGTGATTTGAGTATCGATGTGCATATTTATTCTCATCTATTTATGCTTTGACATGAATATTTATATTATGGATTGAATTTTATTATCTTGTCTTGATATTTTTGAAAGATTTCAAGATGATTATTGAGAATGAAGCTTTACTATTAGATTTTGAGAATTGGATTGTATATGCCCTAAACCCTAAGTATAAATTTTGAGATTTCAAGAAGGATATGATCTTAAACTTCTTTGATAATTTTATACCAAGACTTAAAGTAAAGTTTGATCTCTTGATCATAAGCTAAGAAATGGAAGCCACATTTGTTCATCTTGAACATGATTTTAAGAAAAGAGAAGCATAAATGATTTTCATTATACAAATCTGTGTGCTATTTTAAGATGGATTTCCTAAAGTATGAGCATATAAGTAATATGGGAGTAGTACTTAGAACCGAGTATGATATGATTCCGAGGTCGCATGACCCAGGAGTACGTACCACCATAAGTTTAAGTTACAATATGGGTTAAGTCAGTGATAACTAAGATTAAGGTTCTATTCTGATTGCAAGGGTAGGACTTCTCTCCCCAATGTGGATAATACTTTGGACTCCATGGTTTATCTCGGTTAGAAGAACCTTCTTAAAAAGGAATAAAAGTACATCCTTAGAACTAAGTGTTATGACTCACAAATTTTATCTTTATGCTTTATTACTCATGTATATTTTTTTGAAGTCTTCATTTTATTAACGCCCAAAGTAAGTCATTTACACTTAGCATGCATTATTTTAAAGTCTAAGTGCATATTGAGTTATTGTTTTACCTACGCATTCACCCCCACCTACTAAGTACATTCCATAGGTACTAATCACATATACGTCTATGTGTTGCATTGATTTATAATGTAGATTTTTGTGCTCAATTCTAGCAGCATGATTGACTACAGGCATTTCCACCTACATACCGATGTTCGGTAAGTCCTCATAGTTTGAGGACCCATTTTATATTTCTTAGATATTGATAAAGTATTTTAGTTATTTGATATCTTTTAAGTTCGGGTCAGCTCGGGCTTGTCCTAGTGGCTCTTTAGTTAGAAGTATAGGCTTGTTCGACTATTTTTTATTTTAGATTCAGAAGTGTTTGTTTACAAGATTTCCAAGTTTAAGATTGTCAGTTACGATATTAATTCATTTATCTTAAGATTTCATATGTTAAGTAAATTTTTATAATGAGTTCCAAGTTTAGAAGGCCTAAAGGGTTAGCTTGGGACTACTCATAGTCTTAAGCTCCGTGTGACTCCCAGGGGCTACTTCTAGTTCATTGAAACTTGGAATTAGAGCCTAAAGTTTCTAAAAAGTCCTAGAGAGTCAGAAAATCCGCATTACAAAAAGTGTTGATCATGGTTGTGAAGCGTACCACATTTATGACCAAGAGGATACTGGACGAGTTAAGAATAATTATTTTTTCATGATCTATCGTGTTTACTATTTTCTCTATCTTCCTTAACTCATTCTTTTATGTGAAAAAATATGCTTCCTCACTGATCCAATGCATGTAGAAATGGTGACCAACCACCCCTGTGCGCTGACCCTCTGAATGAAAACATATCTCATGCTAAATTTTGGGTTGTATTTCAGCAATTGGACCAAGCTATGAATGCCAATGTTCAGGGAAAACAATAAGTGATGGTATAACTTCATCACAATGGTAATATATCTGCAACCAGGATTCATGATTTCAGGAGGATAAACCTATAATACCCCATATTTTCGTGCTAAAATTCTAACCATCGATCCTACGCGTCTAAGCTCTAATCAAAATAATTTGAGTGTGAATACAAGTTTCATGATCATTATCCTAGTCTATGTAGTGGTTTATAGGTGAAAAATTTTCATAGCAATGACCTAGAACAAAGTTGAGCAAAGACCAATTGATTCATCCAAAGTTTGTCATTCGATTCTACAAGGGTCAACTTTAAACGTATATGTATCATAATATACATTGAATTTTTCATACCAAGAACTTTAAAATTGAATATAATTGAATTATCTTTCCAACGATACCAATTTTGTAAAAATCCAATACTCGAGCGAAGAGTTATGCCTATTTTCGTAAGAGGCAGTAAGGGTGTGCGATAGGCAATGCAGCGCATACTTAAATGTGTACGATAGGCAATGCACTGCATACCTCACTTTCAAGTGCCAAAAACACCCTATATATGTCTATAACACGGGATTAAACTCCCACAACATCAAAATAAGTTTACTTTCTCTCAAAATCACTAAGAAAACCTTTAGGGTTTCAACATAAAAACCCCAATAGCTAGAGATTCAACCGTGAGAATTCTATAATTTTTACATATTTGGAATCCCCTTTATGAAGGCTATGAGGGATACCCAAAAGTTCGTGAATAGCATTATGTCATTCGGAAAGTCATTCAAAGCTTCAAGTTTAAGGTATGTGGGGTTTTTCAACAAGAACACTCTTCCGTTCTTGTGCCCAAAAATATTTTTATTTTATGAAGTTATGGATTTTTACATGTTCTATCTTGAATTTGAAGCATAAATTTATACTCTACATTGATTCTCATGAGACTATGATACTTTTGATATTTTAGAAGTGGAATTATATGAGAATGATGATATTATTGTACAAAAAGCTGAAATTTCTAGATTTTAAAGTAAATGATGACAAGCATGATTCTTGAGAGATTTTATCGTGATATTGATATATGGGTCTTCGAACCCCCTTTGAAATTGTACTTTGAGAAATTATGTGCTATAAGCACAATGATATTTGAATCCCAAAGTTAATTTTCTTTACAAAGATGTATGATTTGATATGCTTTACTACGAACTTGAATATATGAATTTTATACCTTACGATGTTTCATGAGAATGTTGATATGATTACCAATAAAGATGAAAATTTAAGTTTTACGTGATTATTTTTATGCTTATGTCATAAAGTATGAAACTTTGGAAGGTTTTATGGTGATATTGATGTATGGGTTTTTGGAACCCTATTTGAGTTTATTATTTTGAGAAATCATATGTTATAACTACCTTGAAAATTAAATTAGTTGAAATGATGAAGAAGCTTTGACCGTTCGGTCGTAAAAAGGTGTGTTTTTGAACTCGAGATGAGAAAAGAAATCCACTTTTATTGATTATTATAAAAATGGTAGCATGATGACTCCCATTGTGAATTGTTAAAATGTTTGTTAGTGACTTTTCTTTTGAAAAGATCTGAGCTAAGTCCTGGAGTAGTCTTTAGCACCGAGCGGGAGGTATAGCAGGATTTGGTACTTCCCTAGAACTACGTGCGCCCATAGGATGTGAGCCAAAGGCTGATTTATATAGTGATCACTAGTGTTTGAATTGACGACTTAAGGTCCTACTCCGATGGCAAGGATAGGATAGCTCTCCCCAATGTGGGTAAGACATTGGACTCCATGTAGCTCACATGGTTTATATCGGTTGTAAGAGACTCCCAGTGTGTGTGCGTATTCTTCTATATGAGATGAAAATATAATTGCTTAAAAGATTGAGTTTGAGAAAGTCATTGTTTTCGAAACATTTAAAGACTATATATTCTAAAGAGACTTGTCATGAGATTTGATTGCTTTGATGAATTGAAATTGGGATGAAAGTGAATTGAGATTTATTATGATGACTCACATGTTTCACCCAATATATTTTACTCTCTTATGGTTATGATGATTTTAATTCGAGCTAAGTGAGTCATTTATATCAGCATGCAGAATTTTATAAATTGTGATGATATTAAGATATTATTTTATATATGCATTGCACCCCCATATACTCGGTACACTCCATGGTACTGACCCATATATTCATATGTGGGGTACATTTTCTCAGAATGTAGGAACAAGGTATAGTATGCACCTTCAGATCCAGTCAGTTCGTGGTATCCAGTCAGCAAGTGATGAGTTCTTTTGATCAAGAGTTTGGGTCAGTTATACAGAACTAATAGTGTTGTATTTTCTTTATTCAGTCATATTGAGTTGGGATAGTCGGGATTCATGACCCGACTACCTACAGTCAGTACTAGTAGAGGCTTCATAGACAGTCAGTAGAAGTTGATGTACTCCATTTCAGTTTTGGTTGTAAAGGCAGAATTGTAATCTTGTAAATTCGATTTTGTATTGATCAAATTCAGAAAAGAGTTATTTTCCGTAGATTTGTATAGATTTATACTTTTTTCAGGTGCTTATGAGTTATGATAGTAGAAGGGTTAGCTTAGGGTCACTTGTGATCCTAAGAACCATGTGACGTCTCAGGACCCAATTTTGGGGCGTTACAAACTTTGTATCTGAGCACAAAGTTCAAGTGTCCTAGGGAGTCTATGAAGCCATGTCTAGTAGAGTCTTGCGGAACGGTATGGAGACGTCTGTACTTTTCTTCGAGAGGTTACAGGGCATTTATGAAATGTCTCCATTTTTTCAAGTCTTAAATCGTGCAATAGAAAAGTTCTCTAAGAAACTTATACAGATTCTCATCTTACTCTATTCAGGTCATCTCTACCTTATTTTCAAGGTATCAAAAATAGTGAAGCTTAAATCTCTACAGATTGTTATATTCTTGTAAGCGACCTTGAAAAATATCCCATCAGTGCTTTTGAGTTCCAAAAACTGAAGTGCTTTATCAGGCCTATAGAAATCGTGCACTAAGCCCGAGTCAGATATGCTTTCAAATTTCTCCTTAGAATCCATAATGATAATCTATACTTCTCTATCTATGTACTGTTCTTGAGGTAACATGTTCAGCAAGTTCCAATTTCCTCCCCAGATAATGCTCTTATATTTGCTGGCAGAAGTTTCAAAAGTTTTATAAAGTGGCTTGAGAGGAGACTTCTAGTGTGTTATAAGTCCTTCAAATTTAAGTTATTCCCTCGTTCTTATGAGTTATTTAATTAAGACAGAGTAAGGTGTATTCTTAGATAGTTGAATGTTGTGTGTCAAGTTTCTATCTCTTGTATTAGTAATCTTGTTATCATTATGTTTGTGAAAAATCAAAGTCTAATAAAGTCGTGTGAGGACTATTTCGATTCACTAGCATAGTTGCTTTGTTATTCATATAATTTTCTTAACTAAAACACAAAATCAAAGTCTAGTGAAGCCGTCTGAGGCCTATTTCGATTCAGTAGCAACTTGTTGTTTATCTTGTTATTCTGGTGTTAGTTGAAAGTGTGGGTTTCTGTGTAGTGACAGAAGTAGTAACGTTTAGTTGAAAGTCTTGTGTTAGTTGAACTTGTGTGTTTAGAAGTGTAGTGTCAAGAATGGTGGTAAGGCCGGTTTAATATGTATAGTTGAATTTTTTCTTATGATTGAATTAGTAATGAAGTGATATACCCCTGTTTGTTAGTTTAGTGAAGTTAGAGAAGGAGATTATTAGCTAAGGTGGGTTGTTGTTTGCTTGAAGTATGAAAAGAGTTATTGATGGTATTTGTTGTGCTAGGAAAGTATAGGTTTTGATGGAAGTACTTGGTGGTTGAGTATTGTTAATTTAGGCTTTCCTGAGATTGCAAGAGGAAATTTAGTTGAAATTTATAGAGCTATGAAAGTAATTTAGGTATGAATATGGGTAAATAGTAATGATGTGAAGGAGAATGTGTTAACGGATTATGAATAAGATAGGCCATATGATTATGATCGATTGTCATCATGTACTAGTTTTTCTTAATGTTGGGAGCTATAGTTTTGAAGTGAGAATTGTGTGTGAGATTGGGTTGTAAAACATGTTTAGCACTAGACATTAAGTTTGAACAGTTAATGGTTCAGTTATTGATGCTAGTTATATGGAGGTGATCTAGTAGGCCTGAACAGTGTATGCAAGAGTGTAAGATCATGTGTTCATAATTAAGTATGGTGTAGAGGTGTGCCTAAGGTGCTATGGGGCTGCATTATTTTTCGAGGATTATTGCATATTGTGGGGTTAGTAGTAACGTTGAGTTTCTAGGTGGAGAAAGTCTAGTTAGATAATTTATGATGTTCTTGATAGCTAAGTGAAGGAGTTATGATTGAAGATGTTGAGCCTTTTTAATATGATTATTATTCTCATGGTTTGGGAAAAATATAAGTATAGAAGTGTGATCTTGGTAGGCTATGATTATGTGATTAGAGATGTATATATGTTTGCAAATGAGAGTGTAAGTCTTTGATGATGATTATTGAAGCTAGGAATTAAGGATGACATATGGATGGGTTGTTCAAGAATGAAGTCGGTAGTTCGAAATTAGTTTATTCTTGTGAGTTTAGCATTTATGTGTAGATAATAGTATGATGAAATTATAGCTTAATCTCGAGGATATGGAGTAGACCATCATACTTAGAATACCAGCTTTGACCTAAGGGGGAGACGGTTAGTGAAGAACCAAACAAAGTTGTGAGAATTGGATTGTGATACATGTCAATAATGAGTTATGATGAGATAGTGATCCCTTCCTACTCTAGAGCATTCCTTGGATTTCAGTCATTATAACACCAAATCCATCACTTGTGGGATAAATCCATGCCATATGCCTATGCTTATACCCATCATGTATGCTCAAGCCCATTCTCAGCTTCTAGCAAGTATGTAACAGCTTCACTCTGTGATTCAAATTATCTCTCATGAGTCTATGAACTCCAGTATTATGTTGAATAGCTCATGATAAGTATGAACTCATGTTTCAGAGTATGACCAATTTTTCTAAACTCATGATACTAGTAAAGTTTGCATTATATCATGCATGTCCTCAGCTTAGATTTCTTTAATGAATCCATGCCTTTGATATTTTATTCCTCAGGACAAAGATAAGTGTTAATGTTATGTATTGTAGTTTTTGTGCTTCAGGTACTTATGTGTTAGCCCTTTGGTGACCTCTTCCTATGCTAAGATTGTGGCGATGATAGTAGATAAGCAATGGTTTATATGTAAGAGAGTTGATGACCCTCATTAAGAAAGATTATTTATGCTTTTCTATCTAAGGCAAAAGTGTGAAGTAAGATTAAGGACAAGTCTTTGATACATGTCATGGTTAGTTAGAAATTGTGTGTATGTTTTTAAGAATAGTGCAAGAAAATTGTGGTTGATAAAGGTTTAGAGAATATACGAAGTATGCCTTTAGGGTATTTACCTTAAAGTTATATGTGATTTTTAATGATTGGCTTGAATGTCATGTTGGGTGTAAGATGATGAATGCAATATGCGCTAGTGAATCCATATCAAGAGTTTTGAATTAGTCATTGAAGTGGTAAGGTATGTTATTCTTAAGGTGTGATCTCTAAGAAGATATAGAATATTGAATCGTGTGGTTTAGACTAGTATTTTGGAGTGACATGTTGTATCTTATGATTTTTGAGTTAGTCCTGACATTGGCGAGAGGACTTAGTTTACTTTAGACCTCGCAGAAAGATTTATCAATGCCCATGTGAGAATTATGAGTTGAATCAAATGAGTATGGTATTTAAGGGGAATAGTATAGTCGAGAGAGCATTCGAGAAGTGATGCTAAGCTTGAAAGTAAGAATTTGTGTTTCCTATGGCCTAGCAATCCTATCCTAGTTTATGAGTTATATAATTATATTCCATGCTATAAAGTTATATCAATGTTGTAATTCCTTAGTCAAATGTCTTGTTCAGAGCATGCCCAAAATTCTTTGCTCCTTAATGTCAATAGAATTTCGTAGAAAAGTGCTAAAGAAATACTCATTTGAGTATGGGTAGTCAGTATGATCCAGTCCATATAGCTTGTAATCTAGTTTAGCAAGCAAGGAGATAAGATCCTATAGATTCTTAATTTTTGTCACCTAGTCTTACTATCTGCAGTCTCATACGTATGTACATTCCAAGAGGTAATGTGTTTGTGTCCAATTAAATTATGAATTCAGCTCAGTTCATGCATCAGTTTCAGTTTCAGATATTAAGTTATGATTCAGTTCGTAAGTATCCTGTGTAGTATCATAGTCTTCCTAGTATTTTCATCAAATTATTATCATTCGGGGACGAACGATCCCAAGAGGGGGATGTTGTAATACCCCGAGTTTTCATTCCATAAACCTCTCATCCTTTCTCATGAGATCAGATCCAGTGCAAAGTAATGGTTACTCATAAGTTGACACTCTCATTTCTATCTTAGCCATATAGTTATTTTTCTTGAGGATTGATGCACTTACAGACCAGTTCAGTAGCTCATTATTCTTGAGATCCAGTGGTTCAGTTCTATTAGTTACACATGATAGCTTGAAGACTAATATCCCTTTGTGTTTCAGGTTAATTATCCACATTCGAGGATGAATGTTCCCAAGGGGGAGATAATGTAATACCTTATATTTTCGTGCTAAAATTCTAACCGTCGATCCTACACGTCTAAGATCTAATCCATACAATTTGAGTGTGAATACAAGTTGCATGATCATTATCCTAGTCTATGGAGTGGTTTAGAGGTGAAAAATGTTCATAGCAATGACCTAGAACAAAGTTGAGCTAAGACCAAATGATTCATCCAAAGTTTGACATTCGATTCTACAAGGGTCAACTTTAAACATGTATATCTCTTAATATACATTAAATTTTTCATCCCAAGACCAATCAAATTGTAGATAATTGAATTAAATTTCCAACGATACCAATTTTGCAAAAATCCAATACCCAAGCAAAGTGTTATGCCTATTTTCGTGAAAGGTAGTAAGGGTGTGTGATAGGCAATGCGGCGCATACTTAAATGTGTGCAATAGGCAATGCACTTAATACCTCACTTCCAAGTGAAAAAAACACCCTATATATGTCTATAACACGGTATTAAATTCCCACAACATCAAAATATGTTTACTTTCTCTAAAAATCACCAAGAACAACCTTTAGGGTTTCAACATAATAAACCCAATAGCTAGAGATTCAACCGTGAGAATTCTATAATTTTTACATATTCATAATCCCTCTTACAAAGTCTACGAGGTACACACAAAAGTTCGTGACTAGCATTACGTCATTCGGAAAGTCATTCAAAGCGTCAAGTTTAAGGTATGTGGGGTTTTTCAACAAGAACACCCTTTCGTTCTTGTGCCCAAAAATATTTTTCTTTTACGAAGTTATGGATTTTTATATGTTCTATCATGAATTTGAAGTATAAATTTATACTCTACATTGATTTTCATGAGACTATGATACTTTTGATATTTTAGAAGTGGAATTATATGAGAATGATGATATTATTGTACAAAAAGTTGAAATTTCCAGTTTTTAAAGAAATTTATATATGTTTATGATGACAAGCATGATTCTTGAGAGATTTTACCGTGATATTGATATATGGGTCTTTGAAGCCCCTTTGAAATTGTACTTTGAGAAATTGTGTTATAAGCACAATGAGATTTGAATCCCAAAGTTAATTTTCTTTACAAAGATGTATGATTTGATATGCTTTACTACGAACTTGAATATATGAATTTTATACCTTATGACGTTTCATGAGAATGTTGATATGATTAAAAATAAAGCAAAAAATTTAAGTTTTACGTGATTGTTAAGTTTTACGTGATTGTTTTGATGCTTATGTCATAAAGTATGAAACTTTGGAAGGTTTTATGGTGATATTGATGTATGGGTTTTTGGAACCCTATTTGAGTTTATTATTTTGAGAAATCATATGTTATAACTATCTTGAAAATTAAATTAGTTTAAATAATGAAGAAGCTTTGACCTTTCGATCGTAAAAAAGGGTGTTTTTTAACCCGAGATGAGAAAAGAAATCCACTTTTATTGATTATTATAAAAAGGGTAGCATGCTGACTCCCGTTGTGAATTTTTGAAATATTTGTTAGTATATTTTCTTTTAAAAAGATCTGAGCTAAGTCCAGGAGTAGTTTTTGGCACCGAGCGGGAGGTATAGCAGGATTTGGTACTTCCCTAGAACTACGTGCCCCGTAGGATATAAGCTAGAGGCTTATTTATATAGTGATCACTAGTGTTTGGATTGATTATTTAAGGTCCTACTCCGATGGCAAGGATAGGATAGCTCTCCCCAATGTGGGTAAGAAGTTGGACTCTATGTAGCTCACATGGTTTATGTCGGTTGTAAGAGACTCCCAGTGTTTGTGTGTATTCTTCTATCTGAGATGAAAATATAATTTCTTAAAAGATTGAGTTTGAGAAAGTCATTGTTTTTGAAAGATTTAAAGACTATATATTCTAAAGAGACTTGTCATGAGATTTGATTACTTTGATGATTTGGAATTGAGATGAAAGTGAATTGAGATTTATTATGATGACTCACATGTTTCACCCGATATATGTTACTCTCATATGATTTTGATGATTTTAATTCGAGCTAAGTGAGTCATTTATATCAGCATGCATAATTTTATAAATTGTGATAATATTAAGAAATTATTTTTTATATGCATTGCACCCCCATATGATCGGTACGTTTTCGTGGTACTGACCCACATATTCGTATGTGGGCTACATTTTCTAGTAATGTAGTTACAAGGCATAGTATGCACCTTCAGATCCAGTCAGTTCGTGGTATCCAGTCAGCAGCTGATGAGTCCTTTTGATCAAGAGCTTGGGTCAGTTATGCAGAACTAATAGTGTTGTATTTTCTTTATTCAGTCGTATTGAGTTGGGATAGTCGGGAGTCATGACCCGACTAGCTACAGTCAGTACAAGTAGAGGCTTCATAGACAGTCAGTAGAAGTTGATTTATTCCATTTTAGTTTTGGTTGTAAAGGCAGAATTGTAATCTTGTTAATTTGGTTTTGTATTGATCAGATTCAAAAAAGAGTTATTTTCCGCAGATTTGTATAGATTTATTCTTTTTGTTCAGTTACATATTAGTTATGACAGTAGAAGGGTTAGCTTGGGGTCACTTGTGATCCTATGCACCGTGTGACGTCTCGGGACACGATTTTGGGGCGTTACAGAACCCACCTGAGTTTCATGGATCAAAGGTGGATAAAGATCAACAACTCTTTTTTGATGAATTGAGAAAGATCACTCAGATCATGGATGTTACTAATGCTGATAGTGTACAATTGGTATCCTATAGGCTGAAGGATGTTTCTTATGAATGGGTTGTTATGTTAAAAGAAGTTAGAAGTGAGAATGCATCTCCTATGGGTTGGCTGGTGTTTCTAAATACATTTTTTTAATAAGATGAGGAAAGATAAGTTTGAGGAGTTTATGAACCTAAGACAGGGATCTATGATAGTAAAAGAGTACTGCCTTAAGATCACTCAGTTTTCTAAGTATTATCCCGAGTAGGTAGCTAATCGTAGATCTAGTATGAGTATGTTTGTTACTGGAGTGTCTGATTTTATAGTAAAGAAGTGTAATATTTCCATGCTTATTGGAAATATGATATTTCTTGTTTGATGACTCATGTTCAACATATTGAGGTAGAAAAGCTGAAAGAACAAGAGGAGAAATAAAAAGGCTAGAACTAGACAGTTTGAGTATGGTTAACCAATGTCTAGAAGAGGAAATCATTCACAATTTTAGGGTCATTCTTCAATGCCAACGCTATCTTGAGCCAGTGCCCCTGCACCCAGGACCAAGCAGGAGCAATGGGGTAGGACTTTTATCTCTAGGTCTCTGAATAGTATTGGTGGAAGACCCATTTATTCGACATGTGTAAAGTATGGAAAAACCCATCTTGGAGAGTGTTTTATGGGAAAAAGGGTTGTAATGGATGTGCTAAGTTGCGTCAACTAAGCAAGGAGTGTTCGTATGCTAAGTAGGGGACTAGGGATTTCTTCCTCAAACTCAAGTTACTAACATACCATCTCAGCAAGGTCGCTTAATTCCTCCATGGGGAGCATTATCCAGTACGGGTGGAAGTCATCGCTAAAATTAGTTTTATACTTTGCCATCCCTTCAAAAGTAGTAGAGTTCACATGATGTTGTCACTGTTATGCTTCGTTCCTTTCATCTTGATGTATATGTTTTGTTAGCCCCAGGGTCAAATCTCTCTTATGTGACTCTATTGATTGCGGTGAATTTTAGGACCAAACCTGAAAATCTCTCTAAGACCTTTTCATTTTCCACCCTTGTGGGTGAGTCAGTTATTGCCAGATGAGTTTATAAGAAATATTCTATCACTGCCCTGCATAAGATCATACTAGCAGACCTAATAGAATTTAAAATGGTGGATTTTGATGTTATTCTAGGCATGATTGGCTTCATTCATGTTATGCATCAATAGATTGTCACACTAGAAAGGGTGAAGTTTTAGTTTCCTAATGAGGTAGTTTTTCAATGGGAAGGTATTTCTATGTACCCAAAAGGTCATTTCATCTCTTACCATAAGGACAGAAAGTTGATATCAAAAGGATGTGTATATCATTTTGTTCGAGTCAAAGATACTAAGTCTGAAACTCTAGTAGTTCAGTCAGTCCGGGTAGTCAAAGAGTTTCCCAAGGTCTTTCCCAATGATTTTCTAGGGGTACCTCCATATAGAGAAATATAATTTGGTATTGATCTTCTCCCTGATACTTAATCCATTCCATCCCTCTATATCGTATGGCTCTGACAAAGATTAAAGTGTTAAAAAAGTAGCTTAAAGACCTCTTAGATAATGGTTTCATAAGGCCCATTGTCTCTCCGTAGGGTGCTCAAGTTCTTTTCGGGTGCAAGAAAGATGGGTCTCTCAGAATGTGCACCGACTACCGCTAATTGAACAAAATCGAATCAAGAACAAATATCCTCTTCCCAGGATTAATGACTTATTCGACTAGATTCAATGTGCAAGTTATATCTCTACTATAGATCTTAGATCCGAGTATCATTATCTTAGAGTTAGAGAATATGACATTCCAAAGAGGACCTTCTGAACTAGGAATTGTCACTTCGAATTTCAAGTTATGTCTTTTGGTCTAACAATTTTCCCAGAAACTTTCCTGGACTTGATGAACAGAGTGTTCAAGAAGTACTTGGACATGTTCATCATAGTCTTAATTAATTACATCCTTGTCTATTCCAGTAGTGAAAATGATCTTGTAGACCATCTCAGAATTGTATTACAGACTCTTGGAGCCCAGCATTTGTTCAACAAATTTAGTATGAGTGAGTTTTGTTAAGATCAATAGCTTTCCATATCTATATTATATCCAGTGATGTCATTAGATTTGAACCCCAAAAGATTGAAGCAGTGAGAAATTATCCCAGACCCATCTCTCTATCAGATATCTGGAGTTTCATTCTATATTATCGATGGTTTATTAAGGGTTTTTAATTGTTTCTCCCATGTCTAGACTAACCTAAAATAAATTCAAATTTCAGTTGTCAGATTCACATGAGAAGAGTTTTTAGGAGTTGATGACTCCACTTACTTTCTCTCTAGTCTTGGCTCTTTCAGATGGAATAGATGGGTTTTTAGTATGTTGTGATGCTTCTAGAGTTGGTCTTGGTTGTGCATTAATGCAAAGATGTAGGTTCATATCCTACGCCTCTAGAAAGGTTAAAACTCGTGAAAAGAATTACCCTACCCATGATCTCGAGTTGGCAGTTGTTGTTTTTGACTTGAAAATTTAGAGGCATTATCTTTATGTGGTTTTTGTATATATGTTCACTAATCACAAAAGTTTGTAGTATGTGTTCTTAAAGAAAGATTTGAATCCTGGTTAGAATTGTTAAAATATTATTATATGAGTGTGTTTAATCATCTGGACAACACCAATGTAGTGGCAGATGACTTTAGTAGATTGTCCATAGGTAGTGTTGCTCATGTGGAGAATGAATAGAAGAAGTTAGTCCAGGAAGTTCATCATCTTTCAAGGTTAGGTGTTCGATTGGTAGATTCAGCTCAGGGTTGTATATAGGTTCAGAATAGTTCAAAATCTTCTTTGGTTGCCGAAATAAAAGAAAAGCAAGATAGGGATTCCAGTTTTGTTAAGTTAAAGAAATTAGTTAGAGATAAAAAAATAGAGGTTTTCTCCAAAGGGGTAGATGGTGTGTTTCTATGTTAGGGTATACTATGAGTCATGTGTAAATAGTTTGAGATAGCGAATCTTTGCAGAAGTACTGGTTCATATTACTCTATACACCTAGGAGAGACTAAGATGTACCATGATTTGTGCAAAATTTATTGGTGGAGTGGCATAAATAGGGATATAGTAGAGTTTTTTGCTAAGTGTCATAATTATCTGTATGTTAAGGTTGAGCACCAGAGTCCTAGTGGAACTTTGCAGGAGTTCATCTTCCCCAGTTGGAAATGGGAAGATTTGAACATGGATTTTGTGACAGGGTTTCCCCATTCACGTCATTAGCATGATTCGATTTAGGTTATTGTTGAAAAAATGACAAAATCAACCCATTTCTTTCCAGTTCTTACTTCCTATTCAGATGAGGATTATGCCAAGATCTATCTTAGAGAGTTATTTATGTTATACAGAGTCCCATTGTCTATTACTTTAGATATAGGTACTCAGTTTATCTCTCACTTTTAGAAAGATTTTCAGAAGGGTCTTGGTACCCAAGTTTATCTTAATACAACTTTTCATCCTCAGACAGATGGTAAAGCAGAGAGGAGCATTCATACCCTAGAGGACATGTTGAGGGCATGTGTTATTGACTTTAAGGGTAGTTGGGATGATCACTTACCATTGATAGAGTTTGCCTACAATAACAACTATCACTCTAGTATTTAGATGGCTCCATTTGAGGATTTCTATGGGGGAGATGTAGATCTCCTATTTGTTGGTTTGAGGTAGGTGAGACTAATTTGATAGGGGTAGATTCCTTATTTGATACGATGAAGAAGGTTCAGTCAATCAGGGAGTGGCTTAAGAAAACCCAAAGCTGACAGAAATCCTATGCAGATTTAAGGAGAAGAGATCTTGAGTTTGAGGTTATTGACCTGATTTATTTGAAAATCTCTCCCATGAAAGGAATTAAGAGATTTGTCAAGAAAGGGAAGCTAAGTCCCCGATATGCTGGTCCTTATAGAATCTTGAGTCATTTTGGTAATATAGCATAAAAGCTTCAGTTGCATTCAGATTTAGTATCAGTGCATCCAGTATTTCATGTTTCCTTACTAAAGAAGTGTATTGGTGATTCAGTTGTTGTAGTTCCATTAGTAAGCACAAATGTTAAGGATAGTATTTCTTACGAATAAATCCCACTTGAGATCTTTTATCACCAGATTCGAAGACTAAGAAACAAAAAAGCTCCCTTGGTCAAAGTTCTTTGGTGGAATCAGTCCGTTGAGGGAGCCACTTGGAAAGCAGAAGTAGATATGCATACCTAGTACCCTTATATTTTATCTGCAAAATCAGACTCAGTATAAGGTAATAGTTTTTCTTAGATTATCTTTTTTCCATTCTCAGTTCAAACTACATAATCATCTTCATGTCAGTGGATGCATTTACAAATCAGTTTAGTCACCCATCATGTTTCAGGCTCAATCATGTAATCATGTTTTTAGTTATGCATGCGTAGTATGTAATCTCAGTTTCTCAGTATTTCTCATCCTAATAAGTATCTTTCGAGGATGAATATTCCCAAAAGGGAGATATTATAATACCCCATACTTTTCGTAGTTTAATTCAGCTCATAGTGTATGCATAAGAGTCTTAGAACCTGAAAATTTCACTAAGTGTTAGGGACTTAGTCATATTTTTGGCCTCTTAACTTTGAGGGTTTTTAAACTGACCTTCCCGACCCCGAGACGTAAATTTTTGAGTTAATTCATATTAAGGGGTGTAAGGAGCATGCCTCGAGAATGTTTTGGATTTTTTGACGAGGATTAAGGCATGTTTGGATTTTGATTCCAGAACCTCACCATGATAGTGGTGCATTACGGTGGATATAGCGATGATCTATTCACTACATCGCGGCGCCCCTTTAATCAGCGCTCTAATTGCAAATTTAAATTTTTGAGGGGAAGTTACATTTTTTCCCCTCAACCCAGTCTGCAAAACACGAGAATAAGCTTCAGTTAAGAATTATTTGCCCATTCCCCTTCAATTTTCTCGCAAATAAAGTGGAAACTTCTCTAAAGAATAACTACTTCAATGACTTTCTCATCAAGATAAACCATGAATATAAGTTCCCAATCAAAGAATTTTCAAGAATGCCTTGAAGATCATCTCCAACGCCTTCAAGGTCAAGACTTCTACACCAAGTCAAGTCTATTAAGGTATATGGGGTTATGAACAAGGTTTCTTTTTCATCCTTGGGCCCAAAACTTATTTTAAAGATAAGATTATACGAATAGCAAATTAGGGTTCATACCCAAACTACCTTGTTTTGAGTTTATGAATTTATAAAGTGATTTGAGTATTGATGTGGATATTTATTATCATCTATTTATGCTTTGACTTGAAGATTTATATTCAGGATTAAATTTCTTTATCTTTACTTGATATTGTTGAAAGATTTCAAGATGATTGTTGAGAATAAAGCTATATTGTGAAATTCTTAGAATTTAAGTATGTATTCTCTAAACCCCAAGTATAAGTTTTGAGATTTCAAGAAGACTTTGACCTTGAACTTGTTTGATAATTTTATACCAAGACATACGGTAAAGTTTAATATCCTTATCCTAAGCAATGATATAGAATACACATGTATTCAACTTGAACATGATTTAAAGCAAAAAGAAGAATAAATAATTTTCATTATAGAAATCCTTGTGCTATTTTAAGGTGGATTTCATAAAGTATGTGTATATAAGTTATATAGGAGTTGTATTTAGCACCGAGTTGGGTATGAGTCCAAGGCCGCATGCCCCAGAACTACGTGCCACAATAGGTTTAAGTAACAATATGGTTTAAGTTAGTGATCACTAATATTAAGGTTCTATTCCGATGGCAAGGGTAGGACAGCTCTCCCCAAGGTTCCCTGGATAAACACGTTTCTCATGCAGAATTCAGGGATGCATTCACTCTCTAGCCAGTTCAGTCATAGCTTAGAACGAATGACCAATCGTTGTTTTGGCCAACCCATAGGCCAATGTGGCTACATCTAGGATTCGAGATTTCACCCAAATGAATCCTCTTCTATTTATTGGTTCCAAATTCGAAAAGGATCCACAGAAGTTCCTCGATCAAGTTCAGAAAGGCACAGACATCATGAGAGTGACTTCCAATGAGAGTATAGAGTTATCCTCCTATCAGCCACAAGATGTAGCCTATATGTTGTTTAAATAATGGAAGGTAGACAGGGGTACAGATACAGAGCCCATAGAGTGGGAAGAGTTCACTACAACTTTCTTAGATATATTCTTTTCCATAGAGCAAAAGGAGGCTAAAGTGTTAGAGTTCATCAATCTCAGGAAGTTTACGATGAGCATGAAAGAATACTCCCTTAAGTTCACCCAGTTATCCAGGTATGCTCCCCATGTAGTGGCAGACAGTAGGTCCAGAATGAATAAGTTTATATCTGGGGTATCAGGTAGAATGGTTATGGAGTGTTGGACTGCAATGTTGATTAGTGATATGGACTTTTCTAGGTTGATGGTCTATGCTCAAAATATTGAGGATCATAAGCTTAAAAAGAAAAAAATATAAAATAAGAGGGCTAGAACAGGTAGTTACAGTCCTTCTCAGCCGAGGTCAGAGGGTAGTGAGTGCAGAGTCCTTACCCATCCCTTTGTCAAACTTGTGGTAAGAATCATAAGGGTATGTGTAGAGCCAGTAGTGATGTGTGTTTCGGATGTTGTGAGTTAGGTCACAAAGTTCGAGATTGTCCTAAACCCAGTCCACGAGGTCAGCATGGTTGTCCTTTAGTTCAGCTCGGTCGCTCGAATCGGCAGGATGCCACTTCTAGTACTATCAGTGGGCAACGCCCAAACAGACTCCGTGATCCTCAGTCCCGATAGGATTCGGAAACTCCTCTTTATACAATCACTGGTATGTTTCAGATCTCTCATTCTCATGCTTATGTTTCGCCTTACCCATATGCCCCTTTTCTTTTAAAATTCTTTGCATAACAGTTTAAGGTCAGACCAAATATTGACAGGACCTTACCTAGTCTCTACCCAGTAGGTCAGTCTACCATAGCCCGACAGGTATACAGAGACTGTCCGGTTATGAAAACTTAGAAAGTCAGGCCTTCAGAATTCTATTAGTTGTGCCAAATTAGAAGATGTGGTATCCTTATTTTTTTATGTATTATTTATCATGTTTCCCATGCATGCTTCACATCTCAGTTCCATGAATATGGTCAATATTCACACCTTTTCCCCTAAGGATAGCATACGCTTTCAGTTTCCAGTGTGAGGTGTTCCAAACTTATTAAGTGTTACGAATCATATCTCATGAACAATGAAACTCCAAAACTTAAGTCATGCAGCCCATGACTCATGTACTCATGCCAATCTTTATAGTATGCTTAGTTCCTGCTATATATTCTACGTTCCTAACAATCGTATAAATTCAGAACATGTCCCAAAAATTATCAATTTAGATCTTGTGATAAATTCATGATGTTGACATTCCATTTCTAGTATTTAGCACTCAGTAATTAGTATTCTATTCATTCTCATAACTAAGTAGCTGATTGTCAATCAAAACATCAATTTTAGAAATTTAGTTAACCGAACCCTGTATTCTGTCCCAATTAAGTAATCAAATCCTAAAACTTAATTTAGTCTCAGATTCGTTATGCCATGGTATGCAACTATCAATTTCTCTCTTATTTTTTGGTACCTAAGTTTACTAAATCAAAAAGAATCATATTACACGCATGGCACTTCATTTTCAAGTAATACAGTCTCGATGAATCCATGCTCAGTCACCTCATGGTACTCAGTTAATCCTTACCTCCTATGTAAAATATTCTATAGTCCCATTTCAGTTATTCCGACTAAGTTCAGTTTAGTCTTACATGCCCAGTGTTTAGTTATTAGCATAAATTAGTCAGTCAAGTCAGTTTAGCAGATGTGTAGTCAATTTGGTAGGGGTTGTTCTCCCATCTTCCCATCTAACCATACTAATAGATATCTCAAGGATGTAACCATCTACAAGATAGAGTTTACTAGTATATGCAAGCTACGTTTCGTTCATGTATCATCTCTTAGTCACGAATTCCAGATATTCAGTCGCAACTCAGTTCCTAGGTTTCTTGAGTATCGCCTCAGTTTTCCCTCACTATCTCAGCCAAGTCAGCATTCATCGAAGGACCTAGTGTCCCAAAGGGGAGATATGCGATGATCCCCCGATCTTTCATAAAGTAAGTGTCCCATTCTCTCTTCACGTGATAAATCCAGTTTGGGGTACGGATACTCATAAGTAGTCCTTTATATCCAATCTCAGTCATAGGCCATGTACTTAATATCTCAGTTTAGTTCATGTATCACGTTCCAAATTCAGTTATGTTCTCATGTTTTCACTCATGCATGTTTAGTAACTGATATCAGGATTCATTAGCGTTTCCGTTGAAGGTAACAGTCCACTTTAAGCTTATTTAGCTTCATGTTAAGTATTCAGTACAAACTTGGTGTTCAATTCGATGCTCAGTTCCCAGTTCAAACTTGGTATCTTTACCATTGCATATTCATGAGCCAGTTCAGTCATATATTCGTGCATCAGATATACATGATCATCTTATCGGTACTCTCCCTCATGTACTTATGAATAAGTTATGCATGTTAAGTATGATATGCTCAGCTTATCAATCATGTTAGCCAAGAAATCATGATCAGTCATTCACGCTCTATATCCACGTCAGTTGTCTTTTCACTCATCTTAGCCAGTCTCATTTGAGGAAAAATGTTCCCAAGTGGGAGATATTGTAATACCCCACATTTCGAACTAGGATGAAAATCCGTCATTTCTATGCGTAGACGTTTCAAAAGCCTCAAATCCTATGTAAATATAGTGTGTTAATAAATTATGTAGTGTAGGAATCTATTTGATCATGAATTTAGATCATATATGTCCCCTAACTCAAGTATAAGTTGAAAGATTTCCTATCATTCAAGTTTTAGTGAGGGTCAAAACTTAGGTCAACTTCAATCGACCATAACTCATTGTATATGACGAACTGGGTGGCTTACTATATATCAAATGAAATATCTTTGAATTATCTTTCCAAGGATACCAATTTTTCCTTAATTCGATATCGGGGTAAAGAGGTATGCCCATTTAACTCCGGTATGTCTGTCTAGGAAACTCGTGACGATAATTGTGATAAGTTGTCATGCCCGTGACGTCCTATAAGCAATGTCGTCAGACCTGGGTAGATTTCTGACCCTGGTGATGATATTTTGTGACAAGCCATCATGCCCGCGATGGCCTATCACCAATGTCATCAACCTTAACCAGAAACTCAAAATTCACCCTTTTGTGACGACAATTCGTGACGGCCTATCCCCAACTTGATGTCTTGTCACGAATGTCGTTAGCTATTTTTCCCAGAAATTTAGGGACATTTTAGTAAGGGTATTTTATTTTTTTCCGTTACTTCCCACGACTTATAACCCTCAAGGAGCGTATTATCTTTCATTATCTTTAGTTAAACATCTAAAAAAGCTCTCTCATACACTCTAAACCACAAGATTAGGGTTTCCTCTCAAGATCAAACCTCTCAAGAACAAGCCCTAGAGTTTTCATAGAAGAGTCTATTTCAAGGAAATTTTGCCGTTAATATTCACAAATTCTTAATCTAAGGTATGCATAGTGTTCATTCATGGGTCGCTTTCATCCATGGAGATCAAGAATCATGTTTTAAATTATAAATTGTGATTTCCTTGTTGTGTTATGACTATATTCATGTTGATGATTATTTTTTGGATTAAAGGTTGTATCCTGATGTGTTTTTCATGAAGCATGTGAATTGGTTAGTTGAACCCCATGAATTTTTGATGGATTAAGATTGTCAAATTGATAAGCACACCTATGCCTTAAAGAGTGCATGCAAGGTGTTTGATAAAATGCTTAGGATGCTAGAAATTCATGTTTACATGGTTCTATGATATCTAAATGACAAGTCCATGTTAGCTATATACTTCAAAATGAATTACATGTTATTGATGTGTTGTTATTGTTGTGGTATGAAGCATGTATGATAATGGAGATATACAATATGTACATGAAATATATCCATGCACTCCCTACCATCCCTAAGATGTTGAAGAACTACATGAAGTATAATATCCCCTACTTAGAACAATGTGAATTATGGACTCCAATCTTATGATCAAGTCAGTCATGTTGTGTCAGTTTCCTTCCATTGAGTCCTAGGGGTATTCGTACCTGAAATTATAGCTCTGTGCCTGGATCCATGTCATGTTATCACGATACTCTTAGTTAAGCCATGATCTATAGAATTCAGTTAGTCATATGACTCAGGAAAACTCAGAAATCTAAGTAGTCTTAGTAGCTCAGTAATCTCAGCGATCTCAATATTCTGTGATATCAGAAACTTCAGTAATTCTAGTGCTCTAAGTAACTTTAGTACTCCCAATAAGCCCTCAGAACTTAGTATATTCCGTCAGTCATCGAAATCAAATAAACTCAGTTTAGCTCCTCTAAACAATCCCACTAGCATTAGTTCAGTTCAGTTAATCAGTTCAGTGACTATTTAGTTAGGAGTAGGATTCAGCACCGAGCGAACCCAAGGATGAGGACTCACCTACTACAGTCAGAGGGTGTGATTCCTAGAAGCAATCCTTGCATTCCAAAACTACGTAGCTAGCATAAGTTGAGATGCCCCTACCCATAAGGCTATTCTATCTCCTTTGAGTTTACCTGATAGTAGGGCAGACAGAATGAGCTCCCAAAAATAGAATAGGGTTACTCACATGTTGTCTCTACCCATGGCACGGTATTGACATCCTTCCAATCAGGGAAATGATTGGACCCCACCAGTTTAGTTTCGGGGCATGTCGGTTAGATGATTACCTCCACAGTCTCAGTTTTAGTCTCATTCTCAGTCTTAGTAAAGGAACTCAGATAGTTCTTCAGATTCTGGACTGTCAGCTACAGTCAGCCCTCAATACGGAACTCAGCTAGTTTCACCATATTCAGGACTATCAGATATATTCACTCATGCTATCAGTTATATCATTTATCAGAACTTATAGTATCATTATACACATTCATGACTGTCAGATACAGTCAAACATATCAACTCTTCATATTCACGTCTGTCAGATATAGTCAATCAGATTTATTATTTATAATTAGACTTCCAGATACAGTCAATCAGACTAGTTCTTCATAATTCGTACTATCGGAAATAATCATTCATCTATTGAGTATCTCAGTATCAGTACACTCATATTGTCAGTATTCAGACTCAGTAGTCAGTATCTCCAAAATTTTAGTTACAGTTATGTATGCATGTATGTATTCTCACATTCATATCAATAATTATTGTTCATTCATATAACCTTTTGCATTTATCTTACCTCACTCGTAGACTCAGTATATTCAGACGTAGTAACACATTTGCGCTATGGTGTTTTCTCTTATGTTACATCATGGATTCAGAGGTACAAGCTCCAGATCAACAGTAGCATTCCAGTGTTCAGAGTTTGTAGTGAGTCCTTCTCATTCGAGAACAATATAATTATTGCTTCATTTGCTATTATAGTTAGGTTTCTAGATGGAGTTAGTAGTGGACATGTCCCATCAACTCCTTATTCAGACAGTTAGAGGCTTTCCAGACTATAGCATGTCAGACAGTTACTTCAGATTTGTTTTGGCATTATTATACAGTCTTCAGACATTGTTCTTATTTTGGATTTGAACCTTATGGACTTTCAGTACATATTTTTACGCATCTTCATGTTATATTATGCAGTATACAGGTACAAATATCAGTCATGGGTTAGCTTTTGGTCCTTCTGGGTCGTGAGCACCGTGTATCATTCCAGTTCAAAAAATTAAGGCATTACAATACAGCCTCCAGTAGAAGGGGTTAACGACTGACCGCTGGCATGATCTCAGGGTAAGGATAAAATAATTCCATTTATAAAACCAAGTAAAACCATCCATATGAACAAAACCATACATATATATTTAATCATTCCATAAAAAAGGGACCGGGTTTAGCATGCCTTTAAAAAATTTACTTGGTTTGTGTAACTTTGTCGTCCTAAACCATCCATGGGCTATATGGGTTTAGCTCCCCCTGCTGAAAGGGCACCAGTACGTGTTACCACACGACCAAGGAAGTATCCCTTGGGATGACTAGTACATCCCCAAAATATAGTGTGTCATCATGCATACAGTCACCAAGACCAACCTTATATCAACAACTATGAGTTTCTAGTTCTGGTCCCCCAGGGACCTCCACTTTCCATGACTTAGCTACACCTCTCTCCATTATTGCCTAGTTAAAAACCAATTTAAAAATACCCAAACCATTATCCATTTATTAACTAAGTCTGTTGATCTTGGTATTGTCATACCAATCCTTACTTGCGAGTATTATCCTTAGCCAACCATTTACAGGTTTAAGGGGACTTTCAAGTGCCCTTCTATTTACCATATTAAACCAATTAGGATAATTCCATTTTCCCCACAAGCATAACGAATTAGCCTTTATCCTTTCCAAACCATATAAACTATGCATAATTCCTTTACCAGGTTTAAAATATGCAAGACTTCCATTAAAAGAAGTCAATGTAATGAACATATCTTTATAAGCATATTTTCAAACACATTGGGGGCATAACATGACCAAAACAAATTCAAATTACCATAAAACCATTCCCATACAATTCAATTATCCAAAACCAACATTAATGCATATAAAAGCATAATTAAAACCATAGGAAACCATAACCAACCTTTTAACATAAAAAAACCCAGATCATATTTGAAAACTAAAATAATGCAATCAATGAAATCATGAAAACATTCATAAAATCACGTATTTTGTTAGAATTAAAAATTAGGGAAGACAACATGCCTTAAACCAAGATGATGACGAAAATGAATCACCAAGACGAGCCCTAAATTAATCCTTTAGCTAAAACCATCGCTTCCCCTTGCCCAAAAACTTTTGAGTGAATTATGGAGTGTTCAGGAAGAGTTTCTACGTTTTAATGAATAGAATAATAGGGTAAATAACCTTCCGAGTATGCTAGAATTCGTGGGAACCTATTAGGATAAATGGGTAAATGTTTAGAATGCCCCACTTAAGTTGCAGAAAAATCCCATCACATTGATATGACTGACCCTCACAATTCGTACCCTCTGATACAATTGGTAACCACCATTTGAAACCTGGCCTCATTCCTTGGATCAAACACAGCCCAGTATATGACTCATCCAACCAAGTCGTAACCACAACGTATTATCTGTATCCCTTGCATAATAAAATTCTATGAGGATGGAACACTATCTGCCATATAAGTCCCCAGTACGATTCGTACCATCGCTTACGACTCATGGTGTGCCACTCATACTCAAATCCAACCTAAGTAACCAAGTCTAAGATTAATTTAAGGAACTAAACATTCTGTAACCACCAATATGACTCGTACACCTAAGTCGTATCAATTTAAGAAACCAAAATCCATCCCACAAACCAACACTTGTTAGTATCCGGCCGGACCATACCATTTGTACCCTAACATATGGCTCATACCTATGAGTCATATTAGATCCATAGATTAAAATTCCAGGAAATTTTTTAAGGTACAGAAACTAGGGTGTTTCACCTGTACGTGCATATTACATCATCAAGATCCAATACCCAATCTTTGAAATATACATTCACCATCTTACAAAATCTACTGCACCTCACGATTTGAGACCTTAACGTGGCCACTAGTTTTGGGATGATAAGTCATGGACACCTTATGTCTTACCCCATACTTGGTCGATAAATTCCTGAACTAATTATTAATGAAGTGCATACCACCATCACTAATAATCACTCACAAGGTTTCAAACATTATGAATATTTTTTTCTTAATAAACTTAACCACAACCTTGGATCATTGTAGGAAGTGTTTCTTCTTCCCCGTACATTGCAACATAATCTACTACATATAGAATGTATGTGTTCCAATATAAAGAAAGAAAAAGGAACAAGAAAGCCTATTCCCCACTCATCAAATATCTCCACCTCTAGAATATTGGTCATAGTTATCTCATACCTTCTTGAAATAGAACCTATGCTTGGCACTGGTCATACTCTTTAGCAAATCTAGTCGTATCCTCAAATAAGTCAGGCCATAAAAATTGAATTGTAGTACCTTGTAAGAAGTGCTTTCACCACCATTATATCTTCCATACAGAGATGAATGACAACTCTCTAAGACCAGCTTTACTTTATATTCTACCATACATTTTTTGATTACTCAGTCCGAGCCCTATTTAAAAAATATGGCTCATCCCAATGTGTTGAATTTTGACTAATGGTACAACCTCTACTTTATTGACTTATGGTCTTAGGGTACACCACATTCACAATAAAGTTTACAATATATGTATTCCATGGCATCCCCATGATGCTCAATTCTAAGAGTTGTTTATCTGGAAACTCTTTTTAAATGTTGTCATCTTGTGAAACATGAGACCAACTCTCCAACCTAGATAGATGATCCATTACTTTGTTTTATGATCCTATTAAGTATTTAAACTCTAAATCAAATTACTAAAATAATACTATCTAGCAAATTAGTCGAGGTTTAACATGTTTCTTATAGAACAAGTATCGAATAGCCGCATGATCTGTGTAGACCATTACTTTGGTACAAACTAAGTTGGAGAAAATCTTATCAAATACATATACTAAAGCCAACATTTCTTTTTTCAGTCACAGTGTTATTAGCTTGAGTTTTGTCAATAGTCTTGTTTACATAATAAATCAAATGAAAGAGTTTCTCTTTTTCCTGCCCCAACACGGCTCCCACAACCACCTCGCTCGCTTTGTAAATCAACTCAAAGGGTAACTCTTAGTCGGGAGCAATCACTAGATGCCTCAATCAAAATTTTCTTCAACACCTCAAAGGTTTTCACATAATCATCGCAAAATTGAAAATTTAGCTCTTTCTCTAAAAGTTTACACATGGATCTTAAAATCATGGAGAAATTATTTATAAACCGCTTGTAGAATCCAACATACCTGAGAAAATTATGACACCCTTCAAAAATAGGGGTGGAGGTAGCCTTTCTATGACCTCGATCTTGGCATAATAAATTATGAAGCCTCTTTGGGACACTTCATGGCCAAGGAATGTTCCTTCCTTGACTAAGAAGTGACACATCTCCTAGTTGAGTACCAAAATTGTCTTTTCACATCTTGGCACCACCGTATAAAGAATCGGTAGACATACTTCAAATTAGTTACAAAAAAAAGAAAAATCATCCATAAATACCTCAAAAAAGTCTTCCACCACGCCATCAAAGATCGCCATCATGCAGAATTAAAAAGTTTTGGTGTATGGCATAGCCCTAAAGTCATGTGCTTGAAGTACAAGTACCATAGGTACTTATGAATGTCATCTGTTCTTGATCATTACGAGCAATGTCTATGTGGTTGTAGCCTAATTATCCATTAAATAAACAATAAAAATTATTCCTTGCAAGCCTTTTTAACATTTGGTCAATGGAGGGAATTGGATAATGATCTTTTCAAGTGGATTTATTTATCTTTTGTTAGTCCATGCAAATCCTCATCCTGTGATAGTTCCATTTGTGATCGAATCATTCTTCTCTTAGTAACCATGGCTATGCCTCTCTTTGTGGGAACACATTGAACTGGACAGACATACTTACTATCTGACATAGGATGCACAATGCCTGTATCTAACAACTTAATTACTTCCATTCTTACCACATCCTTTATTAAAGGATTCAGTCTCCACTGATGTTGAACATTAGACCCATACCCTTCTTTTATGAAGATTTTACAAATGAAATACGCTGAACTTATTCCATAAATATATGAGATCCGCCATCCGATCACTATTTTCTACCTTTATAGAAAAGAGAGAACCTCATCAACTTGTACTTCAGATAACCCTATAGATAGAATAATAATCAAGGTATCATTATCCCCTAGTAATCATACTTGAGATATGATAACAATATCTTCATCTCTAATTTTTGGGCTTTCACTATTAATGTTTTCGGTGGTGGCCCAAGAGTTTTTTTAATAGCTCAAAAGCGCTTACACAAATGAATATGTGGCTATATCTAAAACTTATAGAATCTCATCGTCCTCTATATCTTTAAAATTACCATATGAAATTAGAACTCTCTCCCAAGGATCCTTTGAAATATTAATAAGAATCTCTGATTTAAGATCAATTATCGAGATGGTGGAAACTTTTTATAGATAGCTGGTAGCTTTATATACTTGTAGATATCAAACACTCCAATCTTATAATATGCTCTGTTTGTGAGCTTTCAAACAACAACATCTATAAGTTCCTGACCAGTAGCCAATAAAGGTCACCTCAAAATAAATGGGACATCCAGATCTATATCAAAATCCAAAATAATAAAATCCACAAGGAAGATGAGAGACGCCAACTATACTAGTACATCCTCAACTATTCCATTGGGACTTGCTAATAAATAATCAGTTAACTACAAAACAAATATTGTGGGCCTTAGACTACCCAATACCATCTTCTTATAAAAAGTGGTAGGCATTAAGTTGATGTTGGATCCAAGATAACAATGTCTCAGGCCTTTATTGACTTCCTAATGGTGATCTAAATGGTGAAGTTTCCTATATCATTGAGGTTTATTAACAATCAGTTTTTAATTCTTTAGGTACACTCCTTAGTTAGTGAAATAGTGGCATACGCTGTTGGACTATTCTTATTAGCTACAATTATCATTATGTACTTGTAAAAGCTAGTACTCCCTATAAAACATTAACAAGAGGAAGATTAATGTGTACCTGCTTCTCTAACTGAACGTTAAAGGTCTTAGGAGACAACTGTTGTTTTTTTTGTCTGCTGATATTTGTAGTTGATTTTCCACGATCTTTTTTAGCATTTCCTCAATATTACTGGATAGTCATAAGCCTGACTACCTTGAGCCTGTTGTTAAATATTGTGAATTTCTTAGCCTCTATAATGATTTGCATTCGACCTTTGATTCCACACCATGAGAAGTTAGGGGAATTTTACTAGTTTGCATTATATGTGTTCCCAATATTTTTATTTCCTTGGTGTTATGGATAACTCACAAAGATTACCTATTCCTAATTATCTATACAGGAAATTTTTGAATGGTCACCATTTCTACATACCTCATACCAAGTCTAAGTTTGTTGCACAACATCAATAAAAGATTACAGATCCCTTGAATTCACGTTACAAAATTGATATTTAGTTAATTCTGCAGAGAGGTGATCAGTGTTTTGATTGCTGTCAACTGATCAACTTCTAGTAACCTTAAAATTTTATTTAGGGTTCTTCATGACACATGTACATTCCACTTAGGGTTCCCCTATTAGATATGACTAAGAAGTGTGTACAACTCATCATAAGTTTTTTTAATGTTTGTCCACCTTCTTCTGAATCTAGGAGAATATTTGTGTTTGGCTTAGGTCCCTCTGTAAAGGAATACACCAAAACATCATTTTTCTAGTGGTGGTGTGGGAAATCAAGAATCATGGACTTGAACCTTCCCCAAAATGATAAATATTTTTACCATCTTTATGGTTAAAAACTTAATATTTCCCTCCCTAACATCATGATCTTTCAAGACGGGAAGAATCGAATCACAAATTTTGGTGCCAAATCATCCAAGGTAGTGATGGAAATAGGTGGTTCATCCTTTAACTACCTATTAGCTTCCCGTGGAAGAGAATATTGGAGGAGTGTAAGTCTCACACAATTGATCAATATTCCTCTGGGGATTTAAGAATCACAGATCTCACAAAAAATTTACAAGTGTTACAGGGGATCCTCATGAGATTTTATTATAAACTACCCGTTAGTTTGCAACGCTTGCACCATATTATGTTTTATCTCAATATAATGACCTAATTTGTAGTGATTATAGTGAATTATTCATTTCTTTGTGATTTGACCATTTTTACCCCTTTTCATGGTTGCATTATGGTATTTCAATGGGGTAGGGATGATTGGCATGGTTCCCAATTAATTTTGGTGTGATACATATGAGGTTGTTGTATTTAGTGGTTTTAAAGGATTTATAGTTGATTTTGATCAACATCTATTAATATATTTGTTAGATGGCAATACAAACTATGCCAGCAGATACAAAACATCGATTTAATGTTGGTAACATGGTTGGTGTTGTTTTATGGATTTTATATCTCATTTCAACCCTCAATTTGAAAATTTATATAAATGGGTTATGGGTTAATTTTGTGAAAATGATATTTTCAAAAATCTGAGATCTTCATTGAGTTTGAAGCATCAAATTTGATAGGTCAGCATATTTTGCTTATATTCTCAGGATTCTAGATGAACTCCGAGGGTCCACGAAGACTTGGAATTTTCAAAGTGTACAACATGCAATAAAAATGGTATGACTGCTAAATTTTACCTTTTTCACTTTAGTAGAGGGTGCTTTAGAAGACCATTGGGAACTTTAGCAGCCCTAGTCTTCTAGTAGGCACTACTTTAGCGGTCACTTGGGCACTTTAGCTCCAATCACTAAAGCATATAGGGATCTTCTTATGCAGCCTATCACAAGAAGAGGATACCGCTTTAGTGGAATTTGAGTGCTTTAGCACTGACCACTAATGTAATACCCCGCATGTTTCTAAGCTAGGAAGTGAATAAGTTTTCCTACGTATGAAACATCCTATCCTGTGAGTAGAATTTTAGTGCATGACGTACAATGAATATCCTAGCTCTAGGTTAGATTGCGATGTCTTATGCAAGCTCATATGAGTTGCTTAGAGTGATGCAAGCTAAGAGTTTTTGAATCCATCGAGTCTTAGTGTTCGATTTTGCAAGGGTCATCTTTGAACAAGAATAACTTGATTGATATGTGACATTTTATAATATTTATACCCACCAAATTTTATAGAATCAAATTATCTTTCCAACGATACCAATTTCATCAAAATCTGACACCCGAGCAAGGAGTTATGACCTTTCAAAGTAGAATGTGTCGCCTAACCAATCGCACATGGCCACTGGAAAGCATAGGTGATATCATATGCGGAGCCTATGTAAAAATAGGTGATATCATATGCAGCGCCTATGTAAATATAGGTGATATCATATGCGGCGCCTATGTATGATTTCAGCCATGAAAACACTTAGTTTTTTAGTTATTTTGAGGGTAGTTAAGTCTTTTAACACTCCTTACATGTCCCTAAACTTAACCTCACGAAATTTATAGATTCTAATCATATTGAAACCCTATTAACATCTCAAAGTTCATTATCCAAGAGCACCATAGGAGAAAAACAACTAGGGTTGCACAATCAAGCTTGAAGATCAAATTTCAAGGAAATTCCTCCATCAATCATCAAGAACCTCCCTTCCAAGGTATGCGTAGTGTTCATCCACGGATTCCTTTTGTCCGTGGAGTTCAAGAATCAACCTTTAAAATATAAAAGCTTGGTTGGTTGTGGTGATATGATCATACCCATGTTGATGCTTATTTGTTTTGATATATATAATAGTATCGTAACTGTATATCTCATGAAAGTTATGTTGTTAGTTGAAAAACATGATCGTTGGATGGATTGATAGAGTGAAAGTATGAAATTCACCTATGCCTTAAAGAATGCATGCAAGGTGTTCGATAAAATTCTTAGTATGTTAGAACTTCATATTTACATGATTTCATGATATCTAAATAACAAGTTCATGATAGCCATACACTCCAATATGAATTTCCATGCAAATTATGTGATGTTATTGTTGTGGTATAAAGCATGCATGATAATGGAGATATAAATTATGTAAACAAAATATATCCATGTTTTTCCTATCACGTTTGAATTGATGAATAAATACATGAAGTATACTATCCCCTGCTTATGATATTGTGAATTGTGGACTCAAATCTTGTGATCAAGTCATGTCATGTGTGTCAGTTTCCTCCTATCGACTCCTGGGGGTATTTCTACCCAAAAACTATAGTTGCGTGCCTAGAGCCATGTCATGTTTCATGATATCCGACCTCAAGCTATGATTCCATAGACTTCAGTCAGTCTCATGACTAAGGAAAACTCATGTAAAGGCAGTATCAGTTCAGTTTTACTCAGTACTCAAAACTCTAATTAATATCAGTAATATTCCGTTCGTCTATGGAATTCAGTAAATCTCAGTATCAGTACAATTTAGTTGAGTATTCAGTTCAGACATCAGTAAACTCAGTAAGCTAACAGAACTCAGTAGCATTTAGTCAGTTAACAGAATTCAGTAGTGTTCCGCTTGTCATTGGAACTCAATAAACTCAGTCCATGTTCAGTTCAGTCAGACAGAACAATCAGTAACAGTTTAGTTAATTCTAGTACGAACAAGGAAATCATTTTAGTATAATCAGTTCAGTGTCAATTCAGTTGGGAGTAGTAATCAGAACCGAGCGAACCCAAAGATGGGAACTCACCTGCCAGTAGAGGGTACGATTCTTAGAAGCAGTCCTTGTGTTCTAGAACTATGTAGCCAGCATAGGTTGAGACATCTTAACCTATCATATTAGGGTTGATGAGGTGGTTTAACCTATCAGTTTAGGGTTCCCATCATTCTCATTGAGTACCTTCTAGATGAGGGTCACTCACAACTTGTCCTTACCAGTGGCAAGGTACTGACACCCTTCCAATCAGGGCATAGATTGGACCCCAGCTTAGCTATTATAGTATATTTGGGGAATGTTGGTTAGATAACTATTTCCCATAATTTTAGTATCAGTCTCAGTAAAAGAACTCAGATAGTTCTTCAGGATATCAGTACAGTCAGATACAGTATAGAACTCAACTAGTTCCATCTGATTTAGGACTGTCAGATACAGTCATTCATGCTATCAGTTATCAGAACTCATGTTATTAGATATATCAGTTATCATAATTCAGTTATCATTCATGATATGTTATCAGTAAATACATGTCATCAATATTCATACTCAGTAGTTATGTTATCATGAGCTCAGTTTCAGGACTGGTATATACAATTAATTAAATCAGTTCTTCATAATTAGAACTATCAAAAACAATTATTCCTTTATCAGTAATATAGTATCAGTCTCCCAGTATTCAGTAATACAGTATCAGTTTCTCACTTATTAGTAAATTACATATCAATATCAGTAAACTCCATCATTCAGTATCTCAATATCAGTAAACTCAGTCATTCAGTATGTCAACTTTAGTAAGCTCATGTTGTCAGTATTCAGACTTAGTAGTCAGTATCACTATGAGTTTAGTTGCAGTTATGTATGTATGTATGTATTCTCACGTTCATATCAGTCAGCATTGTTCATGTATATAAAACACTTTGCATTTAGCCTACCTCACTTGTATACTCAGTACATTCAATCGTACTGATGCATTCGCGCTATGGTGTTTTATTTGACTCCATAGGTACAGAGGTACGAGTTTCAGAGCAGCAATAGCATTGCAGATTTCAGCAGTCAGTGTTCCTCTTCATTCAAGGAAAATATTATTTTTACTTTATTATAGTATTTCTGATTAGTTTTTCAGTTCATGGAGTTAGTTGGAGACATGTTCCTTCAACTCCTTATTCAGTTCAGTTAGAGTCTTTTGGACTAGATGTCAGATTAGATGTCCAGACTTCAGTATTTATGTTCCTTTTTGGTATTGTTATACCATGATTTTCAGATATGTATCTGTATTGAACCTTATGTCCTTACAATTCATGTTTCCGCATATTTTATGAGATATTATGTAGTTTATAAGTACAGATATCAGTCATGGGTTAGCTTGTGGTCCTTCGGGGTCATGAGCATCGTGTAGCATTTTGTTTTAGAAAATCGGGGCGTTACAAACTTGGTATCATAGAATAAGGTTCAACAGTGTCCTAGGATGTTTGAAAGCTGCATCAAGTAGAGTCTTGTATAATGGTCGTTTTGTGCACCACACTTATGTGCAGGAGGATATGAGATGTTTTAGGATCAGTTTCCCTTCTTTCTTGTCTCAAGATCGTGATATGGAAAGTTTCTCTAAGAAACCTATGTAGATTTACTTCAGGCTCCCCTCATGTCAACCTTACCTTACTTTCAAGGTAACAGAAATAGTAAAGCTCAAGTCCTAAAGATAGGGTTTCTCACGCAGTCCCTGGAGAAAGTTATGGGATTTTCCACATTCTCAGACAATATCCCCTCAGTTCAGTCATGTTCCAAAGTTGTACAAATTTCATTTATGATCATGAGAGCTCCTTTGTAAACTTAAATCCAATTTTTGATATGCCGTTAGATCCCTTATCAGAATCCTATGACAGTATAGACCTAGAATTTTAAGCATAGACCCAAGAGTTTAGCAGTGGATGAGTTGGGATAGTATTATCTAGTCTGATTAGATTATGTATTCATGGGGATAGTTGTACCAACATAAATTAGTAGGTTTGAATAGTGCTAGTAGGCGAGCAAGAATTTAAGTTTATTAACTTGAAATTAAGCATGAAGGTGTGAATGTGATATTAGCAGTATATGAGGAAATAGAATCAGATAATGTGTTTAGTAATACAAGCGGGTGTTGAACAGAATGTAGGTATGTGATAATAGATCAAGTGACCAAGTCAGTCCCTCAGACTCAAGTAGTAGAGCCAGTATGTATAGAAAGCAGTAAGGGAAGATAATTCTTGACCCATCCTTATCTCAGTGCAACGTTTTACACCTCAGCTATCATAAAAAATCCACTCAGGAGTTCCATGTCAACTCTATGGTCACGAACCAGACTCATGCATTTCTTTTCCCATAAATCATGTATGATTTTCGTTCCCAGTATAAGGGGTCCCAGTTTACTCCACAGTACGAATCATGTTCCATGAGCACAATCTACTTTCACACACTTTCCATGGGATTATGTGCTCCTTCAAATCCCAGTATAAGGGGTTCAGTTCCAGCTCCCTCAGTATTACGAATCATGTCCCACGAGTACAGAAACTCTAGACTCAGGTCATGCAGCTCATGACTCATGTACGCATATCATGCTTTCCAGTATACTTAGCTTCTATGACTCATTCTATTCCCCTACATATCAAATAAATTTAGACTACATTATGTATATCCTCAGTTCAGACCTTATTGGTAAATCCAAACTATTGATATTTTATTCCTCAAGTTTTAGTCATGTGTCAAGTTTAGTTTGTATCTATTTATGTTTTAAGCCCTCCTGATTTACTCCTCTAGTTAGCTCTCCTTATGGAACAGTGTAGTGATGAGCAGTTGTTTAGATAAGAAAAGATTATTGCATCCTTACTTTGCACGAGGGTGTAGTTGTGAAGATAGGCTTGAATGTCATGATAAATGTGCAAATAAACATCTAGAAAGGGGTTGTATTTAGAAGTTGGGAAAGTACAAAGTGTAAGTGTACATTTAGATCCTTGACTTATGTCAGTCCCCAGCATGTAGCCATCAAAAAATCAGTTGCCAACTCTATTATAGTTTCAGTATCCAGCACTCAGTGATCAGTGTTCAGTCCTTGAATTCAGTACTTCAGTATCAGTCTAAAACACAGTTACAGCGATAGTTCAGAAATCAATATTCAGTAAGGGACTCAGATAGTCCTACAGAACCATGGCTTCAGTTACCAGTTACTTAGCCTCAGAATTTAGTACTTCTGTACTAGATATAGTCTTAGTTATAATGTCATCTTCTATTTAGTGACCAGATTTGAAACTCAGTTCAGTTCTAGACATGCTTGACCATAGCATTCAGGTTGTCAGTACTCAGTTATCAGTGTTTCAGTATCCCAGTTTATAGAATACCTTATAGACATGTCGTACGCTTAGTCTCGCATTCGCAAATAATACAGATTTCATGAATCCATGCTCAGATACCTCATTCTACTGAGTTAGTCCTTATCTCCTATGCATAAAACTCAAAAATCTCAGCCCAGCTATTCAGACTAAGTACAGTTTAGCTTTGCAGATCCAGTATTCAGCTATCAGTTATTCAGTTAATCAGATAAGTTAGTATATTTATACACTCATGTTCATCTCAGTTCATGTATCATGTCTCAGTTTCAGATCCTAGCTATTTAGTTATGACTCAGTTATTAGGTGTCTTGTGCATCGCCTCAATTCCCCTCAGTAGCTCATCCAAGTCAATATTCTTTAAGGGAAATAGTGTCCCAAGGGGTAGATACATCATACCCCCAAACTTTCATGACATAAACATGCTGCTCTCTTTTCTTTTGATTAATCCAGTTTGGAGAAGGGGTACTCAAAAGTTAACCCTCAAACTACAGCTTCAGTCATATGCCATGTTTTCAAGATATAGTTTAGATCATGATATTCAGTATATCTACCACGTCCTAGACTTAGTTATGTTCTCATGTTTTCGATCATGCATATGGAGTAATTAATCTCAAACTTATTGGTATTTTCAGTTCAAGGTAACAGTTTTCCTTAAACATACTCGTTATCATGTTCATATTTCAGTACTACACTTGGTATTCAGTTCCATACTCAGTTTTCAGTTCAAACTTAGTACCTTTACCATTGCATGTTCATGAGTAAGTTTAGTCATGAATTAATGCATCAGATATGCGTGATCAGCTCATCTATACATTCAGTCATGCATTCATGTATCATGTTATTCATATAATCATGCATCGGATATGCATGGATTCGCCTTATCAGTTAAGCATTAGATATGCACTCCTATTTGAGAAACTCAGCTCACCAGAACACTAAGTCCTACATTCATAAATCAGTTATAAATACAACAGATATGCATGTTCAGTATGATATATCCAGTTCATCAGTAATGTCAGTCATGAGATCATGCTTCATTTATTCATGTTTTGTTCATGTTCAGTTGGTTTTTTCCCCTCTCAGTCAGTTCCATTCGAGGATGAATATTCCCAAGGAGGAGATATTATAATACCCTGCATGTTTCTAAGCAAGGATGTGAATAAGTTTTCCTATGTATGAAACCTCTTATCCTATGAGTAGCATTTTAGTGCATGACTTAAAATGAATATCCTAGCGATAGGATAGCTAGCGATGTCTTAAGCATGCTCATATGAGTCGCTTAGAGTGATGTAATCTAAGAGTTTTTGAATCCATCAAGTCTTAGTGTTTGATTTTGCAAGGGTCATCTTTGAAAAAGAATAACATGATTGATATGTTAAATTTTGGAAGATTTATACCCACCAAATTGTATATAATCTAATTAGCTTTCCAACGATACTAATTTGATCAAAATCCGACACCCGAGCAAGGAGTTATGGCCTTTCAAAGTAGAATACATCGCCTAACCAATCGCATATGGTCACTGGAAAGCATAGGCGATATCATATGCGGCACCTATGTAAAAATAGGCGATATCATATGTGGAATCTATGTAAATATAGGCGATATCATATGCGGTGCCTATGTATGATTTCAACCAAGAAAACACTTAGTGTTTGAGTTATTTTGAGGGTAGTTAAGTCTTTTAACACTCCTCACATTTCCCTAAACTTAACCTCATGAAATTTATAGCTTCTAAACACATTACAACCCTATTAACATCTCAAAGTTCATTATCCAAGAGCACCATAGGAGAAAAACAACTAGGGTTACATAATCAAGCTTGAAGATCATATTTCAAGAAAATTCCTCCATCAATCATCAAGAACCTCCCTTCCAAGGTATGCGTAGTGTTCATCCACGGATTCCTTTCGTCTGTGGAGTTCAAGAATCAACCTTTAAAATACAAAATCTTGGTTGGTTGTGGTGATATGATCATACCCATGTTGATGCTTGTTTGTTTTGCTATATAATAGTATCGTGACTGTATATCTCATGAAAGTTATGTTGTTAATTGAAAAACATGATCTTTGGATGGATTGATAGAATGCAAGTATGAAATACACCCATGCCTTAAATAATTCATGCAAGGTGTTTGATAAAATGCCTAGTATGTTAGAACTTCATATTTACATGATTTCATGATATCTAAATAACAAGTTCGTGTTAGCCATACAGTCCAATATGAATTTCCATGCAAATTATGTGTTATTATTGTTGTGGTATAAAGAATGTATGATAATGGAGATATAAATTATGTACAAAAAATATATGCATGCTTTTCCTATCATGTTTGAATTGTTGAATAAATACATGAAGTATACTATCCCTTGCTTATGATATTATGAATTGTGGACTCAAATCTTGTGATGAAGTTATGTCATGTGTGTCAGTTTCCTCCTATCGACTCCTGGGGGTATTCGTACCCAAAAACTATAGCTGTGTGCCTAGATCCATGTCATGTTTCACGATATCCGAACTCAAGCAATGATTCCATAGACTTCAGTCAGTCTCATGACTCAGGAAAACTCATACAAAGGCAGTATCATTTCAGTTTTACTCAGTACTCAGTAATCTACGAAATCTCAGTAATATTCCATCAGTCTATGGAATTCAATAAATCTCAATATCAGTACAATTTAGTTCAGTATTCAGTTCAGACATCAGTAAACTCAGTAATCTAACAGAACTCAGTAGCATTTAGTCAGTTAATAGAATTCAGTAGTGTTTCGCTAGTCATCGGAACTCAATAAACTCAGTCCATATTCAGTTCCGTTAAACAGAACAATCAGTAATAGTTAAGTTAATTCTAGTACGAACTAGGAAATCAGTTAAGTATAATCAGTTCAGTGTCAATTCAATTGGGAGTAGTATTCAGCACCGAGCGAACCCAGGGATGGGAACTCACCTGCCAGTAGAGGGTGTGATTCTTAGAAGAAGTCCTTGCATTCCAGAACTATGTAGCCAGCATAGGTTGAGGCATCTTAACCTGCCAGATTAGCGTTGATGAGGTGGTTTAACCTATCAGTTTAGGGTTCCCACCGTTGTTATTGAGTACCTGCCAGATGAGGGTTACTCACAACCTGTCCTTTCCAGTGACACGGTATTGACACCCTTCAAATCAGGGTAGAGATTGGACCCCAGCTTAGCTATTATAGCATATTTGGGGCATGTCAGTTAGATAACTACTTCCCACAGTTTTAGTATCAGTCTCATTAAAAGAACTCAGATAGTTCTTTCGGATATCAAGACTGTCAGATAGAGTACGGAACTCAGCTAGTTCCATCTGATTTAGGACAGTCAGATACAGTCATTCATGCTATCAGTTATCAGAACACATGTTATCAGATATATCAGCTATCAGAATTCAGTTATCATTCATGATATGTTATCAGTAAATACATGTCATGAGTATTCATACTCAGTAGTCATGTTATCATGAGCTCAGTTTTAGGACTGTTATATATAGTCAATCAAAATAGTTCTTCATAATCAGAACTATCAGAAACAATAATTTCTTTATCAGTAATATAGTATCAATCTCCCAATATTCAGTAATACAATATCAGTTCCTCACTTATTAGTGAATTACATATCAATATTAGTAAACTCAGTCATTCAGTATCTTAGTATCAGTAAGTTCAGTCATTCATTATCTTAGCATCAGTAAGCTCATGTTTTCAGTATTCAGACTCAGTAGTCAGTATCACCATGAGTTTAGTTGCAGTTACGTATGTATGTATGTATTCTCACGTTCATATCAGTCAGCATTGTTCATGCATATAAAAACCTTTGCATTTAGCCTACCTCACTAGTATACTCAGTTTATTCAGTCGTACTGACGCATTCACGCTATGGTGTTTTATCTGACGCCATCGGTACAGAGGCACAAGTTTCATAGCAGCAGTAGCATTGCAGATTTCAGCAGTCAGTGCTCCTCTTCATTTGAGGACAATATTATTATTACTTTAATACAGTATTTCAGATTAGTTTTTCAGTTCATGGAGTTAGTTGGAGACATGTTCCTTTAACTCCTTATTCAGTTCAGTTAGAGGCTTTCAGACTAGATGTCATATTAGATGTTCAGACTTCAGTATTTATGTTCCTTTTTGGTATTGTTATACCATATTTTTTAGATATGTATCAGTATTGAACCTTATGGCCTTACATTTCATTTTTTCATATATTTTATGAGATATTATGTAGTTTACTGGTACATATATCAGTCATGGGTTAGCTTGTGGTCCTTCGGGGTCATGAGCACCGTGTAGCGTTTCGATTCAGAAAATCGGGGCGTTACAACTAAAGAGGCCTAGGGCCTACTTTAGTGTCACCTCATTATATATATACCACCATTTTAATTTTTTTCACTATTTTTGAGACTTGGAGCATGGAGTTTTTAGTTTTTTGAATTATTTCTTCTATGTTTAAGATTGGGTAAGTTCCAAATCCCTATTTAATTTTTTTCTTAGATTCTTGTTATTTAAAACCCTTTAAAACTTAAATTTAAAGGTGAAATTATGTAATTTTTGCTCGAAAGGTTTAAATTTAGTAATTCTTTGAGTTAAACCATAATTTCAATCCTTTTTCACTTTATAATGCCTCGAGATCCCATCCCGCGATGTCACATGGTGCTTATGACCCTGAAGGATCACAAGCTAACCCTTTTCTGATATATGTACCTGTGCACTGCTTAATATCTAAAATAAATGAGGAAACTAGCCAGAACGTTCAACATATCTATACATACTTAAAACTAAAAACTAAATACCAACTAAAGTCTGAAAATCCTCTAAACTCTCTGAACTATGGAGTTGATGGGACATGTCCCCAACTAACTCCGTCTACTGAAAAATATAAACAAAGTATGGTACCATAATAATAAACTGAGATTCATCCTCAAAATAAAAGGACTCACTCCTACGACTAATGATGCTGACTGGGACTGAACTGCTAAGGAAACTCTAGGTCCTGTGGCTTTGAATGTATGGTGCCAAATAAAACACCATAGCACAAATTTGTCAGTACAGGAATGTACTGAGTATGTAGATAGGGTAAGGCTAAATTCAAGGGCTCATGCATGCATAATATCTAAACTGGATAATCAAGATAATGCCGCATGAGAACACATACACATACATGAATGAATAGACCATAATCACAATCATCATAACTCTAGAGACTGAAACTCGGGTACTACCTTACTGCAGACTAAACTCACTACTGACACTGAGATACTGATGATTGAGAAACTGGATGTACTTACATTGATGACTGAATTCTGAGCTTACTGCTCTCGACTGACAAGATTAAAGATCAACCTCTCTGACTGAATTCTTAACTGAATACAAACTGAATTGAATCTAATACTAATCATGTTTCTCAAAGATCTGAATGAGTTACGCTAAGATCACTTAGTTCCATATCTGACGGACATGGTATTGAATCATGGTATCAAACTGACGATACAGAGCTTGACTAGATTATTTGAATTGCTTCTGAGATTTGAATTAATACTTAAATAATATTAGATCTGAGTTGATCACAGGACTGAGGATTGATTACTACCGATACGGAGATTACAGAGATAACTACGATTTTTGAGCTTTCTTAAGTTCTGCAAATTTCTGAGGATACAGAGTTTTATAGTTCACTAAGTTCTGAGAATCATGGCTCGACAGGATTTATCATGGAACCGACAAAGTTCTGAGAATCATGGCTCGACTGGATTTATCATGGAACCGACACGGGCTCTAGACAACAACTAAATTATCGATTATAAATACCCCCAGGTTTCAATAACATTAAAATAAAGCATAATTATTCCTTCATCATCACAACCATTTATTCATCATTATCATCACAATCATTCATTCATTATCACAATCACAATCACAATCACTAAGGAATCTCGTAACGCAATTAGGAATCATAATACACATTCATCCTCACAATTATTAAGACATCACATCAACCATTTAAGGATCACAAATATCTATTCATCATCACAGTCACCAAAGGGTCACTTTAAGCATTTCAGAACCATAATCATATAATAACAAAGGGGAAACATGTTACTAGATCCTACTCCATTCTGCAAGGTTTTACCTCAACTATTTCATACCTATATCAGTCTTGACATGTGTTTGGATATCACATGATTTGGGAGCTACTCCACACTAACATGTCACTACTTACTCGTCCAATACTTGGCATGTACTAAAGTCTTATCATGTATCAAAGACCACGTAATTGGGGAATTTACTACTATCACATCTCCATTTGTTCACTAAGGTCCTCCAACAAAACACTAGACATGCACAGTTTCACACTTATTTGGGGATTTCCTACTACCATGGAATAATTCCTTCACTTGGGTATTTTATCAAACATTAGGCATACATAGACTAGCTTACAAATTTGGGGTTTCATCTTTAACATACTACAATGGACCATATGTTTCTCCTAAGATTTTTATCAAACCTATGGGGAACATGCTTCATTTATTCAACCATTTCTACACCTATTCGACATGAACACATCACAAATATCACATAGATTCCCCCTACTAGTGTCAAAACTCATGAATCTTGTAAACAAACATTTATCAAAGCTCAACAACACATGTAACATCAATTTCAACTCATACAAATCATGGAATCTAACAAACATAAAATTTTTATATTAAAAAAAAGGGTTCTTAAGCTTCTTAGATGAACGGGATCCAAGAATCAACATCTGCATACCTTGGGGAAACTCTTTTCTTGAAATCCATCGGAAGATTTCTTGTTTTCTCTAGATCTTTCTTGATCTTTGTTGAAGAAGAAGAGAGGATTTTGACTTTTAGAAACCCTAGTTCTTGGTGAAAGAAAAAAAATGAGGCTAAAATCCCTTAGCTGGGTATTTATAGATATTGGGGATAAGAGGAAAAGACCAAAAAGCCCTTGGAATTTAAACTGAAAAATCCTGATTTTACATGCTGGCATGACGCGCCATAATCGCGCCAGTTCACTGGAAATTGGATAATTGAAAAACTGCATGACGGCGCGATGCGGTGGAAATCGTATTGTCATCTTTGGTTACGAACTGGAACTATAACGCGACATGGTGGAATCGTATAGATTTACTGGATTTTTTGACAATTGCCATTTTGGCTGGGCTCCGCGATGCGCTAATGTGCCAGGTGGCATACTGTCTTACTAAAATGGCTCTAACTCTTCATCCGAGTATCCAATATGGGAAAATTCGGTATTGATGGAAATATTATTCAATGCTCTACATGGAAAGAAGTAAAAATTAGGGAAATTCCACTTGATTCAAAGTATTTCATACTTATGAAGATATTTTTGAAACTTTTAGACTCGAATTTTTGCTTTACTGAATACGCTCTAAGGCTCAGACTTGAAAAGGATTTTGCGGAGCATTACACACTTGGATTTTTTTATATGGGTTCCTTTAACCATGAGTAATATATTTTTTGAATAAAATTCTAGTTTTATCTTTCTTTTTCAAAAACCCATTACGAGGGTCCATTTTGACCCCAACTTGAAATTGAGCAATATGTATATTGTTGTCTTTGTTTTAATGTGTAGATTTTATATTTGTGTATTTTAGTTGATCTTGGGGATATTTTTAAGGAGAAATCTCTGTGATAAAGACTTTTGGATTGGTTTTTAATATTCGAGCTAGGTTAAGTCTTAACTTTCTTCAGATTTAGTTAAGTAGTAAATATTAGTATAAAATTATATAATGGTTGTAGGAACTAATCATCAAAATAGTTTTATTTTTTATTATTCCTATATGGGGGCCTATGTTGTTGTTATTTTGTAGTTCAGAGACATTATCTTCTATGCATGACCGTGTGTGCTAGAGAGGAGTCATGGTGGATTTTAATTTGTATATGGGTTGATGAACCCCCATGGGTCCAACCTCAGGAGCATTGCTCTATAGGTGTATAAAGATTTTGTACGACAATGTCATGCATCACATCACATTATCATCATCATCATCATCTTCATTGCATTTCATATATATTGTGCTCATTCTGTGTTGTATTATCATCTTTGATGGTGACATCTATCTATGTGTACTTATTTTTCATACTTGTATGTGTGATATTTGTATACCTATGGTTCTTTATATTATTTGCATTTGTTATATATGAATATTATAGAACTATTAGTGAAGAGAGTGTGAGATACTATTTGAGACATCTTTTTGTTGCAGGTGACATGCTCATAGTGCATATTTTTTATGTTTTATCTTCTACATTGCTAAGTTGGCCTATTATACCTACTAAGTAAAAATGCAATTTACCCAGATCAACTAGATAATTTTGGTGCAGATCCAAGTATAAATGTGCCTGACGGTAGCTAATTCATGTGCTATCTAAAGTATATTTGAGGTAGAAGTCAATCTATGATTTTGGAGTTAATCTACTACCTCTTCCTATCTTTTCATGTTTTGTTTTATATTCAGAGACATATTATGATCATTTTGGTCTATTATTGTATCTTTGACATTCAAGATGTATTTAGTAGTTCTTTCACTGTGACATAAGGTTTTGGAATATTTTATAATATTTGTGGTCATGTATTTCCCGCTATTACTATAAATGTGTGATTAACTCCATTATAGGAGTCTAGCCTTTTGTTTTGATACTGGTTTCTCATTTCATATTAGTTTGGGTAATAAGTTTACTTTTCAAGGCTTACCATGATAAGTACCGTCATAACCCTTGGTTTTTGGGTTGTGATAAAATGCTATCAAAGCAGTCAGATGCATTAGTCTCATTAGTATAAGAACAAAGTGTCAAGTAGATTCTCGAAGATTAGTATGTAGACATCCATATATATTTTTCAGAGACTATAAGATATCCTTAGTAAACTTTTCTTAATTCATTAAATATTGTGCAGTTGTTTAATACCTTGTGTTCTAAATAGTATTTTACTCTTTTTGGCATAAATGGTGCATACTATATCCCATAAGGCTAGAGATGCAGAGAAATCTTTCCAGGAGAGAACTAAGTCTATACGGTGTGTTGTGAGTCATGGATGGAATCGAGGTAGTGGATGTAAATGAGGATCTGTCCCTTCCAAAATATGTACTAGAGGGCTCTCTTCTGAGTCTTCAGTTTAGCATGTTTGAGATATAGGTCCTACTTTGGTCCCAATGAGTTTTTCTACCCTAGTCTTGGAGGGATTGATGATTTGCTTGCTGACCCATTTGGAGGGTGTTCCTTTATATACACCTGGTGTTCTTTTAGCTTCGAGTATTGTACTTTTGCCGGTGCAAGTGTTTGCCTATGGTGTTCCTCTAGTTCTAAGCATGGATAGTCAAACGATATAAGCATCGACGCATGGTACTCCATAAACTCCAAATGTTGTTCCTACTTTTGTGCCATTGTTTGAGTATAATATTTTAGGATCTATAGCTCAACCTTTTTCTATGCTACCTCCTAAGGTGGGATATTAGCCAACCATATTTACTATCTCTTCTATTATTGTGAGTACAGTTATGTATTTCGACGATATGAAAAGGTTTAAGATATTTACTCATTTAGGTCCTCATAGCTGCAACAGTGTAATAGGTGAGGATACCTAAGAGTTCTTGATTAATTTTCATGAGATGTTGCACAACCATGGTTAACTTGAGTCACATGGGGTTGATATAGTACTTATAAGTTGAGAGATATAGCCAGATATTGGTGGAGGTCACTTATTAGTTGCAAATCACTTAATACTCTAAAGATGACTTAGGATGAATTTTTTTAGGTTACGGTTTGATGGATCGTATGAGAGATGTGTTTTATCACTAATAGAAGTCCTGCATGACTGTTACGGAGTTGGAGGCACATTTCCATAAATTGTCTAGATATTTTTATTCCAATATTGTCGTAAAGTCTTTGAAGATTAAGAAGTTCGTGAGGAGGTAGTATGTTTCTCTTAAGCTTGCTATAAATCAAATGGTAGATTATGAGGCATGTAATACCCCAAAAAATCCAAACCAATATTAGCACCACGTTTTGTAATACCCGTGCCTTTCTCCTAGCTAGAAATCATCTCGAGGATGCTAGGACTTACTTTGAAATGCAAACAAATCTCTGTACATGTGGTATTTTTGAGATTATCACTTCTAATCACGTGGGAAATTGAGTTATCTTTCCAACGGTACCAATTTTGTCCAAATCTGACATCAGACGAGGAAGTTATGGATGTTTTACTTGGAATTGTCGGAAATTCCTAGGTATGATTGACAAGTTGACGGACCTCCACATAAGTGACGGACCACCACTTTGACCGTCACAGCCAAGGCAGTTGAACCACGTACTGGATAAGGATTGACAGATGAGTTGACAAACCGTCAAAGTTATGACGGACCGTCATCCATGCCGTCAACTCTTATCCAGTGAATCCCATTTCTGGTCCACATATGAAAGGCTAAGTGAAGGACCGTCAAGAGTCTGACGGACCTTTAGTCAGACCGCCACACACCACGTTTAGTTTATTTATAGTTGTTTTAACAGGGGTATTTTGGTCACTTACCACTCGCCTATATATCCCCAGATGAGTCTGAATTCAGCCCTTTTGATCATTTTTATTCCACAAATAAAAACTAGGGTTTCTCTCTGAATTTAATCCCCAAGAACAAGACCCAATCTTTTTAAAAATCAAAGGATTTCAAATCCTACAAGTTAATAAACATCAAGAACCTTGAGTTAGGTATGCTTAGTGTTCATCCATGGATTTCTTTTGTCCGTGGAGTTCAAGAATCATGTTTTAATGAATAAATTGTGATTTTCTTGTTGTGTTATGACTATATTCATGTTGATGATTGTCTTTTGGATTCAAGGTTGTATCTTGATGTGTTTTTCATGAAGCATATGAGTAGGTTAGTTGAAACCCATGAATTTTGGATGGATTGAGATTGTCAAATTGATAAGTACACCTATGCCCAAAGTTGTGCATGTAAGGTGTATGATAAAATGCCAAGAATGATAGAATCCAAGTTTTTATGACTTAATAGTTCTTAAATGACAAGCCCATGTTCTATTCTTTATGATTACACATGAACTCCACGTTATTGTTGTGTGTTATTGTTGTGATATGGAATGAGCATGATATTTAAGCAACACGAGTATAGACATATTGTGCGCATCCCCTTCCATGTATAAGATGTTGAGAACCAAGTGTAGTATGAAATCCCCTACTTTTGATATTGTGAATTGTGGACTCTAATATTATGATCAAGTTAGTAATGTGTGTTAGTTTCCTTCCATCGAGTCCTGGGGGTACTTTTACCCAAAATAATATAGCATTGTGCCTAGTGCCATGTCATTTTATCACAATACTCTCAGTCAAGCCTTGATCTATAGAATTCAGTTAGTCATGTGACTCAGGAAAACTCAGAAATCTCAGCAGTCTTAGTAGTTCAGTAACCTCAGTACTCAGTAATCTCAGTAACAACAGTATTCCTAGCGATCTTAGTAATTTCAGTACTCTCAGTTAGTCCTCAAAACTCAGAACGTTCCTTCAGTCAAGGGAACTCAGAAAACTTAGTTTAGCTCCACTAAACAATACCACTAGTATCAATTCAGTTAATCAGTATCAGTTTAGCTAATCAGTTCAGTTCAGTTGCTCAGTTTAGCTCAGTTATCCAATTCAATGTCTTTCAGATGGGAGTAGAATTCAGCACCGAGTGAGCCTAGGAATGGGGACTCCACCGCTAGAAAGGATGGAGATTGTTAGAAGCAATCCCTAAGTTCCAGAACTACGTAGCCAGCGTAGGTAGAGATGTCACCCGTTATATAGGACTAGCATACTCAGGGGTCACCTGTTAGCACATTTATATGTATCAGACTGATCCCAGGAGTGACCCGCTAGATTAGGAAAGACTCCACAATAGTTGTCTTTACTGGTGGCACAGTACTGACACCCTTCCAGTCAGGGCAGAGATTGGACCCCAGTAAACATATTATGGGGCATGTCGGTAAGATGAATACATCCCACATTTTCAGTTACAGATTCAAGACTGTTAGATACAGTCAACTCAGTTCACTAGTACAGATTCAATACTATTGGAGACAGTCAATCCTTATCGCTATAAATAGATTTAAAGATCACCCAGTAGATAGGACTGATCTCAACTATGGTTAATCAGTATCAGAATCATCATATTTAAAAATCACCGGCTAGATAGGACTGATCTCAAATTCAGTTACTCCATATTGAACAAAACTCAAATAGTTCCATCAAAACTCAGACTATTAAATATAGTTGCTCAGTATCAGTTACATCGGTCTTGTCAATCATCACAGTTATATAAGGTATGTCAGTTGTCATAGCTTATGTTATCAGTATTGAGTTTCAGGACTGTTAGACACAGTCAATAAGACCAGTTCTTCATAATTCGAACTGTTAGAAATAGTCATTCATCTATTCGGTATCTCAGTATAAGTAAAGTCATGTTGTCAGTATTTAGACTCAATAGCCAGTATTACCACGAGTTCAGTTATAGTTTCTTATGCATATATGTATTCTCACATTCATATTAGTCAACATTGTTCATGCATATAACCCTTTGCACTTAGCCTACCTCACTCGTATACTTAGTAAATTCAGACGTATAGACACATTTGCGCTATGGTGCTCTCACTTATGTTACACCATAGGTTAAGAGAAACGAGCTCCAGATCAGCAGTAGCATTCCAGTGTTTAGAGTTTGCAGTGAGTCCTTCTCATTTGATGATTTTATGATTATTGCTTCATTTATTATTTTAGTTGAGTTGCTACATAGAGTTAGTTGGGGACATATCCTATCAACTCCTTATTCAAACAGTTTAGAGGATTTCCAGACTATAGCATGTTAGATTATTATTTCAGATTTGTTTAGGTATTTTTATACCATTTTCAAAAATTGTCTTATCAGATGTTTTATTCAGATTTGAACCTTATGGCCATTCAGTACATGTTTCTGCATTTTTATATTATATTATGCAGTGTACAGTTATAGATATTAGTCATGGGTTAGCTTGTGGTCCTTCGAGGTCATGAGCACCGTGTAGCATTCCAATTCAGAAAATTGGGGTGTTACAAACTTGGTATCAGAGCCTAAGGTGCATTAGAGTCCTAGGAAGTTTGAAATCCGCATCTAGTAGAGTCTAGTACATGTGTGTGTTATGCACCACACTTATGTGCAGGAGGCTATGAGATGTCTTAGGAACAGTTTCCCTTCTTTCAGTATTCCTGTCGTGCCAGTGAGCATAATCTCAAGTCACTCTCAATCTAATTCATTTCTCCCTTTCTTCTACAGAACATGCCTCCTAAAAAAAGAAACAGGAATCAGTCAACCCCTCAGCCCGAAGAACCTTTGGGCGATCATGTTTCTCATACGGAGTTCAAGACCGCATTCACCACTCTTGCTCAGTCAGTTTCAGCCCAGAATGAACAACCAGCTATCGTTTCGGCCAATCTAGTGGCCAATTTAGCTGCAGCTAGAATTTGTGACTTTACCCGAATGAATCCTCCTTCTTTCACGAGGTCTAAGTCAAATGAGGACCCGCAAGAATTCATAGAGAAGATTCAAAAAGTGATAGATATTATGGGGGTGACTACTGTGGAAAGTGCTGAGTTATCTACATATCAGTTGCAGGATGTGGGTTATACTTGGTACAAATAGTGGAATTCAGAAAGGTTAGATGATGCAGGTTCTATAGAGTGGGAGGAGTTTGCCTCTGCTTTCCTTGATAGATTTTTCCCGCTAGAGCTTAGAGAAGCTAAGGTGCTAGAGTTCATCAACCTCAGGCAGGGCAGTATGACAGTGAAAGAATATTGTCTTAGGTTTACTTAATTAGCCATATATGCCCCTCATATGGTTGCAGACAGTAGAGACAAGATGAGTAAGTTCATGTCAGGGCGATAGCGTGGTAAATAAGGGCATATCTACCATGTTGAATAGTGATATGACTTTAGCCAGACTCATGATTCATGCTTAGAAGATAGAGGAGAAGAAGATTAGAATGAGTGAGAGATAGAGTAAGAGGGCAAGGACAGGTAGTTTCATCTTTTCTCAGCCTAAGTCACAGGGTGGTAACCGTTCTCAGCATAGTCAGAAGTTTTCATCCCCAGCTCCATCCTCAGCTAGTGCACCAACACCTAAGTCTAGATATGACCATCATGATAGAGCGCCAGGCTCCGAGGCCTAGGGTAGTGAGAATAGAAGTCCTACTTATCCGCTTTGCAAAAAGTGTGGTGATAATCACCTAGGTGCATGTAGGGCAGTTAGTGATGTATGCTTTGTTTGTGGCAAGACAGGCCAAAGGATGAGAGCGTGTAGAGTTATATCGTAGAGGGGTATAGAGTTGCATCAGCAAGGCACCGAGAGTGGTCAGCCTAGAAATAGACTTTATGCACTCCAGACCCATCATGATCCGAAAAGTTTCCCTGACCTAGATTTGGGTACGTTACTAGTCTTTCATTTTTATGGTATGCGTTGTTAGTTTTCTTACTCTAACTTGGACATATGTTTCAGCATGAGTTAGTTAGTAAAGCCAACAATTCAGTTTAGCAATCGAGCAGTCAGATTTGTATAGTTTGTTTCCTCATCTTTGCATCTATTCATGCTATCCAAGATCTTAGGGAACTTAACTATTCCAAGTAGAAACGTCTAGTATTTGCAAGTTCAGTTTAGTTCATGCATCATGCATTAGTCCCAGACTCTCGAGGTTCAGTTATAATCTAGTTCATAGATGCCTTGTGCATCGCCTCAACTTTCTCATTATCTCAGCAACGTCAGTCCAGCATCCTTTAAGGGATATAGTATCCCAAGGGGGGAGGTACACTATAGCCCCCAAACTTTCATGATTTAAATATACCATTTTCTTTGATGAATCAATCTTGGATAAAGTGTTATATATGAGCAACCCTCTAGCTCCAAAACTCAGTAGTACGCCTGTACTCAATGGCTTATTTTATTCCACGATACTATACTCTATCCATGTCCTGCATTGCAAACTCAGTTCAGTTCATGTATCACGTTCCAGACTCAGTTATGTTCTTATGTTTCAGCTCATGCATATTGAGTGATTAATCTCAGACTCATCGATATTTTCAGTTCAAGGTGACAGTCTTCTTTGATCTTACTCCTTCCCGTGTTCATATTTTAGTACCAAACTTTGTATTCAGTTCCATGCTTAGTTTTCCATTCAAACATGGTACCTTTACCATTGCATGTTCAGCCGCATATTCCTGAGCCCGATCAGTCATATATTCATGCATCAAATATGCATGATCAGCCTATCTATACTTTTTATCATGCATTCATGTATCATGTCAGTCGTATAATCATGCATCAAATATGCATGGATTCAGCTCATCAATTAGGCATCAGATATGCATTCTTATTATGAGAAACTCAGTTCATCAGAACACTCAGTCGTGCATTCATAAATCAGTTACTCATGCATTAGATATGCATGTTCAGTATGATGTATTCAGCTTATCAGTCATGTCAGTCCCAAAACCATGTTTCAGTAGTGTATGCATTGTACGTACTTTAGTTGATCTTTTCTTTTATCTCAGTCAATCTCATTCGATGACGTATGTTCACAAGGGGGAGATATTGTAATACCCCAAAATATCCAAACCAATATTAGTTCGGCGTTTTGTAATACATGTGCCTTTTTCCTAGCTAGAAATCATCTCAAGGATACTAGGACTTACTTTAAAATGCAAAACGATCTTTGTACAAGTGGTATTTTTGAGATTTTCACTTTTAATCACGTGGGAAATTGAGTTATCTTTCCAACTGTGCCAATTTTGTCCAAATCCGACATTAGACGAGGAAGTTATGGACGTTTTACTTGGAACTATCGGAAATACGCAGGTAAGACAGCCAAGTTGATGGACCACCACATAAGTGATGGACCGCCACTTTGACTATCACAGCCAAAGCAGGTGAGCCACGTACTGGATAAGGACACATGGCTAAGTTGACAAATAGTCAAAGTTGTGACGGACCGTCATCCAGGCCATCAACTCTAATCTAGTGAACCCCATTTCTGGTCCACATTTGACGGGCTAAGTGATGGACCGTCAAGTGTCTGACGGACCGTCAGTCGGATCGTCACACACCATGTTTATTTTATTTCCAGGTTGTTTTAACCGTGGTATTTTGGTCACTTAACACTCACCTATATATACCCAGATGAGTCTGAATTAAGCCATTTTTCTCATTTTTATTCAACAAACAAAAACTAGGGTTTCTCTCTGAATTTAATCCCCAAGAACAAGACCCAATCTTCTTCAAAAATCAAAGGATTCCAAATCCTTCAAGTTTAAAAACATCAAGGACCTTGAGTCAGGTATGGGTAGTGTTCATCCAAGGATTCTATTAGTCCATGGAGTTCAAGAATAATGTTTTAAATTATAAATTATGATTTTCTTGTTGTGTTATGACTATATTCATGTTGATGATTGTTGTTTGGATTCAAGGTTGTATCTTGATGTGTTTTTCATGAAGCATATGAGTATGTTAGTTGAAACCCATGAATTTTGGATGGATTAAGATTGTCAAATTGATAAGTACACCTATACCCAAAGTAGTGCATGTAAGATGTATGATAAAATACCAAGAATGATAAAATCCAAGTTTTTATGACTTAATAGTGCTTAAATTACAAGCTCATGTTCTATTGTTTATGATTCCACATGAACTCCACATTATTATTGTGTGTTATTGTTGTGATATGGAATAAGCATGATATTGAAGAAATACAATTATATACATATTATCCACATCCTTTTCCATGTATAAGATGTTGAGGACCAGGTGCAGTATGAAATCCCTTACTTATGATATTGGGAATTCTGGACTCTATTCTTATGATCAAGTCAATCATGTGTGTCAGTTTTGTTCCATCGAGTCTTGGGGGTACTTGTACTTGAAATAATATAGTTGTGTGCCTAGTGTCATGTTATGTTATCACAATACTCTAGTCATGCCATGGTCTATAGAATTCAGTTAGTAATGTGACTCAGGAAAACTCAAAAATCTCAGCAGTCTTAGTAGTTCAGTAACCTCAGTACTCAGTAATCTCAGTGATCTCAGTAACAGTAGTATTCCTAGCGATTATAGTAATTTCAGTACTCTCAGTACTCTCAGTCAGTCCTCAGAACTCAGTACGTTCCTTCAGTCAAGGGAACTTAGTAAACTTAGTTTAGCTCCACTAAACTATACCACTAGTATCAGTTCAGCTAATTAGTGCAGTTCAGTTACTCAGTTTATCTCAGTTATCCAGTGCAGTGTCTTTCAGATGGGAGTAGGATTCAGAACCGAGTGAGCATAGGGATGGGGACTCCACCTCTAGAAAGGACGGAGATCTTTAGAAGCAATCCCTAAGTTCAATAACTACGTAGATAGTGTAGGTACGAGATGTCACCCGTTAGATAGGACTGGCATACTCAGGGGTCACCCCTTAGAACATTTATATGTATAGGTCATATCCCAGGAGTGACCCCCTAGATTAGGACTGACTCCACAGCCGTTGTCTTTACTGGTGGCGCGGTACTGACGTCCTTCCAGTTAGGTCAGAGATTAGACCCCAGTCAACTTAGCATGGGGCATGTCGGTTATATGAATATATCCTACAATTTTAGTTACAGATTCAAGACTGTCAGATACAGTCAACTCAATTCAGTAGTACAGATTCAGTATTGTTGGAGACAGTCAATCCTTATCATTATAAATAGATTTAAAAATCACCCATTAGATAGACTGATCTCAACTATAGTTAATCATTATCAGAATCATCAGATTTAAAGATCACCCGCTAGATAGGACTGATATCAAATTTAGTTACTCCATATTGAATGGAACTCAGATAGTTCCATCATAACTTAGACTATTAAATACACTTTCTTAGTATTAGTTACATCGGTCTTGTCAATCATCACAGTTATATCAGTTATATCAGTTGTCATATCTTATGTTATTAGTATTCAGTTTCAAGACTGTTAGACACAGTCAATCAGACCAGTTCTTCATAATTCGAACTGTTAGAAATAGTCATTTATCTCTTCAGTATCTCAGTATTAGTAAAGTTATGTCATCAGTATTCAGACTCAATAGGTGGTATCACCACGAGTTCAGTTATAGTTTCTTATGCATATATGTATTCTTACGTTTATATTAGTCATATTGTTCATGCATATAACCCTTTTCACTTAGCCTACCTTACTCATATACTCAGTATATTAAGATGTACTAACGCATTTGCGCTATGGTGCTCTCTTCTATATCACACCATAGGTTCAGAGGCACGAGCACCAGATCAGCAGTAGCATTCCAGTGTTTAGAGTTTGTAGTGAGTTCTTCTCATTTGAGGATGATATGATTATTGCTTCATTTACTATTTTAGTTCAGTTGCTAGATGGAGTTAGTTAGGGATATGTCCCATCAACTCCTTATTCAGACAGTTTAGAGGCTTTCCAGACTATAGCATGTCAGACAATTATTTCAGATTTGTTTTTGTAATTTTATACCATTTTCAGAAATTATCTTATTAGATGTTTTATTTAGATTTGATCCTTATGGCCATTTAGCACATGTTTCCACATTTTCATGTTATATTATGCAGTTTATAGGTATAGGTATCATTCATGGGTTAGCTTGTGGTCCTTCGGGGACATGAGCACCGTGTAACATTCCGATTAAGAAAATTGGGGTGTTATAAACTTTGTATCAGATCCTAAGGTTCATTAGAGTCCTAGGAAGTCTGAAAGCCGCATCTAGTAAAGTCTAGTACATGCGTGTGTTGTGCACCACACTTATGTGCAGTAGGCTATGAGATGTTTTAGGAACAGTTTCCCTTCTTTCAATATTCGTGTCATGCCAGTGAGCATAATCTCAAGTCACTTTCAGTCTAATCCATTTCTCCCTTTCTTCTACAAAACATGCCTCCTCAAAAAAGAAACGAGATCACTCATCCCCCTAGCCCGAAGACCCTTTGGGCGATCATGTTTCTCATGTGGAGTTCAGGACCGTATTCACCACTCTTGCTCAGTCAGTTGCTTTCCAGAATGAATGACCAATTGTCGTTCCGGCCAATCCAGTGGCCAATATAGCTGCAGCTAGAATTTGTGATTTTACCCGAATGAATCCTCCTTCTTTCACGGGGTCTAAGTCAGATGAGGACCCGGAGGAATTCTTTGATTAGATTCAGAAAGTGACAAATATTATGGGGGTGACTACTGTGGAAAGTACTGAGTTAGCTGCATATCAGTTGCAGGATGTGTCTTATACTTGGTACAAACAGTGGAAGTCAGAAAGGTTAGATGATGCAGGTTCTAAAGTGTGGGAGGAGTTTGCCTCTGCTTTCTTTGATATATTTTTCCCGCTAGAGCTTAAAGAAGCTGAGGTACTAGAGTTCTTCAATCTCAGGTAGGGCAGTATGACAGTGAAAGAATATTCTCTTAGGTTTAGTCAATTTGCCAGATATGCCCCTCGTGTGCTTGCAAATAGTAGAGCCAAGATGAGTAAGTTCGTGTTAAGGGTGAATGATAGCATGGTAAACGAGTGCAGATCTGCCATGTTGAATAGTGATATGACTTTAGAAAAACTTATGAATCATGATCAGCAGATAGAGGAGCATAAGATTAGAATGAGAGAGAGACAGAGTAAGAGGGCAAGGACAGGTAGTGTCAGTTTTTCTCAGCCTTAGTCATCGGGTGGTAATCGTTCTCAGCATAGTCAGAAGTTTTCATCCCCAGCTCCATCCTCAGCTAGTGCACTAGTACCTAAGTTAAGATATGACCGTCATGATAGAGCGCCAGGCTCCCATGCCCAGGGTAGTGAGAATAGAAGTCTTACTTATCCGCTTTGCAAAGAGTGTGGTAAAAATCATCTAGGTGCATGTAGGGCAGGTAGTGATGTATGATTTGGGTGTGGAAATCCAGGCCATAGAATGCGAGTGTGTAGAGTTCTAGCACAGAGGGGTAAAGAGTTGCGTCAGCAAGGCACCAAGAGTGGTCAGCTTCAGAATAGACTTTATGCACTCCAGACCCGTCATGATCCAGAAAGTTTCCCTGAACTAGATTTGGGTACGTTACTAATCTTTCATGTTCATGATATGCATTGTTAGATCTCTTACTCTAATTTGGACATATGTTTCAGCATGAGTTAGTTAGTAAAGCCAGCAAGTCAGTTTAGCAATCGAGCAGTCAGATTTGTATAGTTTGTTTCCTCATCCTTGCATCTATCCATGCTATCCAAGATCTCAGGGAATGTAACTATTCCAAGTAGAACCTCCTAGTAGTTGCAAGTTCAGTTCAGTTCATGCATCATGCATTAGTCCCAGACTCCCGAGGTTCAGTTATAATCTTGTTCGTAGATTACTTGTGCATCGCCTCAACTTCCTCCATATCTCAGCAACGTCAGTCCAGAATCCTTTAAGGGACATAGTGTCCCAAGGGGGGAGATACACTATATCCCCCAAGCTTTCATAATTTAAATATTTCATTTTCTTTGATGAATCTATCTTGGAGGAAGTGATACATATGAGCCAACCCTCTAGCTCCAAAATGTGGAAGTAAGTCATGTACTCAATGGCTTAGTTTAGTCCACAATACGATACTCTATCCATGTACAGTATTCCAGAATCAGTTCAGTTCATGTATCACATTCCAGACTCAGTTATGTTCTTATGTTTCCGCTCATGTATATTGGGTGATTAATGTCAAACTCATTGATATTTTCAGTTCAATATGACAGTCTTCTTTGATCTTACTCGTTCCCATGTTAAGATTTTAGTATCAAACTTTGTATTTAGTTCCATACTTAGTTTTAAGTTCAAACTTGGTACCTTTACCATTACATGTTCAGCCGCATGTTCCTAAGCCCGTTCAGTCATATATTCACGCATCAGATATGTGTGATCATCTTATCTGTACTTTTTGTCATGCATTCATGTATCATGTTGGTTATATAATTATGCAACAAATATGTATGGATTTAGCTTATCAATTAGGCATCATATATGCATTCTTAATATGAGAAACTCAGTTCATCAGAACAGTCAGTCGTCCATTCATAAATCAGTTACTCATGCATTAGATATGCATGTTAAGTATGATGTATTCAGCTTATCAGTCATGTTTGTCCCGAAACCATGTTTCACTAGTGTATGTATTGTATATACTTCAATTGATCTTTTTTTCCATCTCAGTCAGTCTCATTCGAGGACGTATGTTCACATGGGGGAGATATTGTAATACCCCAAAATATGCAAACCAATATTAGTGCCATGTTTTGTAATACCCGTGCCTTTTTCCTATCTAGAAAACATCTCAAGGATAGTAGTACTTACTTTGAAATGCAAAACAATCTTTGTACAAATGGTATTTTTGAGATTTTCACTTTTAATCACGTCGTAAATTGAGTTAGCTTTCCAACGGTACCAATTTTGTCCAAATTCGACATCAGATGCGGAAGTTATGGATGTTTTACTTGGAACTATCAGAAACGCCCAGGTATGACGGCCAAGCTGACGGACCGCCACATAAGTGATGGACTGCCACTTTGACCATCACAGCTAAGGAAGTTGAGCCACGTACTGGATAAGGACTGACGGACGAGTTGATGGACCGTCTGAGTTGTGACTGACCATCATCCAGGCCATCAACTCTTATCCAGTGAACCCCATTTCTGGTCCACATTTGACGGGCTAAGTGATGGACCGTCAAGTGTCTGACGGATCGTCAATCGGACCATCACACTCCACATTCTGTTTATTTCCAAGTCATTTTAACTGGGGTATTTTGGTCATTTACCACTCACCTATATATACTAAGATGAGTCCAAATTAAGCCATATTGCTCATTTTTATTCCACAAACAAAAACTAGGGTTTTTCTCTGAATTTAATCCCCAATAACAAGACCCAATCTTCTTAAAAAATCAAAGGATTTCAAATCCTTCAAGTTCAAAAACATCAAGGACCTTGAGTAAGGTATGCGTAGTGTTTATCCACAGATTCCTTGCGTCGATGGAGTTCAAGAATCATGTTTTAAATTATAAATTATGATTTTTTTGTTTTGTTATGACAATATTCGTGTTGATGATTGTTGTTTGGATTCAAGGTTGTATCTTGATGTGTTTTTCATGAAGCATGTGAGTAGGTTTGTTGAAACCCATGAATTTTAGATGGATTAAGATTGTCAAATTGATAAGTACACCTATGCCCAAAGATGTGCATGTAAGGTGTATGATAAAATGCCAAGAATGATAGAATCCATGTTTTTATGACTTAATAGTGCTTAAATGACAAGCCCATGTTCTATTCATTATGATTCCACATGAACTCCACGTTATTGTTGTGTGTTATTGTTGTGATATGGAATGAGCATGATATTGAAGAAATATGAGTATATAAATATTGTCCGCATCCTCTTCCATGTATAAGATGTTGTGAACCAAGTGTAGTATGAAATCCCCTACTTATGATATTGTGAATAGTGGAATCTATTCTTATGATCAAGTCAGTCATGTGTATCAATTTCCTTCCATCAAGTCCTGGGGGTTCTTGTACCCAAAATAATATAGTTGTGTGCCTAGTGTCATGTCATATTATCACGATACTCTTAGTTAAGCCATGGTCTATAGAATTCAGTTAGTCATGTGACTTAGGAAAACATAAAAATCTCAGCAGTCTCAGTAGTTCAGCAACCTCAGTACTCAGTAATCGTAGTGATCTCAGTAACAACAGTATTCCTAGCAATCTCAGTAATTTTAGTACTCTTAGTCAGTTCTCAGAACTCAGTACTTTCTTTCAGTCAAGGTAACTCAGTAAACTTAGTTTAGCTTCGTTAAACAATACCATTAGTATCAGTTCAGCTAATCAGTTCAGTTCAGTTACTCAGTTTAGCTTAGTTATCCAGTTCAGTTTCTTTCAGACGGGAGTAGGATTCATCATCGAGTGAGCCTAAGGATAGGAACTCAACCGCTAGAAAGGAAGGAGATTCTTAGAAGCAATCCCTAAGTTCCAGAACTACGTAGCCAGCATAGGTATGAGATGTCACCCATTAGATAGGATTGGCATACTCAGGGGTCACCTGTTAGAATATTTATATGTATAGAACTGATCCCAGGATTCACCCGCTAGATTAGGACTGAATCCACAACAATTGTCTTTACTGGTGGCGCGGTACTAACACCCTTCTAGTCAAGGCAGAGATTGGACCCCAGTCAGCTTAGCATGGGGCATGTCGGTTAGAACAATACATCCCACAGTTTTAGTTACAGATTCAAGACTTTCAGATACAGTCAACTCAGTTCAGTAGTACAAATTCAGTACAGATGGAGATAGTCAATCATTCTCATTATAAATAGACTTAAAGATAACCCATTAGATAGGACGGATCTCGACTATAGTTAATCAATATCAGAATCATCAAATTTAAAGATCACCCGCTAGATAGGACTGATCTCAAATTCAGTTACTCCATATAGAACGAAACTCAGATAGTTCCATCAGAACTCAAACAGTTAAATATAGTTGCTCAGTATCAGTTACATCGGTCTTATCGACCATCATAGTTATATCAGTTATGTCAGTTGTCATAGCTTATGTTATCAGTATTCAATTTTAGGACTATTAGACACAGTCAATCAGACCAGTTCTTCATAATTCTAACTGTCAAAAATAGTTATTTATCTATTTAATATCTTAGTATCAGTAAAGTCATGTCATCAGTATTCTGAATCAATAGCCGGTATCACTATGAGTTCAGTTATAGTTTCTTATGTATGTATGTATTCTCACATTCATATTAGTCAGCATTATTCATACATATAACCCTTTGCACTTAGCCTACCTCACTCGTATACTCAGTATATTAAGACGTACTGACGCATTTGCACTATGGTGGTCTCTCTTATGTTACACCATAGGTTCAGAGGCACGAGCTCCATAGCAGTAATAGTTTTCCAGTGTTTAGAGTTTGCAGTGAGTCCTTCTCATTTGAGAACGATATGATTATTTCTTCATTTACTATTTTAGTTCAGTTGCTAGATGGATTTAGTTGGGGACATGTTTCATTAACTCCTTATTCAGACAGTTTAGAGGCTTTCTAGACTATAGTATGTCAGACAATTATTTCAGATTTGTTTTGGTATTTTTATACCATTTTCAAAAATTATCTTATCAGATGTTTTATTCATATTTGAACCTTATGGTCATTCAGTACATGTTTCTGCATTTTCATGTTATATTATGCAGTGTACAGGTATAGATATTAGTCATGGGTTAGCTTGTGGTCCTTTGGGGTCATGAGCACCATGTAGCATTCCGATTTAGAAAATCGGGGTGTTATAGGGCTTCATTTCAGAGTATAGTAAATCATACTTAGATGACTAAGTTTATTATTTTAGGATTTAAGGGAGGCACCTAGAGGGTGCACCATTATGGTGAGTTCAGAGGTCACACTACTTGAGGTAGATATTTTAGAGGGGGTTTTGAACGTGTTATGGTAGTCCACTATAGGCATTTTAATTAGGTTTATGTAGTGGGTCTTCTATTTTAGCATCTTTGGGTGAGTGTTCTAGATCAGTCGTACCTCCCCCTATTGAGTGGGGCCATAGATGTTTCTATATATGTGATGAGTTTGGCTATTTTGCCAATGACTATACCTATTATGTTTCAGGGATACTCCTATATCGACTGTGAGAGGTAGAGGTTCTAATAGATATGGATGAGGCTAAAGTAGTGGTTCCCGTGGTGGAGGTCATAGGGATACTTTGTAAAGTAGTGGTCGTGGACAGTGCTTTGCTATACCCATCAGTCTAGAGGTAGAAGCTTTCGGCGTTGTCATCACAGGTATCATCCATATTTATTTCATATCTAAATTTATGTTATATTTTTTGGGTTCCATTTTCTCCTTTGTGTTTGCATATTTTTATTTGTGTTTTTATCCTACTAGTTAGCCTCTTACCATGCTTATCATTGTATCAAAACCAGTAGGAGACTCTTTAGTGGTGGATTAGGTAAACTAATTTTTTGTTGTTACTTTTGTTGAGCATAAGACTTGGGTAGATTTGATTGTACTGGAGATGGTAGAGTTTGATGTCATCTTAGATATGGATTGGTTAACTCCTTATCATATTGTCCTAGATTGTTATTCTAAGACCATAACCTGAGCTTCATTGGGTCTGACAAGGATATCTTGGAAGGGTGTGCTTTATTTGGGCCCGAAGAGATTTATATCTTTCCTTAAGGCTTGTCACTTTATTGACAAAGAATATTTGTCTAATTTGGTTCAGATTCGTGATACGAGTACTACTTCACCTTCTTCTATGGATTCAGTTAATGTTGTCCAAGAGTTCATGTATGTCTTTCCAATGTATTTTCCTGAAATGACTCCAAATTGTGATTTATTCTTTGCTAGTGATGCTGAATTGAGGACCAAGCTGACTTTTATTTCTCCATAAAGGATGGCCCTAATAGAGTTGAAGAAGTAGAAAGATCAGTTTTAGGAGTTGCTGGGTAAGTGATTTATCCTACCTACTGTATCTCTTTGTGGTGCGCCTGTCTTCATTGTGAAGAAAAAATATATGTCAATGCATATGTGTATTGATTATAGTAGTTGAACAAGGTGATAGTTAAGAATAAGTATCGGCTCCAACTATTGATGATTTGTTTGATCAGTTTCTGGTTACTTCGGTGTTTTCAAAAATTAAATTGACATATGGGTATTGCCAGTTGAGGATTAGAACTTTGAATATTCCAAACATAATTTTTTTTGTACTAAGTACGGTCATTATGTGTTCTTGGTCATGTCCTGTGGTTTGATTAGTGCCCTAGCATTTTGGACTCAGTAGGATCATTATAAGTTCTTGGTCATGCCCATTTCTTTGACCAATGCCCTAGCCACTTTCATGGAGTTGATGAACTGGGTATTTTGAGCATATCACAACTCTTTTGACATTATATTTATAGATGATATCTTGTTTTATTCCAAGAGTAAGGTTGACCATGAAGAGAATTTAAATATTGTGCTTCAAAGATTGAGGGTAGAGAAGTTGCATGCTAAGTTCTCCAGGCGTGAGTTTTGGTTGTATTATATCTTTTTCTTGGGTCATGTGATGACAAAGGATGGTCTTATGGTTGATCAGGCCAAGATTGCAACTATTCGTGATTGGGCTAGGTTGGCTTTTCCTATTGAGATTTAGAGCTTTGAAGGTTTTACATGTTACGATCGGTGCTTTGTTGAGGGGTTTTTATCTATCACAACTTTATTGACCATGTTAACTCAAAGAAGATTTCATTTTAGTTGTTTGATGCTTGTGAGGCGATCTTTTAAAAGATCAAGAAGTTGTTGAAATTACCTCCTATCTGGACTTTAACCAAGTGGTGCATGGTTTTTATCATTTTTTGTGATGCTTTAGGTGTTGGGTCAGGTGTTGTGTTAATTTAGGAGGGTAAGGTAATTGTGTATGCTTCTCGTCAGTTGAAGCCCCATGAGAGGAATTGACCGACCCATGAGTTAGAGTTGTATGTAGTTGTATTTTCTTTGAAATTGTTGAGGTACTACATTTATTAGGCTTTTATAATATTTTCTCATATCATCATAGACTTCCGTACTTCTTCATCCAGCTAGATCTTAATATGAGGAAACATCTTTGGATTGAGTTGCTTAAGGATTATGACTTGAAAATTCTCTAACATTCGAGCAAGGCTTAATTATTTGTTGATGCCTTGATCTAGAAGTTTATTATCATGGGTAGCTTGGTGCATCTTTTGACTTAGGAGAGATTTTTGGCCTTAGAGGTTCAGTCTTTGGCTAACTAGATGGTTAGGGTTGATATTTCTACACCTGGGTGTGTTTTGGCATTTATTATTACTAGGTTTTCCTTAATGGAGAAGATTCAGGCTTATCAGTTTGGTGATGTTTGATTAATTATAATTCAGGATAAGGTGTTGAGTGGAGAGGATAAGGAAGGCTTTCTCTATTCTGATGGTGTTTTGAGGATTAGAGGTTAAGGTTGGGTCATTCAATTAGATTTATTTTAGAGGAGGCTCATTATTCTAGGTATTTCATCCATCAGGGAGTGACTAAAATTTATCATGATTTGTGATAGGACTAACGTTGTGTTGGTATGAGAATGGATATGGAAGATTTTGTAGATCATTGGCTATGTTGCCAGTAGGTTAAGGCTGATCATTTGAGGCCTACTGATCTGCTATAGAGTTTACTCATACTCAAGTGGAAATAGAAATGGATCACAATAGACTTCATGATAAAGTTGCCTCGTACTTGTCATGGTTCTAATTGTGTATAGGTCATCATGGATCAATTGACCAAATCTGCTCATTTCTTTCTGATTTATTTATTTTTATGGCTGAGGTTAGCCCATATCTATATTTGAGGGATAGTTTGTTTTTGTAGTGTGCTCATAACCATTATCTGAGATCGAGTTCAGTGTCCATATCTAACTTTTTAAAGACATTTCGCAAGGAGTTGGGTACCCGGATTGATCGTAGCATAAGCTTTTACCCTCAGATCAATGGTCTATCAGGGCAGACTATTCAAGTTTTTAATGATATTCCTGCACTTATGAGATGGACTTTGGTTATCGGTGGGAGAAGGATCTAGCTTTGGTGGAGTTTGCATATAATAATAGCTAACATTCCAGTAGTGATATGGCTCCTTTTGAGGCTTTATATGGTAAGCATTGTCTCACTCCTGTTGGTTGGTTTGGGGTTTCTGAGATTAGACCTCGAGGTACATACTTGATTCGTGTGTATTTTGATATAGTTCATGTAACAACCTGATTTTGGTGATTTATGTGAAATATTTATTATTGTATAATTTGGCCATTATACATCTCCCCATGATTACTTTGTGGTTTTCTGGGTTATGGGGATTATTCATACAATTCTCAATGCATGTCAATATGATTAACATGATATTATGGTTTTTGGTTGCTTGAAAATCGTTATTGTTAACTTCTTCAGCATTTATTGATCTGTGCATTGGATGGCGAAACGAGATACGCAGTAGATCCAGAATGACTATTTTATGGTAGTAACATGGTTAGTATGATTTTATATCTTTTATATCTCATTTTGACCATCGATTTGGAAAGTTGTAAAATTGGGTGTTAGGGGGACAACTTTGTGAAAACGATTTTTTGTTTAAAAATCTAATATCACCATTTAGTCCTGATGATTCTCAATAGGTCAGTAGAGACTTGGAATTCTCCATTTCTTTATCTAGTACATTCGCGTAAGTGGCACTTTGTTCACTTATGAGATTCAACATATCAAACCAAGTGTCGCTTACGAAACATCTTGGTCACGATTACAAATCCCACGTAAGCAATAATAGGGTATCTTACATAATACCTACCCTCAAGCGAGGTATCACGTATGTGACACCTGGTCATTTAAAAGGTAGTCTCTTAAGCGGCCTAATGATCACATTTGCAATGCATGTGTCCCTGAAATACTTATGTTTCACCATATTTTTAAATCATTTTTGAGACTTGGATATCGGAGTTTCACATTTTTTTGCAATTTCTTCCATTTGTAAGCTTGAGTCAGCTCCAAAACATCTATTTCAACTATTTTTCTTCAATCGCATCATTTAAATCTTGTTTAGATGCAGACTTTAAAGTGGAAATTAGGGATTTTGACATGGGAGGCCCTAAAAATTGTATTTCTCTGATTTGAACCCCAATTTCAACCCATTATTACTTGGATGAGTTTCTATTATAATAGTCACTTTTCTCTCAATTTCATCTTCAAAGAAACTTCAAATTCTTGAGTTTTAAAATGGTTTTGTTGGTTTTGTCGGTGAAGTATGAAAATGATTTTTCATCGATTTTGTCCTTTTTTACCTCATTTTCTCCTTTTTAGTTTTAGATTCCTAAGTGTATGGGGAACATGTTCCAAACATAAAGTTACTAATTTACCCTTTTTTTAAAAATCCCATTTCGAGGGTACTTTTGACCTCGACTCAAAAATAGGAAATATATGTATCATTGGCTTTCTTTTGATATGTGGATTCTATATTTCTAATTCTTTGTTAATTCTGTATCCATTCATAGGAGTAAGGCGTTAGATTGAAGGTTTTCGAATAGGTTTTCGGCATTTGTGGTATGTTATGGCTTAACTTTCTTCAACTGGGTTGGGTAGTTAATATTGACACGAAATAATGTTAAGGGTGTGGGAATTAATGATGAAAACAGCTATATTTATCATGTTGAACCCGTGGGGGGACAATATATTGGTGTTATTTGGCGGTGTTGAAATATTATTTGTTATGTGTGATGGTGTGGGGTCTTATACGATATTATTGACCATGTATATCTGGAATTAGTTGTATCTTGTTTGATGAAAAAACCTATTGTGGTATCAATGGTGACTTTTAAATGTATTTCATTTTATTGGCATATGGATTATGTTAGATTCATGGATGGTTCGATTAATGAATGGATTATGGCTCACTTAGTTGGAATATTAGTTGGCTATGGAATTTCTTATTCTAGTTGGTTGTGAGCATTACATCTTCGTATCATTTTCATTCATGAAACATTGGTACCATAGTGGAAATACTAGAAAAATTAGCTTTTTCTGACAGAAAATGTGACATCTTTTAAACCCTCTACGGATGGATGTGCCGAAGAGAAAATATGGATATTAGTTGTATACGTGTAGACAAATACCCTATGGGTAGTACATTGAGATGCTTTATCTCCATAGGTGTATACAAATGTTGCGTAACAGCCTCGTTCATGATCATCATCATCTCCATTCCATTCGTATTTACTTGTACTTTTTTGGGATGTATTATTTTCCTTTATGTTATACTTTTCTTTGTGAATTTCTTCTTTCATATTTGTATGGGTGACACATGTACACTTGTATATCTCTCTCGTATTTCTATGGTGTTTATGAATATAACAAAACTTTTAGTAGATATGGTGTGAGCTAGCATTTGGGATATTTATTTATTATAGGTGACGTGCCCTTAGTGTGCATTTTGTATGCTTTATTTTTACTTTGATCAGTTGGCTATGATACCTATGAGTATAAGTGGACAGTACTCACCCTGACTGTACCCTTTTGATGCAGATCCAATTTTTAGTATGCCTTACGATGATTGATTCAGGCAACATTTGAAGCTATTTAAGGTAGTGTTTAGATTGTTTCTTCCAGAGTCTACTACTACCTTTCTTTATTTAGACTATGTCCTTATTTGTGTTAAGAGACAAAGTTGTTCCAATTTCAAATATCTTATGTATCAAGATCCCAAGTTGTACTAGTTATATTCTTACATCATGACACCAGGTTTTGGAATTTGGTTTGATATAATTGACTATGTAATTTTGCTTCTACTATATATGCATGTGGTTTGACTTTTCTCTGGAGTTTTGTTATAGGTTTTGATATCGTTTTTCTCAATTCATATCATTTTGGATAATAGGCTTACTATTCAAGACTTGTCGCGACAAGTGTCATCATGACCCTTAGTTTTTGGGTAATGACAAATTGGTATCAGAGAAGCCAGTTTCATTGGTCTAAATAGTGTAAGTATGGGACATCTAATAGAGCCTCACTGATCAGTACATAGATGTTCGTATCTATCTTTGAGAGGACATAGGATGTATTTAGGAAATTTCCCTCATTTTGTTCCTTATTATGTGAATTTCCTTCATAACTTATGTTCTAAGTAGTATTTGACACTTTGTTGCACGGATGGTGATGACTTAATTTCATAAGGGTAGAGATATTGAGCCTTCATTCAAGGAGATATCCCCGTCTAGTGGGTGAGTTTTTGTAATACCCTGATCATTTCTTAAGCCTAAATCTATCTTTTAAGTGGATAGGGGTGTCTTCCAAAGTGATTGATGTTATATTGTGTTGTATTTCTCTAATTTCTACTTTCTATCATGTAGAGCATTTAATAAGCTTTCCATCGATACCAATTTCATCAAAATTCAACATCGGACGAGGAAGTTATTATCGTTTTACTGAGCGTTGTCGAAATCGCTAGGATTGACGGTCGATCTGGTGGACCGTCAAGTCCTTGGCGGACCGCCAACTGTCCCGTCAAGCCAAGGCAGTAACCGATTTTTCTGGCCATCGTGCGACGGCCAAAATGTTGGGCCGCCAAAAACTTGATAGACCATCAAGAGGACCGTCAAGTCGAGGCAAAATGTGCCATTTCTGACCCCCAAGTGTTGGATGATCTGGTGGACCGTCAGTTTCCTGATGGATTATCACTTCGATCGTCATATCGAGGAAGAATGTCCCAGTTTTGGCACTCTAGTGACAGACGATCTAGTGGACCGTCAGTTGCTCTGACGGACCATCAGTTCGACCATCACAGACCCCAATCAGCAATTTTCAACTCTTTTTAAAAGGGCATTTTGGTCATTTCCTCCCCTTTTGGTCTTATATATATATCCAAGGTATGTGGGGATTGAAAAAGAATATCCTTTCATTCTTGTGCCCAAAGAATTGATTTTTACTATAGGAATTTCATGATCTTTACAAGTGGGTTTATGCCCAAATTACTTTATTGATGAATTACGGGATTTGAGTTTATTATCTTTGTCATTATGATTAATTTACCATCATATTTCTTAAATTGAGGATTTATGCCATGAGAGGCATATTGTTATTACGTATTGATGATTTCTTAATGATTTGAGGTAAGTGTCATGATTCAAGCTTTTCGATGAATTGTTGATTATTGAATATATATATTGATATTTTGGACTGAAAGTCAAGAATGAGTCTTTTGATGTCTTCCTAAAGTTTTGACATTTGACATGATTTGATGATCAATACACTTGATGTTGAGAAAGATTATTTTGATTTTGAGTCGAGTTAGGAATTCACAGTTGATGTTGAGAAAAATTGTTTTGATTATTTAAAGATGAGATATATTTATGTTTTCGTCTCAATGATAGACCCATGAGTTGATACTGATTAAGGTGGATTTCCTAACGCATTCTGAGCTGAGTCTGGGAGGAGTATTTAGCACCGAGCGGGAAATGTGGTATTTCCTCAAAACTACGTGCCACCATAGGATTGATATTGATAATTATGGGACAGAAGCCGAGTATGGGATTGTGATAATGGAATTGAGGTTGTACTCCCTAGAAAGAGTACGATGCTCCCACCAATGTGGGGTTCTCTCCTTAGGAGGGCAAAATATTAGACTCCATACCGCTCACATGGTTTAGTTTATGTCGGTTATAAGAAACTCCCAAGTCCATAATGATCTAAGTTCCTTGAGTTACCAAGTCAATCTAAGTCATGAGTCAAAGAGTTTGAGTTGAGTCCAATGATTTATGAGATTTATGAAGCATGTGTTATTATTGACGATTTATGGAAATTATGTTTCAGGGAATTCAAGCGAAGAGAGTCATTATTGTTAGCATGCATGATTTCATTTTATATTTATGATATTATTTAAAAATGTTGCATACACCCTCACATACTCAGTAATTCCCAAGTACTGATTCCAATAATCTTTTGCGTTCTATATTTACTCGTGATGTAGGTTCAGGTGCTCAGTCTCAGCAGCAATAGTGATCTTTGAGTACCTTCATCTAAATTTTTGCAGTTGGTGAGTCCTCATGGTTCGAGGACCTATGTCCCTGATTTTGTCTTATTAATAGATGGTTGTTCCCTTTCAGTTTAGTATGAGTCAGTTGGGGGATCTATCCCAATGGATCCTCAGTCTTATGTAGTAGAGGCTTTGTCAGACTAGAGTACCAGTATGTGCAGAACTTCAGTATTTTGATTGTACAGGACAGTATCTCTTTATATTCCAGTATGTTCATGGCATGATTATTCCTTCTTACTCTAGCTTGATTTTCGTCGTAGTGAGTTCTGAAAATAATGGCAGGCTTAGAGGGTTATCTTGAGGCCACGTGTGACCTTAAGCACTATGTGACATCTCGGGATAGGATCTTTGGGCGTTACAAGCTTGGAATCATAGCCTAAGGTTCAAAGAGTCCTAGGGAGTCTGACAAGCTGCGTTACGTAGAGTCTTGATCATCGGTGTGTAGCGCGCCATATCTATGAGCAAGAGGATACAAGGCATTTTAGGAAAAGCTGTTTCATTCTATCAAATGTTTATCGTGCCTATGACTGTTTCTCTCTGCTATTAATTATTGTTCTTTTACGACAGAAAATGCCTCCTCGTAAGAGCCCGCAGAAACAACGAACGACCTCAACCCGTTGATCTATTAGGTGAGACAGTGTTCCATGCTGAGTTCTGAGTAGCTTTTCAGGCTCTAGCCTAGGAGGTTACCGCCAATGCTCAAGCCAATGTTCAGGATACAGTTCCACCTCCATAAGAAGGTAATTCAGTGGCAGCTCGGGTTCGCGATTTTATGCGGATGAATCCTCTAGAGTTTTATGGGCCAAGGGCAGGTGAGGACCCACAGATGTATCTTGATGAGGTGAAGAAAATCACCCAAATTATGTATGTAACAAAAGAAGAAAGCGTGGAGTTAGCTTCCTATCTCTTGAAAGATATTGCTTATGATTGGGTGGAGATATGGAGGAAGAGTAGAGGGGAGGGTGCCGCTTCCATGACTTGGAAGTTATTCCAGGATGCGTTCCTAGATCGATTCTTTCCCCCTGATATGAGGGAAGCGAAGCTAGAAGAATTTATGAACTTGAGACAGGGCTCCATGATAGTTAAGGAGTATTGTCATAAGTTCAATCAATTATCTAAGTATGCTCCTGGTATGATGGATGATTCTAGAACTAGTATGAGTAAGTTTTTGGCTGGTGTATCTTGATATGTTGTGAAAGAGTGTAGGTCCTCTATGCTTAATAGAGACATGGACCTTTCTAGATTAATTATAAATGCTTAGCAAATTGAGGTGAATAAGGTAAAAGAGAGAGGGAGTGAGAGGGAATAAGAGAGTTAGATCAGAGTAGAAGGGGTATGGTCAGACTAGATTTTTTGGATGGAATCACCCTCAGTCCCAGAACCATTCACTTGTGCCAGCGCCTTCATCAGCCAGTGCTCCCGTATTCAGAATCAGGCAGGAGCAGGGTAATAGGTGTACTATGTCAAAGTCCTAGGACAGTGTGAGTAACAAACCTCATCCTCCCCTATGTCTGAAGTACGGTAGGGACCATCCTAGTGAGTGCTTAGTTGATCGGAGGTGTTGTTTGGGTTGTGGTAAGTTGGGCCATAAATTCAGGGATTGCCCATATTCCAGACAGGGGAGTCATGATGTTCGTTCCCAGAGTCAGGATATTAGTGCTTCAGCCTCTTTAATTCATCCTACTCCTCCTCAGGGTGCCTCGTCTAGTACTGCAGGTGGTCAGTGCCAAAATCGCTTTTATACTATACCTCCCCCCAGGAGCAAGAGGATTCACCAGATGTTGTTACTTGTACTCTTCGTGTATTTCATTTCAATGTGCATGTATTGATGGACCCTGGGTCAAGTCTTTCTTATGTGACTCTATTGGTGGCTGTGAATTTTGAAATCAGTGCTGAAAAGAGTCATGAGCCTTTTCTAGTTTCTACACAAGTGGGTGAATCTGTTGTTCCTAAGCAAGTGTATAAGAAGTTTCCTATCACTGTCCTTAACAGAATCATGTTTGCATATTTGATTGAGCTAGATATGGTTGATTTTGACATTATTCTAGGTATGGATTGGCTTCACTCTTGCTATGCATCTATAGACTGTCGTACCCATGTAGTCAAGTTTCAGTTTCCCAACGAGCCAGTTTTTGAGTGGTCCGAAAATTCTGTAGCTCCTAAGAGTCATTTATATCCTACCTTAAGGCCAGGAAATTGATATCTAGGGGTTGTATCTATCATTTGGTTTGAGTTAAAGACACTGAGTCCGAGACTCCAAATATTCAGTCTATTAGTGTTGTCAATGAGTTTCTTGATGTTTTCCCGGAAGATCTCCAAGGGGTACCTCCCGATAGAGAGATAGAATTCAGGATTGATTTTCTTCCCGATACGCAGCCTATTTTTATTCCTCCGTATCGTATGTCCCACGCAGAACTTAAAGAATTGAAAGAGCAACTCAAAGATCTTCTCGATAAAAGTTTTATAAGCACCAGTGTGTCTCTTTAGGGTGCACCCATTCTATTCATGCGAAAGAAAGATGGTTCATTGTGTATGTGCATCGACTATCGTCAGCTCAACAGGGTCACAGTTAAGAACAAGTACCATCTTCCTAGAATTGAGGACCTGTTTGATCAGCCGCAAGGTGCCAGTTATTTCTCGAAAATAGATTTGAGATCCGGTTATCACCAACTTAAAGTTAGAGAGTGTGATATTCCAAAGACAACTTTCTGCACCCGTTATGGTCATTTTGAATTCCTGGTCATGTCCTTCGGGCTAACAAATGCCCCAACAACTTTTATGGATCTTATGAATTGGGTGTTCAGACAGTACCTGCATATGTTTGTTATTGTATTCATAGATGATATTCTTGTGTACTCCCAAAATGAAAACGACCATACAGATCATCTTTGAATTGTCTTGCAGACCCTTAGAGCTTATCAGTTCGCCAAATTTAGCAAGTGTGATTTTTGGCTAAGGTCAGTTGCCTTCCTGGGTCATATTATTTCCTTCAAAGGTATTTGAGTTGATCCTCAAAAGGTAGAAGCTGTGAAAAATTGGCCTAGACCTATCTCTCCGTCTGATATTAGGAGTTTCTTGGGCCTAGCAAGTTACTACCATCGTTTTGTTGAAGGTTTCTTTTCCATTGCTCCTCCTTTGACCCGGTTAACCAAAAAGAAAGTTAAATTCATGTGGTCAGATTCCTGCGAGAAGAGTTTTCAGGAGTTGAAGACTCGACTCACTTCAGCCTCTGTGATGACCCTGCCTAATGGTGTAGATGATTTTATGGTGTATTATGATGCTTCTAGAGTTGGTTTGGGGTGCGTGTTGATGCAGAGAGGTAAGGTTATAGCCTATGCCTCCCGACAGTTGAAACTGCATGAAAAGAATTATCCGACCCATGATATCAAATTAGCTGCAGTGGTTTTTTCCTTGAAAATTTGGAGACACTACCTGTACGGTGTTCATGTTAATGTATTTACGGATCACAAAAGTTAGCAGTATGTGTTTACTCAGAGGGAGTTAAATCTTCGACAGAGCCGATAGTTGGAGTTGTTAAAGGACTATGGTATAAATGTGTTGTATCACCCGGGCAAGGCCAATGTAGTGGCAGATGCCCTTAGCAGATCGTCCATGGGCAGTGTAGCGCATATAGAAGAAGATAAGAAGGAGTTAGCTCTCGATGTGCATCGTTTGGCTCGGTTAGGTGTTAGATTGCTTGACTCATCTTAGGGTAATGTTTGGGTTCAGAGTAGTTTCGAATCTTCCCTAGTTTCGAAAGTGAAGGAGAAGCAGGATATGGATTCTCATTTGGTTGAATTGAAAGGATCCGTCAAAGACCAAAAGGTGAAGGTTTTCACCCAAGGGGGATATGGTGTATTGAGATTTCAGAATAGATTATGTGTGCTGATGGTGATGATTTGAGGCAGAGGATTATGGTTGAAATGCATGGAGCGTTATACTCTATTCATCCCGGTGCTACCAAGATGTACCACGATTTGCGAGAAATTTATTGGTGTAATGGTATGAAAAAGGATATAGATAAGTTCGTAGAGAAGTGTTCAACATGCGAACAGGTGAAGATAGAGCACCAAAAACCCGGTGGAATGATGCAAGAATTTGGTATTCCTACTTGGAAGTGGGAGGAAGTGAATATGGATTTCGTGACCGGTTTACCTATCTTTCGTCATCATCATGATTCTATATGGGTCCTTGTAGACAGATTGACTAAGTCTGCACATTTCCTGCCAGTATATACATCTTTCACCGCTGAGGTCTATGCTAAGCTGTACCTCCGAGAGTTAGTTAGGTTGCATGGAGTTTCGTTGTCTATCATCTCCGATAGAGGTACTTAATTTACTTCTTAGTTTTGGAGAGCCTTCCAGAAGAGTCTTGTCACCAAAGTTAATCTTAGCTTTGCTTTTCATCCGCAGACAGATAGTCAGGCTGAGAGTACTCTCAAGACTTTGGAGTATATGTTAAGACCATGTGTTCTTGATTTCAAAGGAAGTTGGGATGGACATTTGCCATTGATTGAATTTGCGTATAACAACAGTTTTCATGCTAGCATTGGAATGGCTCCATTCGAGGCTTTGTATGGTCGGAGGTGTAGATCACCCATAGGTTGGTTTGAAGTAGGTGAGGTTGCCGTGATTGTACCTGATGCTATGTTCGAGGCTATGGAGAAAGTTAAGTTGATTCAGGAGAGGTTGAATACATCCCAGAGTTGTCAAAAGTCGTATGCATATGTGAGGAGAATATCTCTTGAGTTTGAAGTTGATCATTTGGTGTACCTAAAAATTTTTCCCATGAAAGGGGTGAAGAGGTTTGGAAGGAAGGGAAAGCTTAGTCCCCGTTATGTTGGACCTTATAGAGTGTTAAATCTTGTTGGGAAAGCAGCTTATGAGATTGAGTTGCCTGCAGAGTTGTCAGCTGTCCACCATGTCTTCCACGTTTCAATACTGAAGAAGCACATTTGTGACTCTGTTGTTGTTGATCCGTCATAAAGCTTTGATGTGAAGGATAACCTTTCGTATGATGAAGTTCTAGTTGAGATCCTAGATTATCAAGTCCAAAAAACGAAGGAACAAGGAAGTTCCCTTGGTTAAAGTTTTGTGGCAAAATCAATCAGTCGAGGGCGCTACTTGGGAAGCTGAAGCAGACATGCGAGCCAATTACCCTCATCTCTTCTCCATGATTTCAAATCAAGCCGAAGGTACTTTTATTCCTCAATTCAGTTTTGCATTCATCTATATGGTTACTCTCACTATGATTTATGCATTCTTTACAGTACCCAAAAGTTTAGAGTAAAGTAAGCCCTTCGAGTGAGTCATTCCAGTTGTGCGTCCTTATTTTTCTCTTGTTCTTGACCTATCTGGCAACATTCGAGGACGAATGTTTCCAAGGGGGAGATATTGTAATACCCCAATTGTTCCTTAAGCCTAAATCTATTTTTTGAGTGGATAGAGGTGGATTCCAAAGTGATTGATGTTTATATTGTGTTTTATTTCTCTAATTTCTACTTTCTATCATGTATATCATTGAATAAGCTTTCCATCGATACCAATTTCTTCAAAATCTGACATCGGACGAGGAAGTTATGGCCATTTTACTGAGCGTTGTCGGAATCACCAGGTTTGACGGTCGATCTGGTGGACCGTCAGTTGTCCCTTTAATCCAAGGAAGTAGCCTCTTTTTCTGTCCATCGTGCGACGGCCAAAATGGTAGGCCTCCAAAAACTTAACGAACCGTCAAGAGGACCATCAAGTAGAGGAAGAATGTCCCTTTTCTGATCCCCGAGAGACGGACGATCTGGTGGACCATCAGTTTCCTGACGGATCGTCACTTCAATCATCACGTCGAGGCAGAATTTCCCAGTTTTGGCACTTGAGTGACAGACGATATGGTGGACCGTCAGTTGCTCTGACGGACTGTCAGTTCGACCGTCACAGACCCCGATCAGCAATTTTCACTTCTTTTTTAAAGAGAATTTTGGTCATTTCCGCACCTTTTGCTCTTATATATATATCCAAGTAGAGAAGAGCCATTCATTTTCTCTTCAATCTCTTCTAAGAAATATCTAGAGAACTAGGTTTTCTCTTTTCTAAATCCAAATCATCTCATAGAAATTCAAGAATCTTCCATAGATTTATCCAAGTTGATTCAAGAATAAGTTCCCCAAGTCAAAGGCATCAAGAATCTTAGCCTAAAAGTGCGAGAAATAAGTTCTAATCAAGTCTCTTATTCTCAAATTTGTAATCCAAGGTATGTGGGGCTTGAACAAGAATATCTTTTTATTCTTGTGCCCAAAGAATTGATTTTTACTATGGGAATTTCATGATCTTAGCAAGTGGGTTTTCGCCCAAATTACCTTATTGATGAATTACGAGATTTGAGTAGATTAAGTTTATCATTATGATTTATTTATCATCATATTTCTTAAATTGAGGATTTATGCCATGAGAGGGATATTGTTATTACGTATTGATGATTTCTAAATGATTTGAGATAAGTGTCATGATTCAAGATTTTCTATGAAATGTTGATTATTGAATATATATATATTGATATTTGGGACTGCAAGTCAAGAATGAGTCTTTTGATGTCTTCCTAAATTTTTGACATTTGACATGATTTGATGAACAATACACTTGATATTGAGAAAGATTGTTTTGATTTTGAGTTGAGTTAGGAATCCATTGTTGTATATGATTTACAGATAAGATATATTTATGTTTTGGTTTCTATGATAGACCCATGAGTTGATATTGATTAAGGTGGAGTTCCTAATGCGTTCTGAGCTGAGTCTGGGAGGAGTATTTAGCACCGAGCGGGAAATGTGGTATTTCCACAAAACTACGTGCCACCGTAAGATTGATATTTAAAATTGTGAGCCAGAGGATGAGTATGGTATTGTGATAACAGAATTGAGGTTATACTCCCTGGCAAGAGTAGGACGCTCCCTCCAATGTGGGGTTCTCTCCTTAGGAGGGAAAAATGTTGGACTCCATGTGGCTCACATGATTTAGTTTATGTCGGTTATAAGAAACTCCAAAGTCCATAATTATTTAAGTTCCTTGAGTTACCAAGTTAGTCTAAGTCATGAGTCAAAGAGTTTGAGTTGAGTCCAATGATTTATGAGATTTATGAAGCATGTGTTATTATTGACGATATATTGAAATTATGTTTCAGGGAATTCAATTGATGAGAGTCATTATTGTTAGCATGCATGATTTCATTTTACATTTATGATATTATTTAAAAACATTGCATAAACCCCCACATACTCAGTATATTCCCAAGTACTGATTCTCATACTCTTCTGTGTTCTATATTTCCTCGTGATGTAGGTTCAGGTGCTCAGTCTCAGTAGCGACAGTGATCTTCGAGTACCTTCATCTACATTTTTGCAGTTGGTGATTCCTCATGGTTGGAGGACCTATGTCCCTGATTTTGTCTTATTAATAGATGGTTATTGCCTTTCAGTTCAGTTCTAGTCAGTTGGGGGATTTATCCCAATGGATCCTCAGTCTTTTGTAGTAGAGGCTTTGTCAGACTAGAGTACAAGTATGTGCAGAACTTCAGTATTTTTATTGTACAGGAAAGTATCTCTTCATATTCCAGTATGTTCATGGCATGATTATTCCTTCTTACTCTAGCTTGATTTTCGTCGTAGTGAGTTCTGAAAATGATGGCAGGCTTAAAAGGTTAGATTGAGGCCACGTGTGACCTTAAGCACCATGTGACATCTCGGGATAGGTTCTTGGGGCATTATAGTTGTAAGTCATGGATGGGCACGTGGACCTACCCCATCCAGGAGTTTTTCTAAGGGGCTCTCCCATGAGCTTCGGGTCGAGTGTGTTTGTAACTCCTCAGGAGTACACCCTGGGCATCCCATGATGCTTACAATCCCAAGGGACCAGAATCTAACCCATGAGATGGAACCTACTGTGAGCACTGAATATTAATAAAATAATTATGGAAGAACAACTGATACGCCATAAGGTTTTAATAACTGAAACAAATACAAAGTTATGAACCTAAATAACTAACTATCTGAGTCTGAATAAATACTGAAATCTTTGATAAATTGAATAACTAACTGACATGTCAACTGAAGTTTGAATACTGAATAACTTATTGTAGTGCCTGAAAGCCTCTAAACTGAATAACTATGAGTTAATGGGAAAGGCCCCAACTAACTCCAACTAACTATTAGACTGAAAACACGAAATAAAATAATTCTTCCTCAGAATTTAAGGAATCATCACTGCAACAGTGGAGAGTCTGAGAAGTCTAAGCGCGATCCAGGAACTAGGCATCAAAACCTATGATATAATACATCATAGAACAAGAAAAGGGTATACGATCAGTTCTTTGAATATATTGGTATGCAAAATGAGGTAGGTTGATATGCATGGTTTCATGAACAGGAATAATAATTATCTGAACATACATGTAAAACCTAGAGTATAGAATAGAATGCATGGAAGTTTATAACTACTAAGGTACGTGAAATCTATAGATATTGAGGATGCATGACCTAGCATATAACATGAGAAATGTTGAAATTGAGTTTTTTCCTTTCTTTCACTGTTCAATTTTTGAATTTACAAAAACTACTTAATGAAGACTCATCCTTTTCCTTTTATAGATGAGTGATGATTAGGGTTTAAATATAATTAGACCAGATATCCTAAATAGTACAAGTTGTATTTGCACAATTTGTTACACAAGAAAACAAGAATGTGCAGACGCGTGCCAGCTGTACTGTAATCTTGAATATCTATGGACTTGATCCTTGAAGTAAGTTGCTCATAATCATAAAAAGATACAACAATTTTCTCCTTTTTAATGCTGACACACCAACAATAAAGTTTTGAGCATCAATGCACATGATTATTCATCTCATTTAATCATTATGATTACCACTACTTAAGATGAATATTCACTGTAATGCCCCAAATCTAGTACGAAAAATGCTACACGGTGACCATGACCCCGAACGACCATAAGCTAACCTATGACTGATATCTATACCTGTATACTGCATGATATACTATATAAATTCGGAAATAAAGGTTGAAAGGCCATAAAGTTCAAAACTGAGACATGATAGCTGATAAAACATTACATTTGGAAGGGGTATGAAATACCCAAAACAACTGAAATAAACTATATGAACATACTATAGTCTAAAAAGGCTCTAACTAACTAAAATGTCTGAATAAGGAGTTGATGGGACATGTCCCCAACTAACTCCAACTACTAAATTAATTAATGAGATAATAAAGTAATGTTCATGTCCTCCAAGGATGAGGACTCACTGCTAACTATGACTGCTGAGACTGGAATGCTACTGATGCTATGGAGCTTATTCTTCTAAACCTATGGTATAAAACACTATAGCACAAATATGTTAGTACATTTGAATGTACTGGTATGCATCTGAGGTAGTTTTAATACAAAGGGTTCACATGCATGAACTATACTAACTGACTAATTAACATGAATGTGAGAATACATGCATTACTACATAATAACTATAACTGAGTTCATGATAACATGATTACTGAGTATGAGTACTGATAACATGACATACTGATTTTTATATAACTGAAATAACTGATACTGAGAGACTGTATATGACAGTCTAGGTTTTGATGGAACTAGCTAAGTTCCGTACTTTTCTAAGTTGATTGTATCTGATAATCCTGAATACTGTAGAACTATCTGAGTTCTATTACTGAGACTTAATGACTGTATTTGAAAGTACTGAAACTTTGGGAAGTATTCATCTAACCGACATGCCCTAAATAATGCAATATAGCTGAGTTGGGGTCTAATCTGTAACTCCAATGGGAAGGGTATCAATACCACGCCACTGGTAAGGACAATCTGTGAGTAACCCTCATATAATAGGTAAATCTTGTGAGAATGGTGGGAACACTCATAAAATAGGTTAAGCCATCTCATCTACCCTAATATAAAAGGCTATGATGTCTCAACCTACGCTGGCTACGTATTTCTAGAACGCAAGGATTGCTTCTAAGAATCATACCCTCATATAATAGGTGGGTTCCCATCCTTACTTTCTCTATATGCTAATTTATACTCCTATCTAAATAGTCAAAGAACATGATTAACTGAATTGACTGGACTGAGTTATCTCAGTTTAGTTGACTGATGAAATCCTACTGAGATTACTAAATTTTTGAGGTTTCTGAGATTACTGAGTTTACTGAGTTTTCCTGAATCACATGATTGACTGAATTTCTATTAACATGGCTCAACTGAGAGTATCTTGAAAACATAACACTGATTCTAGGCATACATCTAAATTTATGGGTATAAGTACCCCCAGGATTCGATAGCGTGAAACTGACAAAGCATGACTTTCTTGAATACATGACCAACATAACAATCCATAATACAATAAATTACAGAATTCATGAAGTACAAGTTCGAAAGCACCACAATGGCCACACATATATCCATAACTCATTGACTAAGACATTTCATCAAACACTTGACATGCATAAACTTGTATATAAATGGGGATTTCATATTATCATACTAGTATGACACTTTTCCTTCACATAGGCATTTATTTGAATAAATGGAGAGCATGCTTTGTTTATACAATCATCAACACATCTAATAATCAAGGATACATTAATCAATGTGTAAATTTAAGGGTTTATCATGATCACTATGCAAATCACCACATCCCAGGGTCAATCATTGGAATATGTAATTTCAAACATGAATCAAAACTCTAAAACATCATAAACATGAATTTCAATTAAATTTAAATCATGAACATTCATAAATACACAAATCTTAGATTTTCAAAAGAGATTCTTGAGCTTCATGGGTAAAAGGGACCTATGAATCAACACATGACATAACTGGGTGGATGATTTCTTAAAGATTGATGGAGGAAAACTTGAATTCTTGACATTGGAATTACACACCAAGGGTTTCTTTTTCTTGAGGATTGATCTTTAAGAAAAACCCTAATTTGATGTTATAGATGAATAATAAAGTTATGGGCTATGGTCGGGGTATAATTAGGGGCTAGATCTTGAGAGAAACCCTAAATTGGTATCGTTGGAAAGATAATTCAATTTCCCACTCAAAAAAAAGTGAAAATCTCAAAAATTCCACGTGTACACAAATTAATTTATCTTTCAAGGTAAGTTTCTAACATTCTTTGGACGATTTCAAGCCAGGTAGAAGTATGGGGTATTACAATATCTCCCCCTTGAGAACATTCATCCTCGAATGAGTTTGAGTGTGAGGGGAGAAAATAAAATGATGTAAATACTGAAAATGAACAACTGGATCATGATCTCATGAATGACGTAATTGATAACTGAATATATCATACTGAACATGCATATCTGATGCATGTGTAACTAATTCATGAATGCATGAATGAGTTTTCTGATGAAATAAGGTTCTCACAATGAGAATGCATGTCTGATACATGATTATATAACTGAACTGACATATGAATGCATGAATGGATATGCAATGGTATTTCCTACCAAGTTGTAATGGAATTCTTAACATGAAATGGATACCAAGTTTGTCACTGAAACCTGAACATGAAACTGAAAAGCTTATGGAGAACTGTTACCTTGAGCTTGATCTGAGTTTGCGGAGTAGAGGTAAGGATACTTGGTCCGCATGTCTACTTTTGCTTCCCAAGTATCTCCCTCAAAGGACTGATTTTTCCAAAGAACTTTGACTAGAGGGACTTCTTTGTTTCTCAGTCTACGAGTCTGATAGTCTAGGATTTTGACTGTAATCTCTTCATAAGAGAGGTTGTTCTGAACATCTATGCTCTGAATAGGGACTAAAACTTTTGGGTCACCTATGAACTTCTTGAGAAAAGAGACATAGAATACTGGATAAACTGAGGCTAGATTTGAAGCCAATTCGAGCTCATAAGCTACCTTGCCGAAGCGACTGAGAATCTTGAAGGGACCAACATATCGGGGACTGACCTTTCCCTTCTTGCCGAATCTCTTTAATCCCATCATGGGAGAGCTCTTTAGATATACATAATCACTAATCTCAAACTCGATATCCTTTCTGCGCACATCCGCATAAGACTTTTGTTGGCTATGAGCAGCCTGAAGTCTTTCTCTGATCAACTGGACTTTCTCTAAAGAGTCTAATACTAAGTCAGGCCCTATAATTGAGGCCTCACAAATTTTGAACCAACCGATTGGCGATCTACATCTCCTACCATAGATAGCTTTGAATGGAGCCATCCGAATACTGGAATGATAGTTGTTGTTATAAGCAAACTCAATCAAAGGCAAGTGGTCATGCCAACTACCCTTGAAATCAATTTCACATGCCCTTAGCATATCTTCTAAAGTCTGAGGATGAAAGGTTGTACTGAGATAAAATTGTGTACCAAGACCCTTTTGGAATGCTTTCCAGAAATGAGAAGTGAACTGGGTACCTCTGTCATAGATAATAGATAATGGAACACCATGCAATCTGACCAACTCTCTAATGTAGAGTTTGGCATAATCCTTGGTTGAATAAGAGGTATGGACTAGAAAGAAATGAGCTTATTTGGTCATCCTATCTACAATGACTCAAACTGAATCATGCTGGCGACGAGTTCGAGGCAAACCCTTCACGAAGTCCATATTCACTTCTTCCCACTTTCAAGTAGGAATACTGAACTACTGCATGGACCCACTAGGTTGTTGATGCTTTATCTTAACCTGCTGATATGTAGAGCACTTATCCACAAACTCTGAAATATCTCTCTTCATCCAACTCCATCAATAGATTTCCCATAAGTCACAGTACATATTTGTGGCCCTTAGATGAATAGAGTAGCACACACCATGACCTTTTGAAAAAATTCATTGCCTTAAGTCGTCTACACTTGGAACACACAGACGACCCTGACAACGCAGAACACTATCTCCTCCTTGGGAGGAAACCTCTCCTTTCAAATCCTTGACTGACTCTTTCAAGTTAACTAGACTGGGATCTCTATCTTGCTTTTCTTTCACCTCGTAAACTAGAGATGATTCTGAACTACTCTGAACCTATATGTCACCCTTCTCTAAATCAACTAAGCAAATTCCTAGTCTAGAAAGTTGATGGATTTCCTGAGCTAAATTTTTCTTACTGTCCTCAACATGAGCAACACTACCCATAGACAGTCTACTGAGAGCGTCGGCCACTATATTGGCCTTGCCCGAATGATAAAGGACACTTATGTCATAATCTTTCAAGAAATCTAACCACCTTATCTGACGAAGATTGACATATTTATGAGAAAAGAAATACTAAAGGCTCTTATGATTTGTGAACACATCCACATAAACTACATATAGATAATTCCTCCAAATCTTTAAGGCATATACTACGACTTTTAACACGAGATCATGAGTAGGATTATTCTTCTCATGGGGTTTAAGATGTATAGAGGCGTAGGATATGACCTTACCATGATGCATGAGGACACAATCCAAACCTACTCTGGATGTATCACAATACACTACGAACTCATCTGGACCATCTAGAAGAGCTAAGACTAGAGCTTAGGTGAGTTGAGTCTTCAACTCCTGAAAACTCTTCTTTCAAGGATCTAACCACTGAAACTTGACTTTCTTCTATGTCAATCTAGATATAGGGGACGCTATATAAGAAAATCCTTCAACAAATCATCTGTAATAGCTATCCAAACCCAAAAACTTCTGATAACTGATGGAGAGATAGGTCTGGGCTAGTTTCTTACTGCTTCGTTCTTTTGAGAATCAAATCTAATGCAATCACCAAAAATGATATGACTAAGGAATGCTACTTACCTTAGCCAAAATTCACACTTACTAAATTTGGCGAACATCTGATGATCTCTGAGGGTCTGAAGAACAATTTTGAGATGGTCTGCATGATCACGCTCACTGCGGGAATATAATAGAATGTCATCTATGAAGACTATGATAGACATGTCCAAGTACTGCTTGAACACCCGGTTTATCAATTCAATGAAAGCGTCTGGGGAATTGGTAAGACAAAGGGACATGACTAGGAATTCAAAGTGACCATACCATGTATGAAAGGCTATTTTTGGAATGTCACATTCTCTTACTCTAAGCTGATGATAGCCTGATCTGAGGTCTATCATAGAGAAATAATTGGCACCCTAAAGTTGGTCCAAAAAGTCATCCATTCTGAGAAGTGGATACTTGTTCTTAACCGTGACTTTGTTGAGCTGACGATAATCAATGCACATTCAGAGAGAACCATCTTTTTTGTGCATGAATAAGACTGGTGCTCCCCATGGGGACACGCTGGATCTGATGAATCCCTTATATAGGAGATCTTTCAATTGCTCTTTAAATTTTATGAGTTCTGCTGGTGCCATTCTGTATAGTAGAATAGATATACGCTGAGTATCTGGAAAAAGATCAATGTCGAAGTCTATTTCCCTTTAGGAAGGAATTCCTTAAAGATCTTCAGGAAAGACATCTGAATAATCATTCATCACTAGGACTGAATCAAGACTGGGAGTTTCAGAAAATGTGTCCTTAACTCGAACAAGATGATAGACATATCTCTTAGATATCTTTTTCCTTGCCCGAAGATAGGAAACAAGTTGACCTCTGAAAGTTGAAGTACTACCCATCAACTCTAGGACAGGTTCATTCGGAAACTGAAACTGGACTATTTGATTTTTGCAGTCGACTGTGGCATAGAAGTAATAAAGCCAATCCATGATGAGAATGATATCAAAATCATTCATCTCTAATTCGACTAAATTTACTAAAGTGACTTTCTGAGATACCATAATCGGACAGCTTCTGTATACCCGTCGGGCTATGATGGTTTTACCAACTGGGGTAGAGACTGAAAAGGGCTCTGTTAGAATTTTAGAACTTACTCTGAAATTAACTTCTATATAGGGAGTAACAAAATACAAAGAATCTCCTGAATCTAGCAAAGCATAAACATGCATATGAAAGATCTATAATGTACCATTAACTACATCATAAGAATTTTCTTGATCTTTCCAGGACTGGAGAGCATAAAGTCGATTTGGGTGTTGCCCACTAGTAGTGCTGGAGGTGGTACCCTGCTAGTTTGGGCGACCAAACTGAGTTGATAAATGATTCTACTGACCTTGAGGACCTGGCTGAGGACAGTCTCTAACTCAGTGCACTATCTTGCCACATCAAAAAAAAAATCCACTGCCAGCTGTGATAATATCCTGATGGTGCTTGCCACAAGTCTGGCAAAGAGAATAAGTGCAGGCACTGCTAACACTGCCCTAAGACTTAGATCCTGGCACTCTATCTGTGTTACCGTCTCTGAATCTAGGAGCTGGAGTGCTAGATGAAGAAGGAGATGGAACTATTGACTTAGGAAGAAACTGAGAACAATTTCCTCCTTCTGATTTGGGCTGACCAAAGTTGAAACTACCTATTCTTTCTCTCTTACTATACTACTCCCTCATCTTAATCTTTTTCTCTTCTATCTATTGAGCATGGGTTATAAGCCAAGCTATGTCCATGTCACTATTCAACATCGCAAACCTGCACTCATTGACTACACTATCATTTACCCCAGAAACAAACTTACTCATCTTAGCCCTGCTATCTGCAACTACATAAGGAGCATATCTAGATAATTGAGTAAACTTAAGATAATACTCGTTCACTGTCATATTTCCCTGCCTGAGGTTGATAAATTCTAACACTTTAGCTTCTCTCAGCTCTAGGGGAAAGAATCTATCTAAGAAAGCAGTAGCAAATTGGTCCCACTCAATAGGCCCTGCATATACAGCTCTTTTTGACTTCTACTATTTGTACCAAGTGTGAGCAACAATCTGCAACTGATATGTAGCTAGCTCCATACTCTCACTATATGTAACACCCATGATATCTGTAAACTTTTGAACCTGATCGATGAATTCCTAAGGGTTATCATATGACTTAGAACCGGTAAAGGAAGGAGGATTCATTCAGGTGAAGTCCATAATCTTGGCTGCAGCTAAATTGGACACTGGGTTGGCCAGAACGACAGCTGGCTGTTCATTCTGAGCAGCAACTGGTTGAGCGAGAGTAGTGATTGCAGCTCTGAACTATGCATGAGAAATATGTTCGCCCAAAGGTTCTTCGGCCTGAGGGGCTGACTGATTCCCGTTTCTTCTTTTAGGCGGCATATTCTATAGAAGAAAGGGAGAAACACATTAAACCAGATAAAGATATTAACTGGAGGTTATTCTCACTCGCATGACATTAATACTAAAAGAAGGGAAACAGTTCCTAAAATATCTTATAGCCTCTTGCACATAAATGTGGCTCGCAACACACCCATGCACAAGACTCTACTAGATGCAGATTTTGGACTTCCTAGGACACTATTGAACCTTAGGCTCTGATACTAAGTTTGTAATACCCCGAATCTAGTACCCGGAATGCTACACGGTGCTCATGACGCCGAAGGACCATAAGCTAACCCATGATTGATATTTGTTCCCGTATAATGCATGATATACTGTATAAATGCGGATATAAAGGCTAAAGGTCCATAAGGTTCAAAACTGAGACATGATAGTTGATAAAACATAACATCCATAAGGGGTATGAAACATCCAAAACAACTAAAATAAGCTTTCCAAACATACTGTAGTCTGAAAAGCCTCAAACTGACTGAACTGTCAGAATAAGAAGTTGATGGGACATATCCCCAACTAACTCCTACTAATAAATTAATTAATGACATAATAAGTAATTTTCATGTCCTCAAATGATGAGGACTCATTGCTAACTCTGACTGCTGAGTCTAGAATGCTACTGATCCTCTAGAGCCCGTGCTTCTGAACCTATGGTATAAAATACCATAGCGCAAATGCGTCAGTATGTTTGAATGTACTGGTATGCATGTGAGGTAGGCTGAATGCAAAGGGTTCATATGCATGAAATATAGTAACTGATTTAATAATATGAACATAAGAATACATGCATGACTACATACTAACTATAAGTGAGTTCGTGATAACATGATTACTAAGTATGAGTACTGATTACAGGAGATACTAATTTCTGTATAACTGAAATAATTGATACTAAGTGACTGTATCTGATAGTCTAGGTTTGAATGGAACTAGCTGAGTTTCATACTATTCTGAGTTGACTTTATTTGATAGTCCTGAATACTGTATAACTATTTGAGTTCTATTACTGAGACTAAATGACTGTATATAATAGTCTTGATTCTGTATGAAACTATGGGAAGTAGTCATCTAACCGACATGCCCTAAATAATGCAATATAAATAAGTTGGGGTCTAATCTGTAACCCCAATGGGAAGGGTGTCAATACCGCACCACTGGTAAGGACAATCTATGAGTAACTCTCATATAACAGGTAACTCTCGGAAGAACGAAGGTAACCCTCATTTAACGGGTTATGCCATCTCATTTACCCAAATATAACAGTCTATGATGTCTCAACCTACAGTGTCTACGTAGTTCTGGAATGCAAGGATTGCTTCTAAGAATCACACCCTCATAAAAAAGTGGGTTCCCATCATTGGGTTCGCTCAGTGCTAATTGCTACTTCCATATGAATAGACACTAAACATGATTAACTGAACTGACTGGACTGAGTTATCTGAGTTTAGTTTACTGACGGAATACTACTGAGATTATTGAATTTTTTAGGTTACTGAGATTACTGAGTTTACTGAGTTTTCCTGAGTCACACGACTGACTAAATTTCTATGAACATGGATTGACTGAGAGTATCTTGAAAACATTACACTGATTCTAGTCACACAGCTAAATTTTCGGGTACAAGTACCCCCAGGACTCGATCGTATGAAACTGACAAAGCATGACTTTCTTGAATACATGACCAACATCACAATCCATAGTATAATAAGTTGGAGAATTAATGAAGTACAAGTTCTAAAGAACCACAATGGCCACAGATATATCCATAACTCATTGACTAAGACATTTCATCAAACACTTGACATGAATTAAATTGTACATAAATGGGAATTTCATATTATCATACTAGTATGGCACTTTTCCTTCACATAGGCATTTAATCGAACACATGGGGAGCATCCTTTGGTTATACAATCATCAACATATCTAATAATCATGGATACATCAATCAATGTGTAAAATTAAGGGTTTATTATGATTACTATGCAAATCACCACATCCTAGGGTCAATCATTGGAATATGTAATTTCAAACATGAATCAAAACCCCACAATATCATGAACATGAATTTCAATTCAATTTAAATCATGAACATTCATAATTACACAAATCTTGGATTTGGAAAAGAGATTCTTAAGCTTCATGGGTGAAAGAGAACCATGAATCAACATATGACATAGCTGGGTGGATGATTTCTTGAAGATTGATGGAGGAAAACTTGAATTCTTAACTTGGAATTAAACACCTAGGGTTTCTTGTTCTTGAGGATTGATCTTTGAAAGAAATCCTAATTTGATGTTTTAGAGAAATAATAAAGTTATGGGAAATGGTCTGGTATAATTAGGGGTTAAAATGGGTGGAAAAAGACCCAAATACCCTTTTAAAATGGCTTAGAATTTGCTGAACGAGATCTGCGATGGCTCGTGCACTGGTCCATTATTTCGACCGTCGTACGTGGACCAAAAAAAGACTCACTTCCTTATAGCGATGGTCCAACGGAAGTTCGATGGTTCGTCAACCTGTCTGTCGCACCTTATCCTGAAGTTTGACTCTCTACCTTGGCTTCAATGGTTTAGGCGATGGTCCATCGCTAGATCGATGGTCTGTTAACCTGCCCATCGCACTAGGGCAGTTCTGATAGCTCTCGGTAAAATATTCATAAGTTTTTACTCTGATACCGGATTTGAACAAAATTGGTATCGTTGGAAAGCTAATTCAATTTTCCACATGAAAAAAATGAAAATCTTAAGAATTACTCTTATATAAAAGTGTATTCATCTTTCAAAGTAAGTTTCTAATATCCTTGGGATGATTTCAAGCTAGGTAGAAGTACGGGGTATTATAATATCTCCCTCTTGAGAACATTCATCCTCGAATGAGACTGAGCAAGAGTGGGGAAGATAAATAGACGTACAAACTAAACATGAATGACTGGAATATGATTTCATGACTGACATGACTGATAACTGAATATATCATACAGAACACGCATATATGATGCATATGTAACTGATTTATGAATGCATGATTGAGTGTTCTAATAAACTAAGGTTCTCATAATAAGAATGCATTTATGATGCATGATTATATAACTTAACTGACATATGAATGCATCTTTGTGGCTACTAGATGAATAGAGTAGCACGCACTATGCGCTTCTGCAAGAAATCGCTGCCTGAAGTCAGCTACAGCTGGAACGCACAGGCGACCCTAATAACGTAATACACCATCTCCCCCTTTTTAGAAAACCTTTACTTTCTGTTGCTTGAATGACTCTTTTAACTTGAAAAGGTTGGGATATCTATCTTGTTTTTCTTTTACCTCGAAAACTAAAGATGATTTTGAACTACTTTGAACCCATATGTCACCCTCATCTGAATCGACTAAGGGAACGCCTAGTCTGGAAAGTGATGGATTTTCTGAGCTAACTTTTTCTTACCATACTCTACATGAGAAACACTACCAATAGACATTCTACTGAGAATATCGACCATGATGTTGGCCTTTCTCGGATGATAAAGGACACTAATGTCATAATCTTTCAAGAGCTCTAACCACCGTCTCTGATGAAGATTGAGATATTTCTGAGAAAAGACATACTGAAGGCTCTTATGATCTGTGAACACATCCACATGAACTCCATATAGATAATGCCTCCAAATCTTTAAGGCAAATACTACGGTTCCTAACTCAAGATCATGAGTAGGATAATTCTTCTTATGAGGTTTAAGTTGTCTAGAGGAGTAGGCTATGACCTTACCATGCTTCATGAGGACACAAACCAAACCTACTCTTGATGCATCACAATACACTACGAAGCCTTCGGAACCATCTGGAAGATCTAAGAGAAGAGCTTAGGTGAGTCGAGTCTTCAACTCTTGAAAACACTTCTCGCAAAGATCTGACCACTGAAACTTAACTCTCTTCTTAGTCAATCTAGAAATAGGATATACAATAGATAAAAATCCCTCAATAAACCATCTGTAATAACCAGCCAAATCTAAGAAACTCCTGATACCTGATGGAGAGACAGGTCTGGGCTAGTTTCTTACCGCTTCGGTATTTTGAGGATCAACCTTAATGCCATCATCGGAAATGATATGACCAAGGAATTCTACTGACCTTAGCCAAAACTCGCACTTACTAAATTTGGCAAACATCTGATGATCTCTGAGGGTATCAAGTATGATTCTGAGATGGTCTGCATGATCACGCTCACTGCGAGAATAAACAAGAATGCCATCTATGAAGACTATGACAAGCATGTCCAAGTACTGCATGAAAACATGTTTCATTAAGTACATGAAAGCTTCTGGGGTTTGGTAAGACCAAAGGACATGACTAGAAATTCAATGTGACTATACCGAGTACGGAAAGCTATTTTTGGAATGTCACATTCTCTGACTCTAAGATAATGGTAGCCTGATCTGAGATCTATCTTAAAGAAATAACTGGCACCCTAAAGTTGGTCAAACAAATCATCGATTTTGGGAAGTGGATACTTGTTCCTGGCCGTGACTTTGTTGAGCTTGCGATAGTCTATGCACATTCTAAGAGAACCATCTTTGGTTGCGCATGAATAAGACTGGTGCACCCCATGGGGACACACTGGGTCCAATGAATCTCTTATTTAAGAGATCCTTCAATTCTTCTTTTAGTTCTTTCAATTCTTCTGGTACCATTCTGTATGGCAGAATTGATATAGGCTGAGTATCTGGAAGAAAATCAATGCCGAAATCTATTTACCTTTCGAGAAGAATTCTTGGATAATCTTCGGGAAAGACATCTGAATATTCATTCACGACTGGGACTAATTCGAGACTGAGAGTTTCAAAACTATTTTCCTTAACTTGAACAAGATGATAGACATATTCTTTAGATAGCATTTTTCGTGCCTGAAGGTAGGAAACAAGATGACCTCTGAACGCTAGAGTACTACCCCTTAACTCTAGTATGGGTTCATTTAGAAACTGAAATTGGACAACTCTGTTTCTATAGTCGACTGTGTCATAGCAGGAATAAAGCAAATCCATGCCAAGAATGACATCAAAATTAGTCATCTCTAATTCGACTAAGTCTGTTGTAATGATTTTCTGAAATATAATGATCGGGAAGTTCCTATAAACCCACCGGGATATGGTGGTTTTACCCACTAGGGTAGACACTGAAAAAGGCTCTGCTAGAATTTTAGGACTATTTCAAAAATCAACTGCTATATAAGGAGTAACAAAAGACAAAGAAGATCCTGGAACTAGCAAAGAATAAACATGCATATGAAAGATCTATAACGTACCTGTAACTACATCAGGAGAATTTTCCTGATTTTGTCGGGACTGAAGAGCATAAAGTCGATTTGGACGTTGCCCACTAGTAGTGCTGAAGGTGGCACCCTGCTAGTTTGGGTGACCAGACTGAGTTAAGGAATAGTTCTGCTAACTCTGAGGACTTGGCTGAGGACATTCTTTGACTCTGTGGCTTGGCTTGCCACATACAAAATAAATACCACTGCCAGCTCTGCAAATACGATAATGGTTCTTTCCACAAGTCTAGCAAAGAGGATAGGTATGGGCATTGCTAATATTGACTTGAGACTTAGAGCCTGGCGCCCTATCTCTATTACCGCCTATGAATTTAGGATCTGGAGCACTATCTGAAGAAGGAGCTGAAACTGCTAACTTATGAAGAAATTGAGAATAGTTTCCTCCTTATGATTTAGGCTGAGCAAAGTTGAAACTACCTATCCTTGCTCTCTTATTCTGTTTATCCCTCATATTAATCTTTTGATCTTATATATTCTTAGAATGGGTTATAAGCCTAGCTATGGTCATGTCACTATTCAACATCGTAGACCTGTACTCATTGACTACACTATTATTCACCCCAGAAATAAACTTCTTCATCTTAGCCCTACTATTTGCAACCAAACGAGGAGCATATCTGGCTAATTGAGTAAACTTAAGAGAATACTATTTCACTATCATGTTTCCCTGCCTGAGGTTGATAAATTCAAATACCTTAGCTTCTCTTAGCTCTTGGGGAAAGAATATATCTAAGAATTCAGTGACAAACTCCTCCCACTCATTAGGCCCAGCATCATTTGGCCTTTCTGACTTCCACTATTTAAACCAAGTGTAAGTAACGTCTTGAAATAGATATAAAGCTAGCTCAGTGCCCTCACTAGGAGTAACCCCCATGATATTGGTAACTTTTTAAACTTGATCAATAAATTCTTGAGGGTCCTCATTTGACTTAGACCTGAGAAAGGATGGAGGATTCATTCGGGTGAAGTTCTGAATCCTAGCTGCAGCTGAATTGGCAACTAGGTTGGCCGGAACGACAGCTAGTCATTTATTCTGAGCAGTAACTTACTGATCAAGAGTAGTGAATGCAACTCTGAACTCTACATGAGAAACATGTTTGCCCAAATTTTCTTTGAGATGAGGGGCTGACTGATTCCCATTACTTCTTTTAAGAGGCATGCTCTATAGAGAAAATAGAGAAATGGATCATACTGAGAGATTAACTTAAGATTATGCTTACTGGCACGACATGAATACTGAAAGAAGGGAAATTGTTCCTAAAATATCTCATAGCATCCTGCACATAAATGTGGTGCGTAACACACCAATATACAGGACTCTACTAGATACGACTTTCAGACTTCCTAGGACACTATTGAAACTTAGGCTCTGATACCAAGATTGTAACGCCCTGAATCTGGTACCCAGAATGCTACACAGTGCTCATGACCCCGAAGGACCACAAGCTAACCCATGACTGATATCTGTACCTGAACACTGCATAATATACTGTATAAATGCAAAAATAAAAGTTGTAAGGCCTTAAAGTTCAAAATTGAGACATAACATCTGAAGATATGGTCTATTAATACCAAAACAACTAAAATAATTGTCTGAACATGCTAGTCCGAAAGCCTCTAAACTATCTGAATAAGAAGTTGATGGGACATGTCCCTAACTAGCTCCAACTACTGAAATAAATAAATTAATGAAATAATAATGTAATGGTCATGTCCTCAAAGGATAAGGACTCATTGCTAACTCTGACTGTTGAAACTGGAATGCTATTGATGCACTAGAGATCGTGCTTCAAAACCTATGGTATAAAGCACCATAGCACAAATGCGTCAGTACGTTTGAATGTACTGGTATGCATGTGAGGTAGGCTGAATCCAAAGGGTTCACATGCATGAACTATACTAACTGACTGAATTACATGAGCGTGACAATACATGCATGAACACATAATAACTGTAATTGAGTTAGCGATAACATAATTACTGAATTTGAGTACTAATAACATAAGATACTATAACTGACAATATAGATACTGAGTTCCATCAGAGCGACTGTATCTGACAATCTAGGTTCTGATGGAACTAGATCAGTTTCATACTGTTCTGAGTTGACTGTAACTGATAGTCCTGAATCCTGTAGAACTATCTGAGTTCTATTACTGAGACTGAATAACTGTATCTAACATTCCTAATTTTGTACTAAAACTGTGGGAAGTAGTCATATAAACGACATTCCCCAAATAACACAATATAGCTTAGTTGGGATCCAATTTGTAACCTCAATTAGAAAGGTGTCAATACCGCGCCACTAGTAAGGACAATCTGTGAGTAACCATCATATAACAGGTAACTCTAGTGAGAATGGTGGGAACCCTCATATAACAGGTTAAGCCACCTTATTTTCCCTCATATAACAGGCTATGATGTCTCAACCTACACTGGCTACGTAGTTCTGGAATACAAGGATTACTTCTAAGAAGCACACCCTCATATAATAGGTGGGTTCCCATCCTTGGGTCCACTCGGTGCTAATTTACACTCCAATTTGAATAGACACTGAACATGATTAAATGAATTGAACTAGAATAAGTTAACTGAGTTCCATTGACTGACGAAATACTACTAAAATGATAAGATTGACTAAATTCTATAAATCATGGCTTGACTTAGAGTATCTTGAAAACATTACACTGATTATAGGCACACAACTAAATTTTTGGGTACAAGTATCCCCAGGACTCGATGGGAAGAAATTGACAAAGCATGACTTTCTTGAATACATGACCAGCATCACAATCCATAATACAATGAGTTGGAGATTTCATGGAGTACAAGTTCTAAAGCACCACAATGTCTACACATATATCCATAATTCATTGACTAAGACATTTCATCAAAAACTGGACATGCATAAACTTGTATATAAATGGGGATTTCATATTATCATAGTATGACACTTTTCCTTCGCATTGACATTTAATCGAACACATAGAAAGCATACTTTGGTTATACAATCATCAACACATCTAATAAACATGGATACATTAATCAATGTGTAAATTTAAGGGTTTATCATGATTATTATGGAAATCACTACATCCTAGGATCAATCATTAGAATAGGTAATTTAAAACACGATTCAAAACCCCACAAAATCATGAACATGAATTTTAATTCAATTTAAATCATGAACATTCATAAATACACAAATCTTGGATTTTGAAAAGAGATTCTTGAGCTTCATGGGTGAAAGGGACCCATCAATCAACACATGACATACCTCGGTTGTGAGTTTCTTGAAGTTCTTGGACTTGAAGAACTTGGAACCTCTTAGTTTCTTGAAGAATGATTTGGATTTTGTCCTTGGGGATTATCTTTGAGAGAAAACCCTAAGTTTATATTATAGAAGGATAATGAACTTATGATCCTTGGTCTAATATAACTAGGTATAAAAAGGGGCAATAAAAGACTAAAAATCCCTTTTTAAAACGACTTAAAATAATTGAATGAACTATGCGATTGTGGTGCGACGGTCCATCACTGGGTCGACGGTTCGTAGATCCTGACCGTTGCACCTGGGTAGAATAGGGGTTCACTGTCTCTACTGCGACGACTTGGGTGATGGTCCATCGCTAGCTCGATGGTCCGTCAGAATGGGTCATCGCCCTTAGGCAAAAGGTGGTCTCATTGCCTCTGCTTCAACTGTTTAGGCGATGGTCCGTCGCTAGCTCGATGGTCTTTCGGCCCTCATCGTCGCACCTGGGTAGTTTTGACTGCTTTCTGTAAAACGGCCATAACTTTCTACCCCGATACCGAATTTGGACAAAATTAGTATCATTGGAAAGATAATTCAATTTCCCACATGACAAAAAGTGAAAAGATTAAAAATTTCCCATATATAAAAGTGGATTAATCTTTCATAGTAAGTTTCTAACATACTCGGGACAATTTCAAGCTAGGTAGAAGTACGGGGTATTACAAATATGATTATTGGGTGTATAAATACGCCCAAGATCAATGAAAGAATTCATAGATCTGAAATAGTTTAACATAAGTGTGAAGGAGTACTCTCTTAAGTTTACTCAACTTTTAAAATATTCTCCAGCTATTATTGCTGACTTCTAGGATGCAAGTGAGTAAATTTGTGTTAAGAACTGTGATGTTTATCAAGGATATAGATATCTCCTAGTTAATGGTTCATGCCTAACAAATTAGGGAGGAGAATGTTAAAGAAAAAGGGAAACTAGGAAAAAGAGAGATAGAATAGGGAAATTTTATTATACTAAACAAAAGTTGGATGGTATTAATTAGACTTAATTTTAATAGTGATCATTAACCCCAACACCGCCATCTGCCAGTAATCAATCTCCCAGACCCAAACAGGATCAGAAAGGTAGAGCACCAGAATCTAAGTCTCATTTTAGTACTTCTAGTGGATATACCTTCTTAACACTTATGAAGTATGGGAAAAACCATCTTGGATAAGGTTTGATAGGTTAGGATAGGTGTTTTGATTGTAGGAAGCTAGGTCACAAGATTTGAGATTTTCCAGCAACAAAATAAGGTGATAATGGTGGACGCAATCAGTCTACCTCTTTAGCAACTCTAATAGGTCACCTAACCTAATAGGGTACCTTATATAGTGTGGTTGGTGTAAAACGTCAGAATAGGTTCTATGCCAGAATAAGTTTTATTCCATTTAGACTCAACATGATCATGAGGGTTCTCCTAATGTGGTCACTGGTACATTACGAGTCTTTCATATTCATGTTTATGCACTCTTAGATCCTGGATCCACACTTTCCTTTATGAATCCATATATAGCAATAGAATTTAGTGTCAGTCACAAAGTCCTCTCAGAATCCTTCTTCATCTTTACTTAAGTCAATAGTTCAGTCATAACCAGATGGGTATATATAAACTGACCGATCACAGTATCCAAGAAATTCACCTCATTTGATCTTGTAGAGTTAGACATAATAGATTTTGATGTTATTCTAGGCATGGATTGAGTCCACACATATTATCCCTTAGTTTATCACAAAAATGGAGTAGTTTAGTATCAATTCCTAAATGAACCAATATAGAATAGAAATGTAGTACCTCAGTGACCATAGATTGGTTGGTCTCTTATCTCAAGGCAAGAAAAATAATTTCTAATGGATACATTTATAAACTTGATAGAGTTAAGGATCTAAAGTCTAAGACCCCAACTCTTGACTCAATTTCTATTTTAAATGAATTTTCGAAAGTGTTTCCAAAATATCTACTTGGAGTTTCTCCCGAGCAAAAAAATGACTTCAAATAGATCTATCTACTTCCACATACCTAGCCTATCTGACTTCTACAATATAGAATGGATCTAACCAAATTCAAGGAATTAAAGGAACAATGGAAATATCTCCTAGACAAGGGTTTTATTAGGCTTATTGTCTCCTTATGGGGTTCTCCAGTTCTTTTTGTTCACAAGAAAGACGATTATCTCAGAATGTGTATTGACTATAGCCATTTGAACAAAGTTACAATAAAAAATAAGTATCCTATTCCTAGGATTGAAGACCTGTTCAACCAACTTTAGGGTCCCCCATGCTCTTTTAGGATAGACCTTAAATTCAGCATCATCAGCTTAGAGTCAGAAAATGTGGAATTCTAACGAAAACCTTCCGTACTTTATATGGTAGCTTTAAATTTATTGTTATGTCTTTTGGAATAACAAATGATCTTGCAGTTTTTATGGACTTGATAAACTGGGAATTCATGTAGTACTTAGACATGTTTGTCATTGTCTTTATAGATGACATCATTGTTTATTCTCGGAGTGAGCACAAACCTGTAAAATATTTGAGGGTTGTCTTACAGACTCTCAAAGATAACTAGCTATTCACAAAGTTTATTAAGTGTGAATTTTGGTTTAAATCAATAGCATTCCTTGGTCATAATATTTTGGGTGAAGGCAATCGAGTTGAACCTAAAAAGCTAAAGTAGTTAGAAATTATCCTAGACCCATCTCTCTATCAATCATTTGGAGTTTCTTAGGTTTAGATGGTTACTATAGACAGTTTGTTGAATGGTTTTTCTTTTTTTCTTATCCTATGTCTAGAATGTCTTCGAAAAAACTAATTTTTAGTGGTCCATTTTGTGTGAGAAGTGTTTTTAGGAGTTAAGGACTTGAATCACCTCTACTATAGTCTTGATTCTGCTAGAAGGTTCAAATGATTTTTTTGGTTTACAGTGATACTTCTTGAGTTGGACTTAGTTGTGTGTTGATACAACATAAAAAAGTTATTGCATATGCCTCTAGACAGCTGAAGCATAATGAGAAGAATTACCCAAAACATGATCTTCACTTGGCAGTAGCCATTTTTATTTTAATCATTTAGAGGCGTTATCTCTATGGGGTTCATGTTAATGTGTCTACTTATCAAAAGAACCTTCATTATATATTCAACTAGAAAGATCTAAATCATTACTAGAGAAGGTGGACAGAGTTGTTGAAACATGATTATATGATTTTCTTGTACCACCTGGGTAAGCCCAATATTGTGGCTGATGCTCTTAGTAGATTATCTATGGTTAGTGTTACTCATATAAAGGATGAGAAGAATGAACTAGTTTGTAAGGTCACCATCTTTCTAATTGAAAGTTAGATTTTTTTTATTCAAATAAAGGTAATATCGTGGTTTAGAATCTTCATTTATAGCTGAAGTAGAGGAAAAGCAGGATAGTGAGCCTATTTTTTTAGGTTGAAAAAAGTGGTCCAAAGTCAGAAATTTGAGGTTTTCTCTAATGGTAGAGATAATTTTCTTCCTTGTAAGGTCATATGTAATGCCTCAGGTTTTTGGTCCTTGAAAATTCCTAGAATTTTTCACTCATTGCCTTGACTACGACATGGCCTATGAGTCCTAGGGTGTCTTGACAGGTCGTTAGGACAAGTCATAACCAAATCAAGAAGTTTTTGGCTAGATTCTACTCTGAGTACAAGTGGCTCACTATGATCCATAAGGATTTATTATGAGTCATTAGGTGTAATTGTCGGGTGTCCAGTGTATACCCAAATTTTGGGTTCTGTGTTGATTACGATCGGACCCTATGAGTTGTAAGGTCCCATTATGAGTCATGTCATTAGGTCGTATGATCAGCAGTGTATGGTGTCTTGGTGGTTTTTTCTTGGTTACTACTCATGGTTATGAGTCGTAAGGAGTGGCAATAAGTCAACAGCTGAACCGTAGTCAATGGCACCACTTCTTCAGCTTTTAAGTTAAGGGTGCTCTTGACATTTCCCTTCTTACCCAAATTGAAACCCACATCTTATAAGCTCTTTAAGATATCCTTAGTATTAAAAACAAATCTATGTAGCTTCTCAAACACTCTAAAAGACTCTAAATTCCCTCAAGCAAGTAAAGCTAGGGTTTCATCATGTTAACCATCCACGGGCTCTAGAGTTAAATTCTCTTTGTGAAACTTGATATTTCAGGCATGTGACTCTACCCTAAAACTTAATATCTCTATTGTATGAAAGTACATGGTTGTTTATGTGATTTAAAGTAAGTGTTTTTACATGATTGATGGTTTTAACATGAATGGTCAATTAATTGTTTTCCCATGGTTTTGTTGTCCACTACTCATGTTTAACTATGGTTTTGAACTTATGGGTTCATGGTTATGGTGAATAAACTAAGGGATTGTGATTTTCCAAACTTATGACTTTTAAAGGGGTTATGACCCCAACTCCATATTATGAAATTGTTTTTAGTTATTAGAAATATAAAAATTTAACTATTCTTGAACTATTACATAATGTTGTTGAATTGAACCTTGTGGGTTGGTGTTTTCATAAAAAAATATTGCATTATTAAATCAAGAGGGGTTGTGAATTCCCCAAGTAATGAAATTATTTTTATATGTTGATATTACCTTGCAAGTGTAGTTGTTATGAAGATACCAACAATGTATGCCTAAATGTGTGTTATGATTCAATGAATGGGATGGTGCGATAATTATTTTAATTAGGCTTAAAAGAGGGTTGTGTATCTAAGGCATAGAAGTGTAGGTCAGATAGACCAATACTGGAAACAATAATTGTCGATGCAGGGATCTATATGATTAACTGGTTTGAGTCCCCCATATCTCATTACATGATTTGGTGCTTATGTCACCTTTATATACAGGGAGGTTCGAGTCCCCCATAGTATATATATGTATACCCTCTGTTTATGTAGCCACACATATTAGGGCCCTACCAGGTGTGGGAGAGCTGGTCCTATATAGCTCGTGGGTGCCATGTATGTTATTATGGTAGAGCTACACAATCCATAATAAGGTTTTAAAATAAATATTAATCTTGTATACATATATATATACATTGGATGATACACATGGAATCTTGAGTGATTTCGAACTATTAATAATGGCATTATGTTATCCTGTATCCCTGAGTTACATGCTAGTGCTTCAACTACTGACCTTTATTGAATGTTTTGTCCCCACGGGATGTAGGAACTGGCAATACTTCTACTCCTCCTGCTCAGTGATTAGATTTCGAGATTAGCTCATGCGCTGGCATTGAAATGGTGAGCTTCCATACATCAGAAGACTACATTTCATATTTTGGTCTCGTATGTTTTAGATTTATTTTTTCTATATTCGGGGGCATGTCCTAACACTTTATTGATATTCAGTTTTGGTTCATGTTTAGAAGGATTTGTTGGATTACTGTGGAATTGGGTATTTGTAACACCCCATATTTTTAGCTATAAATAGAACCTTTGTTCCTACATGTGTAAACACTAAACCCATGATTTATATTTGAATACATTTGTCATTCTCATTAGCATAGTGTGAAGAGTACTTATAAGGTGGAAAAAATGTTCATAGGAATCACTTAGAGCAAAGTTGAGCTAAGAGCCTTTGATTCGGCCAAATTTTGATATTTGATTAAAAAAGGGTAAACTTTGAATGTGTATAAATCTTTACATGTGTAGAATTTTGCATCTCAAGACCCATTAAATTATATATAATTGAATTAGCTTTCCAAAGATACCAATTTTGCCTTAATCTGATATTCCAGCAAAAAGTTATGTCCATTTTCATGAGAAACATTAAGCGTATCACCCTTTATTTTTAACGCTCTAGAAATGCCTTAAAAATTACCATTAGGACCTATATATCGATAGTACACTATATATTGTTGTTGTGGGTCGTGTTGAGGGTGTTTTTGGATGTTTGAATTTTGTGTACGTCACCAAATATACCCTCTACTAAGGTTGTGCGTCACATGACAAACGCTAATAGCAACTGGATAGGGGGTGCTTTTGGTGTACGCCACCCACCCTTGGGTGTGCTTTTGTCATGCGCCTCCCATCCTCATGTTTTCTTTTGTTGTACGATGTCCAGCAAAAGCCAAGTGCCAAAGTTTCTCCATTTTGACTTAATTTAACGGCTTTGTTGTCTTTTCACATCCCCAAACCATTTCTAATCATCCGTAAATAAAGTAAGGGTCTTAAAACATATTATTTCCACTATCTTAACCCTAAATGTTCAATACATGACTTAAAACCATTCTCTCTTTCCATGAACAAAGATTCAAGTTTTATCTCTCATGAACTCAAGAAGTTAAGTTCCAATTTCAAAGATTTCTTCAAGAATTCATTCAATTCAGGTATGTGAGGGTATTCAACAACTGGTTTCTTCCACCCATTTAGCCTAAAAATCCTTTTATAGTTCAAAATTATGAATTTTATTCTATTTTATGAAATTACTCATGCAAGTTATGAATTAAAACCATATAATTCTTAGTAATTCGAATTCAAGCCATGTTCATATGTTTTGCCATGTAAATTAGGTTATTTCATGTTTAAAATTTCAATTACCCATGTAATGTTCAAATGATTTCATGCTAAATCATCAATTTATGAATTAAACCATACAAATATGATGTCCTCTTAAGTTTAACACATTCCCATGTTCAATTCATGATTCTCAATAATTTATGGAAATATTTTATGTTTTGGATCTTTGAACTATTATTTTATATCACTATTTTAAGCGTTGTTATCATATTTTGCAATCTGATTATTTTTCTTAAACAAGTAATCAGATTTCAGTAATTATTAAATAAATATTGTAGATTATTCATGTTTTTCAGATCATGTAAGTACATACAATACTTGGTTGTGCTTTCTCAGTTTTACATGTTCATGTTTTCATGCTCAGTATCTATACATGACCCATAGTTAAGTTTTACAGTATGTTCAACTTTACATGAGATTTATCTACAGTATTCATGTTTCTACTGCTTCCCAGCTTACAGAATCATTTTCAACTCATGAACTTATAAATTTCACTATAACTTATTGTTTTCCTGTACAACCATGTTTTAAATACATATTTCAGTAAATAACTTACATCATCCATTATAAACCATGTTTTATATATTTCCATGATTTAGTGCATGTCTCCATATAATCAGTACATTCCAACATATAGACCATATATAAGTGTTTGTGGCTACATTCATTCATAATATATGTAAAAGATGTAGTCCATTTCTGCCTCATTGCGGGTCAGGACCTTTGAAAGATTAGAGTACTTCCTTCATGCACCCCACGATCACCATCTGAACGATAAGAATAAGGTAAATCTTAAAGATAAGTTTTGTACTCAATTAATTTCTCAGTCCCTACCTACCGTTGGTTCATAAGGTATTGATAGTTGATATAAATCTGGGAATTGTTGAAGGCTTAAATGTGATGTCAAACCAGCAAAAGGTGTTACCAATATTTAATTATTGTTCCTTATTATTTAACTTTAACTAAAATTACAATTGTAGATCTAATTAAAATTATATTTTTACAAGGTCTTATTCCTGTTTTAATGGAACTGTTACCGAATGCTGAGTGAAGAATCTATGCCAGACATATTGGAGTAATTGGCATATGCACTGGAAAGGAGAAGAAAGAAGGAAGTAGTTTTGGATAAGTGCAAAAGTAGGCTTTGAATTCATGTTTAGAGAGGAAATAGGGTCTAAGTAAGCAAAAAGGGGAATTGACCAGAATGCCCTTAATAAAAAGACTGGAAAAATACCGCCCTATCTCTACGAGTCTTCTAATGACTCGTTTCAACTCCTTACAGCTCACATCCTTGATTCTAGTCAAGAATGTACCCCTAGGTACCTCCACTGGTCTGGCTACGAGTCATACATTATGACTCATAACCAGTCCCTACAACTTGCATATGTACCACCTGTCATCAAGATAGAAATTGTTGAGACATTCATTGATCACCTTATGACTACCACATAATGGCTCATCGTGGGACCTTATGATTCATGAGGTCCTAGTAGTAGTCATAGCAAAAACTCCAGGCTTTCCCAATGGAAAGGCTACGATTGGGACCTTAAGATCCATCAAGACACCCTACAACTCGTAATTGGAGTCGTAGTTTTGGAATTGAGGATAAATTTTTAGATATTTTCAAGCACCAAAAATTTGGGGTATTACATTCTCTCCCCCCTGGATCATTCGTCCTCGAATGATGAGACAAGGTATCCCTTAGCACGGGTTAACATAGAAACACACCCACTCTTACCTTTAACAAAGACAGAAAATAAAGATATCAATGAATTCGCAATTTTCTTTAACAAAGTAAGAAAACAAAGATGCTAGGGAATACACATAACTCTCGCACGATTATTCGAAGTGAGAAACAAGAATGGGTATCTGGACTTCATGTCCTCTTAATCTTCCCAAGTGGCCTCTTTAAGCTTATGGTTCCTACATAGAATCTTTACCGAAACCATGTCTTTAGTCCGGAACCAATGGACTTTCGAATCCAAGATATCGATCATGACTTTCTCATATGACAAAGAGTGTGAAACTCCCGCACTATCCAAAGGAACAGCAAAGTAAGGATCACCCACAAACTTTATCCACATCAATACATTGAAGACAAGATGAATGGAACCCAAACTCGAATGTAATTCCAACTCATAATCTACCTTGCCCACTCGCCTCAAAATATGGTATAAAATAACACAACGATGACTGAGCTTCCCCTTCTATCCAAATAGCATCACTCCCTTTATTGGAGAAACCTATAAGAACACTGAATCTCCTTCTTCAAACTCTTAGACCTTTTAACTTACATCTTCATAGGACTTTTGGAGACTTTAGGCAGCCTTAAACTATCCCAACTCACCATATACATAGCTTTGTGATCCAAGTATGTACCATACAACTTATTCTCACCAACTTCGAACCACCCAATAGGAGACCTACATATCCTACCATACAAAGCTTTAAATAGATCTATCCCAATACATGAGTAATAACTATTTTTTATGCAAACTATATAAGAGGAAAATAGTCAACCCAACTACCACCAAAATCAATCACACAGGACCTTAGCATAGCATCTAAAGTTTATATCATCTTTTTTGCTTGTCCATCCATTTGAGAGTGAAAAATGGTGCTAAGGTTTACCTTAGTCCCCAAGCCTCTCTAAAAGGAACACAAAAGGTGAGATGAAAATGGAGTACCTGGATAAGATATGAGGGAAACTGGAGCACTATGAAACTTCATGATCTACCCAATGAAAAGCTTAGCGTAATTTTTCATCGAATTATTAGTATTCACTGGCACAATGTGAGTGGACTTAGTCATCCTATCCATGATGACCCAAATAGAATCAAACTGATGGTGAGACTGTAAAATTCTATTAACGAAATCCATACTAATCATTCCTATTTCCATATGGGCAACTCAATCTCTTGAGACAAACCACTAGCCCTCAAGTGCTCCACCTTCACTTATTCATAAATCATGCACTTAGCCACAAAATTGTCCACATGCCTCTTCATGCCATTCCACAAATAGATTTATTCACTAGAAACAATATTGCCCAGATAGTTCATAGCATTTAACCAGAACTCACACTTAGAAAACTTTGCATACAACTGTTACTCTTTTAAGGTTTGCAACAAAAAGTCGAGGTGATCGATATGATCCACCTCACTCTTTGAATACACAAAATATCATCAATAAACACAATTTGGAACAAATTCAAGAATTGATCGTACCAGGGTCAGAAAGAAATTTTAGGAATATCTACCTCCCTAGTCTTTCATAGATCAATATTAGAGAAGTACTTAGAACCCTAAAGTTGGCTAAATAGATCATCAATCATAGAAAGTGGATATTTATTCTTCTCAGTCACTTTATTCAACTGACTGTAGTTTATATACATCTGAAGGGACCCATCTTTCTTATGCATAAAAAGAATCAGAGAACCTCAAGAAGAAATACTAGGGTTGATAAAACCCTTTTCTTGAAGATCTTTCAACTGCTCCTAAAGTTCTTTCTACTCATCGGGAGCCATTTTGTAAGGAGGGATAGAGATAGGATGAGTGTTCGGAATAAGATCAATCCCAAAATTAATTTCCCTATTGGGAGGAACACTAGGAAGATCATCAGAAAATACCTCAAGAAACTCACAGACCACATAGACTAATTGCAAAGAAGGAATTTCAGATCTTGAATCCTTAACAAGTACTAAATAGTAGAGACACACCGTCGAAAACAATTTCCAGGCTCTCAGATTAGAAATTAACCTTTCCTTCGGCAACAGAGAACTACCTTCCCACTCAACCACCTTTTTCTTTAAGAATTAGAAACTGACCCTTCGGGTCTAATAATTAAGTGACGCATAGAACTAGTTCAGTAAATCCATCATAAAAATAACATCAAAGTCTAACATGAATAATTCAATCAAGGTCCACTAATATCTCTCTACAATGAATGGATACCACACAACCACTATAGACTCTTATAGCTATAATAGAGTCACTAAACGGGGTAGATATAGAAAGGGGATGAGGAATACACTCAAGATCAAAACAAAAGTGAATAGCCACATATGGGGTCACATAAGAGAGAGTAGACTCAAGCTCAAGTGAATAATATACATCAAGAGAGAAGAGTTTCAGCATACCAAAAATAACATCATGAGATACCTCAGAATCTTGATGAGTGGAAAAAGCATACGAACGATTTGACTAGTTTCGAAGCCAAACGTAGCACCTTTTGGTACAGGAGCAAAAGAAACAGCAATCGGAACCTTATTATCCCATTTAGCAACATCGTCTGAAGGATAGTTCTTTTGAATATGACAAAGCTGGACACATTTGAAACTATTATTCCTTCCATCATCGCAAAATCTATGATGCACCTAACTACAAAAATGACAAGGGGATAAAATGGAGCTAACTAAGCCCCACTGGCCTTAGATTGGGCTCCTTATTCCTTAAATTTACTATTTCTTCGCTAACAGCTATCACCAGACAACATAGAATATGGAGTACTAGCCGTAGAATAGGAACAAAAATTTCCCCACTTCTTCTTAGACTATTTCTTACCATCTCTATCACTATGCTACTAATCTCTACCCTTATCCAAATACCAAACCTTTTTACTTTACTTTTTACTTACCTCTGCAAGCTTATTCTTTTCATCCTCCACTTATTACATATACACCACAAGCCTAGATATATCTATATCACTATTCAACAAAGTAGCCTTTCAATCCAACACCAAGTTTTGAGAAAAGCTCGAAGAAAATTAGACACTAGTTCAGGAGCATAACAGGACAACTAATGAAACTTTAAGTCATACTCCTACATAGATATCTTGCCTTACTTCAAATTCACAAACTCCATAGCCTTTGCCTCCCTCAACTCCTGAGAAAACAAGAGATCAAGAAAATTACTAGAGAAATCCTCCCATAAAGCTAAATCTGCATCGTCTCCCCTAGAATGATCCCACTCCTCATACCACTGATACGCCACACCCTTCAACTTGTATGCAGCGAACTCCACACTATAAAAATCAGAAGCATATATCAAATGGAGAATCTTCTTCATCTCATTTATGAACCTTTGAGGATCTTCCTCAACCTTAGAACCAAAAATGGCCGAAGCATTCAGCCTCATAAACTTTCAAACTCTAGTGGCCTCAAAAGAACTCATAGCAGTACCAACAAGACCAGATAGACATGACTGAAATGTCACCAACTTGGTTTACAGATGAATGAAATGATGAAACTTAGCATTGGTAATATCACCTAGAGGTGACCAAGTAGCAGTGTTATCTGCAGAAGAAGGATTGATGGGGTTGGTGGAAATCCACTATAGCAATCAAAAGTAGCGACCCTAGACCAGATTTGAACTCTTTGAGTAGGACGAGCCCCATCCATATTTTCCTCAAGTAGGACAAATAAGTTTCTATAAATATCAAATCTTCTAGGAAGTATGATTTTAAAAGCAAATAAATAGGAATTAGAGGAGATTTCGAGACCTCAGACTCTACAGCCTGATAGTAGAATACAAGAAATGAAAACATTCAAAAATACCTGACTCGACTTTATGGATAACTAATGACACAAAACCTAGGCTATGTTACAAACTTTGTCATGATTTGAAATAGGCCCTGGCCGTAATAGGTATCTCAAGTCCAATAAGGATCAGAGACCATCCCCTGCACCAAACAAAATAGAACACCATATCCCCAACATCGGATAAATTCCAAATATATAACAAGATAGCATAAGACAAACTCAACAAATTTAAGACATCTTAATAAAAGATAATCGATAACCAACAAAGAACAACCAACAAACATCACCCAACTCCACAGTAACCCCAAAGCCTTCTAAACAAACCAAAATTAATAAAGTGTCGGGACATGCCCCCAACTCTGCAATGATAATGAAAATATTAATATGAACTCTTCAGTTCTAGTATATTAAAGGAAACTGGTAAAATGAACAAATCATCCAAACAATAAAAGCTCACCACTTCACCACCAATGACCGAATAATTAAGATTATACACCTAACAATGCCTAAAAAAGTAAAAGCATTTATGGTGCCTACATCGCATTAGGATACAACATTTAAAGATGGTTAGTGGGTTAAGAAATAGCATGTAACTAAGGGGTAGGGGAAATAATAATGCCATGAACCACATTTTAAAAACCATTTAAGCCAATAATCATAATTATATATACATATAAACATTCATGTTGGGAAAGGGAATGAGGCTTGGAATGAAGTAAAACATTATCCTAGACTATGTATCTCAACCATCATAAATAAGCACCCATAGGCTATATAGGTTTAGCTCCCTCTGCTGAAAAGGTTGCAGTACATGTTAGCCTCATGAACCGGAGGTATTAAGAATGACCAGGAAATGACCTGACCTCACGTTAGTCCATGATACAAATAAATCAATAGTGTGAACTATGAAGACAGGTCATCAAGACCAAACCTCATGTCGACAAACATAAGTTTTCAGTACAGTCATCAAAAACCCACACCTTTACGACTTTTCTACTAAACCCCCATTAAGTCTAATATAAAGCAAGTTTCACATAACCCATTTATTAACAAATGAACTAATTGTTATGAAACATCATGGTATCATCATACCCTTGCAGTTGTAAGCATACCTCTATGCCATAACAATCACATTGTGTTGGGGGAATACCTTGACCCCTTTTGTTCATCAAATTGAATCAAAGCCAACAATGACTTCAAAATACATGTTAATTATTTAACTATTCATGTAATAGAATAACATAGGTGAGTAAGTCAAAATCATTGACAATTTTACAATTCAAAGCTAGTTACACAAGTAGGTTGTGAGAAAATAATTATTCCAAAACAATTCAAATTTCAAAACTACAATTTAGGGAAAATAATGACCCCTTTGTTTATTCACCAGACCCATGCACCCCACAAGTTCAAATATATTAATAAGGATAAAAATGAAGAGCAAATCATAAGAAAAGAAATTTGGAATCAACCATGTCAAAAACCTAAACCACATCAAAACCCAGATTCAAAGCCATTCAATTTAAACCATAAAAAACACATATTTTTCATAAATTAGGAATTGGGGAGGAGTAACATTCCTAAAATATCCATGTTTATGGAGAGAAATCAACCCTTGTGCCCTAAGATAAACTATTTCTTGAAAAAACTAAGTATCTTGACATTAGAAAGTTTAGAGAGTAGAGGTAATTTTTTGATTGTGTTATGAAGGAGAAATAACCCCTTAAAGTTCTTTATAGTCATGGGGTCTAAGAAAGGAAAAATGGGAATTGACCAGAATGACCTTAATAAGAAGACAAGAAAAATACCGCTCAGTCGCTACAGGTCTTCTAAAGAATAGTTGCAACTCCTTATGAATTGCCTCCTCAAGTCATACTCCAGAGAGTAACGGTAGGCACCTCTAATTTTATGGATACGAGTCTTACCTTATGACTTATAACCAGTCTGTACGACTTGCATGCACCACCCATCATCAAGATAGAAATTTTTTAGGTATACACTGATCACCTTACAACTACCACTTAACGAGTTCCATGGGGCGTTATGACTCATGAGGTCCTAGTCATAGTCATATAAGAATCTCAAGGACTACCCACTTGCCAGGCTATGATTGGGTCCTTAAGACCCGTCAAAATGTCCTATGACTCATAAGGCGAGTCATAGTCTGGACAAAGAGGATATAATTTCAGAAATTTTCAAGGACTATAAATTTAAGGTGTTATACAATGACTATTCAAATAGGTTTAAAGTTCAATAGAATGCATTTAATGGTTTTAATAATGGAGATAGGGGCTACATATTTCTTGTTCACTTAGACAAGAAGTATTGTGACTATAGATTATTTATGTTAATAGGTACTCCTTGACCTCATGTTGTTAGTACTTATTATTATTAAATTAAGATGCTAATGAACAAGTATAGCACTAGTATAGGAATGAAACTTTTCTTAATACTTACAACCATTTCATCTAACCAATCCCTAATATGACAATGTGCCTTGAAACCATAAATGAAATAATAGACCCTCCAAAACTATGAAATATGCAGGGCAGACCTAGTAAGAACAAAATGAAGAGCAGGGATGAGCCAAAAAGGTAGGGCAAACTATCAAAATATTTTTTCAAGATAACTTGTTTGAGATGCAATGAAGTTTTCCATAACAAGACCGTGTGTGAAAAAAAAGTAAGTTATAAATCTATTTAAAATTACTTATATTTCTTGAAATGTTATCATTTTATTATAATTTTAATATGTTTAAGTGTCTGGTAGAATGGGATAGGGAGAAGTAGTAAACTTTGCACTTCTAAGCTTTAACCCTTAAGGAATCCACCTCAATTAAGTTTTATTTGGGGTATCTGATGTTCTATGGATACATAGAACTTTAGATTCTTTAAATGATTCAAATATGCAAGTTAGTTATATTGTTTTGTTAGATATGATGGGTTTTGTATTATGTTTTGTAGAAAATTAGGTTTTGGGACTATTCTATAAGAAAAGAGGGAAAGCTAAAGTTTACACCATAGAAGTGGGAACCTATGACCCGTATGTTCTTCCTATGGTTTGTAGGTGCGAAAGTAGGTGTCAAAAATTAAGATCATAAGACTCAAAAGTCTAAAAAAGAAGACCATGTCATTAATATAGGGGAATGGTCAGAAAAGAAAAGTCCAAAGAGTCTCTACATTGATTGAGGATCAGGGAACCTACGTGGGACAACCTACGGTCCGTAAGTTCCACGTATGGCTCGTAGGTGGCCTAGTAAGTAACCACCGACCTTGATTTTCCTTCTATTTTTTGGGAGTTATTTCCTAGGATTTCTTTTTAACTTATATATATATATATATATATATATATATATATGCATGTATGTATGTGTGTATATATATATTTGAAATTTTTAAGTTAGTTTATGCACTCTTTATACTTACAAACATATATTGGATTCCAGGATTCGATTTTGATCTTAAGACTAATTTGTTCTTTATTTTTGCTGATAATTCAATTAAAGCCTTTGGGTTTTGTTCATTGATTATTGTTACAGTTTTTAATGTCTTCATCAAATTTTTTTTACCGTTTCACAATAATGAGCGGCTAAATCCCTTAGCTAGGTTTGTGGTAACCCCGACAGATTGAAGAAGTAGGAGAAGTGCTAAGTTGTTTTGTATCGATATTCTTGCATGTATTATTGTTACCTTGAGTTTAATAGCTTTCTTAGAAGTTTCAAATGTTAAGATACCGCCTAGTATATCACTACATACTTCATAAAAGGAGTAGAGATTAGGAAAACATAATCACAAAAGTGATTTGAAGATTAATTATCGATCAAGGCTAATAAGAATCATCTACTTAAGACGGTTATCTTTTATCTAATAACTTGATACATAAAAGGTAATAGGTAATTGAGATCTAGGATAAGTGTTCGTAATGAGACATCCTGAGACTCAAAAAGTAATGGGTGAAATTTGTCAATGAGTCCATAAGACAGTTGATGGAACATAACTTATCAGATTCGGCATGCAAGATATCAATTTAGTTCAACAAAGCAGGATAAACCTTCTGAGTTGAGAATCCATAGTGAACGCAGTTCTAGTGTTTTTTTCCGACTGATTACAACAAAAGTTGATTTCTATTACTTGTTCGAGATTACTACTAAAAACCCCCCAATTAATTTTGATAATTTTCATTGATTCAAGTAAACTAGAGAGAAAAGTCCACGTATTACCTTTGGGTTGACCTGAACCCGAGTTGGGTTACTTTACTTCAAAATGTCTTTGTTATCTTCAATTGGAGGTTTAGTTTGGGTGTTGTTTCCAGTGAATACATTGTTAAGTTATTGATTAAAATTTCTAAAGTTTTTGAGTTTGTTTTTCTATTTTTCATTGGGTGTAATCCTGTGTATGCCTAACACCATGAGACAAGGCACTAGCTTACTTACACTGAATCCTAACCCAGAGAGAATCTTACAACCTAATAGTACGATAATGTAACAAGTATGTACAGGCAATCTTGAAGGGGTTTTGGATGATTCTAATAATGTGCCTCCGCACCCTCCTCCGGGAGATCCTCAAAATATTGCTAACCAGAAAATGAATCATTTGTTAGAAAATACAGCTACTAATCGAAGAAGGGACAATGAGGCCTATCTGTTAGATTAGTAGGTAGAGCTATCCATCCCAAGATCAATAATTGATTATTGAGCAACAATCGTGATAGAGTTTGAGGTGGTCGAGCTCAAGTGATCCCAGCATACCAGTTGTTTTAGACATATGATGATGAAGAGGAAATGGGATATGTTGAGACGATAGAAATAGGAGATATCATTCTTCCTGCTTTACCACTAGGTATTAAGTTTTACAAAACTAGTGCCATGATCCAAATTTTAATCTAAAAGGTGTGTGTTTAGGTTTACCTACGGATGATGCAAATATGCATCTTTCTAGTTTTAGTGGGATCCACACTTCTTACACCATACATAGGTAGACCAAGAGGAACTGAGATTAAGGTTAGTCTCCTTTTCGTTGACTGGAAAAGCTTATTTGTTGTTGGGGGAACTACCTAGAGGATCGATTATCACTTGGTATTAATTGCATAGATAATTCTTAGACTGTATCTTTCCTCTATCTAAGATGTTGCAATGAAAAGATGAGATACACAATTTCTGAAAACTACATTATTAGTTAATGTACGAGGCTTGGTTTTCATTTAAGAAAAAGTTGAGAAATATACTCAATCAATGCATTCCAGGTAAAACTTGTTGGAGATATTTTATAGAGCTCGGAACATCAGTTCTAAAGACATGATAGATACAATCACTGAATGAGCTTTCATGCTTCTATTCTGGGAGGTTGCATTTGAGATTCTTGACTAGATCTCTCTCACCAACTGAGGGTGGAATACTTGAGAGGCAGAGAGGGGTATTGGAATTTATGTCATTATGTATTTTGACGACCATAGAATGAGTGATGATTTTATGGAACTAGAGATTGCACTGCTTAGAACTGCTATTGGGTTACTAATAAAGCAGCAAAATAATTGTAAATTCTGAAAAGTCAAATGCGGTAAGTTCATAGGGGGTAACCTGTAGAGCATGCAAGTCCGACTTAGAAGAGGAGGCTAAGAATATTGATCGAGAATTAGCAGGTTTCTAAGACAAAGGCAAGGAAACAAAGGTTGGAACTATTATGGAGATAGATATAGAGCTTGCAGTAGGAAGTGTGATGGTGACTAATAAGAAAGAATGACTATAAGGAGAAGGGAGATAGGTATGTCCTGCTGGGTAGCCATGATACTAAAACAAGAATGGAGGCATTATTGTCTAAACTGGTTAAGGTTCAAGAAAATTACGATACATGCCTTAAAATGATGAAGTTTGAAATATTAGGTCTAATCTGGAAGGTTGAGTGTCATGCGACTGCCATTAAGTATTTAGAGTAGTAATTTTGGCATATGTATCCTTCTTTGAATCAGGGGCAACCAGGTACTCTTTTGAGAAACATGGTTCAGAATCCAATGAATAATGGTCATTATCTCACTATTACCACTTGAAGTGGTAAGTCTATTATTAATCCTCCATTTTCTACTATGGATGTGTCGAATAATAATAGTAATGTGGTTGATGAGACACGTGTTGTGGAGTCAGACAAGGCAACAAGTGTTAATGTTAGTGTTGGTGAATATAAAGGTAAGGAAAAGGTCGATGGGCCCGTAGTGAAAAAAATTCCATAACGACCCCATCTTTTCCTTAAAGAATGAAATATAAAAAATAGGAAATAAAGTTCAAGAAATTCATTAAGATGCTAAAAGATTTGAGTTTGAACATCCCTCTCCTTGACGCTTTAGAGAAGATGCCTAGGTATGCCCAGTTTATAAAAGAGTTAGTGACAAAGTAGAATTTAGTTAGTTTTGAGGACTTTGTTGGATTGCACCATTATAGTACAATCACTTCTAACTCTCTGTCCTAGAAGAAGGGTGATATTAGAGCATTAATGATCCTATGTACTATAGGGACATCAAGATTTGCCATAGCATTATGTGACTTTGGAGCTAGCATTATTTTGATTTTGCTGGTTATATTTTAGTAATTAGTCTTGTGCCCTCAGAAACTAACTATTATGCGATAGTTGATGACAGACCGCAAAATAAAGAAACCTATGGGGATATTATTGGATGTGTTGGTGAAAGCTTATAACTTTTTTATCAGTTAACTTTTCTATTTTTGATTATGAGGTTGACTTTGAGATTACCATCATATTTGGAAGGCCCTTCATGGCAACAAGTAGAGCAATGGTTGATATGGAGAAGGGGGATCTCAGGTTCAGAGTCAATAACGAGGAAGTCATATTCAACGTCTGAAGAACTATGAAGAAGCCAATCGATATGAGGGTGGTGTAGGTTATTTACTATGATGATGATCCGGGAGTTTAATCCTTTGTGTACCTTGATGAATTATGAGTAATAAAGGTACTCATGTCATACCGCGATGTTAAATCAAGCACTGTATGGGAGGCAACCCATGGGCTTTTTAGTGAAGTCTAAGTAACCAAATTAGACACATCATGCCTTGACATTAAATCAAGCATTGGGTAGGAGTCAACCCACTATTTTAGTGTTCACAATTATTTTTTCATTTTTGTAGGTACAATAACATGAGGAACGACCTGGATCATAGTAATACATTGCTTCATTCAAAATATTCCATGTAAGGGGACTTTGTGACCAACTCATGAAGGTCATAAGTCCAACTAAATCCAGGTAATGTGTACTTATGATGTCGTAAATATGAATTATCACTACATAAGCAGTGCAATACATATCAAAATACAAAGTCCAGAGATCAGGGGAAAAGGTAAAAAAATTGGGCCCACCTACGGACTGGCACCTACGACCCATTGGTGCCACCTACGGTTCATAGGTGGCGTCGTAAGTGGACAATTTTTAGGACCAATTTTGTTTTAAAATCTATTCCAACACAAACCTTAACCTCACCCTAACTGAGACCCCTAGGATTTTTCAGCACCTAAACTACCCTTAAAACCACATTTAACTTCAACATTTCCTCTTTTATTAAATTCAAATTTACCTACTTCCCTACACTTGATAAAGGGCTAGAACATAGCTTGTTCAAGGTAGTGGTTCACTTCATCTTTGCATATTTTACTTTTTGATTCTTCGAATATAAGGTAACATTCTATCTTATTAATAGCACTATCTTTTGTAAAACTACAAATAAGTGAGTTGGAATGTTTATTTTTGTACAAAATATGTGAAAATCAACAAACTTGTTTGTAGGACCCCTGAATAAGCCTAAAAATCATAAAGTGGTGAATTGTTTTAGAAATAAACTATGTGATCATGCCCTAAATGAAAGTTAAAAATTGAAAAGGTAGAGGCATCCGAAAGTTTGCATGCTAGTTTGTATTAAAAATTTAATTCTAATAGTATGTGTGCATATTGGAAATATTTGTGCTTAGTTTATGTTTTAGGGATGTAAAATTGAGGGAAAATTTGAAGTTTTTGAATTTTTAAATCTTCTTCAAGTCTTGCAGTCCCTCACTATCTTTTAGACACTTACACTAGGTTTTTCTAGTACACATAGCACCAAAGGTTTCAATGAAGAAGGCTACAACTTTGAGGTGAAGGAAAGACTCCTTCGAGATCAGTGGATTAGTGGAAGTGTACCCATTTCCACCAACAAGAGCCTCCCCGAATAGAGTGATGTGACCACTAACTGGAGCCCAAAAACATGGTGCAGCTAAGACTATTATTAAATATTCCTTTTGTGTACCACTTGAAAACTATTCATAGTGGGGAAGATGACATAATCTACTCATCTTGGAGCTCAGTCACAGATAAATACACTAGTACCCAGGCGGAGGATGAAGAAGGCTAGGATGAGTAATGAGCCTCATGGTAATTTTTTGCATTCCCACTTATTTTTGCCATTAGATATTTTCCATAGATGCCCCAAGTCATTTATTTCTCGCTAAAATTGATAGTTCGGTTACTTGGTAGTTCATTTGTTTTTTAGAGCCAATTCTCTTTTTAAAAGTCTTTAGTAGTTCCAAAAGGCCACTAGGAAAAAACTTTGGTAAAACACTAATGGATGCAAATTTCGAGTGCACCAAAAGCTCGAGAATATTGATTTAGCTAGTTAGACCTTTAGTTCAGGTCCCACTGAGAGCTTATTTTGTCCTATTGGTTGGAAAGTTTAAAAATTTAATGTTTAGGTGTGGGACCCATAGTTGGTTGAAACAAACTCAAATGAAAATTCTAGATTTTCCAATGCATCCAAAACATCAAATTTAGTGTGGTTACATAGTTTATTTGCAAACATCAAATTCCCGAATGAATCCCAAGGCATCATTTGAAACTTGGATTTCCAAGTTTCTGGTGAAATTGTGAACATGCAATGATCATCATGATAGCGCTACGACAATTGTGACAAGACCCATGGCAGTCGCATAATGGCTATCACAACCCATGGATTGCTATAGTGCCATCTCTTTACCTAAGTAGGGTATTTTAAGCCCTTTTAGGTCACATTTTGGGCACTTTTCACTCTTTCTTCAATCCAAGAAACCCTAAAATGGTGTGCTAACCTCAAATTGAGTCTTGGGTGCCTCTTGGGAGCTTAGCTAATATATACTTTCATGATTAACATTGGATTTGAGTTATGAATCCTTCCATTTAGTGCATGAAATTCTTGAATTCTAGACCAAAACCCTAAATAAGCTTAGTTTTCACCTATTTCTTAAGGGTTATGATTCCTTGAAGGTATATGAACTTTGAGTTGGCCTCAGAAATATATTTTTGTAAGTGGGATCCATTTGGGTTTTTGGCATCATTTTGGGAGCAAAAGAATAATGGTGCAATATGGGTATTGATATTCTTGTAATGATATATAAAATGTGTTTTTAATAGCTTGTCTCCTTCAATAATCTTCTTAGATGGGAAAAATAAAGGTTAAGTGGTTCGTGAGATTTTTTGGATTTGAGGTAGGTTAGGTTTATTCTTTGTTAAGATTGAGCTATGTTATAGTATAGATTTGATATATTGTTAGATCTAAGAGGTGTTTTAGATGTTGGATTGATTAATGGTAAGACTTGGGATTAGTTGAATCTTTTAGGTCACTTGAAATTATACATTCGAATGTTTGATTTGTAGGCTTAAACCTTTAGTAATTGGGTCTCATGTCTCATGTCTATAATGAGGATGAATTTATTACTCTAGTTGGTTGATAGTTAGCTTGTCACTCACGTTGTGGGTAAGTTGACCCTAATTTATTCTATTTTTGGAAGTGCTTTAGGTTCCATGGTTGAGTTAGTTCTAGTGTTTGAGAAACACCTTTACCTTAGGATTATTGGTGGCTTGTTATATATCTAAGAGTTTATTTATATACCTTATCCTAGTCCTAAGTAAAATTTGGACTTAGAATGTATTTGTGGAATTAGAAGAGGGTTCTATACCTACCTTACGTTTGGATTGATATAGTTCTCTTGAAGAACTTAGACTTTTGTCAAAGTCCTAGAAATGCTCCCTTGGACACATGTTGCTTAATCATGGTAAAATAATATGGTAATGGAATTCAAATTGATGTACATAATTTATTGACAAAAATTATTGTTAATGTTATGACTATCTATAGATTATGCTATGAATTAAGGCCATGACTATGCTATTATATAATTCATTGATTAGGCCATTATTACAGGCTTTGGACCATGCTATTTCTCATGATATACATTTGTTGTGTAATTAAGATAACAACCATCTTAGAAATCCTTCTTATTGCTAATATAGTAAGTCATGATGTTAATGATTCTAGAGGTAATGTTTATTGTCTACATGGGAAGCTATGTTATTAATTATTCTTGAAACCTAATGATAGTTCGTGATACTCATGTTATATGATCATATCTCTATTAGAAAATTTTCATTGATAATGAATAATGATTTATGGAGGTATTCTCTTTATTGTTTCTCTTTTATGTTAATTTACTTTAGCCCTTGTGGGGATTGTCATTTACTTTAGCCCTCGTGGGGCTTGTTATTTACATTAGCCTTCGTGGGTCTTGTCATATACTTTAGCCCTTGTGGGGTTTATTTTTTATTATTTACATTGATTATCCTATTGTGATCATATTGATACCCGACAAGCCCGAAGGAGATTGGGATGATCTTATTGATACCCAAAAGGCAGGAGGATATTGTGATAATGTTGATGCTACCCGATAAGGCCGTATCATTATTGTTTGATGTTCTTAAGTTTACATCTATAGGTTCAAGTTTGTCTAGCCCTATGTATAAATCTTTTATGCTTACATATATATATATGTATCTCCATGTGTGTAATGTGGACATAATTTGACATTAGGAAGCCGGATGTAGCCCACTAGTGTTAAATACATATCAAGTGATGTATTTGATGATTAGTGGAAACTAAGGACTCATGATGGATAATGCTTAAATGATTAATCAAGTCAAGTTGGTAAGTGGGAAACTAGTTGTAAAATGAGGATTCACCTAGTGAGTATGTTAGTGATAAATTATGGTCAGTTAAGAAATGTTAGCAATTATATGTCTATGTGGTGAATAGTTGTCTAATAAATGATAATATTACGTGATGGCTAGTATACAAATGGACTTAGTTGGCGATCCTTGTTTAATTAACATATAGTCGCTAATGAATTATGATAATATATGGCTAATGATGGTGATAGGGGGGAATATAGTTACTTGGTCAATATTGGTAACTAATAAAGGTTCGGAAAAATGTTCGATCGATGATAAATATTAAATATGGTTGAGTACTGATGAGGTTTGGATATGTATTGGTTCACTTCCTTTATGTTCCTCATGTGTGTACTCTCTGGTAGTATGGAATGCCGTGATGAGTTCTTTACTTTATGTACCATTTGGCTTATGGGAGAAAAAATTGTACTTGTGTTTGCTTGTAGGTATACCTTATGATGCATTATAGATTTGAATTGTCTATTTCTTATAGTGACGGTATTGGCATGTGTTGATGCCTTATGTTATACTATTATTCAGGCTTAATTACTTTTTATAGAAAGTGATGATGGAGATGATTCAGGTTCAGTTATGTACCTTGACTTAGTTATGATTATCTTGCATTATGTTATCTTTATATCATGACTTAGCTTAGTCGACTAATGATGCCTACTGAGTACCCATTATATTGGTACTCATACTATATTTTTGTACCTCTTTAGTGTAGATATGAGTACTAGATGTCATTTTTTACCGTTGCTTGTACGGTTAATAATTTCCGAAGATAGGGTGATCTCTTGGAGTTTGAGTCACCCAGTTTCCCTCTATCTTTTATATTCATTCTTTAGTATTTGAGACAGATGTATAGACTATAGTCTAAAGTCTTTTGGGTTATATTATTTATATTAGATGCTCTTGTAATGACTCTATCATGTTATGGGATTTGGTATCTTATGATTATTGTTTATCTATTTAGAACACTTTATTTATATTTTAACTTGTGTTAATTGAATTTGGCCTATGTTGGCATTTCATACCAAATTACCCTTTGTGTTAGCTCTGAGCTATAGTATTGGCTTCCCTACTAGCGGGATTTAGTATGTGCAATCATGAGCTATTAATCAAGTTGTGACAAATTTGTATTAAAGCATAGGTTTCATTGGTATTGTTGGTACAAGAGCAAGTGTCTAGTATAATCTTGTGGATCAGCGCATTGACATCCATTTCCTATCTTTAAGAGGATATGGGACATTATTAGGAGTTCTTCACTTCATTCGCTCTTATCATGCAAAGAGTTTGAGTTGGTTTGTAGAATATTACCTTGACTTAACTCTTTTGTAGATGGCCAGGAAATATGCTATTGCTACACGAGATGAGGTTCCTAAGACCGAGCTTAGAGATCTTTGTCCTATTCGTGGATTACCTAGAGGTCAAGCACAACCTCATGTTCTATGCCTAGTGAGACGCCAGGATATACTACCTTCCCCAGTTCCCCTTAAAGCACATGAGCTCCAAATTCTTTTTCCATAGCCAACGATGGGCCAAGGACCATACCAGGATACACCAGGTTTTGCTCCCACTTCATTTTTCAGAGATGCCTTGATTTAGATTTTATAGATTATTGGTGGTGTGTCATCTAATGGTGCACAGTCTACTAAGAGTATTGCTAAGGCAAGGGCATTGCCTATAGCTGCGGCTCCTAGAGTAGAGGTTCCCCGTGCACTGATAGATGTTTAGTCGTTAGTAGACCAGCTAGTTTTGACCCAGCCTGCTATGTCTTTTAAAGAGTAGAAGAAATTGGGTAGATTCTTGAGGTTGGATCCACCTAGGTTTTCTAAAGCTTTATGCTAGTATGTGTATGACTTTCTTAATGATTGTGAGGATAGGCTTTGTGGTTTAGTCCTTGTTAAGAATCATAGTGTGAATTATACCACATTTTAGGTGGACTTGTCTTCTCATCATTGGTGGAAAGGTTATATGTATTCTAGTCCGGTTGGATCTTCTCATTTATCTTAGACTCAATTCTGTGAGTTGTTCTTGGAGAAGTAAGTGAGGTGCAGCCTTATATATCAATTGATGGATCAATTCCCTAGATTGGAGCAGGGCTCTATAATAGTTGCTATGTATGAGGCCCGTTTAGATGAGTTTCCAGGCATACAATTTTTATTTTGGACACAGAGTTTTTGAGAGTTTTCTAACTTTTTAAAGGGTTGAGACTCCCCATTCATATGGTTACTCAATGTTTAATTTCAACATGTAGGACTTTTGCTGAGGTTTTGAATTATGCTAGGGTGATAGAGGAGATGCACCGTAAGAGTCCTGAGGGCCATGATAAAAAGCCTAGGTTCTAGTGCAGATTCAATGGGAGCCTTTGTAGTTCCCAATTTAGAGGTGGTAGGTCTTAGGTTAGGTATCCTCTGCATTTATTTTTTAGCCTCGAAGTCAAATTAATCAACTTGTTCAGGCAACTCTTTAGACTACAAACGAAGGTTGGTATGGAGCTAGTTATTTCCCTAGTAAGGTAAATGATCAGTCTTTGAGAGGTTCATCTTAAGGTCATTCTAGATGTGGTGGTTATTCTAGGTCATCCAGATATGTTAGTTCTGGTTCTGCTCAGGTTTCCTATTTTACTTGTGCACTTTGTGGTCACTACTCACAAGATTTCCCTACTTGTGGGGCAATAGTTATGCCAACCTAGGGTGTTTTCCCTATTAGAGTAATTCGTCCCTCATGTTGAGGTGGTTCTCAGTGTCGTAGGAGTGATTACTAGGGTAATCAAGGAGGCTATCAGGTATGCAGGATAAGAAGTTTATTAGGTTCCCAATCAGGTGGCAAGCGTGGTTAGTTATATGCAATACCAGCTAGACTTGAGGTTAAGACTTCAAATGTTATTTATAGGTACAATTTTGGTATGCCGCAAGTCATCTCTTGCTTAATTTGATCTGAGATCCACTTATTCTCATATATCTACTTATTATGCATCATAGTTGGAGTTGACTAGTGATTTATTAACCGTACCTTTGCATGTATCTACTCTCGTATGTGATTCATTAGTAGTGGATCGAGCATTCTAATTAAATATTGTGATAGTTAGTGATGTTGATACTTGTGTCAATTTTATTATTCTTGATATGCTGGAGTTTGATTTGATTCTAGGCCTAGAATATTTATCCCACTATCATGCGGTCATGGACTATTTTGCCAAGACCTTTACCTTCTCCATGCCCGTCATACCTCCTATCATGTGACTGGGAGAAGTTAGTTGCTACCAAATGAGGATTATCTCTTATGTTCATTCTAGGTGGATTATCTCAAGGCGTTGAAAGTCTTATCTCACTTATAGTTGTGATACTCATGTGGAGAGTCCAACGCTTGACAATGTTCCTATTGTTTGTGAGTTTCCTGATATGTTCCCTAACGACCTGTCTGGTGTTCCCACTGTTCATCAGATTAAATTTTTTTATGACCTCGATCTTAGCACCCAACTTATTTTTATGGAACCTTATCATATGGCTCCTGTTGAGCTTAATGAGCTAAATTCTTAGCTTTAGGATTCTCTTGGTAAGGGTTTTATTAGACCGAGTATGCCCTCATGTGGAGCTCCTGTATTATTTGTTAAAAATAAAGATGGTTCTTTGCATGTGTACATTGATTATAGGCAGCATAATAAGGTGACAGTGAAGAACTGTTACCCTAAGCCTCACATTGATGATTTGTTAGTCCAGCTTCAGGGTGCAGTCGAGTTTTATTAGATTAATTTAAGGACTCATTACCTTCAATTGAGGATTTAGACTAAGGATGTCCCGAAGATAACTTTTAGGATCCGTTATGGTCAATATGAAATCTGAGTTATGTATTTTTTACTGACTAATGCCCTATCTGGATTCATGGATTTGATGAACTACGTATTCAGGCCTTATTTGAACTCCTTCATAATTGTATTCATTGATGACATTCTTATGTATTCAAGGAGTAGTGAGGAGCATACGCAATATTTGAGGATTGTTCCAGACTTTAAGAGAATATTTGCTTTTTGCTAAGTTCTCTAAGTAGGAGTTTTGGCTAGAGTTAGTAAAATTCCTTGGCCTTATAGTAACTAAGAATGGTATTATGGTACACCCAACCAAGATTGAGGTGATTCGTGATTGGGCTAGATCTACATCTCCGACTGAAGTTCATAGCTTCATTAGTTTGGCCAATTATTATAGATGCTTTTTTGAGGGCTTTGCTACTATTTCAGCACTTATCACCAGATTGACTTAGAAGGAGGTTCCTTTCTAATGGACCGATGTGTGGGAGTCGAGCTTTGGCAATCTCTAGAATTTCCTCATTTCTGCCCCCATGTTAGCTCTTCCTGTTGAGGGTGGGGGGTTCATTGTGTTTTCTGATTCTTCTGGTGTTGGTCTTAGTTGTGTTTTGATGCAGTAGGGTCATGCTATTGCTTATGCTTCTATAAAACTTAAAGTGCATGAGCGCAACTACCCTACACATGACTTGATGTTTACGGCGGTAGTCATTACACTTAAGATTTGGAGGCATTATCTTTATGGGGTGCATTGTGAGATTTTTGCTAATCCTCTCAGTATTAAGCATCTTGTGACCCATCGAGAGCTAAATGCTCAACAACATAGTTGGATGGAGTTTCTTAACGACTATGATATTTCTATCTTATATCATTCAGGTAAGGAAAATATGGTAGATAATGCCTTGAGTTTGAAGCTAGTGAGTATGGGTAATTTATCTTGAATTTTTGTTTCTCAGAGACCGTTGGCACGAGACATTCAGTCCTTAGCCAATTTGATGGTTCACTTTAATAATTCAGATCCTAGAAGGAATTTGGCTAGTATGGAGGTAAGGTCCTCACTATTTGAGCAGATTCATGATCATCACTATAAGGATGGCAAGCTTTGATCTCTTTGGGATCTAGCATTAAGTTGTAAGTCTTATAGGAACACTATTGAGTGTAGGTTATTTGGAGGTTTGGTGGCCGTATTTTCTTTCCTCGGATTGGTGACTTGATTCAATCTATTTTGTATGATGCTCAAAGCTCTAGATATTCCAATCATCCCGGTTCATCCAAGATGTATAAGAATTTGAGCTATCATTATTTGTGGAGTGGCATAAAGAGAGATATGGCAGACTTTGTAGCATGTTGCCTATGTTATCAGCAGGTAAATGCCGAGCATTAGTGTCTTGGTGATTTGACTCAGAGGTTACCCATTCACGAGAGGAAATGGAAATAGATTACTATGTACTTCATAAGTAATTTGCCTTGTACTTCCCATAGTTTAGATGACATTTGGGTTATAGTGGATCATTTGAATAAGTCAGTACACTTTATTTCTATTCAGATGACCTTCAATGATGAGAGATTATCCCATATCTATGTTTAGGATATTGTCTGTTTGTATAGGGTTCCTATTTCTATTATTTTAGATTATGGCTTGTGTTCGCTTTGAGGTTTTGGAGACCATTTCAGTAGGAGTTGGGTACGTAAGTGGATTTGAGTACAACCTTTCACCCGTAGATCGATGGTCAGTTCTATAGAACTATTCAGGTTCTCGAGGATACACTCTAAGCCTGATATTCTCTGAGCTTGTGTAATGGATTTTAGAGGCCTGTGGGATCAGCACTTAGCTTTGGCAGAGTTTGCGTATAACAACAGTTATCATTTAAGTATTGAGATGGTGCCTTTTGAGTCTTTGTATTGTATGAGATGTCGTTCTCCGATTGCATGGTTTGAGACTTTCGAGGTGAGGCTCCGTGGTACAAATTTTCTTCAGGACTCATTGGCTAGAGTCAGGTTGATTTAGGATAGGTTGAGAGTATCCCAAAGTAGGTAGAAGTCCTATGAAGATCGTAGGCTTCATTCCTTGATATTTGGAGTTGGTGACCATGTTTTCCTCCATGTATCGCCCATAACTGGTGTGATGAGATTCTGGAGGAATGGTAAGCTTAGTCCTCTATATATTTTCCTTTTTGAGAATCTCCACGAAGTTGGAGATGTAGCTTACGAGTTAGATTTACCTCCAGATTTTGTTGTTGTTTATCCAGTTTTCCATGCCTCTATTATGTGGTTGTATATTCCTGATCTATCTCATGTGATTAGATGGGACTGTGTCCATTTGGATAAGCATTTGACATTTGTGGAGAAGCCTGTGATTATTTTTGCTAGTGATGTAAGACGGTTGCATTCTAGAGAGATTTCAGTACTTAAGGTTCGGTAGGGGCACCACCTATTGGATAAGGACACCGAGGAGATCAAGAATGAGATGTGAACCTGGTATCCTCAACTATTTAAGATTCTTCATCTTTAACTTTCGAGGATGAAAGTTTCTTTATTAGTGGATATTGTAACGACCCTTTCTGTCATTTTTCACATTCTTGCTTGTTTTGGACATTAGAGCTTTTCCATAGATGCCCTAAGACATTTATGACTCGTTGGAACTGATAGTTCAGTTATTAGGTAGTTCATTTCGTTTTTAGAGCCAATTCTTTGTTTAGAATTCTTCGCAGGTTCCAAATGGCCACCGGATGAAAACTTTGGTAAAAAGATCTTAGATGCGAATTTTAAGTGTGCCAGCTACTCTAGAATATCAATTTTAGGCTAGGTAGAGCTTTGGTTTGGGTTTCAGCGCACCTGAGCTCAGTTTGACCTATTGAATGGAAAGTTGGAAAATAGGAAGTTTGGGTGTGGGACCCATATTTTATCAAAAAACATCGTACGATTAATCTGACTTCGCCAACGCATTAGAAACGTCGAATTTAGTGTGGCTAATTAGTTCATTTGTAAATATCGGATTTTGAATGAATGTCGAGGCATTATTTTTAACTTGGAAAATTTTCTAAGTTTCTGGTGCAATGGGGATTGCTCAAGCATCATCATGATCGTTCTATGGCAATTGCAGCAAGACAATGGCGATCACACAATGATGATCACAGCCTATGTAGTGCGATAGTGGCATTTGTTTACTTGAGTTGGGTATTTGGTGGCCCTTTAGGCCGCATTTTGGGCACTTTTCACTCATCCTTGAGACCAAGAAACCCTAAAATGTTGTGCTATACTCAAATTGAGTCTTGGGTGCCTCTTGGGAAATTAGTTAACAAATATTTTCGTGATTAATATTGGATTTGAGGTATGAATCCTTCAATTTCACTCTTGAATTTCTTGAATTTCTTGAATTCTTAACCAAAACCACAAATGGTATGAGGGCTTGATTTAGCCCTAAATAAGCTTAGTTTTTGCCTATTTCTTGAGGGTTATGATTCATTGATGGTGTATGAACTTTGGGTTGACCTTGAAAACCTGTATTTCATAAGTGGGATCCACTTAGGGTTTTTGGCATCATTTTTTACTCGAAGCACAATAGTGCAATATGGGTATCGATATTCTAGTAAGGATATGTAGAATGTGTTTTTGATATCTTGGCACCATGAAGAAACATCTCAGATGGGGATTCTTGACCCATCTTAAGTTTTGATTGATGTAGTTCTCTTGGAGACCTTAGATGCTTACCAAAGGCATAGGAAATGCTCCCTTGGAAGCATATTGGTTAATCATAGTAAATGTATTATGGTGATGACATTAGAGGTGATGTACATGATTTATGACTAAATTATTGTTAATACTATGAGTAGCTATAAATTAAGCCCGTGACTATGTTATTATATAAGTCATTGGTTAGGCCATTGTTTTGGGGTTTGGACTATGCTATTTCTCATAATATACTTTTGTTGAGTAATGAAGCTAGAGACCATGCTAGAAATCCCCCTTATTGCTAATATGGTGAGTGATGATGTAAATTATTCCAGAGGGCATGTTTATGGTGTATATGGGAAGCTATGTTACTTATTTTGGTTAAAACGCGATGATAGTTTGTGATACTCATATTATGTATTCATATATCTATTGGTAAATTGGCATTGATGACGAATGATGATTTATGGACATGTGCTCTTCCTTGTTTCTCCTTTATGTCCATTTTCTTTATCCTCATGGGGCTTGCCTTTTACTTTAGCAGTCGTGGGGCTTGACATTTACTTTAGCCCTTGTGGGGCTCGTTCTTTATTATTGACATTGATTTGCCTATTGTGAATGTATAGATATTTGGCAAGACCGGAGGAGATTGGGATGATGATATTGATACTTGGGAAGGCTGGAGGATATTAAGATGTTGATGATTATACCGAGAAAGGTCGGAGAGTAAGTATGATGATAAAACATGCAACACCAGAGGATCATTATTTGATATGCCTAGGTGTTGTTGTGCCCAAGTGCACACGCCAGTGTACGTGGTCTCAGCAAGTAATACTCGGGCCTTAAATAAAGCCAAATATCGATCCCTTAGAGACTTGTATCTACAACTATCCAATTTAAGTTTAATAATTGAGAATAAAGTTGTGCAACATAACCAATGTGTTTTTGAAAGTTTATAATTAAAATTAAACTAAAGTAATGTGGGAAAGTAAAGAGTTTGGACAATCAATGAATAAAAACCCGGGGTTAAAGCACTCCAAACAATCATACTGCACTATTGAACTTCATTCCTTAGATTACTTATCTTGGTTGTTGATTTGTAGGGTTTATCGTATGATCATGGTCTCCCAATCTCTAGCATTCAATGTAACTTGGACAATACGACTACATCATTGTTAGGGGATGTAATAATACATTATATGCATTAAGATGTCATCCTACATGTGAACTAAGCAAGGCTTCTAGGTATATCCCTATCCTAGTCGCTAATTCAAATTCCCTATTTCATAAAAGAATAAGAACCTAGCTCTATTTATCTCCACATTCTATCTTCCTATTCCCCCTCCCGAGTTCACAAAGTCGACAATATATGTATTATAAGGGTTGAAAATCCTTCAAATAGATATAATAAAGATAAATAAACAATCAACTATGATAAGAAATCCAACTCAAATCAATTCAAAGCATAAGTAAACATGTTCTTGGATTTAACACCAGAAAAGGGGAATTTAGCGATTGACAGACATAACCATAATCCAATTCAATGAACACATGAAATCCCTCAAAAATATAAATTAAAGATAAATAATCCCTAATTAACTTGTGTAGCAGCCCCTTTCCAAAGATCCAAAATGTCCAATGTCCAAAAGTATCAAACAAGTACTAGTGTTGTATTTATAGTAGGAGAATTTTGGCCTGTGTGGGAATAAGGGGTACACCGCATTGATTTTCCAATTAGAGAGAGGTAAATGATGCATGGATTTGTTATAGGGAGAGAGTGGCGCATCATATTTATTATTCCCAGTGATAAAGGGGTTCATTACATCCATATCGCGTGGTCACACTGGAAACTGTGCTTGTGTCTGTTGAAACTGTTGTTGTTGGGTATTCCATGGTTGATTTGGTGTTTGAGTCTGCCACTTTAAATTCTAGTTGTTCCCATTATTCATCCTTCAAGTATTTCCCACAAATATCACTAACTTAGGATTGGCAGCTCATATCTACAGAATGACCACTATTGCGACAAACCACGCACCAAGTGCTTGTCTGCTAAATTACATTAACAGTTGTTGCAGGTTGTGTAACCCCCAATTTCATAATGCTTAACAAAGTATTTTACTAATTTTATAGTGCGGAAATCTAGGAAGATATAGCAGTAAATTAGTTCACCTCCAACACACCTGTAACTTTCTTCGTAGTACTTTTTTAATCAGAATGCCACCCAGGGTTTCCTTCTGCAATCCGATTCAACAAGGTATACAACTCATCATATGTCAATTCCAATGATTGACCACCTACAGCTGAATATAGCCAAATTTTCATGTTGTGGTTAAGTGCCTAAACAAAAGTGTGAGATAGTACCTCATTGGACTACTGATAATGTGGACAGTATCAAAAAAATCTTTGAACATCTCCCATGAATGATATAAGTTCTCATCAGTCTTCTGTTTGAATCACACAATCTCAATGCGAAGTCTCACAGTCTTGCTAGATGGAAAGAATCAAGTGAGGAATTTTTGGGTTAAGTCATCCCAAGTTATCATTGAACTTTTTGGCTCAGTGTTCAACAACTTTTTGGCCTCCCCTAATAGTGATACGGGTAATAGTTTAAACTTAACATAATTAGTTGACACACCCGTAGGTATGAATGTGTCACTGATATACAAAACTTTTTGCAAGTGGACTTGTGGATCTTGATATCAAAGCCTCATAAACTGTCCACAATTGATCAAAAAATGCACCATTATCTATTTCAGCTTAAAGTATCTCAAGAAGCCAGTTTCTGAAAAGGGGAGGTCAAATTTGTCGGATGTGAGATTCCTACTTCATAAACTATCCTTTGGGATGGTTGATCTATAGCCATGTGAGAAGCATTGAATTTGTTCCTCTAAAATTTGTAGAATAAGAGAGAGAAAGGTTGTTTCCATCCTCAGTTGATGAAATCGTTGCTCGGATTTGGGGCTTGGTTTAACCAATTTCCTATCCCTTTCTATCTTACTAGTCTGTAAAACTATTTTCTGCAAATTTAATACCAAGACCAATTGTAAAGCACCAAATAAATCTAAAAATCAAAACTAAAACTAAAACAATTGCCAATTTATAAGTCCCAGCAACGGCGTCAAGAACTTATTACACCCAAGCGCACACGCAAGTGTACGTGGTCTGACCAAGTAATACAGTTAACTTAAATAAATATTATTATTGATCCCTCAGAGACTTGTATCTACAACAATCCAATTCTAGTTTAACAATTGAGATTAAAGTAGTGCAACGTAGACAAAGAGTTCTTTAAAGTTTATAATTGAAAGTAAACTAATGTAATGCGGGAAATTAAAGACTTTGGACAATCAATGGATTAAAATCCGGGGTGAAAGCACTTCGAACAATTATACTACGCTATTAAACTTCTTTCGTTAGATCTCTTATCTTGGTTGTTGATTCATAGGGCTTCTTGTATGATCTTGGTGTCCCAACCACTAACCTTCTACCTAACTAGGACATTACCACTACATCATTGAGTAGGGATGTACTAATCCATATAGTTACATTAAGATATCATCCTACATGTGAACCAATTAAGGCTTCTAGGTATATCTTTATCCTAGTCGATAATTCAGATTACTTAGTTCATAAAAGAATAAGAACCTTGCTATATTTATCCACACGTTCTATCTTCCTATTCCTCTCCTGAGTTCACAAGGTTGACAATATATGTATTCTAAGGGTCGTGAATACTTATAATAGTTCATCCTTTAAATCTTTAACTTATTGCTTTGACTCTTGGCTTATTTAAATTACAATTCAAACACTATAAAAGTTGTTCCACACATATTTGCACAATCAAACCATTAGTAACTCATTACACACATTAGAATCCATTGAGATAGACTAGAACAAAACCTAGCTCAAGCTAGTAACACTAGTTTTCTCATTTGAACTCTAAGTGACCAATTCAACGACAAATTTTGTTGAAAGACACTTAAACATTGTAATCACATACTTAAACACTTTTATGCTCAATTATATCAATATTCACTCAATAATAAAACAAGTAATGTTCAAAATAAGGGTAAACAAGCTAGGATAAGAACACTAAGGTGCATAAATCCACCTCAGATCAGGTGAACGTCTACTGGTTCGAGTCTGGCTAGACCTATGCATGGAACTTTTATGCTTATATTTATACATGTATCTCCATATGTGTAATATGAACATAATGTGATATTATGATGCTGAATGTAGCAAACTAGTGTTAAATACATATGAAGTGATGTAGTTAGCAATTGGTGATAACTGAGGATTCACGGTGGATAGTGCTTAAATGATTAATCAAGACTAGTTGTTAAGAGGGTAACTAGTTATAAAATAAGGATTTACCTTGTGAGTAATGTTAGTGATAAATATTGTTATGTTAAGAAATGTTGGCTATTAAATAACTTGTGGTGAATAGTATTTTAAAAAATAACTATATTATGTGATGGCTAATAATGTATAGACTAGTTATTTATCCTTGTTTAGATAGCAAATAGTGGCTAGTAGATATTGAAAATATATGGCTAATGATGGAGGTAGGGTGGAATATGGTTACATGGTCAATGTCGGTAACTAATAAAGATTCGGTAAAATATCCAATCGATGATAAATCGGGAATAAGGTTGAATGCTAATGATGTTTGGATATGCATTAGTTCAATTCATTTATGATACTCTTGTTTGTACTCTCTGGTAGTATAGGATGTCATGATGATTTCTTAACTTGATGTACTAGTAGGGGTATGGGAGCCAACTTTGTACTTGTGTTTGCTTATGGTTATACTACATGATGTGTTATAGTTCAAAATTATCTATTAGTTATGAACGATGGTATTGGCATATGTTGATGGCTTATACTATTACTCTGTCTTAATTACTTATCATGTATAGTGATGATGGATATGATTCAGGTTCGATTCTGTACGTTGACTTAGTTATGATTATCTTGTATTATATCATCTTTATATCATGACTTAGTCCATTCGGCCATTGCTGCCTACTGAAAATCCAATGGTTATGGTACTTATATTATACTTCCATACCTTTTTGGTGCGGATCTAAGTACTAGATGTCGTCTTTGATAGTTGCTTATACGGTGATTGATTTTCAGAGATAGGGTGAGCTCTTGGAATTTGAGTTTCCCATTTTCCCTCTATCTTTTATATTCAGTCTTTACTGTTTGAGACAAATGTATAGAGTATATTCTAAGGTATTTTGGGTTGTATTATTGGTATTAGATTCTCTTTTACTAACTCTACCATGTCATGGGATTTGGTATATTATGATGATTGCTTATCTTTTTAAAACACTTGTTTATATTTTAGCTTGTGCTAATTGAATTTGGCCTATGCTAGAATTTCCTATTGAATTAACCCATTGCATTAGCTCTGGGTTATGATATTAGCTTACCTACTAGTGGGATTTTATAGGTGCCTTCATGACTAGGAAATTGGGTTATGACAGAATGTCGCCTCCAAACTCTTCCCAATCTTATGAGGGTGAGGATGAGGTAGAGTCTGAGTCACTTCCAGTGGTAGCTACAAAGAACACCCAATCTAAGAAGGGGTCACAGTATGAGTCCGAGGCAGTAGTTTAGGAGCAGTCATCAATATTACCCAAATCTAACAAGGGCACACATCAGACACCACATTAGGTGCCACCACTAGGTACAGAGCTACCAGCTTACACAGATCAGGCCTCCGACCCTACACACATCTCGATCGATCCTATTAATGAGGTAAACCTAAAATGGTGTGTTGAGGGACTTTGCAACCTTATGACAGAGAAATATTTGTGACCGAGATGGGCTGGCCCAAGAGAGACATTTATGAGGAGAGACAGATCAAGTTTTCTGTGTTGGATAGAAAACCATTCTTCCAAGGTACGTTTGATAGGTATCAGCTGGGGTGGATAACTAGAACCTAGGTTCATACAATCTGCATTGGTGTGGGAGTTATTTGATTCCTACCATGCAATAGTATCTTTGACTATGCATAGAGGTAGGAGGAATGAGAGAAGCCACAGTTATAGAAACTGCTTATGAGAGGGGTCATGGTTGATAGTTTAGTTTCGGTAATCCGTCGAGTTCTTTTTGGCTATAATTATGTAGCTCCTATTTCTACAGATGAGTGTGATCATTTTTTGAGATGGATCGCCTGTTATATTTCCCCTCTTAGTGTGGATTTCATTTGGGTCGAGGGGCGATGTGTGATTAAGAAGACAGTGTTGAATTTTGCCACAAAATTATGGTGGCTATTAGTGTGTCATCGACTATGTCCTACTACAGTAGACAACTAACTTTCATGGGATGGTGCAACACTGATTGCGAACATGGTGTCTGGTTTTCATATTGACTTTGAGGCCATCATAAAATATGAAATTCATGAGCGGGCATTCAGAGAGATGACCGCAAAGCCCTTTCCTTGTCTGATATAATTTCTATGTGATGAGGAGGTTTGACTGAGATTCCAGGTATTGATGCAAGAGTAAATGTGATGGGAATGACCCAAGCTAGTTTGACCAAGGATTCGGCTAACTCAGTCCTTTCACAGAGTCCTCATACGCCTTCGATAGTGATTCTAGCCTAGTCTGAGTATCCATCTGTTTATGTGAATCCAATGCCAGAGAGGGAGTAGATATTAGTTTTTGTATGGTTTTTGAGATTGGGTAGCAGAGAGAGGCCCCTGAGATAAGAACCTAAGGCGAGGGGACCCTAGCCATATCCACTTTAGTTCCAGTTTCCACTTCAAAGCCAGTTGGGTAATCTGTAGTTCCCCGTTACCCCTTTACAACAAATACTGCAATAAGTATTGTGTTTGTGTCACATGAGTTTTTGTAGAGCTTAGTAGATAGTCAGAGGGTTACCAACACTCGGCTAAAGAATGTTGAGGCTGAGGGGGCATCATTTTAAGGGAAGATCTGACCTTGGATCTAGTGTTGTGCCCAAGCGCACACACAAGTGTATGTGGTCTAACCAAGTAGTAAAGTGTCCCTTTAGAAGCCAAGTATTGACACCATAGGGACTAGCATTAAACAACTACCCAATTCAAGTTTAACGATTTATATTAAATTTGGTGCAAATATGACAAAAGAGTATTTGAGTTATGAATTAAAATTAAGGTAAACAATGCGGAAAGTATGATCTTTGACAATGAATAAGGAGAAACATGAGGTTAAAGCAATGCGAACAATCATACTAAGCTATTGAACTTCATTAGTTTGATTACTTGTCTTGGTTGTTGATTCACGGGGTTGATATTATGATCATGGTCTATCGAGCCCTTAATGAACTATCTAAATTATCCTCACAACTACATCATTGAGAAAGGATGCAATAATCCATTTAGATACATTAATATGTCAACCTACATATTAACCAAACATGGTTTGTAGGTATATCCCTATCCTAGACGTTAATTCAAATCCCTTATTTTATAAAAGAATAAGAACTTTTCTTTATTTATCCCCACGTTGTATCCTCTTATTCCCCCTCTTGGGCTCAAAAAGATGACAATGGATGTATTTTAAGGGCCCTGAATCCTTAAAATAGTTATAAAAAGGATAAATAAAAAACCATATATGATAATCAATCAAAACCAAATCAATTCAAAGCAATAGTAATCATGTTCTTGACCTTAACCCCGGAAAGGGGGAGTTTAGCCACTAATGGACATAACCATAACCAAGATCAATGACTACATGACAAAATCTATAAGAAAACTAAAGTAAATAGATAAAAACCTTAATTGAAATATTTTCCAACCTCTCTCATAGATTCGAAGACATCAAAGGTGTTATGCAATGTGTTTAAGTATCATATTTAAAGAAGGAGGATTTTGGTAGTGTTAGGAACAAGGTGTGTGCCTCAAGCCCTACTCCATGGTAATAGGGTGTGTGCAACAATATTAACTCCTAGGGAATAGGGTGTATACAGCGAGTCTATTCCCATAACCTCACTGGAATTTCCTTTTGACATCTAAACTTGTCTTAAGCATTTATCCTTCCTTCCCAAGCCTTGTTGTAATACCCCGTATATCTCTAAGCTAGAAAATGAACCATTGTTCCTACATATGAAACCTCTTATCCTATGATAAATATTTGAGTACATGACTTACAATGATTATTCTAGGGAGAAGAGAGCTTATGATGTGTTAAGCATGTTCATAAGAATCACTTAGAGTGAGGCAAGCTAAGAGCTTTTGAATCCATCAAGTCTTGGTGTTTGATTTTTCAAGAGTCATATTTGAACAAGCATCACTTTATATATATGTTGTATATTGGCATATTTAGACCCACAAAATTGTAAAGGATCGAATTAGCTTTCCAATGATACCAATTTTACCAAAATCTGACACCCGAGCAAAATGTTATGGCTTTGCAAAGTGGAGTGTGTCGGCTAACAAATTTTCTAAGGCTACTGGAATGGTTATGCCAAAAGTTAAGTGACGCACAACCTAACTTATTCCATAAGTTGTGTGATGCACAACCTAACTTATTCCATAAGTTATGCGACGCACAACCTAGCTTATGCGATAAGTTGTGCGCCACATATATTATGGCCCAAGCGACATAAACACCCTATTTTTGAGTTATTTTAAGGACAGAATGGGTATTTCCCACCCATATATAAGCCTATAACACGGGATTTAGCCCCAATTCAACCATAATAAAGTTACTTCTCTTAAAATTTACTCAAGAACAAGTTAGGGTTCTCAATTGGGCATTCAAATTTAAGAAAATTCAACCGTAAATTTTCGTAGAATCACATACTAAGGTATGCATAGTTTTGATTTATAGATTCCTTTCATCCATAAATCTCAAGAACTTTATTTCAAATTATAAATCATGATGTTTATGTTGTGGGTTGTTTGTACCCAAGTTTATCTTGTTGTATGATTCCCAAGTTGGGGTCTTTATGCGTTTTTCATGAAACTACGTTTGCATGCAAGTAGAAATCCATGAATTGAGTTGTTTATGATGTGTAATTTGATGATTACACCTATTCCCTAAGTTTTGCATGTAAGGTGTATGATAAAATGCCTAAGAGGATAGAAATTGTCTATTATAGCTCAACTATGATCCATATGATAAGTGCATATTTTACCCTTATGTTCAAATGACTCCCATGCTATTGATGTGTAGTGTAGATTTTTATTTGAATGCTCATGATGTTAGAGTATGAAATTATACATTGAGTATATGCATTCCTACCATGTACTTCATGAAATCCCCAACTTATTATATTATGGATTGTTGATGTTGATCATGTATTCAAGAATGTCATGCTTTGTGAGTTTCCTCCTATCGAGTACTGGGGGTACTTGTACCCAACAATTTAGCTGTGTGCCTAGAGCCAGTGTCATGTTTTCACGATATCCTCAGTCAAGCCATGTTTAGTAGAATTCAGTCAGTCATGTGACTCAAGAAAACTCAGTAAACTTAGTAATCCCAGTAATCTCAGAAAGCTAAGAAATTCAGTAATCTCCATAGAACTCCGTCAGTCAACAAAACTCAATGAACTCAGTACAGTTCTATTTAGTTAATCATGTTCAGTGTCTATTCAGATGGGACTAGGATTTAGCACCGACTGAACCCAAGGATGAGGACACACACTAACAGCTGAGGGTGTGATTCTTAGAAGCAATCCTTGCGTTCCAGAACTATGTAGCCAGCATAGGTTAAGACATCAATACTGATAAATGAGGGTTGATGAGGTGGATAAACAATGTCAGATGAGGGTCCCACCATTATATTTTAGGGACACTACCAGATGAGGGTCACCCACAGCTTGTCTTTACTGGTGGTGCGGTATTGACACCCTTCCAATTGGGGTTATAGATTGGACTCCAACTGGGCTATAATGAGTTATTTAGGGCATGTTGGTTAGATGAATACTTCCCACAGTCTCAGTCTCAGTAAAACAACTCATATAGTTCTTTAGATTTCAGGACTGTCAGATACAATCAACTCAGCACAGTACGGAACTCATCTAGTTCCATAAAAACCTATACTGTCAGATAAAGTCACTCAGTATCAGTTATATTAGTTATCAGTAACTCAGGTTATCAGTAATCAAACTCAGTAGTCAGTACCATCACGAATTCAGTTATAGTCAATTATTCATGCATGTATTCTCACGTTCATGTTATACAGTCAGTTAGCATTGTTCATGTATTTGAACCCTTTGCATTTAGCCTACCGTACATGCATACCAGTACATTCAATCATACTGACGTATTTGAACTATGGTGTTTTATTCTATACCATAGGTTCAGAAGCACGAGCTCTAGAGATCAGTAGCATTCCAGTTTCAGTAGTCAAAGTTAGCAGTGAATCCTTATCCTTCAAAGACATAATCATTACTTTATTTCTTCATTAGTTAGTGTATTTCAGTAGGTGGAGTTATTTGGGGACATGTCCCATCAACTCCTTATTTAGAAAGTTCAGATTTAGAGGCTTTTTAGACTACAGTATGTTCAGACAGTTTTGTTTCAGTTTGTTTTGGTATTGATATACCGTACTTTTAGATGTTATGTTTTATTAGTTTTGAACCTTATGACCTTTCAGCCTTTATTTCCTCATTTATACAATATATTATGCAGTGTTCAGGTATAGATATCAATCATGGGTTAGCTTGTGGTCCTTCTGGATCATGAGCACCATGTAGTATTTTGGGTACCAGATTTGGGGCACTACACTTGTAGTGTTATTTATACTTGATTTACATCTTGTTCGTCATACATATATCATCATAATAAACTCACCAAGCATCCTATAGAATCAAACACCATGGATTAGAGCTCAAAACAATACAACATTCAAGACAATGAATTAGAAACTTAAGTTAAGAACTAGTCTTGCCCATTTTGATCTTTAACTTATTGTTTGACTCTTGGCTTGATTCAATTAAGATTTGACCACTATAACAATTGTTGCACAAATAATCACAAAATAATAACCTTATTAAATCATTATACACTTTATAATCCATCTCGTTCATTTAGAATAACACCTAGCTCAAGCTAGTAATACTAGTTTTCTAGTTTTAACTCTATATGACCAATTCAAGTAAAAACTTGTTTGAGAGACACCATGAAAATTCTAATCATGTACTTAAACACTTAGATGCTCAATTATGTCATCATTAACACATTAAGCACACAAGTTTTCCTAAAAATAAGTCTAAATAATCTCGGATAACAACACTGTTGTGAATAATCCACCTCAGATCATCAAGACGACCCTTGATGTGGTAGAGAAAAGATTACAGGCAACACACATGGTTTAGATGTTTGAGTTATAAGCTGAGGTGAATGCCTGTATTGATGTTTTTAAGGGATAAGTATCTGCCCAATTAAGTAATATTGAGGCACCCAATCTAGGTAAGATTAAAGAGGAGGTAGCCATATAGAGGGAAGAGATATCCTCTATCACTGAGAGAACCATTGAAGAAATTCCTTCCTTTTTATGTCTAGTTGTTCAGCCAACACCTCTGCATGGACCCAAAACTTTAATTTGTTTATGTAGGATGATAAGACGGTCCCCAGATGCTGGGTTCGAGAAATGCTGAGAGGTAGAGTTTCAGGATCCCAATATACTACTGATAACGCCCAAATTACATCTCTCGTTAGAAAGTGTAAGCGGTCTCTATCAAATATAGAACCCAACTGGGTTGGGTGTCGAATCCCACAGGGAATACTTGGTCACTAAATGTTGCAATTGTTAGTAGAATGTTGGTCGAAAATTCCACGAAAAAGGGGGGTTTTGATTTAGGCGTGAATTAATAATATCAATGTAACGAATGAATGATTTTTTTAGTAAAGGTTAATCACAGAGAATAATAAGTTAGGGTTATGTCCACCTTGTAGTTTCTACTTCTCTATTAACTATGAGGAACGCGGAATTTAGACATGCATGCACTTATAGAGAATCGTATTCTAATTCTAAATCCAAGTGTTTCCCAACCATCAAGGATTTATTTCACTTTAGCTCTCCCAAGCCTAAAGTGTATAACAAATGGTACAAATTCTCCAAGAAGTTAATCCGGTTAAGGCATTAACGTGTAAATAGAGGTTAGAAGCCCTATTTCCTTGTCACACTCTCTTTTCCAAACATGTAACTTTTCTCCCGAACAAGTTAATGCTATAATGGCATGTTCTCTATGTTTGCAACCATGAGAATTTAATTAAAACAAAGAGAGTAATGATATAAGTAGCATACACATCAAGAATTCACAAACTCATAGCAACAAATAGTATCTTACAAGGTTTCCATAACCCTAACAGAGAAGTTTAGCTACTCATGGATACTACGGAAATCAAAATAGACATAATCATCATACCACAACCTAGAACAATCTTGGCGATGAAAGTGATCTTAGCGTCACAAAGAGAGTAACGTTTTTTCTCTAGCCGTTTCCAAGTGTGAGTCGTGTTTCTCTGTCCAAAACTTACAGATTCTGTAAACTGAATAATGACTAATGATCGAATGAATGAATGCTGAAAAATTCAGCAAATAAGGTTTTTATAACATCCTTGTCCTACTAAGTTACTGCTGCATCCCTAAGTATTTAGAAATACTGATTTTGCCAGGGACAAGTTCTCCATGCATCACATTCAGTCCACAAGCTTCCAAAAGCTGCCTTCCCTCTTATATGAAGTTTTCCTTTGCTGCCCAAAGGTCCACAAAGTGCTGAAATCTTCATCATTAATACCTGAAAACATGCTAATCACCTAGGTTAGCTCACTTAAAGGAAAATGGACTAAAAGTGCAGGAATTATATATTTTATCCTCAAACCTTAGCTAAAATATGGGTAAATTATGGTTCTTAGGGGTATAAATACGCCCAACATCAACTACTTGACAAGGACTTGGGATAGGCCAGATATGATTCGAGGGATACTAATATTTTTTATAAGAAGAGTTATGTCTAGATAGCTAGTGCACCATCATCACCACCGCCTCTGCATGTTGAGATACCCCTACATGAGGATGAACATAATGCAGATGACTAGTGCGCCCAGGTATATCCTTATTCCCTTATATTATGTTGTTTAAATGCATGATGGATAGTGTACAATATTTTAGTTGGGTATAGGGGATGCCTTAGACATCCCAGGTTTTTATTTTCATGTTTCTTGTCTTGTGTGCCATGGTATAATTTGTAATGCCCGTGCTTATTCCTAGCTAGAAATTATCTCAAGGATGCTATTACTTGCTTTAAAATACAAATGTACTTTTTTACCTTTTGTAATTATGATATTTCTACTTTCTATCACGTAGGAAATTGAATTATCTTTCTAACGATACCAATTTTATCCAAATCTGACACCAGACGAGGAAGTAATGGATGTTATACTCAGAACTGACCGAAACGCCCAGGTGCGACGTCCAAGTTGACGGACCGCCAAATGAGTGATGGACCACCACTTTGACCGTCACAGCCAAGGAAGTAGGGCCATATTTTGGATAAGGATTGACAGACGAGTTGACATACCATCAGATTTTTGACGGACCGTCATTCAGGCCGTCAACTCTTATCCAGTGAACCCCATTTTTGGTCCACGTATGATGGTCGAAATGATGGACCGTCAAGTTCCTGATGGACCGTCAGTCGGGTCATCACATACCACGTTCACTTTACTTCCAGGACATTTTAATAGGGGTAGTTTGGTCACTTTCCACTCGCCTATATATACCCAGATGATTTCGACTTCAGCCATTTTGCTCATTATTATTTCACGAACAAAAAAACTATGGTTTCTCTCTAAATTTAATATCCAAGAAGAAGACCCAATATTCTTCAAAATCAAAGGATTTCAACTGCTTCAAGTTCAAAAACATCAAGAACCTTGAGTCAAGTATGCATAGTATTTATCTATGGATCCATTTCGTTCATAGTGCTCAAGAACCATGTTTTAAATATTATTTTGTGATTGTCTTGCTGTTTCATGAGCATGTACATGTTGATGATTGTTGTTTAAGTTTCAATATGATATCTAAAGGTGTTTTCATGAAGTATATGTGTTTGTTAGTTGAAACCCATGATCCTTATGTGGCTTAATATGGTGAAATTCATGAACATACTTAAGATAAAAGAATGCATGCAAAGTGTTTGATAATATGCCGAGGATGATAGAATTCATGTCCCATGATTTAATAGTGCTTAAATGACAAGTCCATGCTCTATGCTTTACGATTTCCCATAAATTCCATGTGAGTGATATACGTTGTTGTTGTGATATGGATTGACCATGCTATTGAAGCTATGCAAGTATATACATATTGTATGAATTTCCCTTCTATGTATAAGATGTTGAGAACTATGCTTAGTGTGAAATACCCTACTCATGATATGGTAAATTATGGACTCTACTCTTATGATAAAGTCAGTCATATGTGCCAGTTTCCTTCTATTGAGTCCTGGGGGTACTTGTACCCAAAAAATATAGTTTTATTCCTAGATCCATGTCATGTTATCATGATAATCTCAGTCAAGCCATGATCTATAGAACTCAGTCGGGCATGTGACTCAGGAAACCTCAGAAATCTGATGATCTCAATTAATTTGCAAATAGTAGAACTAATCCATCACTCAACGGAAGTTAGTTACTCAGTCCATGTACCGTCGGTTAAATCACATTCAGTCTCTTCATATGGGAGTAGGAGTTAGCACCGAGTAAACCCAAGGATGGGAACTCACTTGCCAGTTTAGGGTGTGATTCTTAGTAATCATCCTTCTGTTCCAGAACTACATAGCCAACGTAGTTTAAGACATCTTAACCTGTCAGATTAAGGTTGATGAGGTGTCTTAATCCATCAGTTTAGGGTTCCCACCATTCTTATTTTGGGTACCTACCAGCTAAGGGTCAGTCACAGTTGTCCTTACCAGTGGCGCAGTATAGACACCCTTCCAGTAGGGGTAGAGATTGGACCCCAACTTAGCTATATGTATTATTAGGGCATGTCAGTCAAACAACTACTTCCCACAATTTCAGTCCCAGTCTCAGTAAAAGAACTCAAATAGTTCTTCATATTTCAGTATATTAGGATGGTCAGATATAGTCAATTCAGTTACAAAATGGAACACAGGTAGTTCCATTAGACTCGAGACTGTCAGACACAGACATCTATGTTATTGGAAATTCAGTATTTGTCATGCTAGATATCAGTAGATCATGCATTAGTGTCCTGATATAGATATCACATAATCATGATCTCAGTTACTATGTATGCATGTTTTCACTCTTACGTTCATATCAGTCAGTCAGTTAGCACCATTCATACATTTAAACCCTTTTGCATTTAGCCTACCTCACTCGTATACTCAGTACTCCCCGTTTTATTAACATATTTAAGCCATGGTTCTTTCTTTCACATTACACCATAGGTTCACAGATATGAGGTCCAGATCAGCAGTTGCAGTAACATTCCAGTTGCAGAGTTGCAGTGAGTCCTCATCCATTCGAGGACATATTATCTATTTCATTTATTACTTCAGTTCATTTTTGCTAGATGGATTTATTTGGAGACATGTTCCTTGAACTCCTTAGTCAGAAAGTATCTAGAGGATACCAGATTTAGCTCGGTGTTAATTCAGATTTTAGTTGTTTTGGGTATTCGTTACCCCATATGGATGTTATAATTTGTCAAATATTATATGCAGTTGAACCTTATGGCCTATTGTTCATGTTTTATGTATTATTACGTCATATATTATAGTATACAGGTACAAATATCAGTCATGGGTTAGCTTGTGGTCCCTCGGGATCATGGGCACCGTGTAGTGATTCGGTTCAGAAAATTGGGGTGTTACAAACTTGGTATCTGAGCTAGGTTCAACAGAGTCCTCGGAAGTCTGAAAGTCGTATCTAGTAGAGTCTTGTGCATGGGTGTATTGCGCGCCACATTTATGTGTAAGAGGCTATAAGATGTTTTAGGAACAGTTTCCCTTCTTTCGGTATTCATATCATGCTAGTGAGCATAATCTCAAGTTAAACTCTTAGTCTAATCCGTTCTTCTCTTATTTGAGAATATGCCTCCAAAGAAAAGAAACCAGCCAACTCCTTAGCCCGAAGATCCTTTGGGCAAACATATTTCTCATATGGAGTTTAGGGCTACATTCACCATACTTACTCAGTCTGTGGTTGCCTAAAATGAACGGCCACCAGTTATACCAGCCAATCCAATGTCCAACTCAGCCGCAACTAGGATTTGGGACTTCACCTGAATGAACCCTCCATCTTTCTTTAGTTCTAAGTCTGATGAAGACCCTGAGGAATTCATTGACCAAGTCCAGAAGTTCATAGACATCATGGGAGTTACTTCTTGTCAGAGTGCTGAGTTACCCACTTACAATTATAGGATGTTTCTCACACTTGGTACAAATAGTGGAAGTCTGAGAGGTTAGAAGATGTAGGTCCTATAGAGTGGAGGAATTTGTCACGACTTTCTTAGACAGATTCTTTCCCCAAGAGCTAAGGGAGGCTAAAGTTCTAGAGTTCATCAACCTCAAGAAGGGAAATATGAAGGTTAAGGAGTATTCTCTCAAATTTACTCAGCTAGCTAGATATGCCCCTCATGTGGTTATAGACAACAGGGCTAATCTGAGCAAGTTCGTGTCAGGCGTGAATGACAGCGTGGTAAATGAGTGTAGGTCTATGATGCTGAATAGTGATATGACTTTAGCCAGGATCATGAACCATGCTCAAAAAATAGAGGAGCAGAAGATTAGGACTAGGGAGAGGCAGAACAAGAGAGCAAGGTCAGGCAGTTTTAGTTTTGCTCAACCAAAATCAGAAGGAGGAAACCGTTTGCAGTTTTGTCCTAAGACAGCAATTCCAGCTCCTTCCTCCGCCAGTGCCCCAGTGCTGAAATTCAGAGACGGCAACAGAGATCGAGCACCAGGCTCTAAGTCTCAGGGAAGTGTCAGTAGTTACCTAACTAATCCTTGTGTCATACTTGTGGTAATAACCACAAGGGTACCTGTAGAGCTGGTAGCGATGTTTTTTTCGATTGTGGCAAGCCAGGCTATAGGATTAGAGAGTGTCTGTAGTTAAGTCTACAAGATCAGCAGAATTGCTCCATAGCCCAGTTCGGTCGCCCAAATTAGTAGAGTGTCGCTTACAGTGCTACTAGTGGGAAATGCCCAAATAGACTCTACGCTCTTTAGACCCGACAGGATCAGGAAAATTCTCCTGATGTCGTTACTGGTACGTTATAGATTTTCCATGTTCATGTTTACGCTTTGCTAGATCCAGATGAATCCTTGTCTTTTGTTACTCCTTATATAGCAGGAAATTTCAGAATCAGTCCTGAAATTTTAGTAGAGTCCTTTTCAGTCTCTACCCCAGTAGGTAAAAGCATCATAGCTCGGTGGGTATACAGGAACTACCCAATTATGATATTTCAGAAAGCCACATCAGCAGATTTAGTCGAGTTAGAGATGACTTATTTTTATGTCATTCTCGGCATGGATTGGCTTCATTCCTGCTATGCCACAGTCGACTACAGAACCAGGGTATTTTAGTTTTATTTCTCGAATGAGCCTGTCCTAGAGTGGAAGGGTTGTACTTCATCTTTCAGGGGTCATCTTGTTTCCTACCTTTGGTCAAGGAAAATTATTTCTAAGGTGTGTGTGTATCATCTCGTGCATATTAAAGATTCCAGTTCTGAATCTCCTAGTCTTGAATCAGTCCCAGTTGTAAATGAGTATTCAAACATGTTTCCTAAAGATCTTCCAGGCATTCCTCCCAAAAGGGTAATAGACTTCGGCATTGACCTTATTTTAGATTCTCAGCCTATTTCTATTCTTCCATACAGAATGGCACAAGCAGAACTCAAGAAACTGAAAGATCGGTTGAAGGATCTCTTAGATAAGGTATTCATCAGTCCCAGTGTATCCCCATGGGGTGCACCAGTCTTATTTGTGCACAAGAAAGACGGTTCTCTCAGGATGTGTATTGATTACCACCAGCTCAATAAAGTTACGGTCAAGAACAAGTATCCTCTTCCCAGAATAGATGACTTGTTTGACCATCTTTAGGGTTCCAATTATTTCTCTAAAATAGACCTCAGATCAGGCTACCATCAGCTCAGAGTTAGAGAATGTGACATCCAGAAGAAAACTTTCCGTACTCGGTATGGTCACTTCGAGTTTCTAGTTATGTCCTTTGGTCTTACCAATGCCCCATCCGCTTTCATGGACTTGATGAACTGTGTGTTCAAGCAATACTTGGACATGTTCATAATAGTCTTCATATATGATATCTTGGTCTATTCTCAAACAAAGTGTGATCATTCAGACCACCTCAGGATTGTTCTTCAGAGTCTCAGAGATCACCAGCTATTTGCCAAATTTAGTAAGTATGAGTTTTGGATAAGATCAGTAGCATTCCTTGGCCATATTATTTCCAGTGATGGCATTAGATTAGATCCTCCGAAGACGAAAGCGTTAAGAACCTAGCCTCTCCCCGTCTCTTCATTAGATATTAGGAGTTTTTTGGGATTGGTTGGATATTACAGATGGTTTTCTGAGGGATTTTCTTTTATTGTATCCCTCATGTCCAGATTGACTCAGAAGAAGGTAAAGTTTTAGTGGTCAGATCCTTGTGAGAAGAGTTTTCAAGAGTTAAAGACTCGACTCACCTCAGCTTCAGTTTTATCTCTTCCAGATAGTTTAGATGGGTTCGTGGTATATTATGATGCGTCCATAGTGGGTTTAGGTTGTGTCCTCATACAGCATGGTAAGGTCATAGCCTACGCTTCCAGAAAGTTAAAGCCCCATGAGAAAAATTATCCTACGCATGATCTTGAGTTAGTAGCCGTAGTATTTGCCTTAAAGATTTAGAGGAATTATCTATATGGAGTTCATGCAGATATATTCACGGATCATAATAGTCTCCAGTATGTCTTTTCTCAGAAAGATCTCAATCTTCGTTAGAGAAGGTGGTTAGAGCTTTTGAAAGATTATTACATGAGTGTCCTTTACCATCCGGGCAAGGCCAACGTTGTGACCGACGCTCTCAGTAGAATCTCCATGGGTAGTGTTTCTCACATCGAGGACAACAAGAAGAAGATAGCTCAGGAAATCCATCAGCTCGCCAGACTAGGTGTTTGCTTAGTCGATTTTTTGGAGGATAGTATATGTGTTCAGAGTAGTTCAGAGTCATCTCTAGTTTCCAAGGTGAAAGAAAAGCAAGACAGGGATCCTAGCCTTGTCAAGCTAAAAGAGTCAATTCATAACTAGAGAGTAGAGGTTTTCTCCCAAGGGGGAGATGGGGTTCTTTTATGTCAGGGTCGTCTATGCGTTCCTGATAAAGATGACTTAAATCAGTGTATTCTTGCAGAAGCGCATGGTGTGCAATACTCTATTCATCCAGGGTACACTAATATGTACCACGACCTGCGGGAAATCTATTTGTGGAGTGGGATGAAGAGAGATATTCAGAGTTTGTGACTAAGTGCTCTACATGTCAGCAAGTTAAGATAGAGCATCAGAAGCCTAGTGGACCTATGCAGGAGTTCACCATTCCTACTTGGAAGTAGGAAAAAGTGAACATGGACTTTGTGATGGGTTTGCCTCAAATTGGTCATCAACACTATTTAGTTTGGGTTATTATAGACAGGATGACCAAGTTAGCTCAATTCCTTCTAGTTCATACCTCTTATTCAGCCGAGGATTACGCCAAACTCTATATCAGGGAGTTGGTCAGATTACATGGTGTTCCATTATCTATTATTTCAGACAGAGGTATCCAGTTCACCTCCCACTTCTGGAAAGCATTCCAAAAGGGTCATGGTACACAAGTCCATCTCAGTACAGCCTTTCATCCTCAGACAGATGGTCAAGCAGAAAGTACCATTCAGACTCTTGAAAATATGTTAATAAGGGCGTGTGCAATTAATTTCAAGGGAAGTTGGGATGACCACTTGCCTTTTATTGAGTTTGCATACAATAATAGCTATTATTCTAGTATTAAAATAGCTCTATTCGAAGCTCTCTCTGGCAGGAGGTGTAGATCTCCAATTGGTTGGTTTGAAGTTAGTGAGGCCTCAGTCATAGATCCTGACTTGGTTTTCGACGCCTTAGAGAAAGTTAAGTTCATCAGAGAGAGACTCCAGGCTTCTTAGAGCTGACAGAAGTCTTATGATGATGTTCGTAAAAAGGATCTCGAGTTTGAGGTTGATGACTATGTCTATCTTAAGATCTCTCCCATGAAGGGAGTGAAGAGGTTCGGCAAGAAAGAGAAACTCAGTCCCCGCTATGTCGATCCCTTCAGTATTGTTAGTCGTTTAGGCAAGGTAGCTTATGATCACGAATTGCCTTTAGATTTAGCCTCAGTTTATCTGGTCTTCCATGTATACTTGCTTAAGAAGTGCGTAGGTGACCTAGCAGTTGTAGTCCCTATTCAGAGTGTTAATGTTCAGAATAGTCTCTCTTATGAAGAGATTCCAATTGAAATCTTACACTATCATACTCGTCGATTGAGGAACAAAAAGGTCCCTCTAGTTAAGGTTCTTTTGTAAAATCAGTCCATCGAGGGATCTACTTGGGAAGCAGAAGCAGATATGCATACCAAGTATCCTTACCTCTTCTCCGCCGATTCAGATCAAGCTCAAGGTAATAGTTCGCCTTAAGCTTATTCAGTTTCATATTCATGTTCCCATTATAAACATGGTATCTACTACCATTTCATACTCTGTCATGCATTCATGTATCAGTTCAGTTATAAAATCATGCATCAGCTATGCATTCTCCTCTTGAGAAACTCAGTTTATCAAAACACTCAGTCACGCATTCATGTACCAGTTAGCCATGCATCATATGTTCATGAGTTCAGTATATTTAGCATGTCAGTCATGAAGTTATGTCTTAGTCACTCATGTTTAGTTCATGTTCATTTATTATTTTCCCTCTTAGTCAGTTTCATTCGAGGATGAATGTTCTCAAGGGGAAGATATTGTAATACCCGTGCTTATTCCTAGCTAGAAATCATCTCAAGGATGCTAGTACTTGCTTTGAAATACAAATATATTTTTATTATTTCACAAAGAAAAAAACTAGGGTTTCTCTCTAAATTTAATCTCCAAGAACAAGACTCAATCTTCTTCAAAAATCAAAGGATTTCAAATCCTTCAAGTTCAAAAGATCAATAACCTTGAGTCAGGTATGCGTAGTGTTAATCTATGGATCCATTTCGTTCATAGAGATCAAGAACCATGTTTTAAATATTATTGTGTGATTGTCTTGTTGTGTTATGAGCATGTATATGTTGATGATTGTTGTTTAAGTTTCAAGATGATATCTAAATGTGTTTTCATGAAGTATATGTTTTCGTTAGTCAAAACCCATGATCCATATGCGGCTTAATATTGTGAAATTCATGAACACACTCAATCTTAAAGAATGCATGCAAAGTGTTTGATAATATACCTAGGATGATAGAATTCATGTCCCATGATTTAATAGTGCTTAAATGACAAGTCCATGCTCTATGCTTTACGATTTCCCATGAATTCCATGTGAGTGATATGCGTTGTTGTTGTGATATGGATTGACCATGATATTGAAGCTATGCAAGTATATATATATTATATGAATTTCCCTTCCATGTATAAGATGTCGAGAACTATTCTTAGTGTGCAATCCCCTGCTCATGATATGGTAAATTATGGACTCTGCTCTTACGATCAAGTCAGTCATGTGAGTCAGTTTCCTTCCATTAAGTCTTGGGGGTACTTGTACCAAAAAAATATAGTTGTGTTACTATAGCCATGTCATGTTATCATGATAATCTCAGTCAAGCCATGATCTATAGAACTCAGTCGGGCATATGACTCAGGAAACCTCGGAAATCTCATGATCTCAGTTAATTCACAAATAGTAGCACTAATCCGTCAGTCAACGGAAGTTAATTACTCAGTCCATCTACCATCAGTTAAATCACATTCAATTTCTTTAGATGGGAGTATGAGTTAGCACCAAGTGAACCCAAGGATGGGAAATCACCTGCTAGTTTAGGGTGTGATTCTTAGTAATCATCCTTGTGCTCCAGAACTACGTAGCCAGCATAGGTTGAGATATCTTAACCTGTCAGATAGGTGTGATGAGATGGCTTAATCCATTATTTTATGGTTCCCACCATTCTTATTTTGAGTACCTGCCAGCTACGGGTCACTCACAGGTGTCCTTACCAGTGGCGCGGTAATGACACTCTACCAGTCGGGGAAAAAATTGTACCCTAACTTAGCTATATATGTTATTGCGGTATGTAGGTCAAACAACTACCTCCCACATTTTCAGTCCCAGTCTCAGTAAAATAACTCAGATAGTTCTTCAGATTTTAGTTGATCAGGACGGTCAGATACTGTCAATTCTGTTACAGAATGGAACACAGATAGTTCTATTTGATTCAGGACTGTCAGACACAGTCATCTATGTTATCAGAATTTCAGTATTTGTCATGCTAGTTATCAGTATATCATGCATTAGTGTACAGATCTAGATATCATGCAATCACGATCTCAGTTACTATGTATGCATGTTTGCACTCTTACGTTCTTATCAGTTAGTCAGTTAGTATCGTTCATGCATGTAAACACTTTTGAATTTAGCCTACCTCACTCGTATACTCAGTACTCCCAGTTGTACTGATGCATTTTTGCTATGGTTTTTTTTTCACATTACACCATAGGTTCATAGATACGAGCTCCAGATCAGCAGTTGCAGTAGTATTCCAGTCGCAGAGTTGCAGTGAGTCCTCATCCATTCGAGGACATATTATCTATTTTATTTATTACTTCATCTCAATTTTGCTAGACGGAGTTAGTTGGAGACATGTTCCTTTAACTCTTTATTCAGACTATATCTAGAGGCTTCCAGATTTAGCTCGGTGTTGATTCATATTTCAATTGTTTTAGGTATTTGTTACCCCATATGAATGTTATGATTTGTCAGATATTCTATACAGTTAAACCTTATGGCCAATTGTTTATGTTTTCCATATTATTACATCATATATTGTAGTATAAAGGTACATATATCATTCATGGGTTAGCCTGTGGTCCCTCAGGATCATAGGCACCGTGTAGCAATTCGGTTTAGAAAACCGGGGTGTTACATAATTGTAGAGCTGACATGTCTAGGTTAATTTTTTTTCGTAGTATTTTTTGTTTAATATTGTGCTATGTTTATTGAAATTAGGAGATTTGTGAGTATCTAGGGCAGTTAACATGCTTTTGATTTTGATTTTTTGAGAAAAATGATAACCTTTCAAAAATTTATTTTTAGAACTGGGTGAATGTATATATATGTGATCATTATGGATATTGTTATGGCATTATAATTATAGACATAATAATTTTTGCTAACAATTGCATAAAATAGATAGGTAGTAGCTTTTGATGTTACCTTGTGCCATATGTATGTGAGATACTACTCAGTTCACTCTATGTGTTAAATCCAAAACTTCCTCGGTTAGTCTTGCCTAGGTTGTAGGATAGTCGGTTAGTAATGGACCAAAGGCCATTTTTGTTATTTGTCCACTTTTAGCCTAGATGATTTTCCATGTGTGAATAAGCATCCGTTGATCTCGATTATTAAGCCTTATAGCCTATATTTATTGTTACACTTTTCACCTTTCCATTTGTGTTATAATGAACCTATTTTGGCCCTGGTCCTCCTTGGACATGGTGTACGTTAACTCCGGAAGATTGCCTAAGATGATTGTGGCTATCATAGTGGTGTGTGACGTAATATGGGAGGGAAGAAGGGTTGAATAAGAGAAAAGAAAGTAGGGCTAGATGTTATAGAAAAAGGAAAGAAAGAATAAAAGAGTTCACACACAACCTAAATGTGCAATAAAAGAATAAAAATGAAGAAATAAGGGTGGATTAAAAAGGAAATTTGTTGTTGAGTGGATACCAAAGTAATTATAGTGCCAAGGAACGTTATTCATATCCATATTTATCATACAAGTCCGAAGCCTATATTACAAGCTGAATAAAGTCCTATAGTGCTGCTAAATCGACTGTTTGAAAGCTAAGGTAAAGAAAATAAGGGCAATCCTATAGTATTTGATGCACATTGGTGGAACTTCTCTTGTGAGTGTGTCTCTTGAACATCCTTGAATTAACATGTATTTTTTCATAAGAGTTAGTGGGACTTCTTGTTTGTGAGGTCACATAGGGTGTATTGCTAGTTTCTTAATTGACCGGGTAGTGTAAGTTATATATATGCATGTTTGTCTGTTGTGGATCTATTATCATATCTTGATTCGCTTGTGCCAGATTATTATGATTCATGTATACACATAGTTGGTTTTGAATTGTTAAAATTGGAGGGGGTAATGTTTTTTAGATTAAAGTGTTGATTCACTTCCTTAGATAACTTAGAGTTATCCTAGTTAAGCGTCATTGCTTTGTTTTGTGTTATTGTGTTTCCTGAGGACATATAAACGTTCTATGTTAAGGGATTAATGTGCTATGTATTCATAGAACTTTAGATGCTTAAAACAATGAAAATATGTAAGTTACTTATGTTTTTTTGTTATATATTATTGGTTTTGTGTTATGTTTCGCAAAAAAATAGGTTTTGGGACTATTCTAGAAGAAAAGAGTGAAAGTTGCAGTTTTGGACCACAGAAGTTGGTACCTATGGCCTGTATGTGTTGCCTACACTCCATAGGTACCAAAGTATGTGCCAAAAATTAAGATCTAAAGACTAAAAAGTTCAACAAAAAAGACCCCATCACTACGGAGTGCACCTTCGGTTTGTAGGTGCCACCTATGGTCTGTTGGTACCAATGTAAGTCTCAGAAAAGAAAAGTCCAAAGGTTTTCTACAGTGTTTAAGAATCAGGGCACCTACGTGGGAATGCTTATGATTCGTAAGTGGCATCTACGGCTCGTAAATGGCCCAATAAGTGGCCACCGACCATGAGTTTTTTTCATACCCAAAACGGTGATGCTATAGACCTATCAAAAGATAGTCCATTAAGTTAGCTTTCCAATGCCTCAAGTCTTATTCTGATCTGATATTGTGGCAAGAAGTTATGCAAATTTTCTCGTAAGTATCAATCAACTGCCAGTGACTATGATTCCCATAATGAACTATAACCAGATGTTATGAGTCGTTACAAGTATTCATAGTCATGACTGAAAGTACCGATAGATTAAGCCAAGTGACTGTGGCTCCACTTCATGACTCGTAATTAGTGACTACAAGCTGTTAGGAAGGACTCATAGTCACAACATTGTAGAATCAAAAAATCCATGCTAGTGGTAAAGATTCCAGTAGACCATTTGTAATCAGAGATTTTGAGTCATTATGTAGACCTATAACCTGAATAGTATGTGATCTAGAAGCCAAGCCTCAAACTTTGACTCCACCCAACGACTCATAGTCAGTCGTAACGAGTCATTAGGAGGGTAGTCATAGTCATAAAAAATATACCCAAGATCCCAGTACCTCAGGTTACGACTCAGAACATGACTCGTAACCAAATGTGACAAGTCATGAAGTGAGTCGTAATGAATGGAACCAAAAATTCCCCGATGTTTTAAACATGGGCTCTTTGGTAATTTCCTTCCCTTCTTAACCCAAAACCATGTCATTTACCTTTCCAAAACAATAGTTATCAAGAGTAAATATTACCCTAACCTATCAAAACCTTAGAAATCACTTTTTTAGCAAAATAAAGCAAAACTCTTCTTCATCAGAGCAAACTAGGGTTTTTCAAGAAAAAGATCAACTTCAAGGATTTATTCATGGCTTCGGATTTCATTAGTGGGTCACTTCCTCCCATTGAGTCCTAAGAACTTCCTTAATTTTGAAAGTAAAAAGCCTTTCTATTTTATTAGTTTCGAGGTCAAATGTGAGACTTATCCACTTTATCTTAGTTGTTGTGGTCATGAACCATGAAAATATGTTTCCCCATAGAATTGTGTTTACATATGTTTGGTGATGTCATTTGTCCATAAAATGATTAGTTATTGAAATATTGAGCATTAATCGTGATTTTATGTACCATGGTTAGTTTATTCCTTATCATATTCCATTGCATTAGTTTGTGCTAGCGGGTTATGAAAACCTGCTACCTAGATATTCATGCATGTTACAGATTTTAGGTTACAACTCATTTAGAACATGCTTGTATTATTATATTCAGAAGGTTATCATGTTGAGCATTTGTCAGTATTATTTATGTTAAGCATTTTATCAACATCTGTCAGTACAATTGGGAGAAGGACTTAACACCGAGTGAATGTAGGGATGAAGTCTCACCTGCTAGTTAAGACTGAGACCTTTAGTTGTCATGACCCAAACCAGGTCTTGTCTGTGATAGGTATCTCAAGTCCCACGTGGATTGTATATCACCCCCTTCACCTAACCTAGTCAGCTCAACAACCCCAAGTGTTGGATGAATTCCTACCATATAACAATATAGTGTAAACTAAGACTAATATTTTTTCATGAAATATATAAACCAATCACTGATAACCAGACAACCATCCGTTACTGAGCCAATCAACCTAAATTAACACACTCAAGTTCATAATAATCCAATAAAGCCTTTATAAATCCGAAGTCAATAAAATATCAGTACATGCCCCCGACAGTAGACAAACCGACGTCTAAATAAAGTTTGAGAAATAGAATATAAAGACCATGAAATGAATCCTTCCAATATTTGGAATCTCACCATATCAATCTAAACTCACGAACCACTCAAACTCTTGATCACTGCTTAACAAAAGTAGAAGAAGTTCCGACGCCTTTATCACGTGGGGATAGATCATCCAGAGCCAGTTAGCAGTAGGAGCGCTAGTATGTAACTCAGCGATAGAGGAATAAAACAATATTATCATTCAAAACTAAGTCAAATCATCATATGCAATGACATACATATATATATAAATATATATATATCATGTCGGGATAGGGAACCGGGTTTAACATGTATTTATAAACCTTAACTTGAGTTGTGTAGTATAACCGTCATATAATAAGGCACTCTGGGGATATATGAGCACTTCTCTCCCCTAGCTAGAAGGGCCATAGTGCTTGTAGACGGACGAACCAGAGAATATCCATATCTATATTTTCCTTTATGGGGGACTCAAACATCCCGACATAATCAAGGTTTATTAAGCACCAATATATACAATATAGGGGACTCAAACCTCCTATTCATAAGTTCATTCAGAGGACTCGATCTTTCCGATCATATAGATACCTGCACCATCTAGCGTGGTTTCTAGTGTTAGTCCTTCGGACTCAATTGTCACTACGCGACTACACATCCCGCTTTAAAGCCAAATTAAAACATTCATTAGACATACAAAAACCTTAATACAATTACTTACCAAAGTCATCCCATTGGTATCGCCATACCAACCCCACTTGCAAGTGTACAACATACCATAACCATTATTAATCAACTTTCAGACTCGAACCTATTATCTAAAAAAAAAACAATTAATTCAACATTTAGGGACTCAAACCCATTTAGCAACTCAAACTAATTTATGGCCAACAAGGCTATCATAAAACCATTTACCAACCACTTACAATATTAGGCCAATTCCTTAGTTCAAACCACAATTCAACATGTGACAAGATTATTCTCATAGGCAATTTCACAAAAAGGTTGAAGGCATACCATTATCAATCAATTATTCAATCAAAAACTATCAAGTTAGGGTTAACCATGACCACGTTATTTAAGTCACAATTCCCAAGCATCCACATGTGCAAAACCATTATCAAAATATGTATATTCATAATTTAAACTATGAGAAAACAATACTCAACATTATCCGTTCAAACCCTCTACCATGGTTTTCAAAAACACCATTAATAATTCATGAATGTTTAAAACACATGATTTTCATGAACTAACAATGAAGGAAGAGTCACATGCCTGAGTCATGAATATTCACGGAGAGATTTTGATCCTTAAGCCTCTAGAAGAACACCTTGAAGAAGCCCTAGCCCAATCTCTCTTGAGAAGTTCTTGAGTGAGTTTAGAGAGTGTTTTAATCTTTCTAAGTGTAGAATGAATGCCCAATAAGTGTTATAAGATGTGGGGTCATAATGTCTTAGGGAGGGAAATATCCAAAATACCCTTAGCTTAAAAGTTGTGTAAAACTTGCTAGTGGGTACGAGTTGACCCTCCAACTCATCACCACATCATACGATTGGTATAATCAAGTCATCAGTAGAATAGAAAGTTGGACACCACATTCTGTCCAACATACGACTCCCTTGACTATCTCATCACTAGATTATGCGACTATTACCATCAAATTGTATCCAAGGAAGAATATCAAGGGGGCTAGATGCTGGGAAATATCCGGTTTGACCCTAAACCTCTCGTAATATTACCAGATGACTCGTATGGAGTATCTCTTAACTAGGACAAAAAATAGCCAAGAACAAATTGAAAATTGTATGACTAGGGTCTCTAGACCTTTCACCACACCATATGCCTTGTGGTGTGAGTCATATGATGAACAAAAAGTTCAAGACTCGAGAAATTTACAAGGGCCAAAGTTTGTGGCGTTTCAGTCTCCTCGACTTAGGATCATTCGTCCTCAAATGATGAGACAAGGAAACATTAGTACGATTTGGACTCTACACACCTCTACTCTTACCTTTATCCAAGTTAGAAAACAAAGATGCCAAGGCAATCAATCTTCCTTCTAACAAAGTGATAAACAAAGATGTTAAGTTCAACACATACCTCAAGCACGAATTTCCGAAATCGTGAATAAGAATAGATACTTGGACTTCATGTCCTCCCCGACTTTCAAAGTAGCTTCCTCGAACTCTTGGTTCCGCCATAGAACCTTTACTAAAGCCTCATCTTTCGTCCACAACCGACGAACTTGTCGATCCAAGATCCTCACTAGGACATCCTCATAGGACAAAGAATCTGAAATACCAATGTTCTCTAAGGGAACAACGAACGAAGGATCACCCATGCACTTCTGTAACATAAACACATGGAATAACGGATGAATAGAACTCATGCTGATGGAAAATCCATCTCATATGCAACTGTACCAACTATTCTCAAAACCAAGTACTAAACAACATACCGGGGACTGAGCTTCCCCTTCTTCCCAAACTGCATTACTCCCTTCATGGGAGATACCTTAAAGAACACCCAATCTCCAACCTTAAACTCCAAGTCCCTTCGTTTTAATTCCACATAGGATTTTTGGATACATTGGGCGGTCTTAAGACTATCCCAAATCACTTTCACCTTCCCAGAGCTTGGTGAACAAAATTTGGGGAAAAATATCTCTGCTTCACCAGCCTCGAACCACCTAATAGGATATCTACACCTCCTTCCATACAATGCCTCAAATAGAGCCATACCAATGCTAGAATGGTAACTATTATTATAGAAAAATTCAATAAGAGGAATACATTCATACCAACTACCACCATAGTCGATTACGCAAGCTCGTAACTTATCTTCCAACATATAAATAGTTCTTTCTTCTTGCTCATCCGATTGCAAGTGAAAGGCGGTACTAAGGCTCACTTTGGTCAACAAACCACACTGAAATAAGTGCCAGAATTATGATGAAAACTGAGAACCATGATTTGAAATGATCGAAATATGCGCACCATGTAACTTCACAACCCCCTGAAGGAACACCTTTGCATAGTCCTGAACAGAATAAATAGTCCTCACCGACAAGAAGTGAGCCGACTTAGTCACCTATATATGATGACCCAAATTAAGTCACACTGATTATGAGACCACAGAAGGACAATAATGAAATCCATATTTATTATCTCCCACTTACACACCGGTAATTCAATCTGTTGAAGTAAGCAAATGGGCCTCATTTGATCCATCTTCACTTGCTGATATACCATACACTTAACCACAAAGTTGGCTATATCCCTGTTTTATTTGTTAAATCAGGATTAATAGTATACCATGATTCATGGGCCTCGACCAAAATCTAGCCTCACAATCTATCCACGTCGGGAATAAACTACATTCCTTGGTACCTCAAGATACCTTCACCACCTATCTTGAAAGCCATCACCTCCTCCTTACCCACGTCATCCTTGATCTTCATCAAGAGAGGATCTAATACATTTTTCCCCTTTATTTCCGAACCAAGAGATAATTGTGCCACTTGTTGCTCAAATATACCACCATCCTCATCATCCAAGAGATGAATACCAAGGTTAGACAAACAGTGAATATCCTTCACTAATTCCCGTTTATCCTCATCCACATGAGCTAGACTCCCCATGGATAGCCTGCTAAGAGCATCAACAACTACATTAGCTTTACCTGGATGGTAGTAAAGACTCATATCATAGTCCTTCAACAACTCAAGCCATCTTATTTACCTGAGATTTAGTTCTGTCTGAGTTAACACATACTACAGGCTCCTATGATCAGAGAAGTTATCAACATGGCCGCCATACAAGTAATAATACAAAATTTTCAACACGAAAACCACAGCAAAAAGCTCCAAGTCATGAGTTGGATAATTCTTCTAATGAACCTTCAACGGTGTAGAGGCATAAGCAACCACCATTCCATATTGCATCAACACACAACCCAAACCAACCTGGGATGCATCATAATAGATGATAAAAACCCTCGGTACTCTCAGGTAGAGTCAAGACTGTATCCTAAATCAACTTATCTTTCAGCTTCTCAAAACTACCCTCGCAAGCATCAGACCACAAGAACTTTACCTTCTTTTGAGTCAACTTGGTCAATGAGGGTAGCATTAGAAGTAACTTTCCACAAATCTCCTATAATATCTAGCTAATCCCAAGATGCTCTGAATATTGATTGGAGTCGTAGGCCTAGGCCAGTTTTTAACCACACCAACCTTCTTAGGATCCCCCATGATCCCTTCACAAGACATAACATGACCTAGAAATGTAATAACGTTCAACCAAAATTCACTTTTAGAGAACTTAACATACAACTACTTATCTTTCAAGGTCTCCAACCCAATGTGGAGGTGATTAGAATAATCCTCCATACTCTTTGCATATACCAAAATATTATCAATGAATACAATCATAAACAAATCTAGAAACTGATGGAAGACCCTATTCATCAAGTCCACAAATGTCGCAAGGGGATTAGTAAAGCCAAACAACATTACCATGAACTTAAAATTCTCATACCAGGTACGAAAAGTTTTTTTATTGATATCTACCTCCCTAATCCTTAACTGATGATACCGGGGAAGAAGATCGATCATAGAGAAGAACTTAGTACCTTGAACTAATCTAATAGATCATCTATCCTCAGAAGAGGGTACTTATTCTTTATCATCACCTTATTCATCTATCGATAATCAATGCACATCCGAAGGGAACCATCCATCATACGTATGAATAATATTGGTGCACCCTATAGAGACACGCTAGGACGGATAAAACCCTTTTCTAAAAGTTCCCTTAATTGCTCCTTAAGATCCTTTAACTCAGCCGAAGCCATTATATACGGGGAATAGATATAGGATGAGAGCATGTAACAAGATCTATACCAAAATCAATCTCCCTATCTGGAGAAATACCAAGAAGATCTTTAGGGAATACCTTGGGAAATTCATTCACCACCGAGAAAAGATTAAAGAAGGACCCTTTGAGTTAGAATCTTTAACTGGCACCAGATGATAGAGAAATACCTTAGAGATCAATCTATGAGCTCTATGATATGATATGAACCTCCTTTTAGAAAATAGGGAACCACCCTCCCACTCAATAACCAACTCATTAAGGAATTTAAACATGACTTCATGGGTCCAATAGTCTAATTCAAATAGATTCACCAAAGTATCTCAACCACCAATAGATACCGAACAACCCTATAGACTCTTTTAGAAATGACAGAGTCACCCACAGGGGTAGACACAGAAAAAGGGTCTAAAATACACTCGGACAAAAACAAAAATGCACAGCCACAAATGGAATCACCTAAGAGAGAGTAGACCCTTGATCAAATAATTAGTATACATTATAAGAAAGATTTTCAACATACCAGTAATGACATCAAGAGATGCCTTGAAGTACTGATAAGAATCAAGGGCATATAAGTGATTCCAGCTAGTGTCGATACCAGAAGTAGAAGCAGCACTCTTTGGTACTGGAGCTGATGAAGATGAAATAGGATCCTTATTGGCCCAGAAGCAACACTAGAAGGACAATCACTTTACATGTGGCCAATCTAACCACAACTACATCATCCATTTCTCCCCTTCTTACATTAAGAATGATACAATTGACTATAAAATCTACAAATAGGATATAATAGAGTAGATTGATCCCCACCGGCCCAAAATTAGGCACCCTATTCCCTATACGCCCAATCATAAATAGATAAACGATCACCCGACGTATTCAGGTAAGGAGTACTAGCCGTAGAGAAAGAACTGGAACTCCCATTTTTCTTCTTACGTAACTTTTCCCCATCTTTACCACTCATCTAATGGCCTGCACCCGAATCAAAAAATCTAAACTTCTTATTTTGCCTCTCACCAATTTTGGCATGCTTCTTCTTTTCTTTCTCAACCTGCTACATATACATCAAAAGCTGCGAAATATCCATATCCTTGTTCAACAAGGCCACCTTACTCTCTAGAATCATCTCAAGGGATAATATAAAAGCAAACTTATGCATTCTATCCCTCATGCTAGACACTGTCTCAGAAGCATACCTGGGCAACTAATAGAATTTCAAAGCATACTCCTTGACCGACATCCTATCTTGTCTTATATTTACAAATTCCTCCATTTTGCCTCCCTCAACTCCTGAGGAAAGAAGCAATTCAAAAAGGCACAAGAAAAGACATTTTATAGTGTAGAGTAAGCATCACTTCCCCTAGACTATTCCCACCCTTCGTACCACAGGTATTCCACATTCTTTAATTGGTAGGTAGCAAACTCCACACCTTCAACATCTGACACATGCATAATCTGAAAGATCTTCTCCATCTCATAAACAAAAGCTTGAGGATTCTGTTGAAGCTTAACACTAGAAATATTTAGGGGATTCAACCTAATGAATGGCCAACCCTTGTGGCCTCAGAAGATGAAGTAACAGAAGCACCATGCTTATATTGAGAATCTACCAACTAAGCCAATATATGAATAGACTAATAAAACTCAGTGTTCATCATATCTGCTTGAGGAGCTCAAGGAGGGCAAGAGGGAACTTGTGGAACTCTAGTAGGAAAATCAGAAACTAAAACCCTAGACTGGTTTAACATCCCATAAGGAGGGTGTATCCCATAAATATTGTCCTCGAGTGTGAGAAATAAATTCCCATAAGCTTCAAATCATCTGGGAGGCATGAGATGAGAATGTGAGCAAATGGGAATTAGAGGAATCCATGATCATAGATTTTGTGGCTCAAAATAGAATAACAAAAAAGAAAAACATTCCTAAATATTTCATAGCCTCTCTCTTATGAGTATGGTGTGCTACGTACCTATAAAGAGACCCTACTTGACATGAATATATGGACACCCAATTCACCATGAACTTAGGGTTCTGATACCAACTTTTTCATAACCCTAACCAGTGCATGGCTATGATGGGTATCTCAAGTCCCATATGGACCATAGATTAGCCCATTTACCTAAACTAGTCAGCTCAACAACATCAATTATCGGATAAATTCTAACCATATAATAAGATAGTATAAACTAAGACTAATATTTATTTATGAAATGTCTAAACCAATCACTGATAATCGGACAACCATCCATCACTGAGCCAATGCACCAAAAATAACACACCCAAGTTCATAGTAATCCAACAAAGCCTCTATAAATTACAAGTCAATAAAATATCAGGACATGCCCTCGATAGTAGCCAAAAAGAATGTCTAAATACATTCTAAGACACCGAATATAAAAATCATAAAAGAAAACCTTCTAAAGTATGGAAGCTTAATACTTCAATTTCAACCCACAAACAACTCTAACAACTGATCACTGCACAGGAAAAGTAGAAGAAGGTTTGGCACATGCATCGCATGGGGATATAACATTCAAAGATGGTTAGCAATTAGAGCGCTAGCATATAACTCATGGATAGAGGAATAAAATAGTACCATTATTAAAAACTAAATAATTTAATCATATGAAATCACATACATACATATATATATACATATCATGTCGGGATAGGGAATCGGGCTTAGCATGTATTTAAAAACCTCAACATAGGTTGTATAGCATAACTGTTGTATAATAAGGCACCCATAGGCTATATGGTCTTAGCTCTCCCCTAGATGGAAGGGACCTAGTGTGTGTATCTGCACAAATGAGAAATTATCCATATCAGTATTAACATTTGTGATGGACTCAAACCTCCCAGCATAATGAAGGTGACTTAAGAACCAATGTATACAATATGGGGGACTCAAACCTCATGTTTATATATTCATTCAGGGCACTCAAACCTCCTAGTCATATAAATACCCACACCGGCTAGCGTGGTTTCCACTGTTAGTCCTTCAGACTCCACTTTCACGGCCTGGCTACACATCCTACTTTAAAGCTCAATTTAAATATTCATTACATATGCACAACCCTTAATCCAATTATTACCAAAGTGATATCATTGGTATCTTCATACCAGCCCCACTTGTAAGTGTACAACATGCCATAACAATTATTTATCAACTTTGGGACTCGAACCCATTGTTTAATCAAAGACATCAATTTAATTCAACATTTAGGGACTCAAACCCATTTAGCAATTCAAACAAATTTATGGCCAACGATGCTTTAATAAAACCATTTACCAACCACTTGCATTATTAGGCCAATTTCTTAGTTTAAAACATAATTCAACATGTGACTAGATCATTCTCATAGGTAATTTCACAAACAGGTTGAGCGAATACCATTATCAATCCATTATTTAAGAAAAAACCATCAATCCATGACCCCTTAGTTTAATCCACAATTCCTAAGAACCCACATGTGCAAAATCATTAACTAAACATGTATAATCATAATTTAAGCCATGAAAAAATAATACTCAACATTATGCATTCAAACCCTCAACCATGGTTGTCAACGCCACAATTAATGATTAATGAATAATGTCTAAAACACATAATTTTCGTGAACTAACAATGAAGGAAGAGTCACATGCCTAACTTATAAAGATTCATAGACAGATTTTAATCCTTAAGCCTCTAGATGAACACTTTTAAGAAACCCTTGCCCAATCTCCCTTGGAATGTTTTTTAGAGTGTTTTATTCTTTCTAAGTATAAAATTAATGCTCAATAAGTGCTATAAGTCATGGGGTCTTAAGGGTTTTGGTGGGGAAATTTCCAAAATACCCTAAGCTTAAAAGTTGTGGAAAACTCATAGGTAGGTAGGAATTGACCCTTTAACTTGTCACTACATCATACGACTAGTAACATTAAGTCGTCACCAGAAAAAAAAGTTGGACACCATATTCTGTATAACATATGACTCCCTTGCCCAACTCATTACTAGAACATAAGACTAGAACCATCAAGTTATATCCAAGGTAGAACATCAAGCGCTAGACATTGGACAACATACGATTGGACCCTAAACCTCTCGTCATATTACCATACGACTTGTATGAAGTCTCTCATAACTAGGATAGAACTTGTCCAACAACACACTAACCAACATATGACAAGGGTCCCTAGACCGATCACTATATCATACAACTTGTGGTGTGAGTCATTTGAAGAAAAAAAAGTTCAAAACTCGAGGAATTTTCAAGGGTAAAATGTTAGGGGTGTTTATTTAGTAGTAGTACCTATGTTTCATAACTATGTAGACAATGTAGTTTATGAGCGGTCAACTGAAAGTTGAGAAATGACACTCTAATAAGGGTTTCCTACAATTAGAGCACTGACACCCCTTTGAGACATCAGTTTTGTGGATCCACGCCAGCCAGTATTAACACCCTTGGCATGCTACTAACACCCTTTTAACTGGGGTTACGGGTCGAACCCCAGTTATCTAAAATTGGGGAATGTCAGTTACATGTTAGCTCCTATAGTTTTTAATTTAGTATTTAGATTATGTTCAGTTCAGGTTTGCTTGACCAAGTGTTTATCAAATCAATTATTCAATTATTCATATTATTTTTTTACATATTTATACATGATCTTGCATTCGATTTTCATGTTCATTCATTCATGCGCAGTGTATATGTATCTTAAATAGTTTCCCATCTCACATACCAGTATATTCAATGTACTGACTGCATCTCTTTTGCTCTATGTTATCTTATAACATAGGTTCGGATGCTTAGTTCTCAGCTCACACTTAGTTTATTGTTGTGCCACTCAATTGCAGCATTAGTGAGTCCTAATCAGTCAAGGACTAGTTTTTTTATTAGTTATTCATCCTAATAGTTTTACTTCATGCTATTTTAGTTAGTCAGAGTTAGTTGGGGACCTATCCCAATAACTCATCATGTTTAGAGGCTTTTAGACAGTCAGACAGTAGTCATGTTTTTTAGTGATTTGTTTCAATTACCTTTTATATTGTTTTAATTATCAGATACTTTTAAACAACTTACGCATATTATTCTTTTACATTCTCTCACCATTCACATCTTATGCTATATCATGGGTTAGCTTGGATCACTCGTGACCTTAAGCACGTGGAATAGTCATGGGTCATGACAATCTTGGTATCAGAGCATAAGGTTTAATGTGTCCTAGGGTGTCTGAAAGTAGGGTTAAGTAGTGTCTATTTCATGGATGTGAAGAACTCCACACTTATAGGCAGAGTCAATGAAATGTTTTAGAAAGTCTTCCTTCTTCCAATACTCATGTCATCAGATGGAGCGTATGCTCTATCAAACTCCTTCTTCTAATTAATTATTTACCTTGTACAGATAATGCCTCCTAGAAAGACTAATGGAAGGATGAATGAGGACCATCCAACACCACCTACTCTTGAAGACCCTCTAAATAAGTATGTCTCTCACGCTTAATTTATAGATGCCTTCACATCACTAGCCCAATCTATGGCTGCCCAAAATAATAGAAAAGTTGTTTCCCCTATAAGCCCAGCAATGAATATGGAATAACTAGGATTTGAGATTTCACTTGATTAAATCCCCGGTGTTCTCTAGATCCATGTTTGAGGAGGATCCACATGAGTTTTTAGGCTATGTAAAGAATGTGACTGATATTATGGGCATTACCCCAAGCGAGAGTGCTGAGTGAGCTACTTACTAGTTACAGGGGGTGAATCACACCTGGGTTAAGCAATGGAAGGAGGATAGAGGTGTTGACATATGGCCTGTAGAGTAGGAGGAGTTTTCTATTAATTTTATAGATAGGTTCTTTCCACTCAAGATGAGAGAGGCCAAGTTACAAGAGTCCATTAATTTGAAGTTGGGTAATATGAGTGTGAGGGATTATTAAGTCAAGTTCACTCAGTAATCAAGATATGCTCCGACTATAGGGGTTGATTCTAGGGCCCAAATAAGAAAGGTCATATATGGTGTTTCGAGGCTATTATCAAAGAGTGTTGAACATCTATGTTGATTAAGAAGATGAAAATCTCTATGTTGATGGTTAATGCTCAGCAGATTGACAAGGAGAATCTCAAGAAAAGGGAAAGGGAGAATAAGAGGGAAAGAACTTATAGTTTTAACTTTTTCCAGCAGAGGTCAGATGGTGGGAATCATTCCCAGTTCCATCAGAAATCTCCAGCCCCTACCACATCTTTTGTTAGTGCTCTAGTGTCTAGGTTTTTAAAGGACACTCATAATACAGTTTTAGGATCTAAATCAAAGGGCAGTATAATAGTGGCCGCACTAACCTAGTCAAAAAAATATGTGGTAAAAAACACAAGGGTGAGTGCATGGATGAAAGTGATGCATATTTTAGATGTGTCAAGCTAAGACAAGGAATCAAGGATTTCCCAGTAGTTTCCCAGAGAGGTAAAGATCTTAGTCAATAGGGTCAAACTAGTTTCTCTTAAGTTCTAACAGGGGACCACCTCACGTGCCACTAGTGGACAGCATCAAAATTGACTCTATGCTTTTAAAATCAACATGATCAGGAAGGTTCTACTAATATTGTTCATGGTACGTTGAAAGTCTTTCACATTCATATATATGCATTATTAGACCCTGTGAGTACACTTTTTTTGTGATGCCCTATATACTAGTAGATTTAGGTGTCTGTTTTGAAAATCTTGTTAACCCTTCTGAGTGTCCCCTCCCATAGGTGTTCCATTATAGCCAGATGGGTGCACATAAATTTCTTAGTCACAGTATCCCAAAATGTTACCTTAGTCGATCTTGTAGAATTAGTGATAACCGATTTTGATGTCATTCTTGGCATGGGTTACATGCAATCTTGTTATGCCTCAGTTGACTGTAGAAATAGAATAGTCTAGTTTAAGTTACCTAATGAGCTAGTTATGGAATTGAAGGGTAGTACCTCAGTACCTATCGGTTGATTCATCTCATATCCTAAGGGAAGTAAGAGAATCTCAAAAGGATGTATCTACCATCTTGTCCGAGTCAAGGAATTATGTTTCGAAATTCCATGTCTTGAGTTAGTTTTAGTATTTAATGAGTTCTGAAACTATTTACTGAAGATCTACCGGTAATTCCTCCCTAGAGGGAAATTGGCTTTTGAATAGATATCCTCCTAGATACCCAGCCTATTTCAATTCCACCTTACCAAATGGCTCTAACTGAGCTTAAGGGTTTTGGATGAATGAATGTTCTTGAAGTTTTTATGGACTTGCTGAATAGATTGTTCAAACAGTACTTGGACATAATAATCATAGTCTTCATAGATGACATCCTCGTCTATTCTTATAGTGAAGGTAAGCATATATACCATTTGAGGATTGTTCTATAGACCCTTAAGAATTACCAATTATTTGCTAAGTTCAACAAGTGTGAATTTTGGTTTAAAATTAGTAGCTTTCCTTGGTCACATCATTTTTATGATAGCATTTAAGTTGATTATCAAAAGATCAAAACAGTAAGAAAGTGTCCTAGACCTATCTCTCCAAAAATATCAGAAGTTTCTTGGGTTTAGCCGGTTACTATAGATAGTTTTTTGAGGGATTTTCCTCTATTTCCTCTCCCATGACCAGACTAACTCAGAAGAAACTCTATTATTCCTGCTAGAAGAGTTTCCAGGAGTTGAAGATGCAACTCACTTTTTCTCCAGCTTTGACTCTTCTGAAGAGTTTTGATGGTTTCATAGTTAATTGTGATGCTTTCGTAGTGTTCTCGGTTGTGTTGATACAACAAGGCAAAATTATAGAATATGCCTCTAGACAGCTCAAACCATATGAAAAGAACTACTCGACTAATGATCTTGAGTTGGCAGCAGTTGTTTTTGACTTAATTATTTAGAGGAATTACCTTTATGGGGTCCATGTTTATATGTTTATTGATTACAAGGTCCTTTAGTATGTGTTCACTCAAAAATACCTAAATCTTCATAAGAGAAGGTGGTTAGAACTATTGAAATAATATGATATAATTGTTTTGTATCACCAGGGTAAGGCGAATTTTATGGCCGATGCCCTTAGTACATTGTATATTGGGAGTGGGTCTCACATGTAGGATAATAAGAAAAAGTTAGTCCGTGAGGTTCATCTGCTTGCTATACTGGGAGTTCGGTTTGTTGATTCATCCAAAGGTAGTGTTGTGTTGAATGGTTTAGAATCTTCCTTAATTGCAGAGGTGAAGGAAAAGAAAGACAGAGATCCTATTTTCGTTAAGTTTAAAAAGGCAGATCAGAACTAGAAGGTTGAGGTTTTCTCCCAAAGGAGAGATGGGGTACTTTGTTGTCAGGGAAAGTTATGTGTTCTGAATATGGATAATTTAAGGTAGTGTATGTTAGTAGAGGTGCATGGTTTGTGATATTCTATTGACCTAGGAGCCACTAAGATGTACCGAAATTTTCGGGAAGTCTATTGGTGGAATGGTATAAATAAGTATAAACTAGAATTCGGGGCTAAGTGCCAAATTGTTCAACGATGAAAGTTGAACACCAGAAGCCTAGTTGCATGCTTCAGTAACTAAGCATCCCTACTTGGAAGTGGGAAGTGGTGAATATGAACTTTGTTATAGGGTTACCTCATACTCATCATCATCTTGATTCAATTTGGGTCATTGTGGATCAGATGACCAAGTCTACTCATTCTTTCTAGTTAACTGTCATAAAAAGGGATAAACAGCCAAACTGTCTATGACATAACTAGACCAAAAAGTATCTTTCCTATCAGAAGAAGCAGGCTCACCACTTCAAGATAACTCATGAATAACTCTAACATCACCTATCATTTTGTAGGAAAAGTAGAAGTACATTCGGACGCTACATCGTAAGGGGATACAACATTTTGCAATTTTTAGTAGGGTGAGCACTAGGATGCAACTCAGGTAAGGGATAAAATAATGCCTAAATCAAATCCAATTTAAACCATGTGAACATCATCATATATATATAAATAAGATGTCGGGACAGGGAACAAGGTTTAGCATGATAACAAAATACTAGTCTTGACTATGTAGCTTAATCATCATAAAATGACACCCACGGGCTATATAGGCTCAACTCCCCATACTTAAAGAGACCTAGTGTGAGTTAGCCATATGAACCAGAGGTATAAAGGAAGAACATGGAATTACCCGACCCCACATAAATCCTAGATTCAAATATATTAATATTTTGAACTATGTACACAGTAATTAAGACCAACTTTTACGTCGACAAATGTGAGTTTTCAGTATCAGTACTCCAGGACTCACACCTTCTCGGCTTTGATATATAACTCCCCACTAAGCCCAATTGAAATAAGTTTCACATAACCCATTCATTAACTAATGAATTATACATTAAGGCACACCACAAGTATCGTCATACCATTTTGCTTGAAGCTTAAAATTATGCCATTACAATTCCATTAACTTGGGGGAGTACCGCAACCCCTTTGTTCATTAACTCAAGTTAGAGGAATGCCTCAATATCCTTAGACTTATAAAATCTAATAAAGGGAATGTCTCGACCCCTTTTGTTTATTAAATCATAATATAGCCAACAAGGACTTTAAAATCCATGTTCATTATTTATCCATTTATGCAATGCAATAGTATTAATGAGTAAGTCAAACCAAGTGATAATTCCACAATTCAAAGCCATTTACACAAGTGCATTGAGGGAACATAATTATTCAAAACCAATTCTAAATTCAAAACATTAATTTGTGGCAATGCCTTGACCCCCACTCCAATTCCCATACCCATGCATCCTATTAGATTCAAAAACATTCAATTCAAAGTATGAACAACTCAAAAAAACATGGGAAAATAATTCAAGGATCAACCATTCCAAAACCCACAACCCATATTCAATTCCATATAAATAAACCATTTAAAATATATGATTTTAGTTAAATAAGATTTTGAGAAGAGTAATATGGAAGAAAGTGTCACAACTAGAGATAGAGATCACCCTTGGTAGCTCAAATTGACCAACCTTAAGAACCCCTAGCTTGTTCTTGCTTTAGGGAGTTGAGAGAGTTTAAGTGTGTATTTGATGTGATAAAAAATAATAAATAACCCCTTCTTGGTGTTTTATTGATTTGGGTCTATGTATGGAAAAAGGGGAAATGACCAAAATAGACTTAATAAAAAACTAAAAATTAGCCTCCCAATCGCTATGGGTAACATGGCGACTCATAACAACAAGCTATGAGTTTTTCCTTAGACTTACAGTCTGAATAGTATCATGGGGAATGCATAGTGTTCTAACTATGAGTCATACCCTACAACTCGTACTGAGACTTTACGACTCATATAGTCTAGTCGTTGTTAAAGCAGAAATGTTTGGGCACCATACTAGTTAGGCAATGAAAAGCACTATACAACTCGTTTAGAGTCTAGATGACTCATTGAGTCTAGTCATACTTGAATAGACACCTTAGGCAACCTCACTGGTCATCATATGATTTACGGTCCTACAACCCGTATGGTGACCTCACGACTCATAAGGTAAGTCGTAGGTCAAGCAGTAAGGTTAAAACTCAAGGAAATTTCCAAGGACTTAAATTTTGGGTGATACATTAACACTTCAAACTCAGCCAAAGATTATGCTAAACTCTATCTCAGGGAGTTAGTAAAGTTACATGGAGTCTCATTGACCTTTATTTCAAATAGAGGCACCCAATTTAACTCTTATTTTTTGAAAGGTCTTAGAAGATTCATGGCAACCATGTTCACCTCAATACAACTTTTCACCCTCAAATAGATGGTCAGGAAAAGAGGACCATTTATACCATGGAAGACATATTGAGGGCTTATTTTATTGACTTTAAAGGTAGTTCAGATGATCTATTGCCTTTGATTGATTTTTCCTATAATAATAGCTATCACTCTAGTACTTTGATGTCTCCATTTGAAGCTCTTTATTATAGGAGGTGTAGATGTCATATTTGTTGGTTAGAGGTTGGTGAGGCTTCTAGATCGGTCTAGATTTGATACATGAGGTGATAGAGAAAGCTCAGCTAATTAGACAAAGACTAAAGGTAGCCCATAGTTGATAGAAATCCTATACAAATATGAGGAGAATGTAACTTGACTTTGATATTTGTGACTTGGTGTATTTGAAATTTTTCCCATAAAATGGATGAGGAGGTTTGGTAATAAAGGGAAGCTTTTTCCCCTCTATGTTGGCCCATATAGCATTTTGAGCCATTTTGGAAAGGTGGATTATGAGTTAGAGTAGCCTGTAGAGTTAGCATTAGTGCATCCAGTGTTTCAGTCTCTTTGCTTAATAAATACATTAGTGATCCAATTTCAGTAGTTCCTTTAGAGAATGTGTGAGTGAAAGATAGCCCCTCCTACGAAGAAGTCCTAGTTAAGATTCTTGATCATCTTATTTATAGGTTTAGAAATAAAGAAGTTGCCTTAGCGGAAGTTCTTTAGAGAAATAAGTTAGTTGAGGGAGCTACTTGGGAAGTAGAAGATGAAATGTGAGCCAAGTACCCCTATCTTTTCTCTATGAATCTAGTTCCATCTTGAGGTAATAGTTTCCTTAATTAATTAATTATTTTATTTCCATCTTATCCATCCATTTATTTTTATGTCATAGTATGAATTCATGAACTCAATTCAAGTCATGCATCATGTTTTAGATTCAGATATTTACTCATGATTCATCTCATAAGTTTTTAGGGCATGATATTAGATTTTCCTAGTATTCCAGTTCAAACTATTTCATTTGGGGATGAATGATCCCAAGGGGGACATATTATAATACCTAAAAATTTCAATATCTAGACTTTCAAAAGATAGGCCACTAAGTTAGATTTCCAACGCCGCAAGTCTCACCCTAATTTGATATCATGGAAAAAAGTTATGACAATTTTCCTTTACGTATCAATCAGTTGCCAGTGACTATGATTCACATGACGTCCTATAATAAGATGTTATGAGTCATTACAAGTAGTCATAACCATAACAAAAAGGACCATCAGATTAAGCCCAGTGGTTGCGACATCACTTCATGACTTGTAATCAGAGACTACGAGTCATTTGGAAGGACTCGTAGTCACAACATTATATAGTCAAAATATCCATGCTAGTGGTAATGAGTCCAGCAAACAACTCATAATCAGACATTACAAGTTGTTGTGTGTACCCGTAACCTGAACAGTAAGTTATCTAGAATCCAAGCCTTAGACTAAGACTCCACACAATGACTCATAGTCAGTCGTAATGAGTCATAAGGAGGGTAGTCACAGTCATTACAGAATGGACCCAATATCCAATGACCTTAGGTTATGACTCAAACCATGACTCGTACCTAGATGTGATGAGTCATGGGGTGAGTCGTGACGACTTGAACTAAAAATTCCTACATGTTTTAACAGGGGTTATTGGTGATTTCCACCCCTTCATAACCCAAACCCATATCATTTACCCTTATGCAAAATTAGTTATCAAGGGTAAATATTACACTAGCCTCTCGTAACCTAAAAAATCACTTCTATTAGTATAATAAAGCGATTCTCTTATTTCTCAGGGCAAACTAAAGTTTCTCAAGAACAACATAAACTTTAAGGATTTCTTCAAGGCTTCTGCACTCAGGTATGTGGGATTTTTTTAGTGGGTCCCTACCTCCCATTGAGTCTCAGGAACTTTCTTAATTTACAATCACAAACCCTTTTCTTTTTTATTAGGTTCAAAGTTAAACATAAGATTTATCAACTTTATCTTAGTTGTTATGGTCAAAAACCATGAAAATATGTTTCCCCATGAGAATTATTTTTCCATATGTTTTATAATGTCACTTGTCCATAACATGATCAATTATTGAAATATTGAGTACTCTTCATGATTTTGTATACCATTGTCAGTGTATTCCTTATCATGATCCACTGAATTAGTATGTTCTTGTGAGTTATGAAAATCCAATACCTATATATTCATGCATGTTATAGATTTTAGGTTACAAGTTATTCAGAGCGTGCTGGTATCACTAAATAAAAATATTATCATGTTGAGCATTTGTCAGTATAAGTCATGTTAAGCAATTTATCATCATCCGTGTTAATTTAGTAGGGAGTAAGACTTAGCACCGAGTGAATGCAGGGATGAAGTATCCCCCTCCAGTAGAGGACTGTAACTTTTAGTAGAAGTCCCTATGTTCTAGAACTACGTAACTAGTGTAGGTTATGAGGGGTCACCTTCCAGTTGAGGACTGACACCCTAATAAGAGTCACCCGCTAATAGAGGATGGATACCCTAGTCGTTTAGGACATTAGTTTAGTGGATCCATATCAGCTAGTATTAGTAACATTTGCTAGGTAAGAGCACCCTTCTAATTGGGGTTAGAGGTTGGACCCCAATTAACTCAGACTGGTGTATGTTGGTTACATGTTAGCTCCTATAGTTTCCACTTCAGTATTCATATTATGTTCATTTCAGGTTTGCTTGACCAAGTGTTCAGCATATCAGTATTTAGTTATTCATATTATTTCAGTACAAGTTTATACTTGGTCTTGCATTTGATTTTCATGTTCATGCATTCATTCTTAGTATATATGTATCATATCTAGCTTCCCATCTCACATACAATTACATTTAAATTACTGATTGCATACTCATTTTTAAGTTGTGTTGTCATATAACATAGGTTTGAATGCTCAGTTCCCAGTTTGCACTTAGTTCGTTCCTGTGCCACTCAACTGTAGCATTGGTAAGTCCTCATCAGTCGAAGACTAGTTATTTTATTAGTTATTCATCCTATTATTTTTTCCTCATTATATTTTAGTTAGTTTGTTGGAGACCTATCCCAACAACTCATTATGTTTAGAGGCTTTCAGATAGTATACATGTTTTCCAGTGATGTGTTTCAGCTACCTTTGATATTGTCTTGATAATCAGATACTTTTAAATTTCTTTTTCACAATATTTTGTTACCTTCTTTGAGCATTGACAGCTTGAGCCAATAAAAGGGGTTAGCTTGGGGTCACACATGACCTTAAGCACCCTGTTACGACCAAGGAGTAGTCTCGAGTAGTGACAGTTTTCTTTTTTGCTCGGGAGTTGTTTCCTAGTATGTCATTTTAACCTGTATATACCCTTTTCCATTTTTTAGTTAGTTTACACACTCTATATACATATAAACATATATTGGATTCCAGGATTAAATTTTGATCTTGGGGTTACTTTGTTCTTGATTTTTGTTGATAATCAGTTAAAGACTTTGGGTTTTATTCATTGATTATTGTGATTGCGTTTGAATGTCTTCAATTATGAATTCGTTTGATTATTTCACAACAATGAGCAGCTAAATCCCTTAGCTAGGGTTGTGGAAACCCGAATGTATTGACAAAGTGGAGGAATTACTAAGTTGTTCTGAGTTGATATTCTTGCATGTATTATGGTTACCTTCAGTTTAATAGCTTTCTTAGTAGTTGAAAATGTTATGATCCCACCTAGTATATCAATACTTACTTTATAAAAGGAGTAGATATTATGAAAAGATAATCACAAAATTATTTTGAAGATTAATTATCGATTTAGTCTAATCAACATCATCTACTTAAGATGGTTATCTTCCATCTAATAAATTTAAAACTCAAAAAGTAATAGTTAACTAAGATCTTGGATAAGGCTAGTAATGTGATATCTTGAGACTCAAAGGGTAAAGTATGAAATCTATTAATGAGTCCACAAAATAGTTGGTGGTACATTTATTATCAGATTTTGCATGCAAGATATCAGGTTTGTTCAACAAAGCACGATAAACATAATGAGTTGAGAAGATCGGAGGAATAAAGTTCTAATGTTCATTTCTGACTAATTACAACCAAAGTTGAGTTTTGTTACTTGTTAGAGATTACTACTACAAACCCCTATTTACTTTCAGTGCTTCCATTGATTCTTGCAAACTAGAGAGACAAGTCCACGTATTCACTGTGGGTTCGACCCCAACCTAAGTTTGGTTACTTTACTTGACAATGAACGCATTATCTTTAAATAGAGGTGTAGTTAGGAATTGATTAGTGATACCAAATCAATTTTAAGAGATACCCACAGTGAAAGTTAGGCATGAGTAAGTATTAATTGTTAATTTATATTTATCTTTTATGGTCGAAATAGTTTGAATATTGTTTTACATTTATTGAATTTCAATAACTTTCTATTTATGTTATATATTCTTGGATAGGGAGTCCTTCACACTTAATCTTTAGATTTCAAACTCATGCGCCTACATAATCAAGCCAACCAGAGTTTATTAGTGTAGACACAACTGTTGTTCCAAGAGAACCTCAAAGAAAGTTGCAAGTTGGGACTGGTAGAGGTTATGGTGAGGCTAGTAGAGGTCAAGTGCGGCTGGTAGAGGTCTAGGTAGGGCTAGTGGAAGACGTCAAGGTAGTACTAGTAGAAGTCAATTTGGTACTGGTAGAGGATTGGAAAGATATATGGCAAGTGTTGACATCAGTAAACATTTGATAATCCAAGTATTGGATGGCAACTTAGATCGTGCTACTAGATTCAGAATGTCGAATTTGGATTACTAGTGTGGTTGGTTTGATTAAGGGACCTTATATATGATCCGACCCTTTATTTGGAAAATAGTGAAAAGGGGTCCCGTGGGTCAGTATAGTGAAAATAATATTTTTTCAAAAAATTAACAACATTGATTTGAAATATCAAAATTAACCTAGTAGCATATGTGTTTATTTCTATTATCCCCGAATAAATCTAAAGTGTATATTTGGAGAATTTAAAAGCATGCAATATTAACAAAGTTGTTGATATCTGGTGTATGGTAGGTTTTTCTGCTCGAATGCAGGCCTCTGGTCATTAAAGTGGAGATGTAATTATCCCTTCATCATGATCAGAAGGTGGTGGCTGCAATCACAAAGTGCAAATGAGTCTTTCATCGCAAATGTGAAGAGGCTATTACGAATGTAAAGGCTAAATCATCGGCATTCATGAATGCGAAGTCTTGCCCATGAACACATAGTCTAATTTAAAGGCTTGGTCAGTGTTTACCCTTACAAATTCAAAAGGTTGAATGTGTTTAAGATGGATTGTCCACTGAATAGTATAAATGACTTATTTTAACGTTTTCCCTCTATTTTTAAACCTCAAGATTTGGATTTTGGGAGATTTTAAAATGAAAAGTTGGGTGTTTTATTGGTAAAGTTTAAAATGGATTTTTCTTTATTTTGGACCTTATATTAACCTATTTTTTCTTGGGTTTTCACCTATAGATTCCTATAACCTTCAGGAATGTATATTCCTTGTTTAACCTTTTCATTTTTCAAATCCATTTTGGTCCTAGTCAAAGTCTGGGAAATATGTGCTTATTTTTAAATTTTTTCTAACATGTAGATGTTATATTGAAAATTATAGTTGATTCTGAGGCCTTTTGTAAGGGTAAGGCTCCGTGTTGATGCACTTTAGGCTGGGTTTTCTTTATTTTGAGATATGTTATGGCTTAACTTCTTTTAGATTGAGTTGGATAGTGAATTAATAAGTAAAACATGCTCTGGGTTAGGGAGAATAACTATGGGGTGTATATTTCATGATCAATGTTATTATTGTGTGCCCATGTAGGACCTTCTATTATTTTGTTTTTGACTTTTGATATCTGAAATTGTGTGTTGCCCGTTTGCAAGCTTTACTTGACATCATTGGCTCTATCTTTTCATTTAAGTCCCTTCATTCTAGATATAATGCCCTTGTGGGGGCTTATTTTGATAATATAGGACTTACTTGAGCATTGGTTGCCTTATCGTGATAGAAATACCAAAGTTAGGGATTGATGTGATATTAATGATATTTTACATGCATATTTATTCTAAAGGAGCCTAATTGCAGTTGATAATCCTGGATTGTGGGGATATTGAGTTGATTTCTGGGATCACGTATATATATTTGTGTTGGATAGATTTGAATATCATACATATTGAGTTGAATGTAGGAATTACAACCTCATTCCACTCATATCATTCATGAGATACATGTCCATTGAGAAATACCATTTTTGAAAGAAAATAAGGCACTTTTAAGAAAAACCCCTCAATGAAAATGAGTCATTGAGATGAGTTGAGTTGAGATATAAGATAGAGTATGTGGGTTGTGAACCTTCCATGCATCCTACTTGGGGACTTCGAACTTAGTGGGTGAATACAAAAAGTCAATCGATGACTTTCATCACTCATCCTATTCTCATTGCATTTCCTTGTATTGGAACACATCTTTTACGATATCTTTAGTTTTCTTAATTTGTGTTTAGTTTCAGTTTTTCCTTTACATAATTCTTTGTTGTTTTTCATTTTTGTGTTTATAGATTAGAACTGTTAGTGTAGACGGTATGAACTACCATTTGGAACTTTTTTTCTTGTAGGTGGCATGCTCATAATTGTATTTTACTCATCTTTTCTTTTTTCTTTCTCAGTCATCCTAAAATACCTATTGGGTATAAGTGGACTGTACTCACCCCTAGTGTACCCTTTCGGAGTAGGTCCTAGTAGGAGAACCTTACATGGTTGTTGATTTTGGGCAAAGATTTTAGACTTTAAGGTACTAATTCTCTTTAGAACTTGGAGCTAATTCGGACATCATCTATCCCTACTTGCCTTTATTTATGATTCATAGATAGATTTGTATTTTTAGTTTTCCAAATATTGTATTAGATGTTCTTGCATTATAACACTAGGTTTAGGGTGATTTATCACATTTCTTTTAGACTTTTGCTATTATTATGACACCTGTACGCATCTGAATTCATTCAAAAAATCTTGGTTTGGGTTATATTATTGCCATTTTTTGTTGTTTCCTAATAAATTTGGGTGATTGACTTACTTATCAAGTCTGATACATGATAAATGCCATCATGACATTTTTTTGATCAGGAAAATGTGTATTAGAGTTTCCAAATTTATCAGTCTTATATGCATAAGAGAGAGATGTCTAGTAGAGTCTCATAGATCGATATATAGATACACGTATCTTTCTTCGAGAGTCTAAAGGATATCTGTAATGCCCCTAATTTGATACCTGGAATGCCACACAGTGCTCATGACATCGAAAGACCACAAGCTAACCCATGACTGATATTTGTACCTGAGCACTGCATGATATACTGTATAAATGTGGAATAAAAGGCTGAAAGGCCATAAGGTTCAAATATCTAATAAAACATAACATCTGGAAATATGGTATCAATACCAAAACAAAACTGAAATAATTGACTGAATATGATCTAGTGTGAAGCCTCTAAACTGTCTAAAAAGTGTGGAGTTAGTTGGGAGGGAGTTGATGGGACATTTCCCAACTAACTCCGAACTACCGAAATAATAAAGTAATAAAATAATCATGCTATCCTCGAATGATGAGGACTCACTGCTAGTCTAGTTGCTGAACGTATGATATACTAAGGATGCTCTAGAGCCCGTGCTTCTGAACCTATGGTATAAAACACCATAGCGCAAATGTGTCAGTACGATTGAATGCACTGGTATGCAAGTGAGGTAGGCTGAATGCAAGGGGTTTATATGCATGAACAATACTAACTGACTGAATAACATGAACATGAGAATACGTGAACTGTAACTAAGATCATGACATCACTGAATCTGAATATTGATAACATACGTTTTCGTATAACTGATATACTATTATCTGAATAACTGCGTCTGACATTCCTGTTTTTGATGGAACTAGCTGAGTTTTGTACTGAACTAGGTGACTATATCGGACAATCCTGAATTCTGTAGAACTATCTGAGTTTTATTACTGAGACTGAGACTGAGACTGTAACTGTGGGAAGTAGTCATCTAACCGACAGGCCCCAAATGAGATGATATAATTGAGTGGGGATCCAATCTGTAACACCAATTGGTCCATCGGTCCATCGGTATTAACTGTCGCACTTGGACAGAAGATGGGTTTACTTCCTTAGTTGTGATGACTTGGACGATGGTTCGTCGCTAGCTCGACGGTCCGTCGGCCTAACCGACACTTCTGGGTAGTTTTGACAGTTCTCTATTAAACATCCATAAATTGTTACTCCGATACCAGATTTGGACAAAATTAGTATTGTTGGAAAGCTAATTCAATTTTCCACATTATAAATAGTCTAAATTGGGGAAATTCTATATGATTTAATAATTCATAATTTAGGAAGTCATCACTAACTCTCATGGAGACTAGATTTGACTTAAAGAAAGTTTAGGGTATTACAATATCTCCCCCTTGGGAATATTTGTCCTCGAATGGGACTGGCTAGACTGGAAAATCTAATAGACTAATCTTAATTAAGGTACATGAACATTTGAACATGTCTATATGACTGGAACTTCTGATATACTAAAATCTCATACTGAATATGCATGTCTGATGCATGGATATGTGACAGATAGTCTTCATTAATGCATGACTGAAATTACTGAGAAGCTGAGTTTCTTATGATGGGAATGCATATATGATGCATGAATATGTGACTGACATGATATATGAACATATGACTAGATATGCACTTCCTTAGCAAGGATACATGGAACACTGGATAAACTGATGCTAGATCTAAAGGCAATTCGAGCTCATAAGATACTTTGCTGAAGCGACCGAGAATTTTGAAGGGACCGACATATCGAGGACTGAGTTTTCTCTTCTTGTTGAATCTCTTCACTCCTTTTATGAGAGAGATTTTCAAGTACACATAATCACCAATCTCAAACTCGAGATCCTTTCTCGCACGTTTGCGTACAATTTCAGTTGGCTCAGAGCTGTCTTGAGCTGTTATCTAATCAACTAAACTTTCTCTAAGGTGTCAAATCCCAAGTCAGGCCCTACTACTATGGCCTCATCCACTTTGAACCAACCGATTGGAGATCTGCACCTCCTACCGTAGAGAGCTTCAAATGTAGCCATCTGAATAAGGGAATGATAGTTGTTGTTGTATGGAAACTCAATCAAAGGAAAGTGGTCATCCTAACTCCCCTTGAAATCAATTGCACACGCCCTCAGCATATCTTCCAAGGTCTGAATGGTCCTTTTTTCTTGACCATCTGTCTGAGGATGAAAGGCTGAGGTGAACTTGGGTACCAAGACCTTTTTGGAATGTTTTCTAGAAGTGAGAGGTGAACTGGGTACCTCTATCTAAAATAATAGACAACGGAACACCGTACAATATGGAAAACTCCCTGATATAGAGTTTGGCATAATCCTCGGCTGAATAGAAGGTATGGACTGGAAGGAAATGAGCTGATTTGGTCATCCTGTCTACAATGACCCAGAATCAATCATGTTAATGATGAGTACGAGGAAAACCCATCACAATATCCATGTTCACTTCTTCCCACTTCCAAGTAGGAATACTAAATTCCCACATGGACACACTAGGCTTTTGATGCTCCATCTTAACCAGCTGACATATAGAGCAATTAGCCACGAACTCTGCAATATCTCTCTTTATCCCACTCCACCAATAGATCTCCCGAAAATCGTGGTACATCTTAGTGACCCCGGGATGAATAGAGTAGTGTGCACTATGCGCTTCTACAAGAATTCGTGGCCTCAAGTCATCTACACGTGGAACACACATACGACCCTAACAATAAAAAACACCACAAAACCTCTACCTTCTGATCTCTGACCGACTCTTTCAACTTAACAAGACTGGGATCTCTATCTTGCTTTTCTTTCACCTTGGATACTATAGATGATTCTGAACTGTTTTGAACCTACCTTCTGCTGAATCGACTAAGTAAACACCTAGTCGAGCAAGCTGATGGACTTCCTGAGCTAACTTCTTATTACTGTCCTCAACATGGGCAACACTACCCATAGATAGTCTACTGAGAGCATCGTCCACTACATTAGCCTTTCCTGGATGGTAAAGGACACTCATATCGTAATCTTTCAAGATCTTTAACCACCTTCTATGATGGAGGTTAAGATATTTCTGAGAGAATACATACGGAAGGCTCTTGTGATCTATAAACACATCTACATAAACACCGTACAAGTAATTGCTCAAATCTCGAAGGCAAAAACTACGATTGCTAACTCAAGATCATAAGTCGGATAATTCTTCTCATAGGGTTTAAGTTGTCTGGAAGCGTAGGCTATGACCTTAACATGCTACATAAGGACACAACCCAAACCTACTCTGGATGCATTACAGTACACTATTAATCCATCTGAACCGTCTAGAAGAGCTAAAACTGGGGCTGAGGTGAGTTTAGTCTTCAACTCCTGAAAACTCTTCTCGCATGAATTTGACCACTGAAACTGAACCTTCTTCTAAGTCAATCTATACATAGGGGATGCAATAAACAAAAATACTTCAACAAACCAATGGTAATAGCTAGCCAAACCCAAGAAACTACTGATATCTGATAGACAGATAGGTCTGGGCCAGTTTCTCACTGCTTCGGTCTTTTGAGGATCAACTCTAATGCCATCACCAGAGATGATATGACCAAGGAATGCTATTGACCTTAGCCTAAATCCACACTTACTGAGTTTGGCGAACAACTAATGATTTTTTAGAGTCTGCAATATTATTTTGAGATGGTCTGCATGATCACGCTCACTGCAAGAATAGACATAATATCATCTATAAAGATTATGATGAGCATGTCCAGGTACTTCTTGAACACACGGTTCATCAAATCCATGGAAACTTCTGGGACATTAGTAAGACCAAAGGACATGACTAAGTATTCAAAGTGACCATACCGAGTACAAAAAGCTATTTTTGGAATGTCATATTCTGACTCTGAGATTATGATAGCCTGATCTGTTGTCTATCTTAGAAAAATAGTTGGTACTCTGAAGTTGATCAAACAATTCATCAATTCTGGGAATTGGATACTTGTTCTTGATGGTGACTTTATTGAGCTGATGGTAGTCTATACACATTCTGAGAGAACCATATTTCTTGTGCACGAATAAGACTGGTGCGCCCCATGGGGACACACTGGGTCTGACGAATCCCTTATCTAGGAGATCCTTCAACTATTCTTTCAACTCTCTGAGTTCTGCTGGTGCCATTCTCTATGGCGGGATAGATATAGACTGAGTATCTAGAAGAAGATCAATGTCGAAGTTTATTTCCCTTTCGGGAGGAATTCCTGGAAGATCTTCGGGAAAGACATCTAAGTATTCATTCACTACTGGAACTGATCTAAGACTGGGAGTTTTGTAACTACAGTTCTTAACTTGAAAAAGATAATAGACATATCCCTTAGATATTATTTTCCATGCCCGAAGGTAGGAAATAAGCTGACCTCTGAAAATTGAAGTACTACCCTTCCCCTCTAGGACGGGTTCATTAGGGAACTGTAACTGGACAACTCTATTTCTGCATTCAACTAGGGAAAAGTAGGAATAAATCTAATCCATGCCGAGAATGACATAAAAATCAGTCATCTCTAATTTGACTAAGTCTGTTGAAGTGACTTTCTAAGATACCATAATCGGACAGTTCCTGTATACCTATCGGGCTATGATAGTTTTACCCACTTGAGTAGAGACTTAGAAGGGCTCTACTAGAATTTCAGGACTGACTCCAAAATCAACTACTATAGAAGGAGAAACAAAAGACAAAGAATCTCCTAGATCTAGCAAAGCGTAAACATATACATGAAAGATCTATCACATACCAGTAACCACATCAGGAAAATTTTTCTGATCCTATCGCGACTAAAGAGCATAGAGTCTGTTTGAACGTTGCCCACTGGTAGTATTTGAAGAGGTACCTTGTTGATTCAGGCGACAAAACTGAGATAGAGGGCGATTACGATGACCCTGAGGACCAGGCTGGGAACAATCTCTGACTCTGTGGATTGGCTTATCGCATCCAAAGAAAACGTCACTACTAGCTCTCCAAGTACCTTGATGGTTCTTACCACATGTCTGACAAAGAGGAACCTCGTCACTACTAGCTCTCCAAGTACCTTGATGGTTCTTACCACATGTCTGACAAAGAGGATAGGTTCGGGCACTGCTAACACTGCCCTGAGACTTAGATCCTGGTACCCTATCTATGTTGTCATCTATAAATTTTAGCACTAGAGTATTGGCTGAGGAAGGAGCTGGAACGAATAACTTTGGGCAGAATTTAGAATGACTTCCACCCTCTGACTTTGGCTGTGGAAAGTTGAAACTACCTATCCTTGATCCCTTGTTCTACTTCTCTCTCATCTTAAGCTTCTACTCTTCTATCTATTGAGCATAGATTATAAGCCTAGATATGTCTATCTCACTAATAAAAATTACAGATCTGCACCTATTGACCACACTTTCATTCACCCTAGAAACAAACTTACTCATCTTAGTCCAGCTGTCTGCCACTATATGAGGATCATATCTAGCTAATTGAGTAAACTTAAGTGAATACTCTTTGAATGTCATGCTTCCCTACCTGAGGTTGATAAAATCTAACACCTTAGCTTCTCTCAGCTCTAGGGGAAAGAATCTATCAAGAAAAGCAGTGGCAAACTCCTCCCACTATATAGGCCCTGTGTCACCTTCCCTCTCTGTTTTCTACTATTTGAACCATGTGTAAGCGACATCCTACAACTGATATGCAGCTAGCTCAGCACTCTCATTAGCAGTAACTCCCATGATATTTGTAACCTTCTAAACCTAATCAAGGAATTTCTGAGGGTCCTCGTGTGACTTAGACCCGTAAAAAGATGAAGGATTCATTAAGATAAAGTCCCAAATCCTAGCTACAGCACTATTGGCAACTGGGTTGGTTGGAACAGCAGCTGGTCGTTCATTCTGAGGACCGACTGAGTTAGCAAGAGTAGTGAATGCAACTCTGAACTCTGGATGAGAAACATATTCGTCCAAAGGGTCTTCTTGGATGAGCTGAGGGACTTACTGATTTTTGTTTCTTCTCTTGGGAGGTATGTTCTATAGAATAGAGGGAGAAACAAATTAGACTGAGAGTTAAATTTGATCTCATTCTCACAGGCACGACTTGATTACTGAAAGAAAGGAAATTGTTCCTAAAACATCTTATAGCCTCCTGTACATAAATGTGGCGCACAACACACCTATGCACAAGACTCTACTAGATGTGGCTTTCAGACATCCTAGGACACTATTGAACCTTAGGCTCTGATACCAAGTTTGTAAGGCCACAAATATGGTACCCAAAATACCACACGATACTCATGACTCTGAAGGACCACAAGCTAACCCATGACTGATATCTTTACCTGAGCATTGCATAATATACAGTATAAATGCAGAATAAAAGGCTGAAAGGCCATAAGGTTCAAATATATGATAAAACATAACATCTCAGAATACGGTAAATCAATACCAAAATAAAACTAAAATAACTGTCTGAACATGCTAGAGTTTGGAAGCCTCTAAAATGTCTAATAATTATAGAGTTGATGGGACATATCCCATGATAACTCCGAACTACTAAAATAATAAGTAATAAAATAATCATGCTATCCTCAAATGATGAGAACTCATTATTAGTCTGGCTGCTGAATGTCTGATCTAATAAGGATGCTCTGGAGCTCGTGCTTCTGAACTGATAGTATAAAATACCTTAGCACAAATGCGTCAGTATGATTAGATGTACTGGTGTGCAAGTGAAGTAGGATGAATGCAAGGGGTTTATATGCATAAAAAATACTAACTGGCTGAATAACATGAACGTTAGAATACATGGATGAATACGTGAACTATAACTAAGATCATGACATCACTAAATCTAAATACTGGTAAAATACATTTTTGTATAACTGATATACTATTATCTGAATGACTATGTCTGACAGTCCTATTTATGATGGAACTAGCTGAGTTTCGTACAGAATTGGGTAACTGTATCGGAAAGTCCTGAATTCTATAGAACTATCTGAGTTCTATTTCTAAGAATGTAACTGTGGGAAAGATTCATCTAAATGACATGCCCCAAATGATATAATATAATTGAGTTGGGGTCCAATCTATAACCCCAATTGGAAGGTGTCAATACCACGCCATTAGTAAGGACAAGCTGTGAGTAATCCCTCATCTAACGGGTACTCTAAGGAGAATGGTGGGACCCTTATCTAACAGTTTAAGCCACCTCACCTACCCTCATCTAGTAGGTTTGATGTCTCAACCTACACTAGCTACGTAGTTTTGGAGTGCAAGGATTGCTTATAAGAATCACACCTACGAATAATAGGTGATTTCCCATCCTTGGGCTCACTCGGTGCTAAATCATACTCCCATTTGAATAGACACTGAACATGATTAACTAAACTAAACTAGACTACATTCATTGAGTTCCGTTGACTAACGAAATATTACTGAGATCTGATAACTAACTGAGATTACTGAGTTTTCCTGAGTTATTTGACTGACTGAATTCTAATGAGTTCTGTAAATCACTGCGAATACTACGGATCTTGGCATAATTGATATTATCATAAAACTGACACTGGCTCTAGGCACACAACTAAATTTTTTGGTAAAGTACCCCCAGGACTCGAAAGCATGAAACTAATAAGACATGAAACTTCTTGACACATGACCAAAGTCAACAATTCATAGTTCAATCATTGGGGATTTTCATGAAGTATTCGCATGCTATAAGCTTACACATGAATAGGAATTCATGTAAACAGATCATAATTTCATAAGCCTAATAGCATGAGCATTACGTCAATCCATTACAAAGCAAAACAATAACATGGGAGTCATATCAAACATGAGGGAGAAACATGTATTCATCAACTTTGGTCACAAATGAGCCATAAGGCAAAATTTCTATTCTCTTAGACATTTTATCAAACACCTTGCATGCATATCTTTCGGCTTAGGCATGAATATTGAAATAATACTTCATGGCAACATTTTACACTTCCAACGCAAGAATTTCAACCACATACTAACATATTTTCATGATAGTCATTAAAGACTTCAACTTGGAAATCAAACACCAAAATAAACATGGATATAATTCAATTCATACCATGGAATCCAAAGTTTATATTTCAAATAGGGTTTCTTGAGCTTCATGGGTGAAAGGAATCCATGAATCAACAGTTGACATACATGGGTGGATGATTTCTTAAAGATTGGTGGAGGAAATCTTGAATTCTTTCCTTGGGATTAGAAACCCAGGGTTTCTTGTTATTGGGGATTGATCTTTGAGAGAAACCCTAATTTGGCGTTGTGGATAAATAAAGAAGTTATGAGCTCTAGTATGTTATAATTAGGGGTCAAAACGGGTGGAAAAATACCCAAATACCCATTTAAAAATGGCATAAAATTAATGATCAGAAGTGGTGATGGTTTGGATGACGTTTTGTCACTAGCTCGACGTCCGTTGGTCCTGACCATCGCACTTGGCCAAAACCTGAACTCCCTACCTCATCTGCGACGGTTTGGGCGATGGTCCGTCACTAGCTAGACGGTCCATCGGTCCTGACCGTCGCACATGGCCAGAAAATGGGTTCACTGCCTTAGTCACGATGGATTGGGCGATGGTCCATCGTTAGCTCGACAGTCCGTCGGCCTGACTGTTGCTTTTGGGCAATTCTAACAGTTCTCTATAAAACGTCCATAACTTTCTACTCTGATACTGGATTTGGACGAAATTAGTATCATTGGAAATATAATTCAATTTCTCACATGATAAAAAGTAGAAATTGGGGAAATTATATCTGATTTAAAAATTCATCATTTAGGAAGTCATCACTAACTCTTTTGGAGACTTGATTTGACTTAAAGAAAGTTCGGGGTATTACAATATCTCCCCCTTGGGAACATTCATCCTTGAATGGGACTAACTAGACTGGGAAAGATAATAGACTGATCTTACTTAAGGGACGTGAACATTTGAGCATGTCTATATGACTGAAACTTCTGATATACTAAAATCTCATACTGAATATGCATGTTTGATGAATGGATATGTGACGGATAGTCTTCATGAATGCATGACTAAAATTACTAAGAAGCTGAGTTTCTCATAATGAGAATGCATATATGATGCATGAATACGTGACTTACATGATACATGAACATATGACTAGATATGCAATGGTATTTGATACCAAGTTTATAACTGAAATCTGAACATCAAACTGAATAAGCTTAAGGAAAGCAAGTACCTTGGACTGAATCTGAGTTTTTATAGAAGAGGTGAGGATACTTGGTCCGTATTTCTACTTCTGCTTCCTAAGTAGCTCCCTCAACAAACTGATTCTGCCAAAGAACTTTGACTAGAGGGATTTCTTTGTTCCTCAGTCTATGAGTCTAGTAGTCAAGAATTTTGACTGGAATCTGTTCATAACAGAGGTTATTCTGAATGTCTAAGCCCTCTACCAGGACTACAATTACTGGGTCACCTATTCACGTCTTTAGAAAGAAGACATGGAACACTGGATGAACTGAGGATAGATCTAAAGGCAATTCAAGCTCATAAGCTACTTTGCCAAAAAGATTAAGAATTTTGAAGGGACCGACATATTGGGTACTGAGCTTCCTCTTCTTGTCGAACCTCTTCTCTCCCTTCATGGGAGAGATTTTCAAGTACACATAATCATTAATATCAAACTCGAGATCCTTTCTGTGCACGTCCGCGTATAATTTCTGTCGACTTTGAGGTGTCTTGAGTTGTTCTCTAATCAACTGAACTTTCTCTAAGGTTTCAAATACAAAGTCAGGCCCTACTACTGTGGCCTCACCCACTTTGAACCAATCGATTGGAGATCTGTACCTCCTACCATAGATAGCTTCAAATGGATCCATCTAAATACTAGATTGATAGTTGTTGTTGTATACAAACTCAATCAAAGTAAATTTTTCATCCCAAATTCCCTTGAAATCAATTGTACACGCCCTTAGCATATCTTCCAAGGTCTAAATGATGCTTTCTGCTTGACCATCTATTTGAGGATGAAAGGTTGTACTGAGGTAAACTTCGGTACCAAGACCCTTTTGGAATACTTTCCAGAAGTGAGGTGTATTGGGTACCTCTATCTGAAATAATAGACAATAGAACACCATGCAATCTAACCAACTCCCTGATATAGGGTTTGGCATAATCCTCGACTGAATAGGATGTCTGGACTGGAAGGATATGAGATGATTTGGTCATCCTGTCTACATTGACCCAGACTCAATCATGCTGATGACGAAGCATAACAATAATATGGGAGTCATATCAAACATAAGGGAGAAATATGGATTCATCAATTTTGGTCACAAATGAGTCATAAGCCAAAATTTCTATTCTCTTAGGCATTTTTATCAAATACCTTGCATGCATATCTTTAGGCTTAGGCATGAATATTGAAATAATACTTCATGGCAATATTTTACACTTCCAATGCAAGAATTTCAACCACATACTAACATATTTTCATGATAGTCATTAAAGACTTCAACTTGGAAATCAAACAACAACATAAACATAGATATAATTCAATTCATACCATGGAATCCAAAGTTTATATTTCAAATAGTTTTTCTTAAGCTTCATGGGTGAAAGGAATCCATGAATCAACACTTGACATACCTTGGTGGATGAGTTCTTGAATATTGGTGGAGGAAAGCTTGAATTCTTGCCTTGGGATTAGACACCTAGGGTTTCTTGTTCTTGGATATTAATCTTTGAGAGAAACCATAATTTGATGTTGTGCATGAATAAAGAAGTTATGAGTTCTGATTTGGTATAATTAGGGGTCAAAAGGGTGGAAAAAGATCAAATACCCTTTTAAAAATGGCTTAAAATTGTTGATCGGAAGTGGCGATGGTTTGGGCGACGGTCCGTCGCTATCTTGATGTTTTGTCGGTCCTAACCGTCACACTTGGACAGAACCTAAACTCCCATCCTCGTCTCCGATGATTTGGGCGATGGTCCGTTGCTATCTCAACGGTCCATCGGTCCTGACCGTCGCACTTGGCCAGAAGATGGGTTCACTGCGTTAGTCGCGATGGCTTGGGCAATGGTCCATCGCTATCTCGATGGTCCGTCGGCTTGACCATCGCTTCTAGGTAGTTGCGACAGTTCTCTATAAAACATCCATAAATGTTTACTCTTGATATTTTATTTGGATGAAACTAATATCATTGGAAAGCTAATTCAATTTCCCACATGATAAAAAGTCAAAATTGGGGAAATTCTATCTGATTTAAACATTAATCATTTGGGAAGTCATCACTAACTCTTCTGGAGACTAGATTTGACTTAAAGAAAGTTCTAGGTATTATAATATCTTTAGGGAAAAAACATTCATATTTTGATTACTTGCTGTGCATGTTGTTCTTACCAATTATTCTAAGTTTTACTCCAATCTTTGTTGTGCATTTGGTGAGGAAAAAATCTTGAGAGGCTAAGTTGTACTCAACTCTTTGTCGTGCATATGGTGAGGAACAAATCTCGAGAGGCTATGGATATCGAGCTAGCACGCTACAATGGATCCCAGACTAAAAAAAGAGACAGAGGTCATGGATGAACCAGAGGTAGAGGTCGGGCACAAGGATCTACACTATTTATAGGACGTCTAGGAAGGCCTCTCTCGATATTAAGGTTGATTATTCCATAGATGATATCAAATAGGAGATGCAGGGATATCCTAGGTCCCATATGGTTCAGTCGACACCCTAGTGCTTTAGGGTCTCTAGGTTTGTCTCTTGAATTATTTGGAGGGTGTTCCCTTTAGTATACCTAGTATTTCTTAAACTGTGATTGATGTTCCAATTTTAGCACTGACATATTCTTATGGTATTCATTCATTTGGGGTCCAAAAATCAATTATGGTACCCCCATGTATAGATTCATTGTCTACCAGACTCACTACTTCTCTAATTGTTTTGGGTACAACTTTGTCTTCTAATAATCAAAAGAGATTTGAGAATTTTGTTTTCTTGGGTCCTCCCAAGTTTGGCAGAGCTATTGGAGAGGATGCCTATGAGTTCTTGATTTATTGATAGGAGAATTACATAATATTAGATTCCTTAAGTCTTATGGAGTTTCTTAGGCTACCTATCATTTGATAGATATGGCTAAGGATTGGTTGAGGTGTTTGCTAGTTGTAGACCTTTAGGTTTGCTAGCTATGAATTAGACTCAGTTTTTCAAGGCCTTTTTAGAGAGATTTTGGTCTTATAGCTTGACAAATCGAATGCATGATAAGTTTGATCATTTGGAGCAGGGTCGAATTACTATTTTTTAATATGAGGCTCATTTTCACACCATATCTAGATATTCAGCTGCTAGCATCTGTACCAATTCTAAGAGGATTTAGAAGTTTGTGAAGGGGTTAGATGGTACATATCAGTTAGCTACTACCAAGACAGTAGATTCAAGGTATTCTTGATGTTGCCTAAATTACACCTCACAATAATATATAAACTAGTTGCTATCAAATATAGAACCCAACCAAGGTTGGGATCGAACCTACGTTTAATAGATTGAAATCTTAATCAATATCTAGGTCAAGGAAATTAATGACAATTTCCAATAAAAAAAGGGATTTGTAAGTAAATAATTAGTAGTAATACCTTTTTGATTTGATGGATTTGTAATCAGTGAGAGAAGCACTAGGATGTGATCCCCAATAACTCATAATGTTATAGGTTTGTCATACTTTGCAATATCTAGGTGTTCGATCAGTAGAATCAACAGGTTATGTATACGTAGAACAACTCCATGCTCTTGTCAAGGATATATCCTTACGTAAGTTTTCTCTTCTCCTGAGCCCGTGTTACTAACCCCTATTCTATATCACAGATAGTTATCCCATATTATTAGATCAAGCTATTAAATAAGGAAACATCCTTATGTAATTACTTATTCTTTTGTCCAGAATATAAATTAGGAAAGTTCTAATGTTGGCCACCATCAAAAAGCATTCATAACTATGGAAATAATCAATACATCTAAACACTAGTTAAAGATAACTCAACCCTACTTTGTTAATCCATCATGATTCTCACCTCCCTATTTGTTGTGCTTAGGTACTGAAAATTGCAACAACATAATAAGTATTCATAGAAGAAAACATAATTATGACTTACAATAATAAGAAAAACTCCAAAATATCTCATTGAATTAAACACTAAAAATCAATGGTTTTACTTACAAAAACTATAATATGTCTTGTAAGTTATAATAGAATGTAAAATTTTAAAATAAAACAAATAAGAGTATTTACAGACAATTTAACGAATGCTTTTCTTAACAAAACATGAAATCTAGATGGTCCCAATGAATGAGTTGAAGGTACGATCTTGGTTAGATATCACAATCGTCCTTTGGAGCTAGTTGTTTCATTTGGGACTTTGGCATCTTCCGTTCTTCATTGGTACAATTGTCATTATGACTATGTGTCATAAACATACGACCTTACAAGGTGGTCGATTGATTATCTTCCAATCCAACTTCTACAAACTCTATTTCTGTCCTTCAGTCCCACACTTCCATGTATGAATATTACTTTTGCAAACGTTCATGGGAACACTTTGTCTGATCCTGTTTTCCCTTAACTTCTACATGCATTTTTCCGTGGCCTCTTATCCATGATCAGAACGTATGATCATATGATCGTATAATCAATGTATTATTATGGGCTCTTCTCATTTGACAAATATATGAGAGTCACTTCACTGATTTTTCTGAGGTCCATTTAAGTGTGGTTAGATCCCATGGTCATGGTAATGGTCGTTTGATTTCCTTTTTAGTCCAAAAATTAGCACTCCACTCTTTGAGATCCGTTTGACCTAAATATACCTAAAATCCATTATATCCACTTAGAGATGTCATTGTACTTGCAAATATTCACCCTTTTAAGTGTCTCAGGTGTCGTAATTTCACAACACATAAATACCCTTAACTTAGAACGTTATCATGTCCTCAGGAAAACAAAATAACCTATACTATAAAGACACTTAACTTAGAGAAACCCAACAATACTATGACATAAAAGTTTAACAAACATAAATTTTCATCATGCGTAAACCAAAACATAGTTCCATACCTTATCATTCAAAAATAAACATGTGCAGTGTATCCTCAAACCAAAAACCATAATACAAAGGGATAAAGACATGTCATTAAATTATCATCAAACAACTCAACACATTAGACAAATGACACTACATAAACAAGCAACAACTAGAATATATTCCTTATTCCCTCTCAACAAAGAAGTCCCAACACTCAATATATGCTATGTCCATTAAGAACGTGGCTTCCTCAAATCTCTCACTCTTATAGGGAAGTCGGGACATGTGCATGTGGTACCATAGGTTTGCCATTATTTACTATGCTTTATCTTTCAAACTGTTAGAAATTAGGATCATTATAGGACTTTAATGGCTTGTATTGTAGGCTTTAGGATAGGTATGGTACATATGGTAAAATGATTAATCCTCTTTGAAAATACACTATATTTGGCCTCCACTTTGTTTACCTTATTTAATTTCTTTCCCTTCCTCACTCTTTCAAATTTGTGGATTTCGGGTGAAATTTTATTTTCTCAATTTCACTTTTTTTTATTCTCCTTCTTTTCTTTTTCTCCATGCCACACTCGAGCCTTTTTTCTTTTCACCACAAATCCTTAAAACCAATCATTTGTGCACCCTTACGCTAGTCATCCTCAACTTAGGCAATTTTCCCGAGTTGAGGTATACAGTGTTCAAGGAGGCATTAGGGGCAGAGTAGGTTCATTGTTTCAGTTTTTAGTATACTATTATAGAAATGGCCTATGATTCTTTTCAAAACTTCTCCCTACGAATTTAGTGAGACTAACCAGGCAAGTTCTAGACCATACGCACACGCCGACTAAGTAAACCTTTATACACTCTTGGCTTAGGCTACTAATTTAGTCATTACATATTTAATTATTGGAAGGTCAGGCCAAGTTATCATACTAACAATACTTATGTCATGACGATATTCAAACAATGGTTATAGTTCAAGTAAGAACACACAGTACACAAAAAAAAAATTGGGGGGGGGGGGGTTATAATTTTAACAAGTGAGAAAATAATTTGCTTGCTCTTCATTATATTTGACTGCACAGTTTTCTCAATTTTCTCTAAGTTATACATAAGATACAAAATAACAAGAAAACATAAATAAACACCTAAACATGTTGATTCTAACTAAGAGAGCATAGACACGGGAAAAGAATACATGACAACATAAACCCTTGATTATGGTACACCCCCGCGACCAACTTAGAAATCATTAAATATCCCCACTGCATAAAATTATGGAAAATAAAAAATTGGGACAAGGAAAATACCTGGGTGAACTAGATGCATGTCGTACTCTGATGAATTAGAGTCAGAGATAGGAACCCTCTATCATCTACACTGGGGCACTCTCAAATATATGGGAACCAATGGTGGTAGATGAACTCAACATCAAAAGTGTTGGGGAAATCTATGTAGACACTAAACTCAACTGAACCAACTCAATCATATCTGGTATCTCTACTCCCTCCAGAATCCACAGCTAAAAGGTTTGTGTAATTTTCTTTGACTTTATCTTCCTCTTCTTCTCACTTTTATACTTTATATTCTCTCTTCCATCATCTGTAGACATTTTCTTCTGGGGAGACAAATCATCACCCTTTTCCATAGTGTCAAAATCCTCCATCTCAAACACCATAAGTCAGCTATTAAAATATGGGACCATAGAGTCCACATCAGCAATAAGCTCCACCAAATATGGGATAGTGACTAGTAGAGGAGGTGAAACCAAAATGATCCGCTCAATAAGAACCTTGACTGTCTTTTTCATAGTCAAGTAAGAAGTAATGGACCTTATATTAGGATCTTGGACCTCAACAACCTTAGCCGATATTTTTCTATCAAACCTATTAATATGGTTCTGAACCACTCATAACACCTCTTTTATCTTATTAGCTACATAAGGTATGACCTCTACTTCTAACTTTCTAATTCGAGCATTATGTAACACTTGTATCCTCAAGATTTGATTTAGCTAAGAAATTTGTATCGATATGTAACCAATAGGAGCATGAGTATAGATACCCAATGGTGTTTTTGCTGACTGTGTTTAGGATGATGTTGCACTGACTTCTGACACAGGGATATCACTAGCCGGGGCTCCTCCCGCTACATCGGGTATCTCTACACCTTGGGTTAGGGATGTAGGGTTCCTTAATGTCATGAACAAAAAATAAAGATCATAATGGAACGTATCACGGCTAAGCCTTAATAAGTAAGCAAATCGCCCAAATTGATAAGTAAGCTAATAACCAAAATTTATAAGATAAAATAATACCACAATTCCTAAGGAGAGAGTTCTGAAGGAAAGTCAAACCCATAACAATACAATAATAGCATAAGTCTGAATAAAGATACCATAAACCATCCAAAAACCTAGTGTCATAGTGTAAGAACAATCTAAATATAATTGAATCAAAAAACTACAAATTTGTCTCTAAATATAAAATAATGACATCATTGTATTGGAAGAGGTCTAATGTTGACTTTAAATGCATAGAGCGGTCATAACCTCCAAAGATTCAATAACCAACCATATGATCTCAGATGTCGAATGATTCACTCATTCCTCGATTTGTACCGAAAGAGCAAAATAGAGGTGAGTATAGTATAAAAAGTAGAAAATATGGTATAAAAAAACACTATAAGCACGTCACCTACAATTAGAAAATTTCCTAAATGGTATCTGATACAATCTTCATAACGTTCTAAATATAGCACATAGACAAATAAATAGGTACATACAAGACACAGATTATATGTGTAATGAATAACGCACAAAAGTAACAATAAAAATGCATGATTTATGAAATGAAATGATGGTGACGATCCAAATGATATATGATTAAGGTTATCGTATAACCTCCATATACACCTACCGAGACTCAACGCTTCTAGGTAGGACCCATGGAGAGTTGACAATCTTTATAATTTCTTAATACACAATTCCAATCCCAATATACATATCTCATTTCCAACTCATGAACAATGGCAGAGGGTTTTGTAAAAGTGTCACTTTCTTATAAAAAAATGTTTTTCTCAATGTACCAGTGTCACATTTTTATAAAAAATTATGTTTTCTCACTGTACCAATGTCTCATGAATGTATGTATGATATGAGTATGTAATGCTCACAACCAAACCAGTATAAATATCTGAAAATCCATCAAATAAATATATGTATACATGAGCTCAGAATCTACTCAATATGTCATCCATCCATAATTCATAAGAAATGTAAAATTGGAATAGATATGCATGTAAGACATCAAAAATACCATATTTACGCCATCTTGGGTAATTTTATCATAAATGGAGAAACCAATACATATACGAGATTAATAACATCCGATAAATCCTCCTACGCAGGCACAGAACAGTAGTAATGGGATTTCCATGATTGACTACTCATACCCACAGCATACTATTATGTATATATTAGTTATTCAACACAGTCTGAACAAATTTAAGCTTTGACCTACATTGTGACGTCAAAAACTTAGCCTTAATATCTTTAACACAAAGTTTTCCCCCCTTGTAAAGCTTCAAAATTAATTAAAAAATACAAATATATAATCTACGTGTTCAAAAAAAGAAAATGATACTCATATTGCCTATTTTCAAGTTGGGGTCAAAATGGACTCCTGATATGGGTTTTTGGAATAAAACATTAAAATGGGAATTTTTATTTAGAAAATCCTTACTCGTGACTAAAGGACTCCATAGGAGAAAACTCGATAGAAAATAGGTTAAAAAATAGCTTTAAATTGAAGAAATATCGTTTTAGGCCTTTCAAGCCAAATAACCCTAAATCCCAATTATAATTCCTCATAAAAAGGATTTTAAACAATATACTCAAAGTAAAATAATTGAAATAGTGATTTGGAGCTTACCTGTCTTGACACAAGACTACCTCTAGTCGTAACCCGGTGCTTATAGTCACAATTGTCCCCAATCTAACCTATGGTCTAATACCTTTTATGAGCACCGACTAAAATCATAAGATACTATGTGAAAGATAACAAAAAAATTGATAATAAATGATACTAAAAATAATACCAGTCATGTCTCAATGTTTTATAAAACAAAAACAAATATCTGACTGTCTGAAAGCTTCTAAAACATGAGGAGATGATACGAAAATCCCCCAACTAACTCTAACTGACTAAATTAAATAAGATACAAAAAATAAGAATTGATAAACAATCTGCAAAGGATAAGGACTCACCACATCTTCTATTGAGTGGCATGGGAATGGACTCGGTGTGATATAGGAATATAACATCTAAACCTATATTATAAGACAATATAACACAAAGGAAAATATATGATCAGTACTTTAATAACTAAGCATGTGAGATGAGAAAGCTAACTGGTATAACACCGTATGAATGCATGAATAGGTAAACTCAATGCAGGATCAAGTTTAACATGTGATAAATAAAATGGATAATTGGATAACTAAATACGAGGTCAAGCATATATGGGATAAAAAATAAACTAAATATATAAATAATACTAAAATGCAGACGGTGGGAGATAACTACAACTGACTTAATCCAATCTGAGAAAAATCAGGATCCAACTAGTAGCCCCAATTGGATAGGTGCTAGTACCTTGCCAAGGGTACCAACACTGACTTGCGTAGATCCACTAAACTAATGTCCCAAAGGACTAGGGTTTCAGTCCCTTACTGGTGGGTGACCCTTCATAACTTATTGTGGAAAAATAGATTTGGAACTTAGGACTTCAAATAAAGGTCTCAGTTCTCAACTAGCGAGTGATCCTTCATCCTTAAGTTTGCTCGGTATTAAGTACTACTCCCAACTGAATTAACACTGATAACTGATATATACTCAACATGATCTGATAACTAATATATGCTCAAATTTGTAATATTCTAAATTTAACAACATAAGCATAATCTGAATAACTTGAATCCTAAAAAACTATAACACACATGAGTACCTAGGTATGGGGTATTCCTAACCCACCAACACTGACTATTGCAAATTGATCATGGCAATTATAAAACAAACCATTGTATGGAAAATCATAAATAACACTCAGTATTTAAATAATGGGTCATGATGTTGAAATTTGCATTATCAAACATATGGAAACACAATTCTCATGAGGTAACATATTTTCATGGTTCATAATCAAAACATCTAAGAGAAAATTTATAAAATTCATGGTTAACTTGGAATCTCATAAAAGAGAAAGAGTTTTACACTTGTAAACTTAGGGAGTTCTTGGAACTCAATCGGTGTAAGGAACCCATTGATGAAATTCCACATACCTAAAAGTGGAAGCCTTGGAGATATCCTTAGAATTTATCTTGTTCTTGAGAAACCTTAGTTTGCTTTGAGGAAGAAGAAAAAATCCCCTTTTGATTTCTCTGGGTGGAAAAATATGATTTTATTATGTATTGGGGATTTTGGGTGTTTTATACCACCTCTTGGGAAACCTAAACGATGTGGGTTCGGCCTTTAAAAGAGAGTGCAAAGAATTAAAAATCCCTAAGAATACAGCAGTAAAACCTGTACCCAGTCATTACGACTCACCTCATGACTCGTTTTGACTGGTCACGAGTCATGCTCTTAGTAGTATGACTATGACTCACCTCCTAATGACTTATTACAACTGACTACGAGTCATTGGGTAGAGTCGTAGTCTGAGGCTTGATTTTTGGATCGTTAATTGTTCAGGTGATGAGTCCCTCCTAGCGACTCATTGTTACTGGTAATGAGTCATGGGGTAGGGTCGTCATCACTAATCTTAAAATTTAGAACCATTTTATTGAAACAAAAACTCCCCATAATGACTTGTTATATCTGGTCATAGGTCATTACTGAGTTGTAGTCAATAGCAGCAGACAGAATCTTGGGGAAAAATTAGAATAAATTTTTTCCACAATATATAATTTAGGCGATACTTATGGTGTGGGAAAGACAAATTGTTTGAAAATCTTTTGATAGGTCTATATATTAAAATTTTGGGGTTTTACGATATCTCTTCCTTAGGATTATTCATCCTCAAATGAAACTGTCTAAGCTGGAAAACTAGGAAAAACTGAGATCATGCACTGAACCCTTATCAGTTGAATCATGACTTAATATTTGAACCTGTTACCTATGCATGGACTTAACTAAAGTCATGAATGCATGTTATGACATGAGGATGGGTGGATAGCTGAGATAGACATAAAAGGATTAATTAATTAAGGAATTCCTTACCTCGAGATAAATCTAAGTTGGACAAAAAGAGATAGGGGTACTTGGCTCTCATATCAGCCTCTCCCTCCCAAGTAGCTCCCTCAACTGACTGATTCCTTTACATAACCATTACTAAGGCAACATCTTTATTCCTCAACTTACAAATCTGGCAATCAAGGATCTCAACTGGACTTCCTCATAAGAGAGTCTATCTTCCACGCACACACTTTATAAAGGAACTACCAAAAATTGGTCACCTATGCATTTCTTCAACAAAGAGACATGAAAAACTAGATGCACGATGCTAAATCTATAGGCAAGTCTAACTTATATGCCACCTTAATGGCCCAAAATCTAATATGGGCCAACATAGCGGGGACTGAGCTTCTCGTTCTTACCAAACCACTTCACCCTTTTCATGGGAAAAAATCTTAAGTAAACAAAATCCCCAACTTTGAATTCCATCTCTCTCCTCCTTACATCAACATTAGATTTCGAACGACTATAGTCTGTCTTCAATCTTTCCCTACTTAGGTGAACGTTGTCCATCACCGCATGCACCAAATCTAGCCCTATCAAGGTAGACTCACAACCTTGAACCCACCAATGGGAGATCTACACCTCCTACCATAAAGAGCTTCATATGATGCCATCTAAATTTTGGAGTGATAAATTTTATTATTAGCAAACTCAATCAATGGAAAGTGATCATCCCAACTACCTTTGAAACCAAGTAGACATACTCTCAATATGTCCTTTAAGGTTTGAATTGTCCTCTTTGCCTGGCCATCTATGTCCGGGTTAAAAGTTATACTGAGATGAACTTGGGTACCAAGACCTTTCTGAAAAGATCACCAAAACTGAAAGGTAAACTAGGTACCCTTATCTAAAATTATGGTCAACGGGACACGATGTAAATTAATCAACTCCCTAAGATAGAGTCTAGTATAATTCTCAACTAAATATGAGGTATTAACTGGTAACAAATGAGAAAACTTAGCAATTCCGTCTACAACAAACCAAATAGAATCATACTGATGTCGCATACGTGGAAACCATGTAATGAAGTCCATATTCACCACTTACCACATCCGAGTGGGGATATTGCATTCCTAAAATGTACCACTAGGTCTCTGGTGCTCAACCTTAACCTAGCAAACAATTGGAACACTTATCCATGGATTCCACAATATCCTTCTTCATACCATTCCACCAATAGATTTCGCGCAAGTCACGGTATATCTTAGTGGCTCCTAGGTGAATAGAATATCAAATATTGTGAGACTCTGCTAGCATCTGATATCTCAAATAATCCACATCTGACACACAGAACCTACCCTAACAACGAATAACACCATCTACCCTTGGGAGAAAATCTCAACTTTCTAATTCTGAACTGCCTCCTTCAACTTAAACAAAATAGGATCTCTATCTGTTTTTCCTTTACTTCGGCAACCATCAAAGATTTCAAACCATTCTAAACCAATATACTATCTTCGACCGAATAAACCAACCGAACTCCCAACCTAGACAGTTGATGAACCGCGCAAACTAACTATTTCATTTCATCCTCAAGATGAGCAATACTCACCATATATTATATAGTCTCTAAGGGCATCGTCCATCACATTGGACTTACCCTGGTGATACAAGACATTCATATCATAATCTTTCCATAGCTCCAACCACCTTCTTTGACAATGATTTAGATCTTTCTGGGTGAACACATATTGTATACTCTTGTGATCAGTAAACACAGAAATATGGACCCCATACAAGTAATACCTCAAAAACTATGAGGGAAAAACAACTGCATCCAGTTCGAGGTCATGAGTCGGATAAATCTTTTCATAGCGTTTGAGCTGTTGAGAGGCATAGGCTATGACGTTGCCTCGTTGCATCAACACACAACCCAAGAAAACTTTGGAAGAATCATAATAAAATACGAAACCATCTGAACATTATGGTAGAGTCAAAACAGAGGCAGAAGTGAGCCGAGTTTTCAACTCCTGAAAACCCTTCTCACAATAATTGGACCACTGAAATTTGACTTTCTTCTAAGTTAGTATGGAAATGGGAGAGGCAATAGAGGAAAATCCTTCGACAAACCATCTATTGTAACTAGTTAAAACTAAGAAACACCTGATATCTGATGGAGAGATGTGTCTAACCTAGTTCCTTACTGCTTTCTTCTTTTGTGAATTAACTTGAATGCCTTCACCAGATATAATGTGACCAAGGAAAGTTATTAATTTCATCTAAAATTAACACTTGCTAAACTTAGCGAATAATTGGTGATCATTAAGGGTTTGCAAAACAATCCTCAAATGGTATGCATGCTCACCTTCACTATGAGAATACATAAGGATGTCATTTATGAAGACTATGATGAACACATTCAAGTACTGCTTCAATACACTATTTATCAAGTCAATAAAAGTTGCAGGAGCATATGTTAATCCGAAAGATAAAACTAAAAACTTAAAATAACCATACCGAGTTTAGAAAGCTATTTTTGGGATTTCACAATCACTGACTTTAAGCTGATGATAGCCAAATCTGAGGTCAATCTTAGTGAAACAAGTTGCACTACTAGAAATTAGCCCTATAGCAACGGTTTAAAACTGTTGCAATAGATAAAAAAACCATTGACATAGATCTACTACAATAGTTAGGCAGGCGTTGCGTATATGAGCGTTGGGATAGGTCTATCGCAACGGTTATTGCAATGGTTACGACAACTGTTGCAATAAATAGATCAATTGCAATGGTTTTCCTAACCTCCTATCGCGACGCTTTGTATCGTCTATAGTAACGGTTAAGAACCATTGCAATACATTATATTGCAATGATGGAAAAGAGTTGCAATAACCCTATTGTAATAACTTTCGGATATCTATTGCAATGCTTATTGATCTTTTGCAACGGTTTTTAACTACCTATTGCAACTCTTTCTGACACCTATTGCAACAGTTTTTTAGGTCTTTTGCAACATTTAATTAGCTATTGCAACTATTTTTGCTACCTATTCCAACTACTTCAAATACCATTAACAGTTCAAATACCAATTGAAATAAATATACACACATCACAACAAAATCTTTCATTAATAATAATCCATAATCTAAACCCAAAAGAAAAATGTTAAAGTCAAATGATTGTTAGTTTTCCGACAAATTCGAGTGGCGATAAGTTTCACAAAATTCAAAATAAAAAAGATCGATATTAAAGCCTCTATCAACAATTCAAATAACTTGTTAATTTCTTCATCACTTCTTTCTTCATCTCCTTCATGATTTTGGACACCTATAAAAATGAAGAAATAATTTTAATTAATTAGCACTTAAATGAAAACATGTTTAATTTAATTTAGAACATAGGAAGGACAACTACAAAAAGAACAAAGAAGGTGGGCAATTGTGTATAATACCATAACGAGCAAGGAAACAAAAAAAAAAATAAACAACGCTCTTCAGTCACAAAGACTTCAAAAGAGAATCTTGGAGAATAAAGACTAACATATAACACCAACAAATAACAGCACCCTTATAGGATATCAATGAAATAAAGCACCTCATAGCTTCACAAGTGACAAAATAGCACAATGGTTCATTTTTTATAACTTCTATAAGATCAACATAATTGTTATAGTAATTTCTATCGTCAAAATTATCCGTTAACTATTTTGACTCTCATCATAGTAAACTCTTCCCGGGTAAGAACATCAGCTTGAACAACCAGGAAAACAACCTATAGTGTTATATAACTATAGAAAAATAACCAGGTTCCCAGTCTGTTCTCGTGGTTCATCTCATGCACTATACTCTTATCTTGCATTTGGCGTTATGAATACAACATGTTGAATTAGAACATCTAAATATATGAATGCCAAGTGTATGGCAGGATAATTTTCAGGGAAAAAACAGAAGGATTTGGGCCATATCTAATAAAGCAAAAGTAAACCACATCAAATGATCATGTTAGTGGATGTCATGTATGGTACATCCACACTTTTTATGTCAGCACAGGAATGAAATGCAATATGATAAACTGTCAATTCCTTATTTAAAAATCCACCAAGCCAAAAAATATACTCATGGATCTTACAAGAATGTCACTAAGTGCTTCAACTGCTGACCAACCGTTGGTTTGCTCAAATAGCTCAATAATCTACTCCAGGAAATAACAAAATCAAATAAGCTAAGATATTATAAAAATTGAAAACTTGTATAAACACATGGACGCACTAGTTGCTCGCCTAGGAAGCTAGATCATCCGTGATAGGTTCCTTATTCTTGTGAGCCGCTATAAGCCCAGCATAGCAGAATTTATTTAGACCAAGACCAACAGTAGTTATGTCCCGAACAATTGCATACCTGCATATTGGAAGGGCAGCCAACCAGATGCCGGAGTACACAAAATTATGAATCCAGAAGAAAGCAAACCACATAACATCATGTTTCAGAAAGATTGGATGAAATATGATGCTTAAACATTAACATTTAGTGTGGAGAAGTTTTGACTGCATGGAAACTTTAAGGCTCTAAATTAAGTATGCACTCTTATTCCCAGAACGTGTGATAGTGGGAGAGGTAAGGGTAGCATATTCAGTCAGAAGTAAATACCATTTCAAAATCAGTAAATTGGTAAAGCAGGGGATGTGTGTTTGGCACACGTTATGAGCTTGAATCCTAGTGGAGAAGGGTAGAGGGGTGGACACATTATCTACCGACTTTAGAATTTGGAAACAATGGATTCTCAGTTTTGAAAAACAATATCAGTATATCATACAAAAGCCCCAATAGAATACTTTATTTCTCCATCAAGGACAACTGAACCCAATTTTGGTTTGATGAAAACGTACAAGAACTTCTAATTGCTGCCACCTAATGCTCTTATTAGACTGACTTCTAAAGTATTAGCATTAAGTTTTCCCTTCTTGTTCTTTTAATCCCTTGACAATTCACAATTGCTTAAAAATTTTGTTTGCAAATGTTAGAAACTCTTGACATTCTCTGCTAAAAAGATGTTAATCGCTCTCTCTTATATTTGTTTATTTCTTTAGATTATTAAGCTTTCAAAGACTAGTAGTCTTTAAGATCTAGTGTATTTATTGAATTCTTTCTCCATTCACTACTGCAGACGAGGAATGTCAACACAAATGAATACTTGGGTGAACTTCCATCATTTCTTTCCCCAATACTTGAGAAGATGTCATTTATCACCTAACATCACATTATTGACAACTAAAAGTAAAGCAACAGATGAGTTGAGAAAAGAAGATCGTTAGATTATCAATGGAAGAAGTGTGATTTAAACTTGACGTGGATGTGTACGGAATGAGTGAAGGAAGCCACAATTTCACTTATAAAATTTTGGAGAGACCAACAAGGAATGGCACAAACTGTCCCTAGGTTAATCCTATATTTGTAAGATGTATATTAGGCTACAAGTGGTATAATGCCTAGGATGAGTACAAAACTATGCTCTTCCAATATCTGAACTTCGTGTCCTTATGACTCTTCCCCCTACTTTTCACAAATTCATCTCGAGAGAAAGAACAATTTGATGATCTGTATTCTAATAGCAATACTTGTTGGAGTCCTTGAAACATAACAAATTTTCTTATAACTTTTAATAGTGAAACTCTTGAGGTTAAGCTGACTTGTTGCACAAAAGCTCAATTCATTTGAAAGTACTAAATCAATCACACTAAGAAATAAGAGAAATGTGTCATAAAGTAAACTATGTTGCAACTATATGGTACAGTAATTTGACTTCGTTCATAGTGATCAGGTAGTGAGTTAGTATATTTTTCTGAGCGTTATTATATATATCTTGTGGTTGATTACAATGATCAGCAAGGAAGTGGAACACTTAAACATTTTTTTATTCACTACATATCAAGTTTTGCATTAGCTCAAATACTCTTGTAATTGAGGTGGACAAATCGAGCTAAGGTGTGATCATATCACAAAGAAAATATTCTTAAAGTATCAGATGAAACTGATTGGTTTACAATCGACCATTAACACAGTTATGAGCCTAATGAAGGAACCTTTAGCTTATGATCTATTCTGTCCTACTTGAGGAGTGTTAGAATATCGCCTAATATATCATGTTAATTTCATATTGTATAGAATTTATTCATAATTATGCCACAATTAAGAATTCCGATTATCAGTAATCTTATTTCAAGTCAAATTATCTTACACCATGAAGTAGAATTAAGCAAATGACTACTAGTACCCCTAAGTATGCGATGGGATGGTCGAGCTGCATAGAAATATACCAGATATTTTATATAACCATGCTTGAGGACAAAATTGGACTAGTTGCAAGTTACAAAAGCATCGCCAGACTAGTCATATCCATATTTATAAGGAAAATAAAACATACATTGATAACATAAATAAAACATAAAGTATAGACATAGGCATCATAGACTTAACAAACCGCAATTTAATGCAATTTACATAATCTTAAAGAGAAACGACCCATATCTAAGTCGACACAAAGTTTTCTCTCAAAGTACACAAGTGCGTGCAGAAGAATAACATTAAACAATCAAACCAGAATATAAGTAATAGTGAAGTAATAAACCTTTACCTCATCTCTGTCAAAGTTATCATCATAGTGAGGATCAAATAGCACGTCGCCAGTTTCAAGCTCAAAACAAATGCAAGCGAAAGACGTAAGTTATCATCTGTGAACTGTTTATACGTCCAACATGCACTGCCAAAGTCAATGACTTTTCACTTTAGGTCGACCAATTCTAACAGCTTCCTCCTTGTAGAATGACTTCCTTTCTTAGGACCCTCATTCTTTCCCGCTGCCTATTGCAGCACTGGCATTTGACATTCTATTTGCATTAACTAAAGAATCAAGCTGACCATTTGATGACTCCACAGAAGCTGAGGTATGTTGTCCAGCCTTAGTCACGAGAGAAGTTTCATTTCCCACAAAACATTGAGCTGCTTGTTTAGCCTTTCTTCTAATCTTCTTATGGTGGTTCTTAATCAAATTTTCATCTGATGTTACATAACCCTTCAGAGCTCCGCCATCCAGCGTGGTTTTATCCTTATGATTAGGAAGTATAAGAGGTTTTCTAGATTTTTTGGGGTCCTTAGATGGATCAATTGTTGAGCAGAGTAGTACACTCTCGGGTTTCAAATCGGTGTGTATGATAGATAGCTGTCTGTGCAAATAATCAGAAAACACTGAACATATAAACACTGCACTTTGATCATATGAATAGGCAGTCCACGATAATCAGTATACTTAAGAAGAGTCAAGAGATTATCACCCACATACTCAAAAATAATACACATATATTGCCCATTTGGACCCGAGTGTTTAAAATTATCTAGTAACTTCACAACACATTTTTTATTATCCAAATCACACTCTGCGATCTGTTATAAAATGGTGATCTCATCCATCGCTGCTTCCATGTAATGCTGCGCACTCTTTTGTACTTTCAACGCTATGAATCGCTGCATAATTAACAAAAATATACACATCAACTTCTTACTTTTCCCGGTAAGAGTAAAAAACTAAAATTACTACCTACTCAGTATTGCTAATCCAAGTTCTTATTCATTAGAAATTACCAAGGATTACACATGCATCCATATTTATGTAGTTATGCACAATTAGTTAAACTAGGCCAAAACCATTTTACACCTACAACAATTGTTGCACACCACTTATAGTCCACTAACAACAACAACAACAACCCCCTAGTCTAATCCCACATGTGGGGTCTGGAGAGGGTGGGGTGTACGCAAACCTTACCCCTACATTTTTAGGATAATGTAGTGAAACTATTTCGGGTAGACACCACTTGTTGTCCATTATTACTATAATGATGATGATGAAGAAGAAAAGGAAAGGAGACATACATCAGGGATGAAGACCATAGATTGGTCGCGGAAAAAGAAAGCATCTTGCAAGCGAGCACCTTTCATGGTGCTAATAAGAAATGAATGGAATGTATCTCTCCCTAGCTTTACTCCATCCAACATCATGTCATCATAAACATCCATCAACAAGTAATGCCTAATTCATAATCATTCATACATACATACAAGGGGGCAGGAATAATAATAAGATAAATCGATTCCCCAAACCAAAATAATTCAATCAAATTAGTACCTTCGCTGAGCAGTAAGAGAGGCAATAACAGTGTTGTATTCAGCCTTATTGTTGGCATAGTTTATCTTGGCGTACTCTTCCAGTGTGGCTGCCAAGTATTTCCGCAAATTGAAGAAGCTGCACGAAGCATGAATACATGTTTCAATAGACGGGTAGGGCTCAATAGAAAGTAGTCGGAGCACTCATAGTCGGAGCAGTAGTCGATCGGAGCACTGTGGTAGGAGTTATAGTAGGAGTACTGATTGGAGCATTTGATCGGAGCACCGATTTGGGATACCGTCGGTACTAGTGTGAAGTTTTTGTTAATTTTGAGATGCAGTGGAGTACTTTGGAGCACTGATTTGAAAATTTGGTGCACTGATTTGAAGATCGGAGACCCATAGTGTCCGATTTGGAGCAGTCATTTGAAACGCGGTCATTGAAACTTTTCTTTGTTAACCCAACGAGTTAATTTGTTAACCTGGGTTTTCGTTAAGACCCCGAAGTCTATCAGTATTTGTTTAATTTTTCTTATATATTTTATTAAATTTTGGCGCACTTTGTGAAAAATTAGGAAGTAAAAAAATTTAACTATTGCAATAGCTTTTTTACCCCAATCAAATGTTGCCATAGGTGGCTTTATGGCAATGCTTTATGTAAGTGTTGCTATAAGATACCCTATTGAAATGGTTATATATCAATAGCAATGGTTCTAGGATTAACTAAAATAATTTTTTTGCAACAGTTGAAACCGTTGCAATAGACCCTCTATAGCAACGCTTCTGGAACCGTTGGCAAAAAGTTTGTTGCAATAGGGGTAATTTCTGGTAGTGTAATGGCAATTTCAAATAAAAAAGGGGATTCGTAAGTAAATAATTAGTAGTAATAGCTTTTTGATTTGATGGATTTGTAATCAGTGAGAGAAGCACTAGGACTGTGATCCCCAATAATTCATAATGCTATAGGTTTGTCATACTTTGCAATGTCTAGGTGTTCGATAAGTAGAATCGACAGGTTATGTATACCTAGAACAACTTCATGCTCTTGTCAAGGATATATCCTTACGTAAGTTTTCTCTTCTCCTGAGCCCGTGTTACTAACCCCTATTCTATATCACAGATAGTTATCCCATATTATCGGCTCAAGCTATTATGTAAGGAAACATCCTTACGTAATTACTCATCCTTTTGTCCAGAATATAAATTAGGCAAATTCTAATGTTGGCCACCATCAAAAAGCATTCATAACTATGGAAATAGTCAATACATCTAAACACTAGTTAAAGATTACTCAACCCTACTTTGTTAATCCATCATGATTCTAACCTCCCTATTTGTGGTGCTTAGTTACTGATAATTGCAACAACATAATAAGTATTTATAGAAGAAAACATAATTATGACTTACAATAATAAGAAAAACTCTAAAATATCTCATTGAATTAAACACTAAAAATCAATGGTTGTACTTACAAAAACTATAATGTCTTGTAAGTTATAATAGAATATAAAATTTCAAAATAAAACAAATAAGAGTATTTACAGACAATTTAACAAATGCTTTTCTTAATAAAATGAGAAATCTAGATGGTCACAATGAATGAGTTGAAGGTACGATCTTGGTTAGATATCACAATCGTCCTTTGGAGCTAGTTGTTTCATTTGGGACTTTGGCATCTTCCGTTCTTCATTGGTACAATTGTAATTATGACTATGTGTCATAAACATATGAACTTACGAGGTGGTCTATTGATTATCTTCCAATCCAACTTCTGAAAACTCTACTTCTAACCTTCAGTCCCACACTTCCATGAATGACTATTACTTTTGCAAACGTTCATGGGAACACTTTGTCTGATCCTGTTTTCATGATTAGAACGTATGATCATATGATCGTATAATGGATGTACGATTATGGGCTCTTCTCATTTGACAAACATATGAGAGTCACTTCACTAATTTTTTGGAGGTCCATTTAAGCGTGGTTGGATCCCATGGTCATGGTAATGGTCGTTTGAAGAAATTGAAGAAGTAATAAACTACGAAATTGAAATAATAAATGCGTTAGAACATATATACGAAGACATTTACCCAGAAGGATATTATTCAGATCAAGACTGTGGATGTTAGAATATATTAGAAAAACTAGGGAAAACCAAGATAATCTAAATAATGAAATTAATTACAGAAACCGAATTAAAAAAAATAATGGAAGATCTAAAAGAAAAGTTAATATGGATAGAAAAAACCTTAGAAAATTTAGAAAAAAGTACATGTGATAGTTTACATAATTTAAAAAACTCACTACGAGAAGAACAACACAAGATAAAAAATGGCATAGAAAATCTAGAATTAGATATATACTACAGTACAGATAGGATAAATTATTATACAGAAATTTGTAACTCTGCAGTTACTACAGGATAAATTTGTAGTATACATGGTATTATACATAAAATTTTAATAGGATAAAATAATAAAATACACAAATTAATGAATACATCTCACGAAAAGAATAAATCATTAAAAGAAATAGAAACTCAACTATATAGTTTATACCTAGAATACAAAAGATTACATATTACTAACGAGGATCCTAAAACACTAGATAATTTAATCACGATAATATCTAATTTAGAATATGAATTAATAAAACATCTTAAGTCAAGAAGATAAAAATGAAAATTATTCCAATACGTATTTATTATCTAGTTGAATCTACACACCTAATCCGCACCCCCCACCAAATGGTATCAGAGCCCAGTTATTTAAAAAATACAGAAGTAGTTTACGTGTTTAAATTTACGTGTTTATGAATTTAGATTGGATTTACTTGACAATAATTAATCAATATTAATTATGAGAAGACCATTTAAAAACAGAGAAGCTTTTAGAAAAATAAAAGAAACTTTAATTAGTAATTATTCAGAATATATAAGTCTAAATAAAACAAAAGAAAACCCACAAAGATTAGCTTACCTAATTACCTTAATATCTAGTATTGAAGCAAAATTAATAATCCATTTAAAATCTAGAAGAATGAGACATATACCACCTAATTATGATAAAATTAGATTTAGATATCCGCCAAAATACTATAAATACGGTTAAAATGAATAAAATACAAAAATACAAAGAACTAAAACAAACTATTTCTGAAAAACGTAAAGAATTAAGAATAAGAATAGAAAGATTAAGTTATAATATATTTGCCGGAGTTAGTAAAAACTCAATAAATGCACAAAAAGATGAAATATCAAATTTAGAATCACAAATAGATAGTTTAGAATATATATATCAACATGAACTATTTACAATAAAATGAACAAAGAAGAATTTATAATAGACGAAAAAATATATGAAAATCACGAAGGATTAAAAATAAGAATAGTATTTTCTAATCTAGGAAGAAGATATAAGAAAATACGCGAACATTTATATTTAATGTTAGAAAAAGAAGAATTAAAATTAGAAGATAAATTGACAGCTATGGTAAGAATAGAAAGAGAAAACGAAGAAATAGATAGAAAAAAGGAAATAGAAAAAATAAAACAACAAACTACAGAAGAAATACGAAAAATAGAAGAAACTAAAAATAGTAGGATTGCTGAATTAGAAAAAAAATTACAAATGTTAAAAGATCTGTATGAAAAAAGACAGAAAGAAAAAGAAGAAAAAGATAAAGAACAAAAATTATTAAACGAGATAAATCAATTTAAAGAAAAACTAGAAATAGAAAATAAAGAAATAAAAAACAAGGAATTAGAAATAAATAATATAGATGTTGAAGAAACAGATAATTATGATTCAGAAGATAGTGAAACATATACAGAAATATTAACAAATACAAAAAATTTAGAAATCAATGAAAAACAAGAAGTAATTAATGAAGAAAACTTAGAAAATATCAACACAGAAATAAATACTCTTGATAAAAAAGAAGATGAAAACATAATACCTAGAACATCAGAAATAAGGAAACCTACATATGATAAGAATAAGTTTAAAAGATATAATATAAAGAATGAATATGACAAATGGACACCAAAACAAATAGTTAATAAAAATTATAAATTTTTAGACTTAGATTGTGTAATAGATACAGAAAAAATGATACAATTATGGATAGGATATATGACAAAACAATTATTAGATAATAATATAAGTGTAACAGATGCACCAGAATATATAGAAAGAACACTAATAGGAACAGTGAAATTATGGTTTTTAAATCTAACTGAAAATAGTAAAAGAATATTAAGAACTGACAAACCCACAGAAGGAACAATATTAACAAAATAAACACCTATAGAATTATTAAAAAAAATATGAAACAACTATAAAAGACGAATTTAGTAGCATGACAACAACAGAAGAAGAACAAAATGAAGAGAAAGATATAAATAGAAATTTAATGTTAAAATTAGCAATATGTAATATGTGCTACATAGATGAATATACTTGCGCATTTAAAGAATATTATTATAAAGGAGCATATAATATAGAAGAAAGTAAAGAAATAAGAAAATTATATTTTAATAAATTACCTGAACCATTTAGTTCAAAAATAATAAAAAGTTGGGATGAAACAAAAATAGTAGATACTCTAGGAGCAAGAATAAAATTTTTACAACAATGGTATAGAAACCTATGTGAAAAATACAGAGAAGAAATAAAAATGGAAAAAACATTAATAAGAAATTTAGCATGTTGCAAAGACAAGATAGCACCTCAATTTGGATACGAAGAAAGATATTATAAGAAAAGAAAAAGACATAAGAAATATAAGAAATACAAAAAATCAAAATATAAGTATAAGAAACCAAGAAAAAGATATTATGTAAAAAACTATAAACATAAAAGACCATATAGGAAAAAGAAATCTATAAAGGAATGTACTTGTTATAATTGCGGAAAGATAGGACATTTAGCTAGAGATTGTAAATTACCTAAAAACTCAAAAAATAAACAAATATCAGAAATAAAAATAGAAAACACAGAATATATGCAGATAGATTACATAGATTACGAATTAGAAAGTGAAGACAGTATATATGAAATTTCAGAGAATGAAACAGATAACGAAATAGATAGTGAATTAGACGAATTAAATGACTGAAGAAGATATAAAAATATTAACAAAAGAAGAATATTTAAATGACGAAGGAACAGATCAAAAAATAATATTTGATAACAATGTATTTGATGAAATAAAAGGAAAAGAGTTAGACTTAAGTGTAGAAAAAAATATTTAAAATACCAACAATAAAAAATATATTTAGTAGAAAAAAGGAAGAATATTATGTAGTAAGTCAAAAAGAACATGTAATAGACTGTAGATATGCAAAAGGCAAAGCTAGTATACCACTAGTAACAAAAAGAATAATTAATAAAGAGATAAACGATATAAAAAGTAGAGACCCAATAAAATATGTACACCTTGGAGGTACAGAAATATTAATAAAAGCATGTTTTAGAGAAGGAATAGATACACCAATAGAATTATATTTAGCAGATGATCGAATTATAAAACCTATAGAAAAAAGTATAATAACTGCCATAAAAGGAAATTTAATATACCAAAAATTAAATTTATAATAAGTGCGAATTATTCAGTAGCAGTAACGGATAGAAATATAGATAAATCACTAGTATTATATTGGAAGATATCAGGAATAGAATTAACCCCAGGAAGTAAAATATTTACAGCAAGATGCAAAAATTTATATGTATTAACAACAAAACATAAAATAACAGGAAAAAATATGATTAACAAGATACAAATAGATAGCCCATTCGAACAATTTGTAAAAACAATAGATTATAATGATTATAGCTATAGAGACATAGATGTAGAAGAAAATCTAGAAATAATAAATGACAGAATAAGTACAACAAAAAGAACAACTTATGATAAACCGGAATCATCAAGCTCATCAAAAAGAATAAGTTATGAAACAAGTTCAATGGATAATTCAAACCAATATTACATAACAGGAAAGGTAAATGAAAAAGAATATTTAATACTCTTAAATACAGGACAAGAAGAAAATTATATAGCAAAATATCTAGTAAAAAATGAGGAAATAAAAATCGACAATAATATATGCCCAGATCTACCAAGAAGTTTAATAAATACTAAAAATATAGCAGAAAAAATAATAATAATAGGAATAAGAAAAATAAAAATAGAATTTGAAGTAAAAGAAGAAATGCAAAAAACAGACATAATATTAGGAATAAAATGGCTAGAACAAGTAAAACCATATAATATAGAACATACACAATTAACTATAACATATAACAAAGAGAAATTATTCTTAAAAAGCGCTTTAACATAAAATGAAAATATATGTATTAATGAAGATAGTAGTAGAAGGATATTACAGTAGATATTATACGCTTGTGATAGATACAGGAGCAGAAGCTAATTTATGTAGATATAATTGCTTACCAGAAAGTAAATGGGATAAATTAAAAACACCAATAATAGTTAAAGGATTTAATAACGAAGGAAGCTTAATTACTTATAAAGCTAAGAATGTAAAAACACAAGTATGGGATAAAATATTAACAATAGAAGAAATTTATAATTATGAACTAACATCAAAAGATATACTTTTAGGAATGCCGTTTTTAGATAAATTATACCCACATATAATAACTAGAACAGATTGGTGGTTTACAACACCATGTAAACAGAAAGTAAGAGCAAAAAGAGTTAATAATAAAATAAGAAAGAAAATTGATTGGATAAAAGGAAATGAAAAAATTACACAAAAGTTAGAAAATATAAAAAATACTGAAGATACAATAGAACTAGTCGTATTTTCGATAAATAAAACAGAAATAACTATATTTTCAATAAATAAGGTAGAAATAATTAAGAAAAAATTAGAACAATTATATAGTGAAGATCCATTAAAAGGATGGGGAAAACATAAAACCATTATAAAAATTGAATTAATAGACAAAAATAGCATAATAACCCAGAAACCATTAACATATAATTTTAATGATTTAAAAGAATTTAAAATGCATATAGATGAATTATTAGAAAAACAATATATACAAAAAAGTAATAGTAAACATAATAGCCCAGCATTTATAGTAAATAAACATAGTGAACAAAAAAGAGGAAAAAGTAGAATGGTTATTGATTATAGAAATTTAAATGCAAAAACAATAACTTATAATTACCCAATACCAAATAAGATATTAAAAATAAGACAAATACAAGGATATAATTATTTTAGCAAATTTGATTGCAAATCAGGATTTTACCATCTAAAGTTAGAAGAAGAATCTAAGGAATTAACCGCATTTACGGTACCACAAGGATTTTATGAATGGAATGTACTACCATTTGGATATAAAAATGCACCAGGTAGATATCAACATTTTATGGATAGTTATTTTAAACAACTACCTAATTGTATAGTATATATAGACGATATACTATTATATACAAAGACCAAAGAAGAACATTTAAAATTATTGGAACAATTTACGGATATAATAGAAAAATTGGGAATAAGTTTAAGTAAAAAGAAAGCTGAAATTATGAAAAATCAGATAGAATTTTTAGGAATACAAATAGATAAAAGTGGAGTAAAAATGCAACAACATATAGTACAAAAAATAATAAATTCGAAAGAAGAATTAGATACAAAAAAGAAATTACAATCATTTTTAGGATTAGTAAACCAAGTTAGAGAATATATACCAAAATTAACAGAAAAACTAAAGCCCTTACAGAAAAAATTAAAAAAGGATGTAGAATATAATTATAACGAAGAAGATAAAAAATAAGTTCAAAAAATAAAAATACTTTGTAAAGAATTACCAAAGTTACAATTTCCAGATGAAAATAGAAAATTTATATATATAGTAGAAGCAGATGCTAGTGAATGTAGTTATGGAGGAGTACTTAAATATAAATATGAAGAAGAAAAATTAGAACACCACTGTAGATACTACTCAGGTACATTTAATGAAACAAAAATAAAATGGGAAATAAATAGAAAAGAATTATGTTCATTATATAAATGTTTGTTAGCGTTTGAGTCATATATTGTATATAACAAGTTTATTGTACGAACAGATAATACACAGGTACATTGGTGGCTAACAAAGAAAATACAAAATTCAGTTACAACAAAAGAAATTCGGAGACTAGTATTGAATATATTAAATTTTACATTTACAATTGAAGTAATTAGTACTAACAAAAATGTTATTGCAGATTACATATCAAGACAAAGTTACACAAACTGATATCATAGAAGAAGATACTCTAGAAAAAATACTCAACACCCTAACTACGCTTTCAATAAAAGTGGACAATATGGGTAATGAGATAGAAAAGCTAAAGACTAATGAAGATAAACTGAAGTCTATAGCTACAAATCAGCTAACTCAGCAGTGTGCAGAGCTATGTCGATCGGAAGACATTAAAATTCCAGAGCTAGAAGGAGACGTTGGGATACTCCATAAAACCTATAACATTTATCAATCTACTTCTGCAGGTACAAGCAAAAGAGTTAGGAGAAATACTACAAATATGAACCTAAACAAGCTATTTGATAAACCATTTATTCCAAATACACCAAAAGATCCTATGTTTATACCCCCACAAATTACCACATACCGAGAAAGTCTAAACCAAGACAAAAAGACCTACAACTATACAGCTCGAACATACATAGAAAATATTTACAAAATACAAACCCTCTTAAATACCAACCCCAGAGCTATAAACGTCCAAGAACCACATACAAATTACATAACCCAAAAGCTAACCGGATACAATAAGCTAATTGTTTTGCCCAAAACCAAACCTGGTCTAGTTAAAACATGTTACGAATATGGACTACTTACCACCGTATATACCCAAGACGGATATGAAATATCCACTATACCAGAAATATATGATTCATTTAACATTTTTAAAAGAATAACTAAAGGTAACCTATTTTTTATAAAATTTTATACGGCACCAGCAGAGATATTGTATGATGAAGTTAAATCACCTATACAAGTTGTAAAGATAGGAATGACCCGAGATATGATTATACCAGAAGATATTACTCGACAACCAGAAATACCTAGAATTGAGATACCAAATTTTTATGCAAATAAAAGAATTATTGGACTATCTACGATTCTTCAAGAAATAGCAAACAATTATCGCAACAGAAATCCCATATGGAGCTATTATTCAAGAGGTAATGTAATAATATACTCGAATTCAAAGGAGCTACGAGAAGCAGATATGGAAGACGTAAGACAATGGATTTTGACCTTACTCAATCCAGAGAAAAAACCTATCGCCAGAGCCATTAAAGAAAAATTTATTTCGGAAGAACTATTAACCAGATATTGCAAGTTAATCGGACATAAATATCCAGACCATCAATGTTCGAAATGTAATGGAGAAGATAATATTGTACCAGAAGTTCAACTCAAATAAAGAAGAACATAAGAGCGACAACTGGAAGATAAGATAAGAAGCAATAATGGAGATATAGCAGATACGACAAAATCAGCGGAGACAAGATATTGTATAGATTTTATTTACGTATAAGTCTTTAAAATTATTGTAAAACATTAAATGTAGTGTAGACTTTTTAGGCCTTTGTAGACTTTTTAGGCCTTATAGGCTTTTTGACTTTTTTTTTTCTTTTAGTAGACATTTAAAAAACGTGTAAACAAATGTAAAGTTCTTTCTTTCGTTTTATAAATAGAGAAGGCAGAAGGCATTGCAAAGCAAGACTTTGCAATGCCTTCATGCGTTGAAGCAAATACTCTCTCAAATCCACAACAAATATTTTGCTCAGTTAATTAAAAAACAGATTTATTTCAATGGAAAAATCTATGGAGGAACAAAGCTCAGAAATATCAAACCTACCCGAACAGGTATATTTATTTATGATTATGAATAGCTAAATTCATAATTCCCAACAATCATGGTATGATAAAATAAATTCATGTTAGTTACTTTATAGTAGAATTATTCGAAGAATAATATGTTAAGAAGTTTATTAGCAAAGTGGAAACGGAGAAAAATCCCTAAGAACTATGCCATCCTAAAGGTGAAACCAATAAGGCAAGAAGCCGTGGTGGGGAGTAACCAGAGTAGAGGCGCTGTTTAAGGGAAAATGTCCAGATTACCATGCTAATAGTGACCGAAGAACATGTTATTTAAGAATAATCTAGTATATAGTAATCTAAGATGACCATATTTTGTTATGAACATGGTTGAAGAGAATATTTTGAAAAAAACAATTTTATGAAAATGAATAATTATTTATCTGATGTGATGGTAGATAAATTTAAGATACTTATTTTGTATGCACTTAGAAATATAGATGTTGCAGATATAAGAAAAATCATATTAGAAAAAGCATTTGGTAAATATTACATGACTAGAGTAAATTATATACCATACCTACCTAACTACTCTTACAAATACTTAGCATGATAAATTACATAGAATTTTTAGAAAAAGATATGAGAAACATACAGTTACTAGAAAAACAGATGAAAATAAATATAGACAAATACATGAAAAATAAAAAAATATATAAAATCTCTTAATAAAAATATGCCAGAACTACTAAGGCTAAAACAAACAATTATAAAATATCAATTTTAGAAAATAGATCGTTTAGACTACCTTAAAGTTTTAATCTTATATATACTTAAAGATATAGAAATTATAGATATTAAGAAAATAATATTAGAAGAAGTAATAAACTACGAAATTGAAATAATAAATGCGTTAGAACAGATATACGAAGACATTTACCCAGAAGGATATTATTCAGATCAAGACTGTGGATGTTAGAATATATTAGAAAAACTAGGGAAAACCAAGATAATCTAAATAATGAAATTAATTACAGATCCGAATTAAAAAAATAATGGAAGATCTAAAAGAAAAGTTAATATGGATAGAAAAAACCTTAGAAAATTTAGAAAAAAGTACATGTGATAGTTTACATAATTTAAAAAACTCACTACGAGAAGAACAACACAAGATAATAAATGACATAGAAAATCTAGAATTAGATATATACTACAGTACAAATAGGATAAATTATTATACAGAAATTTGTAACTCTGCAGTTACTACAGGATAAATTTGTAGTATACATGGTATTATACATAAAATTTTAATAGGATAAAATAATAAAATACACAAATTAATGAATACATTTCACGAAAAGAATAAATCATTAAAAGAAATAGAAACTCAACTATATAGTTTATACCTAGAATACAAAAGATTACATATTACTAACGAGGATCCTAAAACACTACATAATTTAATCACGATAATATCTAATTTAGAATATGAATTAATAAAACATCTTAAGTCAAGAAGATAAAAATGAAAATTATTCCAATACGTATTTATTATCTAGTTGAATCTACGCACCTAATCCGCACACTCCACTCTTTGAGACCCGTTTGACCTGAAAATACCTAAAACCCATTATATCCACTTAGCGATGCCCTTGTACTTGCAAATATTCACCCTTTTAAGTGTCTCAAGTGTAGTAATTTAACAACACATAAATACCCTTAACTCAGAACGTTACTATGTCCTCAAGAAAACAAAATAACCTATACTATAAAAACACTTAACTTAGAGAAACCCAACAATACTATGACATAAAAGTTTAAAAAACATAAATTTTCATCACGCGTAAACCAAAACATAGCTCCATACCTTATCATACAAAAATCAACATGTGTAGTGTATCCTCAAACTAAAAACCATAATACAAAGGGATAAAGACATTTCATTACATTACATTATCATCAAATAACTCAACATATTAGACAAATGACACTACATAAACAAGTAATAACTAGAATATATTCCTTATGCCCTCGCAACAAAGAAGTCCCAACACTCAATATATGCTATGTCCATTAAGAATGGGACTTCCTCAAATCTCTCTCTCTCACAGGGAAGTCGGGACATGTGCATGTGGTATCATAGGTTTTCCATTATTTACTATGCTTTATCTTTCCCACGGTTAGAAATTAGGATCACTATAGGACTTTAATGGCTTGTATTATAGGCTTTTGGATAGGTATGGTACATATGGTAAAATGATTAATCCTATGTGGCAATACACTATATTTGTCCTCCACTTTGTTTACCTTATTTAATTTCTTTCCCTTCTTCACTCTTTCAAATTTTTGGATTTCGGGTGAAGTTTCATTTTCTCAATTTCACTTTTTTCTATTCTCTTTCTTTTCTTTTTCTCCATTCCACACTCGAGCCTCTTTTTCTTTTCGCCACAAATCCTTAAAACCAATCATTTGTGAACCCTTACGCTAGTCATCCTCAACTTAAGCAATTTGCCCGAGTTGAGGTGCACAGTGTTCAAGGAGGGATTAGGGGTAAGTTCATTGTTTCAGTTTTTAGTATACTATTATAGAAATGGCCTATGATCCTTTTAAAACTTCTCCCTAAGACTTTAGTGAGACTAACCAGGAAAGTTCTAGACCATACACACACGCTGACTAAGTAAACCTTTATACACTCTTGGCCTAAGGTTATTAATTTAGTAACTACCTATTTAATTATTGGAAGGTTGATGATAGGCGAATTTAGACGCCTATAGCACTATATTTTGCCCATATTTTAGCCTAGTTTTGAGAACAAATTATATATTTCATGCACTTTTAGTCCTTTTTCCTGTAAGTGAGCTAACGAACATGATTAGCAAAGTTTCAGGTATAAATGATGCAGAATTCAACATTTTATGGATAACTTGACGCCAAAGAAAGCTTTACAAAAGGAGAAAAGCCAATCTTGGACGCCAAGGATTAAAGATGGCGCATGGAAATTCTGTCCCGGGCTAAAACAACATTTCTGAAGACTTTGGGGACTAGCAGTAGCTTATTAGGATTAGGATAATGATACATTAACCTAGTACAATTGGGTTAAGTATTTCATTAGCTTATTAGGATTAGGATAATGATACATTAACCTAGTACAATTGGGTTAAGTATTTCATTAGCTTAGTAGGATTTGGTTAAGCATTTCATTAGCTTAGTAGGAATAGGATATGGGTATTATAAATATCCTATCTTGCTAGAGATTTTGAGACATCTTCTTACATCTTCTTACATCTTCTTACATTCAATTCTAAGACATTCTAGTTCTAAACAATTATTCTTCCATTAATTCTATTTTTCTTCTTCTATTCATCTATTCTTAAATTCCACAACAAGAGAAACGTTACTTTGCTAAGGGATTCACGCCTAACGCCTACCACACCATTACAAACGTGAAATCTTTATTGTGGTATAACAACAATGTCAATTGTGATTTCGTTCGCACTCATGGGTAATTAAACTTCTCTGTTGGGGTTATGGAAGCCGAATGAGATACTATCTATTGCTGTGAGTTTGTGAGTTCGTGACACGTATGTTGCTTATATCATTATTCTCTTCATCTTAATCTAAATTCTTTGTGGTTGCAAACGCAAGAATACGCCAGTATAACATTTAACTTGTTCGAAAGAAAGGTTATCTGTCTGGAAAAGAGATAATGTCAAGGTAGTAGGGTCCCATCCCCTATTAAAAAGTTAGTGCCGTAACTGGATTAACCTCTTGGAGAATTCGTACCGTTAGATACACTTTAAGCTCGAAAGAGTTAAAGTGAAATAATCCTCGAATAGGTCGAAAGACTCCTGGATTTACCATCGAATACAATTCTCTATAAGCACATGCATGTCCGAATTCAACACACTCATAGTCAATAGAGACGTATAACTCAGAAGGTGGACATAACCCCAACTCCTCAATTCTCATTGTTTACATCTTACTAAAACATTCTCGTTCTTTTTACTTTGCTATTGCCGTTTTTAGCTACTATTTGGTTACATTACTTGCACAACAAGAATCCCCCCTTTTTCGAGACTTTCACTAAAAGTCTAGTAATCTTCACTTACTTGTTGACCAAGCTATTCCCTGTGGGATCGATACCCAACCCAGGTTGGGTTCTATATTTTCTAACGACCGCTTTACACTCCTACGAGAGCTGTAGATTGAGCGTTATCAAAAATTGGCGCCGCTGCCGGGGAATACAAGTGTCAATTAAGTTCGTAATAATTACTAGACCCTTTGGTCAAAGATTCTCGTACTTTTACTTTTAGTTTTTGTTTTTGTTTACTGCAGGTTTTTATTCAGTGCATGCCCCATACCCGAAGTTCTGGTCAACCGTTATTACCTATCAATCCTGAACCACAACGTATTCGCAGAATGGAGGCACAACACGCAATTGAAAGGATGACTGCTCAACAGGAACAGGCGATACTAGCTGCACTAGCCGCCGCTCAAGTGCATCAACAGAATATTAATAACCCTGGGCGAGCAACAAATCCTGATGATGAAGGTCTAGGTGATGACGAGCTACTAAACCCTAGGCATGCCGCTGAGATCGCAACACCTGCCAACAGAAGAGATCGTCAAGCTAGGTTTAGGCCTGAACGCCAAGCTATGCAGCCAGATTTCGACGATGATGATGATGATCTTGATGGAACCGGAGCCACAGGAGCCATTATTCCTCCACCATTGGCACCCGGAGCCAAGTTCAACATCACGAGCACCATGATTCAGTTATTGCAACTCAAGGGATTATTTGGTGGACTAGCAGGCGATGATCCGAATATGCATCTCATCAACTTTATTTCTACATGCAAGTCGTTTGACAATCCTGGAGTTGGTCAGAATGCAATTCGGTTACGCTTATTTCCATTGTCTCTGTCTGGGGAGGCAACTCTATGGTTGAATGGGCTAACTCCTGATTCTATTACAAATTGGAGGCAATTGAGAGACGCTTTCCTAGAAAGATTCTTTCCGCTATCCAAAAGAGCACAAATGAGAGATGAAATCAGCAACTTTCGTCAGCTTCCAACTGAAGCCCTTCATGAAACATGGGAGAGGTTCAAGACGAAGCTAATGAGGTGCCCAAACCATCACATGACTAATGTTCACCTAATGGAGATACTTTACAGAGCCTTGAATTCAATAACTAAACCAGTTGTGGATAACGCGGCTGGAGGATCATTTATGGATCTCACCTTTGGTCAGGCAAGCAATATGCTAGATCGTATGACGAAACAAAGTAGAGCTTGGCATACCAGGGATTCTGAGGTAACAAGCCCCACTTTATCTATTGGCATGACTGCAGACCAAAAGAGAAGAGAAGAAGAACGTGATCAAGATATGGCGCACATGAAGACACAAATGGATCTTCTTACAAAGCATATATTATCAGGGAAGACCGAAAAAGTCAAAGCCATTGCGTCAAAAGGAAGAGACGAATCTGATTCGGAAGAAGAAACCAACTACTTGAACAATCAGGGGGGTTTCCGAGGTAATACCCAAGGAAACCAAGGTCGGAACTATTATGATAAATATGGAAAGAAAGACCAAGGTAGTTGGAAGAACAAGAATGACAGTAGTGGTTTGTATGTTCCCCCTGGAAGATGTGACGCCACCACATCTAGTTCTGGAAGTATGGAAGACATGATGACTAAACTATTGAAAGGAGTGGAAGCAACTAGCGTGGGAGTAACGGAGGTAATAAATGATTTGTCCGCCATGAAGAAATTAGTTGATTCACATTCTACTTCAATCAAGCAAATAGAGCAGCAATTGAGCCAACTTTCAGCAACACTCAATCAAAGAAAGGCTGGCACTTTACCTAGCGACACTGTGCAAAATCCAAGGAATGAGGGATCATGCATGGCTATTACTACTCGAAGTGGTAAGGTGCTGGAAACTTCATCTAAGGGAAAACAAGTGGTCGACGATGTAGCAGACATTGATGAAAAGGCAAAAGGAGAAGTTGCCGTAGAATCCACCCACGACGTCCATGACGGTACACCGAGTATGTTGTAGCCTGAAAAGGCTGAAAAACGAAGGCAAGAGGAGAAGAAAGCCGTGGAGAGAACAATTACATACCCACCACCACCTTTTCCTCAATGATTGAAGAAGGTGGAGGACGATACAAAGTTCAGCAAATTCATGACTATGTTAAAGCAGCTGACCATTAATGTTCCATTGGTGGAGGCACTTGAACAAATGCCTGGGTATGCGAAATTTATGAAAGATCTTTTGATGAAAAAGAGGGCATCAAGCTATGAGTTGAAAGATAATGTTCATCACTGCAGCGCCATCACTACCCGATCACTAGTTCAGAAGAAGGATGACCCCGGAGCTTTCACTATTCCTTGCACTGTTGGATCTTTGAATTTTTCCAAGGCATTATGTGATTTAGGAGCCAGCATCAATTTGATGCCATTATCTATCTATAAAAAGTTGGGGTTAGGTGATCCTACTCCAACCAATATGAGGCTCGTAATGGCGGATAGGTCGGTAAAACGACCTGTTGGGATTCTATGTGATGTATTGGTAAAGGTTTCTTCATTCATCTTTCCGGCAGACTTTGTTATTTTGGATTGTGAAGCAAACTCAGAAGTTCCCATAATCTTGGGGCGCCCTTTCCTTGCTACAGGAAACGTGCTTATTGATTTGAGAGCTAATGAGCTTTCATTCCGAATAAATGATGAAGTAGTTCGCTTTGATGTGTGCAAATCAGTGAAGCAACCCAAAGAGCTGAACGTATTCTTGGTGGCTGATGTTTACTTTGATGATGAGAAAGAACTACTTGAAGAAGAGCAAATTATTGATGACCTAGTGGCGGTTGTGCTCATGAATGAAGAGAGTAAGGATGCTGAAAATTGCAAAGAAGCTATTTGTGCTCTATCAGGATTAGGGACATATCGCCATACTCCCAAGAAGCTGGACCTCGATCTCAAAAATCGACCCACACCACCAGCCAAGCCATCTATTGAAGAGCCACCAATGCTAGAATCGAAAGAGCTCCCCGATTATCTAAGGTATGTGTTCTTGGAAAGTATAAATATACTTCCGGTGAGTGCGGATGATTTAAGTAAACAGCATGTAGAGGCTCTTATCTCTGCTCTGAAGAGATACATGAGAGCTATGGGTTGGACTATTGATGATATAATTGGTATCCCTCCTGGAATAGGCATGCACAAGGGTCACCTCGAAGAAGATTGCATGCCTACAAGTAAGCCTCATTATCGTCTGAATCCATTCAGAAAACGATCCACCATCTATCTCGACGAAGTCTAAGTACTCGAGGTAACTATGTCATGCCGCAATAATAAATCAAGCGCTAGATGGGAGGCAACCCATCGTTCATCGTTTATCGTTTATCGTTTTTCATTTTTTTGTCTTTCTCTCATTCTAGTACGTGTTTCGTTTTTGATAAATAAAAATCCAAAAATAAGAGTCGTGCCACGACCAAAACTAAGGCGCTTGATGGGAGGCAACCCATCGTACTAATCGTTTTCATTGGTTTTGAGCGAATGTAGGTGCAAAAGGTATAAAACGAGGAGATCGATTTCAGATATGATTTGGACGTATGGCATGGTAAAGGTGGTAAGTTTGGAATTAAGATGCATAAGGCTATGGATTGAGCATTTCTCATGACAAAATAGGCATCGAGCAAGGCTAGGCCTAGGTAAAACTAGGCCACAAACAAGGCAAAGCCTATACTATAGCCCAAGGTCTCGGAATCTAGTGTGCTATAGCATAGGCGCCGCCCATGCTCAAGTATGCCATAGCATAGGCGCCGCCTATGCTAAAGCATTTGGTCTCTGAATCTCATATGCCATGCTAAAGGCGCCGCCTATGGTCACTAAAGGCATTGCACTAGTCGCCGCCTATGCTCACCATAGGCTTTGCATTAGGCGCCGCCTATGCCAAGCATAGGCAAAGCTAAAGGCGCCGCCTATGGTCACTTTTTGTCTCCAAAACCGATTTTAAATGGGTCAAAACCCGATCCATTCTTTTCCTATATAAAGGAGACTTAGTCTTGAGGCACAAACACATTGAAAACCTAACATAGGTGCCTCACATAGCATCCAAATCTTCTCAAAACTTTTGCTCTTCCACTTCACAAGAACATCTCCAAAGGCTTCAATCACGTAAGTACTCTTGTGTTCTTCATCTATTTTTCGTAAGTACTACGTTACTATATCTATTATGAATTGCTAAATCTTGAAGAAGTATTGGAGATGTGAATGTGTTTGAATTGTTGATACACAACCAAGTGAGTTAACATATACGTTAGGATGATCTTAATTTGTTTCCGACTTCAATTCGATTTTGATGCATTGCCATACTACTTGCGGAATTTCTATAGTCATGAACATTGCATACTCTTGTCACTTGAATACTTACATGTTGGGATGTCTCGCTTATCGGAATAAGACTTATAGTTGCCTACCGACATAGGAGATTGTGATTATTGATAGAAACTATACCATGATGTAATCCCTATGTAGAAGTATTGATATACCTAACATGAAAGTATTTCAAAGATTGCAAGAAGTGTTACATATCTGAATTTCTTGTTGGAATATAGCCCCTAAAACGTATGTCGATGAAGTCTGAGTAATCGACCACTTTCACTTCACTAGTCTGTACCAACAAACTAAGTGTGGGGTGGTGCCACTACTGCTTGTTTATAGATTGTATCCATCGAGATGATGCTAACATGAACATTGTTTTAAGTCTCAGGTACAATGGCAACCAAAGCAAGACATGGCAAAGATAAGGCTACCACTTCACAAAAAGGCAAGAAAAGAGGCCGAAAAGAGCAAGGAGAACCCTCTTCACTGCAAATACCTTGACTCACTCTTGGAATTAAGTGGGATACTTATGAGGAACTTCTGAGGATGACGACTCTGATGATGATTCCGATGCAAGGGGTATGACCCCAGACATAGAGGATGAGTCCGACTAACCAGGTTCTTCTTATTTATTTTCCACTGAGGACAGTGTGTCCCGTCTAAGTGTGGGGTGCTGGTATTTGCATGCTATACTTCTCCATCCATATTTGCATTTATTTATGTTTGTTTGTAGTTAATTGTTTTTTTTAGCTTAGCTTTGCATGAAATTATTCTAATAGGCAGCATGAGATTATGACAAGAGTTTGTGCTAAAATCATGACTATTGAGACATTTAGGCTCTAATTGTGACTCACTATGTGATATTGTTTGGCTTAATTCCTTCATCTGTTGGGTCAAGAGTCTATACTACTCCCAATAAAGGCGACCATGTGCCTTGTGTGTGTGAGATAATAGTATATTCTGTGCTTGTGGCTGATGCTAGAACTTGCCTAGTATGTATGTAAAGCGAAAATAAGGAGTGTAAGCTTAGGAGATGATTTAGGCATTTCTTTGGCAACCTATGATTATTTACCTTCTTTTTACCTACCCATGGACATCATCCTAGTTAAACCCTTTTGAGCCTTTAGCCTATTTTCTTTGACAAACCTCGTATGTAAGCCTAATCCATTTTTTTCAAGACCATAATTTGATCCAAATTCCTAAGTGCTTTAAAGTGAAAAAGTCATGTGACAAAATAAGAGGAAATTAGGTGAGTATGATGCTTTAGAATGCATTGGTGCTTGAATGAGTTATGAAAAAGAAAGTGCTATCATAAGAGGTATGTTATCAAAAGAAAAAGAAAAGGAAAACTGAAAAGTTAGTTATGTTTAAAATTGAAAAACAAAAGAGGAGAAAAAAGAGTGGTAGAATAAAAGAAAGTAGAAAGGTTGTTTGAAAGAAAAGTGTTAATAATACAATGTGATGTATTAAAGCGCTTAGGAACATAGTCACTATTTCTGGCCAAAATAGTCCTACCCGTCCCTTAGCCTACATTACAACCATCAAAAGACCTATTTGATTCTAAGCTTAGCATTCTGACATTTAGTGGAGCATTACACTAAGGGCAAACCTATGGTCATCAGTTGCTGCATATGAATTCTTTGTGAGAGTGAGAGCAAGGATATTTTGATACCCATGTTTGAAAAATATGCTATACTTGTGAGTGATTATGGGTAATATATTGTGAGACACACATGGTTGATAAGTTTTGGGTAGTCGTGTATGATTCTTTGTGCCTTAACCTTTGAATATGAGTTGACCACCATCACGAGTCTATGCTAGAGGTTAAACTGTTTCTACTAATGATCGGAAAACTACTCTTTGTTGATAATTGTTGTGCTTGTCTTGACGAATATTTTATGTTGTTGCTGTGAAACCCTAAGTTGATGTTTAGAGGGACATGATATTTTGTTCGAGGACGAACAAAGCTTCAAGTGTGGGGTGTTGATGATAGGCGAATTTACACGCCTATAGCACTATATTTTGCCCATATTTTAGCCTAGTTTTGAGAACAAATTATATATTTCATGCACTTTTAGTCCTTTTTCCTGTAAGTGAGCTAACAAACATGATTAGCAAAGTTTCAGGTATAAATAATGCAGAATTCAGCATTTTATGGATAACTTGACGCCAAAGAAAGCTTCACGAAAGGAGAAAAGCCAATCTTGGAAGCCAAGGACTAAAGATGGCGCATGGAAATTCTGTCCCGGGCTAAAACAATATTTTTGAAGACTTTGGGGACTAGCAGTAGCTTATTAGGATTAGGATAATGATACATTAACCTAGTACAATTGGGTTAAGTATTTCATTAGCTTATTAGGATTAGGATAATGATACATTAACCTAGTACAATTGGGTTAAGTATTTCATTAGCTTAGTAGGATTTGGTGAAACATTTCATTAGCTTAGTAGGAATAGGATATGGGTATTATAAATACCCTATCTTGCTAGAGATTTTGAGACATCTTCTTACATCTTCTTACATCTTCTTACATTCAATTCTAAGACATTCTAGTTCTAAACAATCATTCTTCCATTAATTCTATTTTTCTTCTTCTATTCATCTATTCTTAAATTCCACAACAAGAGAAACGTTACTTTGCTAAGGGATTCACGCCTAACGCCTACCACACCATTACAAACGTGAAATCTTTATTGTGGTATAACAACAATGTCAATTGTGATTTCCTTCGCACTCATGGGTAATTAAACTTCTCTGTTGGGGTTATGGAAGCCGAATGAGATACTATCTATTGCTGTGAGTTTGTGAGTTCGTGACACGTATGTTGCTTATATCATTATTCTCTTCATCTTAATCTAAATTCTTTGTGGTTGCAAACGCAAGAATACACCAGTATAATATTTAACTTGTTCGAAAGAAAGGTTATCTGTCTGGAAAAGAGATAATGTCAAGGTAGTAGGGTCCCATCCCCTATTAAAAAGTTAGTGCCGTAACTGGATTAACCTCTTGGAGAATTCGTACCGTTAGATACGCTTTAAGCTCGAAAGAGTTAAAGTGAAATAATCCTCGAATAGGTCGAAAGACGCCTGGATTTACCATCGAATACAATTCTCTATAAGCACATGCATGTCCGAATTCAACACACTCATAGTCAATAGAGATGTATAACTCAGAAGGTGGACATAACCCCAACTCCTCAATTCTCATTGTTTACATCTTACTAAAACATTCTCGTTCTTTTTACTTTGCTATTGCCGTTTTTAACTACTATTTGGTTACATTACTTGCACAACAAGAATCCCCCCCTTTTCGAGACTTTCACTAAAAGTCTAGTAATCTTCACTTACTTGTTGACCAAGCTATTCCCTGTGGGATCGATACCCAACCCAGGTTGGGTTCTATATTTGCTAACGACCGCTTTACACTCCTACGAGAGCTGTAGATTGAGCGTTATCAAAGGTCAGGCCAAGTTATCATGCTCACAATACTTATGCCATGACGATATTCAAATAATGGTTATAGTTCAAGTAAGCACACATAGTACACAATAAAAAATTGGGGGGGAGGGGGTCATAATTTTAACAAGTGAGAAAATAATTTGCTTGCTCTTCATTATATTTGACTGCACAATTTTCTCAATTTTCTTTAAGTTATACATATGACACAAAATAACCCAAAAACATAAATAAACACCTAAACATATTGATTCTAACTAAGATAGAATAGACACGGGAAAAGAATACATGACAACATAAACCCTCGATTGTGGTACACCCCCACCAAAAACTTAGAAATCATTGAATATCCCCATTGCATAAAATTATGGAAAATGAAAAATTGGGACAAGGAAAATACCTGGGTGAACTAGATGCATGTCGTACTCTGATGAATTGGGGTCAGAGATAGGAACCCTCCATAATCTACACTAGGTCACTCTAAAAAATATGGGAACCAATGGTGGTGACTAAACTCAACATCAAAAGTGTTGGGGAAATCTATGTAGATCCTAAACTCTACTGAACCACCTTAATCATATCTGGTATCTCTACTCCCTCCAGAATCCATGGTTCAAAGGTTTGTTTAATTTTCTTTGACTTTATCTTCCTCTTCTTCTCACTTTTATATTTTATCTTCTCTCTTCCATAATCCATAGATATTTTCTTTTGGGGAGACAAATCATCACCCTTTTCCTTAGTGTCAAAATCCTCCATCTCAAACACTATAAGTTAGCTATTAAAATCTGGGACCATAGAGTCCACATATGCAACAAGCTCCACCAAAGATGGCATAACGACTAGTGGAGGAGGTGAAACCAAAATGATTCGCTCAATAAGAACCTTGACTATTTTTTTCATAGTCAAGTAAGCAGTAATGGACATTATATTAGGAGCTTTGACCTCAACAACCTTAGCCGATATTTTTCTCTCAAACCTATTAATATGGTTCTGAACAACTCATAACACCTCCTTTATCTTATTAGTTACATAAGGTATGACCCCTACCTCTAACTTTCTAATTCAAGTATTATGTAACACTTGTATCCTCAAGATTTGATTTAGCTAAGAAATTTGTATCGATGTGTAACCAATAGGAGCATGAGTATACGTACCCAATGGTGTTTTTGCTGACTGTGTTTAGGATGATGTTGTACTGACTTTAGACACAGGGATATCACTAGCCGGGGCTCCCCCCGCTGCATCGAATATCTCTACACCTTCTGTTAAGGATGTAGGGTTCCTTAATGTCATGAACAAAAAATAAAGGTCATAATGGAACTTATCACTACTAAGCCTTGATAAGTAAGCCAATCACCCAAATTGATAAGTAAGCTAATAACAAAAATTTATAAGACCAAATAATACCACAATTCCCAAAGCGAGAGTTCTGAAGGAAAGTCAAACTGATAATAGTACAATAATAGCAGAAGTCTGAATAAAGATACCATAAACCATCCAAAAACCTAGTGTCATAGTGTAAGAATAATCTAAATACAATTGAATAAAAAAACTACAAATTTGTCTCTGAATATAAAATAAAGATATCATTGTATAGGAAGAAGTCTAATGTCGACTTTAAATGCATAGAGAGGTCATAACCTTAAAAGATTCAATAACCAACCATATGATCTCAGATGTTGAATAATGCACTCATTCTTCGATATGTACCGAAAGAGCAAAATTGGGGTGAGTATAGTCCACTTGTATTCCGTAGGTATCACTAGACGACTTGGAAAACTAGAAAATATGGTATTAAAAAACACTATGAGCATGTTACCTGCAATTAGAAAATTTCCTAAACGGTGTCTCATACGATCTCTATAACAGTTCTAAATATAGCACATAGAAAAATAAATAGGTACATACAAGACACAAATTATATGTGTAATGAATAACATACAAAAGTAACAATAAAAATGCATGATTTATGAAATCAAATGATGATGACGATCCAAAGGATATATGTTTAAGGTTATCGTATAACCTCCATATACACCAACCAAGACTCAACACTTCTAGGTAGGACCCATGGGGAGTTCACAATCTTTTTAATCTCTTAATACATAATATCAATCTCAATATACATATCTCCTTTCCAATTTATGAACTACGGCAGAGGGTTTGTTAAAAGTGTCATATTTTTATAAAAAATGTTTTTTTCTCAATGTACCAGTGTCACATTTTTATCAAAAATGATGTTTTCTCACTGTACCAATGTTTCATGAATGTATGTATGATATGAGTATGTAATGCTCACAACCAAACCAGTACAAATATCTTAAAATCCATCAATGAAATATATGTATACATGAGCTCATAATCTACTTAATATGTCATCCATTCATAATTAATAAACAATGTAAGATTGCAATAGATATGCATGTAAGACATAAAAAATACCATATTTATGCCATCTTGGGTATTTCTAACATGAATGGATCAACCAATACATATACGAGATCAATAACATCCGATAAATACTCCTACGCAGGAACAAAACAGTAGTAATGGGATTTCCATGATTGACTACTCATACCCGCAACATACTATTAGTTATATATTAATTATTCAACATAGTCTAAATAAAGTTAAGCCATGACCTACATTGTGACGTCAAAAGCTTAGCCTTAGTACCTTCAACACAAATATTTCCCCGCTTAAACAGCCTCAAAATTAATTAAAACATACAAATATATAATCTACGTGTTCCAAAAAGTAAATGATACTCATATTGCCTATTTTCAAGTTGGGATCAAAATGCACTCCTGATATGGGTTTTTGGAATGAAACGTTAAAATTGGAATTTCTATTTAGAAAATCCTTACCCATGACTAAAGGAATCCATAGGAGAAAACTTGAAAGAAAATAGGTAAAAACAATCTTTAAATTGAAGAAATATCGTTTTAGGCCTTTCAAGCCAAATATCCCTAAATTCTAATTTGAAATACTGATAAAAAGGATTTTAAACAATATACTCAAAGTAAAATAATTGAAATAGTGATTTGGAGCTTACCTTTCATGACACAAGACTACCCCTAGTCGTAACCCGGTGCTTATAGTCACAAGTGTCCCCAATCTAACCCATGGTCTGATACCTTCTATGAGCACTGACTAAAATCATAAGATACTATGCTAAAGATAACAAAAAAATTGATAATAAATGATACTAAAAATAATACTAATCATGTCTCATTGTTTGATAAAACGAAAAAAATATATGACTGTCTAAAAGCTTCTATAACATGAGGAGATGATACAAAAATCCCCCAACTAACTCTAACTGACTTAAATAAAATAAGATACAAAAAATAACAATTGATAAACAATCTAGGAATGATAAGGACTCACCACATCTGCTATTGAGTGGCACGGGAATGGACTTGGTGTGATCTGGGAATTTAGCGTCTAAACTTATATAATAAAACAATATAGCAAAAAAGAAAATATGTGATCAGTACTTTAATGACTAAGTATGTGAGATGAGAAAGCTAACTGGTATAACTGTGTGTGAATGCATGAACAGGTAAACTCAATGCAAGATCAAGTTTATCATGTTATAAATAAAATGGATAATTGGATAAGTAAATACGAGGTCAAGCATATCTGGGCTAAAAAATAGATAGAATATAAAAATTAATACTGAAATGCAGACTGTGGGAGATAACTACATCTGACTTAGTCTAATCTGAGAGAAATCGGGATCCAACTAGTATCCCCAATTGGATGGGTGCTAGTACCTTGCCAAGGGTACAAACACTGACTTACGTAGATCTACTTAACTGATGTCCCAAAGAACTAGGGTGCCAGTCCTGTACTGGCGGGAGACCCTTCATAACTTATGGTGGCAACATAGATCTGGAACTTAGGACTTCTACTAAAGGTCTCAGTTCTCAACTAGCGAGTGATCCTTCATCCCTAAGTTTGCTCGGTATTAAGTACTACTCCCAACTGAATTAACACTGATAACTGATATATTCTCAACATGATCTGATAACTAATATAAGCTCAAATTTTTAATATTCTAAATTTAACAACATAAACATAATTTGAATGACTTGAATCCTGAAAAACTATTACATACATGAGTACCTAGGTTTGGGGTATTCCTAACCCACCAACACAGACTATTGCAAACTGATCATGGTAATTATAAAACCAACAATTGTATAGAAAATCATAAATAACACTCAGTATTTAAATAATGGATCATGATAATAATATTTGCATTATCAAATATATGGAAACACAATTCTAATGAGGTAACATATTTTCATGGTTAATCAAAACATCTTAGAGAAAATTTATAAAATTCATGGTTAACTTGGAATCTCATAAAAGAGAAAGAGTTTTACACTTGTAAGCTTAGGGAGTTCTTGGAACTCAATGGGTGTAAGGAACCCATTGATGAAATCCCACATACCTAAAAGTGGAAGACTTGGAGATATCCATAGAATTTATCTTGTTCTTGAGAAACCCTAGTTTTCTTTGAGGAAGAAGAAAAAACCCCCTTTTGATTTCTCTGGGTGGAAAATATGATTTTATTATGAATTAGGGAATTTGGGTCTTTTATACCATCCCTTGGGAAACCAAAACGATGTGGGTTTGGCCTTTAAAAGACAGTGCAAAGAAATAAAACTCCCTAAGAATCATGCAGTAAAACTTGAACCCAGTCATTACGACTCACCTCACGACTCATTTTGAGTGGTCACGAGTCATGCTCTTTGTAGTATGACTATGACTTACCTCCTAATGACTCATTACAACTGACTACGAGTCAGTGGGTGGAGTCATAGTCTGAGGCTTGATTTTTGGATCATTTATTGTTCCGGTGACGAGTCCCTCCTAAGGACTCGTTGTCACTTGTAATGAGTCATGGGGTAGGTTCGTCATCACTAATGTTAAAATTTAGAACCATTCTATTGTAACAAAAATTCCCTATAATGACTTGTTATATCTGGTCACTGGTCATTACTGAGTTGTAGTCACTGGCAGTAGATAGAATCTTGGGGAACAATTAGAATACATTTTTTCCATACTATATAATTTAGGAGATACTTATGGTGTTGGAAAGCTTAATTGTTTGAAAATATTTTGATGGGTCTATATATTAAAATTTTGGGGTTTTACGATATCTCTTCCTTAGGATAATTCATCCTCGAATGAAACTGTCTAAGCTGGAATACTAGGGAAAACTGAGATCATGCACTGAACCCTTATCTATTGAATCATGACTTAATATCTGAACCTGTTACCTATGCATGGACTTAACTAAAATCATGAATGCATGTTATGACATGAGGATGGGTGGATAGCTAAGATAGACATAAAAAGATTAATTAATTAAGGAATTCCTGACCTCAAGATAAATCTGAGTTGGTCAAAAAGAGTTAGGGGTACTTGGATATCATATCAGCCTCTGCCTCCCAAGTAGCTCCCTCAACTGACTGATTCTCTTACATGACCATTACTAAGGCAACATCTTTATTCCTCAACTTACAAATCTGGCGATCAAGGATCTCAACTGGACTTTTTCATAAGACAGACTATCTTCCACACACACACTTTATAAAAGAACTACCAATAATTGGTCACCAATGTATTTCTTCAACAAAGAGATATGAAAGACTAGATGCACGATGCTAAATCTATAGGCAAGTCTAACTCATATGATACCTTACAGAAATGGCTCAAAATCTAATATGGGCCAACATAGCGGTGACTGAGCTTCTCGTTCATACCAAACCACTTCACCCCTTTCATGGGAAAATTTTTTAAGTAAACAAAATCCCAAACTTTGTATTCCAGCTCCCTCCTCCTTACATCTACATAGGATTTCGGATGACTCTAGTCTGTCTTCAATCTTTCCCTAATTAGGTGAACTTTGTCCATCACCACATGCACCAAATTTTTCCCTATCAAGGTGGACTCACAACCTCGAACCCACCAATGAGAGATCTACACCTCCTACTATAAAGAGCTTCATATGGAGCCATCTAAATTTTGGAGTGATAAATTATATTATTAGCAAACTCAATCATTGGAAAGTTATCATCCCAACTGCCTTTAAAATCAAGTAGACATACTCTCAACATGTCCTTTAAGGTTTGAATTGTCCTCTTTGCCTGGCCATCTGTGTCCGGGTTAAAAGTTATACTGAGATGAACTTGGTTACCTAGACCTTTCTAAAAAGCTCTCCCAAACTGAAAGGTAAATTAGGTACCCTTATCTGAAATAATGGTCAACGGGACAAGATATAACTTAATCAACTCCCTAAGATAGAGTCTAGTATAATCCTCATCTGAATATGAGGTATTAACTGGTAACAAATGAGCTAACTTAGCAATTCGGTCTAAACAACCCAAATAGAATCATATTGACATCGCATAGGAGAAAACCATGTAATGAAGTCCATATTCACCACTTACCACATCCAAGTAGGGATATTATATTCCTAAAGTGTACCACTAGGTCTCTGGTGCTCAACCTTAACCTAGCAGACAATTGGAACACTTATCCATGGATTCCGCAATATCCTTCTTCATACTATTCCACTAATAGATTTTGCGTAAGTCACGGTATATCTTAGTGGATCCTAGGTGAATAAAATATCAAATATTGTGAGACTCTGCTAGAATCTTCTATCTCAAATAATCCATATCTGAAACACAGGACCTACCCTAACAACGAAGAACACCATCTACCCTTAGGTGAAAATCTCAACTTTCTAATTCTGAACTGTCTCCTTCAACTTAAACAAAATAGGATCTCAATCTATTTTTCCTTTACTTCGGCAACCATCAAAGATTTCAAACCATTCTAAACCAATATACTACCTTCGACCAAATAAACCAACCGAACTCCCAACCTAGACAGATGATGAACCTCGCAAACTAACTATTTCATTTCATCCTCAAGATGAGCAATACTCACCATATATTATATATCCTGCTAAGGGCATCGGCCATCACATTGGCCTTACCCTGGTGATACCAGAAATTCATATCATAATCTTTCAATAGCTCCAAACAACTTCTTTGACAATGATTTAGATCTTTCTGGGTGAACACATGCTGTAAAATCTTGTGATCAGTAAACACATAAATATAGACCCATACAGGTAATGCCTCCCCATCTTTAAGAAAAAACAACCACATCTATCTCGAGGTCATGAGTCGGATAATTATTTTCATAGGGTTTGAGCTGTCGAAAGGCATAGTCTATGATGTTGCCTCGCTGCATCAACATACAACCTAAGCAAACTTTGGAAGAATCATAATAAAATACGAAACCATTTGAACCCTATGGTAGAGTCAAAATAGAGGAAGAAGTGAGCCGACTCTTCAACTCCTGAAAACTCTTCTCACAATAATTGGACCACTGAAATTTGACTTTCTTCTAAGTCAGTCTGGACATGAGAGAGGCAATAGAGGAAAATCCTTCGACAAACCATCTATTGTAACTAGTTAAAACCATGAAACACCTGATATCTGATGGAGAGATGTGTCTAGGCTAGTTCTTTACTGCTTTCTTCTTTTGTGAATTAACTTGAATGCCTTCACCAGATATAATGTGAACAAGGAAAGATATTAATTTCAACTAGAATTAACACTTGCTAAACTTAGCGAATAACTGGTGATCATTAAGGGATTGCAAAATAATCCTCAAATGGTATGCATGCTCACCTTCACTATGAGAATAGATAAGAATGTCATATATGAAGACTATGATGAACATGTTCAAGTACTGCTTTAATACACTATTCATCAGTCCATAAAAGTTGCAGGAGCATTCGTTAATCCGAAAGATAAAACTAAAAACTTAAAATGACCATATCGAGTTGAGAACTGACTTTGAGCTGATAATAGCCGAATCTGAGGTCAATCTTAGTGAAACAAGTTGCACCCTAAAGTTGGTCGAATTAGTCATCAATACTAGGAATGGGACACTTGTTCCACATTCTGAGAGAACTATCTTTCTTGAGCACGGATATAACTGAAGTGACCTATGGAGAGACGTTATATCACAACCCAAACTAGGACCTAGCCGTGATGAGTATCTCAAGTCCACCGAAGATCAGAGACCACCCCCTTTACCTAGCCAAACAGAATATAACATATAGCAGCCACTGAAAATCCAAAAATATAATAAGATAAAGAACAATAAACTCAACAAAACTAATAATGTCGAATATAACAACCCAAACCACAGTAATATCCACAAAGACTCTAAACAATACCTAAGAACAATCTTGGTCGGGACATGCCCCACACTCTGACAATGACAATGACAATGATAATGTTAATGAATATTTAAAATCTTCAATTCTACTCTATAAAAGAAAAGTTATGAAATGACTAAGTCTTATGGATAATGGGTGATCACCAATTTACCACAACGACTAATGAACCGAGCCGATCTACCTAACACTGCACAAGAAAAGTAGAAGTATCTTTGGAGCCTGTATCACATGGGGATACAGAATCTAGAGAGGGTTAGTGGATTGAGCACCAGCATGTAACTCAGGTATAGGGGTCAAAATAATGCCAAGTTACACCCAATTCAAATCCATGTGAACATCGTCATGTACATACATAAATAATATATCGGGATAGGTAACAAGGATTATCATGATATTTAAAATCATTAACCTAGACTGTGTAGCATAACAGTCATAATAAGGCACCCGCGGGCTATTGGGTCACCTCTTTCCTAGTTGAATGGGCCCTAGTGTATGTGGCCGAACGTACTATTGAATAATCACATAAAAATTTGAACTGTTGGGGATTCAAACCTCCAGACATATATTAAGAGTGACTTAAGCACTCCATCAATAACATGGGGGACACGAACCTCCCTATTATATAATAAGGGAACTCAAACATCCTAGTAATTTAGACCCCCGCATCGGTAACTACAATTTCTAATATTGGTCCATCGAGACCTCCACTGTCACGGTACATCTACACAACTCCAATTAAACCCCAATTAAAACACTTTTAACACATTCCCATTCATTGACCAAAGAACTTACCATTAAGTCACACCATGGGTATCGTTATACCCTTAAACTTGCAAGCTTATCTCTATGCCATAACAATTACATTATTTGGGGGAACACCTCAACCCCCTTTGTTCGTTAAATCAAATCATAGCCAACAAAGCTTTCAAAACCATTTTCATTGTTTAAATCTTTATGCAATGCAATAACATAGGTGGGTAAGTCAAACCAAGTGACAATTTAACAATTTAAAACCATTTACATAAGTCAGTTGACGGACGATAATTTTTCAAAACCAATTCCAATTTCAAAACACCATTTGGGAAAAACCATGGCCACTGAGTTTATTAACCATCCCCATGCACCCCATAAGTTCAAAACCCTTATTAAAGCATAAAAAATACATAATAAATCAGATGAAAACAATTTATGAATCAACCTTGTCAAAACCATCAACCACATCAAAACTCACATTCAAAAACATCCAATTAAACTATTTAAATACATGTTTTTCATAAAGTAATAATTAGGGAAGAGTAATATGCCTGAATAATTAAGGATTATGTAGAGAATTTGACCTGTAAAGCTTTAGATGGTCAACTTTGGTACTTTTTTGCTTGAGAGAATTTAAGAAAGAAGAGAATATGTTTTCATTTGCTAAAGGGTAAAAATAATACCCCAAAGGTGATTTATGGTCATGGGTCATAAGTGGGAAAATGGGAAATGTCCAAAGTGCCCTTAGTAAAAAGCTGAATAATTAGTGTCATTGACTACATGTCACTCTGCAACTCGTAAGGTTATATAAAAACTCATCACAATGAGTCGTAGTTAAGATAGTTTCTAGGGCGCACACACACTATGGCCCTACGAATCACCTTATACAACTCATCAAGTCACCCTACGACTCATAGGGTATAATTCATATCCAATATAGAACCATTTTGGTAGCTCACTGGTCACCCTATGATTAGCACATAACAACTCATATAGATTCACTACAACTCATAGAGTCTAGTCATTACCAGAGTAGAAAGTTTGACACATCTACTGGTTGGCCTATGACTTGAGTCTATACAACTTGTTTAAAGACCTTACAACTCGCAAAGAAAGTCGTTATCTGGGTAGTAAGCTCAAAGTTTAGAGATTTATCTGGGGCCAACACTTGGGGTCTTTCATTCTCCTTTCCTTAGGATCATTTGTCCTCAAATGATGGGTCAAGGCATCCTTTGACATGATTTAACACAGAAACATACCCACACTTGCATTTAATAAATATAGAAAACAAAGATGTCAATATTAACAGATACCTGAAGCACAGTTATCTGGAATGGGGTACAAGAATGGGTATTTGGACTTCATGTCCTCTTAAGCTTCCCAAGTAGCTTCCTCGCCTTTTGGTTCTGCCAAAGAATCTTTACCGAATCGATGTCCTTAGTACTCAAAGGATGGACCTATTTATCCAAGATCTCAATCGGGACTTCCCCATAAGACAAAGAATCTGTAACACCTATACTCTCTAAAGTAATGACAAAGAAAGGATCACCAATGCACTTATCTAACATCGACACATGGAAGACCAATTAGATAGATCCCAAACCTAAAGGTAAAACCAACTCATATTCCGCACTGCCTACTCGCCTAAAAATATGATATGGACTAACATAATGAGGGATGAGATTCCCCATCCTTCTAAACAGCATCACTCCCTTCATGGGAAACACCTTCAAGAACATAAAATCATCTACCTCAAACTCCAAATCCCTTCGCCTCACGTCTATATAGGAATTTTAGCAACTTTCAGAGGTTCAATGTCTATATCAAATCACTTTCACCTTATCCATAGCTTGGTAAACCATATCGGGACCATACAACCTATTCTCACCAACCTCAAACCACCTAATAGGAGACCTATACTTCCTTTCATAAAGAGCCTCGAAAGGAGCCATCCCAGTACTAGAGTGATACCAATTATTATATGCAAACTCTATAAGGAGAAATTGATCTATCCAACTACTACCAAATTCAAGCACACAAGACCTTAGCATCTCCTCCAACATTTGAATGGTCCTCTCTTCTTTTCCATCCACTTAGGCATGAAAGGTAGTATTCAGGCTCACCTTATTTCCTAATCCTCTCTGAAATGAATGCTAGGAAAAATATAAGGCCCCATAAAATTTCTAATCTTAATTCTGTCCTTTAATCTTGTCAAGGGGTCCCAGACTTAGAAAACTCTAGCTAAGTTCCTACACTTAGCTTATTTTTGGCCTTCAAAATTTGGCAATCTCATTTCGCCACCTTAATGTCCTTTAATGGTCTGTATGTTTGTTAATTCATGATCAGAGAGGTCAATAGGTGTTTTTGAATAAGTTTCATATTTTTCAGACCTCGATTAGACCATGTTTAGTGTCCTAAATTAGTGGACCAACATGATCTTGGCGCGCCACATCGCCCATCGCGTTGGTTAACATTGTTGCAGGGACTGCCAGTGAAAATACTGAGGCTTGACATGATCATGGAATGACGCATTGGGTATTGCGTCGATGCCCAATTTTAGTCATTAAATGTCCGCATTTTTAAGGGTAAAAGGGTCAATTTTCCACCCATATATAAACCCTATAACACGTTATTCAGCTATTTTTCACCTAAAATATACTAGTTTCTCTCATTTTTTCCTCAAGAACAAGTTTAGGGTTTTTAATTGGGGATTCAAATTCAAGGAAATTCCACTGTAAAACTTTGTAAAATCAAGATCTAAGGTATGCATAGTATTCATTCATGGATTCCTTCCATCCATGAAGTTCAAGAATCAAGTTTTAAATCATGTATTCTGAATATTTTGTTGTGGGTTGATTATGTTTCATGATATTATGATGATGTGATTCCCAAGATGGAGTCTTTATGTATTATTCATGAAAATATTTTAATGTGTGGCTTGAAATCTATAAGTTTAGTCGATTCATGAAGTTTTAAAGTGATAATTTGATGATTATGCCTATGCCTTAAGTTGTACATGGAAGGTGTTTGATAAAATGCCTACGGGACTAGAAATTATGCATCATAGCTCAATTGTGAACCAAATGATAAGTGCATGCTTTACCATGATGATCACAATGACATCTATGATATTGTTGTGCTTTATAAATGTTTTATAAAATGCTCATAAGACTAGTTGATGAAATTATGACATGTTTATATGCTTTCCCATTCATGTACAAGATTGTGATAACCATGTACTTTATGAAATCCCCAACTTATTGTATTATGGATTGGTGATATTGGTCATGTATTCAAGAATATCATGCCTTGTTAGTTTCCTTCTATCGAGTCCTGGGGGTACTTGTACCTGATAATTTAGCTATGTTCCTAGAGACAGTGTTATGTTTTCATGATATCCTCAGTCAAGCCATGTTAAGTAGAATTAAGTAAGTTATGTAACTCAGGAAAACTCAGTAATCCCAATAATCTCAGAAGTATTCTGTCAGTCAATGAAACTCAATAAACTTATTCTATTTTAGTTTAGTTAATCATGTTCAGTATCTATTCAGAGGGAGTAGGATTTAGCACCGAGTAAACCTAAGTATAAGGACACACACTGACAGTTGATGGTATGATCCTTAAAAGCAATTGTTGCATTCCAGAACTATGTAGCCAGCATAGGTAGAGACATCAACACTAATAGAAGAGGGTTGATGAGGTTGATAAACACTGTCAGATGAGGGTCCCACCATTTTCTTTTGGGGACACTGCCAGATGAGAGTCACCCACAATTTGTCTTTACAAGTGGCGCGGTATTGATACCCATCCAATTGGGGTTACAGATTGGACCCCAACTCATCTATAATACGTTATTTGGGGCATATCAGTTAGATGACTACTTGCAACAGTTATAGTCTCAGTCTCAGTCTCAGTAATAGAACCCAGATATTTCTACAGAATTTAGGACTGTCAGCTACAATCAATTTAGTACAGTGTGGAACCCATCTAGTTTTATCAGAACCTAGACTGTTAGACACAGTAGCTCAGTATTAGTTATATCAGTTATCAGTAACTCATATTATCAGTATTAAGACTCAGTTTTCAGTATTATCACGAATTCAGTTACAGTCACTCATTCATGCATGTATTCTCACGTTCATGTTATATGGTCAGTTAGTATTGTTCATGCATTTAAACCCTTTGCATTCATCCTACCTCACTTGCATACCAGTACATTCAATCATACTAATGCATTTGCACTATGGTTTTTTATTCTATACATAGGTTCAGAAGCATGAGCTCCACGGCATCAGTAACATTCCAGTTTCAGTAGTCAGAGTTAGCAGTGAGTTCTCATCCTTCGAGGATATGATAATTACTTTATTTCTTCATTACTTAGTGTATTTCAATAGTTGGAGTTTTTTGGGGACATGTCCCATTAACTCTTCATTCAGAATGTTCAATGTTATAGGCTTTTCAGACTACAGTATGTTCAAACAGTTTTGTTTCAGTTTGTTTTAGTATTAATATACCGTACTTTTAGATGTTAATGTTTTATCAGTTTTGAACCTTATGGCCTTTCAGCCTTTATTTCCATATTTATACAATATATTATGCAGTGTTCAGGTATAGATATCAGTCATGGGTTAGCTTGTGGTCCTTCGGGATCATGAGCACCTTGTAGCATTTCGGGTACCAGATTCGGGGTGTTACACTTGTAGTGTTATTTATACTTGATTTACATCTTTTTGATCATAGATATATCATTACAATCAACTCACTAATCAATTTACATCTTAATTTATGCTATGTTTTTTTTACCATAGGTTCAAAAGTACGAGCTCCAGCGCATTAGTAGCATTCTAGTCTCAGCAGCCAGAGTTAACGGTGAGTCCTCATCCTTTTAGGACATGAGCATTACTTTATTTCTTTATTACTTAGTTTATTTCAGTAGTTGGAGTTTGTTGGGGACATGTCCCATCAACTCCTTATTCAACCAATTCATTTTTAGAGGCTTTTTATACCATAGTATGTTCAGATAGTTTTGTTTCAGTTTCTTTTGGTATTGATATACAATAATTTTAGATGCTACGATTTATCAGTTATTTGAACCTTATGTCCTTTCAACCTTTTATTCCGCATTTATACAGTATATTATGCAGTGCTCAGGTACAGATATCAGTCATCGGTTAACTTGTGGTCCTTCAGGGTCATAAGCACCGTATGGCATTCTGGGTGTAAGATTTGGGCTGTTACAAACTTGGTATCAGAGCCTAAGGTTCAACAGTGTTCTAGGAATTCTGAAAGCCGCATTTAGTAGAGTCTCGTACATGGGTGTGTTGCGTGCCACATTTATGTACAGGAGGCTATGAGATGTTTTAGTAACAGTTTTTCTTCTTTCAGTATTCATGTCATGCTAGTGAGCATAATCTCAAGTTAATATCTCAGTCTAATCTTTTTCTTTTATATTTACAGAACATGTCTCCCAGGAAGAGAACTGGAAATCAGTCAGCCCCTCAGCCTGAAGACCCTTTGGATGAACATGTCTCTCATGCAGAGTGCAGAGTTTCATTCACTACTCTTGCTCTGTCAGTTGCTGCTCAGAATGAACGACCAGTTGTCGTTCCAGCAAACCCAGTGGCCAATTCAGCTGCAGCTAAGATTTGGGACTTCACCTGAATGAATCCTTCATTTTATTTTTGGGTCTAAGTGAGATGAGGACCCTCAGGAATTCCTTGATTAGGTTTAGAAGGTTATAGACATCATGGGGGTTACTCCAAGTGTGAGTACTGAGCTAGCTGCATATCAATTGTAGGATGTTGCTCACACTTGGTTCAAACAGTGGAAGTCAGAGAGGTCTGTTGATGCTAGATCCATAGCATGAGAGGAGTTTGTCACTATATTCTTAGATAGATTCTTTCCCCTAGAGATGAGAGAAGCTAATGTGTTAGAATTTATCAACCTCAGGCAGGGCAACATGACGGTGAAAAAGTATTCAGAATTTATCAACCTCAGGCATGGAAACATGACGGTGAAAGAGTATTCTCTTAAGTTTACTCAATTAGCTAGATATGCTCCTCATGTGGTTGCAGATGGTAGGGCCAAGATGAGTAAGTTTGTTTCTAGGGTGAATGATAGTATGGTTAATAAGTGCAGGTCCACGATGTTGAGTAGTGACATGAACATAGCCAGGCTTATAACCCATGCTCAGTAGGTAGTAGAGAAAAAAATTAAGATGAGGGAGAAGAATAATAAGACAACAAGGACATGTAGTTTCAACTTGGCTCAGCCTAAGTCAGAGGGTGGCAACCATTCTCAGATCTTCCCAAAGTCATCCGTTCCAGCTCCTTCCTCAGCTAGTGCTCCAACTCCTAAGTTCAGGAATGGTAATAGAGATAGGCTACCATGCTCTAAGTCTCAGGGCAGTGTTAGCAGTGCCCGCACCTATCCTCTTTATCAGACATGTGGCAAGCACCATCAGGGTACTTGAAGAGATGACAGTGACGTTTGCTTTGGATATGGAAAGGTAGGCCACAGAGTTAGAGATTGTCCCCAATCAGGATATCAGGGTCAGCGTAACCATTCCTCAGACCAGTCTGGCCGCCTAAATCATCAGGGTGCCACTTTCAGTGCTACTAGTGGGCAACGTCCAAACAAAATTTATGTTTTTCAGTCCTAACAGGATCAGGAAAATTCTCCTGATATGGTCACTGGTACGTTACAGATCTTTCATGTACACATTTATGATTTAATAGATCTAGGAGCTTCCTTATCTTTTGTTACTCTTTGCATAACAGTCGATTTTTGAGTCAGTCCTAAAATTCTAGCAGAGCCCTTCTCAGTCTTTACCCCAGTGTGTAAAACCATCACAGCCCGATAGGTATACAATAACTGTCCGATTATGATATTTTAGAAAGTCACTTCAGCAGACTTAGTCAAATTAGAGATGACTATTTTTTATGTCATTCTCAACATGGATTGGCTTCATTCCTACTATGCCATGGTCGATTGCAAAAATAGAGTTGTCCGGTTTTAGATTTCGAAGGAACCTATACTAGAGTGGAAGGGTAGTACTTTAGCTTTCAGAGGTCAGCTTGTTTCCTACCTTCGGGCATGGAAAATGATATCTAAGAGATATTTCTATCATCTTGTTCGAGTTAAGGACACTAGTTATTAAACTCCCAGTCTTAAATCAGTCTTAGTAGTGAATGACTATTCAGATGCCTTTCCTGAAGATCTTTTTGTAATTCCTCCCGAAAGGAAAATAGACTTTGACATTGATCTTCTACCAAATACTTAGCCTATGTCTATTCCTCCATACAGAATGGCTCCAGTAGAACTCAGAGAATTAAAAGAGTAGTAGATGAATCGATTAGAAAAGGGATTCATCATACCTAGTGTGTCCCCATGGGGTGCACCAGTTTTATTTATGTGCAAGAAAGAGGGTTCTCTTAGAATGTGCATTGATTACCGTCATGTCAATAAAGTCACAGTCAAGAACAAGTATCCACTTCCCAAAATTGATGACTTTTTTGACCAACTTCAGGGTGCCATTTATTTCTCAAAAATAGACCTGAGATCAGGCTATCATCATCTCAAAGTCAGAGAATGTAACATTCCAAAAAAAGCCTTCCGTACTCGGTATGGTCACTTTGAATTCCTAGTCATGTCCTTTGGTCTTACCAATGCCCCAGCAGAATTCATGGACTTGATGAACCATGTGTTCAAGTAGTACTTGGACATGTTCATCATAGTCTTCATAGATGATATTCTTGTCTATTCTCGCAGTGAGCAGGATTATGTAGAACATCTCTGAGTAGTATTGCAAACTCTTAAAAATCATCAGTTGTTCGCCAAATTCAGTAAGTGCAAATTTTGACTAAGTTCAGTAGAATTCCTTGGTCATATCATTTCCGATGATAGCATTAGAGTTAATCATCAAAAGACCGAAGCGGTAAGAAACTGGCCTCGCCCTGTCTCTCCATCAGATATCAGGAGTTTCTTGGGTTTGGATGGCTATTACAGATGGTTTATAGAGGGATTTTCATCTACTGCTTCCCCTATGTCCAGATTAACTCAGAAGAAAGTCAAATTTCAATGGTCAAATCCTTGCGAGAAGAGTTTTTAGGAGTTGAAGACTTGACTCACCTCAACTCCAATTTTTGCTCTTCCGGATGGTTCAAATGAGTTTGTAGTATATTGTAATGAATCCATAGTAGGTTTGGTTTATGTCCTCATGAAGCATGGTAAGCTCATAGCCTATGCCTACAAACATCTTAAACCCCCATGAGAAGAATTATCTGACTCATAATCTTGAGTTAGCAGCCATAGTTTTTTCCTTAAAGATTTGGAGGCATTATCTATACGGTGTTCATGTAGATGTGTTCATAGATCATAAAATAATTTAGTATTTATTCTCTCAGAAAGATCTTAATCTTTGTCAGAGAAAGTGGTTAGAGTTGTTATAAGATTATGACATGAGTGTCCTTTATCATTCGGGCAAGGCCAACGTAGTGGCTGGCGCTATTAGTAGACCATATATGGGTAGTCTTTCTCATGTTAAGGAAAGTAAGAAGAAGCTAGCTAGAGAAGTCCATCAGTATGCCAAACTAGGTGTATGCCTAGTTGATTCGAAAGAGGGTAATTTATAGGTTCAGAGTAGTTCAGAATCATCCTTAGTTTTCGAGGTGAAAGAAAATTAGGACAGAGATCCCATTCTTGTTAAGTTGAAAGAGTCAAATATCGGAAAGTAGAGATTTTCTCCCAAGGGGAAGATGGTGTTCTGCGTTGTTAAGGTCTTCTGTGTGTCCCAGGTGTAGAGGACTTAAGGAAATAAATCCTTGCAGAAGCGCACGATGCACGCTACTCTTTTCATACAGGGGACACTAAGAAGTACCAAGACTTGTGGGAGATATAATGGTCCAATGGGATGAAGAAAGATCTCGCAGAGTTTGTGGCTAAGTGCTCTACATGTCAGCAAGTTAAGATAAGGCATCAGAAGTCTAGTGGGTCCATGAAGGAATTTAATAGTTCTACTTGGAAGTGGGAAGAAGTGAACATGGACTATGTGGTAGGTTTGCCTCATACTCATCATCAACATGATTCAGTTTGGGTCATTCTAGATAGAATGACCAAGTCAGCTTATTTCCTTCCAGTCCATACCTTCTATTCAACCAAGGATTATGCCATACTCTATATCAGGGAGTTGGTCGGATTGCACAGTGTTCTGTTGTCTATTGTCTCATATAGAGGTGCCCAGTTCACCTCTTATTTCTGGAAAGCATTCCAAAAGGGTCTTTGTAGCCGAGTTTACCTCCGTACAACCTTTCATCCTCAGACAGATGGTCAAGCAGAAAGGACCATTCAGATCTTGGAAGATATGCTAAGGGCGTGTGCAATTGATTTCAAGGGTAGTTGGGATGGCCATTTTCCTTTGATCAAGTTTGCATAGAATAACAACTATCATTCCAGTATTCAGATGGATCCATTTGAAGCTTTCTATCGTAGGAGATGTAGATCTCCAATCGGTTGGTTTGAAGTTAGTGAGGCCTCAGTTATAGGTCCTGACTTAGTATTTGATGCCTTAGAAAAAATCCAGTTGATAAGAGAAAGACTTTGGGCTACTCAGAGCCAACAAAAGTCTAACGCAGAAGTGCACAGAACAGATCTCAAGTTTGATATTGGTGATCATGTATACCTAAAAATCTCTCCCATGAAGGGAGTGAAGAGATTCGTCAAGAAGGGAAAGATTAATCCTAGATATGTCGGTCCCTTCAAAATTCTCAGTCGCTTCGGCAAGGTAGCTTATGAGCTCGAATTGCCTTTAGATCTAGGCTCAGTCCATCCAATGTTCCATGTCTCCTTGCTAAAGAAGTGCATAGGTGACCCAACAATTGTAGTTCCTATAGAGGGCACAGGAATTTAGAACAATCTCTCTTTCAAAGATATTCTGGTCGAAATCTTCGACTACAAGACTCGCAGACTGAGGAACAAGAAAGTTCCTCTAGTCAAAGTTCTTTGGCAAAATCAGTCCATTGAGGGAGCTACTTGGGAATAAAAAGCAGACATGCAGACCAAATATCCTCACCTCTTCTCCATTAATTCAGACTCAGCCCAAGGTAATAGCTTTCCTTAAAGCTTATTCATGTTTCATGTCCAAATTTCAGTTACAACTTGGCATTCATTTTCATGCTCAGATTCTTATTATAAACTCGGTATTAAATTACCACTGCATATCCAGTCATATGTTCATGCATTATGTCAATCACGTATTCGTGCATCAGATATTCATCCTCATTATGAGAAACTCAGCTTATCAAAAATCTCAGTCATACATTCATGAATCAGTTACGCATGCATCAGATATGCGTGTTCAGTATGATACATTCAGTTTATCAGACATGTCAGTCATTTAATCATGTTACAGTTATTCATGTCCCATATGTACTTAAGTTATCATTTCCCCCCTCACAGTCAGTTTCATTTGAGGATGAAAGTTCCTAAGGGGATATATTGTAAGGCCCCAAAAAATTTTAAGCTTAATTCAGTCCTTTAAGCATGTCAAGGAGTCCCATACTTAGAAAACTCTTGCTAAGTTCCTAGACTTAGCTTCTTTTTGGCCTTCAAAAGTTGGAAATCTCATTTTGCCACCTTAATGTCCTTTAATGGTCCGTATGTTTATTAATTCATGATCAGAGAGGTCAATAGGTATTCCTGAATAGGTTTTGATTTTTTCAAACCTCGATTAGACCACGTTTGGTGTCCCAAAATAGTGGACCAATACGATCTTGGTGCGCCATGTCACCCATCGCGTTGGTTAACATTGTTGGCGTGATTATGGCGCGATGAGTCGGGTATCGCATCGATGCCCAATATCAGTCATTAAATGTCCGCACTTTTAAGGATAAAATAGTCAATTTCCTACCCCTATATAAACTCTATAATACGCGATTCAACCATTTTTCACCCAAAATGTACTAGTTTCTCTAAATTTTTCCTCAAGAACAAGTTTAGAGTTTCTAATTGGGGATTCAAATTCAATGAAATTCCACCGTCAAACTTTGTGGAATCAAGAAGTAAGGTATGCATAGTGTTCATTCATGGATTTCTTGCATCCATGAAGTTCAAGAATCAAGTTTTAAATCATGTATTGTGAATATTTTGTTCTGGATTGATTATGTTTCATGAGATTATGATGATGTGATTCCCAAGCTGGAATATTTATGTGTTGTTCATGAAACTATGTTAATGTGTGGTTTGAAATCTATAAGTTTAGTCGATTCATGGAGTTTTGAAGGGATAATTTGATGATTATACCTATGCCTTAAGTTGTGCATGCAAGGTGTTTGATAAAATTCCTAAGGGACTAGAAATTATGCATCATAGCCCAATTATAACCCAAATGATAAGTGTATGCTTTACCCTTATGATCACAATGACTTCTATGATATTGTTGTGCATTGTAAATGTTTTATAAAATGCTTATGAGGCTAGTTGATGAAATTATAACATGTTTATACGCTTTCCCATTCATGTACAAGATTATGATAACCATGTACTTCATGAAACCTCCAACTTATTGTATTATGGATTGTTGATATTGGTCATGTATTCAAGAATGACATGCCTTGTTAGTTTCCTTCTATAAAGTCCTAGGGGTATACCCGACAATTTAACTGTGTGCCTAGAGCCAGTGTCATGTTTTCACGATATCCTCAGTCAAGCCAAGTTCAGTAGAATTCAGTCAGTCATGTGACTCAGGAAAACTCAATAAACTCAGTAATCCCAGTAATCTCAGTAGTATTCCATCAGTCAACAAAACACAATGAACCCATTCCAGTTCAGTTCAGTTAATTATGTTCAGTGTCTATTCATATGGGAGTAGTATTTAGCACCGAGTGAACCTAAGGATGACAACACACACTGACAGTTGATGGTGTGATCCTTAGAAGCAATCCTTGCATTCCAGAACTATGTAGCCAGGATAGGTTAAGACATCAACATTGACAAAGGAGGGTTAATGAGGTGGATAAACACTGTCTGATAAGGGTCCCACCATTCTCTTTTGGGGACACTGCCAAATGAGGGTAACCCATAGCCTATCTTTACCAATGGAGCGGTAATGAAACCCTTCCAAACAGGGTTACAGATTGGACCCCAACTCAGCTATAATGCATTATTTGGGGCATGTCAATTAGATGACTACTTCCCACAGTTACAGTCTCAGTCTCATTCTCAGTCTCAGTAATAAAACTCAGATAGTTTTACAAAATTCAGGACTGTCAGCTACAACTAATTCACTATAGTACGGAACCCAGCTGGTTCCATCAGAACCTAGACTGTTAGACACAGTCGCTCAGTATTAGTTATATCAGATATCAGTAACTCATGTTATCAGTATTCAAACTCAGTAGTTTGTATCATCACGAATTCAGTTACAGTCACTCATTTATACATGTATTCTCACGTTCATATTGTACAGTCAGTTAGCATTGTTCATGCATTTAAACCCTTTGTATTCAGCCTACCTCAGTTACATACCAGTACATTTAATCGTACTGACGCATTTGTGCTATGATGTTTTTATACCATAGGTTCAGAAGCACGAGCTCCAGAGCATCAACAGCATTCCAGTCTCAACAGTGAGTCCTCATCCTTCAAGGGTATGATCATTAATTTATTTCTTCATTACTTAGTTTATTTCAGTACTTAGAGTTAGTTGGGGACATATCAGTTACTTCCTTATTCAGGCAATTCAGTTTTAGAGGCTTTTCAGGCCATAGTATGTTCATACAGTTTTGTTTCATTTTGTTTTTGTATTGATATACCATATTTTTAGATGTTATGATTTATCAAAAATTTGAACCTTATGCCTTTCAGCCTTTTATTCCATATTTATATAGTATATTATGCAGTGCTCAGGCACAGATATTAGTCCTGGGTTAGATCGTGGTCTTTCATGGTCATAAGCACCGTGTGGCGTTCTGAGTGTTAGATTAGGGGCGTTACAAAAAAGATGAGAACTACGTACATCAATCAGAAATGATAGAAATCAGAGAACCATGCAACTTGACTATCTCTTTAATGAACAACTTGGCATAGTCCTCAGAAGAAAAATTTGTCCTCACCAGCAAGAAGTGAGCAGACTTAGTCATCCAATCCACGATGACTAAAATTGAATCAAATTGTCCATGAGTCTATAGAATAAAAATATCATATTAATCACCTCCTACTTCCACACAAGAAACTCAATTTCCTGTAGTAACCCATCAAGCGTCAAGTGCTCTAATTTCACTAGATTACAAAGCATGCACTTAGCCGTAAAATTAGCTATATCTTGCTTTATATTATTGCACCAAAATCTTCTTTAAGTTATGGTACATCTTTGTTGAATTGGGATGAATAGTATACCTCGACTAATGAACTTCATCCAAGATTCTTTCTCACAACCCACCAACATCGGGAACACAAAATCTCCATTGGTGCCTCAAGATACCATCACCACCAATATGAAAAACTATCACTTTCTGCTAGCCCACGTCACCTTTAATTCATTTGAAAATAGGATCCAAATTTTGTTTCTCCTTTACCTCAACAACTAGAGATGACTTTGCCACCTCTTGCACCATCACACCACCATCCTTAGAGTCCAAGAGATGAACTTCAAGATTAGCCAATTAGTGAATATCTTTCACTAATTCTCATTTCTCTTTATCCATGTGAGATAGTCTTCCTATAGATAACATTCTAAGAGCATCAACAACTATGTTAGCTTTATTGGATGATAATAGATACTCGTGTCATAACCTTGACCAACTCAAGCCACTTTCTTTGACTGAGATTCAACTTCTTCTGGGTGAACACATATAGTAAACTCTTATGCTCCGAGAAAATGTCAACATGAACCTTATACAAGTAATGACACCAAATTTTCAAAGAAAAGACCATAGTTAATAAATCCAAATCATGCATCGAATAGCTCTTTTCATGAACCTTCAATTGGATAGAAACATATGCAACTACCTTTCCATACTGCATCAACACACAACCCAGTCCCACCCAGGACAAATCATAATAAAAAGTAAAACCATTAGTGCCCTCGGGCAGGGTCAAAACTGGAGCCGAAGTTAACCTATCTTTCAACTTCTTAAGACTACCCTAACAAACATTCGACAATGTAAACTTCATATTCTATTAAGTCAGCTTAGTCAATGGGGCAGCACTATAAGAGAAACTTTCCACAAATCTTCTATAATAATCGGCTAAACCCAAGATGATCCAAGTATCGGTGGGAGTCGTGAGTGTAGGCCAATTATTAACCACCATAATATTTTGTGGATCCACCTTGATCCATTCAGTAGAAACAACATGACCCTAATAAGTCACAACATTCAACCAGAACTCAAACTTAGAAAATTTAGCATACAGTCGTTGCTCCTTAAGAGTCTGTAACACTATACGGAGGTGATCGTCATGATCAACCTCAATTTTTGAATATACAAGAATATAATCAATAAACACAATGACAAACAAGTCTAAAAATGATGGAATACCCAATTCAGAAGATCCATGAATGTTGGTGTAGCATTGTTAAGACCAAAGAACAACACCAAAAACTCAAAATGACTATACCGGGTTTGGAAGGCTATCTTAGGGATATCCACTTCCCTACTCTTCAACTGATAGTAATCAGACCGAAGATCAATCTTGAAAAAGTTCTTAGCTCCCTGAATCTAATCAAATAGATCATCAATCCTAGGAAGAGGGAACTTATTCTATATAGTCACCTTATTCAATTGGCGGCAATCTATGATGATCCGAATGGACCCTTCCTTCTTATGCACAAAGAGAACCAGAGCAACCCAGGGAGAAATAGTAGGGCCGATAAAACCTTTATCTAGATGATGATTCAACTACTTCTTATGTTTCTTCAACTCAATCAGAGCCATTCTGTAAAGAGGGATGAAGATAGAAAGATTGTCTAAAAGATGTTCAATTCCAAAATCAATTTCCTTGTCACAAGGAACACAAGAAAGATCATCGAAAAAATCATAAACAACAGGGACAAATTGAAATAAAGGACCTTAGGATCTTGAATCCTTTACAAGAACTAAACGGTAGTGACACCCCTTGGAAAATAATTTTCAGGCTCAAATATATGAAATGAACCTTCCCTTAGGAACTAGGGAACTACCTTCCCACTCAATCACCGACTCATTTAGGAATTAAAAACTGACCCTAAGGGTCCAACAATTAAGATATGCATAACACGAGTGCAACCAATCCATCTCCGAAATCACATTAAAATCTAACATGTTCAACTCTATTAGATCCACTAATATTTCCCTACCATAGATAGATACCACATAACCCCTATAGATACTTCTAGCCATAATAATATCACTCATCGGAGTGGACATAGAAAATTGATCAGGAATACACTTAGGACAAAAATAATAAATGAATAGCCATACAAGGGATCACATAATATAAAGTAGAGCCGGGATCAAGACGATAATAGATATCATGAGAGAAGAGTTTCAATGTACTAGTATTAACATCAAGAGACACATCCGATTCTCGATGGTGGCAAAAGCATAAAGGCAATTCCGACCATTGTCGAAACCAAAAGTGGCACACTTTGGTGCAGGGAATGAAAAAGTGGCAACAAGAACCTTATTTACTCCAGAAGGATCCCTAGATGGACAATCCCACTGCATGTGACCAATTTGAACTAAAAAAATAATTTTCCCCCTATTTGTAAGCCCTAGAATTCACCTAATCACAAAAACGATAAGGAAGATAGGATGGAGTTGACTGTGTCCCGCTGGCCTTAGATTGGGCACCTTATACCTTAAACCCACTATTATTCTAAAAGCGACAATCACTAGATGGCTTAGGATATAGGGTACTAGTCCTAGAATAAGAACCAGAATTGCCCTACTTCTTCTTAGACCATTTGCCACCATCTCTATCACTCTTTTTCTGACCTCCACCCTAGTACGAATATCAAAACTTCTTATTCTATCTTTCACTCATCTCTGATTGCTTCTTCTTTTCCTCTTCCATTTTTTGCATATATAACAAGTCTAGAGATGTACATATCCTTTTTCAACAAAAAAGCCTTGCTATCAAAAATCAAATCACGGGATAATCTGGAAGAAAAATTCCTCATGCTAGATACAAACTCAATAGAATTATACGATAGCTGATGAAACTTCAAGGCATACTCATTTTCTGTTATCTTGACTTGCTTCAAATTCACAAAATCCTCAGCCTTTGCCTCCCTCAACTCCTGAGGAAAGAAGTAGTTAAGAAAAGCACTAGAGAAATTATCCCACAAAGTAGACTCGGCATCATCAACCCTAGACTAGTCCCTCTCCTCATACCACTGATATACCATATCATTAAACTGATAAGAATTGAACTCCACACCATTCACATCAGCAACTTGCATTACACAAAAAATAATCTCTATCTCATCAATGAAATTTTAAGTATCCGGCTTAATCTTTGAACCATTGAAAGTCAGAGAACTCAACCTTATAAATTGCCCAACTCTAGAGACATCAAAAAATGGAGCAACAGAATCAACATGCTCGGTCTGAGAGGCCACCAACTATGAAAGAAAATGGATTGACTAGCAAAACTCAGCATTAGACACATAGCTTGAGGTATTCAGAGAGGGCTAAGCAGAACCAATGGAACACTATGTGGGGCGGTACAATTAAGAGCTGGAGCTCTAGATCGCGCCTGAACTTTATAAGTAGTATGAGCTCAACGACAATGCCCTCATATGAGATAAAAGAGTTTTCACGAGCATTAGATCTTCTGGGAAGCATGATGTAAAAAGTAAACATATAGGAATTAGAGGAGATTTTAGGATATTAGACTCTATAACCCAAAATAGAATAACAACAAAGGGAAACATTCCTAAATCTCTCAGAGTCTCTCCCTTATAAGTGTGACACACTACACACCCATAAAAGAGGCTCTACTTGCCATAGATTTATAGACATCGAATGACACCAAACTTAGGCTCTGATACAATCTTTGTCAAAACCCACACTAGGGCCTGACAATAATGGGTATCTTAATTCAATCGAGGACCAAAGACCACCCCCATTGCCTAGACAAATAGAATATAACAACTAGCAGTGGTTGAAATCTAAACATATAAGAAGATACAAGATAATAAACTCAAGACAAATAATAGTGTCATATATAGCAACCCAAACCATATTAATCTCCATAAAGCCTCTAAATAATGCTAAAAACTAATCTAAGTTGGGAAATTGCCGCGGACTCTTACAATGACAATGAAAATGATAATGTTAATGAAAATGTAAGGTGTTCAATTCTACTCTATAAAAGGAAACTGATAAATGATCAAGTCTTCCAGAGAATGAAAACTTACCAATTCACCGCAACAACTGACGAACTGACCAAACCCATATAACACTAGGTAGGAAAACTAGAAGTTTCTTCGATGCCTGCATCGCATGAGAATACAGTATCTAAATACAGTTAGTGGGTTGAGCACTAGCATATAACTCAGGGATAAGAGGTAAATAAGGCCAAATCAAACCTAATTTAAATCATGTGAACATCATCATGTACATACATAAATAATATACCAAGATAAGGAATAAGGATTATCATGTACTTTAAAATCATTAACCTGGATGGTATAGCATAATCGTCATAACAAGGCACCCATGGGCTATATTGGTCCAACTCTCTCCTAGTATAAAGGACTCAGTGTATGTGGCCGCATAAACTAGACAATAATCACATAAGCATATGCACTATGGGGGACTCAAAACTCTTGGCATATACCAGGAGTGACTTAAGCACCCTATCAATAACATGGAGGACTCAAACCTCCCAATCATATAATCAGGGGGACTCGAACCTCCTGATCATTTAGACCCCTGCGTCAGCAACCGCGGTTTCCAGTATTGGTCCTTTGGGACCTCAACTTCCACGACACAACTACATAACCCCCATTAAATCCCAATTAAAATACTTCTCAAACATTCCTATTCATTGACCAAAGAATTTACCGTTAAGGCACACCATGGGTATCATTATACCCTTACACTTGCTAGCTTATCTCTATGGCATAATAATTATATTAGCTTCGGAAAATACCTCAACCCCTTTTGTTCATTAAATATAATCATAGATAACAAGGCTTTCAAAACCTTGTTAATTGTTTAACTTTTATGCAATGAAATTAAATAGGTGGGTAAGTCAAACCAACTGATAATTTTACAATTTAAAGCCATTTACGTAAGTGGGTTGAGGGAACACAATTATTCAAAACCAATTCCGATTTCTAAACACTAATTTGGTAAAAACCATGTCCCCTTAGTTTATTCACCATCTCCATGCACCCCACAAGTTCTAAACTACTGATAAACCATAAATAATGCATAATAAATCATGGGAAAATAATTTAAGAATCAACCATGTCAAAACATTTAACCATATTAAAACCCTTATTCAAAACCATTTAAATACATATTTTTCATAAAGTTATAATTAGGAAAGAGTAACATGCCTAAATAATTAAGGATTACAGAGAGAGTTCAACCTTTAAATCTTTAGAGGGTCAACCTTTAGAAACCCGAGGTACTTTTTTCTCAATAGAATTTAAGAGAGAAGAGAATGTTTTTTGATTTACTAAAGGGTGTAAATAATACCCCAAAGGTGTTTTATGGTCATGGGTCACAAGAGGGGAAAAGGGGAAATGTGCTAAGTGCCCTTAATAAAAAGCTAAAAAATTATCGTCAGTGACTATGGGTCACTCTACGACTTATAGGTCGCATAACAACTCATCACCATGAGTCGTGAACATGGCAGATCCTTGGGCACACACATATTGTTGACCCTATAACTCGTTAAGTGACCCTATGACTTGTAGGTTCCAAGTTGTATCCAAGACAAAACCATTTTGGTAGCTCATTGGTCACCCTACAAAGAGCATATAATGACTCATATAAAGTCACTATGACTCATAGAGTCTTGTTGTTTTTAGGGTAGAAAGTTTGACATATACACTGGTTATCCTATGATTTAAGTCTATACGACTCATATGAAGACCTTACAACTCGCAAGGAGTGTCGTTATCTGGGAAGTGAGCTCAAAGCTCAGAGATTTCTCAGGTACCAACACTTAGGGAGTTTCATGCTAGGTATGATAAAACCTTTATCTAAGAAATCCTTCAATTGTTCTTTCAATTCCTTAAGTTTGGTTGGCCATTCTATGAGATGGAAGTAAAATAGGATGGGTATATAGAAGGAGATCTATTCCAAAGTGGATTTCTCACTCGGGAGGAACTCTGGGAATATCTTCAGGAAATACCTTTGGAAATTCATTCACTACTAATACTGACTCAAGACTCAAGATTTTAGATCTTGAGTTCTTGACTCAAACAAGATTCTAAATACACCTCTTAGAACTTATTTTCCTCACCTCAAGGAGAGAGATAAGCTAAATTATAGGCACTAAGATACTACCCTTCCATTCTAGGACTAGCTCATTGGGAACTAGAACTGAACTTATCTATTTCTATAGTTAGCTGAGAATAGCAAGAGTGGTGCCAATCCATTCCAAAGATAATATCAAAATTGATCATCTCTAACTCTACAAGATCAACTGAGGTGACTTTCTTGGATACTTTGACTGGGTAATTCCTGTATACCTATCTAGCTATGATAGAACTACCTATAGAAGTAGATACTAAAAAGGGTTCTATAAGAATTTCTGGACAGATGCTAAAATCTATGGCTATATAGGGAGTTACAAAAAAAGTATGGATCTAGAATCTAGTAATCCATACATATAAAGGTAAAATACTTGTAACATCCTAGTAACCATTTTAGGAGAACCATCCTAGTCTTGATGAGTCTGAAAGTCATAGAGTCAATTCGGGCACTAGCCACTTGTTGCACTAGAAGTGGCACCCTGCTGAGTCAGATAACCAATTAGAACAAATGATGAATTAGCCTGACCTTGTTGATGAAGATCTTTACCCCTCTACGTAACCACTGTACAATCCCTTATTTTGTGACTTGACTTGACAGATCCAAAACAAGCATCACTACTAGGTATGCACTTACCTTTCTGGTTCCTACCATATCTGTTGAAGACTGGATTGGTGAGACCACTATTCACAATACCCTGGGACATAGAATTTGTGCTTTATAACAAGTATCCTATCAGAACCTAGGCACTAGAGCACTGGCAGAAGATGGAGCTGGGGAGGAAGACTTCTGGCAAAATTGAGAATGATTCCCACCAACTGACCTTTGTTGTGAGAAGTTTAAACTACTACTTTAGGCCCTCTTATTCTCTCTTTCCCTCACTTTGATATTCTTCTCCTCAATCTTCTAAGCATGAACCATCAACCTGGAGAGGTCTATCTCCTTAATTAACATCATCATTATGCACTCCTTGACTACATCCTCTAATACACCATATACAAACTTGCTTATACTAGCCCTAGAATCAGCCACTATGTCCGGGCATACCTTGCTAACTGTGTAAACTTTAGTGAATACTCCCTCACACTTATGTTTCCTTGCTTCAAGTTGATAAACTCTCTCACTTTATTCTCCCTCAACTCGAGTATGAAAAACATGTCCAAAATATTAGTATCAAACTAGTACCACCCTACAGGCCCTGCATCAACACCTCTCTTATCCTTTCACTATTTAAACTAAGTATGAACCACTCCTTGCAATAGATAAGCAACTAAATTATCACTCTCACTGGGAGTAACACCAATGATATCAATCACCTTCTGCACAAAATCCAAAAACTCCTATGGATACTCCTTAAACTTATATCCAGAGAACACCAGGGGATTTATCTAAGTAAAGTCTCAGATTCGAGTTGCTTTCGTATCCACTATTGGGTTGGTAGGGACAACAACCTGCTAATTATTTTGGACAACCATAGATTAGACTAAGGGGGTGATAATATATGATTCTAAAAAATAATACCAATTATGTTTGAATATCTGATAAAATAGAACACATGTCTAACTGTCTGAAAGCCTCTAAAATATGAGGAGATCATGGTAAAATCCCCCGACTAACTCCGACTCACTGGAATATACAAAGATACTAAAAATAACAACTGATAACCAATCATCAAACTATGAGGACTCACTGCATCTACTACTAGTGGCACGATAATGAACTAGGTGTAATCTAGGAACTGAGCAACTAAGCCTATATTATAAGACAATCTAAAAAAAAAGAAAGTATGTGAGCAGTACATTGAATTTACTAAGTATGTAAAATGAGAAAGATAACTGGTATTACTGTGTATGAATGAATGAACAAGTTAACTGAATGTAAGATCAAGTTTAATATACGCTGAACAAATTGGATAACTAGATAACTAAATATGAGGTTGTGTATATCTGGACTGAAAATAGACTGAATATGTAAAATGATACTAAACTAATTAATCTAGGATCTAATTACAACCGACATGCCCTAATCTGAGAAAAATTGGGGTCCAACTAGTAACCCTTGTTGGATAGGTACTAGTTCCTCGCTAAGGGTACAAATATAAACTGGTGTGGATCCACTAAACTGATGTCCCAAAAGATAGGGTGTCATTCCTTTACTGGTGGCTGACCCCTCAAAAACTATGCTGGAAACTTAGTTCTGGAACTTAGGGACTTCTACTAAAGGTCTCAGTCCTCAACTAGCGGGTGGGCCTTTATCCCTAGGTTCACTCGATGCTAAGTACTACTCCCAACTAAATTGACACTGATAACTGATATATACTCATCATGATCTGATAACTAATATATTCTCAACTTTATAATACTTTGAATTTAACAACATTAGCATGATTTGAATGACATGAAACCTTAAAACTGTAACATGTGTGAGTACCTAGGTATCGGATATTCATAACCCACTAGCAATGACTATTGTAAACTAGTCATAGTAATTATAGAACTAAGCATGGTACAGAAAATCATGAATAACGCTCAATATTTTAATAACCGATCATGATATAGACATTTTCATTATCAAACATATGGAAACACAATTCTCATGAGGGAACATATTTTCATGGTTATTAATAAAAACAATTGAGAGAAAATTTATTAAATTCATGGTTAAATTAAAATCCTATAAAAGAGAAAAGAGTTTTACACTAGTAAACTTAGGGAGTTCTTGAGACTTAATGGATGAAAGGAACCCATTGATAAAATTCCGCATACCTAAAAGTAGAAGCAATGGACATATCCTCGGAATTTATTTTATTCTTAAGAAACCCTAGATTTCTCTAAGGAAGAAGTGGAAATCACCCTTTTGATTTCTCTAAGTGTAAAAATATGATTTTATCATGAATTGGGGAATTTTGTTCTTTTATACCACCCTTTGGCAAACTATAATACCCCGTATTTTTGTGCTAAAATTCTAACCATCATTCCTATGCATCTAAGCTCTTATTCCTAGTGATTCCAACATGAATATAGATTTCATAATCTTTAACCTAGTATGTGAAGTGCTCTTGAGGTCAACAATGTTCATATAAATCATTTAGAGGCAAGTTGAGCTAAGATCATTTGATTTGCCTAATATTTGATATTTGATTCTACAAGGGTTTACTTCAAACGTATATATCTCTTAACATACATGGAATTTTTCATCCCAAAACCTATCAAATTGTAGATAATTGAATTAGCTTTCCAACGATACCAATTTCGCCTTAATCCAATACCCAAACAAAAAGTTATGCCCATTTTCATGAGATGCAGTAAGGATGTACGATTGGGAGAGCGAGGCACACTTACAGGTCTTCCATAAGGTGTGTGAAGTACACCTTAAGGTCTTACATGGGTTGTACGCCGCATACCTCACTTTCAAGTGCCAAAAATCACCATTATATATGTCTATAACACAGGATTTAACCCCAATTATCCAAATTCCTTTCACTTTCATCAAAAATTGGTCAAGAACACTCTCAAGGGTTTCAACCTAAAAATCAAGATTCTTAAGATTTAACCATAGTTGTTCAATAATTCTTTAAGATTTTAATTCCCCATTCCGAGGGCTACAAGAAACATCTATTATTTTTACGAATAGAGTCCCAAGGTTAATAGTTCATCCAAAGCTTCAACTTCAAGGTATGTGGGGTTATCAACTTGGACACTCTTTCGTTCTTGTGCCCAAAAATATTTTTCTTTTATGAAGTTATGGATTTTATTTGTTTTATTATGAATTTGAAGCATGAATTTACATCCTACATTGATTTTCATGAGATTATGATATTTTTGATATTTTAGAAGTGAAATTATATGAGAACAATGATATTTTGTGCTTAAAGCTGAAATTTCCAGATTTTGAAGAAATTTATATGTGTTTATGAGGTAAAGCTTGAATCTTGATAAGTTTTAGTTTGATATTGAGACATGGGTTTTGAACTCTATTTGAGATTGTTGTTTTTGAGAAAACATGTGTTATAAACACCTTGAAGTTGAATGTTTTAAAAAGATAAAGAAGCTTTGACCTTTAGATCGTAAAAAGGGGTTGATTTTGAACCCGAGAAGAGAAAAGAAATTCACTTTTATTGATTCATTATGAAAGGGGATGCATGATGGCTCCCGTTGTGAATTGTGGAACTGTTTTATGGTGGATTTTCTTTTGAAATGATCTGAGCTAAGTCTGGGAGTAGTCTTTAGCACCGAGCGGGAGGTATAGCGGGTTTGGTACTTCCCTAAAACTACGTGCCCCCGTAAAAGCTGGAATTGAGGATGATTTTCATAGTGATCACTAGTGTTTGGATTGATAATTTAAGGTCCTACTCCGATGACAAGGAATAAGGTGACTCTCCTCAATGTGGGTAGAACGTTGGACTCCATATAGTTCACATGGTTTATGTCGGTTATGAGAGACTCCCAATGTGTGTGTGTACCATTCTATCTAAGAGGAGTATGTTTTTTTGAAGAATTGGTTATGAGAAAGTTATTATTTTTTGAAAGATTGAAATACTATAATCTAAAAAAAATTCTTATGAGATTTGATTTCTTTGATGGTTTGAAAACCGAGATGAAAGTGAATTAAGAACTTATTGTAATGACTCACTTGTCTTACTTTACATGTATTATTCATCCATGACTTTGATGATTTAATTCGAGCTAAGTGAGTCATTTATATCCGCATGCATAATTTTATAAACTGTGAAGATATTAAGATATTATTTTATTTATACATTGCACCCCCATATGCTCGGTACATTTCCATGGTACTAACCCACACACACCTCATGTGTTGGGATATATTTTCTCATAATGTAGGTACAAGGTATAGTGTACATTTTCAGATCCATTCAGTTCGCGACATCCAGTCAGCAGGTGATAAGTCCTTTTGATTCAAGGGCTTGAGTTAGTTATAAAGTTATAGAAATGTTGTATTTTGTTTATTCAGCCGTATTAAGTTGGGATAGTTGGGAGTCATGACCTGGATACCTATAGTCAGTACTAGTAGAGGCTTCATAGACAGTAAGTAGAAATTAATGTATTCCATTTCAGTTTTGGTTGTAAAAGCAGAGTTGTAATCTTATAAATTCAGTTTTGTATCTATCATATTTTAAAAAAAGAGTTACTTTCCGCAAATTTGTATAGATTTATACTTTTAGTTTAGTTGCTTATAAGTTATGCCAGTAGAAGGGTTAGCTTGGGGTTACTTGTGACCCTAAGCACCGTGTGACGTCTCGGGACCCAATTTTGGGGCATTACAAACTTGTTACCAAAGCACAGAGTTTAAGTGTCCTAAGGTGTTTATGAAGCCGTGTCTAGTAGAGTCTTGCGGAATGGTACAGAGACGTCTGTACTTTTCTTTGAGAGGCTACAGGGAATTTAGGAACCCTTCTTTCAAGTCTAAGATCGTGCTATAAAAAGGTTCTCCTAGAAACTTATATAAATTCTCATCTTACTCTAGTTTGGACAACTCTGCCTCATTTTCAAGGTATCAAAAACAGTTAAGCTTAAGTTTTCATAGATAGTTATGGGATTGCAAGAGATCTAGAAAGTATCCCATCAGTGCTTTTGAGTTTTACAGATTGAATTTCTTTATCATATTTGTAAAAGTCGTGCACTAAGCCCAAGTCAGACGTGCTTTCATATTACTCCTCAGAAACCATAATGTAAATCTATACTTCCTTATCAATGTATTATTCTTGAGACAGCATGATAAATAAGTTCCATTTCCTCTCCAGATAATGCTCTTATATTTGCTTGCGGAAGTTTCAGAAGTTACAAAGCGGCTTGAGAGGAGCCTTCTAGTGTGTTATAAGCCCCTTAAATTTAAAGTTATGCCCTCTTTCTTACGAGTTATTCAATTAAGACAGAGTAAGGTGTATTCTTAGATCATTGAATATTGTGTGTCAAGTTTCTACCTCTTGTATTACGTAATTTTGTTATCATTATGGTTGTGAAAAATCAAAGTCTCGTGAATCCGTGTGGGGACTATTTCGATTCACTAGCATAGTTACTTTGTTATTCATCTAATTTTCTTGTTCAAAACACAAAACCAAAGTCTAGTGAAGCCGTGTGAGGCCTATTTCGATTCACTAGAAACTTGTTGTTTATCTTGTTGTTCTTGTGTTGGTTGAAAGTTTGGGTTTAGAGGTGTAGTGGCAAGAAAGGTGGTAAGGGTAATTTATTGAGTTTATGTATAGCCAAATCTATTTTTTGGCATATGATAGAGTTAGTAATGAAGTGATATATCTTTGTTTGTTAGTTTAGTGAAAGTTAGAGAAGGAGATTTTAGTTAAGGTGGATTGTTGTTTGCTTGAGGTAAGAAAAGAGTTATTGATGAAATTTGTTATTCTAGGAAAGTATAGGTTTTGATGGAAGTACTTAGTGGTTGAGTATTGTTAATTTAGGCTTTCCAGAGATTGCAAGAGGAAGTTTAGTTGAAATTTATAGAGCTATGAAAGTAATTTAGGCATGAATATGGGTAAATAGTAATGATGTGAAGAAGGAGGATGTGTTAACAGATTATGAATAAGATAGGCCATATGATAATGATCGATTGTCATTGTGTACTAGTTTTTCTTAATGCTTTGTTCTATAGTTTTGAAGAGAGAATGGTGTGTGAGATTGGGTTGTAAATCATGTTTAGCTATAGACATTAAGTTTGAATAGTTGATGGTTCAGTTATTGATGCTAGTTATACGGAGGTGATTTGGTAGGCCTGAACAGTGTATGCAAGAGTGTAAGATCATGTGTTCATAATTAAGTATGATGTAGAGGTGTGCCCAAGGTGCTATTTGGCTGCATTATTTTTCGAGGATTGTTGCATATTGTATGGTTAGTAGTAACGTTGAGTTGTTAGGTGGAGAAAAGCTAGTTAGATAATTTATGATGTTCTTGATGGCTAAGTTAAGGAGTTATGATTGAAGATGTTGAGCCTTTTAAGTATGATTATTATTCTCATGATTTGGGGAAAATATAAGTGTAGAAGTGAGATCTTGGTAGGCTATGATTATGTTATTAGAGATGTAGGTATGGTTGCAAATGAGAGTGTAAGTCTTTGATGATGATTATTTAAGCTAGAAAGTTAATGATGACATATGGATGGGTTGTTCAAGAATGAAGTCGGTAAGTTCGAAATTAGTTTGTTCTTGTGAGTTTAGCATTTATGCGTAGATATTAGAATGAAGAAATTATGGCTTAATCTCGAGGATATGGAGTAGACCATCATTCTTAGAATACCAGCTTTGACCGAAAGGGGAGATGGTTAGTAAAGAACCAAACCAAGTTTTGAGAATTAGATTGTGGTACATGTCAATAATGAGTTATGATAAGATAGTGATCCCTTCTTACTCTATAGTATTCCTTGGATTTTAGTCATTACAACACCAAATCCATCACTTGCGTGATAAATCCATGCCACATGCCTATGCTTATACCCATCATGCATGCTCAATCCCATTCTCATCTTCTAGCAAGCATGCAACAGCTTCACTCTGTGATTTGAGTTATCTCTCATAAATCTATGAACTCCAGTCTTATGTTAAATAGCTCATGATAAGTATGAAATCATGTTTCAGAGTATGAACAGTTTTTAAACTCATGATACTAGTGAAGTTTGCATTATATCACACATGTCCTCATCTTAGATTTCTTTAATGAATCCATGCCTTTGATATTTTATTCCTCAGGCCTAAGATAAGTGTTAATATTATGTATTGTAGTTTCCGTGCTTCAGGTTCTTATGTGTTAGACCTTTGGTGACCTCTTCTTATGTTACGATAGTGGCGATGATAGTGGATAAGCAATGGATTAGATGTGAGAGAGTTGATGACCCTCATTAAGAAAGATTATTTATGCTTTTCTATCTAAGGCTAAAGTTTGAAGTAAGATTGAGGTCAAGTCTTTGATACATGTCATGGTTAGTTAGAAATTGTGTGTATGTTTCTAAGAATAGTGCAAGAAAATTATCGTTGATAAAGGTTTAGAAAATATGTGAAGTTTGCCTTTATGGGTATTTTCCTTAAAGTTATATGTGATTTTTAATGATAGGCTTGAATGTCATGTTGGGTGTAAGATGATGAATGCAATATGCGCTAGTGAATCCATATCAAGAGTTTTGAATTAGTCATTGAAGTGGTAAGGCATGTTATGCTTAGGGTATGAGCTCTAAAAAGATATATAATATTGAACCTTGTGGTTTAGACTAGTATTGTGGTTTGGCATGTTGTATTTTGTGATTTAGAGTTAGGCTTGATCATGTTGAGAGAACTTAGTTCATTTTAGACCTTAGTAGAAAGATTTTGCAGTGCCAATATGAGAATTATTAGTTGAATCAAATGAGTATGGTATTTAAGGGGAATAGTATAGTTGAGAGTGCATTTGAGAAGTGATGCTAAGCTTGAAAGTAAGAAGTTGCGTTGACTGCGGCCTAGCAATCCTGTCCTAGTTTATGAGTTATATAATTATATTCCATGCTATAGAGTTATATCAATGTTGTAATTCCTTAGTCAAATGTCTTGTTCAGAGCATGCCCAAATTTCTTTGCTCCCTAATGTCAATAGAATTTCGTAAAAAAGTGCTGAAGAAATACTCCATTTGAGTATGGGCAGTCAGTATGATCCATTCCATATAGCCTGCAATCTAGTTTAGCAAGCAAGGAGATAAGCTCCTATAGATTCTTAATTTTCCATCTAGTCTTACTATCCGCAGTCTTATACGTATGTACATTCCAAGAGGTAATGTGTTTGCGTCCAAGTAAATTATAAATTCAGCTCAGCTCATGCATTAGTTTCAGTTTTAGATATTAAGTCATGATTCAGTTCGTAAGTATCTTGTGTAGTATCACAGTCTCTTCCTAGTATTTTCATCAAATTATTATCATTCGGAGATGAACGATCCCAAGAGGGGGGATGTTGTAATACCCTAGGAACGATCCAACGCAAAGTAATGGTAACTCATAAGTTGACATTCTCATTTCGATCTTAGCCATATAGTTATTTTCACGAGGATTCATGCACTTGCAGATCAATTCAGTAGCTCATTATTCTTGAGATCCAGTGATTCAGTTTCTATCAGTTTCACATGATAGCTTAAAGACAAAGATTCATCTGTGTTTCAGGTTAATTATCCATATTCGAGGACGAATGTTCCCAAGGGGGAGATAATGTAATACCCCATATTTTTGTGCTAAAATTCTAACCATCATTCCTACACATCTAAGCTCTAATCCAAGTGATTCCCACGTGAATATAGATTTCATGATCTTTATCCTAGTATGTGAAGTGCTCTTGAGGTCAACAATGTTCATATAAATCATTTAGAGCCAAGTTGAGCTAAGATCATTTGATTTGTCTAACATTTGATATTTGATTCTACAAGGGTCTACTTCAAACATGTATATCTATTAATATACATAGAATTTTTCATCTCCAGACCTTTAAAATTGTAGATAATTGAATTAGCTTTCCAACGATACCAATTTCGCCTTAATCCAATACCCGAGCGAAAAATTATGCCTATTTTCGTGAGAGGCAGTAAGGGTGTGCGATTGGGAGTGCGAGGCACACTTATAGGTCTGCGATAAGGTGTGCGACGCACACCTTAAGGTCTGCCATGGGTTGTGCGCTGCATACCTCACTTCTAAGTGCAAAAAATCACCCCCTATATATGTCTATAACATGGGATTTAACCCCAATTATCCAAAATCCTTTCACTTTCATCAAAAATTGGTCAAGAACACTCTTCAGGGTTTCAACTTAAAGATCAAGATTCTGAAGATTTAACCGTAGTTTTTCAATAATTCTTTAAGATTTGAATTCCCTATTCCGCGGGCTACAAGAAGCACCTATTATTTTTACGAATAGAGTCCCAAGGTTAATAGTTTATCCAAAGCTTCAACTTCAAGGTATGTGGGGTTATCAACTTGGACACTCTTTCGTTCTTGTGCCCAGAAATGTTTTTCTTTTACGAAGTTAGGGATTTTATATGTTTTATTATGAATTTGAAACATAAATTTACATCCTATATTGATTCTCATGAGATTATGATATTTTTGATATTTTAGAAGTGGAATTATATGAGAACAATGATATTTTGTGCTTAAAGCTGAAATTTCCAGATTTTGAAGAAATTTATATGTGTTTATGATGTAAAGCTTGAATCTTGATAAGTTTTAATGTGATATCGAGGCATGGATTTTGAACTCTATTTGAGATTGTTGTTTTTGAGAAAACATGTGTTATAAACACCTTGAATTTGAATGATTTGAAAAGATAAAGAAGCTTTGACCTTTCGGTCGTAAACAGGGGTTGATTTTGAACCCGAGATGTGAAAAGAAATCCACTTTTATTGATTCATTATGAAAAGGGTAGCATGATGGCTCCCGTTGTGAATTGTTGAACAGTTTTACGGTGGATTTTCCTTTGAAAAGATATGAGCTAAGTCCGGGAGTAGTCTTTATCACCGAGCAGGAGGTATAGTGGGTTTTGTAGTTCCCTAGAACTACGTGCCACTGTAGGAGCCATAATTAAGGCTGATTTTCATAGCGATCACTAGTGTTTGGATTGATAATTTAAGCTCCTACTCTGATGGCAAGGAATAAGGCGACTCTTCTCAACGTGGGTAGAACGTTGGAATCCATGTAGCTCCCATGGTTTATGTCGGTTATGAGAGACTCCCAATGTGTGTGTGTACCATTCTATCTAAGAGGAATATATTGTTTTGAAGAATTGGTTATGAGAAAGTTATTGTTTTTTGAAAGATTGAAATACTATATTCTAAACAGAATTGTTATGAGATTTGATTTCTTTGATGGTTTGAAAACCTACATGAAAGTGAATTGAGAACTTATTGTAATGACTCACTTGTCTTACTTTACATGTATTATTCATCCATGACTTTGATGATTTAATTCGAGCTAAGTGAGTCATTTAAATCAGCATGCATAATTTTATAAACTGTGAAGATATTAAGATATTATTTTATATATGCATTGCACCCCCATATGCTCGGTACATTTCCATGGTACTGACCCACACACCCCCCATGTGTTGGGCTACATTTTCTCGTAATGTAGGAACAAGGTATAGTGTACATCTTTAGATCCAGTCAGCAGGCGATGAGTCCTTTTGATTCAAGGGATTGAGTTAGTTATACAGTTCGAGAAGTGTTGCATTTTCTTTACTCAACCGTACTGAGTTGGGATGGTCGGGAGTCATGACCTGGCTACCTATAGTCAGTACTAGTAGAGGTTTCATAGACAGTCAGTAGAAATTGATGTATTCAGTTTCAGTTTTTGTTGTAAAAGCAGAGTTGTAATCTTGTAAATTCAGTTTTGTATCTATCATATTTAGAAAAGAGTTATTTTCCACAAATTTGTATAGATTTATACTTTTAATTCAGTTGCTTATGAGTTATGCCAGTAAGGGGTTAGCTTGGGGTTACTTGTGACCCTAAGAACCGTGTCACGTCTAGGGACCCAATTTCGGGGTGTTACAGAAACCTAAGTGATGTGGGTTTGGTTTTTAAAGGACTGGTCAAAGACATAAAAATACCTAAAAAATCATCCTGGAAAACCCATTCCCAGTTGATATGACTTACCTCACGACTGGTTATTAGTTGTGGTCTAAGTCATAACTTGAGGTCCTGGGATCTTGGGTCCATTCTAGTATGACTATGACTCCCCTCCTAATGACTCATTGTGACTGACTATGAGTCATTGGGTGGAGTGGTAGTCTGAGGCTTGATTTTTAGAACATTCACTGCTTAAGTGATGAGTCCCTCCTAACGACTTGTTATCACTGGTAACAAGTCGTGGGATGGGGTGTCATCACTAGGCTTAAAATTGAGGACCCTTATATAATGATAACGACTCCCTGTAACAACTCATTACATCTATACATAGGTCGTTACATGAGTCGTAGTCACTGGTAACTGACATAATCTTTGTGAAAAATTAACATAACTTTTTGCCATGATATTGTATATAGGAGATACTTGTGGCGTTGGAAATCTAACTTGCTGGCTAATATTTTTAGCGGTCTAGAGTTTGAAAACATGGGGTATTACATTAGCTAAGCTAGAAAATGGAAGAAATTGTTCAAAAATGACCTAACCCAAAGCTCAAACTCTTAAAATGGAAGAATAATCATGGAGGATTTTTATATCCTTCCAGTTAAGACCGCTAAAGTATTCATCATCGCTTAAGTGTGGGTTGACCATTTTAGCGGTCTAGTCCATACGTGCTAGGTCACTAAAGAAGAAACCGCTATAGTGGTTAAGTGTTCGTTTTAGAGGTAGTTGCCCAAAGTGGCACGATCTGCTATAGAGGCTACCACTTTAGTGCTCCTTTGGCCGCTAAAGTTGTTGCACCAAATACATTTTCCAATCAACAACTTTTATAAGTTACAAAGTTGACGATCATCCCCTTGAGATTCATTAGAAATCCCAAAAAGGAAAGTAAAATATGCTGCTGACTAAACTCGGCATTTCAAATTTGGTGGTGACATCAGATTTTCAAAAAAAGATTATTTTAACAAAATTGATCCCCGAAACTCAATTTAACAAATTTCTTAACCATGGGTCGATATGAGATCCAAATGATATAAAATCAAATGAACAATGCTACAAACTCAAAATCGGTATTTCAGATCTATTAGCGCAGTCCATATAGTTATTCGATGCATAAAACAAAAAATGTCGACCGAGGTTAACTATAAGCACATTTTAACCTCTAAGAACGACAAACTCACACAAATTATTTTAGACCATATCAGGAACCATGCCAACCATCCTCATACCCATAAATAACACATAGCAATCACAGAGAGGGTAAAATAGTAAAAACACATAAAAGGGAAAAATTTACAAAATAAGTCCTTACACTCAAGTACTAAATTGGTGCCATGTCTGCAATCCTCACCGACTGGATAAACCTATAAACAACATTTATTATCAAGACATGGGAATTTCTCAACAACCGTGTTTTGAGACAGGGGAAATTAGTGTGGTGCTAAACTATTATACTCTATCTCTAATCATATCTGCAAAGATCTGTGTGATATTAAACTCCAACTTGGCCATGAAAGTAACTACTATTCCCACAATGGTCGCACCCAATATATTGTCATTGGTCGTGGGTGCAATATAGTTTCTCACTAATGATCACCAATCTTTGGTGTCATATTATAAGGTATGTTTATAAATTATTATCGTATTGACCCATTTGGCATTTTTTTCTTTTCTCAGCAATGTATTCTGCTAATCACCTATAGTGCATAAGTTTTCATCCTCCATCAATTTCTTGACCCACTTCAAGTCATTTATCTAGAGACTATATTTTAGAGTCTCCTGAACTGGATAAAATATGTTTCTAGATAAAGGCGTTAGAGATTAACTTGAAAAAAATGTCTACCTCTGACACGACCCAAAATTGGGCCATGTCGCATGGTAAACTTAAACCCACATAAACCGAAGGTCGCCCGATAACCCATCATAATCATCACATCAATCACATGGGTTGGGTGGATCCTGAACATATAATGAGAAACATACTGCAAGTCATAACTTAAACAATATCTAAACATTTCATAAATATCAACACACTAGATGATATACCCAAGTCCACAGTCATCTACAATACCTCTATACAAACCGAAGTTTAGAAATGTATATGTCGGGACAAGCCCCCGACAATAGCCAAACCAAGTCAAAATATGACTAACTCTAAAGATAGAGGGCCAAAAATGAATGTCTTCCGAAATAAGGAAGCTCACCACTCCATAATCAATGCACGAACCGCTTCAATCACCAAATCACTGCATAATAAGAAAAGATAATTCTCCAGCCACAATATCGCGTGAGTACAGAGCATCCGGAGATGGTTAGCGGTGGGAATGCTAGCATGTAACTCAAGGATAAAATAGCATTATCATTCAAAAATAAGTCAATATATATCATATTCAATCACATTCATAACCTTATCCATACGTATAGACATATAACATGCTAACTAAGGGGACATTTCTCATCAACACTTAGGAAGCAGTCATTTATCATGCATGCAATAGAGGACTCCAACCTTCCACACTAACAGATTCAAGCATTTCTAACTAGGCATAAGACTTTAACCATATTCACATATCATTAAGTAAGGGATTCTAAACACATACACATCTATTTAAGTGAGGGACTCTTACCACTAACACACATTCATTCAAGCAAGGGACTCGGACCTCAGGCCATATTAGATAGGGGACCCTAACCCCAAGATAATTCATTTAGCAAGGTACCTCGACCTCGTGAGATCTCATTATGCAAGGGACTTTAACCACAATCCATCATGACTCTAATTAGTCGACATTGGGACTCTAACCCATTTTCCATGGATCAATATTCATTTAATTCTACACATAAGGAATTTAACCCATTTACCCAATTCAATACATTACTTGACCACATGGTCTTCGTAGGAGCTTTCATTGCTCAACTATTTCAAAGGGTAATGCCTTAATTCAATTCATCATACCATTCAATCTATGGTCCTTAATACCCTTACAATACACTCATACTTCATTAGCAATTCGATACCACAATTTAGTTCAACACACAATTTAAGTTGATTTTCATGTTAGGGACTTTAACCCTCTTCTTAATCATCATGCCATTAAGGTTATAAATTACACAACGCATGGCTTATTTTACCTTTACAATACCATTTATCAAACATTCATACATGTTGATCCATTTCCCTAGTTCAAAGCATCATCATCATGTAACTGGACATCTCACTTAGACATTTTCATAAACACAGTGTACATGCCCTTAGCAGGGCCAATTTTATGATTGAAATCATCAAGACTAGGGTTACTCAAGACCCACACTTTAGACCACATACAACAAGCATTCATATGTGCAAAATACCATCAATAACATGTATAAACATAAGTCTAATTAAGAATCATTATTATTCATCATTAGGCAACAAAACCCTTTTTATTTGATTTCAAAGACACCAAGTACACTTACTAATCCAAGTGTAAAATACATGGGTTTATAGTTATTTCGCAAGGGTAAGAGTTACATGACTTAAAAAATATGAATCACCAAGAATATTGACTCCTCTTTGCCTCTTGAAGACCACTCTTGTAACCCTAGCCTCCAATTCTTTAAAGATGAGCTTGAGAGAGTAGTTAGGGTGTTTGATCCTTCAAAAATAGATGTTTAGAAGGATACACACACTTATATAGGGAAAGGGATTAAGTTTTTAGACATGGGAAATGACCACAAGGCCCTTAGTTAAAAGTTAGAAAATGACCCCGTCCGGGGGTACGAATCCCCCATATGACTCACTAGGGAATCGTACCCTAGGGTGCGATTACACCTTGACTCGTACCCTAGGATCCTCCTAGGCCTTCTGAACTAGTTAGGGAATGAGTGGATACCCTTGATTCATATCAAAAGGGTACAACTCATGCATTTACCACATGCACAACTCATATAAAAAATAGTCCACTTAAGTTGAGATTTCACTCCATACAATTGAGTTTGGTATGATTCATATGCATTGGTTATGATTGAGGGGTGGTAATGTCATATATGAGATAGTGTACTACCTTATCATACTATTCAAGGTACTAGTGGGGTAGGGGAGGATTATACCACTTATATCCAAAGGTACGACTCAATCACCTAGTCGTACCCACCCCAGTGACCTCAAATGATTAAGTTTTGTAAAGGGTCCAAAGTCTAGGCATTTTAATTCTCTCCATCATGGATCATTCATCCTCAAATGTTGTAAGCAAACATAAACACAAGTTAACTCATCAATACACATCAATTGAACTTTACACAAAGTTAAAGTATGCATTCAACAATGACACGACACACTCCTTACTCGTCATCAATCAATCATTTATTTCATCGACTTCGAGACTCAAACCCATTGCTCTTCCACACTTACTCACTTTAAAACCTTGGTACTTCAACCCATCACAACAAGACACACATAATTTCAATGCATTTGGGACTTAAACCCAGAGTCTAACAAGATACAATGAATTCAACCTTGGGGACTTTAGCCAATTATCCAAATAAGACATAACTTAATTTCAAACAATGGGGACTTCAACCCATTGTCTATTAAAGACATAAATCAAGGCAAGGGGATTAACACATACCTTTATCACAAGTTTCTGGAATGGGTAATAAATGCGGATACTTACACTTTATGTCCTCTTCCATTTCCCACGTAGCTTTCTCAGACTTTAGGTTCCTCGATAGAACCTTCACCGAATCTACCTCATTCATTCTCAACTGGCGTAGTTGCCATTCCTAGATCCTCACCGGGATCTCCTCATAGAAAAAAGAGTTTGAAATACCGTTATTGTTCAAAGGAACAAACAATGACAGATAACCCTCACATTTACGCAAGATATAGACATAGAAAATCGGGTGAATGGAGTTTGTACTAGAAGGAAACTCTAACTCATAGGCAACATTTCCTACCCTCTTAAAAATCAAGTAGGGACCAAGGGACTAAGATTATCCTTTTTACCAAACCACATCTCTTCCTTCATAGGATACACTATTAAGAATACCCAAATGCCAACACTAAACACTATGTCCCTACGCCTCACATCTGCATAGGACTTATGGCAACTTTAAGTGGTTTTCAATCTATCACGGATTACCTTCACCTTCTTTAAGGCTTGGTGAACTAGATCCGATCCAAGAAACTTACCCTCTCCAGCCTCGTACCACCTTATAGGAGATCGACATCTCCTACCATACAATGCCTCAAAAGGCGTCATGCCAATACTAGAGTGGAAACTATTATTATAGGAAAACTCAATCAAAGTCAAGTGGTCATACCAACTACCACCATAGTCAATCACCCAAAACTGCAACATATTCTCTAAAGTTTGGATGGTCCTTTCCACTTGCCAATCTATTGGCGGGTGGAAAGAGATACTAAGGCATACTCTGGTACCCAAACCCTTTTGGAACGACTTCCAAAAGTGTGATGAAAATAGAGTACCATGATCCAAAATAATAGAGACTGAAGCATCGAGGAACTTTACAATCTCCGTAAGATACAACTTAGCATAATCTTACGCTGAGAAATCAGTCCTCACAGGAAAAAAGTGAGTGTACTTGGTCATTCTATCATCAATGACCCAAATAGACTCATATTTATTTTGGATCTAGGAAGACCGGTAACGAAGTCCATATTAATTGCCTCCCACTTCTATACGGGCAATGGGTTCTCTTGGTAGAAGACCTTGGGCCTCATATGCTCAACCTCCACTTGTTGACACACCATACACTTGGTCACATGACTAGCCACACAAAGCTTCATATTATCCCACTAATAAAACTCTCTAAGATCATGATACATCTTGGTGAAACCGGGATGAATGGTATAATGGGATCCATGAGCCTCAGCCATGACCCTTTCCCTCAATCCATCAATGTCGGGAATACATAACTTACCTTAGTATCTCAAAATACCATCACCACCAATCACAAAGTCCGTAACTTTGTGTTGGCCCACATTACTCTTGATTTTTATCAAGTCGGAGTCTAATGCTTGCTTTTCCTTTATCTTGACAATAAGAGACGAATGAGATACCGGAAGCACAAATACAACACCACCCTCAAAATCCACAAGTTGAACTGTAAGATTAGCCAAATAGTGAATGTCTTTCACTATTTCCCGTTTATCCTCCTCTACATGGTCCAAACTTCCCATGGACAATCTACTAAGAGAATCAGAGAGTACATTTGCCTTACCATGATGGTAATGAAGACTCATATAATAGTATTTCAAAAGCTCGAGCCACCTTTTTTGTTGGAGATTTTAATCCTTTTGAGTAAACACATATTTAGAGGCTCTTATGATTGGAAAAGATATCTACATGAACCCCATACAGGTAATGTCTCCAAGTATTTAATGCAAAGACCAAGGCTAAAAGCTGTAAGTCATGAGAAAGGAAGTTCTTCTCATGAACTTTCAATTTCCTGGAAGCATAGGCCACCACCCTATCATGTTGCATCAACATACAACCGAGACCGACATGAGAAGTATCTCAATATACCCCAAAATTATCACTAACCTCGGGCAAGGTCAAAACTAAAGCTGAGATCAACTTATCTTTCAACTTCACAAAACTACCCTCTCATGGATTGGACCACAAGAACTTGAACTTTTTTTGGACCAATTTGGTCAACGGGGTAGCTATAGTAGAGAAAATCTCCACAAAACTTCTATAGTAACTGGATAGACCCAAGAAGCTCCAAATATTGGTTGGAGTCATAGGTCTAGGACGCTTCTTAATAGTCGCAACCTTTTGGGGATATACCATGATCCCTTCACTAGAGATGACATAACAAGGAAAAGCTACAACTTTCAACCAAAACTCACACTTGAAGAACTTCGCATACAAATGATTATCCTTCAAGGTTTGCAATATGGCACGGTGGTGATCCATATAATCCATCTCACTCTTAGAATAGACTAAGATATAATCAATGAAGACAATGGAAAACATGTCCAAGAACAAATGGAAGACCCTATTCATCAAGTCCATGAATGCCGCTGGGACATTGGTCAACCCAAAACACATAACAAGAAACTCATAGTGACTATATCAGGTTTTAGAGGCCATCATAGGGATATTCGTATCCCTAATCTTAAGTTGATGATAGATCAATTTAAAATCAATCTTAGAGAAACACTTCGCACCTTTAAATTGATCAAAAAAATCATCGATCCTAGGAAGAGGATATTTATTCTTTACGGTCACTTTGTTCAACTTATGATAATCAATGCGGATACTAAGGGAATCATCCTTCTTGTGCACGAATAACATAGGATCACCCTAAGGAGACACACTAGGGCAGATAAAACCTTTATGTAAGAGGTCATTCAATTGCTCTTTAAGATCTTTTAGCTCCACCCAATCCATTCTATATGGAGGGATAGAAATCAAATGAGTGTCCAAAACGAGATCAATCCCAAAATTAATTTCCCAATTGGGAGGAACTCTAGGGAGATCATCGGGAAACACCTTGGGAAACTCATTAACCACGGGAATGAATTATAGAGAAGGATCTTCTGAGTTAGAATCTTTAACTCGGACCAAGTTAAACAAACACCCCTTTGAAATCAACTTTTGTGCCTTTAGATAAGAAATGAACCTTTCCTTAGGAACTAGGAAACCACATTCCCATACAATGATTGGCTCATTAGGGAATTGGAACATGATCCTACAGGTCCGACAATCTAAGAAAGCATAGCAAGAGTGCAACCAATTGATAACGCTCAAACTACACCTCTCAATGAGAATGTAAGCGATCGTTGTCAATATAAAACCCAACTAGGTTGGTGTCGAATCCCACAGGGAATATGGTGTGAACGTTAGTCGTTTTCAATTTAATTAACTGATAATTATATGTTTCCATAAAAAAAGGGGTTTTAGTTAACAAGTAATTGTTGGTCACTTTAGTTTAAATGTTTGTAATCAAGAGTTTATGAAAAACCAGAATTATGTTCACTAGGGGTTTTGGTACTTGACGGATGCTACTAGTGGTTCAAGATTCTCACGGTAGGTAGGACAACAAGTTATATTTAGCAAAGTTATACTTAAATGTCTCTCGACCTACTTAAGCATTTAATTACCTAATCCTCTCAGACTTAGGGAATTTATATTCACTGCCCAGATTTTACCTCAGGTTAACCAACCTTGTTACAACACTGATTATTAAATGAAAGTTTAGTGTTTCCAAGTCCCTGTTGATAATTCACTTCCCACTATATTTGATTTCTTTCTCAAGCAAATCAAAGTAGGTGTTATCTATCTTTTACAACAAACAGGCAATAATTAAAACATCATAATTATCATGGAGTCCTACCACCTTTTGAATCTTGAACACTCAGCACCTTATCAAGACCTACTCCTAGATCCCATAATTTATGTTAAAGGAATTTAGCTGCTCATGACGTAATAATCAAAGCAACTAGATGAATTCATGCTTTGAAAGATGAACTTACCAAAAGATGAATAGAAACTATAGATTCTTAGATTAAATCACCAAAGAAAATCCCAAAATAATAATGATAGTCACTTTAAAGTAATTGCTTTCTCGAGCCAAAAGAAGAGGGAGAAAAATATCAAAGTATCGTGTCTCAAAACTCAAGGTTCGGAACTCTTAAGAAAACCCTAAACAAGGATTTAAATAGTTCACCCTAATTATGGAAAAAAACTAATAAAATTCAAAAATTCCTCAGATTAGGTGACGCCATTTGAGATAGCCTATCAGGAGGCTGACGACTTATCACAAATGTCATCAGCTTCCTTTATGCTTTTAGTACTCGCTGCCTAACGCTGACGATAAACGGTGATGCCCTATCAGCTCCTTGATGACCTATCACAAATATCATCAAGGTTTTTCCTCATATCTCATGTTTTGCCTTAGCCTGACGGCAATCTTAACGACTTATCAGCTCCTTGACGTCCTATCACAAAATATTGTCACAACTTTTAACTTAATCCAATTCTCTGTCTACTGCTGACGATGAAGTTGATAGCTTATCACAGGGATTATGACTTATCACAAATGTCGTCAGCCATACTTTGCCTTTATTTACTTCAGATTTCAGCTCACTTGCTTCCATTCTTGTTGGTTCTCTAGCATCTTAGCTTCTACTGCAAAATCAAACATAAAGAAATCAAAAATGACAAAAGTTGCTTAAGACTTTGCAATTATTCTTAGTTAAAAGCCTCAAATATGTTAGCATTAGCTCACACATCAACACCCTCAACTTAAAACAATTGTTTTTCCTCAAGCAATTCAGCACAACTAAGAGAATACAAAGCACATTTGGCAGTCAATCATCCATATCATCTCAAAACACTTTCACCATCTCCAAAGTCAGTCAATTCAAGTACAATGAAGAACACCAATGTAACACACAAGAATCAAGATATGGCATCAATTTAGCTATAACAACCATGCATAGACCAGTATTACACTACCCGAACAAGTTAGTAACTAGCAATGTAACCAGTGTGCCCTCACAGTAAAGAAATCTCCCTCATATCATATCAGGAATTATATATGTAACAATGGGGACAATCAAAACACTCACTTTCAGAACGAAGTTCCAATCAGTGGATACCAAGTACCATAGGCTTGCCCTTATTTTTATTACCCAGATCTTCAGATAGGTCAGCTAGGATCACTATAGGACTTCTCTTAGGCTTGTAATATAGGCTAGGGGATGGTATGATACTCGATGGTATTTAAAGTGACTAAGCCTCCTTGACACTACACTAGATTTTTGGGGTTTCACTCATTAGACTTTTTCGCTCTTCTCTTTTCTTGATCACAATTATTTAGGATGGGTGCAATTTTTTCTCAATTACTTATTATTTTTCACAATTTTTCTTTTTCGTGGTCTGTTCCTCTACACCCAGCTTTTTATTCTTTTCTTTTATGCTACCTTTATTCATACTCATTCTATATCACGCACCCCTATGATAGCCACCCTCAACTTAGGCCATTTGCCTAAGTCAAGGTGCACAATGTCCAAGGTTAACCAGGGCCAAAACAGGTTCATTATGATCTAAATGAGATGGTGATAGGTGTCATACAATGAAATAGGATAATTAGGCTCAAAACAGAGATAAAGAGATATGATACACATAGGGAAGGCCATTTAGGCTAAAGTGAGCTAATATTAAAACGACCTATGATCCTTTCCTAACCCCTATCCTTTAGCCTAGGTAAGACTAACCGGGCAAGTTCTGGCTTCATCATACAGAGGTAATTGAGTAATATCTCACACACACACTTGGCGCATAGGTATATCGCACTCAACTATTCATTTAATTTGTGCAGCTATTTAGCAATGATTATTATGTTACTAGAACTAATGCCATACAAAGATGCACGGTGGTCACACTTAAATGCAAATCACTTAGTTTAAAGTAGTAGACCACTTAAAGAGGTGTACAAAAATCACAAAAACAATTCAACTGCCTCAAGTACAAGTATTTCTCCTAGTTGACTACAAAATTTTACAACAACAAATTTACCCTACACCCTCAACTTAAAATCAAAGAAAATCTAAACTAAGGGTAAGGGTATACCTAGAATAGATCAATTCCAGGGGTCATGGGTTCCTGACCCTGCTACCGCATCTCCATCAGGAGCCTCTCTCTATTCTGGTGCAGCTGGTCTATCAGTCTCTGAAGTCCTACTAGTAGAGGAACCTGCGGGTCTCGCTCGGATGGTTGCCTCCCATTTCTCATTTTCTAATAAGGACTCAATTCTCACTATTTTCATCTCTTCCTTTTAAGACTTCTTTCTTGCCCTCTTTTTTGCTTTTCTTTCTTCATCACTATCGGGCCTCTCTCTCTTTCCTTTTCCTTTCTTCTTCTTTTTCTTCACTGGATCCTCTATGAGATCAAGCATCGGGATTTATCCCTCAAACTCCTCAGCTACTGGATCTACTAACACCATAAAGTGGTGCTGCTATAGCTTTCCAACCTCCGCTTTTACTTTGTGTAGGTCTGATCTGAATAATTTCATCTTTAGAGATGACCTCTCTCTCGACTGTGCATTGAAGCGGTTCTCTAATTCATCAATCCAGCTCGGCAGAGCCTTGTAAGGCTCAAGTGCAGCCTTAACTTTTTTGTCAACTGCAGCTGCGAATTGCTTGGCAAAGAGTTTAAGTTGAGCCTCGTACCACTTGGACTACTTTGTTACTCTCTTGAAATTCATAGGGTTGAAGGTAAATTCTATTGTAGGAACTGAATCTGGAGGAATTGTCTTAGTTTTGGGCACTGATAATTTGCCATTCTTGTGGATGTTGGAGGTATAGCGTCAGAATCAGGCACCTTTGCATTAGGTGCGGAACTAGTACTTGTAACCGGTGGATCAGTAGGAATGTCTGCACCCCTGTCAAGCATTATCCTTGGCTGATTTTCCTCATTTTGGATCGGATTATGAGTCTTCCTGGCGAGGAGTTCTTCTTCTAACCCTACAATCTTTGGCAAATTTACTGCCCTACACAACCTTGTAATTAAACAAGGGATGGGATATGCTGTATCAGACCTCGAGACCCAAATTTTTATCTCTTCGGTGATAATCTCTCCAAAATTTAATTTGAGGTTAGCAACAAAACTTGCGACTAATATTGCTCTGTCATCCCCGAGGATATTATCACCATCAGTGGGTATCAACCATGTACGTACAATACCCCACCAAAATCATCCCTCTAAAGTCAGGGAGGACTTGAAGATCCTTTCACTCAGATTTGTTTGCCATTTTGGTTCTCCAACGGCTATGAGTGTGGCTAACCAATTCCACTGATTTTCCCGATGCTTCAACCGGGCATAGAAAGTAGGTGAAGTGGCCTAAGGAGTGAAGTTCAGGACATGAAGGAACCTGTTGATTATTGCTTCAGAAATATCCACCATTACGCCCCGTACCGGAACTTTATCCAACAAAGGTTCGTCAGCTATTTTCTCTCCTTCTCTACACATGTTTTCCAAGAGAACTTGGTAGTTTGCATAGAACTCCCTAACTAGTGTAGGGAAAAATGAATTTCCTCCTCGTGTAGTCTATCCCAAATCATAGCCATGAAATTTCTTCTCCACCTCCGGGTACTTGCTTAACCCCTTAGTGATGATTCTCTTCTCCTCAAATATTGGCCTCTTGACAGCTCTTCTGTTGGTTCTGCAAAGCCCATCAAAGAATATTTTCTGAGCTTTGGGAATCTTCCATCTAGTGCCATCTCAAACTTCAGGACTCTTGAATTTGACCATAGTTTCCCGAATAGGAGAGTCTTCATCATCTTGTGGCTCAGCAGAAGGGGACTTAGTTGATGGTCCCTCAGACTCATGCCCCTCAAAATCAGGATGATCTAAATTATGCTCTTCAGATTCAGCATATTTAGACTCTTGTTGCTTAGAGACCGTCTTCTCAGAAGTTGTATTCTCGGATGTTGTTGGCTCAGTGTCACTTTCTTCACTCTCCTCCACCTCAACTGGTGGGGGTGGTGGAGTCTTTTTAGGGCTTTGCTTCTTATTTTTCTTCCTGAGCAGAGGCTCTTTCTCTTAATAATCAGACTCTTTATTGAAGGGTCTCTGAGGCACACTTCCCTTGGTCACTTTCTTTGTGGATTTTAAGTTATTTCCTTTGGGTACCATTTCAAGACCTGTAGCAAGAGAAAAATCATTAGTTGACCCTGAAGAGTATAAACACAAACACATCGATCATTGAAATTCTATACCCCTTGAAAGGGTTTAGTAATACTTCAGGTCCCAGGTGTCACGACATTTCTAATAAGCTGTCACAGTTGTGATATCTTATCATGATTGTCGTCAGCCCTAAACAGAACCCACAAAATTCTTATCGACTTCTGACAAGCCATCACAGTTGTGATAGCTTATCACGAATGTCGTCAGCTATAAATAGAACTCCAACTTGATTTTAACTCAATTTTTGGTCCCATTTTTTTCTTAAAATCCACTCGATTTTCATTTTTGAGATGAACTTTTTAACCTTAAGCTTGCACAACAAACCCTAGTTCCGATTTTTAGCCAGTTTTGCAAGCTGAACTTGGTTCAGGCTTCTTGGGAACTTGGGTTTTCATAAATTTATCATTACCACTTGAAAATAAAGGCTAGGTTTTGAGCATACCTAATGGGAGCCTTCAATGTGGTTACACGAGCAAGAGGAAATAAAGAGAGGTTTTTGATTTTGATTGCAAACCCACACATACAAGGAAACTTTCTATTGTTTTAGTTGGAGAGACTTTGAAAATGGAAGAAAATAAACCAAAGATGGAAAGAGAATAACTTAAAGGAAATAAAAACTAAGCGGGAAAGTGGAAAGGCCAAGTTGTGGACCGATTCAGGTCTTTTTAATTTGGCCCACAATTTCAGCTAATGTTGGGCTTTTTGTGATGACATTTCTAATAAGCCGTCACAATTTTGATAGCTTATCATAAATGTCATCATCCTTAATAGAATTTCCTCAGAGTTACTGTTTCTGATGATAAAGTTGACGACTTATGAAAATTGTGACAGCCCGTCAAAAATGTCATCAGGAGCACTTGGATGGATATATCAATTCCACCTTCTTTGAACTAGAACCTAACTACAACAATAAATAATTTGATGGAATATAAAAATTTTGGGTTGCCTCCCAATAGCGCCTAATTTACTGTCGCGGCATGACTAGGTTATCTTGACTACTCAGACTTCGCTAAGACAACCTGTTGATACCCCTTTACCATCTTCATAGAATACGTACACGATTGAGAAAACACTAATCTCCTTTTCCGGTGTCATGGATGAGTGTATTTTGAATCTTGCTTTCTTGTCATTGAACCTAAACTTCAGCTCAGTTAGTTATATATCTACTATCACTCTCCTAGTTGCAAGGAATGGTCTACCTAAAATGATGGGCACTTTGAAGTCCATCTTACAGTTCAGGACTATAAAATCAGCAGGCAGAATGAAGTCGGCCACCTTTACCAATACATCGTGTAATATACCTACCGGCCACTTTACAGACCTATCTGCCATCACCAATCGCATGTTAGTCGGGGTAGGATGCCCCAAACCCAGTTTCTTGTACACAACGAGTGGCATTAGGTTTATACTGGCTCCCAAATTGCATAGTGCTTTGGTGAAATTCTGGGACCCAATAGTACACGGGATGGTAACGCTCCCGGACCTACCTTTTTCTGCACTAAAGACCCTGTAGAGATAGCAGCATAATAAAAGATATTATCCTCCGGATCATGGCTAACCTTCCATTTCTTAGTCACAAGGTCTTTCATGAACTTTGCATATCCTGGCATTTGCTCAAATGCCTCAACCAAAGGCACATTTATTGTTAATTGCTTCAGCATTGCCATGAATTTGCTTAATTTTGCATCATCAATTTTCTTCTTCAATCATTGAGGAAAGGGAGGTAGTGGTCTTGGGATGGTTTTCAACACTACCTTCTTCTCCTTCTCTTTTCCTTTTTTGGAGCATCATCAGAATTATCCAGCTTCTCAGACTCCACTGGGCCACTTTCTTCCGATTCAACATCAACTACTTCATCAACTAAAGGTTTTCCCACAGAAGGGCCAGGTAAAATCTTACAACTTCTAGTGATAATATCCATTCAAAATCCATCATTCCACAGATTCTGGACCGTATCACTTGGTAATATTCTGCTCTTCCTCTGGTTGAATGCTACAGAAAGTTCGCTCATCTACTGCTCCAACTGTTTGATTGTGGTAGAGTGTGAGTGCACCAACTGACTGATGGATGTCAGATCAGTTTTCATGGTGGTCATACCAGAGTTGGTATCCTCCTTCCCTTCAACAACTTATCCATTATGTCCTCCATGGACATCTTTTCAAAACTTGTTGAAATAGCCTCACGATTTCCAGAGGGAATATATAGCCCGCTCTTGTCATTGTTATTCCTCTAATTTTCTTGCTCCCTATCTTTATAACCAGTCTTATCATAAAATTTCCGACCTTGATTACCTTGGATATTGCCTCGGAAACCCCCCTGATTATTAACATAGTTCGCCTCTTCTTCTGCATCAGTATCAACTCTATCCTGAGATCCCACAGCTTTCACTTTTTCAACCTTGCCTGATAGTAAGTTCTTGGTTAGCAAGTCCATCTATGTTTTAAGGTAAGCCATGTCTTGGTCATGCTCCTCTTCTCTTTTTCATTGTTCTACAGTAATACCCACAGAATCAGTGGGGCTGGCCACTACAGAGTCTCTGGTATGCCATGCCCGACTTTCTTTGGTCATTCTGTCCAGCATCTCTGAAGCCTCTGGGAATATAAAATCAACAAATGAACCACCAGCAGCATTGTCTACAATTGGCTTTGTAACAGAGTTAAGAGCCCTATACAAAGTCTCCACCAAATGTATGTACGTCATGTTATGGTTTGGACACTGTGAAAGATTCTTCTTGAATCTTTCCTAGGTTTTATTCAAGGCTTCAGTCGGGAGCTGCCTAAAGTTGTTGATCTTATCCCTCAACTGTACCCTCCTTGAAGGTGGAAAGAACCTTTATAGGAAAGCTCCTTTCAACTACCTCCAGTTGGTTATAGAATCGGGTGTCAGCTCATTTAGCCACAATGTTGCCTCCCCAGACAGAGACAACAGAAAAAATCTCAGACATATAACATTTTGACCTACTCCTGGGTTGTCAAAATATTTATAGATGGTGAGAAAATTCACCAGATGCAGGTTCGGGTCATTTCTAGGAAGGCCACCAAACAACCCCTTCAGATTTAAGAGTTGAATCATAGTACTCGTAATGTTAAATTTTTCCCCAGGTACCAACGGTGGAGGAATAATTGCACCCGTTGCACCTGCTCCGTCCATTCCATCATCACCATCATTGAGATCATACTGGACCGACTGGTACTCTTGCTTTTCTCAGAACGGACTGTTCCTGTTAACATTACGCCATACTGGTCCAGCTATTTGCTCTGCACGCCTTGGGTTACCAGTATTCAGCAACTCCTCGTCTCCCAAATCTTCGTCCTCAGGATTTGGATGTCGTGCTTGTTGCCTGACATTTTGCACATTCACCTGAGCTCTAGCTAAGGCTACTAATCTGTCGGCCTCTTGTTGTTTTTCCATTCTTCCAATTCGTTGCGGTTCTGGACTAAGTGGTAATAATGGTTCTCTGAAACTTTTGGTTCTTGGCATACACTATAAAGATCCTACAAATAAATAAAAACAACAAATAAACGTAAAACTAGGAAACTTAACTAACAGTCAATTTGCGAACACAAAATTAAGTTTACAACTGTATTCCTCGGCAACGGTGCCATTTTTGATAATTATCAAACTATAGCTCTCAACGAGAATGTAAGCGATCATTGTCAATATAAAACCCAACTAGATTGGGGTCAAATCCCATAGGGAATATGGTGTGAACGTAAGTCGTTTCCGATTTAATCAACTGATAGTTGGATGTTTCCAGAAAAATGGGGTTTTAGTTAACAAGTAATTGTTGGTCACTTTAGTTTAAATGTTTGTAATCAAGAGTTTATGAAAAAATAGAATAATGTTCACTAGGGGTTTTGGTATTTGACAGATGCTACTAGTAGTTTAAGATTCTCCCGGTAGGTAGGACACCAAGTTATCTTTAGAGAAGTTATGTATAAATATCTCTCGACCTACTTAAGCATTTAATTACCTAATCCTCTCGGACTTAGGGAATTTATATTCACTGCCCAAATTTTACCACAGGTTAACCAATCTGGCTACAACATTGATTATTAAACGGAAGTTTAGTGTTTTCAGGTCCCTGTTGATAATTCACTTCCCACTATATTTGATTTCTTTCTCAAGAAAATCAAAGTAGGTGTTATCTATTATTTGCAACTAACAGACAATAATTAAAACATCAGAATTATCAAGGAGTCCTACCACCTTTCGAATCCTGAACACTCAGCACCTTATCAAGACCTACCCCTAGATCCCATAATTCAGGTTAAGGGAATTTAGCTGCTCATGACGTAATAATCAAAGAAACTAGATGAATTCATGCTTTAAAATATGAACTTACCAAAAGATGAATATAAACTAGAGATTCTCAGATTAAATCACCAAAGAAAATCCCAAAATAATGATGATAGTCTCTTTAAAGTAATTGCTTTCTCAAGCCAAAAGAAGAGGCAGAAAACTATCAATGTATCATGTCTCAAAACTGAAGGTTCGAAACGCTTAAGAAAACCCTAAACAAGGCTTTAAATAGTTCACCCTAATTATGGAAACAAAATAATAAAATTCAGAAATTCCTCACATTAGGCGACGCCATTTGTGATAGCTTATCAGGAGGCTGGCGACTTATCACAAATGTCGTCATCTTCCTTTATACTTTTGGTACTTGCTGCCTAACGCTGACGACAAACAGTGACGCCATATCAGCTCTTTGATGACCTATCACAAATGTCGTCAAGGATTTTTCTCAGCTCTTATGTTCTACCTTAGGCTGATGGCAATCTTGACAACTTATCATCTCCTTGACGTCCTAACAAAAAATGTCATCACAGCTTTCAACTTAGGCCAATTCTCTGTCTACTGCTGACGATGAAGCTGATAGCTTATCACAGGGATGACGAATTATCACAAATGTCATCAGCCATACTTCGCCTTTATTTATTTCAGATTTCAGTTCATTTGCTTCAATTCCTGTTGGTTCTCTATCATCTTAGCTTCTACTGCAAAATCAAAAATAAAGCAATCAAAAGTTACTTAAGACTTCGCAATTATTCTTAGTTAATATCCTCAAATATGTTAGCATTAGCTCACAAATCACTAATCCATCCCCAGAATAACATCAAAATCAACCATGTCCAACTTTATCAAGTCTATAAGAGTATCTCTACCACCAACTGATATCAAACACCCCTTATAGATCCTTATAACAATCATAGGATCTCCGACCAGGGTAGAAATAGAAAAGGGAACCGAAAAACTATCAGGACAATAATCGAGATGCACAACCACATATGGGGTCACATAAGAATGAGTAGACCTTGGATCAAGCAAACAATACACATTACGGGAGTAAAGTCCCAATATAAACATGACAACATTGGTAGATTCCTCAGAATACTGGCGAGTAGCAAGTGCATACAAGCGGTTTTGGCTAGCACCGATGCCAGAAATAGAAGCTGAGGCAAACATAGCACCCTTCAGTGCGAGAGAAAATGGAGTAGCAATAGAGGCCCTGTTGGCCCAAGAAGCTTCTAGATAGGGGAACTCACGCTTCATATGATCAATATGACCATAATGGAAATATTTGTTTCTCTTTTTTTCACACTGACCCTGATGACTATGACCATAGAATCTACAAGGAGGGCGAGGTGGGGCCGACTGGGCGCCATTAGCCTAGAATTAGGCACCTATGCCTAGGACCCACTACTAGATTTAATCTAATGATTACCCAAAAACTTTAGGTAAGGAGAGAGAATATAAGCCAAGGAGAAAGAACTCAAACTCCCCCACCTCTTCCTTGGCCACTAGCCACCATCACCACCACTATGCTCAAAAGGCCTAAATTTCTTTTCTTGTCTCTCACAAAGCTCAGCTTGCTTCTTTTTCTCTTCTTCCACTTGTTGCAAATACACAATCAACCTAGAAATATCCATGTTCTCAATAAACACGGCAGCCATGCTCTCAAGGACAAACTCATAGGATAATCCTGAGACAAACTTATGCATTCTATCCCCTCATACTAGAAACCATCTTGGGAGCATACTTTGACAATTAATGGAATTTTAAAGCATACTCTTAAACGGACATCCTCCCTTGCTTTAAGTTCACAAACTTTTCCGCCTTATCCTCCCTCAACTCTTAAGAAAAGAAATGGTATAAGAAAGTCTCGGAGAAGTCCTCCCATATGGCGGGACTAGAATCAACACCTCTAGGCAACTCCCGCCCCTCGTACCATTGGTACGCTACATCTTTCAATTGGTAGGAAGCAAACTCAACAGCCTCAATCTCCGAAGCATGCATAATTCAGAAGATCTTCTCTATTTTATCAACGAAGCCTTAAGGATCCTCCTCAACCTTCATACCATAGAACATAGGAGGGCTCAACCTCATAAATAAGCCAATTTTTTATGTCCTTTAAAGAAATAGTAGCCAGAGCACAATGCTCTACTTAAGAAGCTACCAATTAAGTCAAGAGGTTGATAGAGTAATGCAACTCGGCATTAGTAGCATCCCCTTGAGGTGAAGGAATAGGAGGGTTACTCTCATAGTCTGCGTTGGTGTGGACTGGTGGAACCCCATAAAGATAGTTGGATGTCGCAGTCCTAGCCCAGGTCTGAACTCCAAAAGTTGGACGATCTGCATTCATAGGGCCCTCAGAAGAGTTTTCCTGAGTCTTAGATCTCCTTGGTGGCATGATTTGAAAGATCACAAACAAAAATAAGAGGAATCCAAGACCGTAAACTCTATATCTTGAATTGAAACACAAGAAAGGGAAACATTGTCCTAAGAAGTCTCATAGCTTTTCTTTTATAAGTGTGGTGCGCTTTACACCAATAAAAGATACTCTACTCGACACGGTATTATGGACACCCAACTAACCATAAACCTAGGTTCTGATACCAACTTAACACAACACAAAACTGGACCATGTCTCATGGGCATCTCAAGCGCATATGAACCGAAGGTTGCCTAATAACCCATCAGATTTATTACATCAATCACATAAGTCGGGTGTATCCCGACCATATAATAAGATAGTAAAAAACATACTATAATCCATACCTTAAATAATATCTAACCATTTCAAAAATATCAACATAATAGACAATATAACCAAGTCCACAGTTATCCATAATACCTCTATATAAATCAAAGTTTAGGAATGTATATGTTGGGACAAGCCCACGAAAATAGCCAAACCAAGTCAAAATGAGACTAATTCTAAAAATAGAGGACCAAGAATGAATCTATTTCAATGTAAGGAAGCTCACCACTCCGTAGTCAATGCACGAACTGCTTCGTCACCTAATCATTGTACAAGAAAGAAAGATGATGCTCTGGACCTTATGTGACATGTGTACATAGAATTCAAAGATGGTTAGCGATTGAAATGCTAGCATGTAACTGAAGGATAAAGATAAAATACCATCATCATTCAACAACAATTCAATAAATGAATATCATATTAAATCACATTCATAACCTTATCCATACATATAGACATATCACATGCTAACCAAGGGGACAAGTCTCATCAATACTTAGGAAGCACTCATTCATGATGCATGCAATGAAGTACTCCAACCTTCCACACTCATAGATTTAAGCATTTCTTATTAGGAATAGGACTTTAACCATATTCACATATCATCAAGTAAAGGATTCTAAGCACATACACATCTATTTAAGTGAGGGACTCTAACTACTCACACATTTATTCAAGAAAGGCACTCTAACCTTAGGCCATATTAGATAAGGGACCCTAGCCCAAAGCTAATTTATTTCACGAGGTACCTCGACCTCATGAGATCTCATTGTAAAAGGGAATTTAACAACAAGATATCACGACTCTCATTAGTCGGCATTGGGGCTCTAACAAGTTGTCCATACATCCATATACATTCTACACATAAGGACTTTAACTCATTTATCCAATTCAACACCAGACTTGACCATATGGTCTTCATGGGAGCCTTTATTTCTCAACCATTTCAATAGGACAATGCCTTAATTCAACTCATCATACCATTCAATCTATGGTAGTTAAGACCCTTACAATCCATTCACACTTCATTAGCAATTCTATATCATAATTTAGTTCAACACACAATTCAAGTTCATTTTCATATTAGGGACTTTAACCCCTTTCTTGTTTATCAAGACATTAAGGTCATCAATTACAGAAAATATGTCTCATTTTACCTTCACAATACAATTTATCAATTATTCATACATGTTGGGACATTTCCCTAGTTTAAAGCATCATTATCATGTAACTAGATATCTCACTTAGATATTTTCACAAACACATTGTGTACATACCCTTACCAAGGCCAATTTTATGATAGAAATCATCAAGACTAGGGTTACTCAAGCACCACATATTATACGACATAAAACAATCATTCACATGTGAAAATTACCATCAATAACATGTATAAACATAAGTCTAAGTAGGAATCATCATTATTCATCATTAGGAAACAAAACCCTTTTCATTTGATTTCAAAACCACCATGTACACTTACTAATCCAATTGTGAAATACATGGGTTTAGAGTTATTTATCAAGGGAAAGAGTTACATGCCATAAACAAGATGAATAGCCAAGAATATTGACTTCCTTTTTCCTCTTAAAGACAACTCTTGAAACCCTAGCCTTCAATTCTTCAATGATGAGCTTGAGAGAGTAATTAGGGTCTTTGATCCATCAAAAATGGATGTTTAGAAGGCTACACAAACTTATATAGTGAGAGGGTAGGGTTTTATACATGGGAAATAACCACAAAGCCCCTAGTTTAAAGAAAGAAAATGACTCTGTTTTAGGGTACGACTCCCCTATATGACTCACAAAGGAACTATACCTTAGGTTTTGAGTGGTACCCAGACTTGTACCCAAGGCTCCTCCTAGGCCTTCTACACTGATTAGGGTACGAATGGATACCTTTGAGTTGTATCCAAAGGGTAAGACTCATGACCTTACCGTATTCACAACTCAAATAAAAAAAGTCCACTTGAGTTGAGACTTCAATCCATACGATTGAGTTAGGTATGACTCATATGCATTATCTATGATTGACGGGTGGTCACGTCATATTAGAGATAGTTTACTACCCTATCATTCTGGTCAAGGTATGACTGGGGAAGGGTAGGACTATATGACTCATCTCCAAAGGTACAACTCAATCACCTAGTCATGCCTACCCTAGTGACATCAAATTATAAAGTTTTCTAAAGGGTCCTAAGTCTAGGTGTTTCGATATCATAATCGTAGATTACTTTCTTATATCAATATCCTATCCTAGGTGAGTTATATTTCTTAATTGTCATTTTATAGTATGTGTAGAACTCCCTCCCCATCTCTGGCCTATAGTTAAGAAGGGGTCTAGTTATCCGCCCTATTTTATTCTGCTTAAATCTCCATACCAGCACTAGGATCTTATGTAAAGACTCTAGGAGAATACAGGGCTCTTCTTAAATATTTCTCTTTTTATTGCCCCTATCTATTAATAAAACCACACAATTATAATAATCCCAAGAGTTTGGGACTATCAAATATCTAAGAACAATACCCATTTATAGTGGGGCTACATCAGCACCCTCAAAAGATTTGGGGTTCCATTCTTCCTCCTCCTCCGTGAAACTAATCACCTAATCATATAAATCTTGCTAAACCCCTATCTTGTGATGTGTCTTACCTTCCCTCTTTAGACTATGAAAGGTTAATGAGGGTAGCTACTTCTACTTCAGCCTGAGATATCATAGGATTGGTCTAGTCAAGATCCTTATCCTTCTCTCATGTTTCAAGGAAAATGTTGGTCAACTGAAGGGCTAGTACAGTACTCAACCTCGATGCCACTAAAGTTGTCGGGCTCACTATCTCAAGTCAGGGGGTTTTCTTTGGGTGCCCTCTTCTTGGAGATATCTTTCTTTAGCTTGTTCTATGCTTTTAAAACCGTGGACCTATATTGGGAAAAATTATTCTCAAATCTGAAGATATGAAAATTAATTGCAAGAATTCACTTTAATAAATATTTCTATGATCTTGCAATAAATATATGGTCGTACCTTTCTATTGTAGGAAGGGTTCCGCAAAAGTATTGGGGGATCATTACATTAGGCGTTCCCTTTATATAATTATGCAATGAAAGTACTATCATGCCTTTTGATCATTCAAACAATCTCGAAGTAGTAAGAGCATATCATATTAGATGATTACATATGATGATCTACCAAGATAGGAAAATTATGGGATGTACTTATATGATGAGCTCTTATATTTTGGATCCTAATACCCCACAACGACCCAAAGTGTGATGCATTTTTAAACTAGGATTACAGGTAGTGTTTTAGTGTACACTGAAACTTAACAAATTTAAACCAGGAGTTTTACCCCCTTGTCCCATTTTGTGATCATTATAGACTAAAATTTTGCACAAAAATGGGTATTCAGAATTCCAGTTCCTTCTATCCTTCAAAAACTCAAATAAACAATTTTTAGATCACCTTAGTTTAATGATACTCCCAGGACTCCATATTTTCATAAAGAAATTCAATATTTGAGATCAGATCAACATCAACACTTACAAGTTTGTTCTTCAAATTTGAGTAGGAAAAAGAGCTAGATTTGACTAGGGGTAGGTTGAATCAAACTAATTGGAGGTAAGTGTTTTGAAACTCATTATTTTATTTCTTTGATCAATTAAAAGTGAAGAGTGAGTTGGTGAAAATTATTGATAATTATTTTTGTGTTGTTTAAGTGTTTAAACCCTAAGTGAATAAAGTCAGATTGGGTCATATGCATTTAACTAGACTCCTCAGATTGAACTCTCCTTTATCAGGGTATAAAACCACAATCATGACACATTATTATAATATGAGTGTTTTAAGGAAACTTAAATAGGAACCTACGATCCTTAAAGATGATCCTGGCATGTAGCCAAAACAATTCCTTACAATCGTAGGTTCATGTCATGATTGTTGGGTTTTAAGATTTTTATTAGACAACAGACACCACTATCTTGACATCTTGGTATGATCGTTATGACTAATTATATGATAATTCTCAAATTTTATCCTTTTGGACATTATTTACAGAGGATTGAACCCACGATCATGAGATCTCCCAATAGTGGTGAAATCCTCTAGTGGGTTTAGTGTTAAGTCTAGTTTTGCACTTTTTTACTGCATAATCCCTACACAAGTAACACACATTACCCTATAAAAGAATTTAAGTACAAAATCATGGGTTGCCTCCCAAGAAGTGCTTGATTTAACATTGTGACATGATATCGATAAGTTGGTTACAAAGACTTTACCAATAAGACCATGGTTTGCCTCCTATTTGTGTAAGGATGATAAGGTGTTTCCACCTTATCTTTCACACCATACTTCTCAAGAAAGGCTTTGAATAGATTATTGCAAAAACGTGAACTTCCATCACTAATGACAATCCTAGGAGCCTAAATATAAATTGGATATTCTTCTTTAAGAATTCTATGACATTCTTCCCTTCATTTCTAGGAAGCCAAATAAGATCTACCCATTTCAAAACACATTCAACAACAACCAAGATATACTTTATACCGTTCAAACAAATAAAAAGTCCCATGAAGTCAATTCCCAAAGCACCAAATAACTCAAACTCCAAAATAGTGATCATTGGAAGCTTTTGACTTAGAAAATTTTTCCTTGCCTTTGGCATAGGTTTCATTCCTTGGCATAGTTTTTGTAATACCCCGATCATTCCATAAGTCTAAATCCTTCTTTTAAGTATATGTAAATGACTTCCAAATTGAATGATGATTGAACCATGTAGAATTTCCCTAATTTCAACTTTTTTTCTTGTAGAACATTGAATAAGCTTTCCATCAATACAAAATTCGCCCAAATTTGACACTCGGGTGAAAAGTTAAAGCCATTTTAGTGAGACAGTGTGCCACCTAGCACTTTAGCGCATCGTGGAGCTAGCCAAAATGGCAATTGTCATTTTCCAATGAGCCTCTGCGATATTAACGCATTGCACCAAGGATCAATTTTAGGATTTTCAAATTCTAGTGCACCAACGCGATTCCACCACGTCGCAGTGCCCTTACAGGTTACAACCAAGGTGACAATGCGATTTCACTGCATCACACCACTGAGCAGTTTCCCAATTGTCCAAATCTAGTGAAGGACCGCGATCCTGGCACATCACGTCAGGGCCAAAAATTGGGCTCCAGTTCTAAAATTTTCTTAAGGTTATGTTGGTCTTTTCCACCCGTTCTTACCCTCTATATATATATCCAAGTATAGAAGAGAAATTCATTTCTCTCCAATTTCTTTCCAAGAACATTCAAGAAGCTAGGGTTTTCTCTCAACCCAAAAATCCAATCTTCTCCAACAAAATTCAAGAACCTTCCATAAATACCTTCAATGGTTCAAGATTTAAGATATCTAAGTCAAGGCATCAAGAAATTTATCTCAAAAGTGCGAGAAAGATGTTCCAATCAAGTTTCTTCATCTAAAAAATCATAATCAAGGTTTATGGGGCTTGAACAAGAATATCCTTTCATTCTTGTGCCCAAAGATTTGATTTTTACTATTTGAATTTCATGATCTTTGCAAGTAGATTTACACCCAAACTACTTTATTGATAATTTATGAGATTTGAGTTGATTATGTTTGATATTTATGATTATTTTACCATCATATTTCTTAAATTGAGAAATTTATGCCATGAGATGTATATTGATATTATGAAATGATGATTTCAAAAGTGATTTAAGATAAGCGTCATGATTTATGCTTTTCCATGAGGTGTTTGATTATTGAATATATATATTGATATTTGAGCTTGTGAGTCAAGAATGAGTTCTATGATGTTTTCTCAAAGTTTTTGACATTTGATATGATTTAATGAGCAAGTCCACTTGATGTTGAGAAAGAATATTTGAGTTTGAGTTGAGTTAGGAATCCACAAGTTGTATATGATTTACAGATGAGATATATTTATGATTTGGTCTTCATGATAGACCCTTGAGTTGATTAAGGTGGATTTCCTAAAGCATTCTGAGATGATTCTGGGAGGAGTATTTATCACCGAGCAGGAAGTGTAGGTTCAACGCATCCTACTTCCCCAGAACTACGTGCCATCGTAGGATTGAGATTTGAGGGCCAAAGTGTCGAGTTTGTGATCATAGAGATGAATTTGAGGTTATACTCCCTAGTAAGAGTATAACGCTTCTGCCAATGTGGGGTTCCTTCCTTAGGAGGGCAAAACATTGGACTCCATGCGGCTCACATGGTTTATGTCGGTTATAAGAAACTCCCAAGTCCATAATAGTCTAAGTTTATTGAGTTACCGAGTCACTCTAAGTCATGAGTCAAAGAGTTTGAGTTGAGTCCAATGATTTATGATATTTATGAAGCATGTGTTACTGTTGATGATCTATTAGAAAGTATATTACAGTTTAATTCAACCGAAGAGAGTCATTATTCTTAACATGCATGATTTTATTTTACACTTATGATATTATTTAAAAATGTTGCATGCAACCCCACATACTCAGTACATTCCCTAAGTACTGACCCATATATATATGTCTATGTTCTACATTATCTCATAATGTAGGTATAAGTGGTAGCGCATATACCATATTCACTCAGTTTGCAGCTTCCAGTCAGCAAAAGATGAGTCTTTTTGATTCAAGGGCTTGAGTTAGTTTTACAGTTCGAGAAGTATTGTATTTTCTTATTTTAGTAGTATTTATCTTGGATAGTTGGGAGTCATGACCCGACTATCTAAAGGAAGTACCAGTAGAGGCTTCATAGACAGTCAGTAGAAGTTGATGTATTCAGTTTCAGTTTTATTTTGTAAAAGCAGAGTTGTACTCTTGTAAAGTTTATATTTGTATTGATCAAGTTCAGAGAAGTTCTATGTTTTCGCTGATTTTATATAGATTTAAGCATTTTATTCAGTTGCTTATGAGTTATGCCAGCAGAAGGGTTAGCTTGAGGTCACTTGTTCCCCTAAGCACCGTGTGACGTCTCGGGACCCAATTTTGGGGTTTTATGATGTTGGGCGTATTTATACGTCTAAGCACCATAACTTACCCATGTTTTAGCTAAGTTTTGAGGATAAAATACATAATTCTTGCACTTTTAGTCTATTTTTAGTTAAGTGAGCTGACCTATGTGATTAGCATGCTTTTCAGGTACTAATGAGGAAGATTACAACACTTTGGGAACCTGTGGACAGCAAAGAAAACTTTACATAAAAAGAAAAGCATCTTTTGGATTGAATGTGATGAATGAGAACTTTTTTCGGGGCAAACACAATATTTTTAAATAGTTAAGGATGCAGTAGCAATTTATTAGAGAAGGATGTTATTAAAAGCCTTATTGCTGAATTTTTAGGGATTTATTGACATTCTGTATATTTTTGAAAACAAGAGAAAGCGGCTTAGCTTGAGGAGAGAGAGAGAGAGAAACATTTTTCTCTCTTATTTTCGCTATTCATCTTCTCCACCAAGATCGTTCTAAGTTTTGGTATGATGAATATTTCTATTGTGATTTCCGTTTTATTCATGAGTAGCTAAGTTTATTTGTTAGGGTTATGGAAACCTTGTAGTATACTCTCTATTGCTATGGGTTTTTGAATCTATGATGTGTTAATACACTTATATCATTACTCTCTTTGTTATGATTGAATTCTCGTGGTTGCAAACACAGGGACTATGCCATTATAGCAATAACTTGTTCGATAGAAAAGTTACTGTTTGGAAAAGAGAGTGTGATAAGAAAATTGGGTTTCCAACCTCTATTTTAGACGTTAATTCCTTATCAGGATTAACTACTTGGAGAGTTCGTATGATTGGTTGTACACTTTGGATTCGAGAGAACTAAGGTGAATAAATCCTTGATGGTTGAGAAACACTTGGATTTAGAATTAGAATACATCTCTCTATAAGTTCATGCATGTATAAATCCTTATTACTCATAGTTAATAGAGAAGTAGAAGCTACAAGGTGGACATAACCCTAACTTGTCATTCTCTGTGATCAAATATTATTACACATATCATCTCATTGTTACACCGATAATATTATTGTGCACTTAAACTGAAACCCCCCTTTACTTTGGAACCTTTGATCAACAGTCTAATAATAATCACAATACTTTGTGATCATAGTATTCCCACCATAGTGTTATTAATTAAGCTTAACGAGTTGGGGTGAAAGGAAAATCTGTGAAGATAAAAGAAGTGGAAATTGGTTGTTTGAGATTTATCTTAATTGCATAATGTAGTGTATTAAAGCGCTTAGGGAAGATAGTCACTATTTCTGGCCAAAATAGTTCCTACCCATCCTTTAGCCTGCATTACAACCCGTAAAAGACCTATTTGATACTAATCTTAGCATTATGATATTAGTGAAGTATTACACTAAGGGAAAGCATATGGTCATCAGTTGTAATTTGAGAATTCTTTGTGAGAGTGAGCGCAACTTGATTCTTGTGCCTATTTTGTTAGAAATTGCATAATTTTGAGTGATTATGGGTAACTCACTTGTTGTGAGGGCACATGGTTGATGAAGGTTGGGTAATTTATATGATTTTCTTGAATTATATGCATGAAATTACCAACTTAATGAGTCTATTCTTGAGGGTAGGTTGTATCTAGGAATGATTCCTGAAGCTACTTCTTGTTCATAATTGTTGTGTGAGCCTATTTGAGCATCTTGTCTTCCTTTGTGGGTGCTAAGGCTTGTGTAGTATGCATAAATAGATATGTTGTTTGAGGACGAACAAAGCTTTAAGTTTGGGGTGGTGATGTTGGGCGTATTTATACGTCTAAGCACCATAACTTACCCATGTTTTAGCTATGTTTTGAGGATAAAATACATAATTCTTGCACTTTTAGTCTATTTTTTGTTAAGTGAGCTGACCTATGTGATTAGCATACTTTTCAGGTACTAATGGGGAAGATTACAACACTTTGGGGACCTGTGGACAGCAAAGAAAACTTCACATAAAAAGGAAAGCAGCTTTTGGACTGAATGTGATGTATAGGAACTTTTTCCCGGGCAAACACAATATTTTTAAATAGTTAAGGATGTAGTAAGAATTTATTAGATAAGGATGTTATTAAAAGCCTTATTGCTGAATTTTTAAGGATTTATTGACATTCTGTATATTTTTGAAAACAAGAGAAAGCGGCTTAGCTTGAGGAGAGAGAGAGAGAAACATTTTTCTCTCTTATTTTCGCTATTCATCTTCTCCACCAAGATCGTTCTAAGTTTTGGTATGATGAATATTTCTATTGTGATTTCCATTTTATTCATGAGTAGCTAAGTTTATTTGTTAGGGTTATGGAAACCTTGTAGTATACTCTCTATTGCTATGGGTTTTTGAATTTATGATGTGTTAAACCACTTATATCATTACTCTCTTTGTTATGATTGAATTCTCGTGGTTGAAAACATAGGAAATGTGCCATTATAGCAATAACTTGTTCGATAGAAAAGTTACTGTTTGGAAAAGAGAGTGTGATAAGAAAATAGGGTTTCCAACCTCTATTTTACACGCTAATGCCTTATCAGGATTAACTACTTGGAGAGTTCGTATGATTGGTTGTACACTTTGGATTCGAGAGAACTAAGGTGAATTAATCCTTGATGGTTGAGAAACACTTGGATTTAGAATTAGAATACATCTCTCTATAAGTTCATGCATGTATAAATCCTTATTACTCATAGTTAATAGAGAAGTAGAAGCTACAAGGTGGACATAACCCTAACTTGTCATTCTCTGTGATCAAATATTATTACACATATCATCTCATTGTTACACCGATAATATTATTGTGCACTTAAACTTAAACCCCCCTTTACTTTGAAACCTTTGATCAACAGTCTAATAATAATCACAATACTTAGTGATCATAGTATTCCCACCATAGTGTTATTAATTAAGCTTAACGAGTTGGGGTGAAAAAAAAATCTGTGAAGATAGAAGAAGTGGAAATTGGTTGTTTGAGATTGATCTTAATTGCATAATGTAGTGTATTAAAGCGCTTAGGGAAGATAGTCACTATTTCTGGCCAAAATAGTTCCTACCCATCCTTTAGCCTGCATTACAACCCGTAAAAGACCTATTTGATCCTAATCTTAGCATTCTGATATTAGTGGAGTATTACACTAAGGGAAAGCATATGGTAACCGGTTGTAATTTGAGAATTCTTTGTGAGAGTGAGCGCAACTTGATTCTTGTGCCCATCTAATTGCATAATTGTGAGTGATTATGGGTAACTCTCTTGTTGTGAGGGCACATGGTTGATGAAGGTTGGGTAATTTATATGATTTTCTTGAATGATATGCATGAAATTACCAATTTAATAAGTCTATTATTGAGGGTATGTTGTATCTAGGAATGATTCCTGAAGCTACTTCTTGTTCATAATTGTTGTGTGAGCCTATTTGAGCATCTTGTCTTCCTTTGTGGGTGCTAAGGCTTGTGTAGTATGCATAAATAGATATGTTGTTCGAGGACGAACAAAGATTTAAGTGTGGGGTGGTGATGTTTGGAGTATTTATACGTCTAAGCACCATAACTTACCCATGTTTTATCTAAGTTTTGAGGATAAAATACATAATTCTTGCACTTTTAGTCTGTTTTTTTGTTAAGTGAGCTGACCTATGTGATTAGCATGCTTTTCAGGTACTAATGAGGAAGATTACAACACTTTGGAGACCTGTGGACAACAAATAAAATTTCACATAAAAAGGAAAGAACCTTTTGGACTGAATGTGATGTATGGGAACCTTTTCCCGGGCAAACACAATATTTTTAAATAGTTAAGGATGCAGTAGCAATTTATTAGAGAAGGATGTTATTAAAAGCCTTATTGCTGAATTTTTAGGGATTTATTGACATTCTGTATATTTTTGAAAATAAGACAAAACGGCTTAGCTTGAGGAGAGAGAGAGAGAAACGTTTTTCTCTCTTATTTTTGCTACTCATCTTCTCCACCAAGATCGTTCTAAGTTTTGGTATGATGAATATTTCTATAGTGATTTCCGTTTTATTCATGAGTAGCTAAGTTTATTTGTTAGGGTTATGGAAACCTTGTAGTATACTCTCTATTGCTATGGGTTTTTGAATTTATGATGTGTTAATCCACTTATATCATTACTCTCTTTGTTATGATTGAATTCTCGTGGTTGCACACATAGGGAATATGCCATTATAGCAATAACTTTTTTGATAGAAAAGTTACTATTTGGAAAAGAGAGTGTGACAAGAAAATAGGGTTTCCAACCTCTATTTTACACGTTAATGCCTTAGCAGGATTAACTACTTGGAGAGTTCGTATGATTGGTTGTACACTTTGGATTCGAGAGAACTAAGGTGAATTAATCCTTGATGGTTGAGAAACACTTGGATTTAGAATTAGAATACATCTCTCTATAAGTTCATGCATGTATAAATCCTTATTACTCATAGTTAATAGAGAAGTAGAAGCTACAAGATGGACATAACCCTAACTTGTCATTCTCTCTGATCAAATATTATTACACATATCATCTCATTGTTACACCGATAATATTATTGTGCACTTAAACTGAAGCCCCCCTTTTCTTTGGAACCTTTGATCAACAGTCTAATAATAATCACAATACTTAGTGATCATAGTATTCCCACCATAGTGTTATTAATTAAGCTTAACGAGTTGGGGTGAAAAGCAAATCTGTTAAGATAGAAGAAGTGGAAATTGGTTGTTTGAGATTGATCTTAATTGTATAATGTAGTGTATTAAAGCGCTTAGGGAAGATAGTCACTATTTCTGGCCAAAATAGTTCCTACCCATCCTTTAACCTGCATTACAACCCGTAAAAGACCTATTTGATCCTAATCTTAGCATTTGATATTAGTGGAGTATTACACTAAGGGAAAGCATATGGTCATCAGTTGTAATTTGAGAATTCTTTGTGAGAGTGAGCACAACTTGATTCTTGTGCCCATTTTGTTAGAAATTGCATAATTGTGAGTGATTATGGGTAACTCTCTTATTGTGAGGGCACATGGTTGATGAAGGTTGGGTAATTTATATGATTTTCTTGAATGATATGAATGAAATTTCCAACTTAATGAGTCTATTCTTGAGGGTAGGTTGTATCTAGGAATGATTCATGAAGCTACTTCTTGTTCATAATTGTTGTGTGAGCCTATTTGAGCATCTTGTCTTCCTTTGTGGGTGCTAAGGCCTGCGTAGTATGAATAAATATATATGTTGTTCGATGACGAACAAAGCTTTAAGTGTGGGGTGGGGATGTTTGGCGTATTTATACGTCTAAGCACAAAAAATTACCCATGTTTTAGCTATGTTTTGAGGATAAAATACATAATTCTTGCACTTTTAGTCTATTTTTAGTTAAGTGAGCTGACCTATGTGATTAGCATGCTTTTCAGGTACTAATGAGGAAGATTACAGCACTTTGGGGACCTGTGGACAGCAAAGTAAACTTCACATAAAAAGGAAAGTAGCTTTTGGACTGAATGTGATGTATGGGAACTTTTTCCCGGGCAAACACAATATTTTTAAATAGTTAATGATGCAGTAGCAATTTATTAGAGAAGGATGTTATTAAAAGCCTTATTGCTGAATTTTTAGGGATTTATTGACATTCTGTATATTTTTGAAAACAAGAGAAAGCGGCTTAGCTTGAGGAGAGAGAGAGAAACATTTTTCTCTCTTATTTTCGCTATTCATCTTCTCCACCAAGATCGTTCTAAGTTTTGGTATGATGAATATTTCTATTGTGATTTCCGTTTTATTCATTAGTAACTAAGTTTATTTGTTAGGGTTATGGAAACCTTGTAGTATACTCTCTATTGCTATGGGTTTTTGAATTTATGATGTGTTAATCCACTTATATCATTACTCTCTTTTTTATGATTAAATTCTCGTGGTTGCAAACATAGGGAATGTGCCATTATATCAATAACTTGTTCGATAGAAAATTTACTGTTTGGAAAAGAGAGTGTGACAAGAAAGTAGGGTTTCCAACCTCTATTTTACACGTTAATGCCTTAGCAGGATTAACTACTTGGAGAGTTCGTATGATTGGTTGTACACTTTGGATTCGAGGGAACTAAGGTGAATAAATCCTTGATGGTTGAGAATCACTTGGATTTAGAATTAGAATACATCTCTCTATAAGTGCATGCATGTATAAATCCTTATTACTCATAGTTAATAGAGAAGTAGAAGCTACAAGGTGGACATAACCCTAACTTGTCATTCTCTGTGATCAAATATTATTACACATATCATCTCATTGTTACACTGATAATATTATTGTGCACTTAATCTGAAACCCCCTTTATTTTGGAACCTTCGATCAACAGTCTAATAATAATCACAATACTTAGTGATCATAGTATTCCCTGTGGGATTCGACACCCAACCAAGTTGGGTTCTATATTTGACAGCGACCGCTTGCACTTTCTAACGAGAGTTGTAATTTGGGCATATCACTTTACAAACTTGTTATCAGAGCACAGAGTTCAAGTGTCCTAGGGTGTTTGTGAAGTCGTGTCTAGTAGAGTCTTGTGGAACGGTACGGAGACGTCTGTACTTTTCTTCGACAGGCTACAAGGAATTTAGGAAAGGTCACCATTCTTTCAAGTCTTAGATCGTGCTATAGAAAGTTTTTTTGAGAAACATAGACGGATTCTCATCTAACTCTATTCAGGGAATCCCGACCTTATTTTCAAGGTATTAGAGATAGTAAAGCTCAACTCTTTGCAGATAGTAATTTCTTAAACAGTCTCCATAGATAGTTATGGAGTTGTAAATGATCTACAAAGTATCCTATTAGTTCCTTATCATGCTTTGCTTATAAATCGTGCAATAAGCCCAAGTCAGTTGCGCTTCCAGATTCCTTCTCGGAATCCATAACGATAATCTATACTTCTTTATTTATGTACTGTTCTTGAGGTAACAGGATCAAGATCGTGCTATAGAAAGGCTCTTCGAGGAACTTCTACGAATTCTTATCTTACTCTATTCAGGGAATCCCCGATCATTTTCAAGGTATTAGAGACATTCAAGCTCAACTCTTTGCAGATAGTACTTTCGTAAACAGTCTCCACAGATAGTTATGGAGTTGTAAATGATCTAGAAAGTGTCCTAGTAGTTCCTTATCATGCTTTGCTTATAAATCATGCAATAAGACCAAGTCAGTTGCATACACCCCCACATACTCAGTACATTCCCGAAGTACTGACGCATATATATATGTTTATGTGCTACATTGTCTCATAATATAGGTACAAGTGGTAGTGTACATACCATATTCACTCAGTTTACAGCTTCCATTCAGCAGGAGATGAGTCCTTTTGATTCAAGGCCTCTAGTTAGTTTTACAGTTCAAGAAGTATTGTATTTTGTTATTTTATTGTATTGAGTTTGGATAGTTGGGAGTCATGACCCAGCTATATAAAGTCAGTATTAGTAGAGGCTTCATAGACAGTCAGTATTAGTGGATATATTCAGTTTTAGTTTAATTTTGTAAAAGCAGAGTTGTAATCTTGTAAAGTGCATATTTGTATTGATCAAGTTCAGAGAAGTGCTATGTTTTTGCTTATTTTATATTGATTTAAGCATTTTATTCAGTTGCTTATGAGTTATGCCATTAGGAGGGTTAGCTTGAGATCACTTGTGCCCCTAAGCACCGTGTGATGTCTTGGGACCCAATTTTGGGGCTTTACAAACTTGTTATAAGAGCACAGAGTTCAAGTGTCCTAGGGTGTTTGTGAAGTCGTGTCTAGTAGAGTCTTGTGGAACGGTACGGAGATTTCTGTACTTTTCTTCGAGAGGCTACAAGGAATTTAAGAAAGGCCACTATTCTTTAAAGTCTTAGATCGTGCTATATAAAGTTTCTTTGAGAATCATAGAAGGATTCTCATCTTACTCTATTCAGGGAATCCCGACCTTATTTTCAAGGTATTAGAGATAGTAAAGCTCAACACTTTACAGATAGTACTTTCTTAAACAGTCTCCATAGATAGTTATGGAGTTGTAAATGAGCTACATAGTATCCTATTAGTTCCATATCATGCTTTGCTTATAAATCGTGCAATAAGCCCAAGTCAGTTGCGCTTCAAGATTCCTTCTCGGAATCCATAACGATAATCTATACTTCTTTATGTATATACTGTTCTTGATGTAACAGGATCAGGATCGTGCTATAGAAAGGTTATTTGAGAAACTTATATGGATTCTTATCTTACTCTATTCAGGGCATCCCCGCCTTATTTTCAAGGTATTAGAGACATTCAAGCTCAACTCTTTGCAGATAGTACTTTCTTAAACAGTCTCCACAGATAGTTATGGAGTTGTAAATGAGCTAGAAAGTATCCTAGTAGTTCCTTATCATTCTTTGCTTATAAATCATGCAATAAGCCCATGTCAGTTGCATACAACTCCACATACTCAGTACATTCCCGAAGTACTGACGCATATATATATGTTTATGTGTTACATTGTCTCATAATATAGGTACAAGTGGTAGTATACATACCATATTCACTCAGTTTAAATCTTCCATTCAGCAGGAGATGAGTCCTTTTGATTCAAGGGATAAAGTTAGTTTTACAGTTTGAGAAGTATTGTATTTTCTTATTTTAGTCGTATTGAGTTTGGATAGTTGGGAGTCATGAACTAGCTATCTAAAGTCAGTACCAGTAGAGGCTTCATAGACAGTCAGTAGAAGTGGTAATATTCAGTTTCAGTTTAATTTTGTAAAAGCAGAGTTGTAATCTTGTAAAATTCATATTTGTATTGATCAAGTTCAGAGAAGTGCTATGTTTTTGCTGATTTTATATAGATTTAAGCATTTTATTATGTTGCTTATGAGTTATGCCATCAGGAGGGTTAGCTTGAGGTCACTTGTGCCCCTAAGAACCGTGTGATGTCTCGGGATGCAATTTTGGGCCTTTACAAACTTGTTATAAGAGCACAGAGTTCAAGTTCCTAGGGTGTTTGTGAAGTCGTGTCTAGTAGAGTCTTGTGGAACGGTACGGAGATGTCTGTACTTTTCTTCGAGAGGCTACAAGGAATTTAGGAAAGGTCACCATTCTTTCAAGTCTTAGATCGTGCTATAGAAAGTTTCTTTGAGAAACTTAGACGGATTCTCATCTTACTCTATTCAGGGAATCCCGACCTTATTTTCAAGGTATTAGAGATAGTAAAGCTCAACTCTTTGCAGATAGTACTTTCTTAAACAGTCTCCATAGATTGTTATGGATTTGTAAATTATCTACAATGTATCCTTTTAGTTCCATATCATGCTTTGCTTATAAATCGTGCAATAAGCCTAAGTCGGTTGCGCTTCCAGATTCCTTCTCGGAATCCATAACGATAATCTATACTTCTTTATGTATGTACTGTTCTTGAGGTAACAGGATCAGGATCGTGCTATAGAAAGGTTATTTGAGAAACTTATATGGATTCTTATCTTACTCTATTCAGGGCATCCCCGCCTTATTTTCAAGGTATTAGAGACATTCAAGCTCAACTCTTTGCAGACAGTACTTTCTTAAACAGTCTCCACAGATAGTTATGGAGTTGTAAATGAGCTAGAAAGTATCCTAGTACTTCCTTATCATGCTTTGCTTATAAATCATGCAATAAGCCCAAGTCAGTTGCATACACCCCCACATACTCAGTACATTCCCGAAGTACTGACCCATATATATATGTTTATGTGCTACATTGTCTCATAATATAGGTACAAGTGGTAGTGTACATACCATATTCACTCAGTTTACAGCTTCCATTCAGCAGGAGATGAGTCCTTTTGATTCAAGGGCTTAAGTTAGTTTTACAGTTTGAGAAGTATTGTATTTTATTATTTTAGTCGAATTCTGTTTGGATAGTTGGGAGTCATGATCCAGCTAACTAAAGTCAGTACCAGTAGAGGCTTCATAGATAGTCAGTAGAAGTTGATATATTCAGTTTCAGTTTTATTGTGTAAAAGCAGAGTTGTAATCTTGTAAAGTGCATATTTGTATTGATCAAGTTCAGAGAAGTGCTATGTTTTCGCTGATTTTATATAGATTTAAGAATTTTATTCAGTTGCTTATGAGTTATGCCAGCAGAAGCGTTATCTTGAGGTCACTTGTGCCCCTAAGCACCGTGTGACGTCTCAGGACCCAATTTTGCGGCTTTACAAACTTGTTATCAGAGCACAGAGTTCAAGTGTCCTACGGTGTTTGTGAAGCCGTGTCTAGTAGAGTCTTGTGGAATGGTACGGAGACGTCTGTACTTTTCTCCGAGAGGCTACAAGGAATTTAGGAAAGGTCAGCATTCTTTCAAGTCTTAGATCATGCTATAGAAAGTTTCTTTCACAAACTCATACGTATTCTCATCTTACTCTATTCAGAGAATCCCAGCCTTATTTTCAACATATTAGAGATAGTAAAGCTCAACTCATTGTAGATAGTACTTTATTAAACAGTATCCATAGATAGTTATAGAGTTGTAAATGAGCTACAATGTATCCTATTAGTTCCTTATCATGCTTTGCTTACAAATCGTGCAATAAGTCCATGTCAGTTGCGCTTCCAGATTCCTTCTCGGAATCCATAACGATAATCTATACTTCTTTATTTATGTACTGTTCTTGAGGTTACAGGATCAGGATCATGCTATAGAAAGGTTATTTGAGAAACTTATATGGATTCTTATCTTTCTCTATTCAGGGCATCCCCGCCTTATTTTCAAGGTATTAGAGACATTCAAGCTCAACTCTATGCAGATAGTACATTCTTAAACAGTCTCCATAGATAGGTATGGAGTTGTAAATAAGCTAGAAAGTATCCTAGTAGTTCCTTATCATGCTTTGCTTATAAATCATGCAATAAGCCCAAGTCAGTTGCATAAACCCGTACATACTCAGTACATTCCCGAAGTACTGACCCATATATATATGTTTATGTGCTACATTGTCTCATAATATAGGTACAAGTGGTAGTGTACATACCAGATTCACTCAGTTTACAGCTTCCATTCAGTAGGAGATGAGTCCTTTTGATTCAAGGTCTTACGTTAGTTTTAATGTTTGAGAAGTATTGTATATTCTTATTTTAGTCGTATTGAGTTTGGATAGTTGGGAGTCATGATCCAGCTATCTAAATTCAGTACCAGTAGAGGCTTCATAGACAGTCAGTAGAAGTTGATATATTCAGTTTCAGTTTTATTTTGTAAAAGCAGAGTTGTAATCTTGTAAAGTGCAAATTTGTATTGATCAAGTTCAGAGAAGTGGTATGTTTTCGCTGATTTTATATAGATTTAAGCATTTTATTCAGTTGCTTATGAGTTATGCCAGCAGGAGGGTTAGCTTGAGGTCACTTGGGCCCCTAAGCACCGTGTGACGTCTCGAGATGCAATTTTGGGCCTTTACAAACTTGTTATCATAGCACAGAGTTCAAGTGTCCTAGGGTGTTTGTGAAGCCGTGTCTAGTAGAGTCTTGTGGAGTGGTACAGAGACGTCTGTACTTTTCTTCGAGAGGCTAAAAGGAATTTAGGAAAGGCCACCATTCTTTCAAGTCTTAGATCGTGCTATAGAAAGTTTCTTTGAGAAACTTATACGGATTCTCATCTTACTCTATTCAGGGAATCCCGGCCTTATTTTCAAGGTATTAGAGATAGTAAAGCTCAACTCATTGTAGATAGTACTTTCTTAAACAGTCTCCATAGATAGTTATGGAGTTGTAAATGAGCTACAAATTATCGTATTAGTTCCTTATCATGCTTTGCTTACAAATCGTACAATAAGCCTAAGTCAGTTGCGCTTTCAGATTCCTTCTCGGAATCCATAACGATAATCTATACTTATTTATTTATGTACTGTTCTTGAGGTAACATGATCAGGATCGTGCTATAGAAAGGTTATTTGAGAAACTTATATGGATTCTTATCTTACTCTATTCAGGGCATCCCCGCCTTATTTTCAAGGTATTAGAGACATTCAGGCTCAACTCTTTGCAGATAGTACTTTCTTAAACAGTCTCCACAGATAGTTATGGAGTTGTAAATGATCTAGAAAGTATCCTAGTAGTTCCTTATCATGCTTTTCTTATAAATCATACAATAAGCCCAAGTCAGTTGCATACACCCCCACATACTCAGTACATTCCCGAAGTACTGACCCATATATATATGTGTATGTGCTACATTGTCTCATAATATAGGTACAAGTGGTAGTGTACATACCATATTTACTCATTTTACAGCTTTCATTCAGCAGGAGATGAGTCCTTTTGATTCAAGGGCTTGAGTTAGTTTATCAGTTTGAGAAGTATTGTATTTAATTATTTTAGTCGTATTGAGTTTGGATAGTTGGGAGTCATGACCCAGCTATCTAAAGTCAGTACTAGTATAGGCTTCATAGACAGTTAATAGAAGTTGATATATTCGGTTTCAGTTTTATTTTGTAAAAGCAGAGTTGTAATCTTGTAAAGTGCATATTTATATTGATCAATTTCAGAGAAGTGCTATGTTTTCGCTGATTTTATATAGATTTAAGCATTTTATTCAGTTGCTTATGAGTTATGCCAGCAGAAGGGTTATCTTCAGGTCACTTGTGCCCCTAAGCACCGTGTGACGTCTCAGGACCCAATTTTGCGGCTTTACAAACTTGTTATCAGAGCACAGAGTTCAAGTGTCCTAGTGTGTTTGTGAAGCCGTGTCTAGTAGAGTCTTGTGGAACGGTACGGAGACGTCATTACTTTTCTTCGAGAGGCTACAAGGAATTTAGGAAAGGTCACCATTCTTTAAGGTCTTAGATCATTCTATAGAATGTTTCTTTCACAAACTCATACGTATTCTCATCTTACTCTATTCAGCAAATCCCGGCTTTATTTTCAAGGTATTAGAGATAGTAAAGCTCAACACATTGTAGATAGTACTTTATTAAACAGTATCCATAGATAGTTATGGAGTTGTAAATGAGCTACAAAGTATCCTATTAGTTCCTTATCATGCTTTGCTTACAAATCGTGCAATCAGCCCAAGTCAGTTGCGCTTCCAGATTCCTTCTCGGAATCCATAACGATAATCTATACTTTTATATTTATGTACTGTTCTTGAGGTATCAGGATCAGGATCATGCTATAGAAAGGTTATTTGAGAAACTTATATGGATTTTTATCTTACTCTATTCAGGGCATCCCCACCTTATTTTCAAGGTAATAGAGACATTCAAGCTCAACTCTTTGCAGATAGTACTTTCGTAAACAGTCTCCACAGATAGTTATGGAGTTGTAAATGAGTTAGAAAGTATCCTAGTAGTTCCTTATCATGCTTTGCTTATAAATCATATAATAAGCCCAAGTCAGTTGCACACACCCCCACATACTAAGTACATTCTCGAAGTACTGACCCATATATATATGTTTATGTGCTACATTGTCTCATAATATAGGTACAAGTGGTAGTGTACATACCATATTCGCTCAGTTTACAGCTTCCATTCAGCAGGAGATGAGTCCTTTTGATTCAAGGGCTTGAGTTAGTTTTACAATTCGAGAAGTATTTTATTTTCTTATTTTAGTCGTATTGAGTTTGGATAGTTAGGAGTCATGACCCATCTATCTAATGTCAGTACCAGTAGAGGCTTCATAGACAGTCAGTAGAAGTTGATATATTCAGTTTCAGTTTTATTTTGTAAAAGCAGAGTTGTAATCTTGTAAAGTGCATATTTGTATTGATCATGTTCAGAGAAGTGCTATGTTTTCGCTGATTTTATATAGATTTAAGCATTTTATTCAGTTGCTTATGAGTTATGCCAGCAGAAGGGTTAGCTTGAGGTTACTTGGGCCCCTAAGCACCGTGTGACGTCTCGGGACGCAATTTTGGGCCTTTACAAACTTGTTATCAAAGCATAGAGTTCAAGTGTCCTAGGGTGTTTGTGAAGCCGTGTCTAGTAGAGTCTTGTGGAATGGTACGGAGACGTCTGTACTTTTCTTCGAGAGGCTACAAGGAATTTAGAAAAGGTCACCATTCTTTCAAGTCTTAGATCGTGCTATAGAAAGTTTCTTTGAGAAACTTATACGGAATCTCATCTTACTCTATTCATGGAATCCCGGCCTTATTTTCAAGGTATTAGAGATAGTAAAGCTTAACTCATTGTAGATAGTACTTTCTTAAACAGTCTCCATAGATAGTTATGGAGTTGTAAATGAGCTATAAAGTATCCTATTAGTTCCTTATCATGCTTTGCTTATAAATCGTGCAATAATACCAAGTCAGTTGTGCTTCCAGATTCCTTCTCGGAATCCATAACGATAATCAATAATTCTTTATTTATGTACTGTTCTTGAGGTAAAAGGATCAGGATCGTTCTATAGAAAGGTTCTTCGAGAAACTTATACGGATTCTTATCTTACTCTATTCGGGGCATCCCCGCCTTATTTTCAAGGTATTAGAGACATTCAAGCTCAACTCTTTGTAGATAGTACTTTCATAAACAGTCTCCACAGATAGTTATGGAGTTGTAAAAGATCTAGAAAGTATCTTAGTAGTTTCTTATCATGCTTTGCTTATAAATCATGCAATAAAACCAAGTCAGTTGCATACACCCCCACATAATTAGTACATTCCCGAAGTACTGACCCATATATATAAGTTTATGTGCTACAATGTCTTACAATATAGGTACAAGTGGTAGTGTACATACCATATTCACTCAGTTTACAACTTCTATTCAGCAGGAGATGAGTCCTTTTGATTCAAGGGCTTGAGTTAGTTTTACAGTTTGAGAAGTATTGTATTTTCTTATTTTATTGTAATGAGTTTGGATAGTTGGGAGTCATGTCCCATCTATCTAAAGTCAGTACCAGTAGAAGATTCATAGACAATCAGTAGAAGTTGATATATTCAGTTTCAATTTTATTTTTAAAAGCAGAGTTGTAATCTTGTAAAGTGCATATTTGTATTGATCAATTTCAGAGAAGTGCTATGTTTTCGCTGATTTTATATAGATTTAAGCATTTTATTCAGTTGCTTATGAGTTATGCCAGCAGGAGGGTTAGCTTGAGGTCACTTGTGCCCCTAAGCACCGTGTGACGTCTTGGGACCCAATTTTGGGGCTTTAGAAACTTGTTATCAGAGCACAGAGTTCAAGTGTCCTTGGGTGTTTGTGAAGCTGTGTCTAGTTAAGTTTTGTGGAACGGTACGGAGACGTCTGTACTTTTCTTCGAGAGGCTACAAGGAATTTAGGAAAGGTCACCATTCATTCATGTCTTAGATCATGCTATAGAAAGTTTCTTTGACAAACTTATACGGATTCTCATCTTACTCTATTCAGGGAATCCCGGCCTTATTTCCAACGTATTAGAGATAGTAAAGCTCAACTCTCTGTAGATAGTACTTTATTAAACAGTCTCCATAGATAGTTATGGAGTTGTAAATGACCTACAAAGTATCCTATTAGTTCCTTATCATGCTTTGCTTATAAATCGTGCATTAGCCCAAGTCAGTTGCGCTTCCAGATTCCTTCTCGGAATCCATAACGATAATCTATACTTCTTTATTTATGTACTGTTCTTGAGGTAACATGATCAGGATCGTGCTATAGAAAGGTTATTTGAGAAACTTATATGGATTCTTATCTTACTCTGTTCAGGGCATCCCCGCCTTATATTCAAGGTATTAGAGACATTCAAGCTCAACTCTTTGCAGATAGTACTTTCTTAAACAGTCTCCACAGATAGTTATGGAGTTGTAAATGAGCTAGAAAGTATCCTAGTAGTTCCTTATCATGCTTTGCTTATAAATCATGCAATAAGCCCAAGTCAGTTGCATACACCCCCACATACTCAGTACATTCCCGAAGTACTAACCCATATATATATGTTTATGTGATACATTGTCTCATAATATAGGTACAAGTGGTAGTATACATACCATATTCACTCAGTTTATAGCTTCCATTCAGCAGGAGATGAGTCCTTTTAATTCAAGGGCTTAAGTAAGTTTTACAGTTTGAGAAGTATTGTATTTTCTTATTTTAGTCGTATTGAGTTTGGATAGTTGGGAGTCATGAACCAGCTATCTAAAGTCAGTACCAGTAGAGGCTTCATAGACAGTCAGTAGAAGTTGATATATTCATTTTCAGTTTTATTTTGTGAAAGCAGAGTTGTAATCTTGTAAAGTGCATATTTGTATTGATCATGTTCAGAGAAGTGCTATGTTTTCCCTGATTTTATATAGATTTAAGAATTTTATTCAGTTGCTTATGAGTTATGCCAGCAGGAGGGTTAGCTTGAGGTCACTTGTGCCCCTAAGCACCGTGTGACGTCTCGGGACCCCATTTTGGGTCTTTACAAACTTGTTATCAGAGCACAGAGTTCAAGTGTCCTAGGGTGTTTGTGAAGCCGTGTCTAGTAGAGTCTTGTGGAACGGTACGGAGACGTCTGCACTTTTCTTTGAGAGGCTACAAGGAATTTAGGAAAGGTCACCATTCTTTCAAGTCTTTGATCATGCTATAGAATGTTTCTTTGAGAAACTTATACGGATTCTCATCTTACTCTATTCAGGGAATCCCGACCTGATTCTCAAGGTATTAGAGATATTAAAGCTCAAATCTTTGTAGATAGTACTTTCTTAAATAGTCTCCATAGATAGTTATGGAGTTGTAAATGAGCTAAAAATTATCCTATTAGTTCCTTATCATGCTTTGCTTATAAATCGTACAATAAGCCCAAGTCAGTTGCGCTTCCAGATTCCTTCTCTGAATCCATAACGATAATCTATACTTCTTTATTTATGTACTGTTCTTGAGGTACAGGATAAGGATCGTGCTATACAAAGGTTCTTTGAGAAACTTATACGGATTCTTATCTTACTCTATTCAGGGCATCCCCGCCTTATTTTCAAGGTATTAGAGACATTCAAGCTCAACTCTTTGCAGATAGTACATTCATAAACAGTCACCACAGATAGATACGGAGTTGTAAATGAGCTAGAAAGTATCTTAGTAGTTACTTATCATGCTTTGCTTATAAATCATGCAATAAGCCCAAGTCAGTTGCAGAGTTGTAATCTTGTAAAGTGCATATTTGTATTGATCAACTTCAGAGAAGTGCTATGTTTTCGCTGATTTTATATAGATTTAAGCATTTTATTCATTTGCTTATGAGTTATGCCAGCAGGAGGGTTAGCTTGAGGTCACTTGTGCCCCTAAGCACCGTGTGACGTCTCGGGACCCAATTTTGGGGCTTTACAAACTTGTTATCAGAGCACAGAGTTCAAGTGTCCTTGGGTGTTTGTGAAGCTGTGTCTAGTTGAGTTTTGTGGAACGGTACGGAGACGTCTGTACTTTTCTTCGAGAGGCTACAAGGAATTTAGGAAAGGTCACCATTCTTTCAAGTCTTAGATCATTCTATAGAATGTTTCTTTGACAAACTTATACGGATTCTCATCTTACACTATTCAGGGAATCCCGGCCTTATTTTCAATGTATTAGAGATAGTAATGCTCAACTCTCTGTAGATAGTACTTTATTAAACAGTCTCTATAGATAGTTATGGAGTTGTAAATGACCTATAAAGTATCCTATTAGTTCCTTATCATGCTTTGCTTATAAATCGTGCAATAAGCCCAAGTCAGTTGCGCTTCCAGATTCCTTCTCGGAATCCATAACGATAATCTATACTTCTTTATTTATGTACTGTTCTTGAGGTAACAGGATCAGGATCGTGCTATAGAAAGGTTATTTTAGAATCTTATATGGATTCTTATCTTACTCTATTCAGGGCATCCCCGCCTTATTTTCAAGGTATTAGAGACATTCAAGCTCAACTCTTTGCAGATAGTACTTTCTTAAACAGTCTCCACAGATAGTTATGGAGTTGTAAATGAGCTAGAAAGTATCCTAGTAGTTCCTTATCATGCTTTGCTTATAAATCATGCAATTAGCCTAAGTCAGTTGTATACACCCCCACATACTCAGTACATTCCCGAAGTACTGACCCATATATATATGTTTATGTGCTACTTTGTCTCATAATATAGGTACAAGTGGTAGTATACATAGCATATTCACTCAGTTTACAGCTTTCATTCAGTAGGAGATGAGTCCTTTTGATTCAAGGGATTGAGTTAGTTTTACAGTTTGAGAAGTATTGTATTTTCTTATTTTATTGTAATGAGTTTGGATAGTTGGGAGTCATGTCCCAGCTATCTAAAGTCAGTACTAGTAGAGGCTTCATAGACAGTTAGTAGAAGTTGATATATTCAGTTTCAATTTTATTTTATAAGAGAAGAGCTGTAATCTTGTAAAGTGCATATTTGTATTAATCAATTTCAGAGAAGTGCTATGTTTTCGCTGATTTTATTTAGATTTAAGAATTTTATTCAGTTGCTTATGAGTTATGCCAGCAGGAGGGTTAGCTTGAGGTCACTTGTGCCCCTAAGCACCGTGTGACATCTCGGGACCCAATTTTGGGGCTTTACAAACTTGTTATCAGAGCACAGAGTTCAAGTGTCCTTGGGTGTTTGTGAAGCTGTGTCTAGTAGAGTTTTGTGGAACGGTACAGAGACGTCTGTACTTTTCTTCGAGAGGCTACAAGGAATTTAGGAAAGGTCACCATTCTTTCAAGTCTTAGATCATGCTATAGAAAGATTCTTTGACAAACTTATACGGATTCTTATATTACTCTATTCAGGGAATCCCGGCCTTATTTTCAAGGTATTAGAGATAGTAAAGCTCAACTCTTTGTAGATAGTACTTTCTTAAACTGTCTCCATAGATAGTTATGGAGTTGTAAATGAGCTATAAAGTATCCTATTAGTTCCTTATCATGCTTTGCTTATAAATCGTGCAATAATACCAAGTCAGTTGCGCTTCCAGATTCCTTCTCGGAATCCATAACGATAATCTATACTTCTTTATTTATGTACTGTTCTTGAGGTAAAAGGATCAGGATCATTCTATAGAAAGGTTCTTCGTATTTACTTATCTTGCTTTGCTTATAAATCATGCAATAAGCCCAAGTCAGTTGCATACATCTCCACATACTCAGTACATGCTCGAAGTACTGACCCATATATATATGTCTATGTGCTACATTGCCTCATAATATTGGTACAAGTGGTAGTGTACATACCATATTCATTCAGTTTTGCAGCTTCCATTCAGCAAGAGATGAGTCCTTTTGATTCAAGGGCTTGAGTTAGTTTTATAGTTCGAGAAGTATTGTATTTTCTTATTTTAGTCGTATTATGTTTGGATAGTTGGGAGTCATCACCCATCTATCTAATGTCAATACCAGTAGAGGCTTCATAGACAGTCAGTAGAAGTTGATATATTCAGTTTCAGTTTTATTTTGTAAAAGCAGAGTTGTAATCTTGTAAAGTTAATATTTGTATTGATCAAGTTCAGAGAAGTTCTATGTTTTCGCTGATTTTATATAGATTTAAGCATTTTATTCAATTATTTATGAGTTATGCCGGTAGGAGGGTTATCTTGAGGTCACTTGTTCCCCTAAGCACCGTGTGACATCTCGGGACCCAATTTTTTGGCTTTACAAACTTGTTATCAGTGCACAGAGTTCAAGTGTCCTAGGGTGTTTGTGAAGCCGTGTCTAGTAGAGTCTTGTGGAATGGTACGGAGACGTCTGTACTTTTCTTCGAGAGGCTACAAGGAATTTAGGAAAGGTCACCATTCTTTCAAGTCTAAGATCGTTCTATAGAAAGTTTCTTTGAGAAACTTATACGGATTCTCATCTTACTCTATTCAGGGAATCCCGGCCTTATTTTTAAGGTATTAGAGATAGTAAAGCTCAACTCTTTGTTGATAGTACTTTCTTAAAGAATCTCCATAGATAGTTATGGAGTTGTAAATGAGCTACAAAGTATCCTATTAGTACCTTATCATGTTTTGCTTATAAATCGAGCAATAAGCCCAAGTCAGTTGCCCTTCCAGATTCCTTCACGGAATCCATAATGATAATCTATACTTCTTTATTTATGTACTGTTCTTGAGCTAATATGATCAGGATCGTGCTATACAAAGGTTCTTTGAGAAACTTATACGGATTCTTATCTTACTCTATTCCGGGCATCCCCGCCTTATTTTCAAGGTATTAGAGACATTCAAGCTCAACTCTTTGCAGAAAGTACTTTCTTAAACAGTCTCCACAGATATTTATGGAGTTGTAAATGATCTAGAAAGTATCCTAGTAGTTCCTTATCATGCTTTGATTATAAATCATGCAATAAGCCCAAGTCAGTTGCATACACCCCCACATACTCTGTACATTCCCGAACTACTTGCCCATATATATATGTCTATGTGCTACATTGTCTCATAATATAGGTACAAGTGGTAGTGTACATACCATATTCACTCAGTTTGTAGCTTCTATTCAGCAGGAGATGAGTCCTTTTGATTCAAGGGCTTGAGTTAGTTTTACAGTTCGAGAAGTATTGTATTTTGTTATTTTAGTCATATTGAGTTTGGATAGTTGGGAGTCATCACCCAACTATCTAAAGTCAGTACGAGTAGAGGCTTCATAGACAGTCAGTAGAAGTTGATATATTCAGTTTCGGTTTTATTTTGTAAAAGCAGAGTTGTAATCTTGTAAAGTGCATATTTGTATTGATCAAGTTCAGAGAAGTGCTATGTTTTTGCTAATTTTATATAGATTTAAGCATTTTATTCAGTTGCTTATGAGTTATGCCAGCAGGAGGGTTAGCTTGAGGTCACTTGTTCCCCTAAGCACCGTGTGACATCTCTGGACCCAATTTTTGGGCTTTACAAACTTGTTATCAGAGCACAGAGTTCAAGTGTCCTAAGGTGTTTGTGAAGCCGTGTCTAGTAGAGTCTTGTGGAACGGTACGGAGACGTCTATACTTTTCTTTGAGAGGCTTCAAGGAATTTAGGAAAGGTCACCATTATTTCAAGTCTTAGATCGTGCTATAGAAAGTTTCTTTGAGAAAATTATACGGATTCTCATCTTACTCTATTCAGGGAATCCCGGCCTTATTTTCAAGGTATTAGAGATAGTAAAGCTCAACTCTTTGTAGATAGTACTTTCTTAAACAATCTCCATAGATAGTTATGGAGTTGTAAATGAGTTACAAAGTATCCTATTAGTTCCTTATCATGCTTTGCTTATAAATCGTGCAATAAGCCCAAGTCAGTTGCGCTTCCAGATTCCTTCTCGGAATCTATAACGATAATCTATACTTCTTTATTTATGTACTGTTCTTGAGGTAATAGGATCAGGATCGTGCTATAGAAAGGTTCTTTGAGAAACTTATACGGATTCTTATCTTACTCTATTCAGGGCATCCCCGCCTTATTTTCAAGGTATTAGAGACATTCAAGCTCAACTCTTTGCAGATAGTACTTTCTTAAACAATCTCCACAGATATTTATGGAGTTGTAAATGAGCTAGAAGTTATCTTAGTAGTTCCTTATCATGCTTTGCTTATAAATCATGCAATAAGCCCAAGTCAATTGCATACACCCCCACATACTCAGTACATTCCTGAAGTACTGACCCATATATATATGTCTATGTGCTACATTGTCTCATAATGTAGGTACAAGTGGTAGTGTACATACCATATTCACTCAGTTTACAGCTTCCATTCAGCAGGAGATGAGTCCTTTTGATTCAAGGGCTTGAGTTAGTTTTACAGTTCGAGAAGTATTGTATTTTTTTATTTTAGTCGTATTGAGTTTGGATAGTTGGGAGTCATGACCCAGCTATCTAAAGTCAGTACTAATAGACGCTTCATAGACAGTCAGTAGAAGTTGATATATTCAGTTTCAATTTTATTTTGTAGAAGCAGAGTTGTAATCTTGTAAAGTGCATATTTGTATTGATCAAGTTCAGAGAAGTGCTATGTTTTAACTGATTTTATATAGATTTAAGAATTTTATTCAGTTGCTTATTAGTTATGCGAGCAGGAGTGTTAGCTTGGATTCACTTATGCCCCTAAGCACTGTGTGACATCTCGGGACCTAATTTCGGGGCATTACTATTGTGTATATCTTTCTAAAAGGTGGTCTAATAGTATCCAAATTACAAGATATTGACCCTAGTTTGTGCATCACTATGATGACCCTAAAATGGAGAAGAATGACATATTTCTAAAACACTCATCATCTAAATTTCAAGAGCATATCTTCTCACTACTCTATCAGCACAACTTCAAAACAAATATGGCTTATCCCAAAAGAACTTCCTCACATTATACATATTTTTTTTATATTGCTGAAATGACGGGTCTTTTAGAACTACATCAGTCGCTAAATAATTTGCACAATCAACAAACAATGGAACTAAAGCTTATGATACAACCAATACCTGCTTATCTGGAAAATTTTCATCAATCTCAAGCTCATCGTTCTGTTTCAGAATTGCCTTTTTCTCTAGTCATTATAGGTGGTCGGCCACTTGATTCTAAGTTCCCTTTTATTTATTAACCTCAAAGTCAAATTTATACAATAACAATGCCAAGTAAATCAACCCTTGTTTAGCGTCCTTCTTCACCATAAAGTACCTAAGAGTTGTGTGGTCAATATGCATAATGACTTTTATGTGCAGAAAGTAAGACCAAAATTTCTCAAAAGCAAACAACTCTTGTTCAGTCATAGTATAATTTTTTGGGCAGGGTTAAGTGCTTTGCTTGAATTGTAGATCAGATGTAAGAGTTTCTCTCGCTTATCTCCTAGGAATGCACCTAGAGCCATGCCGATAGCATTACACTAACCTTAAATGACATAGACTAATCAGGAGACCCAATAACAAGGATAGAAATCAACTTCTCTTTCAAGCATACAAACATTTTTGTACACGCATCATCAAACATGGATTTCACCTCTTTCTCCAATAGCTTACACAAAGGATTGGAACTCTTAGAGAAGTACATGATAAATCTTCTATAGAAACATGTGTACCCCAATAACCTATGAATACGCTTCAAAAAAATTGGTAGAGGAACCTTTTCAATCACCTCAATCTTTTTCTTGTCAACTTCAATCCCTCTCTTTGAAATTTTGTGACCAAGCATTATTCCTACTTTAACTGTGAAGTGACACTTCTCCCAATTTAACAGAAAGCTACATTCCTTACAACATCTCATAACATTGGTGAGATATGCCAAGCAATCATCGAATGAATCACTAACAACCAAAAAGTCATCCATGAATACCTCAATAGTGTCCTCAACCATGTTAGAAAATATAGCCATCATGCCATGTTGAAAAGCTACAGGTGTATTACAGAAACTAAAAGGAACCCCCTTGAACGTAAATCAAATAAAAAATTTATAAGATTATAAAAGATAAGGTCCAAAGTTATCATATACACATTACATTAGTTATAAATAAAAATTAAAGCTATATTATTATATAGCAGAGCCGATCGAAATTGCATCATTGAAGGAATAATTTCCACTAAGTACCTTGAAAAAGTATTACAAAATAATTCTCTGCAACAGAGAAATGATTATTCCAAGAGTAACACTTATTTCGATCGGCTCTAGGATAGTGTAACGCTCTAGCCGCTCCTACTCATACTCATAAATTAATATCTTGCTCTAATTTTCCTGATTTGTCCCCCAAATGGTATAGAGCCTCTTAACAAAATATTAAAATGGATTAGGTACCCGATACCTAACAAACATGACCTTCTTAAAAGAACTTATAAAGCTAATATTTATAGCAAGTTTGATATGAAATTAAGATTTTGACAGATACAAATTGTAGAAAGAGATAAATATAAAACAACCTTCAATGTTCCTTTTTGACAATATAAATGGAACGTAATTCCATTTGGACTAAAAAATGCTCCATATGAATTTCAGAATATTATGAATAATATATTCAATCAATATAGTCTTATTTGTATAGTCTATATAGATAATATTTTAATATTTTCAGAAGATATTGGACAACACTTTAAATATTTCCAAACTTTTTTAAAGGTTGTTAAGAAAAATGTATTAGTAGTTAGTGCTAAAAAGATTAAATTATTCCAAACCTCTATTAGATTTCTCGATCATGATTTGTACCAATGAACCAATAAACCCATTTGTAGAGCTATAAAGTTCTCCTCCAAGTTTCCATATGAATTAATTGAAAAAACTCGGATTCAATGATTTTTAGAAAGTCTCAACTATTTTGCAGATTTTATTCATAATTTTAGACATGTATGTAAGACTCTTTATCTGCGGATTAGCACACTAATACCATTCAAAAAATTACGTCAATAGTTCAAAAATTCCCATGTCTAGGAATACCACATCCAGAGGCTCTTATGATTGTAGAAACTGATGCCTCAGACAGAGGATATGGAGACGCTCTCAGACAGAGAATTTCCATAGAGTCCACTAAGAAATTAGTGAGGTTCACTTCAAAAATCTGGAGTGATACTCAAAAGAATTATAGTACTATTAAAAAAGAAATTTTGGCTATAGTACTATATTACTAGATTTCCAGATGATTTAATAAACAAAGAATTTTTACTAAAAGTGGACTGCAAAGAAGCCAAAGATGTTTTACAAAAGGATATTAAAATTTAATTTCTAAATAAATATTTGTTAGATGGAAAGCTTTATTATCTAGTTTTGATTTTCAAATAGAATATATAAAGGGAGAAAACAATTCTCTCCCAAATTTCTTGACTAGAGAATTTCTACAGGAAAATAATGAGATTCGAAATAATAAAAATAAAACCATTGAGGCCCCATTTAAACCTGAATATGAAATGATATTCAATATTCACAGAATTTCCATCTATGAAAAAGAATTAATCACTAGTTACTACTATTCAAACAAGTTTTTATCAATAAAAATATTTCTACCAAGAAAAATATTTTACAAGTAGAATTAAAAGTTAATTTCAAATTATAACTTTGATAAATTATGGTACTTAATAAAAATATGAAGAATTCAAATAGAAGAGTTACAAAACTATTTTTAAACTATCGATAAATATTAACTAATATTATGAGATTTCGTTAAATCTACCAGTAACTTTTTAATAGATAACTAAACTTTTAAGTGTTATAATATATAAATTATATTATTATACCAAAAAACTATTTTTTCCTTTATTGTATTTTGCAATAAAAAGATTTGATGAATATTTACTTTTGCATTTATCAATTTAGTATGAATTAAGCAGATGAAAAATGCAATTTTGAAAAGTTTCAGGTAGAGTAAAATATCTCTACAATATAAAAAAATATTAAATAGTTTTCATATATTATTATTTCATTTTAAAGGTAAAATATTAAAAAATAAACACCATTAGATAAATCTACATCAATTTCTTCCCCACAGAAAGAATCCCACCATTAAAAGCAGATAATGGAGTTGATAGATACTGTGCCAGAAAAAGAGACATGAAGAATCATCAGGTAATAACAAGTATATCTCTTCATCAAAAGGGAAAAAGAGCCAGCACATGTTCTACAATTAAAAGGCCAAAAAAATGTAGACCCCACAACATCTACCAAAAAATTATGTAACTACAATACAAAGAAGCACATATTCAACACACAAAAAATAAAGGCACAAAAAATAGTGAAAACATGGTTGACCCTATAGACACCACAAAAAACTATACATACTAAAAGATAAATAACACAAATCCTCGTTGAAAAAAGGCCAAAGTCTATCAAAATAATCAAAAGGTATATTTCCCAAAATCATCAGACACATGATGAAATAGTTCTATAAATCAGTTATTCAAAGAAACTTGTGGAGAAGAAATATTGTCATCAGCTACTTCCAGACAGGTATAAAATAATTTGCATGTATTAGTGCATAGACAGATGTAATAGTACGTATTAATACAGATGTAAAATAGATAGTGTATGTTAGGTATTAGTCAGCACTTTAGAGGCTTATTTATGACTTTCAACTTGTAATAGTAAAGGGCATTCTGAAATTTCCCCTACTCTACTTTTCATATTTCCCATCTTCTCTTTGTAAGTTCTCTACATTTCCCTTATCAATACAAAAATTTTGTAAGTATAAATCTCTACTTTTTTCTACACTTTACAACCTTTTTCTTTTCTTTTACTTTTTTCATACTTTGTTGTTTCAAAGTTAATTTCAAAGTTTAAAGTACTTTAAATTGTTATCTTGCTCCCGTTTCACCGATTCGTTCCTCAAAGTACTTTAAATTGTTCTCTTGCTCCCGTTTTCCCGATCTGTCCCACAAATGGTTTAGAAGATCCAACCCTTAAGAAAAAATATTTAATAGCCTTAAAAGATATTGTTCTTAATCAGCAGTTTGATAAAATAATAATTGAACCCTCTAACATAAAAGATATGTTAAACAAATTTAAAGAATATAAATCAGAGAAAACAATACATGATCTTAAACAAAATAGCTAGACCTTAAAAGGAAAGCGAAAAAAGTTAAGCAGGGATTTAGCAATGGATCACTTGTTAATGCTAATAATTTAATCTCTAATCAGGAACCAAAATTATGTCAATTAGAGCTTGGAGAAACTTCAAAAATAGAAAGGAACAATAAAGATATTAAGTCTCTAACAAACAAATCAAAAATGTATAAAATTACAAAAGATAAGGTCCAAAGTTATCATATACCCATTAAATTAGTTATAAATAAAAATTACACAATTCAGAAAGTTGTATTACTAGATACAAAAGTCAATCAAAACTGCATCATTCAGGGAATAATTCCCACTAAGTACCTTGAAAAAAGTACTACAAAATTGTTCTCTACAACAAAAGAAAGATTAAAAATAAATTATAAACTACATAGTGCACAAATCTGTAATGATAGTAATTTGTTTTATAAATGACATTGTAATAACCAAAGATATAAATGATGAGATAATTTTAGATATTCCTTATAACTCAAATAAAACTCTATATTGCCAATTTATATGGCATCTACACCACTATTTTGGGGAAAGGGATTATGTTTCCCTATCTAAATAGTATATCGAAAGAAGAAAGAGACTTTATAAAAAATAAAATGGTTTATAAAATCAATTTAATTTCACAACAAATAAATTATTTAAAAGATGAAATAAAAATTAAAAGAATTAAATTATTTTTAAAAACCCCGAAAATAGAAGAAAAAATTAAAAGCCTACACGAAGTCATAGAGCGGAAAATTTGCTCAAGTTTTTCCTAAAGCCTTTTGAGAAGAAAAAGGCATATTGTTGAATTACCCTATATTGAGGGATTTGACAAAAGGGTTATTCCAAAAAAAGCAAGAACCATTCAAATGAACCATGAATTAATGAAATACTTTTAAAACAAAATTAACGATTTATTAGATAAAAGGATTATTAGACCTTCTAAATCACCCTGGAGTTGCTGAGCCTTTTATGTCAATAATTGTTCCGTAAGACTAGTTATAAATTATAAGTCTCTTAACAAAGTATTAAAATGGATTAGGTACCCAATACCTACCAAACTTGACCTTCTTTAAAGAACTTATAAAGCTAATATTTATAGTAAGTTTGATATGAAATCAGGATTTTGACAGATACAAATTGCAGAAAAGGATAAATATAAAACAACCTTCAATGTTCCGTTGAACAATATGAATGGAATGTAATGTCATTTGGACTAAAAAATGCTCCATCTGAATTTTAGAATAATATGAATAATATATTCAATCACTATAGTGTTATTTCTATAGTCTATATAGATGATGCTTTAATATTTTCAGAAGATATTGGCTAATACTTTAAATATTTCCAAACCTTTTTAAAGGTTGTTAAACAAAATGTATTAGTAGTTAGTGCTAAAAAGGTTAAATTATTCCAAACCTCTATTTGATTTCTCAGTCATTTTTTATATCAAGGAACCTATATATCCATTTGTAGAGCTATAGAGTTCTCCTCTAAGTCTCCAGATGAATGAACTGATAAAACACAACTTTAAAGATTTTAGGAAGTCTCAACTATGTTGCAATTTTATTCCTAATAGTAGAGATATTTGTAAGCCTCTTTATCAATGTCTTAAGAAAAATCCTATGTCTTGGGAAATAGAGCACACTAATACTGTGCACAAAATTAAATCAATTGTTTAAAAAATCCCATTTCTAGGAATACCACATTTAGAGGTTCTTATGATAACCTATAAATCCATTGGTAGTGCTATGGAGTTCTTCTCTAAGTTTCTAGATGAATTAACGATAAAACTCAACGTCAAAGATTTTTAGGAATTCTCAACTATGTTGAAGATTTTATTCTTACTATTAGACATATTTGCAAGCCTCTTTATCAGTGTCTTAAGAAAAATCCTGTGTCTTAGGGAATAGAGCACACTAATATCATGCACAAAATTAAATTAATAGTTCAAAAACTCCCATGTCTAGGAATACCACATCTCGAGGCTCTTATGATTGTAGAAACTATTGCCTCAGACATGGGAGTGTTATTTTTATCATAAGAACCTCTGAATGTGGTATTCCTAGAAATATAATTTTTTGAACTATTGGTTTAATTTTTTGAACAGTATTAGTGTGCTCTATTCCCCAAGGCACTGGATTTTTCATAAGAAGCTGATAAAAAGGCTTAAAAACCTGTATAATATTAGGAATAAAGTCTACAATATAGTTGACACTTTCTAAAAATCTTTAAAGCTCAGTTTTATCAGTTAATTTATCTAGAAACTTACAAGAGAACACTATAGATCTACAAATGGGTTTATAGGTTCCTTGATATAAATTATGATAGAGAAATCTAATAATGGTATGGAACTGTAACGCCCCAAATCTGGTACCCGAAATGCTATACGGTGCTTATGAACCCGAAGGACCACAAGCTAACCCATGACTGATATCTGTAACTGAGCACTAAATAATATACTGTAAATATGTAGAATATAAGTTTTAAGGCCATAAGGTTCAAAACTAAACTAATACTTAATATAAAACAATGTCTGTAATAGGGTATAACAATACCCAAAACTAAAATAAACTATCTAAAATATGTTGTAGTCTGAAAGCCTCCAAACTGTTTGATAACTGTGGAGTTGATGGGACATGTCCCCAACTAACTCTAAACTACTGAAATAATAAAGTAATAAAATAATCATATTATCCTCGAATGATGAGGACTCACTGTTAGTCTGGTTGTTGAACGTCTGATCTGCTAAGGATGCGCGGGAGCTCGTGCTTCTAAACCTATGGTATAAAACACCATAGCACAATTGCGTCAGTACGATTGAATGTACTTGTATGGAATTAAGCTAAGCTAAAGCTAAGCTAAATGTAAGGGTTCATATGCATGAATAGTAATAATTGGCTGATGACTTGAACATGAATGCATGAGAAATACATGCATGAATACATAAACTGGTACTAGGGTCATGACAATACTGAATATTAATGTACTAAAATCTGTGTTTACTAATACTAGGATAATAAATAACTGAGTCTATTGATGATATAAATTATGGATTTTATAGGTAACCGATATCTGAGGTTACTGGTACTATATTACTGATAACTGATAACTGAGTATACTGATACTGAGAAACTAACTGAGTTCTTTATCGGACTGAGTCCTAAATCTGATGGAACTAGCTGAGTTTCATACTTAGCTGAGCAACTGTATCTAATAGTCTTGATATCTGTACAACTAAATTGAGTTCTATTACTGAGACTGAATTTGAAACTAAGACTGTGGGAGGTAATCATCTAACCGACATGCACCAAATCTAAACTGGTGGGGTCAAACCTATAACCCCAGCTAGAAGGGTGTCAGTACTGTGCCAAGGGTAAAGACAAGCTGTAAATAAACCCTCTCTGATAGAGAGTTTTTTTGTCAACCCCTTCTATAAGGAAAACTCAAAGAAGATGTATAGTCCCTAGACTGGTAGGGGTACATATCAACCTACGCTGTCTATGTAGTTCTAGAACGTGGGTATTGCTACTAAGGATCACACTCTCTACTGGATAACAGGTGATCCCTCATCCCTGGGTTCACTCGGTGTTGAATCCTACTCCCAACTGAATAGATACTGAACTAGTTTTCCTAGTTCACACTAGGCATGACTGAGTTGTTACTGATGGTATAGTTTTTACTAACTAAACTGAGTTCACTGAGTTTTATTGAATGATGGAATACTACTGAATTCTATCAACTGATAGAATGCTACTGAGTTCTACTAGTTAACTGAGTTACTGAGGTTTGAACTAAATACTACTAAGATCTGATATGTAACTAAGATTACATAGATTACTAAGATTACGGAGATCACACAGATTACTGGACTAATACTGAATTTACTAAATTTTCCTGAGTCACATGACTGACCGAGTTCTACTAATCATGGCTTGACTGTGAGTATCGTGAAAACTGACACTAGCTCTAGGAGCACAACTAAATTTTCTAGTACAAGTACCCCCAAGACTCGATAGCATAATAAGTAAATCATGGCTCAAGCTTAAAAGCTCAACAGTGGATACATGTTTATCATTCATATATTTAGACATTTCAACAACCACTTGAGATGCGTTATTTGTACATGAATGGGGAATACGTATTGGCATACTATAACATGGTATTATTTAATTCTCATAAGCAATTTGTCAAATACTTGCATGATACAACTTGCACATAACTAGCATGACATGATTTCTTTCACTTATTAACTCACATGAGCAATACATCAAACACTTGGTGAGCATGACATATGCACATAACCCTATACAATAAATAGGCATCATAATTCACATTCCCATTGACAAATTTCAAGGGTTTAACATGGTTTCACATGATACTACACATATATCACTTTACTTCACATAGATATTGTAATTAAATCATCAACTAGAGAACCCATTAACATAATAGTCATGAGCATAATCAAACTAAATCATGAAATTCATCAAAAATATTATCTTGAGTTTTTGAAAAGGTTTCTTGGACTCCAAGGGTGGAAGAAACCCTTGGATGAACACTTGACATACCTTAGTTCTTAATTTCATGAAGATTGACGGTGGAATTTCCTTGAATTTGGATCCCTAATTAAAAATTCTAACTTGTTCTTGAGAGGATTTACAGAGAAGTGACTATATTTTGGTTGCATTGGGCTAAATTTTGTGTTTTAGACTTATATAGGGGTGGAAAATTGACCTTTTTGCCCTTCAAAATATGGATATTTAATTGATTGAGAGCTGGGAACCGATGTTATTAACGACGCAGCGCGTCATGGCATCAACGCGTTAGTCAACGAGTCACGCCATCATCACGTTGAGCCTCAGTACTTTGACCCTCAATCTGCAACAATATTAACCAACATGATTAGCGATGCGGCGCGCTAAGATTATGTTGGTCTACTATTTTGGGATTTTGAATGTGGTCTAAACGAGTTTTGAAAAATCCAAAACTTGTCCGGGAACACCTATTGACCTTCCTGATCATGAATTAATGGAAATATAGACAACTTAAGAATGTTAAGATCGCGAAATGAGACTGTAAACTTTGAAGGACAAAATAAACTAAGTCTGGAAACTTAGCTTGAATTTTTTTAAGTATGGGACCCCCTTAACAAGAATAAATGTACTGAATTAAGCTAAGGATTTTGCGGGGTCTTACAATATCTCCCCCTTGGGAACATTCATCCTCGAATGAGACTTACTGATATAGGGGAAATGACAAGCTTAAGTACATGCTGAACATGAACAACTGAAACATGAGTACATGACTGGCATCACTGTTTTGCTGAGATTTGTTCTGAGCATGCATATCTGATGCATGATTTCATGACTGGCATGACTGATAAGGTAAATATATTATATTGAACATGCATACCTGATGCATGACTACATGATTGATCTGACACATAAATGGATGACTGAATATGCGAGGGTAATTAATACCAAGTTTATCATGGAAATTTGAGCATGAAACTGGATAAGTTCAAGGGAGACTGTTTCCTTAAACTAAAAATGCTAATGAGCTTGAAATTAATTACTAGATATGCATGATTGGAAACACGTGAACATAACTAATTTTGGAACGTGATACATGAGCTGGATATTGTGATCTAAACTAAGTACCTTCAATATATGGCTTACGACTGAGATTAGAGTTTGAGGGTCAACTCATGAGTACCCCTTACCTTACATTGGATTTTTTATGAAAAGAGAGAGCGGTATATTTATGTCTTAAAAGTTCAGGTAATTATAGTATATCTCTTCTTTGGGGCACTATATCCCTTAAAAATACTGGGCTGACTTTATTGAGATACGAGGAAAGTTATGGCGATGCACGAGGCACCTTCTACCTGAATATCTGAGACGAAGAAATGATACATGAACTGTGTTGAACACGCAACTACCTGGTTAGTCTATCTTAGAATTATCACATCTGAACTTGTCTGTCCGGCTGCCAAACTGAATTATTGGATACTTAATTAACTCATACTGGAAACTTCTACTCGACTAGAGCGTTCCTATGACACTCTTCTGTAGAGTTCTAGTGACTGAAGGAAGAAAGCAAATCTCAGCCTGATCTAAACAGGACATCAGAATAGGAGATCGCTACATGGCTGGGATTCTTATATTAGGATATAAGGCCTATGACATATAATCTAAGATAAAGTGACTAAGCCTTAGGCACTGTAACTAAGACTACTTAAAAGATTCATGTGGGTGCTGAGCATGATTGCATAAATATACTAACTTATCTTATTAACTGAATGACTGATAGCTGACTACTGGGTCTGTAAAGCTGAACTGTACTTAGCCTGAAAGGCTGGACTTAGACTATAGAGTATTATACATAAAAGGTAATGACTGACTGTGAGGTAATCGAGCATTAATGAGGGAAAAATTGTATTACCTTAATCACACAAGACCAAGCATCCAACATGATTTGAAAATATTTTGTAAAGTGAGGTACTAAAATACCAATGACTGAATAATTTATGGCAATATGCTATGGTCGGGTAATCCTGAATATGAATAGAGTTTATGATCTGACTGGGCTAGGACTGGGACTGAGATTATAGCTAAGATGGTAATTGAGACTGTAACCATAACTAAGACTATAACTGCCACAGAATGTTGGTTCCTGATAAGTGAGGGTTAGACTGGTACTAAAGTACTAAATTTTAATGGCTAAATAACTAATAACTGAAGGCCATGGTACTGTAGGACTATTTGAGTCCTTTATTGAATACTGATTACTGAATGGCGCTGTAACTATAGGCTGAGGGATGGAACATCAACACCACGGATTCACCGAGGGGTCTAAACTATAGATATACGTGACATAGTCTAAATTTTTAACTGATCATTAGGAGCGTAGCATGAGTCTTGATTTGCATGGACTGAGTCTAGAATTTCTGTGTTCATGGGACATGATTCGTAACACTGAGTGAATTGGGATTCCTCATACTAGGAATTTAAAACACACACGATTCTATGGAAAGTGTGAATATAAGCTAGGTTCATGGAAGTATGACGTGATTCATGCGTAAGTATCGTGATTGTTGTAGTACAAAACTTCGCATTGGGATAGGAATGGGTCGGGAATCATCTTTCCTTACTGATTTTCTACCCATACTGGTATTACTACTAGAACCTAAAGTCCTGGCTTTCTGAGGGACCATAACCAAATAGTTCTTATATACCTGTCAGGCTATGATAGACTAATCCACTAGGTGGAGTTTGATAAAGGTCCCGTTAACATCTGGTCTGACCTTAAAGTTGACTGGTATGTAAAAAGTTATAAAAGAAAAAGAAGCTCCTAAATCTGAAGAAGTGTAACCATGTAAATGAGAGATCTGCAACATGCCAGTGACTACATCAGGAGAACTTTCCTGATCTATTTGGGACTAAAATGTTTTATACTTATATAGGGGTGGGAAATTGACCCTTTTACCCTTAAAAACATAGATATTTAAATCACTGAGAACTAGACACCGACGCTATTAGCGACATGGCGCATCATGGCATCAACGCGATAGTCGACGTGTCGCGCCATCATTACGTCGATCCTCAATACTTTGACCCTGGCAACCTGTAACAATATCATCCAATGCGATTGAAGATACGACACACCAAGATTGTGTTGGTTCACTATTATGGGATTCTGAACGTGGTTTAAACGAGTTTTGAAAATATCCAAAACTTGTTCGGGAACACCTATTGACCTTCATGATCATGAATTAATGGAAATATAGACCACTTAAGAATATTAATATCACAAAATGAGATTATGAACTTTTGAAGGACAAAATAAACTAAGTCTGGAAACTTAGCTTGAATTTTTCTAAGTATGGGACCCCCTTAACAAGCATAAATGGACTGAATTAATCTTAGGATTTTGCGTGATATTACAGGAACAATTTAATATTTTAAGACTAACTACTAATCCATTTTGTTTAACAACCTTTAAGAAGGTTTGGAGATGTTTAAAGAGTTGGTCAGTATCTTTCAAAAATATTAAAACATCATATATATAGACTATGGAAATATGACTGTATTGATTGAATATATTATTCATAATATTCTGAAATTCATATGGAGCATTTCTTAGTCCAAATGGCATTACATTTCATTCATATTGTACAAAAGGAATATTAAAGGTTGTTTTATATTTATATTTTTCTACGATTTATATCTGTCAAAATCTTGATTTCATATCAAATATTCTATAAATACTAGTTTTATAAGGTCTTTTAAGAAGTTCACGTTTGTTAGGTATTGGGTACCTAATTCATTTTAATACTTTTTTAAGAGGCTCATAATTGATAACTAGTTTGGGGCATGTAACGACCTAAAAGTTTGATAAAATTTGTGATTTGACTATTTTACCCCTTTCTGTAGTTGCATTATACAATTTCTATTGTCTGGGAGTTATTGGCATGGTTCCCAATACATTTTGGTACCATGTGTGTGATATTGTTATTTTTTATCCTTCGAGAGCCTTATTTTGGTCTTATGTGGATATCTTTACATCTGTACAATGAATGACTGAATGGACTATGCCAACAACTCAGGAATATTAATTTTAGACTAGGTAGACCTTTGGTTCGGGTTTTGGTAAACCCGAGCTCATTTCGACCTATTGGTCGAAAAGTTGGAAATTTAGAAAATTAGAAATATGAGTGTGGGACCCACATTTGGTCAAAACAACCTCGGATGTAAAATTTGACTTCTCCAGCAAATCTAAAATATAAATTTTAGGGTGGTAACATGTTTGTTGTAATTTTATGAATTTTAAATCTCATTTCAACCCTCGGTATAGAAAATTATGATTTTGAGTTTCGGGGATCAACTTTTTGAAAATAATATTTTTTTTAAATCCTACTTTGCCACCGCGTCTGGAACATTGAATTTAGTATGGTTGCATAGTTCATTTACACATTTCAGACTCCAAACGAATTCCGGGCACCCCGTTGAAGTTTGGGTTGGACTTTAAAAAAATGTTGCTATAGCAGAAAAATCGGCTATATATAGCAGATTTTCTCCTTTTTGGCCTATTTTTCTCATTTTTCATCTTGCCTTTTGAGAGTTAAACCCTAAAATAGTGTGAGAGAATAAAAGTGAAGCTTGTGGGAGCTTGGATAGCTATAAAAACATCTATTTCTTGATTCTATTATGGATTTAAGGTAAGAATTCACCCTTTTCTTAGTAATTTCTTGATTAATTTCTCAAAATTCAAAAAATCTTAGGGCTTGATTTTAAACCCCAATTTCACTCCTTTTTACTTGATTAATGTTTTTATCTTATAATTACTAGTTTTTCATCAATTTAACCTTCAAAACTACTCTGATTCTTGATTTTAACTAAATTTCAAAGAATTTACCCGGTAAATCTTAAAAATGGTTTTTCTTCAATTTGAACTTCGTTTTTTTACTTGATTTGACTTGAATTTTCAGATATAGATTCCTAAAAATATATGAAATATATTTTGAAGTAAAGTTACAATTTTCCCTTCTTTTTCAAAAATCTATTTTGGAGGTTCGTTTTGACCCCAAACCAAAAGTAGTCAATATGGTTGTCGTTAGTTTTTATTGACATGTAGGTTCTATATTTGAAGTTTTTAGAGGAGTTCAGAATAATTCTTGAAAGTAAGTTTATGGGTTCAAAGTGTAGCAGACCGGTTTCGGTATTCGAGATAGGTTATGACTTAACTCTTTCAGACTAAGATGGATAGTAAATGATGGTACAAAATGCATGCTAAGGGTAGGATCTAATAATGAAAAATAACTATATTTTTGTTGTGCATGTGTGGGTGCCCAAATGAGATATAATTATCAAAATTGAAATATTATGTGATGTGTATGACTGTGTAGAGTCCTATATGATATTGATAGCTCTGAATACATGTGAATAACTATATTGTGTTGTTGAAATGACTAAAATGGTACCATTGGTGTATTGTAATATATTCATACTCATTGTATATGAGACATGTGGAAATTTATGGATGAAACAAAAGTAATGAGTGGATATTGGCTCACATAATTGTTGAATTATAACACTGTGGTTGGTTGTGGAAATACATCATGTGGATTGGTTGTAAAAATACATCATGTGCATTGGTTGTGGAAATACTCATTTGGAATTATTGTGAACATTCCATCGTCATTCTCATGTCATCATACGCATCATTTCACTTGTTTGTTTTATTACTTTACATACACTTGTTGTCATGTATGTGTACATGATTTGAGGCTTATGTTATGTATGTGCTTTGGAAATCCTGGAAATACTAGAATACTAGATATTGGCATCGGATATTAGTTTTATGGATCTCCAAAGGATTATGTGGAGAAGTGTTGTGGAAATTGGAGATCTTAAGGTTTTGTGCAAAACTTGAGGTTGTGTGCCAAACTTAAGGTTGTTTTCCAAACTAAAGGTTGTGTGCCAAACTCAAGGATATGCGCCAATCCCATGCATCATCATCATCATCATCATCATCATCATCATATACATTGCACCCATTTTATTGTATTGATGTTGTGTTTGAATTGCACTATTGAATTGTCATCTACCTATTTGTTCTATATCTTGACTTGTTAACATCTAATTGTTCTATCATTCTTTAACTATACTTGATGAACTTTATTATACATGTCCCTCTTTTGTCCTACTTGTATGTAATATTGTGTATATTTGTATCCCTATTTGGTGTGTTGTGTATAATATGTGGATATTGTAGAACTGTTAGTGCAAGAAGTGTGGGCTACCATTGTGGGACATTTTTTCATAGCAGGTGACATGCCCTTAGTGTATATTTTGTATACTTTATTTACTACTTTGCTTAGTCGTCCTATGATATATACTGAGTAAAAGTTGACAATCCCCATGCCTATTGCGCCCTTTGGGTGTAGGTCCTAGATCGAGTGCATCTCAGATTGGTTAATTTTGAGCGCCTTCAGATTTCTTATGGTAGCGATTGGACATTCATACATTCGGAGTTCACCTCTAACTTTATGTATTATTTATGTCTTTATTAGTGTTTGGAGACAAATGTTTTCCTTTGTGGTTATTTTTCTGTTGTATTTGACTCCGGGATTGTATTAGTAGTTCTTATACTTTTGACACCAGGATTTTTAGGAGTTATGGATGCATGTTAGTTTTATTTTTCTACTTTTATTATATCTATGTGGTTCAGCTTTATTCTAGAAGCCTTACCTTGGGGACATTTCTATCTTTTCCTTATGTATATTAATTCGAGTAAGAGGCATACTTGGTAAGGTTTGCCACGGCAAGTCCCATCATGACCCTTGTTTTTGGGTCGTGAAAAATTTATATTAGAGCATCTAGGTTTCAGCTTATACTTTATCTTATCAGTTGTGGAATGCGGTGAGAGATTAGTGGATGTCACTTGTCAGTTATAGACCTCATGATTCTCCCGGGATGACTTGGGATCAGTTTATCGAGGCTTTCCTAAAGAAATTTGAGCCTTTTAGTTTGATAAACCGTATGTGGGATGAGTTTGATGATTTGGAGAAAGGATCTATAACAATTGTTGAGTATGAGGCACGCTTCCATGCCCTATCCAAATATTTATATGATAATATTTTCACCAAGTCTGAGAAGATTCAGAAGTTGGTGAAGCGTTTTGATGTCTCCTTTCAGTTGTCTATGTCTCAGATTATTTTGTTTGGTGATTTTTTTCAGAGTATTGTGGATCATCCTAAGATGACAGGGGGTTATTCTTAAAGCATCTCAGAGAGGTTCTAAAAAGGCATGATGTTTTAGTGAGTTCAGAAGTTATACCTCTCGAGGATGAGATTTTAGAGGTTCTTATGGATACCATGGTAGGCCAGTGCAGGTGGCTTTATAGAGTTCGGGTGGTGGACCTTCTAGTTTAGTATTTTAGGGAGGTAATTTGGGCCCAGTTGTGTCTTCTCCAGTTTAGACTGATCAAAAAGGTTACTATGTGTGTGATAATATTATCATGTAGACTGGAACTGTCCCTGTTTGGTGGTTTGGGCTACTCTTATTCCAGTTATAAGGGATAGGGGTGCTACCAGAGGTGCGAGGGGCATAGGTAATGGAGCCCGTTGGAGTGGTCATAGGGCTACTGAAACACCCTGGGTTTGGGACCTTTAGAAAATTTCCTGGATTTTTAGGTTCTTGACAACATACTATCGGTGGGTACCAGTCGTATACTAGGGTATGAGTGGTATTCCTTGGTCGTATGCTGACCAGTGTTGGTTAGTGTGTTGGATTGGGATATTAAATATGTACGATTTGGGTTGGTATGAGTCGTATGGTTGGATATGGGTCGGTTAGTTTGGGTTTTTCTTTTACTTAATCTTAGACTTGGTAGACTAACTTCGATGTGTGTATGAGTGGCTCACCATAAGTCGTAAGCCAGGGTATGAGTCATACCATGGACTCGTATGGTGGACAGTGTTCAAACCTCTCATGATTCTATTCTGCTAGGGGTACGGGTCAAAGGTACCTGTCGTATGCTTTGGGTATGACTTTGTTTGGATAAGTCATACCTTGGAAAGTGTTGGGTCCAAGAGGGAGGCCTACGGTATGAGTTGTGGGTACCACTCATATTGCAGGGTATGCCTAGTATGGTTAGTTTTACGCCCTGACAGATATTTTGTGCAGTTTAAGTGAGGGCAATCTAGACATTTTCCGACTTAACCTAATAAGGACCTGTAATACCCCATACTTTTTCCTAGCTTGAAATTGTCCCAAGAATGTTAGAAGCTTTCTTTGAAAGATGAATCCACTTTTGTAAACATGGTATTTTTAAGATTTTCACTTATTGTCATGTGGGAAATTGAATAAGCTTTCCATCAATACCAATTTTATCAAAATCCGACATCAGAAGAGAATGTTATGGCCAAAATACAGAAGGCAGTAAAACTGCCTAGGTGTGATGGTGAGGCCGATGGACCTTCAGACTAGCGAAGGATCGTCTCCCATGATCTTCGCAGTGAGGTAGTGTGACTACCTTCTGCCCTGGATCAATGGCCCAGGCCGATGGATTATCGGACTAGCGATGGACCGTCTCTAAGGCCGTCGCAAGGGAAACAGAGAGGCCCTATTCTGCCTAGAAGCGACGGTTAGGACCGATGGACCGTTGAACCAGCGATGGACCGTCGCACCCCACCATTGCACCAAGGCAGTAAGTTCTAGTTTTGGTTCCAGTGTGACAGTCAGTCCAACGGACCGTCGACCCAGTGACGGACCATCGCATATTCTGTTCAGTTATTTTAAAGCCATTTTAAAGGGACTTTTTGGAATTTTACCACCCGTTTATATACCTATTTATATCCTACCAAAGTTCAAAAATTCATTATCCATCTACAACAACAAAATTAGGGTTTTCCCTCTAAGATTAATCCCTAAGAACAAAAATCCAAATCTTCTTAAAGAACTAAGAGATTCAAATTCTTCAAGTTCAAGAACTTCAAGAAACTCAACCCAGATATGCATAGTGTTCATTCATGGACTCCTTTCGTCCATGGAGCCCAAGAATCTCTTTTCAAAATTCAATTGTATGGATTTCTTTATGAATTTCATGTTGGGTTGCTTTTGGTCATGTTGATAATAACTAATTGAATTCTAATCCATGTTGGATAATCAATTTTATGTGGAATTGATTAGTATAAAGGTTGATTCATGTGGACCTATGATTAAACCCTTGGATGATGAAATTAGAGTTGAATCATGATGTTTATTTGTTATATAATGTTGTCTACATATACTATGACTACCATGTGTTTGTTTAAATGCCTATGTGATGGAAAAAATGCCCAACTAGTATGATCTTATGAAATCCCCATTTATGTACAAGCTTATGCATATCACATGTTTAATGAATTGCCTCAATAAATGAATTATAGATTGCGATGTTGGTCATGTATTCAACAAAGTCATGCTTTGTCAGTTTCTTTCCATCGAGTCCCGGGGGTACTTGTACTCAACAATTTAGTTGTATGCCTAGAGCCAGTGGCATGTTTTCACGATATCCTCAGTCAAGCCATGATCCATAGAAATCAGTTAGTCCCGTGAATCAGGAAAGCTCAGTAATTCAGTAACTTCAGTAATCTCACGAACTCAGTCAGTTGTCAGATATCAGTAGTATTCTGTCAGTTAACGAAATTCTGTAAACTCAGTACATGTTTAGATCAGTTACTCATGTTCAGTGTCTATTCAGATGGGAGGAGAAATTACCACCAAGCCAACCCAAGGATGGGAACTCACCTTCCAGTAGAGGGTGAGATTCTAAGAAGCAATCCTTGCATTCCAGAACTACATAGCTAGTGTAGGTTGAGACATCATACCTAATAGTTAAGGGTAGATGAGGTGGCTTAACCTGCTAATTGAGGGTTCCCACCATTCTCATTAGAGTAACTTTCTAGTCGAGGGTCACTCACATGTTATCATTATCAGTGGAGCGATATTGACACCCTTCCAATCAGGGCACAGATTGGACCCCAATTCAGCTATAATGCGTCATTTGGGGCATGTTGGTTAGATGACTATTTCCCATAATTTCAGCTATAGAATTCAGTACTATCAGATACAGTTAACTCAGAACAGTACAAAACTCATCTAGTTCCATCAAATTTAGGACTGTCAGATACAGTCACTCATGTTATCAGTTATATCAGTCATCAGAACTAAGTTACCAGTCATGTTAGTTATCAGTAAATTCATGTTATCATGATTTTAGTTATAGTTACTATGTATTCATGCATGCATTTTCACGTTCATATTAGTCAGTTAGCCAGTATTGTTCATGCATATTAACCCTATGCATTCAGCCTACCTCGCATGCATACCAGTACATTCAAAGTACTGACGCATTTGCGCTATGGTGTCTTATACCATAGGTTTAGAGACACGAGCTCCAGAACATCAATAGATTCCAGTCTCAGCAGTCAGAGTTAGCAGTGAGTCCTTATCTTTCGAGGACATGATCATTACTTTATTATCTCATTAATTAATTTATTAGTTAGAGTTAGTTGGGGACATGTCCCATCAACTTTTTATTCAGACAGTTCAGTCAGTTAGAGGCTTTTCAGACTATCATGGTCAGTTAGTTATTTCAGTTGTTTTGGGTATTTCATACCCCACCTATATGTTATGATTTATTAAATCCTATATTACAGTTTTGAACCTTATGGCCTTTCAGTTTATGTTTCTATATTATACAGTATATTATGTAGTATACAGGTACAGATATCAGTCACGGGTTAGCTTATGGTCCTTCGGGGTCATGAGCACCGTGTAGTATTTCGGGTACCATATTCGAGGAGTTACAGGTCGTACAACTTTTAACACACTTAGGACGTTATTTTACCTATTATTCTATTCATTAATACTTAGAAAACACTCTCTAATCCTCTCTAAAGTTATTGAGCAAAGGAACCTAGAGTTTTATCTTAATGATTAATTTGGGGCTTGTGTTGGTGATTTATCTCCATCATCACCATATTCGAGGCGTTATAGGCCTCACAACTTTTAAAACACTTAGGAGGTTATTTTCCCTATTATTCTATCTATTAATACTTAGAAAACACTCTCTAATCCTCTCTAAAGTTCTTGGGCAAAGGAAGCTAGGGTTTTATCTTAAGGATTAATTTGGGGCTTGTTTTGGTGATATATCTTCATCATCTACTCAATTTAAGGCATGTTCTCTTCCCTCATTGTTAGTTCCAACTAAAGGTATGGTTTTATACTATGTTTTCATGGCATGATTCATTGTATGGTTTTTGGGTTTTCAAATAAATATTGGGGGTTTTGGTTATAATGGCTTGGTTATGGTTTTCCCATTTTTAATTATGTATTTATATGTTTTAAAGGTGGTTTGGATATTTGGTTTCATAGGAATGGTTAATTGGTATTTGATTTTGGTTTTGGAAACACTATGCCCCCAAAACATTTGATAAAAGACCTATGTGAATGCTTTTACTATGTTGTTGAACTTTTTATAGGAACTATTGCATGGTATGATTTGGTAATGGAACCCGAAATGGTTTAAATGATTTTGTGGTCATGGATATGGTTAATTGAACTCCTTGTGGAGTACTATGGAATCCCCAAAGTAAACAGGCTCATGAACAACTTGGGGGGTACATGGGACTCTCCCAAGCAAATATAATATTAGAATGATTGTGGGGTACATGGGACTACCCCAAGTTAACTTGGTAAATGGGTACACAGGAATCCCTTAACCTCTGAAGGTTTGTCTAAGGATAATACTTGCAAGTTATAGTCGGTATGAAGATACCACTATTAATAGCCTTGGTAAATAATAATATGAATAATTGATTGGTTGATTGGAAATAGTTTCAATTGAGCAACAATGGTGGGGTGTTATAGCTAACCGTGAAGGTGGGATTTCAATGAAAAAACACTATAAACTTGTTCTTGATGACATAAGGTGTTTGTTATGGAAACCATATATGATACTTTGAGGTACACAAGAATCCTCCAAGTACACTATACATATGTATCATGGAGGGTAAAGGTGCATAGGAATCCCCTACTCTTATGCTATCTCTGGTTTGTGTTCCTATATATATAGGGACCCGTTCAGGGACTTACACTGGATCCATATAGCCCGTGGGTGGTTAAGGACGGTTATGCTACACATACCCAGTTTAATAATTTTAAATGCATGCTAAACCTTGTCTGTATGGTTTGTATGCATATGGTTGGTTTTAATGGATGGAATTATTTTATACTTATTCTGAGTTCATGCTATTGTTCACTAGCTAACCCATCTTCGGGCGGCTGTATCTGCATGCGATACCGGAATCGGCAGTTCTACTCTTTCTGCATAGTGATCGAATTTTGAGATCAGCTTTTGGATTAAAGTGGTGAGCTTCCATCTTTCAAAAAGGCTTTATTTTATGATATGGACATTTTCATATACTTTGGTTTATTTACTTATATTGGTTTGGCTATGGTTGGGGGCATGTCTTAACTGGGTATTGGTTTTCTTTTTGTGGGAATTTTATGTATTGCCATGGGTGGGATCGGTATTGGTGTCATCCTTAGTATTTGCATTGGTGTTGGGGTTGATACTGTTGGATGAAATTTCTCACTGTTCCATTCACTTATATCATTTTATGGAACATGGTTTGGTTATTGTTTTTGGTTTACGGTTTGTTATGGTTATCGGTTGGTTGGGGAAAGTTGGACTCATTTGGGTCGGTATCGATTATAGTATTATCTCAGAGTCTGGATTATGATAGCCACACGCTATCTTGTTTTATGTTCGATATTCATCCGACTCCGTGAATGTATTGAAATATTGGGTTGGGTATCGGGGGTGGTCTTCGATCTTGGTTGGACTTGGTATGCACATTACAATAAGGCCTCTGGTCGGGTCGAGTCAAATTGGTATCAAATCTATAGGTTCATGGTCAATTGGGTTTCAACATTGTCATGTCAAGTAGAGTCTCTTTTAGGGGTGTGTAGCGCGCCGCACTCATAAGGGATAGGCTACAAGGCACTTAGGAATGTTTCACTTTCTTTGTATTCAGTTTCAAGTTGAAATATCTAAGGTCCTTTCTAATCCTGGTATGTTCACTTTTCAAATCATGCCTCGATGATTTGGAACACAAAGAAACTCTATTATCTCATCTGGGGACAGTGTGGAAGGGACATAGGGGATCCATACTCAGTCTAGGGGTCCGGTCCCTAGTATTTCTGGAGTTTCACCGGTTGCTACCAGTCCTCTTTAGGGTGAGGTGATGAATGCAAAATTTTGTCAATCGATTTATACTATTTCTCAGTTGGTTGTTGCTCTGGCTAAGCGGATTACATCTGGTGTTTCATCTTCTTATGCCATAAAGAATGGCTAGTTTATGAAGATGAATTCACCTACTTTTACTAGTGTAAAGGTGGAGGAGGATACACAGGGTGTCTTGGATGAAAGGGAGAAGATATTCAGGGTAATGCATGCCGCAAATATGGAAGAGGTGAATTTTGCAGCTTACCAGCTCAAGGATGTTGCATACCAGTGGTACGAGGAGTGGGATAGGGACAGAGGTGATGCTGAGTAGTTGGCCTTATATGATACTATCACACTCCATACTAGCTAAGGAAGACAACAACTATAGGAACACATACTATAAAAATAAACTAGACGAGAAAATGAATCACTAAACAAATGGATTCACTAATAAAAAGCTATAGATACAATACCAACCAATTAAACAAATTGATACAGATGACATGTGAACCTATGAATGCATATGACTGCTTTACAATGTTTACAAAGCCTTTAATGGAATCCATGACTGTAAAACCATCAAAATATATATGATAAAAATTCAGCAAGGCACCAAATCAACTTGAAGCTCACCAACAGCCGCTGAGTATCCTGTGTTCTATTGGGGAGATCTACTCACTAAAAACCTATGCCTGCAACATAGAATGTTGGTTCCCCATGAGGGACATCAGTACGAAGTAATGTACTGAATATGTAAGTCATGAGATAACCATAAGTGAAATAAGAAATTAATGAAACTCGGGGTCAATATATCTAAATATATAGATAAGGATGAACGAACCACCTTTACTTACACTTGTGAAAGACTGTACATTACATGTTTTTCTTTACATTACTCTTCTTTGCTTTATAATATTTGTAAGCTATGTGATACATATGACCAGATAATCAATGGTAAAAGAGGATGACTTATGCTAGGTATTATACCCCTGAGATATGTTCCTCATCAATACACAAATTGGGATTGGCCCACGCTAGGCTTTCCTTTCACCCCTGGGATACCAACTGATAATGGGATCGACCTATGCTAGGTGTTCCTTCCACCCTAGGGATACCACCCATAAATCAGTAAATTGAGATCGGCCCATTCTAGGCTCTTGACCCTAAGCTACCACTCACACATAAGTATATTTAATTTACATCGCTTCTTTAATCTTTTAGATTATTATTTTGGTGGTCATAACATTATTGATCTTTAGATCTATGAACCAATAGAAGAAGGCATGCGATCGAGATAAGAACTATGATATAGGAATGAAGGGTAATACTTTTGAACTTATATGACACCATGAGCCTCACTAGGCATAAAACATATTCACTAATAAGCACAGAAGGCACGTGACAAGCGATGAGACGATGACCTGCAACAAATAAGCTAGTAAGGTGTATAACTAGTAAGCAAGTGACATTACATAGCATATATGGGTTGTGGCAGATTCTAGTGATCTTACCTAGCATATTATAGCAATTGTGACAGTTTCTAGTGTAGAAATTTAGACATTTCCAATGGGGAAATATGTGCATACCAAGTTGAGATACGTAACTCCTCGACTAAAAGGGTTTGGACTGTACAATAAATACTTACTAGGTAATAACAAATAGAAGCGTACATGAGAATGGGTACTATTGAAGCACGTGGGCAGATTCTAATTAGGAACAAACGTATATCCCACATAAGAACATATAAACTATATACTAAATAGGTAAATAATCTATAAGGTCACCTTATGACCAAACACTATGGGAATGATATTCGGAAAAAAAATATGTGTAGCCCAAAAAAGTATACAATCAATTAAAGTAATTTTAGACAGATTGTAATCCAGCATATGACACTCTTTAACTTGTATAATCTTGGATCTTATTGACTCATATAAGAGAAACATGTGACACTTTGACACACTTTTAGACCATGGGCAGTAAATAAAAGGTTGATTAACTATAGTGGGGTAGGTACACCATCACAATGTATCTTTTAACATGAAAGAACATCTACGAAGATCACTTTATTGGTACATGAGAATATGACACAATGCCAAAGAATATGAACTAGAATAGCCTTACATACCTCGTTGTACAACCTAATTATTACAATGAATTAGCCTTCTTTCCTTTAAGGTGTTAATCTACAATATAAGTACATAATGGAGCTAATATTAGCAACTAATCACAATGTAACCCTTGTAAAACAGTAGCTAAACACTTGATGGGAGTAGACTATTCAGGACCTCAAACACTTGGTGTATCACCACAACCTCCTTCTATATTTTAATACAACTCCACTTCACCATTCCATAAGGTTACCCACTGCCTCTAACAACAACACCTATAGGCATCACCGAAACAGTCACAAAATCCTTCGACACAATATAAGATATTGAACTCACGCCTTCCAATCACCATCCCATGAGTTCTTAACAATAATATATATAAAATCCTCTATCAAGGCCTATACAAAAGGAGGGGTAAATCGGGCAGTAACCTTACCTTTATTTCTGAAATTTTCTTTCTTAAAGTGCACTCTATCAAGATGATAAGTTTCCCTTCAAGTTGAACCAAATACTATTGGAAAATATCTTGGAGATTAAAGAGAAGTGGACTGCCAAGCTTGGAAAAAAGGGTTGTCCTATACTTCAAATAAAACAATAACTTGATTTCTATAACTTCCCATGTTAGGATTAAATATAAACCATAGTTATTTTCACTTACCTTGAATGGAAATAAGGAGGGTTTTCTGCAAGAGCCCTAGGAGAGAAAAGAGGCGGTTGTTTTAGGCTTGAGAGAAAAGAGAGTGTGAGCTAATTATAATTTGATTTTTTTGCAAGTAAGAATGAAGAGAAAATGAACTAATTAGACTTTATAAATCCTTCCACTTGACCGCCTCTTTTTTTCTCATTTACAGCCACATATTGGTCAAAATTAGTCCAAGTAGGTTATGCACCTACTTGGATATTTAAGCTGCTCAAAAAGTCCAAGTAGGTGAGTCACCTACTTGGTTTATTTCTAATTGGATCACACCATATTGGTCCTTAAATAGAATAGGTATTGGGCTGGACATCTTTCCTCTTTTTTAACTTAATTTGGGCCTTATTATGTCCAATAATATAGGTCTCAATTCAATCCAATAATATAGGTCTCAATTCAGTCCAATAGTATAAGTAGGTGATGCACCTACTAATCACCTACTAGCTTAATTAAGTCAAGCAAGCACCTCACTTATTTTCTCTTAATTTTTCCAAAATCTTGATCCCTCTACTTAACTTAACACTTACCTTTAACTTTAAGCTCAAATACCTATCTCGGGTTTAAATACTTTCATCTATGCTAAGTTGGTCTATATTTGGAATGTACGGAGCGTTACATCATTCCCCTTTTTTGGATCATTCCTCCTCGAATGAAAGGTAGAGCTATTGACTTGACTAACCCTAGAATTTCCCCTAAAAAAAAAATTCTAGAGTTTCCTTTGTAAATAAGACTACACTAAACCAGTGGGCTAACAAAAATAATGTATACAAAACTCACATGGCATATCAATAGATATAACACATGAAATGAGAATATGATAAGTAAAACCCCTCTCCTATCCATGTAACTTAATGAAAACTATTTTAGTATAGCGTGATTTCCCTCATTTTCTATATAAACAAGTAGAACACATAGAATTATGAAATTTAATATACATAAACACACGACTTGTAAATGACGTATCAAACGGAAAAATGCTAGTAGAACTTAGGATCATATTGGGGAGTAGATGATCTAAGATCCTCTCATTGATGCTTGGAATGAGGAGGGAATTTAGAATTTCTACCATCTTCTATTTCCAAGTTGATTTTTCTATATCCTAGTTCTTCCACAATACTTCAATGGAGGTAAACCTTTTATCCCTAACTTCCTTCCTTAGCAATTAAGAATAGTTGTGGGGACGTGTTTACATGATAGGTGGGGTCATTTACTATATTTAAGGGAGAACAATGAAGAGTGGATCTCCTACAAATTTCTGTAAAACGGACACATGGAATCATAGGCTTCTTATTTTAACATATTGGGCTCAACTTTCCTTTCATTCCATATTTATCTCATAGGAGAATCTCTTAAGAGAAATAGTTGTCAACATAAAACTAACATTTTGTGTCGCACCTTAGAATAGGTTATTAGACTAAGCTACCTACCTATGAGTAAGTTTCATATTGGAATTCATTCATATGCCTATCCTGTTCTAGACACCATTATCATTATATCCTATTATGAGAAAGCTTTATCCAACTACGTTAATATCACATCAATAATCATAGAGGGGAATATAATATGTAGATAGGCTGCATTGAATCTATGACACACACACAGATCAGCACAAAAGAGCACTTAATATACAAATATATGAACCTAATAAGCTTATGACATATAGATAATTAAGTTATAGAAATATAGGATTTATGTAAAAGCAAAATATTAAAGCATGTAGCAAATGAGCATATGAGCCATTAAAAATGTGATAAAATGAACTATGAGACTTGTAACACATAGGCAGGTGAATTGAAAGCCTTATAGTATGTGAGCAAGTGAAATAAAATATTGGGATAGATGAGCACATAATCCAGAGGACAAGGTTATGACAATTTATACAATATATAAACAAGTGGGCTACAAGAATGAACATGATAAGAAAGTGAACTATGTAACACAAATAATATTAAGCAAGTGGACTAGAGCATGAATGACTAGACTAACACATGCATAATTATACAAAGCATGTAGGCTATGAGGAATGTAGCATATAGGCAAATGGTCTATGAAAGGTATAACATGTAGGAAAGTTATAGGTGATACTTTAACTCATGAGGACTAATTCCAATGCCTATAACAAATAGTCAAGTTAATCTGTGATGCAACAAAAATATGGACAAGTTATCTGTGGTAAATAATTAGCATAATTATATATACGGCAAATTCCCATGAACATATATAGAAATAAATAAGGGTTCAATGAAGTAGATAACATCTATATGTAAGTATTCCATGACATATGTTATAAGTGAGAAAATAGTCCGCAAAAGATATATGACCTATAAACAAGCAAGCTATAGAACTTGTAGCATGTATAATTACGTAACAGACCAGATTCTTTGGAAGCTAGGAGACATCTTATGGGGTCACTCTACCCTATTAATTTCGAGCATTCTACTGCTAGTGCTAAATCACTGGTGGGATAGTTCTGCTTGTGTTTGTCACTCAACTAAAAACACATGCAATTAGTTTCCCAATATTATCTTTTAAGCTCGTATGAATTCTCCTTATCCGTGTTTCAGGGCCATGATAAAAAAGAAATCCTTAACAGTTCATTTGTAGGAGTAGGAGGTCAAGATCAACCTTATCTTTTCTACTAACCTAGGATATCATTACAATCAATGTTTGGTACCATATAAAAGGTCAAATAAATAAATTACAAATAAAACTTAAAAGAACTATAACAAATAAACTCTTATTTACAGCAACTCACACATAAATGTCAAGTACATGCAAAATTATATTATGATTCTAAAATATCTGAAGTTTAGTCACTCTGATCTTAACTAGATAGGTCTATCCATGCTAACTAATTTTTCGTAACAAGGGAGGGCTAAAAACTTGTGTCTTAACAAGTGATGGCAATCCAATACCTTTAGTCTAGAAATTTAGATAAGCTATACATCAAGGGAATTTCCATATCAGGGACTCAAGTGAAAAAAAAGGCACCTTATACTGCACAACAATTTTGATAAGCCATTAAAACTCTATACATATGCATAACAAACTACCTCTTATTTTAATAAGGATAATACAAATGCATTAGGTTAGTCCAAGTGTATATCTTCTAATCGTCTCTCTATTCCTGCATTTAATAAGACTAGGCATCCAAACATGCATTCATATTGTCATTTGGGTGTCACTCTTACCTGCTTCATGTCTAACAAATACCCTTTTTAACCAAAATGGCTCACTTTATGTATCCTAATACGCAAAAATAGTCTAGATAATCACCACATAGGTCTAACCAGTCAATATTCCCTTTTCAACCATAAGTTGTAGTTGTATACTAACCTTCTATAGAAAAAACATAGTTCTCCATGGGAACCAAGTTTACATATACTCTTATATAGAACAATTGGAAATACTCATCCTAGAGTTTTCTAACCACAAAAGGGATTGCATGTTATTATTACCTATTTGGGGTGGTCATTTACACATACCTTATAAAAAGATAATTAATAAAATCTAGAATGATATCTAGTAGGTTTTTGGTCCTTATCTTCTACCTAGGGTATAGGCGTCATCACATCGAAAGGTTCACCCTTCAGACCATGCTACTAGCCTCTTTCAACTAATACAAAACTAGTTTAGCAGATTCTATTTTAAAAATATGTGTAACTCTAAAACCCTATATATTTACCAACAAAGTACTAAATGTCCTCCGCGGTATTAAATCCCATATATTAAAGTAGTCATAAACCTTAGAACCATTCATGAACTCTTAAGAAGTGCACTAAGAAATATTTTCAACCCATCTTTATAACTAGTTTACTATTTATTATACAAAAATATTAATAACCTTATTATATCTTTCTCAAATAAACCAAGGAAATACAAATAGTAAAAATACAGCCTTATGTGAAAGTAACACAAAAACCTTTATGATGTTCTCTATTGCGGGTCGTAAGGGTCAAACTAAATTGGTTCACCTTAATCTGATTTTGATATCTTAAGACCCTTCATTGTACGTTTCCTCTTGGACATTAGTGGTGCTGGAGTTTTTTGCCACCATTGACCTTAGATATAGTAGGCATAGTATGAATATAAGAGATTATAGTACAAGTGGGAATGAACTTCTTAACATTGCTCTATCGCACGATCTGGATTATGAAAGAAAGTGGCATTTCCTGAATGTCCAAGTAGCCCCCTAATTTTAAATATGGCGCGCAACACATTTATAAGTATGGCTCTACTAGACACGACTTTTTAGACTCCCTAGGATGAACCGCTCTGATACCACTTTTGTCACACCCCATACTAGATGAGGCAGACAACAACTATAGGAACACATACTATAAAAATAAATTAGATGAGAAAATAAATCACTAAACAAATGGAATCACAGATAAAAATCTATAGATACAATACCAATCAATTAGCCAAATCGATACATATGACATGTGAACCTATGAATACATATAACTGCGTTACAATGTCTACAAAGCCTCTAATAGAGTCCATGATTGTAAAACCATCAAAATATATATGATAAAGACTCGGAAAGGCCCCAAATCAACTTGAAGCTCCCAAGCAGCCGCTGAGTATCCTGTGTACAATTGGTAAAATCTACTCGCTAAAAACCTGTGCCTGCAACATAGAACGTTGGTCCCCCGTGAGGGATGTCAGTACGAAGTAATGTACTGAATATATAAGGCATGATATAACCATAAGTGAAATAAAAAATTAATGAAACTCGGGGTCAATATATATAAACATATAGATAAGGATGAACGAACCACCTTTACTTACATTTGTGGAAGACTGTACATTACATCCTTTTCTTTACTTTATTCTTCTTTTCTTTATAATATTTGTAAGCCATATGATACATATGACCAGATGATCAGTGGTAAAAGAGGATGACCCATGCTAGGTATTATACCCTTGGGATACGTTCCTCATCAATTCACAAATCAGGATTGACCTATGCTAGGATTTTCTTTCACCCCTGGGATACCGCCCGATAATGGGATCGACCCATGTTATGTGTTTGTTCCACCCCTAGGATACCACCCATAAATAAGTAAATTGAGATCGGCCCATTCTAGGCTCTTGACCCTAAGCTACCACTCACACATAAGTATATTTAATTTACATCGCTTCTTTAATCTTTTAGATTGTTATTTTGGTGGTCATAACATTATTGATCTTTAGAGCTATAAACCAATAGAAGAAGGCATGCGATCGAGATGAGAACTATGATATAGGAATTAAGGGTAATACTTTTGAACTTATATGACACCATGAACCTCACTAGGCATAAAACATATTCACTAATAAGCACAGAAGGTATGTGACAAGCGAAGAGATGATGACCTGCAACAAATAAACTGGTAAGGTGTATAACTAGTAAGCAAGTGACATTACATAGCATATATGGGTTGTGGCAGATTCTGGTGATCTTACCAAGCATTTTATAGCAATTAAGGCAGATTCAAGTGCAGAAATTTAGACTTTTCAAATAGGGGAATATGTACATACCAAGTTGAGATACGTAACTCCTCGACTAAGAAGGTTTGGACTGTATAATAAATACTTACTAGGTAATAACAAATAGAAGGGTACGTGAGAATGGGTACTATTGAAGCACGCGGGAAGATTCTAATTAGAAACAAATGTATATCCCACATAAGAACATATAAACTATATACTAAATAGGTAAAGACTCTATAAAGTTACCTTATGCCTAAACATGATGGGAATGATATTTAAAAAAAGAATATGTGTAGCCAAAAGAAGTATACAATCAATTAAAGCAATTTTGGATAGATTGTAATCCAGCATGTGACACTCTTTAACTTGTATAATCTTGGATCTTATTGACTCATATAAGAGAAACATGTGACACTTTGACACACTTTTAGACCATGGGCAGTAAATAAAAGGTTGATTAACTATAGTGGGGTTGGTACACCATCACAATGTATCATTTAATATAAAAGATCATCTACAAAGGTCACTTTATTAGTACACGAGTATATGACACCATGCCAAAGAATATGAACTAGAATAACCTTACATACCTCGTTGTGCAACCTGATTATTACAATGAATTAGCTTTCTTTCATTTAAGGTGTTAATCTAGAATATAAGCACATAATGGAGCTAATAGAAACTAATCACAATGTAACCCTTGTAAAACAATAGTGAAACACTTGACGGGCAGTAAGTCTATTCAACCCCTCAAATACTTGGTGTATCACCATACCCTTCTTCTATACTTTAATATAACTCCACTTCACCATTCCATAAGGTTACCCACTGCCTCCAACAACAAAACCTATAGACAGCACCGAAACAATCCCAAAATCCTTCAACACAATATAAGATATTGAACTCATGGCTTCTGATCACCGTCCCGTGAGTTCTTAAAAACAACATATACAAAATCCTCCATCAAGGCTTATACAAAAGGAGGGGTAAATCGAGGAATTAACCTTACCTTTATTTCTGAAATTTTATTTCTTAAAGTGAACTCCATCAAGACGATATGTTTCCCTTCAAGTTGAACCAAATACTATTGGAAAATATCTTGGAGATTAAAGAGAAGTGGACTGCCAAGCTTGGCAAAAAAGGTTGTCCTATACTTCAAACAAAATAATAACTTGATTTCCATAACTTCCCATGATAGGATTAAATATAAACCATAGTTATTTTCAATTACCTTGGCTGGAAATAAGGAGGGTTTTCATCAAGAACCCTAGGAGAGAAAAGAGACAGATATTTTAGGCTTGAGAGTAAAGAGAGTGTGAGCTAATTATAATATTATTTTTTTACAAGTAAGAATAAAGAGAAAATGAACTAATTGGACCTTATAAATCCTTCCACTTGACTGTCTCTTTTTTGCTCATTTCCAGCCACATATTAGTCAAAATTAGTCCAAGTAGGTGATGCACCTACTTGGATATTTAAGCTGCTCAAAAATTCCAAGTATGTGATACACCTACTTGGTTTATTTCTAATTGGATCACACAATATTGGGCCTAAAATAGAATAGGTATTCGGCTGGAGTTCTATCTCCTTCTTTTTTGCTAGTTCCCCTTACCCGAAGCCTTTCAGTTATAGGCGTCAGTAGGGTGGTGATAATTTTTAGGCACAAGGTTCCCAATCTCAAGAGAGTGCAACACATTTTACTTCTTCATTCCATCCTTGTCGGTTATACGGTCATCTTTATTGGGGATTTTATGTTGAAGGTTTGTACATGTGTTTTAAATATGGTCAGCCAGACCATATGCTCAGAAATTATTTGATTGGTAAGGGTTGTTTGGGAGCGGTCAAAAAACTAGTTCCTTCATCTTTTACTCCTGTTCCTAGTGGTGAAACTTTGGTCTATGCTCTTACTTCTAGTGCTGATATTGGTCGGAATAGGTTATATGCTCTTGCATCTCGACAGGAGTCTGAGGTATCTCCTAATATCGTGACTAGTAAGTTATATCTATTTTCTCATGATGTTTATTCTATGCTTGATCCAGGGTCCACTCTTTCTTATGTTACCCCATATGTGGTTTTATGTTTTGGTTTTAATCCTAAAGTTATTTCGGATCCTTTTTCTATTTCTACCCAGGTAGGTGACTATGTTGTTGCTAAAAGGGTCTATAGGGGATGTGTGTTATCTATTGGTAGTAGGTAGACTTTGCAGGATTTGTTTGAACTTGATATGGTGGATTTTAATGTTATTCTAGGGATGGATTGGTTACACTCTTGTTATGAGTCCTTAGATTGTCAAACCCGTAAGGTTGTCTTTAGGTTCCCTGGTTAACCGGTTATGAAGTGGGAGGGTGGTTCCCTAGCTCCTACGGTAAGTTTTATTTATTATCTTAGATCTCTGAGATTAATCTCCAAAGAGTGTATCTATCATTTAGTTTGTATTAAAGGTTCTAACTGTAAAGGTCCTTCTTTACACTCGGTTCCGATGGTTAATGAGTTTCTGGAGGTCTTTCTGGATAATCTTCTTGGTGTTCCTCTGGATAGGGAGATTGAGTTTGGTATTGATTTGGTTCCAGAAACTCATCTAATATCTATTCCTTCTTATATAATGGCTCCAACTGAGTCGAGGGTACTCAAGAAGCAACTTAAGAATCTTCTAGATACGGGGTTTATTCATCCTAGTATATCCCCGTGGGGTGCACCGGTATTATTTATGTGCAAGAAGGATAGTTCCCTTCGGATTTGCATCGACTATAGGCATTTGAATAAGGTAATGGTTAAGAACAAGTATCCTCTTCTAAGGATAGATGACTTGTTTGATCAATTTCAAGGCCCCAAGTTCTTTTGTAAGATAGACCTTCGGTCTGGGTATCATCAGCTTAAGATTAGGGAGGAGGACATATCTTAGATGACTTTTTGAACTCAGTATGGGCATTTTGTGTTCTTGGTGATGTCATTTGGGTTGACTAATGACACGACGACAATTATGGATTTGATTAATAGGGTTTTCAGGAAGCTTCTGGATCTTTTTATTATTGTGTTCATTGATGACATCCTAGTTTATTCTAAGAGTGAGGTGGATCATGTTAATCACCTCCGGGTTTTGTTGCGGACCTTGAAAGACCATCAGTTGTATGCTAAGTTTTCCAAGTGTGAGTTTTGGTTGAACATTGTAAATTTTCTTGGTCATATTATTTCTAGTGAGGGGATCATGGTGCATCCTCAAAAGGTGGTTATGGCTCAAAGGAGGCCTAGAACCACGACTCTAATCGGCATTCGGAGCTTCTTAGGTTTGGCTAGGTATTATAGGAGCTTTGTGGAGGGGTTTTCTGCTATAGCTACCCCATTGACTAAGTTGACTCATAAGAAGGAAAAGTTTACTTGGTTGGAAGCTAGTGAAGGTAGTTTTGAGAAGCTTAGGATAAGCTGACTTTGGCTCCAGTTTATACATTGCCTGAAGGTAATGAGGGGTTTGTGGTTGTGATGCATCCCAGGTGGGACTTGGTTATTGTTTGATGCAGCATGAGAAGGTGATTGCCAATACTTCCAGGCAGTTAAAGGCGCATTAGAGGAATTATCCTACTCATGATTTGGAGATTTTAGCGGTGGTTTTTTCTTTGAAAATCTAGCGGCATAATTTAATGAAGTACACGTGGGCATCTTTTCTGATCATAAGAGTTTACAGTATGTGTTCATTCAAAAGGATCTAAACTCAGGCAAAAGAGATAGGTTGAGCTTCTCAAGGACTATGATATGAGTCTTCACTACCACCTTGGTAAAGCTAACGTAGTTGCTGATGCTCTTAGTAGGTTATCTATGGGGAGTTTGGCTAATGTGGAAAAAGAGAAACAGGAATTGGTGAAGGATATGCATTGATTGTCTAATCTTGGTATCACAACCCAACGATACCCCCTAGTTGAGACAACAGTTCTTACGACCTGAGGCTACACCCTAATCGAGTCAACGGTATTTACGACCACAAGTGACCACAAGCTAACCCGTGAGTTGGTTCTGCTGTGAGCACTGAGTAAAATAGTTGTACAACACATATGCGGAAGATAAAGTGATAAGATAATATAAATCTGAATATTGAAATATATAGCAATGACATGTCTAATATATCTGATAAAAATTCTATAAACTAAATTATCTATCTGAAAAAACTGATATAATTGAAAGAACAGACTAACTGTCTAACTCATTATATGAGCCTCTAAACATCATGAGGAGTTGATGGAGAAAACCCCCAACTAACTCTGACTGACTGAACATAAGAAAATGCTTAAATGACTGAGAAAACATATCATTTCCTTGATGGATGAGGACTCACCACAACTGCTGCTAGGTAATGCTGAGTTGTCTAAGCACGATTGAGAAACTAGTGTCTGAACCTATGTTATAAAACAACATAGCACAAATAAAAGTGTGTGATCAATACTTTGAACATTATGGTATATGATATAAGGACTGACTGAAATGCATGAGATAACTAATCATGAATGTGTGAACATGCAATATCTGAGAATGCAAGACTAAGCATAAATATGTTTCTGAGATAATCTATAATCAGAAAGACTGTATTCTATATAACTAGAAATCTGTGTACTTTGGTCAAGAAAACCTGAGCTCTAGACATATTGAATACTGAATGAGACTATGGGAGCTATCATGTAACCGACATGCCCCAATCTGAGCTAATCGGGGTCCAACCTGTAACCCAGTTGGAAGGGCATCAGTACCATGCCACAGGTACTGACACATGGCTATATGGATCCACTAAACTGGTGTCCCAAAGGACTAGGGAGTCACTTTCTACTGGAAGGTTCTCTCATGAGATATGCATCAACCCTCAACTGGCAGGAAGATATCTCAAAGCTATGCTGGCAACGTAGTTCTGGAACTGAAGGACTGCTACTAAAAGTCACACTCTCTACTGGAAGGTGGCCTGCATCCCTGGGTTCGCTCGATGCTAAATCCTACTCCAAACTGAACTAACACTGGTACTGAACTAAACTAAGTTTAACTAAACATCATTTTTTATAGTGCTCATGATCATAAATATCAGAGTATAATGATAAGATTCATGGCTTAACTAACTTATTACTTGAAAATCTGAAATGATTTAAAACACATAAGTATCGGGTGTTCATAACCTTCCAGGACTGAATGATCATAAAATACGATATCAAAACATAAAACCGTGGTATGGAATCATGGTTCGAAGACCCCAAACATGACCATTTCACCAAACGAGTAAAAATCATGAACTTGAATATGGGAACATGTTAAACATGAGGAAACAACATGATTACATGGCTACATTCATAATTTGATATTGCAACATGAAATTCACTTGAACATGACATGAGAAATTATAGTTTAAAACATAAATTAACCTAACCTTTCATGGGATCATACGTGGACATGAAACTGAGTTCAATTACTAAGGAAAGACATGAATTTAACCCCATCTTGATCATATAAACTCCATAATAAAATAATAACCCATATTTTAATCAAAGAGAAGGTTTTTGGGATCGATGGGTGAAAGGAATCTATTGATGAATACCTACATACCTGAATTGTTAGGTTCTTGAAGATTGCTTGAACTTGGGTGCATGAAATCTTGGATTCTTGGGGCAAAGAGCTTGGGTTCTTGTTCTTGGGAAGGAGGAGGATTTCCTGAGAGAAATTTTAAGAGAGAGGAGAAAATAATTCTCCTAAGAATTCCCCCAATCATGTAATGAACGATTTAGGTTGAGGGAAAAGACCCCATTTCTCCTTGATTTTTATTAATGAAAAAGTTGGATGAGATACACTAATGCATCGTGACCCCTACTCGAGTGAAGTGGCCCTCGCTTCTCAAACCCTGGTCCGGTGGAGACACCTTTGAACCATGATCCCCTCGCCTATGGATCCACCATATCACCACGGTCCTATCGCGAGGGCTCTTAGCCTCCTCTATCTAAACACACTCCGAATTTCCTCCAAAAATCCCAAAACTCCCCCGAGACATACCTTTAACCTCCCTAAACATGAATCAACTTCAAAGCCTACATCCCGGTCTTAGGAAGGCCAAAAATAAAATCCATAAAGTTTTGGGGTCTTAAGAATGAATAAGTCCTCAACACTTAGTGAAAATTTCAAGCCTTGGACCCCTTAAGCATGCAACCCCCATTGAATTGAGCCTAGAATCTTATAGGGTATTACAATATCTCCCCCTTGGGAATATTCTTCCTCGAATAAGACTTGTTATACTGAGAATACTAAGGCAACTAAGATAATATATTGAACATGCATGACTTGGAACATGATTACCTAACCGAGTCTAAAGCATTATGCATAAACTGAACTGATTTCGTGAATGCACGCAAAGACATGAGAATGGTTACATAGCTGAAATAGAGAATAGAATAGAGTCAATCTAAGGAAAATCATTACCTTAAGCTGAATCTATGTTTGTGGAGAAAATATGAGTGTACTTGGATCAATATCTGCTTCTTCTTCCCAAGTAGCTCCCTCAACAGACTGATTTTGCCATAGAACTTTAACCAAAGGAGCCTCTTTATACCTTAGCCTATGAATCTAATGATCAAGGATCTCTATTATAACTTCTTTGTAGGAAAGGCTATTCTTAACTTCCACACTTACTAAAGGATCTACAGAAACTGAATCACCAATGCATTTCTTTAACAAGGAAACATGAAACATTGGATGCACTGATGCCAAATCTGCAGGCAACTCAAGCTCATAAGCTACTTTTCCAAAATGGTTCAAGATTCTTTTTGGCCCAACATAGCGAGGTCTTAGTTTTCTCTTCTTCCCAAATCTCTTTACTCCCTTCATAGGAAAAATCTTCAAATAGACAAAATAACCAGCCTTAAACTCAAGATCTATTCTCCTCATATCTGCATAAGATTTCTAATGACTTTGGGTTGTCTTCAACCTTTTCTGAATAAACTAAACTTTCTCCATTACCTCAAACATTGAATCTGTCCCTATCAAAGTAGCCTCACCTTCCTCAAACCAACCAATAGGAGGTCTACATCTCCTTCTATAGATAACCTCAAACGGAACCATCTGAATACTCGAGTGATAACTATTTTGGAAGCAAACTAAATCAAAGGTAAGTGGTTATCTCAACTACCTTTAAAGTCAATAACACAGGCCCTCAACTTGTCCTCTAAAGTCTTAATGGTTTGATCTTCTTGACCATCTATCTTAGAATGAAAAGTTGTACTGAGATAGACTTGGGTAACAAGACCCTTCTAAAAATACTTCCAAAAGTAAGAGGTAAATTGAGTACCTCTATCTAAAATAATAGACAATGGAATCCCGTACAACTTAACCAATTCTCTAAGATAGAGTCCAGCATAATCCTCAGTTGTATATAAAGTATAATTGGCAAGAAATGAGCTGATTTGGTTATTCTATCTACAATGACCAAAATTAAATCATGATGACGATGCGTACGAGGAAACCCTATCATAAAATCTATGTTCACCATTTTTCACTTCTAAGTGGGGATGCTAAACTTCTATAATGTACCACAAGGCCATTGGTGCTCAACTTTGACCTGTTGACAATTTGAACACTTATACACAAACTCTACAATATCCTTCTTCATAACATTCCACCAATAGATTCCCCTCGAATCACGATACATCTTAGTGGTTCGTGGATGAATAGAGTACCGCGCATCATGTGCTTCTACTAAAACTCGTTGTCTCAAACCATAAACACGTAGAACACATAACCTTCCTTGACAACGAAGCACACTATCTCCTCCTTAGGAGAAAACTTCCACCTTCTGGTCTCTAATTTCTCCTTCAACTTAACCAAATTGGGATCCCTATCTTGCTTTTCTTTCACTTCGGAAACCAATAAAGATTCTGAAGCATTCTAAACCCATATACTACCTTCAGCTGAATAAACCAACCAAAAACCTAATCTAGAAAATTGATGAACCTCACTGACTAACTCCTTCTTATAACTTTTGTCATAGGCAACACTACACATAGACAATCAACTAAGGGCATTCGCCACTATATTAGCCTTATCGGGTGATACAACACACTCATATCATAATCCTTTAACTATCAAGCTACCTTTTTTATGAAGATTCAGATCTTTCTGCGTGAACACGTATTGTAAGCTCTTATGATCTATGAACACATCAACATGAACCCCATAAAAATAGTGCCTCCAAATTTTCAAGTCAAAAACAACAGCTGCCAACTCAAGATCATGGGTTGGATAATTCTTCACATGGGATTTAAGTTATCTAGAGGCATAGGCTATGACCTTGCTTTTCAGTATCAAAACACAACCAAGACCAACTCTGGAAGCATCATAGTAAACTACAAATCCATCTGTACCATCTGCAACGTCAATACTGGGTGGAAGTGAGTTGAGTCTTCAACTTCTAGAAACTCTTCTCGCATGAATCTAAACACTAAAATTTGACCTTTTTATGAGAAAATCGAGACATGGGGGATGTAATAGAAGAAAACCCTTCAACAAATTTCCTGCAATAGCCATCCAAACCCAAGAAACTCCTGATATATGATATAGAGATGGGTTTAGGTCATTTTCTCACTTCCACGGTCTTTTGAGGGTCAACCCAATACAATCATCAGAAACTATATGGATAAGGAAAGCTACTAATCTTAGTCAAAATTTGCACTTACTAAACTTAGCGAATAACTGATGATCTCTAAGGGTCTGAAGCACAACCCTCATATGATTTCCATGATCATTCTTATTACAAAAATAGACAAGGAATTTAAAGTGACCATATCGAGTTCTGAAGGCTTTCTTCGAGATGTCACACTCTCTGACTCTAAGATGATGATAGCGAATATGAGGTCTATCTTAGAATAAATAATTGGCACCCTAAATTTGGTCGAACAAGTCATCAATTCTATAGAGAGGATACTTTTTGATTGTGACTTTATTCAACTGACGGTAGTCGATGCACATTTTGAGAGAACTGTCTTTCTTACACACGAACAGGACTAAAACGCCCCATGGAGAAACACTAAGCCTGATGAAACCCTTATCTAAGAGATCTTTCAACTATCTCTTTAATTCCTTAAGCCCATCTAGAGCCATTCTGTAGGGTAGAATAGAGATAGGTTAGATGTCTAGAAGGAGATCTATTCCAAAGTTGATCTCTCTCTTAGGGAGGAACTCTGAGAATATTTTCACGAAACACATCTAAAAATTCATTTACTACTGGAACTGACTCAAGACTCAAAGCTTGAGAATTTATGTCTTTGAACCAGACAAGATAGTAAATACACCCCTCTTTATTGCTCTAAGATAGGAAACAAACTGATATTTAGGTACTGAAGTACTAACCCTTTATTCAATAACTGGTTCATTAGGAAACTAAAAATGAATGACTCTATTTCTACAGTCAACTGAGGCATAGCATAAGTAAATCCAATCCATACCGAGAATGATATCAAAATTAGTCATCTCTAACTCAACAAGATCAACTAAAGCAACTTTCTGAGATACTGTGATCGGGCTATTTTTGTATACTTTCCTGGATATAATAGATTTACCCACCGAGGTAGATACTAAAAATAGTTTTGCTAATGTTTCAGGACAAACACCAAAGTTGACAGCTATATAAGGAGTCATAAAAGAAAGTGAAGCTCTAAGGTCTAATAAAATATAAATATAAACATAAAAATAAAAATAAACTCATGAACCTTAGATTCCCTCAACTCTAGTGGGAAGAACCTATTTAAGAAAGTTGTGGAAAACTCCTCCTACTCTATAGGCCCTACCTCAACACCTCAGTGCTTCTTTCACTACTTAAACTAGGTGTGACATACACCCTGCAACTGATATGTAGCCAATTTTGGACTCTTACTTAAAGTCACTCCCATGATATCTATTACTTTCTATACCATGTCCATAAACTCCTACGGATGCTCCTCATACTTGGACCTAGAGAACAAAAGGGGATTCATCCGAGTAAAATCCCAAATCCTAACTGCAATAGTATTTACCACTGGATTGATTGGGGCAACAGCCTATTGGTTGTTTTAAGCAGCTACAAAATAGGCTAGGGTAGTGAAAGTGGAGCTGAACTCAGTGTGAGAAACATGCTCATTCAGGGGATCTTCTTGAACAGTTGGTGGTGTGAGCTAATCCCATTCCTTCTTCCGTTATTTCTTCTGGGAGGCATTGTCTATAAACAGAATGAATGATAAGTTACAAAGAGAAATTCAATAGAACTTATGCTCTTTCACACGACATGAATACTAAAAGAAGGAAAACATTTCTTAAAACATCTCATAGCCTCCTGTCCATGAGTGTGGCATATTTTTCACCCATGCACAAGACTTTATTCAATGAAGATTTATGACGCCCTAGGAAACTTTAAAACCTTAGGCTCTGATTCCAAGTTTTATCACGACCCAATGCTACCCCTAGTCGAGATAACGGTGCTTATGGCCATAAGTGACCACAAGCTAACCTATGAGTCGATAGCTATTATGAGCACTGAGTTAAATAGTAATACAACACATATATGGAATATAAAATTATAAGATACTATAAATCTAAATACTAAAATACATAGCAATGATATGTCTAAAATATTTATTAAAAACACTAGAAACTAAATTATCTGTCTGAAATAATTGATGAAACTGATAGAACTGACTAACTATTGAACTCATTATCTGAAAGCCTCTAAACATCATGAGGAGTTTATGGGAAAAACCCCCCAACTAACTCTTACTAACTAAACATATGAAAATATGGAATTGACTAAGGAAACATAGCATGTCCTCGATGGATAAGGACCCACCACTACAGTGCTAGGTAACGCTGAGTTGTCTAAGAACGATCGGGAAATAGAGCATCCGAACCTATGTTATAAGATAATATAGCATAAAGAAAAGTATGTGATCAGTACTTTGAATGTACTGGAATGTGAGATAAGGACTGACTAAAATGCATGAGATAACTTAGCATGAATGCATGAACATGTAATATTTTAGAATGAAAGACCAAGCATAAATATGTTTCTGAGATAATCTGTAATCTAAAAGGCTAAATTTTGTATAACTGAATAACTAAAAATATGTATGCTTTGGTCAAGCAAACTGGAGTTGAGACATACTGTATACTAAGTAAGACTGTGGGAGATATCATATAATAGACATACCCCAATCAAAACTAATCAAGACCCAACATGTAACCCAGTTGAAAAGGCTTTAGTACCATGTCACGGATACTGATACATGGTTGTATGGATCCATTAAACTGGTGTCCCAAAAGAATAGGGAGTCACCCTCAACTGGCAAGTGCTCTCATTATATATGTGTAAGCCCTTAACTGGTTGGAATACATCTAAAACCTACGTTGGCTACATAGTTTTGGAACTTAGGGAATATTCCTAAAGGTCACACCCTCTACTGGAAGGTGAGCCCCCATCCTTGGGTTTGCTTGGTGTTAAATCATACTTCTAATTGAACTGACACTAGTACTAAACTAAACTAAGTTTAACTAAACATTATTTTTGATAATGGTCATCATGATCATTAATATCTGAGTAAAATAAGTATATTCATGGCTTAACTGACCTATTACATGGAAATCTAAAATTATGTAAAACACATAGGTATTGGGTGTTCATACCTTCCAACATTGAATGATCATAAAAATACGATATCAAAACATAAAATTATGGTATGGAATCATGGTTCAAAGAGCCAAAACATGAACGTTTCACCAAATGAGTGAGTATCATGAACTTGAATATAGGAATGTGTTAAACATAAGGAAATAACATGATTACAGGGCAAAATTCTTAATTTGATATTGAAACATGAAATTCATTTGAACATGACATGAGGAATTATAGTTTAAAACATGAATTAACCTAACCTTTTATGGGATCATACGTGGACATGAAATTGAGTTCAATAACTAAGGAAAGACATGAATTTAACCCCATCTTAAACATATAAACTCCATAATAAAACAATAACCCATATTTTAATCAAAGAGAAGGTTTTTAGGTTCAATGGGTGAAAGGAACCCATTGATGAATACCCACATACCTGAATTGTTAGGTTCTTGAAGATTGCTTAAATTTGGGTGCTTGGATTCTTCAAAGAAGAAGCTTGGGTTCTAGTTATTTGGAAGGAGGAGGGTTTTATTAGAGAAACTTTAAGAGAAAGGAGCGAATATGCTCCTTATAATTCCCCCCAATCGTGTTATGGATGATTTAGGTTGAGGAAAAATACACCATTGCCCCTTTATTTTCATTAATGAAAAAGTTGGATGAGATATATTGATGCGCTGCGACCCATGCTCGGGTGGAGGAGCCCTCGCACCATAAATCTTAGTCTGGTTGACCCACCCTTGCACTACAACCCCCTCACCTGTGGATCCACCCTTACATCGCAACCCTATCGCGAGGGATCTCAGCCTCCACTATGAAAACACACCATGAATCCTCTCTAAAAATCTCAAAACTTCCCCAAGACATACCTTTAATCTCTCTAACCATGAATAAACTTAAAAGACAACATCCCAGGGTTGGGAAGGCCAAAAATAAAATCCATAAAGTTTTGGGGTCTTGTAAATGACTAAGTCCTCGACACTTTGTGAACATTTCAAGCATTAGACCCTTTAAGCATGCAACTACCACTGAACCGAGATTAGAATCTTATGGGTTATTACACTTGGAGTGTGTCTTATAGAATTCAAAGATGGTGGTGTGTTGGTACAGGAAGTGGTTTGGTCGTTTCTTGGTATGGAAATCAAGGAGAAGAAAATGCTAGATTTTGTCCTAATAAAAATCAAGAGTGATGTTGATATGCAAAAGGTGATGGTTTGCGTGAGAGGGTATTGGCTGAGGCGCATAAATCATGCTATGTTGTTCATCTTAGTTTGACTAAGATGTATCATGATCTCAAGGAGGTGTATTTGTGGAATGGTATGAAGAGGTATATGGCTAACTTTGTAGCCAAGTACATAGTGTGAAAATAAGTCAAAGTTGAGTACATGAGGCTTAGTGGGTTGTATCAAGAAATTGAGTTACCCGAATGGAAATTAAAGGTGATCAACATGGATTTCATTACTAGTCTTCATCTATCTCAAAATTAATTTGATTTGATTTGGGTCATCATGGATAGGATGACAAAGTCCACTCACTTTTTTACAGTGAGGACTAACTTTTTTGTAGAGGATTATGCAAAGTTGTATCTTCATGAGATAGTAAAGTTGCATGGGGTACCTATTTAAATTATCTCTGATCATGGTACACAGTTTTCATCTCATTTTAGCGGGTTTTTTAGAAGGTATTGGGTACTAAGGTGAGTCTGAGTATTGCCTTTCATCTACAGCTGGATGGGCAAGCAAAAAGAAATATTCATACATTAAAGGATATACTTCAGGCATGTGTAATTAACTATGGTGGTAATTGGGTTGAGCATCTACCTCTTGTAGAGTTTGCTTATAATAATAGTTACCATTCTAGTTTTGGAATAGCCCCATTTGAGGCATTGTATAGTAGGAGGTGTATATTTCTTATTAGATGGTTTGAGATTGGTGAGGCAGATATGCTTGGTCTGAATTTGGTTTATCAGGCTATGGAAAAGGTGAAGGTGATTCGGGATAGGCTTAGGGCTACCCAAAGTCACTAAAAGTCCTATATGGATGTAAGGCGTAGAGACTTGGAGTTTGAGGTTGAGGATACGATGTTCTTAAAGGTGTCTCCCAAGAAGGGGGTAATGCGATTTAGTAAAAAGAGGAAGCTCAGTCCCAGGTTTATTGGTCCTTATGGAATTTTATAGAGGGTTGGTAATGTGTACTATGAATTGGAGTTTCCTTTTAGTTTGAGCTCCATTCATCTGTTATTTCATGTATCTATGTTAAGGAAGTGTCTTTGTGATCCTTCTTCAGTGGTTTCTTTGAGGGCTTGGGTATCTTGGATTCTCTATCTTATGGAGAGGTCTAGTCGATATCTTGGATAGGTAGGTTTATCAGTTACGGACCAAGGATGTGGCCTCGGTTAAGGTTATAAGGCAGAATCACAAGGTGGAAGAGGCTACATGGGAAGCCGAGGAGGACATAAAGTCTAAATATCTGCATCTGTTTTTGGCTCTTGGGATTCATGCAAAAGGTTTGTTTTCTTCAACATAATTTTTTTTCAAACTTTGTTAAAGGAAATATTAATATCATTGCATCTTTATTTTCTAACTTGGTTAAGGATTGGATTGATATTTGATAAAGCAAATGACTATAAAATTTCTTTGTATCTTTGTTAAGGGTAAGGGTAGAGGCATCTAAGGGGTATAAATTGAGATTTTACCTACATTTTCCATCATTTGGGGATGAATGTTCCTAGTATGGAAGACTGAAACACCCTGGTTTTGGGACCTTTAGAAAATTTCTTGGATTTTTGGGTTTGGGACAACATACAACTGGTAGGTACAAGTCATATAATAGGGCGAGTGGTATACCTTAGTTGTATGCTGACCAGTGTTAGTTGGTGGGCTTGATTGGGTTTTGGAATGGGTACGATTTGGGTTGGTATGAGTCGTATGATTGGATATGGGTCGGTTGGTTTGGTTTTTTCCTTTACTTAATCATAGACTTGGTAGACTAACTTGGATCTGTGTACCAGTGGCTCACTATGAGCCATAAGACAGGGTACAAGTTGTACCATAGACTTATATGGTGGATAGTGTTCAAACCTCTTATGATTCTATTCTTCCAGGGGTACAGGTCGTATGCTTTGGGTACGACTTATCTCGGATAAGTCATACCTTGGATAGTATTGGGTCCAAGGAGGAGTCCTAGGGTACGAGTGGTGGGTACCACTCATATTGAAGGGTACAACTGGTATGGTTAGTCATATCCCCTGATGGGAATTTTATGCAGTTCAAGTGAGGGCAATGTAGATATTTCCCCACTTAACCTAATAAGGCCCCATGAGTTTTAACACACTTGGGAGGGTATTTTCCCTATTATTCTATTCATTAAAACTTAGAAAACACTCTCTAATCCTCGTTAAAGTTCTTGGGCAAAGGAAGCTAGGGTATCATCTTAAGGATTAATTTGGGGCTTTTGTTGGTGATTTCTCTCCATTATCTACTAAATTTAAGGCATATTCTCTTTCCTCATTTTTAGTTCCAACTAAAGGTATGGTTTCGTACAATGTTATTATGGCATGATTTTTTGTATGATTTTTTGGTTTATAAATAAATATTAGGGGTTTTGGTTATAATGAATTGGTTATAGTTTTCCCATGTTTTAATTATGTATGTGTATATTTTAATAGTGGTTTCAATACTTGGTTACATGGGAATGCTTAATTGGTATTTGATTTTGGTTTTGGAAAAGCTATACCCCCAATATGTTTGATAAAATGCCTATGAGAATGCTTTTACTATGTGTTGAACTTTTTAATAAACCTATTGCATGGTGTGGTTTTGTAATGGAACCCTAAATGGTATAAATAGTTTAAATAGTTTGGTGGTTATGGTTAGGGTTAATTGAACTCCTTGTGGGGTATAATAAAATCCCCCGAGTAAACATGTTAATGAACAACTTGCAAGGTATATGGGACTTCCGCAAGCAAACATAATAATATGGAACACTTGTGGGCTACATGGGAATCCACCAAGTTAACTTGGTAAATGGGTACACGGGAATCCCTTAACCTCTTAAGGTTCTTGCAAGTAATAGTCGGTATGACAATACCACTATTAATAACTTGGTTAATAATAAATGGAATAATGAATTGGTTGGTTGGAAATGGTTTTAATTAGGCAACAATTGAGGGGTATGATAGCTAACCGTGAAGGTAGGAGTTCAAGAACGAGCACTGAAAACTAATGTTTGACGACATGAGGGGTTGGTCATAGCGACCATATATTATACTATGAGGTATACGGGAATCCTCTAAGTAAACTAAACATATATATCATGGAGGGTAAGGGTACTTAGCAATCCCCTACTCTTATGGTATCTCCGATTCATGCGGCTACACACATCGGGGCCTGTTCAGGGGGTTAGACTGGACCTATATAGTCTCTGGGTGGTTAAGGATGGTTAAGCTACATATACCCAAGTTAATCATTTTAAATGCATGCTAAAACCGATCCCCTTTCCCAGCATAGATATATATAGATATATGATTTGTATGTATATGGTTGGTTTACTTTGTTTTACTAGATGGCATTATTTTATCCTTATCCTGATTTTATGCTAGATTTCATCCGCTAACCCGTCTTCAAGCGGCTATATCTTCACGCGATGCAGGAATAAGTCATTCTACTCCTCTTGCATAGTGATCGGATTTCAGGATCAACTTTTGGATTAAAGTAGTGAGCTTTCATATTTTCAAAAGTCTCCATTTCATGTTATGGGAATTTTTGTACACTTTGATTTATCTATAGATGTTGGTTTCGACTATGGTTGGGAGCATGTCCTAATTGGGTATTGGTTTTTTTTGTTAGAGGCTTTTATGAAACTTTTATGGGTTGGCATGGGTGGGATCGGTATTGGTGCCAGCCTTAGTATTGGCATTATTATTTGGGTTGATACAGTTGGACAAAATTTCTTATTGTTCCATTCTTTTATGTTATGTTATGGAAATTGGTTTGGTTATTGTTTTTGGTATTGGTTTACGGTTTGGTTATAGCTATCGGTTGGTTTATGAAGGTTAGACTCGTTTGGGTTGGTATTAGTTATAGACCTATCCCAGAGTCTGTATTTTGATAGTTAAATGCTATCTTATTATATGTTCAAAATTTATCCGACTTGGGGAATATGTTAGACATTGGGTTGGGTATTGGGGATGGTCCTCGATCCTAGTTGAACTTGGGATGCCTACTATGACAAGGCCCCTGGTTGGGTTGGGTTATCCAATTTGGCAGTTGGTAGTTGTTGGGCCACCCAGGCAGTTTGTGATCATAGTTAGTGTTATGCTATACCAGCCAGACTTTATGAAAAGGCATCTGATAATATGATTACAGGTTTTGATTCTATTACTAGGCCTCTTCCCATGCCCATTCATATATCTACCTCACTAGGTGATTCTTTAGTGGTGGATCAGGTGTACTGATCTTTTGTTGTGACCTTTTTTAGGCATTAGACTTTGGTATACTTGCTTGTGCTAGATATGGTTAATTTTGATACTATTTTGGGTATGGATTGGTTGTCTCTTTATCATGCTATTTTATATTATTTTTTTATTACTGTGAATTTAGCTTTGTCGGGTGTGCCAAGGATAGCTTGAAAGGGTGCACTTTATTTGGGTCCTAAGAGGATTATATCTTATGTTCAGGATGTTAAATTGATTAAGGGGGGATGTTTATCTTACTTGGCTTATATTCATGACACCAGCATTGTTTCGATTCTTTTCTTGGATTCGGTTGTGTTGTCTATGAATTTATGGATGTGTTTCCTATGGACTTGGTTGGTATGTCTCCGAATTGAGATATTGTTTTCACAATTGATGTTAAGCCGGGCACAAAGACCATATTTATTCCTCCTTATAGGATGGCCTCAACAGAGTTAAGGAACTGAAGGATCAGTTGCAGAAGTTGATGGATAAGGGATTTATTCGACTTAGTGTTTCACCTAGGGGTGCACCTGCCTTATTTGTGATGAAAAGGACGGGTCATGTATTGATTATTGGTAGTTGAATAAGGTCAAGGTTAAGAATAAGTTTCCTCTTCCTCGCATTGAAGATTTTCTTGATCACTTTCGGGAGTTGCGGTGTATTTGGAGATTGATTTGAGGTCCGATTATCACCAGTTTTGGATTAGAGCTTTGGATAATTCGAAGATAGCTTTTTGAACTTGATATGGTCATTATGAGTTCTTAGTCATGTCCTTTGGGTTGGACTAATGCCCCTGTTGCATTTATGGAGTTAATGAACCAAGTGTTTTGACCATATCTTGACTCCTTTGTATTGTATTAATTGATGATATGTTTGTTTATTCCAGAAGTATGGTTGAGCATGGGGAGCATTTACGAGTTATGCTTCAGAGATTGAGGGATAAGAAGTTGCACATCAAGTTCTCTGAGTGCGAGTTTTGGTTGGAGTCAATTTTTTGGGGTCATGTGGTGACTAAGAAAGGTATTATAGTTGATCGAAGCAAGATTGCAGTGGTTCATCACTTGGCTAGACCTACTTTGCCCATTAAGATTCAAAGTTTTGTTAGCTTAGCAAGCTATTATCAGCATTTTGTTGAGGTTTTCTCTTCTATTACAGCTTTGTTGACCATGTTGACCCAGAAAAAAATATCTTTTCAATGGTCTAATGCTTGTGAGGAAAGCTTTCAAAATCTCAAGGATATGTGGACTTCACCTCTTATATTGACTTTGGCCAGGGAGGGCATGGGTTTTACTATCTTTTTCGATGCTTCAGGTGTTGGGTTAGGTACTATTTTGATGGAGAAGGTCAAGGTGATTTCTTATGCATCTTGTCAGTTGAAACCTCATGAGAGGAATTATCCTACCAATGATTTGGAGTTGTGTGCAGTTGTGTTGGCCTTAAAGTTATAGAGGCACTACTTGTGTGGAGTCCGTTGTGAAATCTTCTCAGATCATCATAGTCTTTAGTACTTATTTACCCAGCAAGATCTTAATATGAGGCAACGTCATTGGCTTGAGTTCTTAAAGATTATGGCTTGGCCATTCATTATTATCCGGACAAGGCTAATGTGGTTGTGGATGACTTGAGCCAGAAGTCGACTAGCATGGGTAGCGTGGCATATCTTTTGACCAAGGAGAAGTCTTTGGCCTAGAGGTTTAGTCTTTAGCTAACCAGATGGTTAGGCTTGATATTTAGATACAGGGGCATGTTTTGGCATTGTGGAGGGTAGATATTCTTTGATGGACCAGATTCGAGTGCATTAATTTAATAATGTTGGATTGAGTTCAATTTAAGATAAGGTATTGAGTGGGGAGTCTAAGGAAGCCTCACTTGATTCAGATGGAGTTTTGCAAATTGGAGGCTGAGTTTGAGTACCGAAAGTAGGTGACTGGACTAGGTTGATCTTTGAGGAGGCTCATTGTTCCAGATATTCCATCCAACCATGTGTGACTAAGATGTATCATGATTTGAGACAGCACTACTGGTGGGGTGGTATGAGGCGAGATATAGAAAATTTTGTTGTTCGTTGCCTATGTTTTATATAGGTTAAGACTGAGTATATGAGACCTGGTGGTTTTCTTCAGAAGTTACTTATTCTCGAGTGGAAGTGGAAACAAATCACCATGGATGTTGTGACTGGTTTGCCTCGTACATCTTATTGTTATGACAGTGTTTGGGTCATTGTGGATCGATTGACCAAGTCAGTTCATTTTATTTCGGTTTAGGTCTCATTCAGTGCTGAGAGGTTCCCTCATATCTGCATTCATGAGATTGTATCTATATGGTGTGCCGGTGTCCATTCTTTCAGATCAAGGTTCTTTGTTTACTTCTCACTTTTGGAACACTATTCAGGATGAGTTGGGTACTCGAGTGGATCTCAGTACGGCATTTTACCCCAAACTGATGGCAAGTCAGAGCGGACTATTCAGGTTTTGGAGGATATGCTTCGCGTATGCGTGATGGATTTTGGTGGCTAGTGGGAGCAACATTTTTCTTTAGCAGAGTTTCCATATAATAATAGCTACCATTCTAGTAATGATATGGATCCGTTTGAGGCATTGTATATTAGGCGTGTTGTACCTTAGTGGGTTGGTTTGATGTTTCGGAGGTAAGATCTCGAGGTACAGACTTGCTTCGTGAGTCTTTAGATAAAGTATGGGTCATTCACGATAGACTTAGAGTGACTCAGAGTAGGCAGAAGTATTATCCTGATCGTAGACTTTACGCGTTGAGATTTGGTATTGGTGATTATGTTTTTCTTTGAGTTTCACCCATAAAGGGTGTGATGAGGTTTGGGAAGAGGGTCAAGCTTAGACTCAAGCATATTGGTTCATTTAAGATTCTTCGAACAGTTGGTGATGTGGATTATGAGTTGGATTATCCCCGTGATCTATCAGTTGTTCATCTAGTTTTTCATTACATCCCGAATGAGTCTCATATTATTTGTTGGAAGTCAGTTCAATTAGATGAGTAGTTGTCATTTGTTGAGGAGCCGGTCTCTATTTTGGCTAAGGGATGTCAGGAGGTTGAGCTCTAAAGTGATCCTTGTGGTTAAGGTCCAGTGGCGACATCGACCTATAAATGAGGCTACTAAGGAGGTCGAGTCTGATATGCGTAGTTCTTATTCTTGGCTCTTCAGTGATTCAGGTATTTCTTTGCCTTAGTTCGAGGACGAACTAGATTTTTAGTGGGGGAGGATGTAACAACCTAAAAATTTGATGAACTATGTAAAATTTGTGATTTTGTGTGATTTGACTATTTTACCCCTCCCTGTAGTTGCATTATGGTATTTCTGGGGTGTGGGAGTGATTGGCATGGTTCTCGATGTATTTTAGTACCATTTATGCGATATTGTTGTTTTTGATGGCTTTGAGAGCCTTATTTTGGATTTATGTGGATATCTTTGGATCCGTGGGATGGATGGCTGAACGGACTATGACAGAAGCTCAGGAATATTGATTTTAGGCTAGGTAGAGCTTTGGTTCGGGTCTCGGTGTACCCAAGCTCATTTTGACCTATTGATCGGAAAGTTGAAAAATTAGAAATATGTGTATGGGACCCACATTTGGTCGAAACGACCTCGAATGAAAAATTTGACTTCTCCAGCAAATTCAAAATGTTGATGTAAGGGTGGTAACATGTTTGGTGTAATTATACGTCTTTTAAATCTCATTTTAACCCTCGGTTTGGAAAATTACGATTTCGAGTTTTGGGGGCAACTTTTTGAAAATGATGTTTTTTCGAAAATCCTCCTTTGTCAATGCATCTGAAACATCGAATGTACTGTGGTTTCATAGTTCGTTTTCATATATATGACTTCGAACGAATCTCGGGCACCTGTCGAAGTTTCAGTTGGACTTTAAAAAAATTTCTGTTGTAGTAGAAAAATCTGTTATATAAGCAGATTTTTCTGCTATTTGGCCCATATTTCATCATGCCTCTTGAGAGTTAAGCCCTAAAATAGTGTGGGATCTTAAAAGTGAAGTTTGTGGGAGCTTGGATAGCTAGATTAACATCCACTTCTTGATTCTATTACGGATTTCAAGTAAGAATTCACTCTATTCTTAGTAATTTTTTTATTAATTTCTCAAAATTCTAAAAATCTTAGGGCTTGATTTTAAATCCCAATTTCACTCTTTTTCACTTGAATAGTATTTTTATCTTATAATTACTATTTTTTCATCAATTTAACTATCAAAAGAACTCTGATTCTTGATTTTAACCCGAATTTCAAAGATTTTACCCAGTAAAGCTTTAAAATAATTTTTCTTTAATTTAAACCTCATTTTTTACTCGATTTGACTTGAGTTTTCAGTTGTAGATTTCTAAAAATATGGGAAACACGATTTTGTTGTAGAGTTACGATTTTGCTCTTCTTTTTTGAAAGCTCAGTTTGGGGGTTCATTTTGACCCCAAATCAAAAGTAGTCAATATGGGTGTAGTTCATTTTATTTTGACTTGTAGATGGCATATTTGATGTTTTTAGTGGAGTTTGGGATTATTCGTGAAAATTAAGGCCGTGGGTTCAAAGTGTAGTGGACCGATTTTGTCATTCTAGGTAGGTTATGGCTTAACTTTTTCAGACTGGGATGGGTAGTAAATGATCGTACAAAATACACATTAAGGATGGAAACTAATCATAAAAAATGGCTATATATATTTTGTGCCTGTGTGGGGGCCCATATATGATGTAATTGTCGAAATTGAGATATTATGTGATGTGTGTGACTGTGTGTGACTGTGTGGAGTCTTATATGAGGTTGATAGCCCTGAATACATGTGAATAACTATATTGTATTATTGTAATACCTAAAATGGTACCATTGGTGTATTGTGATATATTCATACTTATTGGTATATGAGACATTGGAAATTCATGGATGAAACAAAAGTAATGAGTGGATATTGGCTCACGTGGTTGTTGAATTGTAACGTTGTGGTTGGTTGTGAAAATACATCATGTGAATTTGTTGTTGAAATACATCATGTGGATTGGTTGTTGAAACACTCATTTTGAATTGTTGTAAACATTACATCGTCATTCTCATGTCATCATAAAAATCATTTCACTTGTTTGTTTTATTGTTTTACATATACTTGTTGTCCTATATATGTACTTGATTTGTGTCTTATGTTATATATGTTCGTTGAAAATATTGGAAATACTGGAATACTAGATATTAGTATCGGATATTAGATTTATGGACCATCTATGAAGGATCATATTAGAGAAGAGTTGTGGATATTGGTAATCTTAAGGCTGTGAGCCAAACTTAAGGTTGTGTGCAAACTTGAGGATGTGTACCAAACTTAAGGTTGTGTGCAAAGTTGAGGTTGTGTGCCAAACTTAAGACTGTGTGCCAAACTCAAGGTTGGGTGCCAAACTCAAGGTTGGGTGCCAATCTCATGCATCATCATCATCATCATATAAATTGCACCCATTTTATTGTGTTTATGTTTTGTTTAAATTGCCATATTGACTTGTCATCTACCTATTTGTTCTATATCTTGACTTGTTAATGTCTAATTATTCTATCTTTCTTTAACTATACTTAATTAACTTGATTATACTTGACATTTATTTGTCCTACTTGTATGTCATATTCTGTGTATTTGTATCCCTATATGGTGTGTTGTGTATTATATGCAGATATTGTAGAACTGTTAGTGCAATCCATGTGGGCTACCGTTGTGGGACATTTTCTGATTGCAGGTGACATGCCCTTAGTGTATATTTTGTATACTTTATTTACTACTTTACTTGGTCGGCCTTTGATACCTACTAAGTTCAAGTGGACCATACTCACGCCTACTGCGCCCTCTGGGTACAAGTCCTAGCTCAAGTGCATCTCAGATTGATTGATTTCGAGTGCCTTAAAATTTCTCAAGGTAGCGGTTGGACTTTCAAACGTTCGGAATTCAACCCTATCTTTCTGTATTAGTTATGTCTTTATTAGTTCTTGGAGATAGATATTTTCTTTTCTGGTTTTTTTTCTGATGTATTTGACTTCGGCATTGTATTAGTAGTTCTTATACTGTTGGCACTAGGTTTTGGGAGTTATAGTTGTATATGTTGATTTTATTCTTTTCGTTTTTATTATATCTATGTGGTTCAGCTTTATTCTAGAAGCCTTACCTTGGGGGCATTTCTGTCTTTTCACTGTGTATATCAGTTTGGGTGAGAGGCTTATTTGTCAAGGTTTGTTGCGACAAGTATCACCATAACCCTTTTATTGGATTATGACAGGGCACCTCTTTCCTCTTCAGCACTATTATCGACATAAAAGGCTGAGAAACTTCAAGGCGATTTAGAAGGTCAAATAATCCTTTTATCTAATAAATCGTTAATTTCTTTTTTACAAAATTCCATTAATTCATGGTTCATTTGAATGGGTTTTTCTTTGGTTGGAATAACCCTTTCGTCAAATCTCTCAATATAATGCAATTCAACAATATGCATTTTTCTTTCTCAAAAGGCATTAGGAAAATCTGAGCAAACTTCCTGCTCTATGACTTTTTGTAATTTTTGCTTCTACTTCCGAAATTTTTAAAGAGGATTCAATTCTTTTATTTTTTATTTTATTTTTTAAATAATTTATTAGTTGTAAAATTAAATAGATTTTAAAGAGCATTTTATTTTTTATAAAGTTGCTTTCTTTGTTTGATATACTGTTTAGATAAGGAAAAATAATCTTTTTTGTAAATAGTTGAGTGGATGTCATCTAACTCAGCAGTATAAGATTTTATTTGAGTTATAAATGGAACAACTACATTATCTCTTCATTTATATCTTTGGTTATTCCAAAATCATTTATAAAATAAATTTCATCATTAAAGATATGTACAGTGTAGTTTATAATTTATTTTTAATCTTTCTCCTTTCTCCTGTTGCAGAGAATAATTTTATTGTACTTTTTTTCAAGATACTTAGTGGGAATTATTCCCTCAATGATGCAGCTTTGATAGGCTCCTGTATCTAATAATGCAATTTTGTGAATTGTGTACTTTTTATTTATAACTAATGTAATGGGTATATGGTAACTTTGGACCTTAGCTTTTGTAATTTTATAAATTTTGATTTGTTTTCTTGAGATTTAATATCTTTATTGTTCCCTTCTATTTTTGAAGTTTCTCCAAGCTCTAATTGTCATGATTTTGATTCTTGATTAGATTTTAAATTATTAGTATTAGCAAGTGATCCATCTCTAAATCCCTCCTTAACTTTCTTAGCTTCCCTTCTTAAGTGTAGCAACCATGTTTGAACATCTTGTATTGTTGTCTCTAATTTTTGTTCTTTAATTTATTTAACATACCTTTCACGTTGGAGGGTTCAATTATTTCTTTATCAAACTGTTGATTAAGAATAATATTTTTTATGGCTATTAAATAGTTTTTCTTAAGGGTTAGATCTTCTAAATGATTGATTATATCAAATAAGACCTCTTTTTCCTTGTTACTATTGGTAATAACATTTATAGAATTACTATTGTAAGTTTAAAGTGCGTCAGTGCATTTACAATGGTTAGTTACTTTATCATTGTCTGAAATATATAAGTTATTGAGCTGGTCTCTATCACTAAGATTTCCTTTTGAAGAAGAAATATTTTCATTTTCTTCATAGTTCCAACACGTATTTTTTTTATTATTATTATTAGTGAATTTTTATTCAAATTGTAAACTTTCGTTAATTTTTTCTAAAATATTATCTGTAACTTCAAACTTCTTTTCAAATTTAGAAAATTTATCTTTTGAAAATTCTGGTAATTTATATATTGGATGAGTTTCTAACTTTTTATTATGATAAGAAAAACTTGATTATCTGTAAAAGTTGATTTATTTTCGACTTCGTGAATCTTTTTAGAAATTATATTTAGTAGTTGATTTGTATAATTATTTGTTGGAGTATTCTATTTATATCCTTATTTTGAGGATGACCATTAGGATCTACTATATCTAATTTAAAAGGCGAAGATATAACAACTTTACCATCTACAGGTAGGCTAATTTCTTCTAATGGAGGAATTATAGATTCTACTATTTTATCACTAGTATTGCATTTATTAACAATCATATTTAATGATTCTTTTTGATCGCCTAATTTTCCTGCAATTTTGAACCATTTAAAAAATTCAATATTACATCTTAATCTTTTTATATCATTGCACCATTTTTCTCTAAAAGAATATCTTTCTTTTAATGAATATATTTTCTTATACCATTGCCTTTTTATAGAATTTTCTGAGCTAGTCCATAATTCATCTAAATATTCAAAGTCAGGTTCAAATATTTGATCTGACCTAATCATGCGTAGAAATATTTTACTCCTAGCATTTCACTAGCAGTGGGACTAATTGATTTTTTAGTTTTTGAATTTCTAGATTCATACTCTACTTTAGGAATTATTTTTTAGAAATCTACTCCTTTTAATTGTCTTTCTATATCTTCTAATGTTACTTCCCTTTCTTAAACAGACTTGGAGACTGAGGTCTAGAAAAGTACATTCTTCAACTTGAAGAGGCTTGATTAAAGGATTGGGATGTCAAAAATTTTGAATCTATAGATTCATCGAGATATTCATTACCTGTTCAATATTTGAATTTTCTTCTTCAATTTTTGGCACCGTTATGGAGTCAAAATACCAGTTATCTTTTATTAATAAATCATCCCATTTTATCATTTTTGTGACAAACTTTTTATTACGATTATGATTAGCTAGCATGGTTACTCCTTTATTACTTACTATTTTAACCTTAGAGGCTAAGGTAGTTTACATTAATCTATAATAAACTCTATATATTATTGTTATTTCTCTAGTATTTACCTTACTATTCATGTTTTTTGTTTTAACATTGATAAATTAACGTATTCATAACATTTTGACTTTGGATAACAATTAAATTATATCGAGCCATTAACGAGGTTATTTTGTAATATTGCTAATAACGAATTATCAAAGTTTAATAAGCCATTATCTCTTAAGAGGAGACATATAGGCACATCTAAGACTAATCTATATAATGGTTTAACTACTACTTGAACAAGACCTAGGTGAAGAAACTTATAATTTTTTCTATATCTGTTAATATTTTCAGCTACTAATAATTTAATAGTCTCAATATTTTTATTAATGGCTACAGTTGATTCCAATGTTTTAATATTATAATTTTTTTAGAAAATCAAAGTGTCCAGTTTTATAGACTCTATTAAAACTTTCTTTTGAAATATTTCAATTTTGTAAATCACATTCTATTTTAGCTATTTTGCTAGAGGTAGCAGAAATATTAACACAATATATTACATTTTGGTTGGTTAGAGTATTCTTTAGGATTTTGCAAATAAGAGATAAAATATTATACTAGAACCAATATCTACTTTAGATGTTACTCCTTAATAATAATTTCGTTGTAGTAATTACTTATTTTTCTTCTTCTAGCATTTTTTTATTTTATTCCTATAGGCTTGGCGACGGGGACACCCACCGGGTCCAACTCTATTTTTCACCGCATACTCAGAGCTAATCCAATGAAAAATTTAGGTTTTTCAACGTCTAAACCACTATTAAAAGGCTACCCAACTTAAGAAATAGAACTAAGAACATGGAGGAAGAACAACAATAACTACTAACCAGAGAAATGATTATTCCAAGAGTAACACTAGTTTTGACCGGCTCTAGGACAGCATAATGCTCTAACCGTACCTGCTCGTACTCATATCCTCTCCCGGAAAACTTGACTTTGATACCATTTGGAGGACGGATCGAGAAAACAGGAGTAATATATCAATTTAAAGTTGTTTATAAAGTACTTTAAACTTTGAAAATAACTTTTAAACAACAAAGTAAGAATAAAGTAAAAGCAAAAGAAAATAAAGGAAGATAGTAGAGAAACTCAGAGATTTATACTTACAAAAGTCTTTTTATTGATTAGGGAAATGAACAGAACTTACAAAGGAAGGATGGGAAATATGAAAAATGGTAGAGAGTTTTTCTGAATTTGGAAATTTCAGATTGCACTCTACTGTTACAAGTTGAAAACCTTAAATATGCCTTAAACTAATATCTAACATACACTATATATTTTACATCTGTATTAATACATACAATTATATTTGTCTATGCACTAATACATGCTATTTATTTTACACCTTGAAGTAGCTGATGACTATATATCTACTTCGCAAATGTCTTTGAATAACTGATTTATGAAACCTTTTCATCATGTTCCTTTGATGATTTTAAGGAAATATTCCTTTTGATTATTTTGAAAGACTTTGGCCTTTTCTTCCATGAGGATTTGTGTCATTTGTCTTCTAGTGTGTATATTTTTTTGTGCTGTCAATAGAGTCCACCATGTTTTCACTATTTTTGTAACTTTATTTTTTATGTCTTGAATATGTGCTTCTTTGTCTTGCATTTACATAATTTTTTGGGTAGATGTTGTGGGGATCATCTTTTGTTGGCCTTTTAGTTGTACAAGAAGTACCGGCTCTTTTCCCCTTTTGATGAAGAGATGTACTTGTTGTTACCTAATGATTCTTCATGTCTTTATTGCTGGCACAGTATATATTAACTTCATTATCTGCTTTGAAAGGCGAGATTTTTTCCGTGAGGAAGAACATGATGTAGATTTATCTGATGATGTTTATCCTTTAATATTTAACCTTTAGAATAGACTAATAACATATGAAAACTATTTATTATTTTTTCATCGTGTAGAGATATTTTACTCTACCTGAAACTTTTCAAAATTGCATTTTTCATCTGCTTAATTCATACTGAATTTATAAATGCAAAACTAAATATTCATTAAATCTTTTTATTGCAAAATACAATAAAGGATAAAATAGGTTTTTGGTATAATAATACAATTTTATATATTAGAAAACTAAAAAGTTTAGTTATCTATTCAAAAGTTACTGCTAGAATTAACGAAATCTCATAATATTAGTTAATATTTATCTATAGTTTCAAAAAGGTTTTGTAACACTGTTATTTCAAATCTTCGTATTTTTATTAAGTTTCCTAATTTGGCAAAGTTATCGTTTGGAATTAATTTTTAATTTTACTTGTAAAACATGTTTCTTGGTTGAAATATCTTTATTGATAAAAACTTGTTTGAATAGTAGTAACTAGTGATGGATTCTTTTGCAGAGATGAAAATTCTTCCAATATTGAATATCTTTTCATATTCATGTTGAAATGAGGGTCTCAACAATTTTATTTTTATTATTTTGGGTCTCATTATTTCTATGTAGAAATTCTCTAGTCAAGAAATCTGGGAGCGAATTGTTTTGTCCCTTTATAAATTCTATTTGAAAAATCAAAACTAGATAATAAAGTATGTCATCTGACAAATATCTGTTTAGAAATTAAACTTACATCTTTTTGTAAAACATCTTTGACTGCTTTGCAGTCTACTCTTAGTAAATAATTCTTTGTTTATTAAATTATCTTGAAATTTAGTAATACATAGTACTATAAACAATTTTTTTTTTTAATAGTACTATAATTCTTTTGATTATCATTCAATATTCCTGAAGTGAACCTCACTAATTGTTCAGTGGACGCTATGGAAACTCTCTGTTTGAGAACGCCTCCATATCCAATGTCTAAGGCATCAGTCTTACAATCATATGAGCCTATGGATGTGGTATTCCTAGACATGGGAGTTTTTGAACTTTAGATTTAATTTTTTAAACTGTATTAGTGTGCTTTATTCCCCAAGGCACTAGATTTTTCTTAAAACTCAGATAAAGAGGCTTACAAACCTGTCAAATATTAAGATAAAATCTACAACATAGTTTAGATTTTCTAAAAATCTTTGAAGCTGAGTTTTATCAGTTAATTCATCTAAAAACTTAGAGGATAACTCTATAGCTCTACAAATGAGTTTATAGGTTCCTTGTTATAAATCATAACCGGAAAATCTAATAGAGGTTTGGAATAATTTAATCTTTTTAGCACTAACTACTAATTCATTTTGTTTAACAACCTTTAAATGGTTTGAAGATGTTTAAAGTGTTGGTCAATATCTTCTGAACATATTAAAACATCATCTATATAGACTATAGAAGTATGGCTATATTGATTGAATACATTATTCATAATATTCTAAAATTCAGATGGAGCCTTTTTTAATCTTACAGTATTTCATGGTTCATTTGAATGGGTCTTGCTTTGGTTGGAATAAGCCTTTTGTGAAATCCCTCAATATATGATAATTAAACAATATGCCTTTTTCTTTCACAAAAGGCATTAGGAAAACTTGAGCAACCTTCCTGCTCTATGACTTCTTGTAGACTTTTATTTTTTGCTTCTACTTTTGGGGTTTTTAAAGAGGATTCATTTTTTTTACTTTCTATATGTCTTTTAAATAATTTATTTGTTGTTAAATTAATTTGATTTTAAAAATCATTTTATTTTTTATAAAGTCTCTTTCTTCTTTTGATATACTATTTAGGTAAGGAAAAATAATTTTTTTTGCAAAATAGTGGTGTGGATGTCATCTAACTCGGTAATATAAGGTTTTATTTCAGTTATAAAAGGATGACCTAAAATTATCTTTTCTCTTATATCTTTGATTATTACAAAGTCATTTATAAAACAAACTCCATCATTATAAATGTGTGTAGTGTGTAGTTTATAATTTATTTTTAATCTTTCTCCAGTTGCAGAGAATAATTTTGTAGTACTTTGTTCAAGGTACTTTGTTGAAATTATTTCCTCAATGATGCAGTTTTGATCAGCTCTTGTATGTAATAATGCAGCTTTGTGAATTGTGTAATTTATATTTATAACTAATGTAATGAGTATATGGTAACTTTGGACCTTATATTTTGTAATTTTTATCAATTTTTTATTTGTTTTCTAGAGACTTAATATCTATAATGTTCCTTTCTATTTTTGAAGTTTCTCCAAGCTCTAATAGACATGATTTTGGTCCCTGATTAGATGTTACATTATTGGTATTAGCAAGTGATACATTTTTAAATCCCTGCTTAACTTTCTTAGCTTCCCTTTTTAAGTGTAGCAACTTTGTTTGAACATCTTATATCGTTGTCTTTCATTTTTGTTCTTTAAATTTATTTAACATATCTGTTAGAGGGTTCAATTATTTCTTTATCAAACTGTTGATTAAGAACAATATCTTTTAAGACTATTAAATATTTTTTCTTAAGGGTTTAATCTTCTAAATTATTGATTGTATTAAATAATTCCTATTTTTTCTTGTTACTATTGGTAAAACATTTATAGAATGATTATTGTAAGTGTAAAGTGCACCAGTGCATTTATAATGGTTAGTTACTTTAACACTATTTGAACTATATAAGTTATTGAGCTGGTCACTAGCACTAATATTTCCTTTTGAAGAAGAATTATTTTCACTTTCTTCATAGTTCTAACACGTATTATTTTTTTTTATCAATAGTGAATTTTGATTCAAAGTTTAACCTTTCACTAATTTATTCTAAAATATTATCTATAACTTCAAACTTCTCTTCAAATTTAAGAAATTAATCTTTTGAAAATTCATGGTAATTTAAATATATGATGAGTTTCTAACTTTTTATCATGATATGAAGAACTTTATTTATCCTTAAAAGTTGATTTATTTTCGGCTTCGAGAATCTGTTTAGAAACTATTTGTAGTCGTTGATTTGTATAATTATTTTGTTGAAGTATTATTTTTATATTCTTATTTTTAGGATGACCTTTAGTATCTACTATATCTAATTTAAAAGTTTAAGCTGTAACAACTATACCATCTACTGGTAGGCTAATTTTTTCTAAAAGAGGAAGTATAGATTCTACTACTTTATCACTAGTATACCATTTATTAACAATCATATTTAATGATTCCTTTTGATCGTCTAATTTTCATGTAATTTTGAACCATTTAAAAAATTCAAGATTCGTTATTAGCAGTATTACAAAATAACTTTATTTTTGGCCCGGTATACTTTAATTGTTACCCTAATTTTTCTATAGATATTAAAGATCAAAATTTTATGGATGCATTAACTTTAAACTTTAAAACAAAAAACATGAATAGTAAGATAACTACTAGAGAAATAGCAAGATTATATAGAGTATATTATAGATTAATGAAAATGCGGCCAAAGCGTTATGTTGCCCTAGAGACGGTCGAAATTAGTGATACTCTAGGAATAATCGTTTCTCTGGTTAGTAGTTACTGTTGTTCTTTCTCTATGTTCTTAGTTTTATTTCTTATGTTGGGTAGCCGTTTAATAGCGGTTTAGACGTTCGCAATCATGAAATTTTCTGTTGGATTAGCTTTGAATATGTGGTCAAAAATATTGTCGGACCCGAAGGGTGTTTCCGTTGCCAAGCCTAAAGGAATAAAATTAAAGAATGCTAGAAGAAGAAAAATCAGTAATTACTACAAAAAAATTATTATTAAAGAGTAACATCTATAGTAGATATTGGTTCTAGGATAGTGTCTTATCTCTTATTTGCAAAAATCCTAATGAATACTCCAACCAATCATAATATAATAGATAGTGTTAATATTTCTGCCACCTCTAGTAAATAGTTAAAATCGAAAGTGATTTACAAAATTAAAATATTCCAAAAGAAAGTTTTAATAGAGTCTATAAAACTGGATACTTTGATTTTGTAAAAAATTATAATATTAAAACTTCTGACTCTACTGTTGCAATTTATAGGAATATTGGGACAATTAAATTATTAGCAGCTGAAGATATTAACATATATAGAAAAAATTATAAGCTTCTTCACATAGGTCTTATTCAATTAGTAGTTAAACCACTATATAGATTAGGTTTAGATGTTCCTATGTGTCTCCTCTTAAGATATAATACTTTTAAAAACTTTGATGCTTCGTTATTAGCAATATTACAAAGTAACCTCGCTAATGGCCCGGTATATTTTAATTATTATCCTAATTTTCTTATAGATATTAATGATCAAAATGTTATGGATACATTTACATTGAATGTTAAAACAAAAAACATGATTAGTAAGGTAAATACTAGAGAAATAGCAATAATATATAGAGTATATTATAGATTCATGAAAACTACCTTAGACCCTATGGCTAAAATAGTAAGTAATAAAGGAGCTACCATGCTTATTGAAGCTAATCATAATCATAATAATATGTTTGTCCCAAAATTTATAAAATGGTATGATGTATTAATAAAAGATAATTTACATTTCGACTCCATAACGAAGCCATAAATTGAACAAGAAAATTTAAATATTAACCAAGTAATACAATATCAAGATGGATCTATAGATTTAAAATTTCTAACATCTCAATCTTTTAATCAAGCCTCTTCAAGTAGAAGAATGTCCTTTTCTAGACAGTCCGTCTCTAAGTTTGTAGAAGAAAGGGAAGTAACATTAGAAGATATAGAAAGAAAATTAAAAGGAGTAGATTTCTCAAAAACAATTCCTATAGTAGAGTATGAATCTAAAAATTTAAAAATTAAAAAATAATTAAGTCCCACTGCTAGTGAAATTCAAGGAGTAAAAGATTCTCTATGTATGATTAGGTTAGATGAAATATTAGTACCTAACTTTGAATATTTAGATAAATTATGGAATAGCCCAGAAAATTCTATAAAAGGGCAATGGTATAAGCAAAGATATTAGTTAAAAGAAAGATAATCTTTTAGAGATAAATGGTGAAATGACATGAAAAGATTAAGATGTAATATTAAGTTTTTTAAATGGTTCAAAATAGGAGAGTTAGACAATCAAAAGGAATCATAACATATGATTGTTAATAAATGGTATACTAGTGATAACACAGTAGAATCTATAATTCCTCAGTTAGAAGAAATTAGCCAACCAGTAGATGGTAGACTTGCTATTGCTTCACCTTTTAAATTAGATATAATAGATACTAAATATGATCCTAAAAATAAAGATATTAATAAAATATATCAAAAAAATAACTATACAAATCAACTGTTACATATAGTTTCTAAACAGATCTCGAAGCCGAAAATAAATCAAATTTTACAGATAAACCAAGTTCTTTTTATCTTGATAAAAAATTAGAAACTCATCCAATATTTAAATTATTAGAATTTTCAAAAGATAAATTTCATAAATTTGAAGAGTAATTTGAAGTTACAGATGATATTTTAGAAAAAAATATTGAAAGGTTAAGAAAATCCGAATTAAAATTTATAGATGATAAGGTTATAAGAACTTTAGCGGAGAAAAATGATAATGAAATTAATGAGTTAAGTTCTAAATATTCAGTAAAAAGAATTATTATAAAAAAACTCACATTTCCGGATATTCAGTATGAAGAAAATAAATTTTTATCTCATACTTCATATTCTAGAAGAGAAATCGCTGAATGAAACATAAATAGATTAGCAGAACATCAAATATGTAATAAACTCCATAAAACGAGAATGGCTATTATGGCATATAAAATTAACAAAATGACTGATAAACAAGCATCTACTTTGATTATATCAAGATTTACAGGTACTATAAAGTATTGCTAGGATATCTACTAACTTATGCTCAATTTACATCTACTGTTGCGATCATTTATATCTACAAACTTATGCTCTTTACAATGAATCAGTATCTGTTAAAATAATCTCATAATACCTTTGGGTTTTGAGGGGATCATCTGTCTCCACATAATCCCAATTTGTATAACAAAGCTTTAATAATTTTGATACTCGAAAACCTTCATGTTTTTTATAAAGTGCTATTATAGACAGTACCTACAAAACTGTTATCTCAAATTACTTTTTATCAGGAATTTCGTATTCTTCCTTCTTTTACGGAGTGGCTGGGGAGACTGCTTGTAAGTACGTCTGCGATGGTTTTATCGCGTAACTATCTTTGGTTAAGATAAAAATATTTTTATTGACTGATGATGAGGATTTTTTTGTAAATATTTATTTAAGTGGTTGCATTTTGGGTAAACTGGTGATGAATTCTTTTAATGGTGGGGGAATGATAGGCTTTGGCAGAGATGAAAATTCTTCTAGAACTGAATAGGCTGAAATGAAGGCCTCATCCTTGGCGTTCCGGGTCTTATTATTTCCCTGTAAAAAAAATTGTTAAAATTTTGGGAGAGAATTTCTCCCTTTATAAAATTTATTAAAAGTCAATTTTTTTACATCTTTTTTATAATAGTTTTGGCTATTTTTTTTAAAGAATTTTGAAATTTAGTAACTCATACTATCATAAAAAAAAAAATTAATAGTAAATTAGTTTTTTCTAATCCCCACTGGACTGCATCTTGTTAAGATGAATTCCACAAACCTATCTAATAATAAGAATAGAATTCTTTAGGTCTGAGTTTCATTGGAATATACCTTTTGTAGATTTGTAGTTCTCTCTATCGGGACCTTTAAAGGGGATTTTATTCCTTTAACATTTAGTTGACTCTTTAGGCAGTTTATCCTACAGATAATTTGATCTTTTATAAAGTCACTTTCTTCTTTTGATATATTTTTTAGATAGGAAAAAATAATTTTTTTTCTCCAAAATAGTGGTGTGGATGTCATTTAACTCAGCAATATAAGGTTTTATTTTAGTCATAAAAGGAATACCTAAAATTATCTCTTTATTTATATGTTTAGATATTACAAAATCATTAATAAAACAGACTCTATTGTTGCATATATGTGCTTCGGGGAGTTTATAATTTATTTTAATCTTTCTCCTATTGCGGAGAATAATCGTGTACCATTTTTTTCTAGGTACTCTATAGGAATTAATCCTTCTATAATGCAGTTTTCATCAGCACTTGTATCAAACAATGCATTCTTATGAATTGTATAATTTTTATTGATAACTATTGCAAATATATAGGACAACTTTGTGCTTTAACTACTGTAATTCTATTAATTCCTGATTTATTTATAGGAGGTTTTTCTAGAAATTCTCTTTCTAGAGACTCTATTTCCTTACTATCACTTTTTACTCCTGATGTTTCACCAAGCTCAAATTGATATGATTTGGGGTTTTGGTTACATGTTAAATTATTTAATATTTTATTAAAAAGTGATTCTGTATCTAGATTGTTAAGTCTTTGCATAACTTGTCTAACTTCTTCTTTTATGTATAATAATTCTGCCTGTAGATCTTGTATTGTTGTTTCAGACTTATGTTTTTTAAATTTGTTCAATACATTTTTCATATTAAAGGTTTCAATAGTCTCTTTATCAAACTGATGATTAAAAACAATATCTTTTAAGGTTATTAAATATTTTCTCCTAAGAGTTGGATTTTCTAGATGATCTATCATGTCAAATAAGACCTCTTTTTTCATATTACTATTGGTGATAGCATTTATAGAATGACTATCGCAAGTGCACATTGCACCGCTACAATTACAATGATCTGTTGATTCAATACTGTCTGAACTTTATGCTACATTAAGTTGATTATCATCACTAAGACTTCCTTCAAAAGAAGAGATATTTTCATTTTCATCATGAATAGAGAATAATTTATTTTTAAATTCATTTCCTAATTCTAACATATTTATCTTGTCTTTCTTTATATTTGGAACCGGACAATCTTTAGCCCTATGACCTATTTTTCCGCAATTTCAATATGTTTCATTATTGTATTTATTCACCTTTATTAGAGGATTTTTAGGTCTTTTGAATCGTCTTTTATAATAATGAGATTTTTTAGATTTATCTTTATAATTTTTATGTTTCCTTTTAATCCTTTTGGTATAGGGGCTGATAATTTCATATCTCCAAAATCTTGACAAAAGTCGTTTAATAGCGGTTTAGACGTTGGCTAACCTGAAATTTTTCATTGGATTAGCTCTGAGTATGTGGTGAAAAATAGAGCCGGACCCGAAGTGTGTCTCATCGCCACCAATAGGAATAACATAAAAAAAATGTTAGAAGAAGAAAAATCAGTAATTACTACAAAGAAATTATTATTAAAGAGTAACATCTAAAGTAGATATTGGTTCTAGCATAGTGTTTTATCTCTTACCTACAAAATCCTAATGAATACTCCAACCAACCAAAACGTAATAAATAGTGTTAATATTTCTGCTATCTCTAGTAAAATATCTAAAATACAAAGTGATTTACAAAATTTGAATATTCCAAAAAGAAATTTTAAATAGAATCTATAAAATTGGACAATTTGATTTTGTAAAAAATTATAAAACTAAAATATCATAATCTAGTGAAGCCATTAATAGGAATATTGAGACTATTTAAATTATTAGCAGCTGAAGATATTAATAAATATAGAAAAAATTATAAGTTTCTTCACATAGGTCAAGTTTAAATAGCAGTTAAACCATTATATAGATTAGGCTTAGATGAGCCTATATGTCCCCTCTTATGAGATAATAGGTTGTTAAATTTTGATGATTCGTTATTAGCAGTATTACAAAGTAACCTCGCAAATGATCCGATATACTTTAATTGTTATCCAAATTTTCAATAGATATTAATTATCAAAATGTTATGGATACATTAACAATAAATGTTAAAACATAAAACATAAATAGTAAGGTAAATACAAAAGAAATAGCAATAATATATAGATTTTATTATAGATTAATGAAAACTACCTTAGTCCTAAGGCTAAAATAGTAAGTAATAAAGGAGCTACCATGCTTATGAAAGCTAATCATAATCATAATAATATGTTTTACCCAAAAATGATAAAATAAAATGATGTATTAATAAAAGATAATTGACATTTTGACTCCATAATGGAGCAAGAAATTGAAGAACAAAATTCAAAAATTGAACAGGTAACATAATATCCAGATGGATCTATAGATTTAAAATTTCTAATATCCCAATTCTTTAACCAAGCATATTTAAGTAAAAGAATGTCCTTTTCTAAACCGCAAGTCTCCAAGTCTGTAGAAGAAAGGGAAGTAACATTAAAAGATATAGAAAGAAAATTAAAAGGAGTAGATTTTTCAAAAACAATTCCTATAGTAGAGTATGAATCTAGAAATTTAAAGATTAAAAAATGATTAAGTTCCACTGCTAGTGAAATACAAGGAGTAAAAGATTTTATATGCATGATTAGATCAGATGAAATATTAGTATCTAACTTTGAATATTTATATAAATTGTGGAATAGCCCAGAAAATTCTATAAAAAGGCAATGGTAAAAGAAAAGATATTGATTAAAGAAAAGATATTCTTTTAGAGATAAATGGTGAAATGCCATGAAAAGATTAATATGTCATCTTAAATTTTTAAATGGTTCAAAATTATAGGAGAGTTAGACAATCAAAAGAAATCATTAAATATGATTGTTAATAAATAGCATACTAGTGGTAACACAGTAGAATCTATAATTACACCGTTAGAAGAAATTAGTCAACCAGTAGATGGTAGAGTTATTACAGCTTCGCCTTTTAAATTAGATATAGTAGATACTAAAGGTGATCCAAAAAATAAGGATAAAAATAAAATACTTCAACAAAAATAATTATACAAATCAACTACTACATAGAATTTCTAAATAGATTCTCGAAGCCAAAAATAAACCAACTTTTAAAGATAAACCAAGTTCTTCTTGTAATGATAAAAAAAAGTTAGAAACTCATTCAATATTTAAATTACCAGAATTTTCAAAAGATAAATTTTCTAAATTTTAAGGGAAGTTTGAAGTTACAGGTAATATTTTATAAAAAATTAACGAAGGGTTAAAATTTGAAAAAATTCACTTATGATAAAACAAATAATAATACGTGTTGGAACTATGAAGAAAATGAAAATAATTCTTCTTTAAAAGGAAATTTTAGTGATAGTGACAAGCTTAATAACTTATTGTCACGACCCAAATGGCCATGAGTGGCACCCACACTGATCTTTTTGTGGGAGAACCATTTAAACCGAGCCATTACCCAAACACTTAGCCAATATTAAGATAATATTTTCATAAACTATCTTAACAATAATAATCTGGAGTTAATCTTGAGTAACTCAGAAACCAAACAATATACTTACTGAAATTCCCAAGACCCGAAAGTCATCGTACAAGAACTACTAACAATAATCATGTCTAAAGAGATATCCAAAAATAAACTAATTAAAGATTGTTTCATTGCCCGAAAGATAGACAAGAACAAATATGATGATCCATGGCAGCCTGGAGACAGAGTGCTCACCCTTGGATCACGATCTGCTATCAAGCTCTAAAGGTGATATCATGTATGAGCCTCTAGAACAATTTCTGCACTCAACAAAAGAAAAGTACAGGGTAGTATCAGTACAAATCACTATGTACTAGTAGGCATCATAGGCCAACTCAACCTAATAACATGTACACAACGTAAATCAAATAACAAGTAGACAGGCACATCACATAACAAATTCTCAATGAATCAACAATACAACAATAACAAGTCGAATAGTGCTCACAGACAAGCCACATAACCATCAAGAGTATCAACCATACTGTAAACATCCACAAAATCAACACAAATATGTACACACATGCTATGGGACTTATTTTTTCCCAACTAGTCATGACCTGCAGGGAACAATCTATGTTCATGTACTGTACCGGCGTGGTACACAATCCAACATACATATAAACGTACCAGCGTGGTACCCGATCCAACATACATATAAACGTACCGGTGTGGTACACGATCCAACATAAATATAAACGTACCGGCGTGGTACCCGATCCAACATAAATATAAACAGTTATTATCAATATCAATTTACGCAACCTCACAGCATACAACACAATGTACCAAGTTTACAAGTACAATTAAAGTCATAAGACAGTTCCATCAAGTCAATTTTTAATAAACATTTATGCACAAATCAACAATCCAAACATCAACAATTTCAAACATATCCGAATACCAATCCACAAGCATCCAATTGAGGAGCATACGCACAATTAAGTCGAGTCTAAACTCCAATTAAACCGTAACCTACCTCAGTTGAAGAACTCGAGTACAAGCTACTTTGTACGGGCCTTGCCCTTCTGTAAAACTTCCGAATGTTTCAAATCTGTTCAAATATATAGTTCCTATAAGAGTACGAATTTATTGATACCCATTTTGTAAATTCTTACTCTACAGATCCTAGACCTAAACGTCAATTCTATAAATTGCGAAAACTAAAATAATACACAATCAAATGTAAACTGTAAAATCTTCAATAACATGAAAATTAATAGCCATAATCCAATCCCATCGTTAATTCTCAATTTTCGTCACTGTGTAAGTGAAATAATTAGAATGATAGCATCACTTAATTTTTCCATGATTATTACCTCCAGTGGTATGATTCACTAACTTCTAGTAGCCAAACTACTAACAATTATATTCTTATTGTAATATAACATTACATAAACAACTTAATTCACAATTTATCCTTAAGATCACACCATTATCATTCTCATCCTAGGAAATATTAAATCAAAGCCACTACCTAACTACACAACCTCACGTCGATGTCGTAATATCATAAATAAAGTATTAATAATTCTTTCACTTGAAGTGGCTTACGTTAAAGCAGGCGAGATCTCCTTAGGAGGCTGCGTTATGAAAGAAGAGGAATACAACTGCTCTTTCGTGCCCCTCTCTTCTTTAAAACTTCTAATCTTATTCTTAATAAATATTGTAAGCCCTAACCACTTAAATTCTTTCTTGTATTTAACCACATAAGTACATAAATTATAATTTTGACCCAGTACTAAATCACTAATTAAATTAATTATTTAAAATACTCAACTTTTAATATATTCTCAAAATTTATTCGGGGCCTCATGGAATTAAATTAAATATGAACACAGACTAAAAATTACATTCCAAACCTATTCAAATATTACGAACTAACCCGAGGTCGTCTAGATCAAAGGATGACCATGGTCGGGCTTAACTTGGTAAAAACTCAATAATCCCACTAATGACTTAAATTACTTCCGAACACCTCAAGAATTTGTACTATCCATCTCGTGAGTTATAATTCATGTACACTAACTATGCGGAGAGATAAAAATGCAAAAGACCCGTAAAATTCAAGAAATGAATAGTAGGTCGTTACATCAGATACCAATTAAACAACTGTTCATCCCCGAACGGGCAAGCAAGCGACAAGAAAGGAATCTAAAGCATTACCTGAGTCATCAAAATTCTGTGGATACTTTCTACGCATATCTGCTTCGGTCTCCCAAGTGACCTCCTATTCTTTCAATGTACCTTCACAGACGCAATCTCCTTAGTCCTCACCTTATGGACAATCAAATACTTAGCCGAGTCTATGCGTGCCCCCACCGCCCCAGACTCGAATGGTTCAATCAGCATACAACAACACAAGACCTATTCTTCACCCATATATATGCAACCGTCCTATACTGGCTGATAAATATAGGTGCATACTAATGATAGGAGATACGCATGTATGAATGAATGTGAAGTACATAATCAATACCCCAACTCATTATAAGTGCCCTCATTAGGACCATCATCATCAAAATCAACCTCCGGCTTTGCCGGATATCAACACATCATCAATAGTATCTCCCAGCATTGTCGGGTATCAAGATATGATAAATATATCCCCTGGCCTTGTGGGTATCAACATCATCACAACGATATCCTCCGGCCTTGCCGGGTATCAACATATCATCATAGTAGTCATCACTGAATAACATACACTGAAATACTAGAAAATAAAAAAATTGTCATATCACCATAGAATATTTATCTAGTCAATACTTTCCAACTACTCGTTATTAGCTAACCAACACTTATTATAATAGAATCACTAGTTCACTAGTCATCACATAACCCCTAGTTATTAACCTAAACATTATCCTTCACATAATCCGTATTCATGGGATAACAACTAACCACTATTTACTTAATAGCCAACATCTAACACCTAGTCCAGGTTTATCACTAGATCAAAACCATCATTTATCCACCATTCATTATTACCTACTAATCATCCTATATCCGTTAATCATTACTAGACAACACATTACTATTTGTCACCTAACCATGTTTTATTAACTGACACCATTCATAACCTAACCATCATTTACCAACTAATCCTTGCTTAACTATTCATTAGAGCTATTGGATCAAATGACAAAGACATTGTTGAGAAAAAAATGGCTTTTCTCGGATGCCGACCATCGATAAACTGATAGGATTAACCAACTAAAGTTGGCTTAGTTAACCATTTAGCACCTATTCAAAGTTATTAACTAGCCAGCTCTTATTACCAAATTTCTTATTATCTAGCCTCATTAACACACAACTCCTCGTTTATCGACTAATCGACATCGCGAACCTAGTCATCAATACCAACTAATCTTCACCTATGCTAGCCCCGACCTCACCCTAAGTCACGCATTAACCATCGCTAGCTACCATGTTTCAACTAAGCAAGATTCATTAACTAATACATTAGATTCCTAGCCATCACCAATATCTTATCAATAAAGTCGTAATCAACATACTGCATCTTCTTTGATCCCATACCAGAGAGATGTGTATACAAATATATATGTATTCATAAACTGTAATTGTATCCTTTACACTGATAAACACTCCTCGGATATTCAATCATTTTTATAACACAACCCTTGACCCATTAATTTATCCGAAAGAGTCACAACATCATAATCATGGCCTTAGGCCCATATACATATCTGGAACTCATATCGATTATCATATTTATAAGTCGTAGCATATCTCTAATCATCTCACATATAAGAGGTATCTCACATATTGGAGGCATGATATAGATAGACATGTAATAGTCTATAGGATATCTTATATCGATAGCTCATACATCATAACTACGAGGAATATCACCTCTCTAGGACAATTTGCATATCTAAGAGGAAATAACACCTCTATAAGCCAATCATCAAGTCTAAGACGAAATAGTATCTCTATAGGCCACATAATGTATCTAGGAAGAATATCATCTTTAAATGCCAAATATCACTTCCACAAGAAATATCAAAACTATAACTCAAAAACCACATCCAGGAACATAAATACAAGTTACCAAGTTAAGAATTAACCTTATTCTAACATTTACTAGCCTCATCTATATCTAACATCCACAACTAAGTCCACAAGACTTAACACAACCTAAGTGGCCAAATTATCCCACTTCTAATCCTCAATGTCCATCAATAGGCATCCTATGCCCCAAACTAAGCTAAGGTATCTACTAGTTCATCTTCTAGATGTCAAGTAAGTCATATTCAAGACTAAGATAGCAACTTCGACTAGAAACAAGGGTACTCAAGTCAATTATACCCAACTTACGATTTCTAGACCACCACACTAGCCCAATAAGGTTAAATATACAAATCATGCTTCAAATACTAAAACTACATCCCAAACATAGGTTTACATTATAACCACGCTACAACTAATCTAAACTAAAGAGGAAAAGCAATAGGATTCAAAAGGGATATAACATGCTATTTTACGGGTCCCACAGAATTAGAGCATACAACACATTATCCTCTACAACATTGTTAATATCCATCTAATCATATAACCACTCAACAAGAAATATTCACCAAGTATCACTCAAGGAAAAATCAATCATGTCATTTAATAATTCATTTATTCTCCCATTCAGGATCATTCTTAATTATTTTATGAATGTAACTAAGCCATTCAATTTTTCATTGTCACTATCATGGACATTACTATCCTCTAAAAGTATCATATATCAGTCAACTTTGTGGGACATGCAAATGTATAATTTAGCCACAAGGTCAAGTCAATAATAATTGTCTTCTCAAAACTTTTCCCAATGCATAAATCCACAACTACAACTTATGTCGTGATAATCACTAACTCAATATTTTTCAACAACAAACACTTCATGGTCAAGCCAAACCTCTCTTATATCGCTAACACCAATTTAAGATATACAGAGTCATTCTTATTTCTACATAACAATAGTCTTACTACGGGCTTTACTTAACTCTTAATCACTCAAGAGTAGTCCCCACACCACTAGCACATAAGTAAGGCAAAACAAAATAAATCGATTATAGGTCATTGACAATCTCATCACCAATATCACATTCCAGACAAGTCATCGATCAAATACTGTAGGTATCAACAACCTCTACTAGTTTTTGTCACTTTTATTTAAAACTCATTATTTTGCCAAGCATTAAGAATTCATTCACGTAAGGAACTCAAAGATAATGTCACTTAATTAGTCCTCACAAGGAACCCATTATAATTTTAATAATAGAACTGCTCAAAAATTCTAAATACGTTCTCAATGACCGGACCACACAAGGATCCCCAAATAATATCAAATAATCGAACTACACATAGATCCATCCACAACATCATTGACAAGAACCTCTCATTACAGAAAACACATATCACCTCAGCCTTTTATTCGTGTCATTTTTTCACCATGTTTTCTTGACATCATATTCTCATATCATCCTCTCAATGCTCATACCATCAATCTCATCAGTATAATAGTACAAAAGAATAAGTAAGCTCCATAGAATTTCTAGTTTCACAATAACAAGAAATCAAATAATCCTATCATATTTATCAACAAAAACATCTTAGTCAATTTTCATTACTTAACAAAAATAATTCACAACAATGACACAATCTAGCAACACGAGTTTAGCCAAATATCAAACACAAGCAATCAATAAGTTCAAAACTTTCACAAGTCTTTACCTATTAACAATAACTTTTAGATCTTATTAACAGATAACAATTAAAATCTCCTAGATTTTTATTCAAAATTATTAAGATACCAATTGGAATTGTCTAGATACCAATTGGATTCAATCTAGTAGTCTAAGATTAGAAGGCACAATGGAGAGAAAGAAAGGAAAATGACTTCTACATGCCTCATAGCCTTACGAACATTGGGTGTGGGGCCCTACACACCAATCTACAAAACTCTACTTCACATTGCTCTTATTAAAGATACCAATTGGAATCACCAGATACCAATTGAATTCAAGTAATAGCTTGTAAGAAAAAAGAATATGAATTTTCCTAGTGTCCTATACTGTCCCGAAGAAAAGTACAGACGTCTCCGTACCATTTCGTAAGACTCTACTAGAGATGTTCTTGTACGATGAGATCGACGAACCTAGATCTCTGATACCAACTTTGTCACAACTCAAATGGCCATGAATGGCACCCACACTAATCATTTTGTGGAAGAACCATTTAAACCGAGCCATTACACAAACACTTAGCCAATATTAAGATAATATTTTCATAAACTATCTTATCAATAATAATCTGGACTTAATCTTGAGTAACTCCGAAACCAAACAATCTACTTACTGAAATTCCCAAGACCTGAAAGTCATTGTACAAGAACTACTAACAGTGATCATGTCTAAAGATATATCCAAATATAAACTAATTAAAGATTGTTTAATTGCCCGAAAGATAGACAAGAACAAATAAGATGATCCATGGCAGCCTGGAGACAGAGTGTTCACCCTTGGATCACGATCTGCTATCTAGATCTAAAGGTGAGATCATGTATGAGCCTCTAGAACAATTTCTGCACTCAACAAAAGAAGAGTACAGGGGAGTATCAGTACAAACCACTATGTACTCGTAAGCATCATAGGCCAACTCAACTTAATAGCATGTACACAACATAAATCAAATTACAAGTAGACAGGTACATCACATAACAAATTCTCAATGAATCAACAATACAACAATAACAAGTCAAATAGTGCTCACAGACGAGCCACATAACCATCAAGAGTATCAACCATAATTTAAACATCCACAAAATCAACACAAATATGTACACACATTCTATAGGACTTATTTTTGCCCAACTAGTCATCACCTGCAGGAAACAATCTATGTTCATGTACCGTACCGGCATGGTACCCGATCCAACATAAATAGAAACGTACCGACGTGATACCCGATCCAACATAAATATAAACGTACCGGTGTGGTACCCGATCCAAAATAAATATAAATGTACTGGCGTGGTACCCGATCCAACATACATATAAACGTACCGGCGTGGTACCCAATCCAACATAAATATAAACAGTTATTATCAATATCAATTTACACAACCTCACAGCATACAACACAATGTACCAAGTTTACAAGTAGACTTAAAGTCATAAAAAAGTTCCATCAAATCAATTTTTAATAAACGTTTATGCACGAATCAACAATCCAAACATCAACAATTTCAAACATATCCGAATACCAATCCACAAGCATCCAATTTAGGAGCATACACACAATTAAGTCGAGTCTAAACTCCAATTAAATCGTAACCTACCTCAGTTGAAGAACTCGAGTGCAAGCTACTTTGTACGGGCCTTGCCCTTCCGTAAAGCTTTCGAATGTTTCAAATCTGCTCAAATATATAGTTCCTATAAGAGTACGAATTTATTGATACCCAATTTGTAAATTCTTACTCTATAGATCCTAGACCTAAACGTCAATTCTATAAATCGCGAAATCTAAAATAATACACAAACAATAGTAAACTGTAAAATCTTCAATAACATGAAAATTAATAGCCATAATCCAATCCCATCGTTAATTCTCAATTTTCGTCACTGTGTAAGTGAAATAATTAGAATGATAGCATCACTTAATTTGTCCATGATTATTACCTCCAGTGGTGTGATTCACTAACTTCTAGTAGCCAAACTACTAACAATTATATTCTTATTGTAATATAACATTACACAAACAACTTAATTCACAATTTATCCTTAAGACCACACCATTATCATTCTCATCCTAGGAAATATTAAATCAAAGCCACTACCTAACTACACAACCTCACGTCAATGTCGTAATATCATAAATAAAGTATTAATAATTCTTTCACTTGAAGTGGCTTACCTTAAAGCAGGCGAGATCTCCTTAGGAGGCTGTGTTATGAAAGAAGAGGAATACAACTGCTCTTTCGTGCCACTCTCTTCTTTAAAACTTCTAATCTTATTCTTAATAAATATTTTAATCCCTAACCACTTAAATTCTTTCTTGTATTTAACCACATAAGTACATAAATTATAATTTTGACCCAGTACTAAATCACTAATTAAATTAATTATTTAAAATACTTAACTTTTAATATATTCTCAAAATTTATTCGGGGCCTCATGGAATTAAATTAAATATGAACACAGATTAAAAATTACATTCCAAACATATTAAAAATATTACGAACTAACCCAAGGTCGTCTAGATGAAAGGATGACCATGGTCGGGCTTAACTTGGTAAAAACTCAATAATCCTACTAATGACTTAAATTACTTCCAAACACCTCAATAACTTGTACGATCCATCTCGTGAGTCATAATTCATGTACACTAACTATGCGGAGAAATAAAAATGCAAAAGACCCGTAAAATTCAAGAAATGACTAGGAGGATCGTTACACTTATATAGTTCAAACAGTGATAAAGTAACTAACCATTGTAAATGCACTGTTGCACTTTACACTTACAATAGTTATTCTATAAATGTTATTACCAATAGTAACAAGGAAAAAGAGGTCTTATATGATATAATCAATCATTTAGAAAATTCAACCCTTAAGATAAAATATTTAATAGCCTTAAAAGATATTGGTCTTAATCAACAGTTTAGTAAAGAAATAATTGAACTCTCTAACATCAAATATATACTAAATAAATTTAAAAAACAAAAATCAGAGACAACAATACAAGATACTCAAACAAAATTACTGTACTTAAATAGGAAAGCTAAAAAGGGTAAGCAGGGATTTAGCATTGGATCACTTGCTAATACTAATAATTTAACACCTAATAAGGAATCAAAATCATGTCAATTAGAGCTTACAGAAACTTCAAAAAGAGAAAGGAACAGTAACAATAATAAGTCTAGAGAAAATAAATCTAAAATTAATAAAATTACAAAAGAGGAGTTCCAAAGTTACCATATACCCATTACATTAGTTATAAATAAAAATTACACAATTCACAAAGCTGCATTATTAGATTCAGGAGTCGATCAAAACTGCATCATTGAGGAAATAATTTCCACCAAGTATCTTGAAAAAAGTACTACAAATTATTCTATGCAACAGGAGAAAGATTAAAAATAAATTATAAACTACAAAGTGCACACATCTGTAATGATGGAATTTACTGTATAAATAACTTTGTAATAATCAAAATTATAGATGAAGAGATAAGTTTAGGTCTTCCTTTTATAACTCAAATAAAATCTTATATTGCCGAGTTAGAAGACATCCGCACTATTATTTTGGGAAAAAAAATATTTTTTCTTATCTAAATAGTATATCAAATGAAGAAAGAGACAATATAAAAAATAAAATAGTCTTTAAAATTAATTTAATTTCACAAAAAATAAATTATTTAAAAGATGAAATAAAAATTAAAAGAATTGAATCCTCTTTAAAAAATCCAGAAGTAGAAGCAAAAATTAAAATTCTACAAAAAGTTATAGTGCGGGAAGTTTGCTTAGATTTTCGTAATGTTTTTTGAAAAACAAAAAGGCATATTGTTGAATTACCCTATATTGAGGGATTTGACGAAAGGGTTATTCCAACCAATGCAAGACCCATTCAAATGAACCATGAATTAATGGAATACTGTAAAAAAGAATTAATGATTTATTAGATAAAAAGATTTTTAGATCTTCTAAATCGTCTTGGAGTTGATCAGCCTTTTATGTCGATAATAGTGCTGAAAAGGAAAGAGATGCCCTAAGACTAGTTATTAATTATAAGTCTTTTAACAAAGTATTAAAATGGATTAGGCACTCGATATCTAACAAATATGACCTTCTTAAAAGAATTTATAAAGCTAATATTTATAGCATGTTTGAAATGAAATCGGGATTTTGGCAGATATAAATCGCAGAAAAAGATAACTACAAAACAACCTTCAATGTTCCTTTCGGACAACATGAATGGAATGTAATGTTATTTGGACTAAAAAAATGCTCCATCTGAATTTTAGAATATTATGAATAAAATATTCAATCAATATAGTTATATTTCTATAGTCTATATAGATGATGTTTTTATATTTTTAGAATATATTGACCAATACTTTAGACATCTCCAAACCTTTTTAAAGTTTGTTAAACAAAATGAATTAGTAGTTAGTGCTAAAAGGATTACATTATTTCAAAACTATATTAGATTTCTTGATCATAATTTATATCAAGGAACCTATAAATCCATTTGTAGAGCTATAGAGTTCTCCTCTAAGTTTCCAGATGAATTAACTGATAAAACTCAGCTTCAAAGATTTTTAGGAAGTCTCAACTATGCTACAGATTTTATTCCTTATATTATATAGGTTTATAATCCTCTTTATCGACTTCTTAAAAAAAATCCAGTGCCTTGGGGATTTGAGCACACTAATACCGTTCAAAAAATTAAATCAATAGTTTAAAAACTCCCATGTCTAGGAATTCCGCATCCAGAGGCTCTTATAATTGTAGAAATTGATGTCTCGGACATAGGATATGGGGAAATTCTCAAAGAAAGAATTTCCATAGTGTCCACTGAACAATTAGTGAGGTTCACTTCAGGAATCTAGAATGATACTCTAAAGAATTTTAGTACTATTAAAAAAGAAATTTTAGCTATAGTACTATGTATTACTAAATTTCAAGATGATTTAATAAACAAATAATTTTCACTAAGAGTGATCTGCAAAACAGCCAAAGATGTTTTATAAAAGGTTGTTAAAAATTTAATTTCTAAGCAGATATTTGCCAGATGGGAAGCTTTATTATCTAATTTTAATTTTTAAATAAACTTTATAAAGGGAGAAAGCAATTCTCTCCCAGATTTCTTGTCTAGAGAATTTCTACAGGTAAATAATGACAACCAAAATAATAAAAATTAAATTGTTAAGAGTCTCATTTCAATCTGAATATAAAAAGATATTCAATATTGGAAGAATTTCCATCTCTGCAAAAGAATCCATCACTAGTTATTACTATTCAAACAAGATTTTATCAATAAAAATATTTCTACCAAGAAACATATTTTACAAGTAGAATTAAAAATTAATTTCAAATGATAACCTTGCCAAATTATGGCACTTAATAAAAATATGAAGATTTTAAATAGAAAGGTTGCAAATCATTTTTGAAACTATAGATAATTATTAACTAATATTATGAGATTTCGTTAAATCTACTAGTAAATATTGAATAGATAACTAAACCTTTTGGTTGTCTAATATATAAAATTGTATTGTTATACCAAAAACCTATTTTGTCCTTTATTGTATTTTGCAGTAAAAAGATTTGATGAATATTTACTTTTGCATTTATCAATTCATTATGAATTAAGCAGATGAAAAATACAATTTTGAAAAGTTTCAGGTAGAGTAAAATATCCCTACACTATCCAAAAATATTAAATAGTTTTCAGATATTATTAGTCCGTTTTAAAGGTCAAATATTAAAGAATTAACACCACCAGGTTCTTCCTCACGGAATGAATCCCGCCTTTCAAAACAGATAATGGAATTAATAGATACGACACCCATGACAGAGACATGAAGAATCATCAGGTAATAACAAGTATATCTCTTCATCAAAAGAGAAAAAGATCCAGTACTTCTACAATTTAAAGGCCAACAAAAGGTGAACCCCATAACATCTACCAAAAAATTATGTTACTACAAGAAAAAGAAGCACACCTTCAAGACATAAGAAATAAAGGCAAGAAAATAGTGAAAACATGGTGGACCCTACAGACACCACAAAAAATTATACACACTAGAAGACAAATGGCACAAATCCTCATGTAAGAAAAGGCCAAAGTCTTTCAAAATAATCAAAAGGCACATTTCTCAAAATCGTCAAAGACACATGATGAAAAGGTTCTATAAATCAGTTATTCAAAGAAACTTGCGGAGCAGAAATATTGTCATCAGCTACTTCCAGACAGGTGTAAAATAATTTGCACGTATTAGTGCATAGACAGATGTAATAGTATGTATTAATACAGATGTAAAATAGATAGTGTATGTAAGATATTAGTCAACACTTTTGAGGCCTATTTAAGGATTTCAACTTGAAACAGTAGAGGGCATTCTAAAATTTTGGCAACTCAGAAATACTCTCTACTTTCCTTATTTCCCATCTTCCTTTTGTAAGTTCTCTGCATTTTCCTTATAAATAAAAAAACTTTTTGTAAGTATAAATCTCTACTTTTTCTACACTTTGCTACTTTTTTCTTTGCTTTTACTTTGTTCTTGCTTTGTTGTTTCAAAGTTAATTTCAAATTTTCAAGCACTTTCAAAGTATAAACTACTTTAAATTTCTATCTTTCTCCCGTTTCCGCGATCCGTTCCCCAAAGTACTTTATATTTCTATCTTTCTCCCATTTTCCCGATCCTTCCTCAATAATTCATTTTGCAATAAAAAATTTACACCATTTATCATTCTCCGGTAGCGTAGAGATATTCTACTCTACCTTGAACATTTCAAACTGCTTTGGAAATTGTGTTGATAGTAGCTGTTTATTTTCTCTAAATTGGCTCCACCAATCGTAAAACCTTTGGGGAGTTACGACAATTTTCATCTGCTCTGAGTATTTAACAAATCAGGAGTGAGTGTTAGGTCTAACATACATAAATTTATTCTAATCCATCTTATAATCATACCAATTGTATGTTTGAGGTCGGTGAGGTCTTGACAGAGAAATAAGTGTATGTAGATGATCTACATACTATTCAAATAGACTCAATATCCTTTTAATTGTAAACTTTGGGTACTGAATACTGTTAAGATCATTTATATCTGCTAACTTATGCTCAATTTACAACGAATTAGTATCTATTAAAATAAACTCATAATACCTTCGGATTTTGAGGGGATCATCTGTCTCACCCAATTTGTATAACAAATTTTTACTAATTTTGGTACTCAAAAACCTTCACATTTTTTATCAAGTGACATTATTGGCAGTACCAGCAAAACTGTTATCTCAAATTGACTTTTATCAGGAATACCCTGTTCTTTCTTATTTTGTGGAGTGACTGGGGAGACTGGCTGTGAAAATACGTCTACGGTGGTTTCATCGTGTAACTATCTTTAGTTTAGATAGAAATATTTTTATTGGTTTATGATGAGGATTCATCTTTATATATTTATTTAAATAGTTTCATTTAGGATAAACTGGTAATGGATTCTTTTAATGGTAGGGGAATGGTAGGATTTTGCAGAGATGGAAATTCTTCCAGGACTGAATATCTATTTTCTGAATTTCTATCTTCTTCATTGAAGGGACCTTTTATTTTCTCTCTTGGTCGAAAAGGCGTACTTTAAATTTTTATCTTGCTTCCGTTTTCCCAATATATTCTCCAAATGATATTAGAGATAAGTTACCTAGGAGGGGATATGAGTATGTGTCACGATCCAAAAATAAGGATCATGATGACACTTGTCACGGCATACCTTGACAAGTAAGCCTATCACCTAAACTTATAAGAAAGAGGAAAAGACAAAAACTATCCTAAGGTAAGGCTTCTAGAATGAAGCCGAACCATATAAGTAGTCATAACAATACAGAAAGAAATTATCCAAAATACCAATCATGCCCAAAACCAGGTGTTAATAGTGTAAGAACTACTAATACAATCCAAGAGTCAAATACATCAAAAAAATAACCACAAAAGGAATAATATATGTCTCTGAATACTAATAAAGATATAACTACTTTAAAAAGATAGAGGTGAACTACGGATGCATGAATATCCAACCACAACCTTAGAATCTCCAACAATCACCCGAGTCAAGAAATCTGAGGCACACTCGAGCTAGGACCTGCACCGAAAGGGCGCAGTAGGCATGAGTACGGTCCACTTGTACTCAGTAGGTATCATAGGCTGACCAAGCAAAGTAGTAAATAAAGCATACAAAATATACATTAAGGGAACGTCACCTGCAATCAAAAAATGTCCCACAACGGTAGCCTAGACAGCTTGCACTAACAGTTCTAATATATATCACATATATTACCACGACACACCAAGATATAGAACATAAGTATACATTATGTCACATATAAATAGAACAATAGAGAACATGTAGATACAAGATCATTAAATACAATTAAAGGAAGATAATACAAATACATAGATGACAAGTCAATAAGGAAATACAACACAACATAAACACAATAAAGTAAGTGCAATGTATGTGATGATGATTATAATGCACGAGGTCGTCGCACAACCTTCGAGATCATCGCATAATCCTCGTATACGCCTACGGAGCTAAAGCTTCCCAACGTAGGACCCATGGGGGGTTCGTCAACCCATATATAATCCACATATCTCATATCTCCTTTCCGGCACATCCCTCAAAAAAGGTTTTATAATGTGTTACCATATCTTTTAAAAAGGTGTTGCCAGTGTTTCTCAAATGTTACCACGGTGGTACCAATATTTCATGAATGAGTAGGATATGAAGATGTAATGATCACAACCAATCACAATGACTATTTCCACAACCAACCACATGATATATTTCCACAACCAACCACAATGATACATTTCCACAACCACATGAGCCAATATTCACTCGTTATTTTTGTTTTATCTATGAATTTCCAAATGTCCCATATGCCAATAAAGTATGAGTATAATCAAAATACACTAATGGTACCACATTAAGTATTTTAACAACACAATAAAATTATTCACATGTATTCAAGGCTACCAATATCACATAGGACCCCACACGGTCACACATATCACATAATAACTCAATTTCGATAATTACATCACATATAGGCCTCCACACGGGCAAACACATAAATTGCCATTTTCATGATTAGTTTTCACCCTTAACATGCTTTTTGTATCATTACTTACTACCCAGCCCAGTCTGAAAGAGTTAAGCCATAACCTACCTCTAAAGCCGAAACCGGTCCGCTACACTTGAACCTGCGACCTTAATTTTTATGAACAATCCCAAACTCTACTAAAAACATCAAATATAAAATCTACGCATCAAAACAAAATCAACAACACCCATATTGACTACTTTTGATTCGGGGTCAAAACAGACCCCCAAAAATGAGTTTCCGAAAAAGAAGGGAAAAATCAGAACTTTACTTCAAAAACATGTTCCCCATATATTTAGGAACCTTTAGCTGAAAACTCAAGTTAAATCGAGTAAAAAAACGGGGTTCAAATTGAAGAAAAACCATTTTTGAGCTTTATCGGGTAAAATCTTTGAAATTTGAGTTAAAATCAGGAATCAGAGTTGTTTTGAAGGTTAAATTGATGAAAAACTAGTAATTATGAGATAAAAATATTATTCAAGTGAAAAAAGTGAAATTTTGATCCAAAATCATGGCCTAAGATTTTTGGAGTTTTAAAGAATTTATCAAGAAATTATTAAGAAAAGAGGTGAATTCTTACCTTAAATCCGTAATAAAATCAAGAAATAGATGTTAATCTATCTTCCCAAGCTCTCACAAGCTTCACTTTTAAGCTCCCAAACTATTTAGGATTTAACTCCCAAGAGGCAAGATGAAAAATGAGCAAAATAGATCAAAAAGTGAAAAATCTGCTATATTTATAGCAGAAAATCTGAACAAAAAGCTGCATTTTTTAAAGTCTCATCCAGACTTTGACGGGGTGCTCGAAATTCGTTCAAAGTCCGATATATGCAAACGAACTATGCAACCACACTAAATTCGATGTTCTGGACGCGATGGTGATATCATATTTTTTAAAAAATATCGTTTTCACAAAATTGACCCCCAAAATCCGAAATCACAATTTTCCAAATCGAGGATCGAAATGAGATTTAAAAGTTATGAAATCATACCAAACATGCTAACACCCTAAAATAGATATTCCGGATCTGCTGGCGAAGTCGAATTTTCCATCCGAGGACGTTTCGATCAAATATGGGTCCCACACCTATATTTCCAACCTATAGGTCGAAATGAGCTCGAGTGCATCGGGACCCGAACCAAAGGTCTATCTAGCCTAAAATTGATATTCTGGAGCTGCTGGCATAGTCTATTTGGCCATCTGTCGCACGGATCAAAATATATCCACATAAATCTAAAATAAGGTTCTCGAAGCCATAAAAAAATCACAATATTGCATAAGTGAAACCAAAATGCATCAAAAATCATGTCAATCACTCCCATACCCAAAAAATATCATAACGCAACTACGAAAAGGGGTAAAACAGTCAAATCACATAAAATCACAAATTTCACCTATTTCATCAAATTTTTAGGTCGTTACATCATCCACCACTAAAAAATCTAGTTCGTCCTCGAACTAAGGCAAAGAAATACCTGAATCAATGAAAAACTGGAGATAGGAACTACGCATATCAAACTCAACCACCCAAGTAGCTTCATCTACAGGTCGATGTTGCCACAGGACCTTAACCACAAGGATCACTCTAGAGCGCAACCGCCTAACATCCCTAGCCAAAATGAAAACCGGTTCCTCAACAAAGGACAACCGCTCATCTAACCAAACTGAATCCCAATGAATGACATGAGACTCATCAGGGATATAGCGATGAAGCATAGAAACATAAAAAACTGGATGAACAACTGATAAATCAAGGGGAAAGCCAACTCATAAGCCACATCAACAACAGTCCGAAGAATCTCAAATGGACCAATATACCTGGGGCTAAGCTTGCCCCTCTTCCCAAACCTTATCACACTCTTCATAGGTAAAACTTGAAGGAAAACACGATCACCGACACCAAATTTCAAGGAACGAAGTCTATGATCAACATAACACTTCTGCCTACTCTGAGCCGCTCTAAGTCTATCCTGAATGATGGACCCTATCCTAAGACTTACGAAGCAAGTCCGTACCTCGAGGTCTCACCTCTGAAACATCGAACCAACCTACTAAAGAGAGACAACGCCTACCATACAATGCCTCAAAAGGAGCCATATTAATACTGGAATGGTAGCTATTATTATATACAAACTCTGCTAAATCCAAATATTGCTCCCACTGGCCACCCAAATCTATCAAGCATGCGCGGAGCATATCCTCCCAAAACCTGGATAGTCGGCTTTGACTGACATCAATATGGGCGTGAAATGCTATGTTAAGATCAACCCAAGTACCCAAATCATCCTGCAGAGTCTTCCAAAAGTGAGATGTGAACACAAAACCTCAATCTGAAATAATGTACACCAGCACACCATGCAGACGCACAGTCTCACGAATGTAGATAGGGGCTAACCTCTCAGCACTGAATAAGACCTGAATCAGAATAAAATGAGCTGACTTGGCCAATCGATCCACAATGACCCAAACACTATCAGAACTATGAGATGTATGAGGAAAACTAGTCACAAAGTCCATAGTGTTGCATTCCCACATCCACTCAGGAACGGTAACCTCTGAAGCAAACCACCAGGTATCATATGCTCGGCCTTCACCTGCTGAAAACATAGGCAATGAGCCACAAAAATTGCTATATCTCGCCTCATACCACCCCATCAGTAGTGCTGTCTCAAATCATGATACATCTTAGTCACACTTGGATGGATGGAATATCTGGAACAATGGGCCTCTTCCAAGATGAACCTAATCCGGTCACCCACTTTCGGAACACAAACTAAGCCTTTAATCCGCAAAACTCTATTTGAATCAAGTGAGGCTTCCTTAGACTCTCCACCCAATACCTTGTCTCGAATCGACCTCAATCTAACATCATTAAAATGATGAGCTCGGATCTGCTCCATCAAAGAAGATCTAGCATCTACAAATGCCAAAACATGCCTCGGTGTCAAAATATCAAGTCTAACCACCTGGTAAGCTAAAGACTGAACCTCTAAGGTTAACGGCCTCTCTTGAGTCAAAAGATGCACCAACCTACCCATGCTAGTCGACTTCCAGTTCAAGTCATCCGCAACCACATTATCCTTTCCCTGATGGTAGAGAATAGTCAAGTCATAATCCTTAAGAAACTCAAGCCAACGGCACTGCCTCATATGAAGATCTCGCTAGTAAAGAAGTACTGAAGGATACGATGATTTGAGAAGATCTCACAATGGACTCCATACAAGTAGTGCCTCCACAAGTTCAAGGCAAACACAACTGCGCACAACTCCAAATCATGGGTAGGATAACTCCTCTCAAGAGGCTTCAACTGATGAGATGCATAAACAATTACCTTGCCCTTCCGCATCAACACAACACCTAACCCAACACCGGAAGCATCACAAAACACAGTAAAGCCCACGTCCTCTATAGACAAAGTCAATATAGGAGCTGAAGTCAAAAAATCCTTGAGCTTTTGAAAGCTCACCTTACAAGCATCAAATCACTAGATGGAAATTTTTTTCTTAGTCAACTTAGTCAAATGATCTGCAGTGGAAGAGAAATCCTCAATAAAACACCGATAGTACCCAGCTAAGCCAACAAAACTTCGAATCTCGGCGGGCAAAGTAGGTCTAGACCAATCATGAACCGCTGTAACCTTAGCTAGATCAACCATAATACCTTCCTTAGTCACTACATAACCCAAGAAAGAAAGAACCTCTAACCAAAACTTGCATTTATAGAACTTAGCATACAACTTCTCATCCCCCAATCTCTAAAGCACAATCCATAAATGCTCCTCATGCTCAACCTCACTCTTGGAATAAACCAAGATATCCTTTATAAATACCATAACAAAAGAGTTGAGATATGGTTGAAACACCCGATTCATCAACTCCATGAATGAGGCAGGGGAATTAGTCAACCCAAAAGACATGACCAAGAACTTATAATGACCATATCGAGTCTGAAAAGCTATTTTCAAAATATCCAAAGATCTAATCCTCAACTAGTGATAACCGAACCTTAAATAAATCTTTGAAAACACCGCCACACCCTAAAGTTGATCAAACAAATCACCCATGCAAGGAAGAGGATACTTATTCTTAACCATCACCTTATTCAATTGTCGATAATCAATACACATCCTCAGAAACCCATCCTTTCTCTTTACAAACAAGACAAGTGAACCCCAAGGTAAAATACTAGGTCGAATAAATCCCTTATCCAACAACTCCTGCAACTGATCCTTCATTTCCTTCAACTTTGTCGGGGACATCCTATAAAAAGGAATAGAAATAGGCTTGGTGCTCGACTTAACATCAATAATAAAATCAATATCTCGATCCGAAGACATACTAGGAAAGCCCGTAGGGAAAACCTCTATAAACTCACAAAAAACACAAACATAATCCAAGAAAGGAGGCAAAACAATACTTGTGTCACGAATATGGGGCAAGAAGGATAAACATCCCCTCTCAACCAATTTACGAGCCTGAACATAAGATATGACCCTCTTAGGACCCAAATGAAGTGCACCCTTCCAAGCTATCCTTGGCACACCTGACGGAGCTAAAGTCATAGTCTTAGCAAAATAATCTAAAACTACATGATAAAGATCCAACCAATCCATGCCCAAAATAACATCAAAATCAATCATATCTAATACAAATAAGTTTATCAAAGACTCACGCCCGAAAAAAGTCACAACACAAGATCGATGAGCCTGATCCACCACTAAATAATCACCTACCCGGGTGGATAAACAAATAGGCATGGCAAGAGGCTCACTAACAGAATCAAAACCCAAAGCAAAATATACAGACACATAGGAGAAAGTCAACCCGAGATCAAATAATACAGATGCAGGTCTGAAATAAACGGAGACAATACCTGTAATCACAGCATCAGAAGCGTCTGCCTCAGGTATGGCTGGTATAGAATAAGACTATCCACGACTACCAACTGGCTGAGTAGCCCTACGACCACCACTACGGGCTCCATCATGTCTACCTCTTACACCTTTGGAAGAACCCCTACCTCTCACAACTGAAATAAGACTAGCTATAAACACACAGCGAGAATATTCCTTGAATACATGACCAATCCCATCACACACATAGAAACCTCTATGACCAGTCTCAATAAGAGAAAGTACAACTGAGTCGAACGGCCACCCTGAACTTTAGAACTAGAAGATCCACTAGCTGAACTCTATAAAATCACCTGCACTGGCCTACCATGATATCCATGAGAACCTCTAAAATCTCTACCTCGATAGGTCTGACTCCTAAACTCACCAAAATGGTGCACCCTCTTGGCGCCTTCTTGAGATGCACTAATAATACCCTCTGTTAACTTACCGTGATCCACAGTACTTTAAAGAGTAGCTCCAAGCATAATTATCTGAGATGTAGCCAACTAAAGAGAAATATTTAAACCATTCACAAACTTTCGAATCTTCTCAATCTCGGTGGAAGTGCTATCATAGGAATATCTGGAAAGGACATAAAAGCATACCTTATACTAAAAAAACTATCATGGAGCCCTGCTCCAAACTATCAAACTCGTCCCGCATATGATCTCTCAAACTTAAAGGCATAAATCTCTCAAGAAAGGCATCAATAAACTAATCTGAAGATAACTTAGGTGCATCAACAAGCCTATAACCAACAAATGATATCTACTAATTTCTCACATCTCTCAACTGATATGAGGTATAAGAAACTCCATTCACGTAGAAAGAGTGAAACACAACTCAGAATACAAGGTATGAAAGAATTCACATGATAAGGAATGAAATGAAAGAACTTTCTTAAAGACGTCCTATAGCCTCTCGAAGATAGATACAGATATCTACGTACTGATCTGAGAGACTCTATTAGACATTCGGTTCTTACATCGTTGAGGCCAATGAAACCTGGTTGCTCTGATACCAATTTGTCACGACCCAAAAATGAAGGTCATGATGGCACTTATCGCGGTATACCTTGACAAGTAAGCCTATCACCCAAACTGATAAGAAAAGAGGAAAAGACAATAAATATCCCAAGATAAGGCTTCTAGAACGAAGCTGAACCAAATAAGTAATCATAACAATGCAGAAAGAACTTATCCAAAATACCAATCATGCTCAAAACCAGGTGTCAATAGTGTAAGAACTACTAATACAATCCAAGAGTCAAATACATCAAAAAAATAACAACAAAAGGAATAATATTTATCTCTGAATACTAATAAAGACATAACTACTTTAGAAATATAGAGGTGAACTTCGGACGCATGAATATCCAACGGCTACCTTGGAAGCTCCAACAATCGCCCGAGTCAAGAAATTTGAGACGCACTCGAGCTAGGACCCGCACCGAAAGGGCATAGTAGGCATGAGTACGGTCCACTTGTACTCAGTAAGTATCATAGGCTGACCAAGAAAAGTAGTAAATAAAGCATACAAAATATACACTAAGGGAACGTCACCTGCAATCAGAAAATATCCCACAACGGTAACCCACACCGCTTGCACTAACAGTTCTAATATATATCACATATATTACAACGACACATCAAGATATAGAACACAAGTATACATTATGTCACATATAAATAGAATAATAGAGAACATGTAGATACAAGATCATCACATACAATTAGAGGAAAATAGGACAAATACATAGATGAAAAGTCAATAAGGCAATACAACAAAATATAAACACAATAAAGTAAGTGCAATGTATGTGATGATGATGTATGAGGTCATCGTACAACCTCCGGGATCATCGTAAAATCCCCATATACACCTACGGAGCTAAAGCTTCCCGACGTTGGATCCAAGGGGGGTTCGTCAACCCATATACAATTCACATATCTCATAGCTCCTTTCCGAAATATCCCTCGGAAAGGGTTTTATAAGGTGTTACCATATTTTTAGAAAAGGTGTTACCAGTGTTTCTCAGATGTTGCCACGGTGGTACCCATGTTTCATGAGTGAGTAGGATATGAAGATGTAATGCTCACAACCAATCACAATGATATATTTCCACAACCAACCACAATGATACATTTTCACAACCACATGAGCCAATATTCACTCGTCATTTTCATTTCATCCATGAATTTCCACATGTCCCATATGCCAATAAAGTATGAGTATAATCACAATACACCAATTGTACCACGTTAAGAATTTTAACAACACAATACAATTATTCACATGTATTCAAGGCTACTAATATCACATAGGACCCCACACGGTCACACATATCACATAATAACTCGATTTCGACAATTACATCACATACAGGCCCCCACATGGGCACACCACATAAATTGCCATTTTTATAATTAGTTTCCACCCTTAATATGCATTTTGTATCATTACTTACTACCCAACCCAGTCTGAATGTATTAAGCCATAACCTACCTCGAAAGCCAAAACCAGTCTGCTACACTTGAACCCGCGACCTTAATTTTCACGAACAATCTCAAACTCTACTAAAAACATCAAATATGAAATATACGCGTCAAAATAAAATCAACGATACCCATATTGACTACTTTTGATTCGGGGTCAAAACGGACCTCCAAAATAGGTTTTTGAAAAAGAAGGGCAAAATCAGAACTTTACTTCAAAAATATGTTCCTCATATTTTTTGGAACTTACAGCTGAAAATCCAAGTTAAATTGAGTCAAAATGGGGTTCTAACCGAAGAAAAATTATTTTTGAGCTTTACTAGGTAAAATCTTTGAAATTCGGGTTAAAAATAAGAATTAGAGTTGTTTTGAAGGTTAAATTGATGAAAAACTAGAAATTATGAGATAAAAATATTATTCAAGTGAAAAGAGTAAAATTTTGGTTTAAAATCATGCCCTAAGATTTTTGGGGTTTTGAGAAATTTATCAAGAAATTATTAAGAAAAGGGATAAATTCTTACCTTAAATCCGTAATAAAACCAAGAAATTGATGTTAATCTATCTTTCCAAGCTCCCACAAGCTTCACTTTTAAGCTCCCAAACTATTTATGGTTTAACTTCAAGAGGCAAGATGAAAAATGAGCAAAATAGATTAAAAAAGGTGAAAAATCTGCTATATTTATAGCAGAAAATCTGCACAAAAAGCAACATTTTTTTTAAGTCTCATTCGGACTTCGACGGGGTGCTCGGAATTCGTTCGAAGTCCGATATATACAAATGAACTATGCAACCATACTAAATTCGATGTTGCGGACGTGATGACAATATCATATTTTCAAAAAAATATCATTTTCACAAAATTGACCCCTGAAACCCGAAATCATAATTTTTAAAATCGAGGATCAAAATGAGATTTAAAAGTCGTAAAGTCATACCAAATATGCTATCACCCTAAAATCGACATTTTGGATCTTCTGGATAAATTGAATTTTCCATCCGAGGTCGTTTTGATCAAATGTGGGTCCCACACCCATATTTCCAATTTTCCAACTTTACAACCAATAGGTCGAAATGAGCTCGGGTGCACCGGGACCCGAACCAAAGGTCTACCTAACCTAAAGTTGATATTCCGGAGCTGCTGACGCAGTATGTTTGTCCATCCATCACACGGATCAAAAGATATCCATGTATATCCAAAATAAGGCTCTCGAAGCCATCAAAAACCACAATATTGCATAAATGATATCAAAATACATCAAAAATTATGTCAATCACTCTCACACCCAAAAAATATCATAATGCAACTATGGAAAGGGGTAAAACAGTCAAATCACACAAATCATAAATTTCAACTATTTCATCAAATTTTTAGGTTGTTACAGTATGAATAAGAGTGGCTAGACCATCACGCTGTCCTAGAGCTGGTCAAAATTAGTGTTACTCTTGGAATAATCATTTCTCTAGTTAGCAGTTACTATTGTTGTTCCTCTATGTTTTTAGTTTATTCCTTAAGTTCGGTAGCCGTTTACTAGCGGTTTAGACTTTGGCAAACCAGAAATTTTCATTGGATTAGCTCTGAGTATGTGGTAAAAAATAGAGCCGGATCCGAAGGGTGTTTCCATCACCAAGCCTATAAGAATAAAATAAAATAATTCTAGAAGAAGAAAAAACAGTAATTACTACAAATAAATTATTATTAAGGAGTAATATTTAAACTAGATAGTGGTTCTAGGATAGTGTTTTATCTCTTCTCTGCAAAATCCTAATGATACTCCAACCAACCAAAACATAATAAATAGTGTTAACATTTCTGATAACTCTAGTAAAATGGCTAAAATAGAAAGTGATTTACAAATATGAAATTTTTTAATAGAGTCTATAAAACTGAACACTATGATTTTGTAAAAAATAATAATATTAGAAAATTAGAATCAACTGTTGCAATTGAAAGGAATATTGAGACTATTAAATTATTAGTAGTTAAAGATACTAACAGATATAGAACAAATTATAAGTTTTTTCACATAGGTCTTGTTCAAGTAGCAGTTAAACCATTATATAGATTAGGATTAGATGAGCCTATATGTCTCCTCTTAAGAGATAAAAGATTGTTAAACTGTAACGCCCCAAAATTGGGTCCCGAGACGTCACACGGTGCTTAGGGTCACAAGTGTCGCCAAGCTAACCCTTCTACTGGCATAACTCATAAGAAACTGAATAAAAATACAAATCCATACAAATCAGCAGTAATTAACTCTTTTCTAAATCTGATCGATACAAAAATGAAATTTTATAAGATTACAATTCTGCCTTTACAACAAAAATTGAAACAAAATACATCAACTTCTACTGACTGTCTATGAAGCCTCTACTAGTACTGACTGTAGGTAGCCGGGTTATGACTCCCGACTACCCCAACTCAATACGACTGAATAAAGAAAATACAACACTATAACTCTGCATAACTAACCCAAGCCCTTGAATAAAAAAGACTCATCACCTGTTGACTGGATACCACGAACTGACTGGATCCAAAGGTGCAACTATACCTTGTACCTACATTCCGAGAAAATGCAGACCACATCCGAAGATGTGGGTCAGTACCATGGAAAGGAACTGAGTATATGGGGGTGTATGCAGTTGTATAAACATCATCATCATAAATATTTATAAGAAATATGCAGGATGTATGAAAGACTCACATAGCCCGAAGAAAATCATCATAATTATGAGAGGATGAAATAAGTATAATAACACATGTGAGTCATCATATAATTTGTCAATCACTTTCAGTTCATCAAGAATATCAATTCTCATAATGTAAATATCATTTAAATCTTTCGAAAGAATAACTTTCACAATTCCACTTTCAAATCACTTTACCATTAACCATAGACACAAGGAAACACACACACACTGGGAGATCCTATAACCGACATAAACCATGTGAGCTACATGGAGTCCAACATGCAATCCACGTTGGGGAGAGCCGTCCTATCCTTGCTATCAGAGTAGGACTTCCAGTATCAATTCAAAAACACTAGTGATCACTATATAAATCAGCCTCAGGCTCACATCCTATGGGGGAACGTAGTTCTAGGTAAGTAAGGTCACTTTATACTTCCCACTCGGTGTTAAAGATTACTCCCGGACTTAGCTCAGAAATTTAAAGCAGCCTCAGGCTCACATTAAAGAAAATCCACAATAAACACTTCAACAATTTTCATCGGGAGCCAATTTGCTACCCCTTTATCATAATCAATAAAAATGTGGATTTCTTTCACAGTCGAGTTCAAAATAACTCATTCATGACCAAAAGGTCAAATCATTCAAAACATCTCAAATATTCAACATCAACGTGCTTATAACACACATTTTCTCAAAAATATAATTTCAAATGGGGTTCGCAACCTAAATATCAAAATCATGATAAATATCGTTCAAGATTCATGCTTTATATCACCACACATGTAAATTCATCTTTCAAAATCATAAACATCAAGATTTCATAATAATCATCATAAGATATAGGTTCATGCTTCAAATTCATAAAAATATCAAATAAAAATCATGCATTTGTAAGGAAAATTACTTTTGGGCACAAGAACGAAAGAGAGCTTGTTGAAAACCCCCACATACCTTGAATGATGAACTTTAGATCGATACTCATTTTTGAGATGTTAATCGTGCCTTTGAATGATGGTTCTTGGAGTTCTTGAACTAGGAACTTGGAATCTTGAATAAATTTGTAGAATTAATGGTGAACTTTGGAGGTTCTTGAAGTTCTTGAACTAGAAACTTGGAATCTTGAATAAATTTTCAGAATTAATGGTGAACTTTGGAGTTTCTTGAAGTTGGATGTAGGAGCTTAGAGTTTTCTTTTTGAGGGAATTTGATGAAATATAACATATAATGCTTCTAATAGGCTTTAATATAGGGTTTGGACGGATTTTGGGTGAGGGGAATGACCAAAATGCCCCTAAAATCAAATAATTCTCGCATCTGTCCTTTGGTGGACTGTTTTGATAGTCTGAAGTAGATCAACCATAACGTTTTACTCCGATATCCAAATTGGATGAAACTAATTTCATTAGAAATAGAACTCTCATATATTTCCGTTGATATATAGTATCTCACCCAGATCATTGTGTACGAGTATTTATGATCGTTTGAAGTTGACCCCAAAATTTAGTTTTGATAGGCTGAAGTAGATCGACCATAACATTTTGCTCGGATAGAAAAATTGGATGAAACCAATTTCATCGGATAGAGGACTCACAGAGCTTTCCATTGATATATAGTAGATCACCCAGAGCATTATGTACAAGGAGTTATGATCATTTAAAGTTGGAGAAAAAATACGCCAGGCCTCAGTACTTTTTTTCCTGCACGTTTTACTGTTCACTTCTATTAACGATTCTATCGGAATGTTCATAACTCGTCTCTCGGCTGTCCGTTTTGGATGATCCACATATCGTTGAAAATCTTATTCGATACTCTACGCAATGGTGGGTTATAATCTAAGACATTCCGCACGGAAAATTTATAATTCATTCTAGAAAATAGAACTCAACACGTTTATGCACAAAATTTCAACGAAACATTTCTCGGGGTATTACATCATCTCCCCCTTGGAAACATTCATCCTCGAATGTCGATGAATAAGTACAGAATACCATGGAAATGAGGACAAAAGGCTGGGATAACGAAATCAATCCACTTACTTCACTCCAAACTTTCGAATACTTCATAGAACATGCGATTCATAATGAGAATGGTCACATAGTTGGATCTTAAACAAAGGAGACTGATTTTAAGGAATCGATATCTTTGGTTTATTCAGAGACTGAGAATCAAAGGTCTCGAAGGGGATCTCATCAAAAGAAGGACCACTTGCGCCCAAATGAAATGTCCCTCAACACTCCCTCCAAAAGATTCAAATGACATTGTTCGGGGAGAAAATGAACCATAATTTGATATAATCCTATCGTATGGGAACAAGGACCTATATGGCATAAATTAAGATAGGAATTTCTAGGTCTTCGGAAACATAACTCCTTGCTTCCAAACTTAGCATCACTTCCCAACTACTCCCTCGACTATGTTCAAGCCTAACTCCAAGTACTCATGAGATACGCCACATAACACTATATTATTAATCTATATCATGAACCTCAATACACACTGAGCCTCACAACTCCTCACTTCAAACATAACTCTTATTGCTACTCCAACAACCACATACAATCTTATACTAGGGATCCGTTAACTTGCAGTGCATTCTTTTAGATATACATCCATAACATTCAAGCCTATACTCATAACCAGATACGTACTTCGCACATGCACCTCTAAACGAACACTCATAAAGCATCTTCCTCGCTTTCTCTAAGATTCCATCAACTACATCATTCACACATACTGGTCAATTCTTTAAACGACACACATAATATTTTCTCAACCAATTGAACTATACACAAAAACTTTGTATTACTATTCCTACAACCTCATAGAAGTGCATAAAACCAACGCACAATAATCTTTCCAAATAAACATTTAAAACTTCAACTAACCACGACATGTATCAAGGACTTAGCCTCAATCTAACTTCACTTCACCGCCATGGGCACACCACCTTCTATCATAGATAAGGAAGTATTTTCTCCCCCTTATAGACAACTGCACAACACCATTAGCTTGACTTAATGAAAAGGTCACAAAATTTTAAAACATGAAGACCTGAAACATGAAGGGATAATGTAAATAACTTGACTCTCTCTATTGAGGCCTTAGGAATAAACTATCAAATACAATGGGTTCATTAAGGTATCAAAACTGAAGACACCCATAACGGAAACTGAATCTCACTGGTCAATAAGAGTATTGCCTGAGTACTGGAACTGAACATACTGTAAAACTTGAGTATATGAGTCATGGGTGGCATGCCCTAAATTTAGAGCTCATAACTTATGGAATGTGATTCCAACTGCTAGAAGAACTGGAATTTCTCATTTTTGGAAACTAGAAGAGTATGTAATTCTCCATCACGTGTATGAACATGAATTAAGATCATGGAACTGAAATGTAAAGCATGAGTAGGTTTTGGGACAACTGAAAATACTGAAATAATATTAGGTCAAGCACCGATCTTTCTCACAGCAAATTTACAACTTACTGTTACTTCTACTAAAATGTAAAAGCTTGACTTGACTACTTGTTCTATCATCTCCCCCTTAGCTTTAAGCCACCACTCAAATTCTCAAATGCTTACTAATTTCGAATCTCCACGAACATCTCTATCGCCGGAATATACACCATCTAGTGCTTCAACTCTTATTTCTATTAGCTCAACTTGAATACTTTCTAACCTTTTGATAGACCATGCTACTTCTGTCTTCTCCCTCTAATACCATGCCTATGAACTTATGTTTCTAACCCATAAGAATCAAAATCACACTTAAGAGGCTCAACATTTCCAATCATACGCCTCGCCTTAACTTAGCCATCAAAACATCATCCATCGTCTAACTAGTATTTATCCATCTAACAATCCCATGGAACGACTCACTACACCACATACACTAATCCTCGAAATTAAAGCAGTCCCATAATATCTTGGGTGAACTTTCTCATCATAATATAATATTAAACTTAATTATAAGTCAACTACACTTAAACTCTTGTGTACACTGTTCAAGCCTATTAGGTCACTTTCGGCAACTAATACCATTAATTCGGAAACCGTCACATTCGGCTTCATGATCACCAATCGTTCAAACTTAAGGTCTCACACTTCACATAATTTACAACTCCATCTCACTCATAACTCCTACGTGAAGATTATAAAATAACACATCCATGAACACTAGCCCACTTAAACTTCATAACAATAATAATTGGTCCTAATCATATAGCCTATCTTATTCACAATCCATTAACACATCCTTCTTTCACCCGTCACTACTATTTATCCTTCATACACAACTTAACATAGTTCATAGCTCTCTACGTCTTAACTTAACTTCCTCTTGCAATCTGGAGAGCGCCTAGATTAACAACTCTTACCCACCGAGTACTTCCATCACTAACCTATACTCTCTGTCATACGAATATCGTCGACACCCGTTTCATACCTCGAACAAACTATATCACTTCCTATTAACCCAATTGCATGCAAAAAGGGATTTTGCTATACTTATGCTCAACAAATCACACTTACTATCCTTCTTGCTACTACACCTTCACATCCCACATTTTCAGCCAGCACAAGGAACAAGAAGAACTACAAGTTGCTAGTGGATCGAAATAGGCCTCACACGGCTTCACTAGACTTTGGTTTTGTGTTTTGATCAAGAAAGTTATATGAATAACAAAGTAACTATGCTAGTGAATCGAAATAGGCCCCACACAGCTTCACTAGACTTTGGTTTGTATTTTGAACAAGAAAATAAAATGAATAACAAATAAGCTATGCTAGTGAATCGAAAGAGCCCCACACGGCTTCACTAGACTTTGATTTTTCACAAACATAATGATAACAAGATTACATAATACAAGAGATAGAAACTTGACACACAACATTCAATGATCTAAGAATACACCTTACTCTGTCTTAATTAAATAACTCATAAGAATGAGGGCATAACTTTCAACTTAAGGAACTTAACACACTAGAGAGCTCCTCTCAAGCCCTTTGTGTAACTTTTGAAATTTCTTCTAGAAAATATAGAAGCATTACCTGGGGAAGAACTAAAGCTTGCGAATCATGTTATCTCAAAAATAATAAATAGAGGGAGAAGTATAGATTAACATTGTAGATTCTGAGGAGGAATCTGAAAGCACACCTAACCTAGGCTTAGTTCACGACTTTTATGAACATGAATAAAGTACTTCAATCTTTGGAACTCAAAAGCACTGATAGGATACTTTCTAGCTCTCTTACAATCCCATAACTATCTACGGAGAATTAAGATTAACTGTTTTTGATACCTTGAAAATGAGGCAGAGTTGGCCAGAATAGAGTAAGATGAGAATCTATATAAGCTTCTTGGAGAACCTTTTTATAGCACGATCTTAGACATGAAAGAAGGGAAACATTTTCTAAATGCCCTGTAGCCTCTCGAAGAAAAGTACAGACGTCTTCGTACCATTCCACAAGAATCTACTAGACATAACTTCATAGACACCCTAGGACACTTGAACTCTATGCTTTGATACCAAGTTTGTAACGCCCTGAAATTGGGTCCCGAGGCGTCACACGGTGCTTAGGGTCACAAGTGGCCCCAAGCTAACCCTTTTACTGGCATAACTCATAAGCAACTGAATAAAAATACAAATCCATACAAATCAGCAGAAATTAACTCTTTTCTGAATCTGATCGATACAAAAATAGAATTTTACAGGATTACAATTCTGCCTTTACAACCAAAATTGAAACAAAATACATCAACTTCTACTGACTGTCTATGAAGCCTCTACTAGTACTGACTGTAGGTAGACGGGTCATGACTTTCGACTACCCCAACTCTATACGACTGAATAAGGAAAATACAACACTATAACTCTACATAACTAACCCAAGTACTTGAATCAAAAAGACTCATCACCTGTTGACTGGATACCACGAACTGACTGGATCCAAAGGTGCAACTATACCTTGTACCTACATTCTGAGAAAATACAGACCACATCCTAAGATATGGGTCAGTACCATGGAAAGGAACCGAGTATATGAGGGTGTATGCAGTTGTATAAACATCATCATCATAAATATTTATAAGAAATATACAGGATGTATGAAAGACTCACATAGCCCGAAGAAAATCATCATAATTATAAGAGGATGAAATAAGTATAATAACACATGTGAGTCATCATATAATTTGTCAATCACTTTCAGTTCATTAAGAATATCAATTCTCATAATGTAAATATCAATTAAATCTTTCGAAAGAATAACTTTCACAATTCCACTTTCAAATCACTTCACCATTCATCATAGACACAAGGAAACACGCACACACTGGGAGATCCTATAACTGACATAAACCATGTGAGCTACATGGAGTCCAACGTACAACCCACGTTGGGGAGATCCATCCTATCCTTGCCATCGGAGTAGGACTTCCAGTATCAATTCAAAAACACTAGGGATCACTATATAAATCAGCCTCAGGCTCACATCCTATAGGGGCACGTAGTTCTAGTGAAGTAAGGTCACATTATACCTCCCACTCGGTGCTAAAGATTACTCTCAGACTTAGCTCAGAAATTTAAAGCAGCATCAGGCTCACATTAAAGAAAATCCACAATAAACACTTCAACAATTTTCATCGGGAGCCAATTTGCTACCCCTTTATCATAATCAATAAAAACATGGATTTCTTTCACAGTCGAGTTCAAAATAACTCATTCATGACCAAAAGGTCAAATCATTCAAAACATCTCAAATATTCAACATCAACGTGCTTATAACACACATTTTCTCAAAAATATAATTTCAAATGGGGTTCGCAACCCAAATATCAAAATCATGACAAATATCGTTCAAGATTTATGCTTTATATCACCACACATGTAAATTCATATTTCAAAATCATAAATATCAAGATTTCATAATAATCATCATAAGATATAGGTACATGCTTCAAATTCATAAAAATATCAAATAAAAATCATGCCTTTGTAAGGAAAATTACTTTTGGGCACAAGAACGAAAGAGAGTTCTTGTTGAAAACCCCCACATACCTTGAATGATGAACTTTAGATCGATACTCATTTTTGAGATGTTAATCGTGCCTTTGAATGATGGTTCTTGGAGTTCTTGAACTAGGAACTTGGAATCTTGAATAAATTTGCAGAATTAATGGTGAACTTTGGAGGTTCTTGAACTAGGAACTTGGAATCTTGAATAAATTTGCAGAATTAATGGTGAACTTAGGAGTTTCTTGAAGTTGGATGTAGGAGCTTAGGGTTTTCTTTTTGAGGAAATTTGATGAAATATAACATATAATGCTTCTAATAGGCTTTAATATTGGGTTTGGACGGATTTTGGGTGAGGGGGAATGACCAAACGCCCCTAAAAATCAAATAATTCTCGCATCTGTCCTTTGGTGGACTGTTTTGATAGTCTGAAGTAGATCAACCATAACGTTTTACTCCGATATCCAAATTGGATGAAACCAATTTCATTAGAAATAGGACTCTCATATATTTCCATTGATATACAGTATCTCACCCAGATCATTGTGTACGAATAGTTATGATCGTTTGAAGTTGACCCAAAAATTCACTTTTGTTAGGCTAAAGTAGATCGACCATAACTTTTTGATCCGAGAGATATATTGGATGAAACCAATTTCATCGGAAAGAGGACTCGTAGAGCTTTCTGTTGATATATAGTAGATCACCCAGATCATTATGTAAAAGGAGTTATTATCGTTTAAACTTGGAGTAAAAATACGCCAGGCCTCAGTACTTTTTTTCCTGCACGTTTTACTGTTCACTACTATTCACTGTTCGATCGGAATGTTCATAACTCGTCGCTCGGGTGTCCGTTTTGGATGATCCACATACCGTTGGAAATCTTATTCGATACTCTACGCAATGGTGGGTCATAATCTATGACATTCCGCACGAAAAATTTATAATTCATTCTAGAAGATAGAACCCAACACGTTTACTCACAAAATTTCAACGAAAAATTTCCCAGGGTATTACATAAACTATGATAATTCGTTATTAGTAGTATTACAATGTAACCTCGTTAATGGCCCGATATACTTTTATAAATTTTTCTCTAGATATTAATGATCAAAATGTTATAGATATATTAACATTAAATGTTAAAATAACAAACATGAATAGAAAGGCAAAATACTAGAGAAATAGCAAAAATATATACAGTTTATTATAGATTAATGAAAACTACTTTAGCTCCTAAGGCTAAAATAGTAAGTAATAAAGGAGCTACCATGCTTATGGAAGCGTTTGTCCCAAAAATGATAAAATAGATTGATGTATTAATAAAAGATATAGCATTTCGACTTCATACCGGAGCCAGAAATTGAAGAAGAAAATTCAAACATTGAACATGTAATATAATATCCAGATGGATCTATAGATTTAAAATTTCTAAGATCCCAGTCCTTTAATCAAGCCTCTTCAAGTAGAAGAATATCCTTTTCTAGACCGTCAGTCTCCATGTCCGTAGAAGAAAAGGAAGTAACATTAGAAGATATAGAAAGAAACTTAAAAGGAGTAGAATTCTAAGAAAAATTCCTAAAGTAGAGTATGAATATAGAAATTTAAAAATAAAAAATCAATAAGTCCCACTGCGAGTAAAATGCTAGCGTTTAAAAGATTCTCTATGAATGACTAGGTCAGATAAAATATTTGAACCTGACTTTGAATATTTTGATAAATTATGAACTAGCCCAAAAAATTCTAGAAAAAGGCAATGGTATAAGCAAAGATATTCATTAAAGCAAAGATATTCTTTTAGAGAAAAATGGTGCAATTGCATGAAAAAATTTAGATTTAATATTGAATTTTTGAAAATGTTCTAAATTACAGGAAAAAGACGATCAAAAGGAATCATTAAATATGATTGTTAATAAATTGTATACTATTGATAAAGCAGAAGATTCTATAATTCCTCCGTTAGAAGAAATTAGCCTACCAGTAGATGGTAGAGTTGTTACAGCTTCGCCTTTTAAATTAAATATAATGATACTAAAGGCGATCCTAAAATTAAGGATATAAATAGAATACTTCAACAAAATAATTATACAAATCAACTACTACATATAGTTTCTAAACGGATTCTCAAATCCAAAAATAAATCAACTTTTAAAGATAAACCAAGTTCTTATCATGATAAAAAGTTAGAAACTCATTCAATATTTAAATTAACAGAATTTTCAAAAGATAATTTCCTAAATTTGAAGATAAGTTTGAAGTTACAGATAATATTTTAGAAAAAATTAACGAAAGGTTAAATTTGAATCAAAATTCACTAATGATAAAAACAATAATAATACGTATTGGAACTATGACGAAAATGAAAATAATTCTTCTAAAAAAAAATCTTAGTGATAGTGGCCAGCTCAATAACTTATATAGTTTAGACAGTGATAAAGTAACTAACCATTATAAATGCACTGGTGCACTTTACACTTACAATAGTCATTTTATAAATGTTATTACCAATAGCAACTAGGAAAGCGAGGTCTTATTTGATATAATCAATCAATTAGAAAATCCAACACTTAAGAAAAAAATGTTTAATAGCCTTAAAAGATATTGTTCTTGATCAAAAGTTTGATAAAGAAATAATTGAACCCCCTAACTTGAAAGATATGTTAAATAAATTTAAAGAACAAAAATCAAAGATAACAATACAAGATCTTCAATAAGAATTGCTACACTTTTAAAGTGAAGCTAAAAAAGTTAACCATGGATTTAGCAATGGATCACTTGCTAATAATAATATAACATCTAACAAGAACCAAAATCATGTCAATTAGAGCTTGGAGAAACGTCAAAAATAGAAATGAACAGTAAAGATATTAAGTCTCTAGAAAACAAATAAAAAATTGATAAAATTACAAAAGATAAGGTCCAAAGTTACCATATGCCCATTACATTAGTTATAAAGAAAAATTACACAATTCATGAAGCTACATTATTAGATACAAGAGTCGATCGAAGCTGCACAATGAGGAAATAATTTCCACTAAGTACCTTGAAAAAAAAAACTACAAAATTATTCTCTGCAATAGGAGAAAAATTAAAAATAAATTATAAACTACATAGTGCACACATTTGTAATAATGTAATGTATTTTATAAATGATTTTTTAATAACCAAAGATATAAATGAAGAGATAATTTTAGGTCTTCCTCTTATAACTCAAATAAAACCTTATACTGCCGAGTTAGAAGACATCCACACCACTATTTTGCAAAAAAGATTATTTTTTCTTATCTAAATAATATATCAAAAGAAGAAAGCGACTTTATAAAAAATAAAAGGGTCTTTAAAATAAATTTAATTTCACAAAAAATAAATTATTTAAAAGATAAAATAAAAATTAAAAGAATCGAATCCTCTTTTAAAATCCCGAAAGTAGAAGAAAAAATTAAAATTCTACAAGAAGTCATAGAGCGGGAAGTTTACTTAGATTTTCTTAATGTCTATTGGGAAAAAAAGCCATATTGTTGAATTACCCTCAATTGAGGGATTTGACGAAAGGGTTATTCCAACCAAAGAAAGATCCATTAAAATGAAACATGAATTAATGGAACTGTAAAAAGGAAATTAAAAATTTATTAGATAAAAGGATTATTAGACCTTCTAAATCGCCTTGGAGTTGCTTAGCCTTTTATGTCGATAATAATACTGCAAAGGAAAGAGGTTCCCCAAGACAAGTTATAATTTATAAGCCCCTTAACAAAGTATTAAAATGGATTAGGTACCTGATACCTAAAAAATGTGACCTTCTTAAAAGAATGTATAAAGCTAATATTTATAGCAAGTTTGATATGAAATCAGAATTTTGGCAGATAAAAATCGCAGAAAAAGATAAATATAAAAAAACCTTCAATGTTCCTGTTGGACAATATGAATGGAATGTAATGCCATTTGGACTAAAAATTCTCCATTTGAATTTCAGAATATTATGAATAAAATATTCAATCAATATAGTCATATTTCTATTGTCTATATCGATGATATTTTAATATTTTCGTAAGATATTAAACAACCACTTTAAACATCTCCAAACCTTTTTAAAGGTTGTTAAATAAAATGGATTAGTAGTTAGTGCTAAAAACATTAAATTATTCCAAACATCTATTAGATTTCTCGGTCATGATTTATATTAAGGAACCTATAAACCTATTTGTAGAGCTATAGATGTCTCCTTTAATTTTCTAGATGAATTAACTGATAAAACTCAACTTCAAAGATTTTTAGGAAGTATCAACTATGTTGCAGATTTTATTCCTAATATTATACAGGTTTGTAAGCCTTTTTATCTGCTTCTTAAGAAATATCCAGTGCCTTGGGTAATTGAGCACACTAATACCATTCAGAAAATTTAATCAATAATTCAAAAACTCCTATGTCTAGGAATACCACATCAAGAGGCTCTTATGATTGTAGAAATTGATGTCTCGGACATAGGATATGGAGGCGTACTCAAATAGAGAATTTCCATAGTGTCCATTGAACAATTATTGAGGTTCACATCAGGAATCTGGAATGATACTCTAAAGAATTATAGTACTATTAAAAAAGAAATTTGATCTATAGTACTATGTATTACTAAATTTCAAGATGATTTAATAAACAAAGAATGTTTACTAAGAGTGGATTGCACAACAACCAAAGATGTTTTACAAAAGGATGTTAAAAAATTATTTTATAAGCAGATATTTGCCAGATGGCAAGCTTTATTATTTAGATGGCAAGCTCAAACTAGAAGGAAACTCCAATTCATATGCAACATTACCAACCCTCTTCAAAACCACATAAGGACCAACATACCGTGGACTGAACTTTCCCTTTTTCCCAAACCGCATTACTCCCTTCATGGGACACACCTTTAGGAACATCTTATCCCCAACCTCAAACTCCAAGTCCCTACGCCTTATATCTGTATAGGACTTAAGTGAATTTGGGCAACCTTAAGCCTATTCTGAATCATCTTTACCTTCTCCATAGCCTGATAAACCAAATTCGTGACAAATATATCTGCCTCACATGGATCGAACCACCTAATAAGAGATATATACCTCCTCCCACACAATTTCTCAAAAGGGGCCATCCTAATCCTAAAATGATATCTATTGTTGTAAGAAAACTCTACAAGAGAAAGATGCTCAACCCAATCACAACCATAATCAACCAGACATGCACGAAGCATATCTTCCAATGTATAAATCATCTTTTTTGTTTACCCATCCATCTACAGGTGAAAAACAATACTCAGACTAACCTTAGTGCCCAACCCCTTCTGAAATGACTTCCAAAAGTGAGATGAAAACAACATACCCCGATCAGAGATGCTAAAAATAGGTACCCCATGCAGCTTCACAATCTCACAATGATAAAACCTCGCATAATCCTCAGCCAAAAAGTCATTTCTCACTAGCAAGAAGTGAGCCGACTTCGTCATCCTATCCATGATGACCCAAACCAAATAAAATTGGTTCTGAGACCAAGGAAGACAGGTAATGAAATCTATATTAATCACTTCCCATTTCTATTCAGGCAATTCAATTTACTGATACAAGCCTCCAGGCCTTATGTGCTAAACTATCACTTGTTGACACACCAAATATTTAGCCACAAAATCAGCCACATCCTTCTTCATACCATTCCACCAATACATTTCCTTGAGATCATGATATATCTTTATCAAACCGGGATGAACAACATTGCACGATTCATGCACCTCAGCCAATACCCTTTGTCGTAAACCATCGACGTCGAAAACATATAACCTCCCTTGGTACCGTAACACACCATCACCACTGGTCTCAAATACTATTACCTTTTTCCCACCTACATCACCCTTAATTTTAATCAAGACAGGATCTAGCATTTGTTTCTCTTTAATCTCTGCACTAAGAGATGACCAAACTATTTCTTGTACCAACACACCACCAGTCTTAGAGTCCAAAATACGAACTCCAAGATTGGACAAGTGGTGAATATCCTTCACCAACTCTCGCCTCTCCTTATCCACATGATCTAAACTCCCTATAAACAACCTGGTAAGAGCATCAACAACAACATTAGCCTTACCTGGATAGTAGTGAAGACTCATGTCATAATCCTTAAGAAGCTCAAGCCATCTTCTCTGCCATTAAGCTCTTTATGAGTGAACATATACTGTAGACTTTTATGATAATAAAAGATGACCATGTGCATGCCATATAAATAGTGTCACTAGATTTTCAACGTAAACACCACCGCTAAAATCTCCAAATAATGAGTAGGATAGTTCCTCGCATACAACTTTAATTGCCTAGAAGAATAGGCAATCACCTTCCCATGCTGCATCAAAACATAGCTAAGTCCCACCCGGGTTGCATCATAGTAATCCACAAACCCCTCATTGCCTTCAGTTAAGGTCAAAACCAGAAGAAGTTAACCTATCTTTTAGCTTCTCAAAACTACCCTCACAAGTATCCGACCAAGAAAACTTTACCTTCTTCTAAGTCAACTTAGTAAATGGGGCAGATATCATAAAAAAAACTCTCCACAAACCTCCTATAATACCCATCCAAACCCAAGAAGCTTCGAGTGTCGGTTGGAGTTATGGGTTTAGGCCACTTTTTAACAACCGCAAACTTTTGTGGATCCACCATGATCCACTCAGTAGAGATATGACCCAAAAAAGTAACAATGTTCAACCAAAATTTATATTTCAAGAATTGGGCATACAGCTGTTGCTCTTTCAAGGTTTACAACACTGCATAGAGGTGATTGGCATGATCCACTGCACTCTTAGAGTACACTAAAATGTCATTAATGAACACATTGATAAAAAGATCCAAAAACTGATGAAAGACCCTATTCATCAAATCCATGAATGTCGTTGGGGTATTAACCAAATCGAATAACATAACCAAGAACTCAAAGTGCCATACCAGGTATGGAAAACTATCTTAGGGATATACACCTCCCTAATCTTAAGCCGATGATACCTAGACCGAAGATCTATCTTTGAAAAAAAAATTGATACTTTACAACTGATCAAACAAGTCATCTATCCATTGAAGAGGATACTTGTTCTTAACCATCACCTTATTTAACTGCCGATAGTCAATACACATTTGAAGGGAACCATCCTTCTTACACACTAAAAACACGGGTACACCCCATGGGGACACACTAGGATAGAAGAAACCCTTATCCAAAAGATCCTTAAGTTTCTCCTTGAGTTCCCTTAACTCAACCAGAGCCATTCTATAAGGGGGAATAAAAATTGGACGAGTGTCCAAAAAAAAATCAATCCCAAACTCAATCTCCCTATCTAGAGGAACACCAGGAAGATTGTCGAATATTTAGGTGTGGTTTACCTTTTTGTTTATATAATATATAATTGATTTATCTTTGGAGCTCAGTCGGTAGTTGCCCAATGAGTACCATATTTTTGGTACTCATACTACACTTCTACAGCTTGCAGATCATATTACAAGTTATTGTGGTTGTTGTGTGCATCATGCGGAGAAGCTATGATTCGGATATTCAAGGTGAGCTTCTGGTGTTTGGAGTATTACTTTTCTCCCTCTTATGTACTATACTAGTCTCTATCTTGTATCACGGATGGTTGTATTTGTATATTCATTTAATACCTTATTTTTATCCTTATTAATGGTAGAATCTTTGGTACTGATTCCACCAAGTTTTAGGATTATCATATTTATGCTAGTCTTTTATTATATTTATTCCACATTCCTTCCTTTATTCTCTTGGTATTCCGTTACTAGTAGTTCCAGACTATGGGGTTGGCTTGTCAACTGGTGGGTTATAGTAGGCACCATCATGCCCAGATAAATTGGGTCGTGACAAGCGGGGAATGAGATCTTGTTTCTCACTAAACGGACTACTGCAGTAGGTTAATTGGAATTGGACATGATGAAGCTATATGAATGAGACTATTTATTTAATGCTTATCAGGATTGCCACTGGCTTGCTAGACCAAGCAAGACTTTAGCAAATGGCACACATGGGAAGATATTGCTCACTACTTTGTAAGGCAATATGAGTTTAACATTGGAGGCAATCCACACATGATATATTTTCTCAAAGTGAAGAAGATCCTACAAGAATCCTTTCAAGAATATGTCATACGATAGAGGTTAGAAGCTTTAAAAATACATCTGCCACTCCTCGAGGAAGGATTTATCTAAGCCTTTATCCAAATTCAAGAAGGCCTATATTATGTTAAGTTATTTAGAACTTGTGCATGCAGCTTCTCTGACTTGATTCAAATTGACAAAGAGATAGAAAATGGAACTCAAGAAGGAAAAATAACAGAAAACTTAGCAACACAAGTTGTTCATCTAGTTTTCCAACCAAAGATATAAAGAAATCTGCAAAATGTAAACTACTCCACTTTTGTTCATCAATCGCAATACCATCAAAGTCACTAATTTTTGCAATCTCATACTTCTTCCAACCTTTGCAATGTGCATCTCCAACCTCCTTACATAATTTTTTTTTAGAATATCTCCTAGCAATAGTTTTAGCAAGAACAATCTACCTCGTGACCACAGAAGAAGATGAAATATTTATCCTTCACTCCTCTAGATGAGCTATTGGATAATATATTTCAGAGATTGAGAACTAAGGAACTTTTGCAATCCAAAAAGGGATTCATATATAAGTATCCATCTCTAAACTTTGATTTATCCAAAACTTGTGTTTATCATTCAGATGATTAAGGACATGATACTGAAGACAGTATAGCACTAAGATACAAGATTCAAAGCATGATTGAAAGTGGCACGATAAAGCTACAACAAGAGCCTCCAATCAGCTATGTTAATGTAACAAACAAGGACATAATTTTTGTTAAGGATGATCCCTTAAAATTGGCACTAAGGCATTTGAAGAGAAAATGTGCAACAAGTCTAGAAGACTGACAAGGGAATCATTTTGCAACTTGAGAATATCATTTTTCTTTTACCTCCTTTATTAGTAGAGACTATTTTGTAATTGTAGAGTATCATTCTCTCTTATCTTCGTTTATGAGTAGATACTTCTTTGTAACTGTAACACCCCAAAACCTGGTCCCGAGATGTCACACGGTGCTCAAGACTATGAGTAGCCTTAAGTTAACTCTGTTTGCCTTCTGCTAAGCCTGAACCATATAATAAGAAAAATATAGATATCAAAATCATACTGAATGCAAAAAATATCTGAATATAATGTCTGAAAAATATTAATCTCAAGGGTCTGATGAAACAATACTAAAAATTTAAGGCAAACAAGCAGTCTGACATGCCTCTACTACTAATGCTAGAGAGTCACTGGGACAAACCCCCAGCTGACTCGGACTGTCTGAAAATACTAAATTATCTAAACAGATAAGCTATAAATTTGAATAACTAAGTCCTCGAATAATGAGGACTCACCAACCGTCAGATGTAAATGGAGATGCTCGAAAATCACTTACAATGCTGAAACTGAGCACCTGAACCTACATTATGAGATAATATAGCACATAGACGTATATATAGATAAGTACTTTGAGGATGTACTGAGTATATGGGGGTGAATGCATAAGTAAAATATCATCATCAAAATTTATTACATAATGCATACCAAATTTAAATGACTCACATAAGCTTGATTAATGGAGAAACTAAAGTCTTAATCATGAGTAGTAAAACATATTGAATAAATCTAGTAAGTCATGACATTTAGTTCTAAAGCTGCACTAGTATTCTTTCTGTAAATCATGCTATATAAGTGTAAAAAGGGCTCACTTTTATATTTGAAAACTGAAAGCTGAAGTCTGTAGCTAATGTCTTATTGTAAAGCAAAAGATGAGAAAAGTTGTGAGCCCTTACACTTAGTTTTCTAAAAAAAAATCTTTTATGTTATTTATACTTATAGTAGGGAATTCTCTTAAAAAAAAAATTGCGAGGGAGGTTCTTCTAATCGACATAAACCATGTGAGCTAACATAGAGTCCAACGTTTTATTCCCCTCTGCGAAAAACCTCATGATAGGGAGAGGTATCATACTCTTTCCAAGGAGATAACCTAATCTAAGTGATCACATCTGTATCTGTCATCCATATAGAAATGGGAATAATCTAAATCTGTACCTACGTTGGCTATGTCGTTCTGTGGATGTTAGGGCACGTAAATCCCACACTTCCCGCTTGGTGCTAAATACTACTCCCTTTAATTTGTATGCTCATTCTGTTGGAAATCCACTTTTAAATTCTAGCATAAGGGTTTATTATGAAATCAGTTATGCATTTATCTTATTTAAATCTGTAAGTAAAGCTAATATGATTTTTGTTAATCTATAATAATTCTGTAAAGTGGATTCCAAATCTTATCTGAGGATCGAAAGATCAAAGCTTTATTGAAAATCTATAAATAATCTAATCATAAGATGCTTAAAGAATCATCTTTCTTGAAATATCAACATATAAACTTGGGTTTAATAACCCATGCATCAAGTTCATGTCAAAACATTATAAAGTTCATACTTGATAATGTAATTAATGATAATTCAACTCAAAATCTGTCATTTACTGCAATAGGCATGAAAATATGAAAATAGACATGCAATTCAACTTTAAAATCTCTTAAAAACTCATAATCTTGCAACTAACAATAATGGGTATGAACCCTAATTCAAATCTCATGTAATTTCATATAAAATCATGTAAATTTGTAGTTAAAAGTTAGTTTTGGGAACAAGGATGAAAGAGGATCCTTGTTCATAAACCCCACATACCTTGTTGATGAATTTGAATGTAAAAGTTTTATTCTTGACTCTCTAATGGTGTTCTTGAAGCTTCCTCTTGAAGTTATTAAACCAGAAAATTTGGATTATAAAATTTCTTGGAGTAGGAGATATGAAATTTGTTCTTGATTCTTAGAGCTAGTGTTTTGTTATTAGAGATGAAAAAGATGAATAATAAGGTATCTTTACTATTTGGGGATAAAATTATGTGTTTTGGGCATAATAAGAGTAGGGAAATTGACTCAATTACCCCTTTGGATGTGGATTTTAAATATAGAAAATTTGCACCTAGCGACGCACAGACCGATGGATCACGTCGATGGGGTCGATGCGATGGACGAAGCGATGCATCGATATCACATCGGTTCACTAGAATTTGCAATGAATACTGGGGAAAATATCCATCGACGTAATAAGCGACACGACGCATCAAGATTGCATTAACTCACTATTTTGGACATCCAAACAAGCTTCTAACAAGGCCTGAAAAATCCAAAACTCGCCCAAGAACACCCATTAACTTCCTTGATCATGAATCGACTTAAAAATCAACACTTTAAGGTCATAAAGGTTGTAAATAAAATCATGGAAATACCGAGGTCCTAAAATAAAACTAAGTGTCATTACTTAGCTGAATTTTTGTAAGTCTGGGACCTCTTTTCATGATCTAAAAGATTGAGTTAATCTAGGATTTTGCTTGGTCTTACAATACCTCCTCCTTGGGAACATTCATCCTCGAATGAGACTGACTAAGATGAGAATGTTGATAGACTGACCTTACCTACTGAACATGCACAACTGAAGCATGATTTCATAAATGGAAGAACTGATGTACTGAGTTTTCATACTGAACATGCATAACTGAAACCAAAATTGTACGTCTAAATCTAAAACACGATGATCTACTGAACTAATTTGTGTGTGCATAAATTGACATAAGATAACCGTATGGCTGAAATTGAGACTGGAAAAGACCTGAATGAAGGAAGACTGTTACCTTCGGCTGAATCTGAATTCATGGAGAAGAGATGAGGATATGTGGTATGCATGTCAACTTCTTCTTCCCAAGTAGCACCCTCAATAGACTGATTTTGCCAAAGAACTTTGACCAAAGGAACTTCTTTATTCCTTAGTCAATGGATCTGATGATCAAGAATCTCTATTGTAAGTTTTTCGTAAGAAAGGCTATTCTGAATATTTGTAATTTCTAGGGGGAGTATAACGGTTGAATCGTCCATGCACTTCTTCAACAAGGACACATGGAACACTGGATGAACTGAGGATAAATCTGCGGGTAGCTCAAGCTCATATGCTACCTTCCCAACACAACTCAAAATTCAAAAGGGGCCTACATATTAGGGACTAAGTTTCCCTTTTTTACCAAATTTCTTTACCCCCTTCATGGGTGAAACTTTCAAATACACAAGATCATCTATATCAAACTCCAGATCTCTTCTTCTTACGTCTGCATAAGATTTCTGACGACTCTGGTCTGCTTTCAATCTCTCTTGAATTAACTGAACTTTCTCCATGGCTTCAAACACCATGTCTGACCCAATCAAAGTGGCCTCACCCACTTCGAACCAACCAACTGGCGATCTACATCTTCGCCCATAAAGAACTTCAAATGGAGCCATCTAAATACTATCATGATAACTTTTATTATAGGCAAACTCAATCAATGGCAAATGCTCATCCCAACTACCTTTGAAGTCAAGAACATATGCCCTTAACATATCCTCTAGAGTCTGAATGGTCCTTTCTGCCTGACCATCTATCTGTGGATGAAAAGCTGAACTAAGATGAACTTGGGTACCAAGACCCTTTTGAAAAGCTTTCCAAATATGAGAGGTAAACTAAGTACCCCTATCTGAGATGATGCACAGAGGAACTCCATGCAATTTGACTAGCTCTCTGACATACCACATGGCATAATCTTTAGTTGTGTAAGATGTGTGAACTGGTAAGAAATGCACTGACTCAGTCAATCTGTCTACAATAACCCAAATCGAACTATGTTGACGACGTGAATGGGGTAATCCAGTCACAAAGTCCATATTCACCTTTTCCCACTTCCAAGTCGGGATACAAAACTCTTGCAACATATCATCAGGTATTTGGTGCTCTACCTTAACCTGTTGACAAGTTGCACACTTGGCTACAAATTCCTCTATATCTCTCTTCATACCACTCCACCAATAGATTTTCTGCAAGTTGCGGTACATCTTGGTGGCTCCTGGATAAATGGAATAACAAGCACCATGTGTTTCTATCAAAATCCGCTGACTCAAATAATCAACACATGGCACACACAATCTATTCTGGTATCTCAACATACCATCTCTCCCTTGGGAGAAAACCTCTACCTTTTGGTCTTTAACTGACTTCTTCAGGTTGACCAAACTAGAATCCTTATCTTGCTTCTCTTCCACATCAGAAACTAGAGAAGATTCAAAACTACTCTAAACCCAAACATTCCCTTCAGCTGAATCAACCAATCTAACACCTAATCTTTCTAACCGATGAACTTCCTGAACTAACTCTTTCTTATCGTTCTCCACATGAACAACACTACCCATAGCCAATCTACTAAGGGCATCTTCCACTAAATTGGGCTTTCCTGGATGATACAACATACTCATATCATAATTCTTCAACAATTCTAGCCACCTACTCTAATGAGGAGTCAACTCCCTCTGAGTAAACACATACTGCAAGCTTTTATGATCCGTAAACACATCAACATGCACCCCATAAAGATAGTGCCTCAAGATTTTCAATTCAAAAACAACAACAGCTAACTCAAGGTCATGGGTAGGGTAATTCTTTTCATAAGGTTTAAGCTGTCTGGAGGCATAAGCTATAACTTTGCCTCTGTACATCAGAACGCAACCCAGACCGACTCTAAAAGTATCACAATACAAAACGAACCCATCTGTATCATCAGATAGTGCTTAAACTAGAGATGAAGTGAGTCGAGACTTCAACTCCTAAAAACTCTTCTCACATGAATCTGACCACTGGAACTTAACTTTCTTCTGAGTCAATCTAGACATAGGGGATGTAATGGATGAAAAACCCTCAACGAAACACCTGTAATAGCCAGCTAAACCCAAGAAACTTCTAATATCTGACAGAGAAATAGATCTAGTCTAATTTCTTACTGCTTCTGTCTTTTGGGGATCATCTTTAATGCCCTCACTAGAAAAAATATGAACGAGGAAAGCTACAAACCTTAGCCAAAATTTGCATTTGCTGAATTTGGCAAACAGTTGGTGGTCTCTAAGAGTTTGAAACACAGTTCTAAGATGGTCCGCATGATCATCCTCACTATGGGAATAGACAAGGATATCCTCTATAAAGATTGTGACAAACATGTCCAAATATTTTTTGAACACTCTGTTCATCAAGTCCATGAAAGCTATTGTGGCATCTTTTATCCTGAAAGACATGACTAGAAACTCAAAATGGCCATAACAGGTTCTGAAATCTATTTTTAGAATATCACATTCCCTTATTCTAAGCTGATGATAGCCGAATCTAAGGTCTATCTTTGAGAAGTAACTTGAACCTTGGAGTTGGTCAATCAGATCATCAATTTGAGGAAGAGGATATTTATGAATTTATTTAGCTGACGATAGTCAATGCATATTTGCAAAGAATCATATTTCTTTTGCACGAATAGGACGGGAGTGACCTATGGAGAAACACTAGGCCTTATGAATACATTATCTAAAAGATCTTTGAGCTTCTCTTTTAACTCCTTAAGATGAACTGGAGCCATACGATATGGAGGAATAGAGATAGGCTGAGTATTTGGGAGAAGGTCAATACCGAATTCTATTTCCCTATCCGGAGGTACCCCTTGCAAATATTTAGGAAAGACTTCAGGAAACTCATTGACTACTCAGACTGACTGAACTGTTGAAGCCGCAGACTTAGTGTCTTTGACTCAAACTAGATGATAGATATATCCTTTTGAAATCAAATTTCTAGCTTTAAGATAGGATATGAAATGACTTTTAGGAGACATTGAATTACCTTCCTACTCAAAGACTGGCTCATCTAGAAATTGAAACTTCACCACTCGGGTCAGACAATCTATAGATGCATAACAAGAATGAATCTAATCCATGCCAAGAATAAGGTCAAAGTCGACGATATCTAACTCTATTAAGTCTGCCAATATGATTTTATGAAGGACGGTGATAGGAAACTTTCTATAAACCTTTTGGAAACAACTGAGTCACCCACTAGTGTAGAAACCAAGAAGGGCTCAGGAATATTTTCGGGGCCTATTTTAGAATTCACTGCAACTAACGGGGTCACATAAGAGAAATTTGACCCAGGGTCTAACAACACATAAACATCAAGATGAAAGATGTGAAACATACTAGTAACAACATCTGGGTAGCTCTCCTTCTCCTGATGGAATGGTAAATCATAGAACCGATTTTGGTACTGACCGTCACTGGTATTGGATGATGCACCCTGAGGAGGGATTGGGTGAGCTATATGAGCTGGTGCACTAGTAGTCTAAGTTTGGGGACGAACATCCCTGTTCCCCTAAACATGCGGACACTCTCTAATTCCATGACCCAACTTACCATAACCATTATTCCTTCAAACACTTACCAGGATGATTTTTACCGCACTTAGCACACGAAGGATAACTGGGTCTTCCACTCACACTATTCTGAGATCTGGACATAGAAGACTTACCCCACTGCTCCTGCCTAGCTCTGGAAGTAGGAGCACTAGCTAAAAATGGTGCTAGCATAGATGAATGATTCTGAAACTGTGAACGATTCCCCCTGCAGACCTTGACTGACCATGATCAAACTACCTAGTTCTAACCTTCTTACTTCTTCTATCTTTCTCTTTTAACTTTTCTACCTCAATCTGTTGGGCATGAGTCATTAATCTAGCAATATCTATGTCTCCAATAAGCATGGCATTCCTACACTTCTTGACTACCAGTCCAGACACTCCAGTGACAAATCTACTCATACTAGATCTAGTGTTAGCTATCAACTCAAGAGCACACTTAGATAACTGGTTGAACTTAAGGCAGTACTCCTTCACTATCATTGAGCCCTGCCTCAAGTTCATCAACTCCTCAATCTTAGCCTCCTGTAACTCACACGGAAAGAACCTATCTAGGAAAGCAGCCTGAAATACCTGCCAACTTATGGGATCTGCATTCTCACCCCTACCTTTCTTACAATTAACCACCCAATCATAAGCAATATCCTTCAGCCTATAAGAACCCAATTCTGCACTCTTTTCTTTATTAACATGCATAAATTAGGTGATCTTTTTCACCTTATCAAGATACAACTATGGGTCCTCACCTACCTTTGACCAAATAATAGAGGCAAATTTATTCTCATAAAGTCATGAAGTCTGGATGGAGCTAAATCACCCTCTTGCTGATGTGGAACTGCAACTTGATTATTGTCCTAAACATTAACCGTCACAGTTTGAGATAACGTCTGAAAGACAGCCCAAAATTTGGCATGAGATACATTATCATTCAGGGGGTCAGTAGGTTGGGGTGACTGGTTATCATTGTTGTGGGTGTTAGCTCAATAAAGAGGTATTTTCAATAGCTATCATAAGAGAGCATGGGTTAAAAGTATATAGAGATACTGTAAGCACAATAGATCATGAAAAAAAAGATGATTTCCAATGATTGTCCCATATTCCTTGCTCATGAATGTGGCGCGCCTCACACCCATGATCAAGACTCTATGTAACACGGCTTGTCTAACTCCCTAAGACTCTTATAAACCTTAGGCACTTATATCAAGTTTGTAATACCTCGAAACCTGGCCTCGAGATATCACACGGTGCTTAAGACTACGAGTAGCCTTAAGCTAACCTTGTTTGCTATATCAAAATCATACTGAATATGGAAAAATATCTGAATATAATATCTAAAAAATATTAATCTTAGGGGTCTGATGAAACAATACTAAAAATCTAAAGCAAACTAGCACTCTGAGAAGCCTCTACTACTAATGCTAGAGAGTCACTGGGATACACCCTCAGCTGATTCAGAATGTCAGAAAATACTGAATTATCTAAACTGATAAGCTGTAAATCTGAATAACTAAGTCCCTAAACTATGAGAACTCACCAACTGTCAGATGTAGATGGAGATGCTCGAAAATAACTCACGCTGCTAAAACTGAGCACCTGAACCTATATTATGAGACAATGTAGCACGTAGACGTATATGTGGATCAGTACTTTGAGGATTTACTGAGTATATGGGGGTAAATACATAAGTAAAACATCATCTCAATATCACTAAAATTATAACATAATGCATTCGATATGTAAATGACTCACACAAGCTTGAATAACTGAGAAACTGAAGTCTGTAATCACGAGTAGTAAAACATATTGAATAAATCTAGAGAGTCATAACATTTAGTTCTAAAAGCTGTACTAGTGTTCTATCTGTAAATCATGTTATCTAAGTGTAAAAATTCTCACTTTTATATCTTAAATCTAAAAGATAAACTCTGTAGCTAATGTTTTACTGTAAATCAATATTTGAGAAAAGTTGTGAGCCTTTACACTTCATTTTCTGTAAAAAAGATTTTTGTTATTTATTCTTACTAGTAGGGAATTCTCTTAAAAACTATTCTGCAAAGGAGGTTCTACTAACCGACATAAACCATGTGATCTCACATAGAGTCCAACATCTTATTCCCTTATTGGGAAAACCTTACGATGGGGAGAGGTGTCATATTCTTGCCAAGGAGTAGAACATAATCTAAGTGATTACATTTGTATTTATCATCCATATAGAAATGGAAATAATCTGAATTTATACCTATATTGGCTACGTAGTTCTGTGAAAGTTAGTGCACGCTAATCCCGTACTTCTCGCTCGGTGCTAAATTCTACTCCCTTTAATTTGTATGCTCATTCTGTTGGAAATTCACTATTATAAACTAGCATATTGGTTTATTATGAAACCAATTATGCATTTATCTGATTTAAATCCTTAAGTAAAGCTAATCTGATTTTTGTTAATCTATAACAAGTTTGTAAAATGGATTCCAAATCTTATCTGAGGATCAAAAGATCAAAGCTTTATTGAAAAACTGTAAATAATCTGATCATAGGATGCTTAAAGCATCATGTTTCTTGAAATATCAACATATAAACTTGGGTTTAATAACCCATACATCAAGTTCATGTCAAAACATCATAAAGTTCATGCTTGATAATGTAATTAATGATAATTCAGCTCAAAATCTGTAATTTACTGCAATAGGCATGAAAATATGAAAATAGACATGCAATTCAACTTCAAAATCTCTCAAAAACTCATAATCTTGCAACTAACAATAATGGGTATGAACCCTAATTCAAATCTCATGTAATTTCATATAAAATCATGTTAATTTATAGTTAAAAGCTAGTTTTGGGCACAAGGATGAAAGAGGATCCTTGTTCATAAACCCCACATACCTTGTTGATGAATTTGAATGTAAAAGTTTGATTCTTAACTCTCTAATGGTGTTCTTGAAGCTTCTTCTTGAAGTTCTTGAATCCAGAACTTTGGATTATAAGATTACTTGGAAAAGGAGTTATGGAATTTGTTCTTGATTCTTAGAGCTAGGGTTTTGTTATTAGAGATGAAAAAGATAAATAATGGATCATCTTTGCTATTTGGGGATAAAATTATGTGTTTTGGGTGGTATAAGAGTGGGAAAATTGACTTAATTACCCCTTTGGACGTGGATTTTAATTACAGAAAATTTGCACCAAATGATATGCAGACCGACGCGCCTCATCAACCCCATCGACGCGATGCATCGATATTACATCGGTTCACTGGAATTTGCACTTGATGCTGGGGAAAATATCCGTTGACGCGATAAGTGATGCGACACATCGACTCACTATTTTTGACATCCAAACAAGCTTTTAACGAGGTCTAAAAAATTCAAAACGCGCCCGAGAACACCCATTGACCTCCCTGATTATGAATCAACTTAAAAATTGACACTTTAAGGTCATAAGGGTCATAAATTAAATCATGGAAATACCGAGGTCCTAAAATAAGACTAAGTTTCATTACTTAGCTGAATTTTTCTAAGTCTGGGACCTCTTTTAATGATCTAAAGGACTGAGTTAAGCTAGGATTTTGTGGGGTCTTACAGTAACTTAGGACCACTTTATTTTCCTCCTATATAAGTAGCTATTGTTTCACAATCCTTACCATACTTTTCTATGAACTATGTTTGACTTGATTCATTTTAACAGCAGGATACATAGGCGCCTATTCTGGGTTCAGTCACTGTATTATAAAAATTCAGTTTGCCCATCGCCAAAACTAGGAAGTTTTGCAGATAGCCTATCACTATTTTAGCAAACTAGATGTTTGAGGTAACAATCTACATTCACATCATCAAATTGCAAAAATTCCATAACTACAAGAAACACAAATTCAAAGCCAAAACTTTATGGCTCAGTGCAAGGCAATCATTTTCTTTTACATTAACAAGTTTTCTTTGAGTAATTCGGATGTTGATTTTTAATTATTCTTGAAGTATAACACATGCTAGCAATGCACAAGAAAGGCAGTGAAAAAATGGTGCAAAATTCTTTAAATTTCAATCTTAGAATTCTCTTTGAGTGCAAAAACTTCCTTCACGGCAAAAATTTTCAAAGAGGAAAATCCTAAATTATGGGTCCCACACAATGAATAATTTATGATGTGACACTACACCATTAATTTTTTCTATCGTAGAAGCACAACTTCTTGGATATTCACTATTGCAAGGCACCTTACGAGGCTTTCAACTAATTTATGAATGTTTGTGAGAAAATCACACCATGCATCAATATTTGTAAGTTTGCTATATATATATATATATATATATATATATATATATATATATATATTAGGTTTGTCCATTAAAAAATAGGACACATTGGGTTCATCTACACTAAAATAGGACATATTAGATTCGTAAATCCTAAAATAGGACATTTGGGCTCTTCAACCCTAAAATAGGAACGTTGGCCTCGTCCCTGCTAAAATAGGACTTATTGGACATATTGGGTTTGTCCATCCTAAAATTGGGCTCATGGAGTCTGACCACCCTAAAATAGGACAAACTAGGTCTTTCCATCCTAAAATAGGATACTTTGGGTTTGTCTACCCTTAAAATATGACATGTTGGGCCTATCCATCCTAAAATAGGACATGTTTGGTTAGTCTGCCCTCTAATAAGACATTTATGCATGTTTGTCTTTAATTAAATATTTATTCTTATTTGCCTTTAATTAAAATCTCGCAATGCCTTTGTTATTTATTTATCTTCAAATTAGTTAAGCATTGCATGCTATCTTTTGAATTTCTTAAAAAATTAAGCGTAATTAATCATTTGTCTTTTATTGAGTACTGCTTTTTAGTTTTATAAATTTTGCAGGCATATAACTTGTGGACACATTCGGTTCGCCCACCCTAAAATCGGAAATATTGGGATAGTCAGTCCTCTAATAAGGCATTTTATGCATGTTTGTCTTCAATTAAATATTTATTCTCACTTGCCTTTAATTGAAATCTCTTAATGTCTTTATTATTTATTTATCTTTAAATTAGTTTAAGCAGTGCATGCTATATTTTGATATTCTTGAAATTTCAAGTTTAATTACTCGTTTGTCTTTTTTGAGTAATGCTTTTCAGTTTTATAAATTTCGCAGGCATATAATTTGAGGACTCATTGGGTTCATCCATCATATAATAGTACATAATGAGATAGTCTACCCTCTAATAATAATTTCTATGCATTTCAACTTTTAATTGGATACTTATGCTTGCTTTCATGTAATAGAACATTCCGTAATGTCTTAATTATTTATTTATTTTAATTAATTAAGCAACTCAAGCTATCTTTTGAATTTCTTGAAAAATCAAGCTTAATTATTCATTTGTTTTTTAAGCATTGCTTTTGCCAATATTTCTACTTAGTTTGAGAAATTTTGCAAGCATATAATTTGAAGTTTCTACTTAAGAAATACTGCACATTTTACTAATCGCATCTAGAGAACCAAATGATGTATTTGTCTTATGATCTTTTTGTAAGAATTTTATTTACATTATTTTCATGTCTACTTTATTTGCAAAATTTTCTATCAAGACTTGGCATGAGTCAAAACTTAATACAGAAAGAAGAGACATAGCATAATGTGTAACTATCTATTAGAATCAAACTAGGGAAAGCTAGGGTAATGTGAAGCATCCCTAGTAGCGACAGCGATTCAGAGATCGACTCGACTCAGTTTTCACAAATTCTAACATAGCTCTAAATTGATTCACAAATTTGATCTTTCATTTTAGTGTTATCATAATACAATACTATATGTAGCTCAGTTTTAAATACAACCCTACCCACTCCATTCATGCAAACTCATTCTTCTTCTCATCATCAGTAACATCGGTGCAATCATAAATACGACATTGGGAAAAAGTTTTTTGGTCCTCTTAAAACTTTATCATACCATAAATTTTGAAATATGTAGACCTGATTCTCATAAAACCAGGAATATGTAGGCAACTTAGAAGTCATGGTTCAATCGAATTCATAATTACGATAATACTAGTTCAATCTACTCCATTCCTTAGAAGGTTTTCCCATCTGGGTGCGCCATTTTCATTTTTCAAATTTGTTTCTTCTAGTCGAGACAAAATTGGAAATTACATCAACGTCTTCATCCAAAGCTTCTTACATCATCTCCGGTCTAAGAGGAACAAGTTGTTGGCACCAAATTTTTTCTCCCTTTTTGCTATAATTATGTTTTCTATGCTTCTTAGTCCTGAATACTTTACAACAAATAACTTTTTATCCTTTGTATTAATTTTTGTAATTTTGACATAAATGGAATAAATTTCTCTTATGTTCTTATATTTTAATCTCATATAATATATATATATATAAATATATATATATATATATATATATATATTATTGATATCACATCAAATATTTAAATATTAGTATGTTAACTTTTAATTTTAACTCTAAGCAAATTTTGTTGTATCATTATAATATTTTCTAATTATAGTTCTATTAACTATGAAATTGATTTTGTCTACTTATATGTATATGTATATGTATATGTATATGTATATGTATATGTATATGTATATGTATATGTATATGTATATGTATATGTATATGTATATGTGTATGTATACGTATATGTATACGTATATGTATATGTAAATGTATGTATATGTATATGTATATGTATATGTATATGTATATGTATATGTATATGTATATGTATATGTATATGTATATGTATATGTATATGTATATGTATAACTGTATAATGAGAAATTAATTAGGATGAAAGCAACATTGTTAAATTAATTAAGTGAAAACGAGTGAGGAAGATTAGGTTTTTTCACAAATTTTTCAGTTTTGAACAATTTGGGTCATTTACTCTTAGCTTTTCTACCTAAATAGCATCCCAACAAAAAGTATAGCAGTCCAACAATCTAACTACGTAACTGATCTAACCCAGCCCCAAACCCCCTTAAAACTAACTAAAGCTACCCATTTCAATACCCAAAACCTGTCCCAAATGCCCAATTAGGCTAACCAACCCCCTTAAAGCCTCTATATCTCTCCTCTCTCATTGTATCCTTTCTTTCTAACTAGACCTCAACTAGAAAACATCGACCTCTTCTCTTTTCCTCTCTAGAAATGGAAACACTTCTAGACCATAAGATAATGGAAAGTTTGATAGTTTTCAACTTTTTCCTCCACTTTCCCTCCCATACCCATCAGTCCCACGGTTCCTCCATCAGTGAACACATCAACATGAACCCCATAAAGGTAATGCCTCTAATTATTTAAGGCAAAAACAACTACTTCCAACTCAAAGTCGTAAGTTGGGTAGTTCTTCTCATAAGATTTGAGTTGTCTAGAGGCATATGCTATCACCTTGACTCGCTGCATCAACATGCAACTAAGACAAACTTTGGAAGCGTCCAATATACTACAAAACCATTTGAATCCTCTGGTTCAGTCAAAACTGGGGCAGATGTAAATCGAGTCATTAACTTCTAAAAACACTTCTCGTATGAATTTGGCCACTGAAATTTGACCTTCTTCTGAGTTACTCTAGACATAGGGGAGGAAATAGAGAAAAACACTTCGATAAACCATCTATAGTAACCAGCTAAACCCAACAAACTCCTAATATCTAATATAGAGGTGGGTCTAGGCCAGTTCCTTACTACTTTGGTCTTTTGGGGATAAACTCAAATGCCTTCACTGGAAATAATATCACCAATAAAAGATATTGATTTCAACTAGAATTCACACTTATTAAAGTTAGTGAATAACTGGCAATCTGTAAGAGTCTGTAAAATAATCTGTAAATGGTCTATGTTCTTACCTTTACTACAGGAATAGATGAGAATGTCATCTATACAAATTACGAAGAACATGTCCAAGTACTTCTTGAATACTCTGTTCATCAAGCCCATAAAAGTTGCAGGAGAATTTGTTAGCCCAAACAACATAATTACAAATTCAAAAATGATCATAACGAGTTCTGAAGGCTATCTTTAGAATGTCAAATTCTCTGACTCTGAGATGATGATAGCCTAATTTGAGGTCTATCTTAGAAAAACAATTTGCACCCTAAAGTATGTCAAACAAGTCGTCAATCCTAGGGATGGGATACTTGTTATTGATTGTGACTTTGTTCAACTGGCGATAATCGATATACATTCAGAGAGAACTATCTTTCTTGCGCATGAAGAGAACTGGAGCACCCTATGGAGAGACACTAGGTCTGATGAAACTCTTATCTAGGAGATCTTTCAACTATTCATTTAATTTATTAAGCTTGAATGGATCCATTTCTTAAGGTGTAATCAAAATAGGCTAGGTATCTAGAAAGAGATCTATTCTGAAGTCAATTTCCCTCTTGGGAGGAACTCTGGGCGATTATTCAGGAAATACTTATGGAAACTCATTCACTACTGGAATTGAATCAAGACTTGGGATCTTGTAAATTAAGTTCTTGACTCAAAAAAGATGATAAATTCACCCTTTGGAAATCATTTTCCTTGCCTTAAAAAAGGATACAAATCAACCTATAGGAACTGAGGTACTACCCCTCCATTCTAAGGCTGGCTCATTAGGAAACTTAAACTAGACTACTATGTTCCTACAATTAACTGAGGCATAATAAGAGTGGAGCTAATCCATGCCAAGAATAACATCAATGTTGGTCATCTCTGACTCACCAAAATCAACTGAGGTGACTCGCTGGGATACTACGACTGGGAAATTTTTGTATACCCATTTGGCTATAATAGAATTACTGCCTGAAGTAGAAACTAAGAAAGGTACTACTAGGATTTTAGGATCGACGCCTAAATCTACTATTATCTAAGGAGTCATGAAGGAATGTTGGCTCTAGGATCTAATAATGCATACACATAAAGGTGAAAGAATTGTAATGTACCAGTAACCACATCAGGAGAACCCTCCCGATCCTTCTAGTTTGAAGGGCATAAAGTCAATTCTAACATTGTCTACTTGTTTTGCTAGATTTAGCACCCTACTTATTTGAGTGAACTATTGAACTATGAGGAGTTAGTCTAGTGCTATTGACTATCATTTCTATACCTCCTACATACCTACTGGACAATCCCTTATCTTATGGCCTATCTTGCCATACCCAAAGCAAGCATCACTACCCATCATGCACTAACCCTTATGGCTTTTACCATATCACTTTCAAATTGGGTTGGCGCAACTACTATTCATGCTTTCCTGGGACTTAGAGCCTTGTTCTTTATCACGAGCATCCTTTTTGAACTTAGGCACTGAATCACTAGATGGTGATGGTGTTGGGGTTGTAATTTTGGGCGAAATTAAGAATAATTCCCACTATCTGACCTCTACTAAGAGACATTAAAACTACTAGTCTTTTTTATCTTATTTTCCCTTTCTTTCTCCTTGATCTTCTCTTTTTTAATCTACTAAGAAAGAACCATCAATTTAGAGAGGTCCATCTCCTTAATCAGCATAACCATCCTAAACTCCTTTAACACATTCTCAAAAAAAACAGATAAAACTTACTCATTTGGGCCCTAGAATTAGCCATAATATTCAGCGCATACCTCAGCAACTGGGTAAAACTGAGTGAATAATTCTTAAAATTTATATTGCCCTGCTTTAAGTTGATGAATATTGCACTTTAGCTTCCCTTAACTCAAGTGGGAAGAACCTATCCAGAAAAATAGTAGCAAACTTATCCCACTCTACAGACCCTACAACGACACTTCTATTCTCCTTTCACTACTTAACCTAGGTGTAAGCCACCCCTTACAATTAGAAAAAAGCAAAATCAGCACTATCACTCGAGGTGAAAACCATGATCTAAACCCCTTCTGCACACTCTCTAAAAATTCTTGGGGATCCTTCTCAGGTTTGGATCGAAAGAACACCAAGGGATTTATCAGAGTGAAGTCCCAAGTCATAGTTGGTGTTGTATTTGCTAATAGGTTGGATATGGAAACAATTTACTAGTTATCCTGAGAAACCATAGATTGGGCCAATGCTATGAAAGAAATCTTGAATTCAACATGAGAGACCTGCTCATTCAGAGGGTCTTCAAGAATAGGTGGTGGTGCTGGCTGGTCCCAATTCCTCCTTTTGTTAGCCCTTCTGGAAGACATTTTTCTTAAATAGGTAGAGGATGAATTAGAAGAATAATTTTAATAGACCTTATTCTCCATCATACGACATGAATAATGAAAGAAGTGAAACTTTCCTAAAATATTTCATAGCCTCTCATCCATAAATGTGATGGGCTTTACACCTATGAACAAGACTCTACAAAATGTGGCTTTCATACACTCTTGAACACTTTAAACCTTGTGTTCTTATATCAAGTTTGTCACAACCCGAGAATGCCTTAGTCTTAACATAGTTTTTAGAGTCACAAGTGACCCCAAGCTAACCCATGGCATAGCATAAGCAATGAACACTGAAATAAAGTAACAAACACTAGGCAAAATCTAACTAAGATAAACTAATGATGAATAGTAATAATGTCAATGTTAATACTACCTAAAATAACCAATGAAAACTGAAAGCTAAACATCTGTCTGACTGTCTAAAAGCCATTATATCATGGTGAGTTATTGGTACAAGCCCCCAACTAACTTTGAATAACTAAAATAAATGAGTTAGTAAAAATAAACAACTGGTAACTAGTCCTTGACTGATGAGGACTCACCAAGATAATAGATGTGTGACTAGTGGATGTGCTACGAGCGGTCTCGATACTGAACATCTAAACCTATATTATAAGATAATATAACGCAAAGACGTATGTGATCAGTACTTTAAATGTACTGAGTTTGCGATATGAGAAGCTAACTAGTATATATAAACCCGAATGTATGAATATGTAAACTAAATGCAAGACCAAGTATAAATATGTGCTGGATAAACTAAACAACTGAATAGTAAACACTTGGTCAAACAAACCTAGACTAAACATAAAATAAAATTGAACTGAGGACTGTGGGAGATAATAATAACTGATATACCCTAATCTATAAAAATTAGGGTCCAACCTATAACCCCAGTTGAAAGAGGTCAAGTACCTTGCCATGGGTACCAACACTGGCTAGCGTGCATCCACTAAATTGATGTCCTGAAGGACAGGGGTGTCATGCCTGTACTGATGGGGGACCCCTTATAAACTATGGTGGAAACATAGTTTTGATATATAGGGACTGCTACTAATAGTCTCATGCCTAATTATTTGGAGAGCCGCTATACCTGCTTTCAATCAGTGCTAAGTATTACTCCCAAATTAATGGCATGGAAGCATAAACTGAAACATGAACTAGTATCTATTATGCTCAAGTCATGGCATTCTAAAAATTATATTGCATGTATAGTCTGAAATGCTCAAGAACATGCAAATTGATATATGTTTAACTCCTAGGTATCGGGTGTTTATAACCCACCAACTCTAACCAATATAATTACACTTGATAACAATTATGGAGTATGATAGAGAGATTTCACAATTTAAAATGAAACAAACTTAACAACTTGTCATGATGGGGAAATTCATGATTTTGAACATGGGGAATCACTAATCTCGGGGAAAGCACATATTCATGATTTGATAACACACATAAACTGATGAGAGCAAGAAAAATCATATTTGATCTGGAACATAATTCAAGAGAAAGGGAATTTGGATTGAAAAGTAAAGAGTTCTTGGGGCTCAATGGGTGGAAGGGACCCATTGATGGATTCCCACATACCTGAAGATGGAAGCCTTGGAGAAATCTTTGGATTTAGGCTTGTTCTTGAGAAACTCTACCCTTCTTTGGAGAAGAAGAGAATCACTTTTTTCCTAGGTGTAATGATTATGGAATTTATAAGATGTTAAGGTAAGTTAATCCTTTAATAATTGATGTTGGAGTGCGCAAAAGATGTGGGTTTGGGGTTGAATGGGAAGGGAATTTACCAAAAATCCCTTTTAAAATCATGTAGAGATTTCTAGTTCCAGTTATCATGACTCACCCAATGACTCATTACGATTGGTCACGAGTCATGGTTAGAGTCATAACATGAGGTCCTGAGTTTTAAGCCTTAACTATTAAGGCAATGACTCCCCCTCCTAATGACTCGTGAGGTTAATCACAAGTTGTTAGGGGTAGTTAGGTCCTGAGACTAGATTTTTGGGTTTTCCTTGTTGTGACAATAGGTCCCTCCTAATGACTTGTTGCCATTAGTATCGAGTCATACGGTAGGTTCATCATCACTGGGCTTAAATTTGGGGGTCCATAAAATTATGTCAATGACTCCACATAATGACTCGTTATGTCTAGTAACGGGTTGTTAGCTGAGTCGTTATCACTAGTAGATGACATACTCATAGGAAATTTTTTATAAATTCTTGTCATGTTATCGGATTAAGGCGAGAGTTATCGAATTTGGAAACTATTTCAATAGACTACATCAGGGTGGGTCTAGATCTAAAAATATTGGGGTATTATAACGCATATCTGTAAGCCTCCACTAGAAAAAGAGTGGCTCTTGGTCCCCTTGATGTTGGTCAACTTTACTTTGCCCTTTTGAACCTCCAATACCAAGGTCCTTGTGACCAACTTTTGTTCTAACTTAGTGATTTTATCCTAAAAAGTAATATTGGAACGGTTTTGAACCCTCTAATGTGTCATTAATCATGGCAGCAACCACAAAAATATTCTTCCCCTAAAATATAGATAGTAGAAAGGGGCACAGATCAATCTATGATTGGGAATATCGTACAGAATTGCCAAATTATTGTCAGGTTGCATGTAGGATGGCTTCTATTAGTATCCCCCCAAAAAAATTACGTAATTGGTTATAGAAGATAGGTCCCTTCTATTGCGCTCAAGCGCACACGGAAGTGTACGAGGTCTTACCAAGTAGTAAATTGGACCTTTAGAAGCCAAGTATCGATCCACAGGGACTTGTTTTAACAACTATCTAATTTTAGTCCACAATTGAGATTAAATTTATGTGACAGTGACCACAAGATTTTGCGAGTTGTAAACTGAAATTAAAGTAGACAATGCGTAAAAGAAATTTTTTTGGTTATTCAATAAGGAGAAGCGTAGGGTAAAGGATCTGCAAATAATCATACTAATCTATTGAACTTCATTGGTTAGATTAATTATCCTTATTTTTTATTCACATGGTTGATCTCTCGAGCCTCTAATCACCTATCTAACTTAGCCCCACAACTACATCATTGGGTGGGGATATAAGAACTAAGATAACCGCATTTATGTTTCATCCTATAGTGAACCAAATAGGTTATGTAGGTCTATCTCTATCATATATTCAAATTTCAATCTTCATTCTATAGAGGCTTATAATCCTACTTTATTTACCCCATGTTCTATCCTCTTATTCCCCTCCTCAAGTTCACAAAGATGACAATAGATGTTTTCTAAGAGTAAAAAATCCTTAATATAGTTATAATAAGAGTAAATAAGTAACCAAATATGATAATAAACCAAAATTTAATCAATTCAAATCAGTAGTAATCATGTTCTTGGCCTTAACCCCAAAAAGGGGACTTTTAGCTGCTCATGGACATAACCGTAATCGCAATGATAGAAAACATGTTAAAATACATTAACAAACTGAATTAAATATATAAAAATCCTAATTGAAGTGTTTTCCATCCCCTCTCCAAGTTTCATAGCCGTCCAAAATGTTTAGCATTATGTTTAAGTGTCCTATTTGTAGGAGGTCAAATCTGCCGATTTTGAGCTAGGGTCCATGCCACGGCCTCTATCGCTTGGACTAGGGTGTGATACGTGACATAATATAAGATACACATTGTTTTGGGTAGTTTATTAATCTCCCTATGTGTGTCACTCTTCCCATATCCAACTCTTGGGTCCTCGACGCGCCATGGACATCCAAAACTATCTATTTTATGTCAAGTCTTGTCTTGTGCTTTTGTTGATTCATTCCAAGCCTTTATGTGTTTTTTAAACTTGATTTAAATCTTATATATCATTCATATATCATAATAATAAACTAATAAATCATCCTATATTATTAATCACCATAACTTAGAGCTCAAAACAACACACAATCCACAATGGTGAACTAGAAACTTAAGCTAAGAACTAGTTTTGCCCTTTTAATCTTTAGTTTAGTGATTTGACTCTTGGATTATTTCAATTGAACCTAAAATACTATAAAAAAGTTTTTACACACATAATTACACAATAAAATAATTAGGAACTCATCACTTACACTATAAATCATCGAGATCAACTAGAACAACACCTAGCTCAAGCTAGTAACACTAGTTTTCTTGTTTTCACTCTTAAGTGACCAATTTAAGTACAAACTTGTTTGGAAAACACCTTATACATTGTAATCAAGTACTTAAACACTTCTATTATTAACTATATAATTATTAACACATCATGAACTTAAGAAGTCCTTAAAAAAAAGCTAAATAAGCCTAGATAACAACTCTGAGATGCATAAATCCACCTCAAATCATCACCCCACACTTAAAGCCTTGTTCGTCCCTGAACAACTCTTTAAGCATCATAATCAGAAGATACTCCACATTTCTTCTACAAGCAATACACTCAATCTAGTACTACAATGACTACACAGAATGCAGTTTTCTACACTAAGCATGTTTTATACACAGTTGAAAGTTCAAGAATACTAATCCAAAACATCCTAGCCTCAAGAATTGACTAACCAAGTTGGAAAACTCATACATATTTATAAATCAAATAAATCATATAGTTCACCCAACTATCATCAAACTTTTTCCCTCACCATGACAGAGTTACCCAAAATCACTGACGTAGATGCAACTTATTACAAACTGGGTATAAGAAATAAATTACGCTCACTCTCACAAAGAATTCAAAAGTTACACAAGATGAACCATAGGCTTGCCCTTAGTGTAGTACTCCACTAATATCAGAATGATGAAGTTTAGGATCAAATAGTTCTTTAAGGTTTGTAATATAGGCTAAGGGACAGTAGAAACTATTTTGGACAAGAATAGTGACTATCTTCCCTAAGCGCTTTAATACATCACACTTTTCATTCAATTCACCTTTAACAACCTATTTACACCATTTCTATCTAACCAAATCTTTTTTTACCTATCTCATTAAGCTTATTAAGATACACTATGGTTGGAGTATTCTATGTACACATTATTCAATTTTTAACAAAAATTTTATTTTCACTCCCATCCATAACACATCAATTGTACACACAAATAACTATTACTTTGGGGCTTCAATTTCACCTTTTTCCTACTTGAATTTCAAACTCCTTAACTCAATTAAATTTTACAATAAAGCACTTAGGATCTTTGGATCAAATTACGGTCAATAAAAGAAGGGGATACTGGCTACATATGAGTCTGCCAAAGAAAAAGCTAAAGGCTCAATGAGGATAACTAGGATTATGCAAAAGAGTAGGCAAAAGAGGGTATGAAACAAGGCTATCAAAGAATTGCGTAAATAATCTCCTAAACCCATTCTTTATTTTTCTTTGCACATAAACCAGGAAAGATCTAAAATCAAATACAATAAGGAATATAAAAAACCTTACACATGGCACATGTTCAACTCGAGTAGGATCATCATAAACTCTCAACCAAACAATAGCATGAATTCAACATTAAGCCAACAAGTACACTAGTCATAATCATGAGCCTAGGAGTCTCAAAAGTAGTAATTCACACAATCAACATGCTCTTTACAATAAAAACACTTGAACCATGCAATCAAATATAGCACCAACAAGAATATCCCACACAATTATTTTTAAAACTTACTCCTAAAAATGGGAATTTCCCCACCCCCACACTTAAAAATCTACTTTGTCCTTAGAGTATACTCAAAAGTAGAGATAGAAATACTTGTTGAGGCCTCTAGGCCTAGCTAGTAGCATCTTTTTGCATTAAGAGGGTACTGGGACCCCACACTTAGTCTTTGACAAGCTGCTTAACTCAGGTTTTCGGTACTCAGACTTTCCATAAACTCGTGACTCAACTAAAATAGAAACTAAGTGAATTAAAAACTAAAAATACTGAAACAAAAAGCTACCTTAACTTGGGTTGCCTCCCGAGAATTCATGATTTAGTGTCGCAAAACAACCCACATCAACCTTTTCCTCTACCTTGAGGATATAAATTTTACCCTTAATTTTGCATACATCTTTTTACTTTGCTCATACAGTGATGGTATGAAGATTAAGGATTGGAGTAATGTATGGTGCATGGTAAACCACTCAGCCTTAAAGTGAGGTATGTTTTTGTGTTACTTGTCTGGTGCAAAATTAAGGATTCTTGTTCTCCATCTTCACATTCTTCCACTATTTCAGATGTTTCTACCAATATGTCATCATCTAAACATAATGTAGAAAAGTTCTTTGGATGAGGCCAAACCAATCCCACTTCAAAATTTACACCATCCACAACACACTCACTCTTATTAACCTTTACAATTTCAGTCTCAAGCGAAAGATGATAGTTGAATTGATGAAGTACTTGTGTTCGCTCCACAAATTATCTAGTATCCTTCTTTGATTTTCTCAGCCTCTGTGGAAATGGTGTGGTGGTTTCTCATTAACCTGTTTAACAACTTTATTTTTTGAGTACTCATACTTCCTCAAGTTATTGACAACTTTATCTGTTACCGGTTGAAGAGCCAACTCTGAATCTACCTCCTTAGTTGTGTTTGGAGGCTCTTCATTCAGCTCTTTACCATTACTCAAAGTGTTTGTCATTACTTGTTTATGAGGTTCATTGTCACTTGGCAAACCACCTTGAGACCTTGTATTTATTCTTGTAACATTTTTATCAAGTTATACTCAAATTGCTTCTGAAGTACTTGTCCATTTTTAAGTTCAACAACCATCTATTCTTGGGTGTCCATGATCTTCTTTAACATCTCTTCTATATTACTGGCCTATGTGTTTTATCGTTTCTGCTAAAACTGTTGTTGCTGGTTGTTGTTCCATGAATTGTTTAGTTCCTGAGTCTGCCACTTGGTTTGTAGGTATTACCATAATTTGTCCTTTGAGCATTGCCCAAAAACATGACTGACTCAGGATTAGCAGCACACATATCTGTAGAGTGATCACTATTACCACAAACCATACACCAACTTATGGCCTGCTTAACATATAGGATAGTATCCACCTTATCTTGTGAAGGTCTTGTCCACACACCTCCATCAAAATATGGACAAAAATCCTCTTAGTGCGGTCTTCCAAAAAAATAACAAGAATCATCACTACTAGAAAACCATCTATCCTAGGTTTCCATATCAAGCAATGTGACAAAACAAGTAAAAAAACTAAACTATGTACAACTCAATATAGCTAAACAAAAAATAAGATAGTTGCCTATTTACAAAACCCCGACAATGATGCCAAAAACTTGTTGCCTTCAAGCGTACACACAAGTGTATCTGGTCTTACCAAGTAGTAAATTGGCCCTTTAGAAACCAATTATCGATCCCATGGGGACTTGTTTTAACAACTATATAATTTTAGTTCACAATTGAGATTAAACTTATATGACAGTAACCACAAGATTTTGTGAGTTGTAAATTGAAATTAAAGAAGACAATGCATAAAATTAAATTTCTTGGACAGTCAATAAGGAGAAGCCTAGGGTTAAGTCTCTACGAACAATAATACAAAGCTATTTAAATTTGTTAGTTAGATTAATTATCTTTGTTGTTGATTCATGGGTTTGATATTATGATCATGGTCTCTCGAGCCTCTAATCACCTATCTAACTTATCCCCACAACTACATGTTGAGCGGGGATGTGAAAACTATGCTAAACGAAATTATATGTCATCCCGTATTTAAAATAAAGGTCACGTAGGTATATATTTATCCTACATGCAAATTACAATATTCATTCTTAAGAAGCTTATAATCCTACTCTATTTACGCCCATGTTCTATCCTCTTATTCCCCCTCTGGAGTTCACAAAGATTACAATAGATGTATTCTAAGGGTCGTGAATCTTTTCAATAGTTATAATTATGGTAAATAAACAACCAAATATGATAATATACCAAAACCTAATCAATTCAAATAAATAGTAATCATTTTATTGTCCTTAACCCCGGAAAGAGGGCTTTTAGCCACTCATGGACATAACTGTAATTGCAAAGATAGAAAATATTTTAAAATGCATACACAAAATAAATTAAAGATATAAAAACCCCAATTGAAGTGTTTCCATCCCCTCTCCAAGTTTCAAATCCGTGAAAGATGTTCAACATTATGTTTAAGTGTCCTATTTATAGGAGGTCAAAGCTGCCGATCTTGAGATAAGGTCCGCGTCGCGGCCTCTATCGCGTGGACTAGGGTCTGCGATGCACCCTCATAATGGATACACACTGTTTTGGGTACCTTAGTAGTATACCTATGTTTGGAACGTGCCACATATCCGTTGCTTGGATCCTCGATGCACCATGGACATCCAAAGTGTCCATTTTACGTCAAGTCTTGTCTTGTGTTTTCGTTGATCTATTCCAAGACTTTTTGTGTTGTTTACACTTTATTTCCAGATTTTATATCATTCATATATAATTATCAACTCACCAAGCATCCTATATCATTAAACATCACAAATTAGAGCTCAAAAAAACATACAATCCATAACGGTGAACTAGAAACTTAAGCTAAGAACTAGTTTGGCCCTTTTAATCTTTAGTTTAGTGTTTTGACTCTTGAATTATTTCAATTTAATTTCAAACACTATAAACAAGTTTTTCCACACATAATTACATAATAAACAATTATAAACTCATCACACACACTATAATTCATCGAGATCAACTAGAACAACACCTAGCTCAAGCTAGTAACACTAGTTTTCTCGTTTTCACTCTAAGTGACCAATTTAAGTAAAATTTATTTGGGAAACACCTTAAACATTATAATCAAGTACTTAAACACTTAGATTCTGAATTATATAATTTTTAACACATTAATCACACAAGCAGTCCTCAAAACAAAGCTAAAAAGCTTGAATAACAACTATGAGATGCATAAATCCACCTCAGATCACCTTCTTTTTCATATCCTTCATCACAAATCCTTTCTTATGAAGGAAGATCATAGTGAGTCACCCTTCCTTATAATACTCACAATAGGATGTGTTGGAGAACATTTGGTATGAGGTTTGGTTAGCCATAGTATTATCCCTACAAATATTGTAATTATAGTGTTAGAAACCTATTTTGGGTGCTATGAAAGGGAAGAAAAAAAAAAAAAAAAAAATTTGGGTGAGGCTATTCCCTATTGTTGCTACAGTAGTGCTTTTGACACTATAATGGCAAAAGTGGCTAATCCACCAATGTATCGGTACCTTTATCCCCAACCGTACATGATACTCCATTTACTAAAATTCAACTTTTCTATGAATGTTTTATTTTCAAGTAGATAGGGATTGGGTGTGAACTCTTTTAAACTAAAATAGGGGTTACTAACACCTAATTCAGACCCAAATTGTTCTAAATTATTTTATAGAGTGATTCTTCATCACCCACCATTTTTAGCCCAAAAACTACCATGAGTGTCATCAATCTTATGTATAGAAGTCCATAGGAGCATTGAGGACATAAGATAATCTAGAAAGCTTGTCACAATGTGCAAGAAAGAAACAAAAAATTCAAATTCAAGCTACACAAAAGCCAAATTTGAAAATACCTATTGATGTTGGGCGTATTTATACATCTAAGCACCATAACTTACCCATGTTTTAGGTAAGTTTTGAGGATAAAATACATAATTCTTGTACTTTTAGTCTATTTTTAGTTAAGTGAGCTGACCTATGTGATTAGCATGCTTTTCAGGTACTAATGAGGAAGATTACGACACTTTGGGGACCTATGGATAGCAGAGGAAAAATGTGATATATGGGAACTTTTCCCGGGCAAACTCAATATTTATAAATAGTTGAGGACTCAGTAGCAATTTATTAGAGAAGGATGTTATTAAAAGCCTAATGGCTGAATTTTTAGGGATTATTCTTTATTCTGTATTATTTTCGAAAAGAAGAAAAGGCGGCTTAGCTGAGGGTGAGAAAAAAAGAAAAACATTTTCTCCTCTTGCTTTCTCTATTTTGTGGACACTAAGATCATCCTCTAGTTTTGGATATGATGAACATTCTTATGATTATTTCCTTTTGGTTCATGAGTAGCTAATCTTATTTGTTAGGGTTATGGAAACCTTGTAGTATACTCTCTATTGCTATGGGTTTTTGAATTTATGATGTGTTGATCCACTTATATCATTGCTCTCTTCGTTATGATTGAATTCCCATGGTTGCAAACATAAGGAATGAGCCATTATAGCAATAACTTGTTCGATTGAAAAGTTAATGTTTGGAAAAGAGAGTAGTGACAAAAAATAGGGTTTCCAACCTCTATTTTACACGTTAATGCCTTAATACGATTGATGACTTGGAGAGTTCGTATGATTGGTTGTACACTTTGGATTCGAGAGAACTAAAGTGAATTAATCCTTAATGGTTGAGAAACACTTGGACTTAGAATTCGAATACATCTCTCTATAAGTGCATACATGTATAAATCCTTAATACTCATAGTTAATAGAGATGTAAAAGCTACAAGGTGGACATAACCCTAACTTGTCTTTCTCTGCAATAAAATACTATTACACATATCATCTCATTGTTACATTGATAATATTATTGAGCACTTAAACTAAAACTCCCTTTTACTTTGGAACCTTCGATCAATAGTCTAATAATAATCGCAATACTTAGTGATCATAGTATTCCCTGTGAGATTCGACACCCAACCCAGTTGGGTTCTATATTTGACAGCTACCGCTTGCACTTTCTAACGAGATTTGTAATTTGGGCGTATCAAATTTTGGCGCCACTTTCGGAGAATACGGTTGTCAACTAAGTTTGTGATAGTTAATAGACCCTTTGGTCAAAGATTCTCAAACTTTACTTTTTGTTTGTTGTTTTTGTTTTGAATAGGTTGACTATTGTTCATGCCAAGTACATGGAGATCGGGTCAGCCATTATTACCGATAAATCCTAAGCCACATCTTATTAGCAGAATGGATGCACAACGAGACCATGAAAGGATAGTTGCTCAACAGGAGCAGGCTAGATTAGCTGCATTGGTAGCTGCGCAAGTAAATCAATAGAATGCTAATAACCCAGGTCGGTTACCAAATCTTGATGATAAGGACCTGGGTGATGATGAGTTATTAAATCCAAGGCGTGCAGATGATGTGGCTACACCAGTAAATAGGAATGTCAACAGAGATCGTGAAGCTAGGATGAGACCCGAACGCCGAGTTGTGCAAGTTTCTTTTGATGATGATGATGATGACGACTTGGATGGGGCTGGTGCCACAGGGGCTATTATTCCTCCATCCTTAGCACCCGGAGCTAAGTTCAATATTACTAGAACTATGATCCAGCTACTGCAACTCAAAGGGTTATTTGGTGAACTTACAGGTGACGATCCAAATATGCATCTGATTAATTTTATCTCAATATGCAAATCATTTGACAATCCAGGGATTGGACAGAATGTTATCCGGCTGCTCTTATTTCCATTGTCTCTATCTGGAAAGGCAACTCTATGGTTAAATAGGCTAACTCCCGACTCTATTACTAATTGGAGGCAACTGAAAGATGCTTTCCGCCGTCCAAGAAGGCACAATTAAGAGATGAGATAAGCAATTTCAGACAGCTTCCAATTGAAGCTCTCCATGATACTTGGGAGAGGTTCAAGAAGAAGCTTATACGGTGCCCAAATCATCAGATGACCAATGTCCACTTAATGGAAATATTATATAGGACTTTGAACTCGGTGACTAAGCCAGTGGTAGATAATGCTGCGGGTGGGTCATTCATGAACCTTACTTTTCTTGAGGCATCTGACATGCTGGATCGTATGACAAAGCAGAGTAGAGATTTGCATACCAGGGATTCTGAGGTAGCAAGCTCTACTGTCTCTATTGGCATGAAGAAAAAACAGAGGTGAATGGAAGAGGAACGTGACCAGGATATGGCTCATATAAAAATACAGATGGACCTTCTTACTAAGCATTTCTTATCAGGGAAGACAGAAAAGGTCAAGGTTGTTGTATCACAGGGAAGAGCTGACTCCGATTCTGGGAAGGAAGAAAATTACTTAAATAATCAGGGGGGTTTTCGAGGCAGTGGCCAAGGAAACCAAGGTTGGAACTATTATGAAAAATCTGGATACAAGGACCGAGACCAAGGGAATTGGAAGAATAAGAATGACAGGAGAAGTTTGTATGTCCCTCCTAGAAATCGTGAAGCTGCTACATCTAGCTCTGGGAAGATGTCCATGGAGGACATGATGGCCAAGCTATTGAAAGGAGTGGAGGCAACCAACACGGGAGTATCTGAGGTAAAAAATAATTTGTCCTTAATAAATAAATTGGTTGACTCACATTCCACTTCAATAAAACAGTTGGAACAGCAAATGAGTGAACTATCGGCGGCATTCAATCAAAGAAAAGCTGGCACTTTACCAAGTGACATGGTGCAAAATCCAAGAAAAGATAGAATATGTTTGGCTATTACTACCAGGAGTGGTAAGGTGTTGGAAAATCCATCCAGGGGTAAGTCTGTAGTTGATAGTATGGAGGAGAATGTTGTTGAAGCGGATTGTGATGATTCTGTAGAATTTGAAAATCAAGATGAGGTTATTCATGATACTATATCTAGCTATCAGTAGTCTAAAAAGATTGATAATGAGAAGCACAATGAAAAGAAAGTAGTGGATAAAACTCTTCCAAAACCACCACCCCCTTTTCCTGAAAGACTGAAGAAGAAGGCTTATGACACCAAGTTCAGTAAATTCATGACCATGCTAAAGTAGCTGACTATAAATGTGCCTTTGGTGGAGGCACTGGAGCAGATGCCAGGGTACGCCAAATTCATAAAGGACCTTTTGAAAAATAAAAGGGTAGCGAGCTATGAACCGGTAGATAATTTCCATCATTGCAGTGCGATTTCCACGAGGTCTTTAGTACAGAAGAAGGCAAATCTGGGTGCTTTCACTATTCCTTGCACGGTTGGATCTTTAGATTTCGCTAAGGCTTTGTGTGATTTGGGGGCTAGCATTAATTTGATGCCACTAGCCATTTATAAAAAGTTGGGGTTGGGGGATCCTACACCAACCAACATGAGGTTTGTAATGGCAGATAGGTCGGTAAAACGACCTGTTGGTATTCTGTACGATGTATTAGTGAAGGTTGCTACTTTTATTTTTCCTGAAGATTTTGTTATTTTGGATTACAAGGTGGATTTCGAGGTGCCCATAATCTCGGGTCGACCTTTCCTCATAATTGGAAGTGTGCTTATTGATTTGCGAGCAAATGAGATTTTATTTTGGATGAATGACGAAGTGGTACATTTTGATGTATGCAAATCAATGAAGAATTATAAGGATATGAATGTGTTCTCTATAGTTGATGTTTATTATGAGGATGAGAAGGAATTATCTTTGGAGAAGCAGCTTACTGTTGAACCATTGGTTGTTGTACTTATGAACTTTGATCGTGAGGATGTTGAGGAGTTCAAAAAAACTGTTTGTTCTTTGACAGGAATGAGGTTGTATTCTTATACCCCCAAGAAGCTGGATCTTGACCTTAAGAATCGACCTTCACCACCGGCGAAGCCATTCATTAAAGATCCACCGGTGTTATAATTGAAAGAGCTACCCAGACATCTGAGGTATGTGTTCTTGGGTAGTGGAAATATACTGCCGATTATTATTGCTGCTGATTTAGCTGAACAACAGGTAGAGGCTCTTATCTCTGTTCTTAATAGATATAAGAGATCTATTGGTTGGACTATTGCAGATATCATTGGTATCCCTCCTAGCATATGTATGCATAAGATTCAGCTAGAGGAAGATTGTGCACCCACTATTGAGCATCAGCGTCGTTTGAATCCACCTATCCAAGAGGTGGTGAAGAAAGAAATTATCAAGTGGCTATATGCAGGGATGGTGTACCCAATCTCAGACAGTAAATGGGTGGGTCCTGTACAATGTGTGCCCAAAAAAGGGGGCATGACAGTAGTGGCGAATGAGAAGAATGAGCTAATTCCACTCAGGCCTGTCATAGGGTAGAGGGTGGGTATGGATTACTGGAAGCTAAACTCGTGGACGTTAAAGGACCATTTCCCAATGCCATTCATGGATCAAATGCTTGATCGATTGGCAGGAAAGGGATGGTACTATTTCTTGGATGGTTATTCCGGATATAACCAGATTTTCATTGCTCCTGAAGATTAGGAAAAAACCACTTTTACATGCCCATATGGTACTTTTGCATTCAAACGGATGCCATTTGGGCTATGTAATGCACCTGCCACTTTTCAACGGTACATGATGTCCATTTTCTCATATATGGTTGAAGACACCTTGTAGGTGTTTATGGATGACTTTCGGTTGTAGGTGAGTCATTTGAGTCATGCTTGGCAAATCTGAGTATGACTTTGCAGCGATGTGTGGAATTCAATCTTGTGCTAAATTGGGAGAAGTGTCATTTTATGGTTAAGGAAGGCATTGTTCTCGAGCATAAAATTTTTGAAAAAGGAATTGAAGTTGGTCGAGCCAAGATTGAAGTTATCGAGAGACTACGACCTCCAATTTCTGTGAAGGGGGTTCGTAGTTTTCTCGGTCATGCTGGTTTTTATCGGAGGTTTATTAAAGACTTCTCCAAGATTGCAAACCCATTATTCAAACTTTTAGAGAAGGAGGAGAAGTTTTACTTTGGTGAAGATTGCTTGAAGGCGTTTGAATGCCTCAAAGGGAAGCAAGTTGAAGCCCCTATTATTGTAGCACCTGATTGGTCTCTACCATTTGAAATTATGTGTGATGCAAGTGGTGTAGCCTTGGGTGCTGTACTTGGTCAGAAAAGAGAAAAGCTCTTTCATCCAATCTACTACACGAGCAAGGCCTTGAATGGAGCACAGATGAACTATACCATCACTGAACAGGAGCTTCTCGTGGTTGTTTATGCTTTTGAGAAGTTTCGTGCTTACTTTTTGGGAACCAAGGTAGTGGTTCATACAGATCATGCGGCTCTGAGATATCTAATGGCAAAGAAGGATACCAATCCAAAGCTAATGAGGTGGGTGCTACTGCTTCAAGAATTCTATTTCAAGGTAAAGAATAGAAAAGGTTGTGAAAACTAAGTAGCTGATGATCTATCTAGACTTGAGAGTGAGCACACAGTGCAGACCGACCTTGATATTGATGATGCATTCCCCGATGAAGAGATTCTAGAAACTATGGTGAAAAACTTATCGTGGTATGCAAATTTCGCTAACTACGTGGTAAGCAAAGTGATTCCTGAGAATCTCTCCTTTTATCAAAAGAAAAAGTTCATGCATGATGTGAAGCATTACTTTTGGGATGAGCCATATCTTTTTCGATGATGTGCTGACGGTATTATTAGGCGGTGCATCCCATAAGTAGAGGTGTCTAGCATACTGGAAGCAAGCCATGTTTCCCAAGTTGGAGGTCACCATGCAGGTGAACGGACGACCAAGAAAGTACTGTAAAGTGGCTACTATTGGCCTTCATTATTCAAGGATGCCTACGATTTCGTAAGAAGATGTGATCAGTGCTAGCGGCAAGGTTCTATATCAAAGAACCATGAGATGTCCATGTCCAAAATGCTTGAAGTAGAGTTATTCGATGTCTGGGGTATTGACTTCATGGGCCCATTTGTGAGCTCATTTGGGATGAAATATATATTAGTTATTGTGGATTATGTATCCAAATGGGTTGAAGCAGTCGCTCTAGCTGATAATGAAGGTAAGAGTGTTATGGCGTTCTTAAACAGAAATATCTTCTCTCGTTTTGGGGTACCTCATACCATCATAAGCGATGGAGGATCACATTTCTGCAATAAGCTATTCAGAGCCGTATTGACAAAGTATGGGATTAAGCAACATAAGTTAGCTACATTGTACCACCCACAAACTAGTGGGCAGGTGGAGGTCTCAAACCGAGAAATCAAGCTGATCCTTGCTAAGACTGTGAATGCCAGCAGGAAAGATTGGTCCAGGAAGCTGGATGATGCCTTATGGGCATATAGGACCGCGTTCAAGACACTAATTGGTATGTCACCATACCAACTAGCTTATGGCAAGGCTTGTCACTTGCCAATTGAGCTAGAACATAAAGCAATATGGGCACTGAAGCAGCTTAACCTGAACTGGGATGATGCAATAAATATGAGATTGGGACAGCTGAACGAGATGGATGAATTCCATCTCAATGCATATAAAAGAGCAGATCTTTAAAAGGAAAGGATGAAAAAGTACCATGATCGGAGGATTATCCAATGATACTTTTAGAAAGGCGATTTGGTACTCCTTTTCAACTCCAGACTAAAGCTGTTTCCAGGTAAGTTGAAGTTTAAATAGTCTGGTCCATTCAGAATCAGAAAGGTCTACTCATCTAGAGTAGTAGAGTTAGAAAACGATGATGGTAGTGTCTTTAAGGTGAATGTCCAAAGGGTAAAGCTATATATCGATCCAACCGACTCGATAAAATGTATAGCCACCATATATCTCGATAAAGTCTGAGTAATCGAGATAACAGTGTCCTGCCGCGACAATAAATCAAGCGCTACATGGGAGGAAACCCATGGTTTTACTAGGATTTTGTTTTTGGTAAATGAAAATTCAAAAAGAAGAGTCGAGCCACGACCGAAACTAAGGCACTTGGTGGGAGGCAACCCATCCCTCTAATTATCTTGTTTGTTTATTCTGAATAAGTGTAGGTACTACAGGCATTAAGGAGACAATTGGTTTTAAATTTGGTGAGAAAATCAACTACATCAAGGGTGGTAAGTCTATTGATGACGTACACATTTCTGAGTGTAGCATTCGAATTCACTTAAAAATTGGGAAAGAAGGAATGTAGCAACTGGTATGGGTTCATTGCAACTTTAAGTCATCACATAAGTGCATATAGGCGTTGCCTATGTCAACATGGGCAATAGCTTAGGCGCCGCCTATGCCATTTCCTATGCTCACTACCTCACTTAGGCGATAGGTTAGGCGCCGCCTATGTCAACATAGGCGATAGCTTAGGTGCCACCTATGTCAACATAGGCGATAGGTTAGGCACCGCCTAATCCATCGCCTATGCTCACTGCCTCACATAAGCGATAGGTTTGGCGCTGCCTACTTATTCTTAGGCGATTCCATGGGCGCCGCCTATCAGTGTAAGTTTTGCCTAATAATCCATTTTTGAATGGATCAAATCGACCCATGTCTCATCTTTTAAACATATTCTCTACTCTTAAATCCCACTCCATTTTTATTTGACCTAAGCACCGCCTAAACACCTTTTCCCTCTCCAAGCCCTTCTCTTTTCTCATCTAATCTTGCAGGCTCACCTTCACGGTTCATCAAGCATTCATCATCAAGTAAGTTGTTCTTTCATGTTCCGTAGTTGTTTCATTTCTATGCTCATAATGGTTAATTGGATTTTGAAATAGTGCTTGGTGATAAGATTATGGTTAGTTTGCTATGATTTGGGAAAAATACAACTCATTGAGTGAAAGGATTCTCGTGGATAATCTTGATTTCACTCTGGAATGTATTTATTGGTATTCACTGTAATAATTTTTTTTATGAAGTTGAACTATTGAAGTTTAACGCATGATTTTGGGAGTTGTAAGCTTGAGTATGTGAGTGACTCGTTCATCGATGTATTGAGCATGGTTAACCAAAAGCATAAGATTGTGATGTTGTTTCTATACTATGGCATGATGAGATTGCTATGTGGTAGTCTTGTTTAAAGATTGTATTGCTGAAATGAAATGAAATTGGAAATGATAGTCAAGATTACAAGACCATTGTGTGCTGCTTTTGTATATCAAACCGAGAAATTGTTATGTAAAGTGAGGGGTTGAAAGTGTTACTGCACTAATAATGTTGTTGGCACATACCATATAAATGTATGTCGATGAAGTCTGAGTACTCGACAACACTCAATTAGTTTGTGCAAACGAATTAAGTGTGGGCTGGTGTCATCACTATTTTCTTCTTCGACTATAGTGAATTTTATGAAATGAGACTAACATGACCCTATTATGATCTCAGGTAACATGGCTCCAAAAGGATGAAAGGGAAAGGAGAAAGCATCCACATCACAAAAAGGTCAAAAAAGGGCAAGAAAGGACTAGGCTGATCCCTCCTCTCTTCAAGTTCCTCGTCGCACTTTTGGGATCAAATGGGTTCTGGAGGAGGAAGGGAAGGAATGGTACAGAGACAATAAAGTGAACAAATATGTACATGTGTAAGTGATGCAGAAGGAAAGTTTAGAAAAGAACTGCCCTCGCATTTTGACAAAGATTATGGCACTAAAGCTTGACTTCATCTTTCGAGACATGGGCGAGTGTAATCTTGATTTGACTTGAGAGTTTTATGCCAACTGGTCCCCAAGGACTATGGGAAATAAAGTAAAGATTCGAGGGCAGGTCTTGCAATTGAATGTTTATTTCTTTAACTCTTTCCTAGGTACTCCAAGTGTGGATCACTTACCACTTAAGGAGCTCTACAGCAAACCTCCCTACAGAGACATCAGACATACGTTTTGTGGATCAAGGTCCATAACCCGGTGGACTCGCCATAAGGATAATAGTCGTCCCAATACTTACCCATATGCTTATTTGAATATAGAAGCTCGCATATGGTTAAGAATAGTCAATTCCTGCTTGATTCTTGGGACACAATACACTAAGGTCATGCGTGATCAATTTTTCTTAGTATATGATCTAATGACGAATGTTTCCATCAACATTGGTGTAGTTATACGCGCGTCGATGCATAAAGCAAGGGTGCAAAGCAAGTCCCACTTCAATTTCGGCAACTTGTTGACTGCAATTTTAAGGAAAAAGCACATTGAGGAGGAACCAGTAGACCATAAGTTGCCACAAAACCCAAAGAAGGTGGATCTCACGAAAATCAATGATCCAGAAACTAATCAAGGCATCAACCTTACCACTGCTGAAAGACATGCTCGAGATGAGAGTTTTTTCTGCCATCTATATGGCATGACTAGGTTTACTATGATGAATGGGGGTCGTGTGCCTATTGCTGCAGAGCTTTGGCAGCTTGACTATGACTACCCACTTAATGATCATGCTCGGGCCATGTGTGGAGTGGGGGTAAATTTTGAAGAACCTCTAGATGATGATGTGCCGACAGACGATGATCACCGACTGCTAGACTCTGATATAGAGGACAACTCTAGTGATGAAGACTCCAATGATAATTCTGATGCAGGGGGTATGACCCCGGATGTAGAGAAAGAGCCCGACGAACCAGGTTTTTGCTTATTTATTTACACTGGGGGCAGTGTGTTCCTTCTTAGTGTGGGGTGAAGGTACAAGTACGCCTTGATTGCCTTGTCTGCTATATTGCCTACTGCTTGTCCGCATTTATTCTACAGTTGTTTTGGTTTATTCTACAGTTGTTTTGGTTTAGTCGCAGTTAGTTAGTCGTATTTAGTCACTTTTCTCAATGATGGATGGATGACGACCGTCTTAAGAGAGAATTAGTCAGATTGTTGCATGAAATTGTTCTTATAGATGGCATGGCATTATAACATGAGTTTGTGCTGAATCACTACTATTGAAACATTTAGGCTCTAAGTTGTGACTCGTGCTGTGATAATTGGTTGTGGTTTAATTCATTTATCTGTTGGGTCAAGAATCTATAATGCTCCTAATTAAGTTGACCATGTGCCATTTGTGTGTAAGGTTGTTTTATATTCTTTGTTGTGACTGATTCTAGAACTTGCCTAGTGTGTGTAAAGCAAAATAAAGATTGTGAGTTTAGGAGATGATTTAGGCATTTTTTTGGAAGCCCTTATTTTTATCTTCTTTTTACCTACCTTTGTACATTGTCCTAGTTGAACATCCATTGAGCCTTTAGCTATTTTCTTTGGCAACCTCATATGAAGCATAATCTAATTTTTTTAAGACCTTAAGTTGATCCAAAAGCTCCTAAGCGCTTTAAATTGTAGAATCAAGTTGAGTTAAGAGTGTGGAAAAATAAGAGGAAAAAGGTGAAAGCGATGCCCCAAAGTTTAGTTATTGGTACATGAAAATATTGTGATTGGGAGTGGCGCCCTGGTCCTTTCTTGGACATTGTGCACCTCGACTAAGGCAAATGGCCTAAGCTGAGGGTGGCTATCATAGGGATGCGTAACAAGAAATTGATGTAAAATAAAAAAAGTTGTATACTCCCATTATAGTATTTTTTATTGAGTAATAAAATAGGGTGAAAATAAAAGAGGTTGGTAGATGAAAAGAAGGTGGATTGGTTGTTAAAAGTTGGTCTAAATGGCATAATGTAGTGTATTAAAATGCTTAGGGAACATAGTCACTATTTCTGGCCAAAATAGTCCTACCCATCCCTTTCACCTACATTACAACCCGTAAAAGACCTATTTGATCCTAACCTTAGAATTATGATATTAGTGGAGCATTACACTAAGGGCAAGCATATGGTCATCAGTTGTAATCTAAGAATTCTTTGTGAGAGTGAGAGAAAGCAAGTTGATTCTTATACCCATATTTTTTAAGAATGCAAAATTATGAGAGATTATGGGTAACTTTGTTGTGTGAGCACACATGGTTGATGATTGTTGGGTATTTTTATATGATTTATTGGCTTAACTTGTGTATATGAATTAACCAACTTAATTAGTCTATGTTGGAGGGTGAGTTGTTTCTAGTAATGATCCAGAAATCTACTCTTTATTAATAATTGTTGTGTATATCTTGTTGAAAATTTTGTGTTGCTCTTTTGAAGTTTAGTTAGGTATTTTCATGGATGTATTATTTTGTTCGAGGACAAACAAAGCTTTAAGTGTGGGATGGTGATGTTGGGCGTATTTATACGTCTAAGCACCATAACTTACCTATATTTTAGCTAAGTTTTGAGGATAAATACATAATTCTTGCACTTTTAGTCTATTTTTAGTTAAGTGAGTTGACCTATGTGATTAACATGCTTTTCAGGTACTAATGAGGAAGATTACGGCACTTTGGGGACCTGTGGATAGCAGAGGAAACTTCACATAAAAGGAAAGCAGCTTTTGGACTGAATGTGATATATGGGAACTTTTTCTTAGGCGAACTCAATATTTTTAAATAGTTGAGGACTCAATAGCAATTTATTAGAGAAGGATGTTATTAGAAGCCTTATGGCTGAATTTTTAGGGATTATTCTTTATTCTGTATTATTTTCGAAAAAAAAAAAGAAAAGGCGGCTTAGCTGAGGGTGAGAAAAAAAGAAAAACGTTTTCTCCTCTTTCTTTCTCTATTTTGTGGAGACTAAGATCATCCTCTAGTTTTGGATATGATGAACATTCTTATGATTATTTCCTTTTGGTTCATGAGTAGCTAATCTTATTTGTTAGGGTTATGGAAACCTTGTAGTATACTCTCTATTGCTATGGGTTTTTGAATTTATGATGTGTTGATCCACTTATATCATTGCTCTCTTCGTTATGATTGAATTCCCATGGTTGCAAACATAAGGAATGAGCCATTATAGCAATAACTTGTTCGATTGAAAAGTTAATGTTTGGAAAAGAGAGTACACGTTAATGCCTTAATAGGATTGATGACTTGGAGAGTTCGTATGATTGGTTGTACACTTTGGATTCGTGAGAACTAAAGTGAATTAATCCTCAATGGTTGAGAAACACTTGGATTTAGAATTTGAATACATCTCTCTATAAGTGCATGCATGTATAAATCCTTAATACTCATAGTTAATAGAGAAGTAAAAGCTACAAGGTGGACATAACCCTAACTTGTCTTTCTCTGCAATAAAATACTATTACACATATCGTCTCATTATTACACTGATAATATTATTGTGCACTTAAACTGAAACCCCCCTTTACTTTGGAACCTTTGATCAACAGTCTAATAATAATTACAATACTTAGTGATCATAGTATTCCCTGTGGGATTCGACACCCAACCCTGTTGGGTTCTATATTTGACAGCGACCGCTTGCACTTTCTAACGAGAGTTGTAATTTGGACGTATCACCTATTTTTATTCTATCTTTTGAAATTCTACAATGATAAATGCATGAATAAAGTAGTACAAATAAGAATTTACCTTAGAAGTATTGTCGAAAAGAGAGCTTATCTTAGGAAAATTGAGACATTTTTTGAGAGTTTGAGAGTTAAAAAGTGGGGGAAATAGTCATTTACCCCTACTTTAAAGTGTCGAGCCTCATCGTGGGATAGTCCTATTACGGAAGCAACAATACTGCAGTAATAGGCTCTGTAAAGTCTTATTTTTATTTTGAATTTTCAAGTATTATGATTTTTTTTATATCTGGGGTATTTCAAATGATCTTTTATGTAAGACATTATTGTAAATTTTATTCCTTAATTTATAATAATTATGCAGTATGTTCGAAAGTTTAAAGACTCCTCATGCATAGTCTGATTGAGATGGTGATTGTATTTTTAGTTACTCATGATTTAGTGGGACATGATTAGGTAAAATTGAGAGGAATAAAGAACACTTTTTCCCTTTTAAAAAACCACCATGCACATTGGATTCTGAAATTCATGCTAAAAACCTTCTTCCTTTCTCACTGTAACTATTTGACAATGAACAAAGGGTAAATTGACATTTAATGTAATGACCCAAATCTTATTATATTAAAGACCTTCTCAAAAAATATTTTGACTGAGAAATCTCTGTTTTAGACCATGTAGGAATTATTTTATTGTAAAAACATGTGGCCCAAATTGAATTAGGACCATATTAGGAAAAAATGGGCAAAGCTACTGAACCGACTCTGTAGCGACAATTTTGTTGCCACAATAGAAGTCGGGCTCCATTTAATTAAGGCTCCTTATATCCTCCACCCTCTTTGAAAACACCCTAGGTAAACTTTATACTTATAAAAATAGGATTCGGAGTCCAGGCTTTGTAAGAGAGATTTTGAAACATTTTCAACTGAGTTTCTACCTTTAATAAAAGAAAAGGCACATATGGGACAATTCTTCGCTCTCCGTAGCAGTGGAATTCATGTACGAAGTAAGGATGTCTTAGTTGTAGTAGACTTATACTAGATGCACGTAATAACTATAGTCATATAAATATATTTCATATCTTAGGCCCTCGCTCTTGATGTTTAGATGGATTGAATTTTAGTTGGATATAGGACAATGATTTTTTCATATAGAATTTTAAGCTATTGATCGATACTATTCTTTTAATTGCTTAAAGGTATGAGTGTACATGAATTTGAGATAGGTCGATGAATGAAAGTATATTACAAGTTAAAAGAATGGTTATGGAAACTATGATGGTATTAAACATAATTTAAGGCTAGAGTATAGATTTGGTGGGTTCATAAGAGTGCAGCATTACTTGAATTAAGAGTAAAGATAATGGGTAGTTGGTGTCAATATGTCTTGGTGAGTCTAGAGGAGTAAAATTTGTTGTAAGTATGTTTGTATTATGGTAGTGGGTAGTTTCTCATAGTGGAATGGATACAAATATAGTAGAGAAGAAGGAAAGTATGTGATATACATAGTAATCGAGATTGAGATCATTGGTTAGTATAAGCATAGGCAATTGTTAGAGGGTATGGTCATTATGTTGGGTGATTTTAAGTCACCAGGTATAACATGGAATCGATTTACTTTGTGCTTACATACCTATATATAAATAAAGTAAATGCTTGACTAGCCTTTGGGCACTACATGAGTTTAATAACAGTAAAAACTTTCTTGACTTTGTGATATGTGAGTTGGATGTTTGTGATTATCTTTCTGGTGTTACCTGTGATTATTGACTATATCATGTATCCAACACACAGTTTTAAGATGATATTGAAATGATATATGGATTGAGTGTCATGCTAACACTAGTATATGGATTAAGTGTGTGTCAACACTATTATGGAATTGAGTACCACACTAGTACTGGTAGATGGACTGAGCTTGTCCATTATAAGTCATACCTAAGAGTCCCTACTAACTCTGGAATATATGTATACCTCGTATGAATATAATCATCATTTTAATAAACACATATATTGTGGTGACCATTGTTGAAAGTATCTACCATAGTCTAATTGATGTATTGGTATACCTATATAGATTTTAGATAAAGTGTTATAAATGTACTTATTTTGTGTTATGAGTATAGGTAGAGGACTGGACTACATAAGGGTAATGCTATGTATGCTTGATCTAAGTAATTATCTTAACCTTAGTATGCACAATGTACATATGTTATATAAGTATGGTATAGGGTGTTTCAGTCTAGTCTTTGAGTATCCTAAAAAATTAGACTAGTGGTTTTGTTGGTAATTTGGAGGCGGAGTAGTGAGTTATAATTGTGTTGGGCATTGAGTCAAGGGTTGTTAGTTAAGGAGGTAAGATAAGAGTTAGGGTACTTGAGAAGAGGAAAACTTTTTCAAAGGAGATAGATACACTAAAATGTTAAATGGCAGGTAGATCACAAAGATGCTAAACACAGTGTGTCAATGACCTAAAGAGAGCGGCATTAGAAGGGTTTAATTATCTAAAATTTTATTTGGTGTCATGTATTCCTCCCTATTTTCTATTTTTGTTATTTTTTATAACTCTGATCAGTTGATGATATCTACCAGTACATGTGATTGTACTGGTACTATATTACTATATATCTACTTGGGGGTATAGCCATATTGTAGGTCAATGGGCATTTTTAGAAAGTGGTTACTCTTCAATAGCTCCTTCCATTTTACTCTTACATTGATGTTGTGTATTGGTTCTTTATTTCATTGCATAGTTATTTTGTACTATAATACCCTAAGACTACCCCCTGGATGTCACACGGTTCTTAGAATGATATGTGATCTCAAGTTGACCCATGATACAAGCATAATTCATGAGCAACTGAATAAATTACATTAATCTAGAAATAAAAAGCTAAAGAGACGTGATTAGCTGAACTTGTTCAATGTAATACTGTCTAAACAAAAGAAAACTAAAACTGAATACATCAACCCTTGTTGACTATCTATGAAGCCTCTACTAATACTAACTATAGGTAGCTGAGACATGATCCCAAGCTATCCCTAATCAATACACATGAATAAAATTTATTATAGAATCTACAAATTAAATTGAGTCCTCAAATAAATAAAACTCATCTCCTAGTGGCTACAAGTTGTAAACTGCCTGACCATGATATTGTGGGCTACAACTAGTACCTACATAATGAAACAATATATCCACACATACATATGTGTGGTTAGTACTTTTGGAATTACGGTGTATGTGGGTGTGAATACAATAAGTAAAACGAAAGATGAACATACTTTTAAATTATGCATGCTAAGTGATAAAGGACTCACTTTTATCATAAGTAAGACTGAAAGTTGAAATCTCATAAAGAATAACTCATAAAACAATATATGAACATACATTATGAATCATTACACTTAGTTTCTAAAATAATCTTTTCTATAGGAGACTCTTGTAATCGACACAAACCATGCAATCAACATGGAGTCCTATGACTCAAACCCTTATTGAAAGGGCACGATGACTCAAACCCTCATCGTAACAACCTATACACTTTGCTAGGGTATAAAGGCTAACTGTGGTGATCACCTAAAGATGTCTGATTGGATAAGCTGAATAATATAAATGACATACCCATTAGGACAAGCTAAAATAACCTACGGTGGCACATAGATTTTGGGAAATAAGATGCGGCTAAACTCACATTCCCATATCAATGCTAGATACTACTCCTAATAGTCATACTATTTCTCATACTCTATCTTTGAAGTTTACCTTAAAGTTAAGTATATGAGCTAATAAGTTTGAAAGAATAATATGCTTGTCTTTCTACCTCAAAATCTTGATTTTTTATGTGAATTTCATAGCTTGTCTAAAATCTCATATCAAAACTGAAACTATAATTCTAATGCAATGCTTTTGAAACTCAAACTAGTAAACTTGAACTTCTTAAAAACTAAAGACTCAATGCTCAAATTTTAATCTATTATCAACTCATGGAAACTTCATATCAAGATATCATAACTCAATTCTTGAAATCACATTAGTATATAAACATAATATGCATGAAAACATATACAAAACAATGTGCAACTCATGATAAAACATCATAAACTCAAGAATAAGAAAAATGAGTATGAACCCTCGCTATAAAAATCTCAAATTTATTATAAAAACATAAATTTTAGGCACAAGGATGAAAGTTTATCCTTGTTCAAACCCCACATACCTGTACTTAGTAAATTTTATAAAGGAAAGTTGAATTGGGACCTTGCAAGCTTAAAGTTTAGTGAAAATGCTTTTTATGTGTTCTTGAGGGTTTTTTTCGAGGAGAAATCGAATAATTGGAGTTATGAGGGTGGGAATTACGTTTTATATGATTAGGAAGTCAGTTAATAGGTAAAAGACCAAAAATCCCTCAACCCCAAACTAAAAAAATTAAAACTGGTATTTTAATGCCTTTGGGCATGGCACACCCTTATCGTACCACTCAAAGGGAGTGGCACTCCCTTATCACTGCACGCCCAGAGTGTTGCATGCTCTTATCGTGGACCCTTACTGGTTTGCGGTCCCGAAATGACCCAAATGCATTTTGAGAACTCTGAAACACTTTCTAGTGGTCCAATTATCAACCCTTATCATAATTCAACTTTAAATCACTGTTATACATGAAGGAGGAATCAAAATAAAATCATAGAAATTTTGGGGTCTAATATATACCGATTTAGATTAGGTTCTTTAGAAAATATTATTTTATTTTCGTAGTCTAAATATTTAACAGATGTATTTGGATAAGATTTTTGTTTTGATTAAGTTAGTATTTCTTTTAAAAATCGATTTTGTTTAACTTCTACACTTAATTAAATAATTTGGTGGTAAAGGTTCTCTTATCTAGAGTAGTGTTGGGTAGGTACCTGCACGATCCATGAATTTGGTTGTGAAATTGTTTCATCTATGGTTCCAGGTCTTGTTACATATTTTCATAAGCAAAATAGGTTTGAGATATACATCAGATTGACTCATCCTAATTTAAGTAGTGTCAGCTGTAAGGATTCTTATGAGTTCTTGATAGATTGTTATGAGAGGTTGCATAAACTCGGTTCGCTTGAGTTGCATGGTGTGCTTACACTACTTACTAGTTATATTATGAGTCTTAGTAGAGGTAGAGATATCTGTCATTTCTAGTCCAATAGGTTCCCCTTATTTTGACATGAATACAGTTTCCTAAGACTTCTCTAGTGCGATTTATGCCTTTTAGCTCGAGGGAGCAGAGGAGAGATAAGTTTGATCATTTTGAGTAGGGATTAATAATTATTATAGAGTATAAGATTTATTTTCATGGATTATGAAACACCTTGGGTTTCTGTTCCTCAAAAAATTTCATGGATTTTTTATCTCTGGAATGGATACGGCAAAAAGTAATGACTCCTACACTGGGATACAAGTGGTATGGGTTAGTCGTATGATGACCTGTATTTGTTGATGGGCTTGATTTAGTTTTTGGAATGGGTAGGACTTGGGTGGTATGAGTGATATAGGTAGGTACGGGTTGTTTGGTTACTTCACTTTGTCTTAGATTTGGTAACTTAAGTTGGATCTGAGTACGAGTGGCTTACCATGCATCATAAGCCAGGTTAAGAGTCATACCATGGGCTCGTATGGTGGTTTGTGTTCAATCCCCTTGGGATTCTATTCTTCCAGGGGTATGGATCATGGGAACCAGTCATACACTTGGGTACAACATGGTGTGGGGTGAGTCATACCTTGTATTGTATTGGGTCCAAGGAAGATGGATTGGGGTATGAGTGGTGGGTACAACTCGTATTCTAGGGTATGACTAGTATGGATAGTCATACCCACCTGATGGGATTGTTGGGAGTTTAAGTGTGGGCAATGTAGATATTTTCCCACTTAACCTAATAAGGCCCCACAACTTTTAACTCATTTGGAAGGTTATTTTCCTTATTATTCTATTCATTAATACTTAGAAACTTCTCTTAAACACTCTATAATTCTCTCTAAGGCTTTTGGGTAAAGGAAGGCTAGGGTTTCATCTTGAGGATTTATTTGGGGCTCTTGTTGGTGGTTTCTCTCCATCATCTTCTTGGTTTAAGGCATGTTCTCTTCCCTCATTGTTACTTCCAACTAAAAGAATGGTTCTATATAATGTTTTCATGATTTGAGTATTTTATGATTTTGGGTTTACAAATATAAATTGGGGGTTTTGGTTATAAATGTTTGGTTATGGTTTTCCCATACCTTAATTATGCTTTAATGGTGGTTTTGGATAATTGGTTGCATGGGAATGGTTATTTGGTAATTGAATTTGGTTTTTGTAATATTATGCCCCCAATATATTTGACAAAATGCCTATTAAAATGTTTTCACTACATTATTGATCTTTTTATGGAACTTATACATGATTTAAACTTGGTAATGGAACCCTAATGGTTTAAATGGTTTAAATAAATGGTTTGGATTAATAAACATACTTGTGGTGTACAAAGGAATCCCCCAAGTTAATATGGTAATGAATACTTGAGGGGCATATAGGAATCCCCTAAGATAATTGGACAATGTGATATATGGGTAGATGGGAAGCCCTTGATTTCTAAAAGGTTTTTCTAAGGAAAATACTTGCAAGTTATAGTCGGTATAACAATACCACTATCTAATAGCCCTAGTTAATAACAATGGTATAATGGTTTGGTTGGAAATGGTTTTAATTAGACAATAAAAAGGGAGTGCAAAAGCTACCGGGAAGGTGGGAGTCCAATAGACGAACACCAAAAACTCATGTTTGCCAACATGAAGGGTAGGTCATGACGAGATTATATGATATTTATGAGGTACATAGAAATCCTTTGCAAACACTGTACATATGTATCATGGAGAGTGAAAAGTACATGGGAATCCTCGACTCTTATGGTATCCCTGATCCATGTAGCTACACGTATCGGGGCCCATTCAGGGAGTTATACTGTACCCATATAGCCTATGGGTGGTTTTAGGATGGTTAATATTCTCATAACTAGGTTAATGGTTTCAAATACATGCTAATCCAATTCCCGTTCCTGACATGGTTATATATATACGTATGGTTTGCTTGCATATGGATGGTTTACTTGGTATTATTAAATGACATTATTTTATTCTTATATTGAGTTCATGCTAGTTTTCAACCGCTAACCTGTCTTCAGGCTTTGTATCCCCACATGATTCAAGAATCATTTGTTCTACTCCTCCTTCTTAGCATTCGAACATTCGGGGTCAACTTTTGCATTAAAGTGGTAAGACTCTATCTTTTTAGAAAGCTTCATTTTATGGATGTTATTTTATACATCAGTTTATTAATAGATATTGGTTTTGGATATGGTTGGGGTATGTCCCAATCGGATTTTTGGTATTCTTAGGTTAGAGGCTTTTGTGGAACTACTATGGGTTGGCATGGGCAGGATGGGTATTGGTGTTATCCTTAGGATTGGAATTAGGACTGACACCCTTGGATGGTATTTTTGGTTGTTCCATTATTTTATGTTATGTTTGGAACTTGGATTGGTTTCTATTTGGTTTGGTTTTGGTTTATGGTTTAGTACGGTTTGGATTAGGTTCAAGCGGTTGGAGTCGATTGGGTTGGTCTAGGTTATGGACTTATCTAAGAGTTAAGAACTAAGTAAATTTGCTACCTTGTTATATGCTCAAAATTCAGCCAACTCAGAGAAGATAGCTGGAGATTGGGTTGGGTAACGAGGGTGGTCCCCCAGTCTAGGTTGGACTTGGGATGCCTATTACGACAAGGCCCCAGGTCGGGTTAGGCCAAGTTGGTGCACATCTTTATTTTCATGGTCAATTGGGAGTCCACAAAGTCGTGTTTGGTAAAGTCTCTTTTAGGAGTGTATAGCAATCCACACTCATATGAGAGAGGCTGCAGGGTATTTAGGAATGTTTCACTTTATTGGTATTCTACTTTCTAGCTTAGAGTTTGAGTCTTGGAATTCTTATTTTATCCTTGATTGTTTACTTTTTAGATCATGCCTCGATGATCTGGAACACAGGAAAATCCTTTTGTCCTATCTAGGGATAATGTTGATTGGGTACATTCGATACCTAAAGTTCGCACTCGATTTCAGGGTCCTATCCCTGATTATTTTGGAGTTCTCCCAGTAGCTACTAGTCCTCCTCGAGGTGAGATGACTAATGTAGAATTTTATTAGTTAATTGATATTATTTCTCAGTTGGTTGCTTCTCAGGTTGAGGGGGATGCATCTGGTGGGTTGTATGCTGAGGCCATAAAGATTACTAGTTTATGAAGTTGAATCCTCCTACTTTTACCAGTGTGAAGGTAGAAGAGGATCCTCAGGGTTTCTTAGATAAAATGGATAAAATATTCAGGGTAATACAGGCTGCTAATGTGGAAGGTTTAAACTTTGCAGCTTATCAGCTCAAGGATATTGCGTACAAATGGTATGAGGAGTAGGATAGGGATAGAGGTGATGTGGAGGAGTTGTCCTTATAGGATGCATTTTCTAATGATTTTTTGGATCGTTTCTTTCCATAAGAGCTGAGGAAAGCAAAGATAGAGGAGTTTTGTAAATTTCAAGCAAGGTAAAATATCTGTCAAGGAGTATGCCTTATAGTTTCATCAGCTGTCAAGGTATGATTCTAATTTTATGGCTGATAAGATGGCTAGAATGAGAAATTTCACTTCTAGGCTATCTTGAGATTTGATCCTTGAAAGAAAGAATACTTTTTTGATCAAAGATATGGATATTTTGAGGTTGGTTGTCCACATGCAGTAGGTAGAGGATGAAAAGAGGAAACAGGCAAAGTTTGGGGAAAGGAAGGGTAAGAGGAGTAGGTTCTTTGAGTAGAGTGGTGTTCAGTAGCAGGGCATTCAGGATAGAGGTAAATAGCCAAAGAAGAAGCGGGGAGTTCAGATTCTTTCTCTACTACTAGTTCTCCTTACCCGAGGCATTCGGGAGATAGGCGTCCTCTGATGGTGAGAATTTCTAGGCATAAAATGCCCAATCTCAAGCGAGTGAGGGTCAATCGTCTTCTTCATGCGCTCTTTTCTAGTTCTATGGTTGTATTCATCGGGGTTATTAAGATAAAGTCAGGGATAAGTGTTTTAAATATGTCCAGCCAGCCAATATGCTCAAAAATTATCCGATTAGTAAGGGTGCTTCAGGAGAAGTCAAAGCTCTGGTTGCTTCATCTTCTACTCCTGCACCTAGTGGTGCTGCTTTTATTTTTGTTCCTGCTTCAGGTACCGGCATAGTCCATAATTGGTTATAATCTCTTGCATCTTGGCATGAATCTGAGGCATATCCTGATGTCGTTACTGGTAAATTACAACTCTTTTCTCATAATGTGTATTATCTGCTTAATCTGGGGTCCACTCTTTCTTATGTGACCCCATATATGGTTGTATGCTTTGGTTTTGATCCTGAGGTTGTTTTGGATCGTTTTTCTATTTCCACCTAAGTAGTTAACTTAGTTATTGCTAAAAGAGTCTATAGGGGGTGTGTGGTATCTTTTAGTAGCAATTCGGCCTTGATAGATCTGTTTGAGTTGGATATGGTGAATTTTGATGTTATTCTGGGGATAAATTAATTACACTCTTACTGCATGTCCTTAGATCGTCAGAATTGTAAGGTTGTCTTTAGGTTCCCTAGTGAGCCAGTTATAGAGTGGGAGGGTGGTTGCCTAGATCCAAGAGGAGGTTTATTTCTTATCTTAGTGTTCGGAGATTAATCTCTAAAGATTGTCTCTATTATTTAGTCCGGGTTAAAGATTCAAACTTGGAAGGTCCTTCTCTACATTCAGTTCTAGTGGTAAATGAGTTTCCTAAGGTCTTTCCAGATGACCTTCCTGGTGTTCCTACGGATAGGGAAATAGAGTTTTGTATAGATTTGGTTCTGGATACTCATCTAATATCTATTCTTCCTTAAAGAATGGCTCCAACTAAGTTGAGAAAACTCAATGATCAACTTAAGAATCTCCAAGATAAGGAGTTTATTTTTCCTAGAGTATCCCCTTGGGATGCACTGATGTTATTCATGTACAGGAAGGATGGTTCCTTTTTTATGTGCATTGACTACAGACAGTTGGATAAGGTAATAGTCAAGAACAAGTATCCTCTTCTAGAGATTGATGATTTGTTTGAAAAGTTGCAAGATGCAAAGTTCTTTTCTAAGATAGATCTTTGGTCTGGATATCATCAGCTTAAGATTAGGGAGGAGGATATCCCTAAGATGACTTTTCATACTCGGTATGGGCACTTTGAATTCTTGGTTATGTCTTTCGGCTTGACTAATGCCCCAACGGTGTTTATGGATCTAATGAACTGAGTTTTCAGGTAGTTTTTGGATATGTTTGTCATTGTGTATATTAATGACATACTGGTTTATTCTAAGAGTTATGTGGATCATGCCAATCATCTTCGTGTAGTGTTGTAGACCTTGAAGGAACAACAGTTGTATGCCAAGTTCTCCAAGTATGAGTTTTGGTTGAATGCGGTAACTTTCTTTGGTCATATTATTTCTAGTGAGAGGATCATGGTGGATCTTTAAAAGGTTGCAGTGGTGAAAACGTGTCCTAGACCCATGACTCAAATCGACATTCGGAGCTTCTTAGGTTTGGTTGGGTATTATAGGCTATTTGTGGAAAGCTTTTCATCGATAGTGGCTCCTTTGACTAAGTTGACTCAAAGGAAAGTGAAGTTTTCTCAGTTGGAAACATCTAAAGGGAGTTTCAAGAAGTAGAAGGATAAGCTAACTTCTCCTCCGATTCTGACATTACCTGAAGGCAATGATGGGTTTGTAGTTTATTTTGATGTATCTCGAGTAGTGCTCGATTGTGTTTTGATGCATCAAGGGAAAGTGATTGCCTATCCTACTCATGATTTGCTTTGAAAATATGGTAGCATTATTTGTATGGAGTGCACGTAGACATCTTTTCTGATCATAAGAGTCTACAGTATGTGTTCACTTAGAAGGAGTTAAATCTCAGGCAGAGGAGATGGTTTGAGCTTCTCAAGGACTCTGACATGAGTCTTCACTACCACCCAGGTAAATCTAATGTGGTTGTTGTTGCTCTTAGCGGGTTATCCATGGAGCTTGGCTTATGTAGATAAAGAGAAGCAGGAATCGGTGAAGGATATTCACCGCTTGGCTAATCTTGGAGTTTGTCTCTTGGACTCTAAGGATGGTGGTGTGATGGTTCAAGAAGTGGTTCGTCTATCTCTTGGCGCATAATTTTAGGAGAAACAAGTTCTAGATCATATCTTGATAAAATCAACAGTGATGTTAGTGGTCAAAAGGTAATGGTATTCGAGATCAGTGGTGATGGTACTTTATGGTACCAAGGGAGAGTGTGCGTTCCTGATGTCGATGGGTTGCGACAAAGGATTTTGGCGGAGGCACAAGAATCACACTATGTTTTTCATCTCGATTCAACTAAAATGTATCATGATCTCAAGGAGATGTATTAGTGGAATGGTATGAAGAGGGATGTGGATAATTTTATGGCCAAGTTCATAGTGTGTCAATAGGTAAAGGTTGAGCACATGAGGCTAGGTAGGTTGTATCAAGAAATAGATTTTACCAAATAGAAATGAGAGGTGATCAATATGGATTTCATTACCAGTCTTTCTCAGTCTCGAAACCAATTTAATTCGACCTTGGTCATCATGAATGGGATGAAAAAGTCTTCTCACTTTTTGTCAGTAAGGACTAACTTTTTGGCTAAGGATTATGCGCAGTTGTATCTATACGAGATTTTGAAGATATATGGGGTACCTATCCCGATTTTCTCTAATCGTGGTACCCAGTTTTCATCTCACTTCTGGTGGTCTTTTCCGAAGGGGTTGGGTACTAAGGTAAGTCTGAGTACTGCTTTTCATCCTCAGATGGATGGATAAGTGGAGAGGACTATTCAAACATTGGAGGATATACTTTGGGTATGTGTGATTGATTATGGTGGCAATTGAGTTTAGAATCTACCTTTAGTAGGGTTTACTTACAATAATAGTTATCATTCTAGTATCAAAATGGCCCCTTTTGAGGCATTATATGATAGGAGGTGTAGATTTCCTATTTGTTGGTTCAAACTTGGTGAGGTGAATATGTTTGGTCCATATTTGGTCTATCAAGCTATGGAAAAGGTGAAGGTGATTGGGGATAGGCTTAAAGTTGCCCAAAGTAGCCAAAAGTCTTATGCAGATGTAAGATAAAGAGACTTGGAGTTTGAGGTTGGGGAAATGGTATTCTTAAAGGTATCTCCCATTAAGGGAGTAATGAGGTTTGGTAAGAAGAGAAAGCTCATTCCCTAATATATTGGTCATTATATGGTTCTTCAGAAGGTTGGTAAGGAGGCGTATAAATTGGATTTGCCTTCTAGTTTGAGCTTCATTTATCTGGTATTTTATCTTTCCATGTTGAGGAAGTTTCTTGATGATCCTTCTTCAGTTGTTCCTTTGGAAAGGTTCGGTATCTCGAGTTCTCTATCTTATGAGAAACTTCTGATTGAGATCTTGGATAGGCAAGTTCGTCAGTTGCAAACCAAGGATGTGGCTTCGATTAAGGTTCTATGGCGGAACTATAACGTGGAAGAAGCTACATGGGAAGCAGAGAAGGACATGAAAATCAAGTATCTGCATCTATTTACTGCTCCTGATATTTGTATGGAAGGTATGTGTTCTTCAACACATCTTTATATTCTTAGTTTATTAAAGGAAAGAATAATATCTTTGCATCTTTGTTTTCAAACTTTGATAAAGATTGGAATTATATTTGATAATGCAAATAAATCATGTTTTTTGTTACCCGACCTTGTCCATCATTCAAGGATGAATGTTCCTAGTGGGGGAGACTGAATCACCCTGGGTTTTTAACCATTGGAAAATTTCTTGGATCTATGGTCTCTTGAAAGGATACGACTAGAGGTAATGACTCATACACTAGGATATGAGTGGAATGGGTTAGTCACAAGCTAACCAGTGTTTGTTAGTGGGTTGGATTTGGTTTCTGGAATAGGTACGACTTGGGTGGTATGAGTTGTATAGGTAGGTAAGGGTTGTTTGGTTACTTCACTTAGTCTTACACTTGGTAACTTAAGTTGGATCTGAGTAAGAGTATCTCACCGTGTGCCATAAACAAGGGTATAAGTTGTACCATGGACTCGCATGGTGGGAAGTGTTCAATCCCCTTGGGATTCTATTCTTCCAGAGGTAAAGATCGTGGGTACTAGCCTTACACTTGTGTATAACATAGTGTAGGGTGAGTGTTGGGTCCAAAGGAGATGGCCTTGGGTACGAGTGGTGGGTACCACTCATATTCGAGGGTACGATTGGTGTGGATAGTCGTACCCACTTGATGGGATTTCTGGAAGTTTAAATAAGGGCAATATAGATATTTCCCCACTTAAGCTAATAAGTCCCCATGACTTTTCACTTACTTGGAAGGTTATTTAACCTATTATTCTATTCATTAATACTTAGAAACTTCTCTTAAACAATCTACAATTCTCTCTAAAGATTTTGGGTAAAGGAAGGATAGGGTTTCATCTTGAGGATTTATTTGTTGGTGGTTTCTCTCCATCATCTTCTTGGTTTAAGACATGTTCTCTTCCCTCATTTTTAGTTCCAACTAAATTCACGATTTTATACAATGTTTTCATGGTTTTGGGTTTTCAAATACAAATTGGGGGTTTTGGTTATAAATGTTTGGTTATGGTTTTCTCATGTTTTAATTATTCTTTTATATGCTTTAATGGTGGTTTTGGATAATTGGTTGTATGGGAATGGTTATTTGGCAATGGATTTTGGTTTTGGTAATATTATGCCCCTAATGGATTTGATAAAATGCCTATTAGAATGTTTTCACTACATTGTTGAGTTTTTTATGGAACTTATGCATGGTTTAAACTTGGTAATGGAACCCCAATGGTTTAAATAGTTTGGAATGATATAAAGGAATGGTTTGTCTTAATAAACATACTTGTGGGGTTCAATGGAATTCCCGAAGTTAATATGGAAATGAATACTTGAGGGGTACATAAGAATTCCCCAAGCCAATTGGACAATGTGATATATAGGTACATGGGAATCCCTTGATCTCTAAATGGTTTGGCTAAGGACAATACTTGCAAGTTATATTCGGTATGATGATACCACTATCTAATAGATTTGGTTAATAACAATGGTATAAAGGTTTGGTTGGAAATGGTTTTAATTAGACAATAAAAGTAGGGTGTGAAAGCTAACCGTGAAGGTGGGAGTCCAATAGACAAACACCGAAAACTCATATTTTTCGACATGAGGAGTAGGTCATGGAAAACTTATATTATACTTATAAGGTACACAAGAATCCTTTATGTACGATGTACATATGTATCATGGAGAGTAAAGGGTACTTGGGAATTCCTGACTCTTATGGGATCTCTGATCCATATGGTTACATGCATCGGGGCCAATTCAGGGGGTTACACTGGATCCATACCCAGGTTAATGGTTTTAAATGCATGCTAAACCCGATTTTCTTTCCTGGCATGGTTTTATATATATAAAAATATGGTTTACTTGCATATGGATGGTTTACTTGGTTTTATTAAATGTCATTATTTTATCATTAATCTATGTCCATGCTACAGTTCACACACTAACCCATCTTCGGATGTTATATCCCCATGTGATGTAAGAACCGACTGTTCTACTCCTCCTTCTTAGCATTTGGACATTCGAGGTAAGCTTTTTGATTGAAGTGGTGAGATTCCATATTTTCGGAAGGCTTTATTTCATGGATGTTATTTTATACTTCGGTTTATTTATGGTAATTTGTTTGGGCTATGGTTGGGGGCATGTCCAAACCTGATTTTTGGTATTCTTTGGTTAGAGGCTTTTGTGGAACTACTATGGGTTGACATGGGCGGGATTGGTATTGGTGTCAGCCTTAGTATTGGCATTGGTATTAGGGCTGACACCCTTGGATGATATTGTTGGTTATTCCATCCTCTTATGTTATGTTATGGAACTTAGTTTGTTTTCTTTTTGGTTTGGTTTTGGTTTATGGTTTGGTATGGTTCAGATTGGGTTCAAGCGGTTGGACTCAGTTGGGTTGGTCTTGGTTATGGACCTATCTTAGAGTGAAGAACTAAATAAATTTATTATCTTGTTATATGATTGAAATTCAGCCAACTCAAAGCAGGAGGCTGGAGGTTTGGTTGGGTAATAGGGGTGGCCCTGAGTCCGGGTCAAACTTTGGATGCCCTATATGACAAGGCCCCGGTTTGGGTCATGTCAAGTTGGTATCGAAGCTTTAGGTTCATGGTCAATTGGGAGTCCACAATGTTGTGTCTGGTAGAGTCTCTTTAGGGGTGTGTAGATCTCTACACTTATACGAGAGAGACTACAGGGCATCTGGTGATGTTTAACTTTCTTGGTATTCTACGTTCAAGATTAGAGTTTGAGTCCTAGAATTCTTCTCTAATCCTTGGTTGTTCACTTTTCAGGTCATGCCTCGATGATCTAAAACACAAGGAAATCCTCATGTCACATTTGGGGATGATATTTATGTGGTACATCCTACACCTGGAGTTCTAACTCAATTTTAGGGTCCTATCCCTGATTGGTCGGGAGTTCTCCCAGTTGCTACTAGTCCACCTCAAGGTGAGGTAACTAATGCAGATTTTCATCAGTCTATTCATACTATTGCTCAGATGGTTGCTGCTCAAGATGAGCAGGATGCGCCTGGTGGGTTGTTTATTGAGGCCATAAAGGTTGGCAAGTTTATGAAGCTAAATCATCCTACTTTTACTGGCGTAAGGTTTGGAGGAGGATCCTCATGATTTCTTCGATGAAATGGAAAATATATTCAGGGTAATTCAGACTACTAATATGCATGGTGTAAACTTTATAGCTTATCAGCTTAAGGATCTTGCGTACCAATGGTACGATGAGTGGGATAGGGATAGAGGTGATGTAGAGGAGTTATCCTTATGGGATTCTTTTTCTAATGCTTTTCTTGATCATTTCTTTCCACAAGAGATGAGGGAAGAGAAGATGGAGGAGTTTGTGAATCTCAAGTAAGGTAAAATATCTATCAAGGAATATTCCTTGAACTTTCATCAGTTATCAAGGTATGCTCTTCATTTGGTGGTTGACTTTAAGGTAAGAATGAGAAAGTTTACTTTTAGTCTATCTCGGGATTCAATCATTAAAAGCAAAACTACTTTGCTGATCAAGAATATGGATATTTTGAGGTTGGTTGTTCACATGTAGATGGTGGAGGGTGAAAAGAGCAAATAGGCAGAGTTTGGAGAAAGGCAAGCTAAGAGAAGTAGGTTCTCTAAGCAGAGTGGCGCTAAAAAAAAGTCAGTTGGGATGGAGGTAAATAGCCAAAGAAGAAGTGGGGGAGTTTGGGTTTCTTATCTACTGCTAATGCTCCTTACCTAAGGTAGCTAGGAGACAAGTACCCATAAGATGGTGATAATATTTTGGCATAGAGAGCCGAATCTCAGGCGAGTGAAGGTCAGTCAGTTTCTTCATGGCCTTATTTTCTGGTTCTGTGGTCATCTTTATCGGGGCCATTGTCACAAAGGCAGGGACAAGTGTTTTAAATATAGCTAGCCAGGCTATATGCTCAAAAATATCCAGTTGGTAAGGGTTCTTAGGGAGCAATCAAAGATTCGGTTGCTTCATCTTCTTCTCCTACACCTAGTAGTGTTGCTTCTGCGTTTTCTCCTGCTTTTGATACCGGCACATGCCTTAATAGGTTATATGCTCTTACATCTCGATTGGAATCTAGGAATTACCTAATGTATTTACTAGTACATTACAACTCTTTTCTCATGACGGGTATTGTTTGCTTGATCCTAGGTCTACTCTTTGTTCTATGACTGCATATGTAGTTGTATGTTTCAGTTTTGATCCTGAGGTTGTTTCAGATCCTTTTTCTGTTTCTACCCCTAAAGGTGACTTGTTTATTGCTAAAAGAGTCTACAGGGTGTGTGGTATCTGTCAGTAGCAAGTAGATCTTTGTAGATCTGTTTGAGATGGATATGGTGGATTTTGATGTTATTCTGCAGATGGATTGGTTACACTCTTGTTACACATACTTAGATTGTAGGACCAATACGGTTGTCTTTAGGTTCCCTAGTGAGCCGGTTATAAAGTAGGAGGGTGGTTCCCTAGCTACTAAGGGGAGGTTTATTTCTTATGTTAGAGCTCAAAGATTAATCTCCAAAGGTTGTCTCTATCATTTGGTTCGGGTTAAAGATTCCAACTCGAAAGGTCCTTCTCTGCATTAAGTTCTAGTGGTAAATGAGTTTCTTAAGGTATTTTCGAATGATCTTCCAGGTATTCCTCCAGATAGGGAAATAGAGTTTGGTATTGACTTGGTTCTGGACACTCGTCAAATATCTACTTTAAAACACCTATACTTTGAACCATTGAAAAATTTATCCAATTGATGTCTCTGGGGTGGGTATGACTAGGGGTATGAGTCGTACCTCATAGAAATGAGTCGTATCCTCCTTTCCCTCCCCTCTCGTATCCTAGGCAATGCTGTGAGGGTTACTCACTGTTATAGGTATGAGTGACCCCCTCTTCGATCATACCCTAAGTATACGAGTTATACCTAATATGATCATATAGAGGGAAGTCCTAGCTTGAGTGGACTATTTTAGGTATGGGTGGTATATATAAGTTAGGGATTGAGTCGTACCCGTTGGATATGACTCAAAGGTGTATGGTCGTACCCTTAATAGTATAGGTGACCTAAGAGAAGCCTAGGGTATGAGTCAGGGTACCACTCGTACCCTAGGGTACGGTTCCTCTAGTGAGTGGTATCCCTGCAAGAATTCATTTTACAACTTTTAACTAAGGGCCTTGTGGTCATTTCCCGTGACTTAAACCCTAAGTCCCTTCACTATATAAGTGTTTGTAGCCTCCTAAACATCTATTTTTATGGATCAAACACCCTAAACACTCTTTCAAACTCATCTTTTAAGAATTATAGGTTGGGGTTTCAAGGGTGATCTTAATGAGGCAAAGTGATGTCAAGATTCTTGGTGAATCAAGTTTTCTAAGGCATGTACCTCTTCCCCTTGTTAAATAACTCTTAACCCATGTATTTTACACTTCGATTAGTAAGTGTACATGGAGATTTTGAAATCAATGAAAAGGGTTTTGTTGTCAAATGATGGATAATGTTTAATCTTGCTTAGATTAGTGATTGTAGATGACATTGCTGATGGATTGCATATGTGGGTGTCTATTGTCTGTGATTTAACATGTGGGTCTTGAGTAAACCTGTGATAATGATTTCTACTATAAATATGGCTTTGATAAATGTATGCACATAAGGTGTTTGTAAAAATGTCTAAGTGAACTATCTAGTTGCATGTTGGTAATGCTTTGAGCTAGGGCAATGGCCCAATCAGTATGAATAATTAATAATTAATGTTGTAAAAGTTTTGTGAGCCATGTATAGTGAAATGCTAACCTTGTTGAGTTAATGAGTATTAAGGGGTTGAAGTCCCTCAATATGAAAATGATCTTAAATTGTGGGTTAAACTAAAGTGTGGTATGAATGTGGTATAAGATTGCTTATGGAATGTTGCATAGTTTATGAGGGTCTTGATGACAATAAATTGAATTGTATGATGAATTGAATTAACACACTAGCCTATTCAAATGATTTAGCAACAAAGGCTCCCATGGGGACCATGTGGTCACGTATAGTGTTGATTTATATAAATGGGTTAAAGTCCCTGAGTGTGAATTGAATATATGATGATGTATAGACAAAGGGATGGAGTCCCAATATTGACTAATGATAGTCGAGATGGCTTGAGGTTAAAGTCTCTTGCCTAATAAATTGTCTTGAGGTTAAAGTCCCTTGTCTAATGAAATTACTTGTGGTTAAAGTACCTTGCACAATGAGATCTCTTGAGGTTGAAGCACCTCGCCAAATGATATGGCTTGGGTTAGAGTCCTCTCTCGAATATGGCATGAGGTTAGAGTCCCTTGCCTAATATGTGGGCATGTGGTTATAGTTTGTTGCCTAAATAAATGTGAAGGTATGGTTAGAGTCCCTTGTTTAATGAGTGTTTACATGGTTAAAGTCCCTCATCTAAGTGATATTTGAATGTAGTTAAAGTCCCATACCTAAGAAGAATTGTTAAATCTAAGTCTAGAAGGCCAGAGTCCTCCACTTCATGTTTCGTGATTGAGTGCTTTGAGAAGGATGTTATGACTTATTTACTTGATAGCATGTGATATACCTATATATATAGATAAGGTCATGAATATGGTTGAATATGATATATTGACTTGTTGTTGAATAATGATGTTATTTTATCCTTATCCTTAAGTTACATACTAACACTCTAACTGCTAACCATCTACGAACGCTATGTCCCCATCCTCTCTTCCTCTGCAGTGATTAGCTGATCGAAGCAGTTCGTGCATTGACTTGGGAGTGGTATTCTTCCTTACTTCGGAAAACATTTCTTCTTGGTTTCCTATCTTTAGACTTAGTCTCATTTTAGCTTGTTTTGGCTATTGTCGGGGGCTTGTCCTAACATATACATTTCTAAACATTGGCTTATACATTGGTATTATGGATGACTATGGACTTGGGTGTATTGGCTAGTGTGTTGATATCAATGAAATGGTAGACCTTGTTAAGTTACAACTTCTAGTATTGTATTTGCTATCTTATTAGATGGTTGGGATTCACCCGACCCTTGTGATGGATGTGATGATGATTGGGTTGGGTTATCGGGGCGACACCTAGTTTATATGGTCTTGAGGTTCCCCTACGACATGGCCCGGTTTTGGGGCGTGTCAAATTTCTCCTTATTGAATGGCTTCGGTAGAGTTGAGGGAACTCAGGGAGAAACATAAGGATCTTCTCGATAAGGGAATTTTTCTTCCTAGTGTATCCCCATAGGGTGACTGGTATTTTTGTGCGCAAGAAGGATGGTTCCCTTTGGATGTACATTGACTATAGGCAGTTGGATAAGGTAATGGTCAAGAACAAGTATCCTCTTCCAAGGATTGACGATTTGGTTGACCTATTTCAAAGTGCAAAGTTCTTTTCTAATATAAATCTTCGGTCTGGGTATCATCAGCTTAAGTTTAGGGAGGAGGATATCCCTAAGACGGCTTTTTATACTCGATATAGGCACTTTGAATTCTTGGTTATGTCTTTCGGCTTAACTAATGCCCAGATGATGTTTATGGATCTGATATATCCAGTTTTCAGGCATTTTTTAGATCTCTTTTTCATTGTGTTTTTTGATGACATACTGGTTTATCTAAGAGTGAGGTGGATGATGTCAATCATCTATGTATTATGTTGTAGACCTTGAAAGAACAATAATTGTATGCCTAGTTCTCCAAGTGTGAGTTTTGGTTGAATGCTGTAACTTTCTTGGGTCACATTATTTCTAGTGAGGGGATCATGGTGCATCTTCAAAAGGTTATGGTGGTTAAAAGTTGGCTTAGACTCATGACTCCAACCGACAATCGGAGATTCTTGGGTTTGGCTAGGTATTATAGGCAGATTGTGGAAAGCTTTTCTTCGATAGTGGCTCCTTTGACTAAGTTGACTCAAAAGAAAGTGAATTTTCCTTGGTTGGAAGCGTGTGAAGGGAGTTTCAAGAAGTAGAAGGATAAGCTAACTTTGACTCCAATTCTGACATTGCCTAAAGGTAATGATGGGCTTATAGTTTATTGTGATGTATCTCGAGTACGGATCAGTTGTGTTTTGATGCAGCATGGTAAGGTGATTGCCTATGCTTCTAGGCAGTTGAAGGTGTATGAGAGGAACTATCCTACTAATGATTTGGAGCTGTTGGCGGTGGTTTTTTCTTTAAAAATATGGCGGTATTATTTGTATGGAGTGCGTGTAGATATATTTTCTAATCATAAGAGTCTAAAGTATGTGTTCACTCAGAATAAGCAAAATCTCAGGCAGATGACATGGTTGGAGCTTCGCAAGGGCTATGATATGATTCTTCACTTAATCCGTCAATGCAAGATGTGGTAATGAAAATGATAAACAAATGGCTCAATGTGGAGTTATTTACCCGATCTAAGATGGCAAGTAAGTAAGACTAGTTTTTTGTGTCCTAAAAAAGGGGGCATGATAATGGTGGCAAATGAGAAAAATGAGTTGATTGTGTTAAAGCTGGTCAGAGGTTGGCAAGTTTTCATGGATTACTAGAAGCTGAATTCTTAGACTCTTCGAGATCACTTTCCAATGCCATTTATGGGCCAAATGCTAGATAGGTTGGCAGGAAGAGGTTGGTACTGCTTTATGGACGATACTTGGGGTATAATCAAATATCCATTGCATCTGAGAATCACTAAAAGACTACATTTACATGCCCTTATGGGACATTGTCCTTCAAGTGGATGCTTGTTAGGCTATGTAATGCCTTTGCATTTGCAACTTTTCGAAGGTATATGATGTCGATTTTCTTACATTCGGTGGAGGACAACTTGGAGGTGTTCATGAATGACTTCTGTGTTGTAGGCAATTCTTTTAATGTTTTCTTGACAAACTTGAGCAATGCTTTATGACGTTATGAAGACTTCAACCTCGTTATTAATTGGGAGAAATGTCACTTTAAGGTTAAATAGGGCATTGTGTTGAGACACAAGATCTCTAATAAAGGAACTAAAGTTGATCGAACCAAGATAGAGGTGATTAAAAATATACCTCAACCAATTTTGGCGAAGGGAGTTAGAAGTTTTCTCAATCATATGGGTTACTACTGAAGGTTTATCAAGGATTTCACAAAGATTGTCAATCCATTGTGTAAATTGTTGGAGAAGAAAGCAAGTTCATATTTGATGGTGAGTTCTGTAAGGCATTAAAGAAAGATTCTTAGTTGTTCCTATTATTGTTTCTCCAGATTGGTCTCAACAATTTTAAATGATGTGTGATGAAAGTGTGGTTTCCCTTAGAGCTATAATTTGGCAAAATGAGAGAAGCTTTTTCATCCCATCTACTATGCAAGCACGGCACTGAATGGGACACAAAAGAACTATATGATTACTTAATGGGAGCTACTAGCTGTTGTCTATGGCTTTTAAAAGCTTAAGGAATATTTGTTCAGTAATAAGGTTATGCTACATACAGATCATGTTGCATTGTGGTACATAATTGCTAAGAAAGATTCCAAACCTCAATTGATTAAATGGGTGTTGTTGCTATAAGAGTTTGACTTTAAAGTTAAAGAAAAAAAGGGTATAAGAACCAGGTAGTTGACCTCTTATCTAGACTTGAGAATGAGGGAAAAGGTTGGATGAGCCATAGATTGATGATTCATTTTGGGATGAATAGGTACTTACAACTACTATTGACCTTGTGCCTCGGTATGAAGATTTAGCTAATTATTTGGCTAGTGACATGATACCAAAAGAATTGAGCATCCATCAAAGAAAGAAATTTCTTCATAATGTGAATAATTATTTCTTGGATAGTCTGTATCTATTTAAACTATGTGCGAACAATATTTTCAGGAGATGTGTGCTAGAGTATTTTGCAGGCTTGTCACTCATCCTAGTAGGGGATACCGTGCAAGTGGCTACAAATATTGAAATATTGGTATTATTGGCTCAAGATTCACAAAGATGCCAAAGTTTTTGATCAATGTCAACAACAAGGTTCCATCTCCCAAAATCAAGAGATGTTTGTGTTTAAAATGTTGGAAGTTGAATTATTTGACATGTTGAAAATTGATTTTATTGGCCTATTTTTTATTTTTATGGGAACAGATATATCTTCATGGTAGTGAATTATGTGTGAAGGTTAAAAGTAGTAGCCTCGGAAGATAATGAAGGCAGTCTTAAAGAAGAATATTTTATCCTAGTTTGGTACTCCTCGCATGATTATCGGTGATAGAGGATACCACTTTTGTAATAAGGTTTTCCATAGAGATCTAGCTAAATATGGAGTAAAGCAACACAATCTTGCCACTCCATATCTTCTAAAAACCTTGGGAAAGTAGAGGTTTTGAATCGATAAATCAAGATGATACTAGCAAAATATTTAAATGTTAATTGAAGTGATTGGTCTGAAAAAGTTAGTGATGCTCTATAGGACTACTGCACTGCATTAAAGATGCAAATATATATGTTTCCTTACAAACTGGTCTATGGTAAGGCCTTTCATTTGCCGATATAACTTGAGCACAAAGTCTTGTGGGCATTCAAAAAACTTAATTTGAGTTAGAATGAGGTTGTTGACTTGAGGTTGGATCAATTAAATGAAATGGATGAGTTTTGACTTCGTGCTTATGAGCAGGATGCCCTCTATAAGGAGAAAATAAAGTTGTACCATGATAAGAGGATTAGAAAGAAATATTTCCAAGTGGGTGGCTTGGTGTTATTTTTCAATTCAAGGTTTAAGTTTTTTTCGTTCAAGTTGATGTACAAGTGGTCTAGACCTTTCAAAGTGTTAGAGTTTCCATCTGGAGTGGTAGAGTTGGAAAAATAAGGATGGGAAGTTGTTCAAGGTAAATGGTCAGTGAGTCAAGAAATATGTTGGCTCACCAGAAGAGGTAAAGGTATTGTCACTAGTGTATCTTGACGAAGTTTGAGTAGTCAAGATACCTGAATCATGTTGTGATGTTAAATCAGGAACTAGTGGGAGGAAACCCATATTATTTTGTTGTAAAACTAATAGAATAGGTTTATTAATGTTGAGTATAGCTGGTATGTGTGTTAATTGTGTAGGAAAAGATATTGTAGGTGAAGAATAGGAAGATTTGAAACTTCTTAAGGTTGGCAGTTCATCTGACTAACCATCAGTGCCGTGATAAACCATAAAACCTAAGTCATCACAAAGCTTTAAAAAATTGATCATAATGGTTAAGGTTTAATGGATAACTTGATAAGCCGTCAAAGCTCTGATGATACATCAACCTAACCATGACAAAGGGTAAAGAAATGAATCATTCTTGTGAATGGTTGATAGTTCATTCGATGAACTATCACGATGTTAACAAACTGGCAACCCTAACACTAGATCTAACTCAAATGGGGTGGAATTTTCTTAAGCCCGGTGATTCACTTAGCGGACCATCATGTCCATTATGAACTGTTAAGCAAGACACTACAAGTAAGTTCATTTCTCCTTTTAATTTTGATTCAATAACTTAAATCCACATTCGAACCAACTCAGATCCAACGATAACATAATATTAACCTAATACCAACCCAAACCCGATAAAGACCCTATTCTAACAAAAACCATTTAAGAGAGATAATTTAAATTGATTGGATTTCTCTATCAAATATTTTCCATTTCTACAATAACTCCCTGTTAATCAAAACCTATAACTCCCATAAAATTTTCTTCACCCACATTCATAAAGCATTTATCACTATCGACATAAACAAGTCATTACATAATCTAATCTCCACTTATCCAATCCTTTATCCCATAATTATTTTGTGCATTTGAGAAATTTTCCATCTTTAATCTCTATTTCAGGTATGCTCCCCTGAATTTGCTCTCACTTTAGTTTAAATTTTAGCTCTTCTTGTTTTTTTTAGTTTTTGGTACATTAGAGACAAAAAAACTACAACAATATGTATTTACACAAGAACAATTCTATTGTACTAAAGATGAGTTGGGGTGAAACCAAGTGGGTGAATTTTGAGTAACCCAAAAGAAATAAATGATTGAGTTTACTTGGTGGTTTAAAACAAGTTCAAACTCCAATAGAGTTGGTAAGAAGAAATCAGTGTACATAAAATGTTTGGCAAAATACCAAAAGGGAATGACGTATTATTGGAAAGCCATAATGACTTAGGTGATGAACCATCTCAAGTGTGATGGAACACCAAGCTAAATTATCAAATGAGGGAAATTTTTGTATTCTATTTTAGACTAACAGTTTGTCTGTTGAACCTTCGAAAGTGTGAGAATCTATCAAGGATATCCATCATATGTGATAAATAAATTAGAGAGAACTAAGAGAAAGAGTTGATGAGCCATCACTAACGTGACGAACCATCACCCCTATCCATTAAGAATAAATAGATTTCCAGTTCCATTATAACAACAAATATTTTGCATTGTACAAGGACTAATTGGTTTTATATAAAGGTAAAATTCCTCAAAAGCTACAAACAACTAGAGGTGGGGCATAAAATTGACAAACGATAGATACCACAACCTCGATTCTTAGAGATGAATTAGAAAATAATGTTGAAAAATTTGAGGCACCAACGTACAACACTAGACAAAGTGTCAAGAAGTTCACTCAGGCCTCCCAGTTTGAAAACTAGGATGGGTCTTTAGGTGAGGAATAAATTAATGACAAGGAAAATAGTGATAATTTAAGCTCCAACACAAATAAGAAGAGTATCACTGAAGTTGCTAACAATCTATAAGAGTAACCAGAGTAAGAAATAGATGAGGAGATTTAAAGCAAAGCTCCTAGGTGAAAGATTCCATTAGATGGAAGGTTGAAGGGGTAGAAAAACATTAATCAATGTCCTTGAACCAACCAAGTCAAGAAGTATGAAAAGGACAATTGTTGAAGAATACAAGAAAGTAACAACTAACCTGCTAGAGTATAGAGACATTAAATAATAGTTTAATGAGTATGATTTGGATCGTCTAAGAACACCACTCGGGACTTATTACCCTACCATCGTATGAGAGTTTTTTACAAACTACTTGGTCATGCTTGAGAAGAATTACTTGAAAGGTCCAAAGGTCAATAACATGAGAAATTTGATTTGAGTTTAGATTTGTGGGGTCTCCATGAACATCTCCTAGAACACCATTAATGGGATTCTATTTGGTCAAATTTACACATCTCCAACCATTACCCCAGAGTTTGATAATTGGATGACGATAACTTTTCCTCAGCATCCATGGATGGCACACTAATTAATGGAGAGTGGAAGTCTTCGTGGTTGAAAAAATAAGGAATGAATAGCCAAATCATCCCTGAGTTTCATAGTAAAGTTTTGGTGGGTTGTGGTTAGACTATGGTTGATTCCTACAGGTGGTGATGCCAATCAAGATGAGCAAAGAATTATGGTAATTTCTAGTTTGGTGTAAGGGATAAAGATCTACTTTGACCATGTTATTAATGATAAGTTATTTGTAAGGAATCTCAAGATTGCAACTTTGTTTCCATTCCTGTGCCTAATTACAGAGTTATATAGGTTAGCAAAAGTGCAAATAATTATTATAGTGGATAATGAAGTATGGACCGCAATAATACAAGACATTCATTAAATAAGAGATAATACAAAGTTTGAGTTAAGGTTCCATAAACTGCATTGTTTAGACCTAAATGTCAAACCACTCTAGAGGCATCCAATACTCAAATAGATATACCATTTCCACTTACCATTATTGATCTACAAAGTTGTTCTACTATATTTTGGATAGTTTTTGTATCCTCAAATGTTGAGACTGCGAGCACTACTTTTATGCCACCTACTTATTAGGAATATTGGTTCACCCCCAAGAACTTTGTGAGAGTGGTCAAGAGGTAAAAGAAACTTGAGATTTATTTGAGTTCTTGGGTTAAGTAGTTTAAATCATTTATGGGTGAAGTTTTTATAGAGTCTCTAAAATAGTGTGTTAATCTACATGATCGTATAGGTGACATGGAGAAAAGGGTAAATAATAGGTTGAGAGAGTTTTCAATTTTAGATTAGACTAAGTTTACGGCCTAACTGAAGAAGGCTCAAGATGAAATCAACATATTAAAAAGGATCTCTACTACTGGATTACTTGATTTCACTATTGTTGAATCAGATAAAGATGACCAAATACATAATTTCATAGGACGTCTATTTCAAGATAAAGGGAAGAAACAAGTAAAAGTGGAGAAAACATGAATTCAAGCAAAAAAAGCATCATGATGAGACGCTTGAAGAGAGATACTTAAGGAAATCAATAAAGGCCTCCAGGAAAAATGAGAAGTTGAGATAGAAATATAAGCAGGATATGCTTGCAGGAATTTCTTCTAGCTTGACACCTAGAGTTCCTCCCCCGCCACGGATGTTGCCAACTCCCACTCTAGTAATTGAGAAGGTAGTTGATGGTGTGAGTACTCTAGTGGAAACTGGGGTCACTATTGTAGATTCTGAGGCACTAAGTCTTCTAAAGGCTTGCTAGACTCTGAAGCCTAAGGGCTATACATGTATTTCATCCTCATAATTTTTATCTATTATTTTGATTCATTAGAGACAATGCATGTTACTTTTGGTGGGGGTACCTGTGAGTCTATCATGACCGAGGTTTCTTGTTGCCATGTTTCTTTCCTTCTGATGTTATCTAGAGAGCCAAAATTGTAAGGTTTAATGCTTTTCTGTTGACTAATATGGATTGTTATCAATCAAATTTGTTGGTTATATGATCTTTTTGTAAATATTTTGAAAAAATAGTTACCCCTCCAATAATATTTGCATATCTTCTCATGGTTAACTATTTGAATCTTTGATTATCATTAGCATATATGGATGTAACAATACCTTGTAAGCTTACTTCCTATTAGTACAGTGAGTATTAATAGTTATTTTGTGTGCCAAGCATATGTGAGATACTTTTTATTTTTTAACTTTGTATACTAACCTAGAAATTATCTGTTTAAGTTGTAAGTCGTTGATTTGGAAAGGATCACAGGTGTTGTGTGAATCTAGCCCACTTAGCCTAAAGAACTATCCAAATAACGTTAATAAATCCCTTGATCCCTATTTTAGTTGTTCAAACTTCTTTATAAACAATTGTTCACTTTTTCTTTCATACTGTTGAACCTCTATCTTGGCCTTGGTCCTTTCTTAGACGTTATTCACATCTGTTCACGCAAATTTCCTAAGTTGAGGGTGGCTATTATAGGTGTTTGATTAGTGTAAAAAGTGTATTAATATAATAGTTATAGACAAAAGAAGAGCATATAAGAGAGAATGAAGAAAGAAAAATAAAGAAAGAAAAATAATGAAAAAGAGAGAAAATGAAAAAACAATAATGAAAAAGAGAGTAAAAGGAATGAAAGAAAAAGAAAAATATCCAGAAGACATGCCACACTCAGTAATGGAAATTATTGATAGGATAAGGCAAAAATAGGCGGAATCCTAAGTTAAGTTGATGTGAGTGTGTGTTCATATCAAGGAGGGCTAAGTCACTAATCCCCAAATAAATCCATCATCTAATCCCTCATGAGAAGCCTAGGAAAGACCTATAGTGATCTTAATTAGCGGTCGAAACATTGAACTAGGATATTAAAGCCAAGCTTATGAATTCATGTGTGTATTATTGGAAACTTTCTTGTGAGTGTGAGTGATCTTCCTAGTTTCTAATTAAAATCTCATATGTGTGTGGAATATATTTTAGCTAGAGCATCACAGGGCAGTATAGATCTTTTTATTTTCTTGATAGTGATGATGGTGCATGCAAACTATTCATTTATATTTTAATGACATGCTTAGATCTAAACTTGTTGACATGTTAAATGACAATTATGTGCTAGGTTGAAAAAGGTTGACAATGGGGTGAGTTATGTACAGAACTAAGAACTTTAAATTGATTACCACAGTATAACTTAGTTGTCATGTGTTTAAAGCGTCTAGTAATTAGGTTTTGTGTTTTTGGTTGAGGACAAGAGAACATTCTAAACTAAGGGTGTTGATGTGACGGCTAATGACCGCATATTTTACACTTTTAACTATGAATAATTGTGAGTTTTTAACAAATTTCTGGTAATTTTGATCTCTTTTAGTGTTACATTGTAGGAAACAAACCTAAGAACAGTAGAGGTGAACACTGTGCTGACATTGATGTTTGATGGTTCATCTGACAAACTATCAGAAGAGTGATTGGTCTCCATGCTGACCTTCGACACTAAATAGAATGAAATAAGATTAAAGTCGATGTAAAAGCTCAATTGGTGATCCATCAAGGACCTAATGAGCTGTCACTCCAAACCATCAAGATAAAATAGAATTGATCAACTCTTATTCAGGTGTCTGAACATTGTAATGATCCACCATGAGGCTGATGTTTCATAAATTCTTCCATTAGAGCTAAGCAAAAAACATGGAAAATTAAAATCTAGTGATAGATCGGGCGATGAACCATCACACATCAGATGAGGCATCTCAAGTGAAGCGACAACACAAATTTGAATTTCAATTCCCATATTTTTGGAGCCTATAAACCTAGTCTAGGATTTAGAATAGGTATCTTTTAACACTAAGAATATTTTCACATAAAATACCTAGTCTAGGGTTTAGAATAGGCATCTTTTGACACTTAGCATATTATAACGTCTTATTTTCTATAAAGAAATGACATTGCAGTGTTTAAACATTACTTTGTGCTATTTTTCCATGGATTGAAGTCTTAACTTTATTCTTTGTACGATTCAAATTGTACATTATGAAATCTATTATTGCCATCTTCTTCTTCACTATGAGTGTCTAAGAACCTTATAACTAAGGTTGTGGAATTCTTGGTGGAATATCAATTATAGGGTTAATGTTGGTGTGAATTTGTATTATACTTGTAATTGCATTGTAACTTCTTACATTTAATAGATTTTTAATGGTTGCAAACATTAGAACAGCCCTAGGTTGACTTTCTTGAATAAAGAGGTTAAAACTGGGAAAAGGATTTAACAATGAGAATGCGGAATTTCTAACCTTTGTCTAATGAAGAATACTATAATGAGATTATTCACTTGAAGCTATAATCGAGTTATATTTCTATCCCATTAAGTTTAAAATAATTAAAGAGATAGTCACCTAAGTAGGTTGAAAATATTTAGGTGAAGTCTTGGACTCGATTACTTTATAATTACTTGTAATGATCAAAAGCTACCATTGACTTAAGCCGGAAGTGATAGGAAGCCAAGATGGAGAAAATCCTAGTTCATCTCTCTATTGACTAAAGTATGAGAATTTAACTTTGATTACTTGAAAAATGCTGAAATTGATTTTGAAAAGTACTTATAAACCCCCTCCTTATTTCATGGAAATTGTTGACTAATTTTCATATAAGTCCCATTTAACTTAATTTTTCACCATATTTCCTATAGGATTCGACCCCAAACTTTTGCTGAGTTATTTATTTGACAACGACTATTTAGGATTTCTTACAGTAGTTGTAGTTTATGCATATCACTTGGGATACCTAAGGTAGTGGCCTCTGATGTAGTGATTACAAGTATCATCCTAGTTTTCTCTCATCTTGATCCAGTAACATTTGTCCTTGAGTCTATATTGTTTCATATGTTTGTATATTTTTCTAGTGGTATTGATGCTACGTATGAGTCATTTTCTCTATCTATTCATTTTCCTACCATCGTAGGTAATTTCTTAGTGGAGCATTAGACGTACTGATCATGTGTCATGACCTTTTTTTATCATGATACTTGACTAGACTTGATTATCCTCAATGTGAATTATGCTATCATCTTCGTTTAGAATTGGTTGTCTCTTTTTTATGTTGTTTATGTTATTTTGACATGATTGTGACCTTCCCTACTCTAGGAATCTCGAGATTAAAGTAGAAAAGTACTCCCAATTTATTCCCAAATAGGGTTATATCTTTTCTGCCTATGTGTTGCATATTAGGAAAGAGATGTTTATAACACCCCAAATTCGGTCCTTGAAAAATTCTTAACCTTTGACTTCACTATCCAGACTACGACTCTTCCTATGAATCGTAGGGTGTCATTATGAGTTATAGGACCCAAATCATAGCCTGGCCAGTGTGTTTGTCTAAGTTGTTGTGTTGATCACAATTGGCACCCAACTAGTTACTAGGACTCATTACGATTCGTATAGTGTAAATCGTAGCCTAATTAGTGTGAGTGCCAAAGATTTTATCCTGAGTATGACTTGGACCCTAAGAGTCATAACATCTGAGTCATATGGTATGACTCGTATCCAGACTAGTGTGGGTGCACATGGTTACTATCCAGACTATGAGTGTATATAACGAGTTGTAACGTGACCCTACGAGTCGTAAGGTCACCTGTAACGATTGGTTATCCAATTTTTAGTGTTGAAATAAATCAAAAAATAAATTTTATTCAAGAATGAAATTTGGGCATCCAAATTTTAGTGTTTTTAGTGAGGGCATTTTTGTCAATTCCCTATTTTCCTATTTAGACCCCACGTGCATAAAACAACAAATAGGGGTTATTATCATCTCTTTTCAAATCAAAATACACTCTCAAACACTCTTAAGCCCCCAAAGTCAAGAACATCTAGGGTTTGCAAAAAATTGGCACTAGAGTTTCTTAAGGGTGATTTTCCTCCATAGTTGTGATACTCTCAGGCATGTTACTATTCCCCAAAGATTATTTTGATAAAAAATATGTTTTAAATTATTATTCAAGTGGTTTTGAATTTTATCTTTGGAATAAGGATTCAGGGTTTTGACTGATTGTTCTCTTAAATGATGTTCCCGTGGTTTATATGTAGTTTTCATACTTTAATGATGGTTTTGAACATGCGGGGTGCATGGGCATGGTGAATAAACTAAGGGGTCTCTGTTTTCCCCAAATTTGTGAATTTTGATAATTGAATTGGTATAACCCCCAACCCAATCGCGTGAAATTAGCTTTGATTTTGAGTATACATATACCTTGGACTATTTTGAAACCTTCCATTGTAACAAGGTCTAATGAAATTTACATTGACTTTAGAAGGGCTTTTATGGTCATGGATTGATTGGAATTGGAACTGTTGAAGTGTCATTGGCTAACGGGTTAGCATCCTAGTTAGCTAAATGTGTTGAAGTACCATTGGCTAATAGGTTAGAGTTCGAGTCGACTAAATGTGTTGTAATGCCATTGGATAATGGGTTAGAGTCCTAGTTGGCTAAATGGGTTGAATTCCTACTGGCTAATGGGTTAAAGTCCTATTGACCGATGGGTTAAAGTCCCAGTTGGCTAAATAGTTTGAATTTGCATGATAAATTTATATGTACATGAATCTGTGCATTGGCTCTAAATGATTTTGAGATATGGGATCATGGCATTACTTTATCCTTTCCCTAAGTTACATGCTAGTTCTCACGCCACTAACTATCTTTGTATGTTGTATCCCCATGTGATGTAGGGTCTAAAGGCACTTTTACTTTTCCTGCATAATGATAGGTGATTCTAGGGTTGTTCGTGTGTTAGCTTGAAGTGGTGATCCTCCTTCTTCTAGAAGGCTTGTTACTTCTTGGTTTAGTATGTCATAGACTATTTCTTTATTTGGACTTATTTTAGCTATCATCGGGGGAATGTCCCAACTTAGGTTGATGATTGGTATTGTTTAGAGGCTTTGTGGATTACTGTAGATTGTGAAGTGTTGTTGACGTTCTTGCTTACTTTTGAGTTGTTGATTACTCTATCTTGTTATATGTATGGAACTTATCCACTGCTATGTGTATTGTGTCATGTGTGACTAGGCAAAGGGGGTAGTCTCTGATCCTTGGTGGATTTGGTATACTCGTTATGGCCAGCCTCCACTTTGAGTCATGATAATGTTTTTCCTGTATAGCCTATGGTTGAGATACAAATTTTGATTCATCACCTCTCATATAATCTATGAGAGTTGCTAGAGATTATGTGGACGTGTTTTCTATGGACTAACTTGGTATGCCTCCAAACTAAGATATTGATTTTGCCATTAATTTTGAGTCGGGCACTAAGCCCATTTCTATTTTTCCCTATAGAATTGCTCAGTGTAATAAAGTAATTAAAGAAACTGTTATAGAATTTGTTGAGTAAAGGTTTCAGTAGACTGAGTGTGTCTTCTTTGGGTTCTCTAGTCCTATTTTCAAAAAAAAGGAGAGATCAATACGTATGTGTATTGATTATTGACAATTGAATAAAGTGACCATCAAAAACAAGTATCATTGTCCTTGCTTTAATGATTTATTTGATCAGCATTAGGGAGCTTCGGTGTTTTCTAAGATCGACTTGACATTTGGTTACCATGAACTAAGGACTAGAGAATCAAATGTTCCAAAGATAACTTTTTTGGTTGTGGTATGGCCATTATGAGTTCTTGGTTATGTATTTTGGGTTTATTAAAGCCCCAACAACATTCACGAAGTTGATGACCAATGTATTCTGACCTTATCTTGATCATTTTATAATTATATTCATTGATGATATCTTGGTTTATTCCAAGAATGAAGCTAACAATGTGAGGCATTTGAGGACTGTACTTTAGAGATTGAGAGATAAGAAGTTGTAGGTCAAGTTGTACAAGTGTGGGTTATTTTTGGATTCTATTTTTTTCTTGGGTTATATATTGACCAAGGATGGCATTATGGTCGATTTGGACAAGGTAGTAGTAATTTGTGATTGGGATAAACCTTTTCTCCTACTGAGATTTGGAGTTTTGTTGGGTTAGCAAACTATTATAGATGTTGTCTGCGGGGTTTATCTTCTATTATAGATCACTTGAATAAGTTGACACAGAAAAAGATCGATTTTTTATGGTTGAATGCTTGTGAGGAAATCTTCTAAAAGCTAAAGAAGTTGTTGACTTTGGATCCTATCTTGACTTTGCTTAAGTAGGGCAAGGGTTTCACCGTGTTTTGTGATACTTTTAGAGTTTGCTTAGGTTATGCATTGATATAGAAGGGTTAGGTGATTGCTTATGCTTCTTGATAGTTGAAGCCTAATGAGAATAACTACCCTATTCATGATTTGGGGTTAGTCATCATTGTATTTATGTTGAAATTATGGTGGTAATACTAGGATGGAGTTTATTATGAGATTTTCTCTAATTATCATAGCCTTTAAAACTTCTTCACTCAGTGAGATCTTAATAAGAGACAGCATAGATGGTTAGAGTTTCTTAAGAATTATGATCTCACTATTCTGTATCATCCAAGCAACACTAACGTGGTAGCAGATGCCTTGAGTCAAAAAATGGCAAGTATGGGGAGTTTGGCTCATTTTTTAGAAGAAGAACGACCTTTAGCCTTAAACTTTCAATCTTTGGCTAATAGATTGAGTCGACTTAATTTTTTATACTTGGTCATGTTTTGGCTTATTTTGAGGCTAGATCTTTATTAATGGATTGGATTCAAGCTTGACAATTTGATGATGAAACATTGAGGGTGATTCATGATAAAGTTCTGAGTGGTGAGGCGTATATTGCATCTCTTGATCCTAAGGGTGTTTTAAGGATTTGTGGTCATGTTTGTGTGGAAAGTGTTAGTGGTTGGATTAGATTGATCTTGGAAGAGGATCACTGTTTGAAGTAATTTTTTCATCTAGGAGCATCTATTATGTATCATGATTTGAGGTAATACTATTGGTGGTGTGATATAAAGAAAGATATTATGGAGTTAGTGGCCAAGTGTTTTAATTGTTAGTAAGTGAAGTATGAGCATCAGTGATCAGGTGGTACTATACAAAGTATGTCGGTCCTTGGGTGGAAACGGGAGTAGGTCACTAAGATTTTCTTGGTGGTCTAGCCCAACTTGGGGGAAGTTTTAGTCTATTTGGTGATTATGGATAGGTTGACCAAATCAATGAACTTTGCAGGTAAACTACAATACAGAAAAGCTGGCCAAGATCTTAATTCAAGAGATTGTTTAGTTGCATGAAGTACCTATCTATATTATTTCTGATAGAGGTATGCAGTTTACCCCAAATTTTTCAAGTTCTATGCAAAATGTATTAGGTACTCACCTTGATATGAGAACAGCTTTTCACCCTCAAGTAGATGGCCAATCTGAGTGGAACATTTATGCGTGAGGACATTTTTCAAGCATCTATTATGGATTTTGGTGGTAATTAGGACCAATTCTTTCCCTTAGGAAAGTTTGCTTACAATAATAGCTACCATTATAGCATTCTAATGGTGCCTATTGAGGCTTTGTATGGGCGGAAGTATAGATCCCCTGTGTGATGGTTTTATTCTTTCAAGGTTAGGTTTTGAGATACTGCTTTGTAAAGAGATTCAATAAATGAAGTTATATTAATTCAACAGTGACTTATGGTTGCTTAGAGTAGGCAGAAGAGTGTTCCGATCAATGAATTTGCAATATAGTATTCATACTTAATGAGGTTTATTAGACCTTTTGAGATTCTTAAGAAGTTTGGAGACATGACATATAGGCTGTAAACGCCTCCACATCTGTCAGTTGTTCATCTGGTGTTCCATGTCTCTATGTTTAATTAATACCTTCTAGATGATTCTCATGTGATCTGATGGGTTTTATTTTCCTCGGTTCATCATTTATTCTTTTAGGAGGATCATGTTTCTATCCTAGATAGACAGACTAGGAAGCTGAGCACCAACCCTATTAATTCATTAAAAGTTAGACATCACCTGATTGTGGAGTATGTTGTGCCCAAGCGCACATGAAAGTGTATGTGGTCCTCTCAAGTAATATAGTGGCCTTATAAAAAGCCAAGTATCAATCCCACAGGGACTAGTGTTAAGAAACTATTCAATTCTAGTTCAACGATTAAGATTAAATCAATGCTAACGTAACCACAAGATTGATTGAGAGTAAACTAAGAGTAAACTTAGCAATGCGGAAAATTAAATATTGTTGAACAACAATGGAGAGAAACCAAGGTTAAGGTACTACCAATAATCATACTACATTATAGAACTTCATTGATTAGGTTAATTATCTTGGTTGTTGGTTCATGGGGTCTATACTATGGCTATGGCCTTTCGAACCTCTAATCTATTTTCTAACTTAGCTCCACAACTACATCATTGACCGGGGATGCAAGAACAAAGTCAAATACATTCATATTTCATCCTGTACTTGAACTAAATAGAGTACATAGGTATATTCCTATCCTAAATGCAAATTATAACTCCATTCAATTAGAATATTACAATTCTATTCTATCTATCCTATGTTCTATCCTCTTGTTCCTCCTTTCCGGTTCACAAGATGATTATGTATGTATTATAATGGTTTTGAATCCGTAAAATAGAAATAAAAAGTATAAATAAACAACAAATAATATTAAATAACCATAGGTCCATAACCAAGTCAATTCATAACAATAATACTCACGTTCTTGGCCTTAACCCCGGAAAAGGGTATTTATCCACTCATGGATGTAACCGTAATCACAACGAATGACTACATGTTAGAATACCTAAACAAACAAAATTAATGGAATAAAAACTATAATTGAAGTTTTATAAATCCCTCCTTCAAGTCCCAAGGTTGTCCAAGGTGTCAAACATAATAACTAAGTATCCTATTTATATTCGGACACAAGCTGCCGATTTTGACTTAGGTCGTGCCACGCCCTTATTATGATGCGTAGGGTCCATGTCATGATATTATTGCCATTATAAACTTTAAATATTCTTTTAGGATTCTCCCAATTCCATTTCATGTCCCTATCGCGGTGCCTAAGTCCCGTGGCACGCCAATGACTCCAAAACATCCATTTTTGGTCAAGTCTTGTCCCATGTGTTTGTTCATACATTCCAAGATTTATAGTGATATCTATGATTTATTTAAATATTTTTTGTTATCCATATATAATAATGGTCAACTAATCAAGCATCCAATAGTATTAAAAACCACTAATTAGATCTCAAAACAACATACCATCCAAGACGATGAACTAGTAACTTAAGCTAAGAGTACTAGTTTTGTCCTTTTGATCTTTAACTTAGTATTTTATCTCTTGTATTATTTCAATTGAAACTTAAACACTATAAAAAATTCATTCCACACATAATTACAAACTTATACCCTTATTAACTCATCACGCACACTAGAATCCATCAAGATCAACTAGAACAACACAAAGCTCAAGCTAGTAACACTAGTTTTCTTGTCTAAACTCTAAGTGGCCAAATTGATTCCAAACTTGCCTAAAACACACCTTAAACATTATATTTAAGTATTTTAACACTTATACGCTAAATTATACAAATATTTACTTATTAAGCACAAGATAAATCCTCTAAACTAAGATAAATAAGCCCGGATAACAACACTGAGGTGCATAAATCTACCTCAGATCATTACCCCAAACTTAAAGCCTTATTCATCCTCAGAAAACTCTTCACTCTATTCATCATAATCAGTGAAGACTCTGCACTTTTACAACAAGCAAGTCACTCAAGCTAGTACTATAATGACTACACAAAATGCAAGTTTTTACATTAAGCATGTTATACACACAATTGAAACCTCAAGAATACTACTCCAAAATACTTTGGCCTCAAGGATTGACTCACTAAATTGGAAAACTCATGAATATTACTCAATCATATAGATCAGAAAATTCACCTAAATATCATCAAATATGTGCCCTCACAATAAGAAAGGTTATCCATACTCACTCACATAGATGCAATTAATACATGAACGGGTGTAAGAATCAATTTAGGCTCAGTCTCAAAAAGAGTTTAAAAGTTACACATGATTAATCATAGGCTTGACCTTAGTATAGTACTCCACTAAAATTAGAACATTAAGGCTTAAGATCAAATAGGTCTTTGAGGGTTGTAATGTAGGCTAAGGGGTGGATAGGAACTATTTTGGCTAATAATAGTGACTATCTCCGTAAGAGCTTTAATACATCACATATACATTAAGATCAACCTCTAACAGCCAAACTTTCCACCCGATTAACCTTCACACATATCTTTTATTTTACCCTATCTCATTAAGATAATTCACATATACTATAGAAGGGAATATTTTATTCAATACATTATTCAATTTTGAACAATCATTATTCTTTTCATTACACAACTCCCAACCTTAGTACATATTAATTCTCAACACCAATAGCTATGTTTTGGGGGATTCACTTTCACCTTTTACCTACTTGTATTTCAACTCGTTAACTCAATTAATTTTTAACTAAATCACTTAGGAGCTTTGGATCAAATTAAGGACAAATAATTAAAGAAAATTAGACTACATATGAAGTTATCGAAGAAAATAAGCTAAAGGCTCAATGTGGTTAACTAGGATTATGCACAAAGGTAGGTAAAAGAGGGTATGAAACTAAAACATCTTGGGTTTTTACCCTTAGAAAAATTTCCTAGAAATCTGCTCTCCAGACCCAATCAAATTATGGGATGAACCGTATGCTGGGGTACGAGTGGTATGGTCCAGTCTTATACTAACCAGTATTAGTTGGTGGGATGGTTTTGGTCACTAGAATGGGTATGACTTATGGGTATGATTCATAAGTATTGATACGAGCCGTATCAAGGACTCATATTGTGGGTAGTGTTTGATTCCCTAGGTATTATGTTCTTCTAGGGATACAGGTTATTGATATGGATCATATGTTATGATTATGACTTGATTGGATGAGTCATATACTGTACAGTGTTTCATCCAAGGTTTGAGGATTGGATATAAGTGGGGGGATACCAATCGTATAGGAGGGTACAACTCGTGAAGGTCAGTCATTCTTTGACGGGTTTTTAAGAGATTTAAGTGAGGGTATTCTGGACATTTCCTTACTTACCCTAACTAGGACCCATGACTTCTAATACACGTAGGAGGTTATTTAACCAATTATTCTATTCATTAACACTTAGAAACTATTCCAAAACATCTTATAATTCTCTCAAGATCTTTAGGGGCAACAAAGCTAGGGTGTCATCTTACGGATTGCTTTGGGGCTTGCTTTGGTGATTTTTTTCCATCAATTCTTTGGTATAAGGCATGATTCTCTTCACTCATTGTAATTTCAACTAAAGGCATGGTTTATATGATTGATTTCATGGTTTTACTATTTCATGATTATGGATTTCAACTTTTATTTGGGGGGTTTACTATTAAATACTTGTTTATGGTTTAATTATGCTTTTTATATGAATTAATAATGGTTTTGAACAATTGGATTTCATGGTTATGGTTTAATGGTCTTTAGAATTGGTTTTGGTTATATTATGCCCCAGAGGTGTCTAATAAAATGATTATAAAGATATGTTTATTGCATTGACTTCTTTTAATGGAACTTTTGCATGTTTTAAACTTGGTAAAGAGTTTATGTATGGTTTGAATGGTTTGAAAAATGCTAAATTCTAAGTGGTTAAGCTTGTGGAGAACATGAAAGTCTCCCAAGTGGATTTATATGGAAACTGGAAGGGCACCTAAGGTACCCTAACCTAAATGGTTTGGATATGGATATTACTTGAAAGTAATGGGATGGTATGGCAATACCACTAATATTGGTCTTGGTTAATAAATGGAAAATGGATTGTTTGGACATGGTTTTAATTAGGTATTACTGGAAAGAAGTGTAGCTAAGTCGTGAAAGGTGGCGGTCCCAGTGGGACCAAAACTGAAAACTCATATTTACCGATATGAGGGGTCTTCGATGGCCACGTACGAGTGTCATGTTTTATATTAGAGGGACCTACTAGTCATCCCATGGGATATTCCCTAGTTGTGCGGCTACATGCACTGGGGACCTTTCAGCAGGAGGAGCTGAACCCATATGGCCCGTGGGTGTTTTGGATAGCAAATCTACACAACCCAGGTAAAGGTTTTAAAATGCATGCTAAATTCGGTTCCCTTTATTGTAACTTATATATATATATATGGTTGTATGTATTATGGATGATTTTACTTGATTTTATGACTGGTATTATTTTATTTTTATCTTGAATTTCAAGCTAGGAGTTATTTTCTAACCCCGTCTGCTGGCGGTTGTATACCTATGCTATGTAGGAATCGTCCATTCTACTCTACCTATTTAGCATGTGAATTTGGTATCAGTATTTGGACTGAAGTAGTAAGCTTTCATCCTTTCAAAAGGCATCATTTTATGTTATGGATTTATTTAGACACTTTTCTTTTATCTTGGATATTGGTTTTAGCCATGGTTGGAGGCATGTCCTAACCTAATTTGTTAACTCTTTTGGATAGAGGCTTTGTGGTACTTTTGAAGGTCAATATGGGCGGGATCTATATTAGTGTCAACCTTAGCATTGGTATTGATATTGAGGTTAGCATCATCGGACATGTTTTCTTACTTTTCCACCATACTACATTTTGAGATTTATCATATTATGTTTTGGTATTCCCTTTTGGTTTATGGTTTACGGTTAGGTTGGTATGGTTGGGCGGTTGTTGTAGTACGATTGGACTTAGTTGGGTCGGTCATGGTTGTGACCCTATCTTAGAGTCATAATGAGAATAATAACACTATCTTGTTATATGTTCAAAATTTAGCCCATCTAAGGATGGATATAGGCGGTTGGGTTGGGTAACAGGAGTGGTCTTTAGTCCTGGTTTGACTTGGGATGCCCATTACGACTAGGCATGGGTTCGGGTTGTATCATATTGGTATCAAAGCTCTAGATTCATGGTCAACTGGGAAGTCCACAAAGCCAAGTCGAGTAGAGTCTTTTTTAGGGGTGTTAAGCATGCCACACTTATAAGGAGAGGCTGTGAGACATTTAGGAATGTTACACTTTCTTGGTATTCTATCTTTAAGCTTAAGTTCTCAATCTGGGAATATCATCTAATCCTTGTTTGTTCGTATTTCAGATCATGCCTCCTAGATCTAGAACACAAGAAAATTCTTTTGTCCCATCCAGGGATAATTCTATAGGGGTACGTCCTACGTTTAGAGTACATCTTCGATCTCATGGTCCTATTTTGGATGGTGTTGGAGTTCCTCCTATTTTGTCTAGTTCTCCTCAGGTCCTCAGGGAAATGATATGAACGTGAAATTTTATTCATCTATTTATGTTATTGCCTAATTGGTTATTTCTTAGGCTAGGCGAGGTGCAACTGGTGCTTTATCTATTGAGGACACAAGGGTTGGTCAATTCATGAAAATAGGTCCTCCAACTTTTATGGGGTTGAAGGTGGAGGAGGATCCATAAGGCTTCTTAGATGAGATAGAAAAGATCTTTTGAGTGATGCAGGCTACTAATGTAGAGAGGGTTAACTTTGTAGCTTATCAGCTCAAGGATGTTGCTTATCAGTGGTATGAGGAGTGGGATAGAGATAGAGGTGATATAGAAGAGGATGGATTATGGGAGGCCTTTTCTAATGCCTCTATGGATAGGTTCTTCCCTCAAGAGTTGTGGGAAGCTAAAATGGAGAAATTTATGAACCTCGAGCAAGGGAGGATGTCAGTAAAGGAATATGCTTTGTAGTTCCATCAGCTAACAAGGTATGCTCCTGATTTGGTGGTTGATATGGGGTCGAGAATAAGGAAGTTTGCTTATGGGTTAAATATAGATTTGTTTCTGAAGAGCAAGACTACCTTGCTGATTAAAGATATGGATATCTCGAGGTTGAATTTTCATATGCAGTAGGTTGAAAATGATAAGAGGAAGCAGGCAGAGTCTAGAGATAAGTAGGGAAAGAGGAGAAGGTTTTCTAATCAAAGAAGTGTACAGTCTTAGGGTGGTAGAATTAGTGGTAAGTGGCAAAAAAATAGGGGAGTTCGGGATCCTTTTCTTCTAGTGCTCCTTATTAGTCGAGAGACAGGCGTCATCAAGGTGGTAACAATTCTCGGGCACCAAATGCCTAATCTTAGGTGAGCGAAGGTCAGTCAGTTTCTTTGTGTCCTCCTTGTCCATTTTGTGGTTGTCCTTATCAGGGTTATTGCAAAGAAGTAAGGTACAAGTGCTTTAAGTATGGCCAGGTAGGCCATCGGCTCAGGGATTGTTCGATCAATAATGTTTCTATGGGGGCAAATAAGATTCCTGTGGCTTCATCTTCTACTTCTACACCTAGTGGGGTGGCATCTGCTTCTATTATTTCTCTTGATTTTAGTATAGGTTGGAATAGGTTGTATGATTTGGCAACCCTATAAGAATTTGAGGCATCACCTGATGCCGTCACTGGTATATTACAGCTTTTTTCTGATGACATATATTGTTTTCTTGATCTAGGGCTCACTCTTTATTATGTGACTTCATATGTGGATGTGTCTTTTGGTTTTGATCCGAAAGTTATTTTGGATCCTTTTATACTTTCTACCCCGATAGCTGACTCGATAATTGCTAAGAGAGTCTATAGGGAATGTGTGATATCTATTGGTAGAAAGCAAACTTTGACGGATCTGTTTGAGTTGGATATGATAGATTTTGATGTAATTCTAGATATGGATTAGTTGCATTCTTGTTATTCGTCTATAAATTGTCGAACCCGTAGGGTTATCTTTAAGTTTCCTGGTGAACCAAATATATAATGGGAAGGTAGTTTCTTAGCTCCTAGGGGAGGTTTATTTCTTATCCTAGAGCTTAGAGGTTAATATCTAAGGGTTATCTTTATCACTCGGTTCGGGTTAATGATTCTAACTCAGAAGGTCCTTCTTTGTCTTTGTTCCCTGTGGTTAATGAGTTTCCTGAGGTCTTTCTGGATGATCTTTCTGGATGATCTTTCTGGTGTTCCTCTGGATAGGGAAATAGAGTTTGGTATTGATTTGCTTCTGTACACTGGTCTAATTTCTATTCCTCCGTACAGAATAGCTCCGGCTGAGTTTAGGGAACTCAAAGAGAAACTTAAGGATCTCCTAGATAGAGGGTTTATTTGTCCAAGTGTTTATCCATGGGGTGAACCAGTGTTGTTTTTGTGCAAGAAGGATGGTTCCCTTTGGATGTGTATAGATTACAGGCAGTTAAAAAAGGTGACCGTCAAGAAAAGTATCCTTTTCCCCGAATAGATTATTTGTTTGACCAGTTATATGGTGCCAAGATCTTCTCTAAGATGGATCTTCGGTATGGGTACCATCAGCTTAAGATTAGGGAGGTGGATATCCCTAAGATGGCTTTTCATACTCGATATAGGCATTTTGAGTTCTTGGTGATGTCATTTGTGTTGACTAATGCTCTGGCAGCATTTATGGGCTGGACGAATAAAGTGTTCAAACAGTATTTAGATCTCTTCATCATTGTGTTTATTGATATTATTTTAGTTTATTTGAAGAGTGAGGTGGATCATCCTAATTACCTATATGTGGTGTTGCAGACATTATATAAATAACAGTTGTATGCTATGTTCTCTAAGGGTGAGTTCAGATTGAACATTGTGACTTTCTTAGGATATATTATTTCTAGTGATGGGATCATGGTGGATCCGTAGAAGGTTGTTGTGGTGAAGAGGTGGCCTAGGACCACGACTCCATCCGATATTCAAAGCTTCTTTGGTTTAGTCGGGTATTATAGGCGGTTTGTTGAAAGCTTTTCTTTAATAGTTTCTCCTTTGACTATGTTGACTCAGAAGAAGGTTAAGTTTTCTTGGTCAGATGCTTGTAAAGGGAGTTTTAAGAATTTGAAGGATAAGTTAACTTCGGCTCCAATCCTAACCTTGCCAAAAGGTAATGATGGGTTTGTGGTTTATTGTGATGCATCTTGGGTAGGACTTAGTTATGCATTGATGCAGCATGGGAAGGTAATTGCTTATGCTTCCAGGAAGTTGAAGTTACATAAGAGGAATTATCCTACTCATGATTTAGAGTTGTTGGTGGTTGTGTTTGCTTTGAAAATATAGAGGCATTATTTGTATGGTGTTCACGTGGATATCTTTTTTATCACAAAAGTCTTCAGTACGTGTTTACTTAAAAATGGCTTAATCTAAGACAGTGGAGGTGACTTGAGCTTTTCAAATATTATGATATGAGTCTTTACTACCACCCAGGTAAGGCTAATGTGGTTGTTGATTATCTCAGTAGGTTATCCATGTGGAGTTTGACTTGTGTGGAGGAAGGCAAGCTGGAATTAGTGAAGGATATTCACCATTTGTCTAATCTTGGAGTTCGCCTACTGCACTCTAAGGATGGTGGTGTGATGGTGCAAGAAGTGGTTTAATCATCTCTTGGTTCAGAGATTAAGGAGAAGAAAGTGTTGGATCTTGTTTTGATTAAAATCAAGAGCGATATTAGTAGGCAGAAGGTAGTGGTGTTTGAGATCAGTAGTGATGGTACTTTATGGTACCAAGGGAGGTTGTGTGTTCCTGATGTCGATGGGCTATGGCAAAGGGTTTAGACTGAGGTGTATGAGTCTTGCTATGTTGTTCATCTCGACTCGACTAAGATGTATCAGGATCTCAAGGAGATCTATTGGTTGAATTGCATGAAGAAGGATGTGGATGATTTTATGGCCAAGTGTATGGTGTGTCAACAGATTAAGGTTGAGCACCTGAGACCTGTTAGGTTGTATCAAGAAATTGATTTGCCCGAATAGAAGTGGGAAGTGATTAATATGGACTTCGTTATCAGTCGTCCACGGTCTCAGAATTAGTATGATTCAATTTGGGTCATCATGAATAGGATGACCAAGTCTGCGCATTTCTTGCAAGCGCGGACTACCTTTTTGGCAGAGGATTATGCGCGGTTGTATCTTCAAAAGATTATGAAGCTGCATAGGGTACTTATTTTGATTATCTCTGCTCGTGGTACGCAGTTTACATCTCATTTTTGGCGATCTTTCCAGAAAGGGTTGGGGACTAAGGTTAGTTTGAGTATTGATTTTCATCCACAGTTAGATGGGCAAACAGAAAAAACTATTTAGACATTAAGAGATATGATTCGAGTCTATGTGATTGACTATGGTGGTAATTGGGTTGACCATTGATAACGCTCAATCTACAGCTCTCGTAGGAGTGTAAAGTGGTCGGTTGTCAAATATAGAACCCAACCTGGGTTGGGTATCGATCCCTCAGGGAATAGCTTGGTCAACAAGTAAGCAACGATTACTAGACTTTTAGTGCAAGTCTCGTAAAAAGGGGGGAATTGTATTGTGAAAGTAATGTAACCAAAATAAGAGAGTAAAGCAGAAAATAGCAAAGTAAAAGAACGAATGTTTTGTAATATGTAAACAATGAGAATTGAGGAGTTGGGGTTATGTCCACCTTCTGAGTTATACGTCTCTATTGGCTATGAGTGTGCGGAATTCAGACATGCATGTGCTTATAGAGAATTGTATTCGATGGTAAATCCAGGCGTCTTTCGACCTATTCGAGGATTATTTCACTTTAACTCTTTCGAGCTTAAAGTGTGTCTAACGGTACGAATTCTCCAAGAGGTTAATCCAGTTACGGCACTAAGTTTTTAATAGGGGATGGGACCCTACTACCTTGACATTATCTCTTTTCCAGACAGATAACCTTTCTTTCGAACAAGTTAAATGTTATACTGGCGTATTCTTGCGTTTGCAACCACAAAGAATTTAGATTAAGATGAAGAGAATAATGATATAAGCAGCATACGTGTCACGAACTCACAAACTCACAGCAATAGATAGTATCTCATTCGGCTTCCATAACCCCAATAGAGAAGTTTAGTTATCCATGAGTGCAAGGAAAATCACAATTGACATTGTTGTTATACCACAATTAAGATTTCACGTTTATAATGGTGTGGTAGACGTTTAGGCGTGAATTCCTTAGCAAGGTAACGTTTCTCTTGTTGCGGAATTTAAGAATTGAATAGATGAGTAGAAGAAGAAAAATAGAATTAATGGGAGAATTAGAAGAAGAGTTGTAGAGTAATAGAATTCATTCCCCCTCGTCTCAAAATCTCTAGCAAGATAGGGTATTTATAATACCCATATCCTAATTCTACTAAGCTAATGAAATACTTAACCCAATTGTACTAGGTTAATGTATCATTATCCTAATCCTAATAAGCTAATGAAATACTTAACCCAATTGTACTAGGTTAATGTATCATTATCCTAATCCTACTAAATTACTGCTAGTCCCCAAATTCTTCAGAAATGTTGTTTTAGCCCGAGATAGATTTTCCATGCGCCATTTTTAGTCCTTGGCGTCCAAGATTGGCTTTTCTCCTTTCGTGAAGCTTTCTTTGGCGTCAAGTTATCCATAAAATGCTGAATTCTGCATCATTTATACCTGAAACTTTGTTAATCATGTTCGTTAGTTCACTTACAGGAAAAAGGATTAAAAGTGCATAAAATATATAATTTGTTCTCGAAACTAGGCTAAAATATGGGCAAAATATAGTGCTATAGGCGTGTAAATTCACCTATCATCAACACCCCACACTTGAAGCTTTGTTCGTCCTCAAACAAAATATCATGTCCCTCTAAACATCAACTTAGGGTTTCACAGCAACAACACAAAATATTCGTCAAGACAAGCACAACAATTATCAACAAAGAGTAGTTTTTTTATCATTAGTAGAAACAGTTTAACCTCTAGCATAGACTCGTGATGGTGGTCAACTCGTATTCAAAAGTTAAGGCACAAAGAATCATACATGACCACCCAAAACTCATCAACCATGTGTGTCTCACAATGTATTACCCATAATCACTCACAAGTATAGCATATTTTTCAAACATGGGTATAAAAATATCTTTGCTCTCACTCTCACAAAGAATTCATATGTTGTAACTGATGACCATAGGCTTTCCCTTAGTGTAATGCTCCACTAAATGTCAGAATGCTAAGCTTAGGATTAAATAGGTCTTTTGCTGGTTGTAATGTAGGCTAAGGGACGGGTATGACTATTTTGGCCAGAAATAGTGACTATGTTCCTAAGCGCTTTAATACATCACATTATATCATTAACACTTTTCTTTCAAACAACCTCTCTACTTTCTTTTAATCTACCACCCTTTTTCTCCTCTTTTGTTTTTCAATTTTAAACATAACTAACTTTTTAGTTTTCCTTTCCTTTTTCTTTTCATAACATACCTCTTATGATAGAACTTCTTTTTCATAATGAATTCAAGCACCCATACATTCTAAAGCATCATATTCACCCAATCTCCTCTTATTTTGTCACATGACTTTACACTTTAAAGCACTTAGGAATTTGGATCAAATTATGGTCTTGAAAAAATGGATTAGGCTTTCATATGAGGTTGTCAAAGAAAATAGGCTAAAGGCTCAAAAGGGGTTAACTAGGATGATGTCCATGGGTAGGTAAAACGAAGGTAAATAAGTATAGGTTTCCAAAGAAATGCCTAAATCATCTCCTAAACTTACACTCTTTATTTTCGCTTTGCATACATACCAGGCAAGTTCTAGCATCAGCCGCAAACATAGAATATACTATTAATCTCACACACACAAGGCACATGGTCGACTTTATTGGGAGTAGTATAGACTCTTTCCCCAATAGATGAAGGAATTGAACCACACAATATCACATAGTGAGTCACAATTAGAGCCTAAACGTCTCAATAGTCATAATTGTAGCACATACTCTTGTTATAATCTCATGCTGCCTGTTAGAATAATTTCATGTGAAGTTAAAAAGATTTTACTACTAAAAACTTAACTAAAAAAAATGAAACAAAACAAAGCAAACCAACATAGATGTGAATAGAGAAGTATAGCATGCAATACCACTACCCCACACTTAAACGGGACACACTACCCTCAGTGAAAAATAAATAAGAAGAACCTGATTAGTCGGACTCATCCTCTATGTCTGGGGTCATACCCCCTGCATCGGAATCGTCATCAGAGTCGTCGTCATCAGAGTTCTCTTCCACGTCGGAGTCTGGCATTCGTCGATCATCATCGGTTGGCAGGTCGTCATCAAGAGGTTCCTCAAAATATACACCTTCTCCACACATCGCCCTCGCATGATCATTCATTGGGTAGTCATAATCCAACTGTTGGAGCTCTGCAGCAGTTGGAACACGACCCCCGCTCATCATGGTAAACTTCATCATGCCATATAAATGGCGGGAGAAGCTTTTGTCGCGATCATGCCTTTCTGAAGTGGTAAGGTTGACTCCATGAGTAGTTTCAGCATCTTTAACCTTCGTGAGGTCAACCTTCTTTGTGTTGTGTGGGAGTTTGTGATCAGCCGGTTCCTCTTTGATGTCTTCTTTCCTTAGTATTGCAGTCAACAGGTTGCCAAAACTGAAGTGGGACCTCTTGTGTAGCCTAGCTTTCCGCATTGTGGAACGAATAATTGCCCCGACATTGATAGGGACATTCGTCATCAATGCGTATACCAAGCACACTTTATCTCTTGTTATCTTGGTGTACTGGGTCCCTGGTATGAGTCAAGAGTTGACAATACGCAACCATATCCTTGCTTCCCTATTCAAAGGAGCATAGGGGAAGGTGTTGTGTCACCCGGTGTCTTTATGTCTGCTCCACCTTGCCATGGATCTACTTCCACAAAGTGTGTGTCGAATTGCTCTATATGGAGGTCTACTGTACAGCTCTTAGAATGGTGTTGGATCGACTGAAGGCAAGCCAAGAAAGGAGTTGATGAAATCCGCATTGAGTTGTAAAACTTGGCCCCGAATCTTGACTTCGCTGCCTGTGGTTTTCGGCGACCAGTTGGCATAAAATTCCCTTGTCAAATCAAGATTGCATTCTCCCATGTCTCGGAAGATGACATCCAAAGGTAATGTCATAATCTTTGCCAAAATGCGTGGCTCCTTCTTCGCTAGGCTTTCCTTGTTGATCAGGTCTACATGAACATATTTTCTTTCTTTGTTGTTCTTATACCATTCCTTCGCTTCCTCCTCAAGAACCCATTTTATTCCAAACGTGCGGCGTGGTAATTGCATTGAGGATGATTCTCCTTTCTCCTTGCGACTTCTTTTCTTGCTCTTTTGGGAAGTGGTAGCCTTATCTTTGCCTTGTCTTGCTTTGGGTTCCATTGTACCTGAGACTTAGAACAATGTTCATGTTAGCATCAGCTCAATGGATACAATCTATACACAAGCAGTATGGGTACCACCCCACATTTAGTTTGTTGGCACAAATTAGTGAAGTGAAAGTGGTCGATTACTTAGGCTTCATCGACATACGTTTTAGGGGCTATATTCCAACAGGAAATTCAGAGATGTAACACTTCTTGCAATCTTTTCAATACTTTCATGTTAGGTATATCAAGACTTCTACATAGGGATTACATCATGGTATAGTTTCTATCAATAATCACAATCTCCTATGTCGGTAGGCAACTATAAGTCTTATTCCGATGAACGAGACATCCCAACATGTAAGTATTCAAGTGACAAGAGTATGCAATGTTCATGACTATAGCAATTCCGCAAGTAGTATGCATCAAAATCGAATTGAAGTCGGAAACAAGTTAAGATCGTCCTAACGTATATGTTCACTCACTTGGTTGTAATTCAAACATATTCACATCTTCAATACTTCTTCAAGATTTAGCAATTCATAATAGACATAGTAACGTAGTACTTACGAAAAATAGATGAAGAACACAAGAGTACTTACGTGATTGAAGCCTTTGGAGATGTTCTTGTGAAGTGGAAGAGCAAAAAGAAAGGTTTTGAGAAGATTTGGATGCTATGTGCGGTGCCTATGTTAGGTTTTCAATGTGTTTGTGCCTCAAGAATAAGTCTCCTATTTATAGAAAAAAATTGGGTCGGGTTTTGACCCATTTAAAATCGGATTTGGAGACATAAAGTGACCATAGGCGGCGCCTTTAGCTTTGCCTATGCTTGGTATAGGCGGCGCCTTTTGCAAAGCATTGTCTAGCATAGGCGGCGTCTATGCCATGGCATTCCTAGGCATAGGCAGCGCCTTTCACTTAGCATATGAGATTCAGAGACAAAAGGCATTAGCATAGGCGGCGCCTATGCTATGGCATACTTGGGCATGGGCGGCGCCTATGCTATGGCACACTAGATTCCGAGATCTTAGGCCATAGTATAGGCTTTGCCTTGTTCGTGGCCTAGTTTTACCTAGGCCTAGACTTGTTTGATGCCTATATTTTCATGAGCAATGCTCAATCCATAACCTTTTGCTTCCTCATTCCTAAGTTACCACCTTTAACATGCAACACGTCCAAATCGAAATTTGAAACCAATCTCCTCGTTTTACACCTCTTGCACCTATATTTGCTCAAAAACAATAAAAACGATTAGAACGATGGGTTTTCTCCCATCAAGCGCCTTAGTTTTGGTCGTGGCACGACTCTTATTTTTGGATTTTTATTTATTAAAATCAAACACGTAATAGAACGAAAGAAAAATAAAAAATGATAAACGATGGGTTGCCTCCCATCTAGCGCTTGATTTATTGTCGCGGCACGACATAGTTACCTCAAGTACTTAGACTTCGTCGAGATAGATGGTGGATCATTTTCTGAATGGATTCATACGATAATGAGGCTTACTTGTAGGCATGCAATCTTCTTCGAGATGACCCTTGTGCATGCCTATCCCAGGAGGGATACCAATTATATCATCAATAGTCCAACCCATAGCTCTCATGTATCTCTTCAGAGCAGAGATGAGAGCCTCTACTTGCTATTTACTTAAATCATCTGCACTCACCGGAAGTATATTTATACTTTCCAAGAACACATACTTTAGATAATTGAGGAGCTCTTTCGATTCTAGCATTGGTGGCTCTTCAAGAGAAGTCTTCGCTGTTGGTGACGGTTGATTCTTAAGATCACGGTCCGGTTGCTTAGGAGTATGGGAATAGGACTCTATTTCTGTTAGAGCACCCATAAGTTCTTCATAATCTTAATCGTCCTCATGCTCAATATTCAGTGGCGCAGCAGACAATGGCTCAACAGTAAGCTATTTCTCTATAGATAATGCTTTATTATCCTCATGATGAATATCAACTACAGAGAACACATTCATATCGCTGGGCTGCTTCATTGCTTTGCATATATCAAAGCGGACCACTTCGTCATTCAACCGAAATAAAAGCTCATTAGCTCTCATGTCAATAAGAATACTTCCCGTTGCAAGGAAAGGACGTCCCAAGATTATGGGTACTTCAGAATCCACCTTGCAATCCAAAATCACAAAGTCTGCAGGAAAAATGAAGGTAGACACCTTCACCAACACATCATTCAAGATACCCACAGGTCATTTTACTGACCTATCCGCCATCACGAGCCGCATATTGGTTGGTGTAGGGTCGCCCAACCCCAACTTTCTGTAGATGGATAGTGGCATCAAATTGATGCTAGCTCCCAAATCACATAATGCTTTGGCAAAATTCATAGATCCAACCGTGCAAGGAATAGTGAAAGCACCAGGGTCTGTCTTCTTCTGTACTAAGGACCTTGTGGCAATTTCACTGCAATGATGAATATTATTTGTCGGCTCATAGCTTACTGCCTGCTTCTTTGTTAAAAGGCCCTTCATGAATTTAGCGTATCCGGGCATTTTTTCTAGTGCCTCCACCAACGGAACATTAATGGTCAGCTGTTTTAACATTGCCATGAATTTACTGAACCTTGTATCATCCGCCTGCTTCTTCAATCTTTTAGGAAAAGGTGGTGGTGGCTAGGGAAGTGTTCTCTCCACAGCTTTCTTCACCTCTTGCCTTCGTTTTTCAGCCTTTTCAGGCTGCAACATACTCGGTGTACCGTCATGGACGTCGTGGGTGGATTCTACGGCAGCTTCTCCTTTTGCCTTGTCATCAATGTCTGCTACATCGTTGACCACTTGTTTTCCCTTAGATGAAGTTTCTAGCGCCTTACCACTTCGAGTAGTAATAGCCATGCATGATCCCTCGTTCCTTGGATTTTGCACAGTGTCGCTATGTAAAGTGCCAGCCTTTCTTTGATTGAGTGCTGCTGAAAGTTGGCTCAATTGCTGCTCTATTTGCTTGATTGAAGTGGAATGTGAATCAACTAATTTCTTCATAGAGAAAAAATCATTTATTACCTCCGTTACTCCCGCGCTAGTTGCTTCCACTCCTTTCAGTAGTTTAGCCATCATGTCTACCATACTTCCAGAACTAAATGTGGTGGTGTCACGTCTTCCAGGGGGAACATACAAACCACTACTGTCATTCTTTTTCTTCCAACTACCTTGGTCCATGTTTCCAGATTTACCATGATAGTTCTGACCTTGGTTTCCTTGGGCATTGCCTCGGAAAACCCCCTGATTGTTCAAGTAGTTGGCTTCTTCTTCCGAATTAGATTCGTTTCTTCCTTTTGACGCAACAGCTTTGACTTTTTCGGTCTTCCCTGATAATAGATTCTTTGTAAGAAGATCCACTTGTGTTTTCATGTGCGTCATATCTTGATCACGTTCTTCTTCTCGTCTCCTTTGGTCTGCAGTCATCCCAATAGAAAAAGTGGGGCTTGCTACCACAGAATCCCTGGTATGCCAAGCTCTACTTTGCTTCGTCATACAATCTAGCATATTTCTTGCCTAACCAAAGGTGAGATCCATAAAAGATCCTCCGGCCACATTATCCACCACTGGTTTAGTTATTGAATTCAAGGCTCTATATAGTATCTCCATTAGGTGAACATTAGTCATGTGATGGTTTGGGCACCTCATTAGCTTCGTCTTGAACCTCTCCCATGTTTCATGAAGGGCTTCAGTTGGAAGCTGACGAAAGTTGCTGATTTCATCTCTCAATTGTGCTCTTTTGGATGGCGGAAAGAATCTTTCTAGGAAAGCGTCTCTCAATTGCCTCCAATTTGTAATAGAATCAGGAGTCAGCCCATTCAACCATAGAGTTGCCTCCCCAGACAGAGACAATGGAAATAAGCGTAATCGAATTGCATTCTGACCAACACCAGGATTGTCGAACGACTTGCATGTAGAAATAAAGTTGATGAGATGCATATTCGGATCATCGCTTGCTAGTCCACCAAATAATCCCTTGAGTTGCAATAACTGAATCATGGTGCTTGTGATGTTGAACTTGGCTCCGGGTGCCAATGGTGGAGGAATAATGGCTCCTGTGGCTCCGGCTCCATCAAGATCATCATCATCATCGTCAAAAGCTGGGGTCATAGCTTGGCGTTCAGGCCTAAACCTCGCTTGACGATCTCTTTTGTTGGCAGGTGTTGCGATCTCAGCGGCATGCCTAGGGTTTAGTAGCTCGTCATCACCTAGATCCTCATCGTCAGGATTTGTTGCTCGCCCAGGGTTATCAATATTCTGTTGATGCACTTGAGCGGCAGCTAGCGCAGCTAGTCTCACCTGTTCCTGTTGAGCAACCATCCTTTCAATTGCGTGTTGTGCCTCCATTCTACCAATACGTTGTGGTTCAGGATTGATAGGTAATAACGGTTGACCAGAACTTCGGGTATGGGGCATGTACTGAATAAAAAAAACCTGCAGTAAACAAAAACAAAAACTAAAAGTAAAAGTACGAGAATCTTTGACCAAAGGGTCTAGTAATTATTACGAACTTAATTGACACTTGTATTCCCCGACAACGGCGCCAATTTTTGATAACGCTCAATCTATAGCTCTCGTAGGAGTGTAAAGTGGTCGGTTGTCAAATATAGAACCCAACCTGGGTTGGGTATCGATCCCTCAGGGAATAGCTTGGTCAACAAGTAAGCAACAATTACTAGACTTTTAGTGCAAGTCTCGTAAAAAGGGGGGAATTGTATTGTGAAAGTAATGTAACCAAAATAAGAGAGTAAAGCAGAAAATAGCAAAGTAAAAGAACGAATGTTTTGTAATATGCAAACAATGAGAATTGAGGAGTTGGGGTTATGTCCACCTTCTGAGTTATACGTCTCTATTGGCTATGAGTGTGCGGAATTCAGACATGCATGTGCTTATAGAGAATTGTATTCGATGGTAAATCCAGGCGTCTTTCGACCTATTCGAGGATTATTTCACTTTAACTCTTTTGAGCTTAAAGCGTGTCTAACGGTACGAATTCTCCAAGAGGTTAATCCAGTTACGGCACTAAGTTTTTAATAGGGGATGGGACCCTACTACCTTGACATTATCTCTTTTCCAGACAGATAACCTTTCTTTCGAACAAGTTAAATGTTATACTGGCATATTCTTGCATTTGCAACCACAAAGAATTTAGATTAAGATGAAGAGAATAATGATATAAGCAGCATACGTGTCACGAACTCACAAACTCACAGCAATAGATAGTATCTCATTCGGATTCCATAACCCCAACAGAGAAGTTTAGTTATCCATGAGTGCAAAGGAAATCACAATTGACATTGTTGTTATACCACAATTAAGATTTCACATTTATAATGGTATGGTAGACGTTTAGGCGTGAATTCCTTAGCAAGGTAACGTTTCTCTTGTTGCGGAATTTAAGAATTGAATAGATGAGTAGAAGAAGAAAAATAGAATTAATGGGAGAATTAGAAGAAGAGTTGTAGAGTAATAGAATTCATTCCCCCTCGTCTCAAAATCTCTAGCAAGATAGGGTATTTATAATACCCATATCCTAATTCTACTAAGCTAATGAAATACTTAACCCAATTGTACTAGGTTAATGTATCATTATCCTAATCCTACTAAATTACTGCTAGTCCCCAAAGTCTTCAGAAATGTTGTTTTAGCCCGGGATAGATTTTCCATGCGCCATTTTTAGTCCTTGGCATCCAAGATTGGCTTTTCTCCTTTCGTGAAGCTTTCTTTGGCGTCAAGTTATCCATAAAATGCTGAATTCTGCATCATTTATACCTGAAACTTTGCTAATCATGTTCGTTAGCTCACTTACAGGAAAAAGGACTAAAAGTGCATAAAATATATAATTTGTTCTCGAAACTAGGCTAAAATATGGGCAAAATATAGTGCTATAGGCGTGTAAATTCGCCTATCATCAACCATCTACCTTTGGTGGAGTTTGCTTACAATAATAGCTATCATTCTAGTATTGGTATGGCTCCTTTCGAGGCGTTGTATGGTAGAAGGTGTAGATCTCTTATTGGGTGGTTTGATCTTTGAGAAGCGGACATGTTTGGTTCGGATTTGGTTTATCTAGCGATGGAGAAGGTTAAGGTGATTCGGGATAGGCTTAAAGTTGCCCAAAGTTGCCAAAAGTCCTATGCGGATGTAAGACATACAGACTTGGAGTTTGAGGTTGGGGATAGGGTGTTTCTCAAGGTGTCTCCCATGAAAGTAGTAGTACGGTTTGGAAAAGAAGGGAAACTCAGTCCTCGGTATATTGGTCCTTATGTGATTTTACGGAGAGTTGGTAATATTGCTTATGAGTTGGAATTTCCATCTAGCTTAAGTTTGATTCTTCCAGTCTTTCATGTTTCTATGTTGAGAAAATGTCTTTGTGATCCTTCTTCAGTTGTTCCATTGGAAGGATTGGGTATCTTGGATTCTCTGTCTTATAAAGAGGTCCTGGTTGAGATATTAGACAAGCAAGTTCGTCGGTTGCGTACCAAGGATGTGGCTTCGGTTAAGGTTCTATAGGGGAACCATAATGTGGAAGAAGCTACTTAGGAAGAGAAATAGGACATAACGTCCAAGTATCTGCATTTGTTTTCTACTCTTGGGATTCATACGAAAGGTATGTATCTTGAACACATCTTCATTTTCTTAGTTTGTTAAAGGAAAGATTAATATCTTTGCCTCTTTGTTTTCAAACTTTGTTAAAGGGGTGTTTGATTATGTTAATAACTCTGTGTGTGGTTACCCCTACCTTGTTCATTATTCGGGAATGAATTTTCCTAGTGGGGGAGACTGAAACATCCTGGGTTTTGACCCTTAGAATAATTTCCTAGAAATCTATTCTTCAGACCCAATAAAACTCATGGGTATGAGTCATATGTTGGGGTATGAATGGTATGGTCCTGTCATATACTGACCAGTGTTAGTTGGTCGGATGGTTTTGTTCACTGGAATGGGTACAACGTAGGGGTATGAGTCGTAAAGATTGATACGAGTCATATCAAGGACTCGTATGGTGGGCAGTGTTTGACTCCCCAAATATTTTATTCTGCTAGGGATATGGGTTGTGGATATGGATCATATGCTATGGTTAAAACTTGGTTGGATGGGTCGTATACTGGACAGTGTTTGATCCAACGGTTGAGGCTTGGATACGAGTTGGGGATATCGATCGTAAAGAAGGGTATGACTCATGAGGGTCAGTTGTATCCCTTTGACGGGTTTTTAAGGGATTTAAGTGGGGGTATTCCTGATATTTCCCTATTTACCCTAACAAGGACCCACGACTTATAATACACTTAAGAGGTTATTTACCCTATTATTCTATTCATTAACACTTTGAAACTATTCCAAAACATCTTATAATTATCTCAAGAGCTTTTGGGGTAATAAGGCTAGGGTTTTATCTAACAGATTGTTTTAGGGCATGCTTTGGTGATTTCTTTTCATCAATTCTTCGGTATAAAGCATATTATCTTTCCTCATTTTAATTTGAACTAAAAGCATGATTGATATGATTTATATCATGGTTTTACTATATCATGATTATGGATTTCAACTTTTATTTGGGGATTTTGCTATTAAATGTTTGGTTATGGTTTCCTATGGTTTAATTATGCTTTTTATATGCATTAATGGTGCTTTTGAACAATTGGATTTCATGGTAATGGTTTAATGGTCTTTGGAATTGGTTTTGGTTATATTATGCCCCCAAGGTGTTTGATGAAATGGTTATAAAGATATGTTCATTGCATTGACTTCTTTTAATAGAACTCTTGTATATTTTAAACTTGGCAAAGGGTTTATGTATGGCTTGAATGGTTTGAAAAAGGCTAAAGGCTAAATGGTTAAGCTTGTGGAGAACATGAAAGTTTTCCATGTTGATTTGATATGGAAATTGGAAAGGCATCTTAGGTTCCTTAACCTAAATGGTTTGGCTATGGATATTACTTGCAAGTAATGGGATGGTATGACGATACCACTAATATTGGCCTTGGTTAATAAATGGAAAAAGGATTGTTTGGATATGGTTTTAATAGTTCATTAATGGTGTGGACTATAGCTAAGCCATGAAAGGTGGCGATCCCGGGGGGACCAAAACTTGAAACTCATATTTGCCGATATGAGGGGTCTTCGAAGGCTACGTGTGAGTGTCATGTTTTATATTGGAGGGATGTACTATTCATCCTATGGTATATTCCTTGGTCATGCGGCTACACACACTGGAGCACTTTAAGAAGGGGGAGCTGAACCCATATAGCCTGTGGGTGGTTAGGACGACAAAGCTACACAACCCAGGTAAAGGTTTTAAATGCATGTTAAACCCGGTTCCCTTTCCTGGCACTTATATATATGCATGGTTGTCTGCATTATGGATGGTTTTACTTGGTTTTATGACTGGCATTATTTTAACCTTATCTTGAGTTTCATTCTAGCAGTCATTCGCTAACCCCATCTACTGGCGACTGTATATCCACACTATGTAGGAACCGACCATTCTACTCCTCCTGTTTAGCACGGGAATTCGGTATCAGTATTTGGACTGAAGTGGTGAGCTTCCAACCTTTTGGAAGGCATCATTTCATGTTATGGATTTATTTAGAAACTTTTCTTTATCTTGGATATTGGTTTTGTCCATGATTGGGGGCATGTCCCAACCGGATTTGTTTACTCTTTCGGATAGAGGCTTTGTTGTACTTCTGGGGGTTAGTATGGGCGGGATCGGTATTAGTTTCAGCCTTAGCATTGGTATTGATATTGACATTGGCATCATCGTACATGAGTTCTCACTATTCTATCATACTACATTTTGAGATCTATCATATTATGTTTTGGTATTCCCTTTTGGTTTACGATTTATGATTTGGTTGGCATAGTTGGGCGGTTGTTATGGTACGGTTGAACTCGATTGGGTCGGTCACGGTTGTGACCCTATCCCAGAGTCTTAATGAGAACAATAACGCTATCTTTTTATATGTTCGAAATTCAGCCCATCTAAGGCTGGATATAGGTGGTTGGGTTGGGTAACTGAGGGTTCCCCAATCCTGGTTGGACTTGGGATGCCCATTACGACGAGGCACGGGGTCGGGTCGGGTCAGAAACATGGATGCCTAAGAAATACCTATGTCATTACCCACACTCTTTATTTTTCTTTGCACATACACCAGGCAAGTTCTATACATCAAAAGAAACAAGGAATACACAACAACTTTGCATACACATAGCACATGCTCAACTCAAGTAGGATCATCATAGAAACTCAACCAAACAATAGCATGAATTAAATATTAAGCCAGCAAAATACATGAGTCATAAACTAGAGCCTAGGAGTCTCAAAAGTAGTCATTCATACAATCAGCATGCTTGTACACACAAAACCCACTTGAATTATTCAATCATACATAGCACCAACAAGAATATCTCACTTACCTAATCACAAAAATTTAAAATTTACTCCTAAAAAGATAAAGAATAATGGGTTCAAAGGGTCCCCTATAGAAAAGAACCCAAAAGAACAACCATGAGGTGGGTGAAATGTGCACCTACTCAACAGACACCCATAAACTAAAAACTAAAAGGCAAAATAGTTTTGTTATTTTTCAAATTTTTCAAATTTAACCCATAACAAACTAAGAAAACAACTAAAACTGAGACCCTACAACATCACTTCACCCGAAACCATGGGAATTTTCCCACCCCACACTTAAAACTTACTTTGTCCGCAAAGTAAAATAAAAATTAAGGATATAAAATTCTTCCTGAGGCCTCTAATCCTGGCTAGCAGCATCTTTAAACATCAAGAGGGTCTAGGGACCCCACACTTAGTCTCTGCCGCACTCTTTCTCTCATGTCTCTGATACTCAGACTTCCCATCATCATGTGACTCAAAACAAAAAAATAACTACGTGAAGTAAAGCTAAAATACTAAAAATAAAACCTACCTTAACTTGGGTTGCCTCCCAAGAAGCGCCTGATTTAGTGTCGCGACAAGACCCAACATCACTACCCAATCGAATTTATTCATTATCTTTCTCCTACTTAGAGGCCATATTCTTATTTGTTTCTGACCTCTTGAGTCGGTACTCTCAAGGTCAATAGCTTTCTCCATAATAGCCTTTTCAGGATCATCAATCATAATCACTTTGGGCTTAGGTGATGGCTAAAATAACACAACGAGACTGTCCGAAGAGGTCTTGGTGTTGTACTTTATACCACCCCACACTTATCCATTTCCATCATTGTAATCATACATAAATATTTGTAGTAGGAGCTGGATTAAGTGGCTTATAAACTCTGAAAACTACCTTTTCATCATCCAATCCCATTGTGAGAGTGCCTTCTCTCACATTTATCAATGATCCTCTCATGGATAAGAATGGATGTCCCAGAATGATCGATACTTTGTAATCTACATCATAATCTAAAACAATAAAATCTCATCAGGAATTACAAACTTACCAACCTTTATGAGAACATCCTCAATTATTCCATCGGGCATCATTATGGTCTTGTTCGCCAATTTCAGAATCAAAGGGAATGATCTCGGCTAACCTAACCCAAGAGTTTTAAACATAGACAGAGGCATCAAATTGACACTTGCCTCCAAATCAATCAAGGCATAGACTACTTCACTGTCACCAATATGTATGGGGAGGGTGAAACTCCCAATCCTTAAGCTTCTCAGGCATCTTTGTTACTACCACAGAGCTACACTCCTCCATCAATGTCACCACCTCAATATACTTCAGCTTCAATTCATTAGTCACCACATCCTTTAAGTACTTGGTGTGCTTAAGCACTCCCTGGAAAACATCTAAAGAGGCAAGTTAATGTGAATTTCTTTGAATGTGCATAGAACTTCTTAAAACAAACATCCTCTATGGCTTTCTTGAATCTTTTCGATAATGGTGTTGGATGGTCTTTCTTTCTCAATAGCTTTAGTATTTGGGTACTCAGACTTCCTAAATTATCAACAACTTTGTCTGCAACTGGTCGAGGAACTAGCTCTACATCTACCTCCTTATTTGTCTTTAGAGGTTTATAATTTATCTTTTTACCACTCCTCAGCGTGATTTTCATTAATTGTTTTGGAGGTTCATTGTAACTTGGCAAACCACCTTGGGCCTGGTATTCTGTGCCTGCTACAATTGTCCCAACTGCTGCTTTAACTATTTTTATGCAATTTGCTAATTTTTTATATCAACAGCCATCTTCTCTTGATTAGCCAGGATTTTTTATAGTGTTTCCTTAATGTTACTGGCCGATTTGTTATAATGTGGCCACTAAAAGTGTTGTTGTTGTTTGTTACCCCAAGAATAAATGAATTGAGTCAACCACTTTTTGTTGTAGACTTACCATAATTCATATTTTGATTATTGCCCTCAAAATTGATGGATTCAGGATTTTCACCACACAAGTCTACAGAGTAGCTATTATTTCCAAAAATCTTCCACCATACCGGAGCCTGATGCACTCCATTAACCTGATCCTGAGGTTGTTGCACACCCAACTTTTTGAATTGATTTATCATTTGATTGTGCTTAGTTAAAGTTAGCCGGCTAAGGTTGTTATGCTATCAACTTCAATCATATCCGTAACCTTTTTCACTGAGATCCTTGAGGTATCACCATGCCAATCTAGATTTCCTTATGTAATCTAGTTAAATAAGGTGTATAGCTCATCATAAGTCTTTTCCAAAGCCTAACCACCTACACCTGAATCTAGAAAAAATTTTGTGTTATGGTCAATTGCCTCAATAATGGTGTGATCTAGTACCTCATTGGACTGTAGGTTATATGGACAGTCCCAAAGAATAGCTTTAAACATCTCTCTATCATGATATAAGTTATCATATGGCCTCTGCTTTAACCTCAAAATCTCACTGCGAATTCTCACAGTCTTTCCAGATGGGAAGAATTAGATGAGGAAATTTTGGGCTAAGTCATCACAAGTTGTAATTGAACCTTCCGGCTCAGCATTCAACCACTTTTTTTCTTCCCCTCAAAGTGAAAAAGGGAAAAGTTTCAGACTCACATAATCAGTTGACACACTCATCAGGATAAATGTGTCATTGATTTCTAAGAAATTCTATAAGTGAACCTGTGGATCTTTACATGAGAGCCCAGTGAATTGACCACTATTGTGCAAAAGTTGAACCATGTTCTGCTTTAATTCAAATCTACCTCCAGCATCCGGTCTGCGAATAGCAGAGATCACATTAGTTATGAGTGGGTTTGCCACTTTGAGTACTGCCTTGTGGGTTGGTGGATCCTCGTCCATGAGTGCAGGAATATCTTGTTTCTGGTAAATCTACATAATATGGTAAAGAAGGACTACTTCTCTCTTACATTGATGTAAGTGTTTCTCAGGCACCAGGTTTGGTCCAATCAACTTCCTATCCCTTTCCAGATTACTAGCCTACTACATGTACCTACAAATTCAGAAGCCAAGATCAAGTGCAAAGCACTAAAGAAATCAAAAACTGAAACTAAAACTATGATGGTATCCAAACTCGAAGTCCCCGGCAACAGGGCAAAAAACTTGTTGCGCCCAAGTGCACATGCAAGTGTACATGGTCCACCCAAGTAATACAGTGTCCTTATTAAAATCCAAGTATTTATAACACAAGGACTAGTGTTAATAAACTATTCAATTCTAGATCAACGATTAAGATTAAATATGTACTAATGTAACCACAAGATTGTTTGAGAGTAAACTTAAAACTGTGGTAAATTAAAGGTTATTGAAAAAAATGGAGAAAAATTAGGGTTAAGGCACTAAGAACAATCATACTACGTTAAACAACTTCATTGGTTAGGTTAATTATCTTGTTTGTTGGTTCACGGGGTCTATACTATTACTATGGCCTTACGAACCTCTAATCTATTATCTAACTTAGCCCCACAACTATACATTGAGAGGGTATGCGAGAACTAAGTCAAGTAACTTCATATTTAATCCCGTACTTGAAATAAATAGAGAATATAGGTATATTCTTATCCTAAATGCAAATTATAACTCCATTAAGTTAGAAGATTATAAATCAATTCTATTTTTCCCTTGTTCTATCCTTGTGTTCCTCCTCCTGGGTTCACAAGATGATTATGCATGTATTTTAAGGGTAGTAAATCCTTAAAATAATAATAACATGTATAAATAAACAACCAATAATGATAAAAAACCATAACCAATTCAATTCATACCAACAATACTCATGTTCTTGGCCTTTAATCGGGAAAAGGGTGTTTAGCAACTCATGGATATAACCGATATCACAATGAATGAATACATATTAAAATCCTTAAAAAAAACAAAAATAATGGAATAAAAACCCTAATTGAAGTGTCCTCCATCCCCCTTCAAGTAACAATGTCTTCCAAGGTGTCAAACATAACAACTAAGTGTACTACTTATACTTGGACACAGCCGATTTTGACTTAGGGTCGTACCACGCCCATATCGTGTTACCTAGGGTATGTGGCATACCATTATCATGTTTATATACTGTAATTTTTCATTTAGGATGCTCCCAAGGTCGTTTAACATCCCTAACAAGGTGCCTAAGGTTTGTGGCACGCCAATGACTCCAAAACATCCATTTTTTGGTCAAGTCTTGTCCAATATGTTTGTCCATCCATACCAAGCTTTGTGGTGATGGTTATACTTGATTTACATCTTTTGTATCATACTTATATAATAATTATCAACTCAAAAAGAATCATATAGAATCAAACACCACGAATGAGAGCTCAAAACAACAAGCAATCTGAGACGATGAACGAGTAACTTAAGCTAAGAGTATTAGTTTTGTCCTTTTGATCTTTAACTTGGTGTTTTGTTTTTTGGCTTGTTTCAATTTATAACACACATAATTACAAACTTATACCCTTAGTAACTCATTACACACTCTAGAATCCACGAGATCAACTTGAACAACACATAGCTCAAGCTACTAACACTAGTTTTCTTGTCTAAACTCTAAGTGGTCAAATTGATTTCAAACATGTTTGAAACACACCTTAAACATTATAATAAAGTATTTTAACACTTATATTCTCAATTATATAAAGATTTACTCATTAAGCACGAGAGAAATCCTCTAAACTAAGCTACATAATTCTGGATAACAACACTGAGGAGCATAAATCCACCTCAGATCAGAGTATGATATGAGGAGTAAATAACCCCCCCCCCCAAACATTTTTATAATTCAGGTATTTTATTTTATTTTCTATTTGAGGAGGAACCTATGTTTTAGTGGTGGATAATGTAACAACCCTTATGGTGATTTTTAGCTTTATCTATATTTTCATCATTTTTCCCTTTCCTATAGTTATTATATCTCATTAATGAGTTGTGGGGATGGTTTTCACAGCCCTCAGAGTATTTGGGATTGATTTAAGTGAGTTTGACATTTTTAGTAGTTTTTAAAGTGTTTAGTTTCACTTTTGTCAATATTTTGTGATCCAAGCAACAAATAATGATTCCGTCAGTTCTATTAGATTTAAAATGTTAATTTTCGGTTAGTCGCATGGTTGGTTTGGGTTAGGCCAGGTTTTCCTCCTTTATATATTGAGACACTTCATAGTATTTTAATGATATTATGTTAGATTCGGGATGATTTTTTGGTATTTGTGATATGATTGACAATACTTGGGTTAGATAGATTGTTTAGGCTATCCAAAAATCATAATTTAGGTGTAGTTAGCTTATTTTCTTAGGTCCTCAGTGGAATTTCTAGTTTAGGTCTAATTAAGGCTTACTTAACATCTAAAGGTGAATTTACATACCTTAGCCTAGTCCGAGTAGAATTTTCTTTATAGTGGATTTTGAGGATTAGAAGTGGGCCCCTTCGGTCCAGCTTAGGCCTTGAGATAGTTTGTTAGACCTTTATATGCTCATTATATATCTTGAAATTCTTATTATGTGGCTTGATGAGGCTAAGTACTTAATGGTCATGATGGTTGATATTGGGAGTTAATGCTAATTTTTGTAAACCTAGTGGTTATGATACTGATAATATATGTACCAGTTAGAGTTTGGCTATTGATTATGATATTGATAATAGATGTACCAGTTTGAGTCCTGCTATTGATTATGATATTGATAAAATATGTATCAATTTGATTCTGGCTATTGACTATGACATTAATGTTATCTGTATCGGTTCGAGTCTGGGAATTTATTATGAAGTTGATTATATATGTACCAATGTGAGTTCAACTATTGGTTATGATATTGAGGATATAAACACCGGTTTGAGTTCGGTAGGGGGAGTTTTTATTAGTGTTACAGGGTACGGAGGGGTTCCTAGTGATACATAAAGATTGACAAATTATGGTTGGTCGGGTATGTGTTTTATATTTTTCCTTGATTGTACCCTCTAGGCTTATGGGGTCCTGCATTGGGTTATTTACCTTTTCATATTTATTGGCATATAGGGAGATAATCTTATTGTTATAATCACATGATCTTAATGTTTTAATTTGGTTTATGTACTTAATTTTGTACAACAAAGTTAGAGTTACTTTCAGGTTTTCCCTTTTCTATAACTTAGCTATGTTATTTTGCATCTTATCATATTTATACCATGATTTATCTTAGTCGGCTGGTGATGTGCCTTCTGATTAGCCGTGGTGTTGGTACTTATACTATACTTCTGTACCTTTTTGGTGTAGAATCGAGTACTTGTTTCTATTGCTGATTTGATGATCATGCAGTGTTGGATTTCAGAGATAGGGTGAGCTCTTGGAGTCGTAGTTTCCCCCATTTCCTTCTGTTTATCTATGTCTAGTCTTTTCTTTCGAGATAGATTGTATTAACTATTCTAGAACTTATGGTGTGTGTTGTAGCTCTTGTACTGACTCTACCAGGTCGTGGGATGGTTTTCTATGTTATGACTACCTTTTAAACTATTTATAGTACCTTGCTTATCTATAAGTTGTATTGTATATTTCACTCTTTATGGGGTATCTTCCACTAAGTTATCCTATTATAAATAGCTCTAGGTTATGATTCGGCTTACCTACTGGTGTGATAGAGTAGGTTCCATCATGACTTGTAAATTGGGTCATGACATATTGGTATCAAAACCTAGGTTTCATTAGTTTTGTTGGTGCAAGAACAAATGTCTAGTAAATTCTTGCGGACTTATTTTGTGTTTTGAGAATTTAAATAATAAATTAGTTCAATTTAGCTAAAGGTGTTCCAGGAGTAAACTTTTTGATAATGACCTCTTTTGGTAAATCTAACTATTTTGTTTTGTCTGAAATGTCAAAATTAGCCTAGTGGATTTATTGGTTTATTTTTGTAGGGTCCCAAATGAATCTCGGTGGTGCATTCGAAGACATTTTTATCCTTCCCTTCAACTAAACTGATGCAATTGGTGCAACAAAATTCCTTTCTTTGCTTTCGTAGGGAAGGATCAATTTGTTCATCGCAGTCGTGGTGGTAAGGGTTGGGGATCACGAAGCGTTACATGTTTAGGTCATCGTGAACGTGAGGTGGTGGCTGAGTTTTCAAAGGGTATGATTTGGTTCTAAGTCTCAATCATTATTGCAAAGAAAGAACTATTCACTTGGAACAAATTTAAGCTTTTTCTCGCAATTTTTGCCCATTTTCACTATTTTTGGACCTTGAGACCTCAGGAAAGATAATTTTAAAGAGGGATTTTCATAAAAAGTATTTTTATAAGCTTCTAAACATAATTTCTATCATTATTCGTTGAAATTATCTTCAAAACTTAGATTTCAAACTTGTATTTTTGGGTTTTTACCTGGTAAAGTAAGAAAAAGGTTTTTTTTTAATTTCAAGCTCGATTTGTACTTATTTTTCAAAAGAATTTTCATATTTAGAATCATTGGGGTATGGAAACATTATTCTTACATAAAATTCTGATTTACCTTTTTTCCTTTACAATTGATTTTTAAAGTATTCTTTGACCCAGAATGAAAGTATCTACTATGGGTACTACTGCAATCCTTTTAATGTGTAGATTATATTTTTGATGGATTTAGTTTATTTTGAGTCCGTGTCTAAAGGGAAGGCTTTGTGTCAAAGAGCTCGAGCTTGAGATTTAACAATTTTAAGGTAGGTTATCGGTTAACTTTCTTCAGACTGGGTTGGGTAGTTAACTATTCATACAAAGTATGTTATGGGTTGGGGAGTTTATCATGTGATGATATATTGAGATAGTTTATTTATAGTGTTGTCATTTGGGGCTTATATGAGTATTGTTATTGACTTTAAGGTTTATTATTATTTTGATGCCAATGGTGGGCCTATGCATGTATTATTTTTAACTTGAGAGATGATTACAGTGGTGATACCTGAGCAGGGGATTGATATTGGTCTTGTATTATCATTGTTTGCACTTATTATTGTTTATGTCTAGTGCACACACAAGCATAAATGGTAAAACAAGTATTAAAGTGTCTCTTCTTGATAGCCGGGTTGTCATACCCAAGGGATTCTAAGTTAGTTATTCACCAAGTTTAAGTATACTTTTAATTTAACAACTGTGAATTTTTAACAGGAGTATAGTTTTTTAATTATAAGCTAATAACAAAATTAACAAAGGTATGAATTTTTTATTGTAAACAATATAAGAAGATATTTCAGGGTTGACACGTACTACACATTTAGGCATAACTATAGTTTTTATCCAGCATTGGTGGTCATCGCAATTATTGATCTATGGAGTTGATATTATAACTTTTAAATGGTTATCCTCTAAGTCATCTACTTGAATTAATATCACAACTACATCATTGAGCAGGGATGTGAGTCTTTAATTTGAAAGCATTAAGCTATCTTCCCATTTCGTTAACCAAGTGGGCATTTAGGTATATTTGTATCCTAACCTTAAATAATCATCTAACAATTAGACCATATTCAACTAAAGACATGACCCACACTCCTTGTGTTCTTCGTTCCTTCCCCCCACTCCTATAGTGAATTCATTTTGAGTATTGGATTTCTACTAAAGTTCATGAATCTTTAGAATAGTAAACCAAGAATGCAAGAACAATCACATGACATTATAAACATTTAAACCAACCTTTAAAAAATAATTAAGCAATCATGTTGTAGAATCAACCCTAGAAGGAGAGTTTTTAACCACTTATAATCTTATAAAGAATCACCATAGATAAGTTCGTAGAATAAAACTACGAGAAAGAAAAGTAAAGGAAGAAAGAATCCTAGTTCAAGCTCCTTAATGTCTGCCTTTCCTATCCTAATCATTTATACGCCCTAGATACTTGTAATTTGCCTAACTACTCTTTATATAATCCATAAATTCGTCCATAGGCTACCCCATAGGAAATTTTCATGACTCAATTTATCAGGTCAGGATGATGTCTACCAAAACCCACTTGTAAGCAAGCCAACCCGTAGTACGGGGCGACTAGTAATGGACTACTCAATAATATAAGGAAAAGAATGCAAAATAAATGAAATAAAGATCAATTACATAAGTGAATCCCAAAACCTAGTGGTATCAGTACAAGAGATTCTAATATAATAAGAGTACAAAAGTGAAATATCAAGAAAAATACACTGATATGACTTATCTCTAAATACAACATAGAGACTAGTCTAATACATAAGAGAGAGATAAGAAATACTCTAAACGTCAGGAGCTCACTTTAAGTCTCCGAATCATGGCTTCTCCTCACAATGCACACATCAACGGTGATAACCCGTACTCTGATCTACAAGCAGTAAAAGTATAGTATGAGTACCAAGAGAATGGTACTCAGTAGGAAACTGCTAACTAGGATCCAAAGATAAAACAGATATATACAATCAATAGGAATTACAAACTTACCAACCATTACGAGAACAACCTCAATTATTCCATCGGGCACCATTATGGTCTTGTTCGCCAATTTTAGAATCAAAGGGCATGATATCGGCTCACCTAACCCACGAGTTTTAAACATGGACAGAGGCATCAAATTGATATTTGCCTCTAAATCAATCAAGGCATAGACTACTTCACCATCACCAATCTGTATGGGGACGTATGGGGAGGGTGAAACTCCCAATCCTTAAGCTCCTCGGGCATCTTTTTTACTACAACAGAGCTAAACTCCTCCACCAATGTCATGAACTCAATATCATACATCTTCACTTCATAAGTCACCATATCCTTTATGTACTTGGTATGCTTAGGCATTCCTTGGAAAACATCTAAAGACACAAATTAATGTGAAGTTCTTTGAATGTGTCAAAGAACTTCTTAAAACAAACATCCTCCATGGGTTTCTTGAATCTTTACGATAATGGTGGTGGGAGGTCTTTCCTTCTCAATAGCTTTAATATTTGGGTACTCAGACTTCCTAAATTATCAACAACTTTGTCTGCAACTGGTCGAGGAACTAGCTCTACATCTACCTCCTTATTTGTCTTTAGAGGTCTATAATTCATCTTCTTACCACTCCTCAATGTAATTTCCATTACTTGTTTTGGAGGTTCATTGTAACTTGGCAAACCACCTTGGGACTGGTATTCTGTTCCTGCTACAATTTCCCCAACTGTTGCTTTAACTATTTTTATGCAATTTGCTAATTTTTTATATCAATAGCCATCTTCTCTTGATTAGCCAGGATTTTTTACTGACCGATTTGTTATACTGTGGATACTAACATTATTGTTGTTGGTTGTTACCCCAAGAATAAATGGATTGAGTCAACCATTTTTGGTTGTAGAAGTACCATAATTCATCTTTTGAGTATTTCCCTCAAAATTGATGGATTCAAGATTTTCACCACACAAGTCTACAGAGTAGCCATTATTTCCAAAAATCTCCCACCATACTGGAGCTTGATGCACTCCATTAACCTAAGCCTAAGATTGTTGCACACCTAACTTTTTGAATTGATTTATCATTTGACGGTGCTTAGTTAAAAGTTGGTCGTCTAAGGTTGTTATGCTATCAACTTCAATCATACCTATAACCTATTTCACTGAGCTCCTTGAGGTATCACCATGCCAATCTAGATTTCCTTATGTAATCTTGTTAAATAAGGTGTATAGCTCATCATAAGTCTTTTCCAAAGCCTAACAACCTGCAGCTGAATCTAGAAAAAAAATTGTTATGGTCAATTGCCTCAACAATGGTGTAATCTAGTACCTCATTGAATTGTAGGTGATGTGGACAGTCCCAAAGAATAGCTTTAAACATCTCTCTATCATGATATAAGTTATCATATGGCCTCTGTTTTAACCTCAAAATCTCACTGCGTATTCTCACAGTCTTTCAGATGGGAAGAATTGGATGAGGAACTTTTGGGCTAGGTTATCCCAAGTTCTAATTGGACCTGCCGGCTCAGCATTCAACCACTTTTTTTCTTCCCCTAAAAGTGAAAAGTTTCAGCCTCACATAATCAGTTGACACACTCATCATGATGAATGTGTCACTGATTTCTAAGAAATTCTGTAAGTGAAATTGTGGATCTTCATGTTAGAGCCCAGTGAATTGACCACTATTGTGCAAAAGCTGAACCATGTTCTGCTTCAATTCAAATCTACCTCCAGCATTCGGTCTGCGAATAGAAGAGGTCACATTAGTTTCGAGTGGTTTTGCCACTTTGTGTACTGCCTTGTGGGTTGGTGGATCCTCGTTCATGGGTGCAGGAATATCTTGTTTCTGGTAAATCTACATAATATGGTAAAGAAGGACTACTTCTCTCTTACGCTGATGTAAGTGTTTCTCGGGCACGACGTCTGGTCCAATCAACTTCCTATCCCATTCCATATTACTAGCCTACTATATATGCCTGCAAATTCAGAAGCCAAGATCAAGTGAAAAGAACTAAATAAATCATAAACTGAAACTAAAACTATGATGGTTGCCAAACTAGAAGTCCCCAGCAATAGGGCAAAAAACTTATTGCGCCCAAGTGTACGTAGTCCACCAAAGTAATACAGTGGCCTTATTAAAATCCAAGTATTGATAACACAGGGACTAGTGTTAAGAAACTATTCAATTCTAGATCAATGATTAAGAGTAAATCAGTACTAATGTAACCACAAAATTGTTTAAGAGTAAACTTAACACTATCGTAAATTAAAGGTTCTTGAAAAAAAATGGAGAAAAATTAGGGTTAAGGCACTAAGAACAATCATACTACGTTAAACAACTTCATTGGTTAGGTTAATTATCTTGTTTGTTGGTTCACGGGTTCTATACTATGACAATGGCCTTACGAACCTCTAATCTATTATCTAACTTAGCACCACAACTATACATTGCGAGGGTATGTGAGAACAAAGTCAAGTAAGTTCATATTTAATCCCGTACTTGAAAAAATTAGAGCATATAGGTATATTCTTGTCCTAAATGCAAATTATAACTCCATTCAGCTAGAAGATTATAATTCTATTCTATATTTCCCTTGTTTTATCCTTTTGTTCCTCCTCCTGGGTTCACAAGATGATTATCCATGTGTTTTAAGGGTCATAAATCCTTAAAATAGTAATAACATGGATAAATAAACAACCAATAATGATAAACAACCATAACCAAGTCAATTCATACCAATAATACTCATGTTCTTGGCCTTAACCCTGGAAAAGGGTATTTAGCAACTTATGGATGTTACCGATATCACAATGAATGAATACATATTAAAATCCTTAAAAAACACAAATAATGTAATAAAAACCCTAATTTAAGTTTTATCCATCCCCCCTTTAATTAACAATGTCGTCCAAGTTGTTAAACATAACAACTAAGTGTACTACTTATACTTGGACACAAGCTGCTGATTTTGACTTAGGGTAGCACCACGCCCATATCGCGTAACCTAGGGTCCGTTGAATTCCCTTATCATGTTTATATACTGTAATTTGTCATTTATGATTCTCCCAAGGTCTTTTAATGGACCTAACAAGGTGCCTAAGGTTTGTGGCACACCAATGACTTCAAAACATCCATTTTTTGGTCGTCTTCTCCCATTTCTTTGTTCATCCATACCAAGCTTTGTGGTGATGTTTATAATTGATTTACATCTTTTGTATCATAATTATATAATCATTATCAACTAACCAAGAATCATATAGAATCAAACACCACGAATTAGAGCTCAAAACAACATACAATCCAAGACGATGAACTAGTAACTTAAGCTAAGAATATTAGTTTTGTCCTTTTGATATTTAACTTAGTGTTTTGTTTTTTGTGTTGTTTCAATTGAAACATAAACCTATAAATAATTTATCAACACATAATTACAGACTTATACCCTTAGTAACTCATTACACACACTAGAATCCACGAGATCAACTTGAACAACACATAGCTCAAGCTACTAACACAAGTTTCTTGTCTAAACTCTAAGTGGTCAAATTGATTGCAAACATGTTTGAAACACACCTTAAACATTATAATAAAGTATTTTAACATTTATATTCTTAATTATACAAATATTTACTCATCAAGCACGAGAGAAATCCTCTAAACTAAGCTACATAATTCTAGATAACAACACTGAGGTGCATAAATCCACCTCAGATCAGAGTATGATATGAGGAGTAAGTAGCACCCCCCCAAACATTTTTATAATTCAGGTATTTTATTTGATTTTCTATTTGAGGAGGAACCTGTGTTTTAGTGGTGGATAATGTAACAACCCTTATGGTGATTTTTAGCATTATCTATATTTTCATGATTTTTTCCTTTCCTATAGTTACTATATCTCATTTAAGAGTTGTGGGGATGGTTTTCACGGTCCTCAAAGTATTTTGGATTGATTTAAGTGAGTTTGATATTTTTAGTAGCTTTTAAAGTGACAAGTTTGACTTTTGTTAATATTTTGTGATCCAAACATCAAATAGTGATTCCGTCAGTTCTATTAGATTAAAAATATTAATTTTCAATTAGTAGAATGGTTGTTTTGGGTTTTGAGTCCTTATTTTGTGTTTTGAGAATTTAGATAATAAATTAGTTCAATTTAGCTAAAGGTGTTCCAGGAGTAAACTTTTTGATAATGACCTCTTTTGGTAAATCTAACTATTTTGTTTTGTCTGATACGTCAAAATTAGCCTAGTGGATTTATTGGTTTATTTTTTAGGGTCCAAAATGAATCTTGGTGGTGCATTCGAAGACATTTTAATCCTTTTCTTCAATTGAACTGTTGCAATTGGTGCAACAAAAATCCTTTCTTTGCATTCGTGGGGAAGGATCAATTTGGTCATCGCAGTCGTGGTGGTAATGGCTAAGAATCGTGAAGCGTTACATGTTTAGGTCATCATAAACGTGAGGTTGTGGATGTGTTCTCAAAGGGTACGATTTGGTTCTAAGTCTCAATCACTATTGCAAAGAAGGAACTATTCACTTGGAACAAATTTAATCTTTTTCTCGCAATTTTTGCCCATTTTCACTATTTTTGGTCTTTGAGATCTCAAGAAAGATAATTTTAAAGAGGGATTTTTATAAAAAGTATTTTTATAAGCTTCTAAACATAATTTCTATCATTATTCGTTGAAATTATCTTCAAAACTTAGATTTCAAACTTGTATTTTTTTATTTTTACCTGGTAAAGTAAGAAAATGGTTTTCCTTCAATTTCAAGCTAGATTTTAACTTGTTTTTCAAAAGGATTTTCGCATTTAGAATCATTGGGGTATGGAAACATTATATTTAAATAAAATTCTTATTTACCTTTTTTCCTTTACAATTGATTTTTGAAGTATTTTTTAACCCAGAATAAAAGTATCTAATATGGTAATTATTGCAATCCTTTCAATGCGTAGATTATATTTTTGATGGATTTGGTTTATTTTGAGTCTGTGTATAAAGGAAGGCTTTGTGTTGAATAGCTCAAGCTTGAGATTTGACTATTTTAAGGTAGGTTATGGGTTAACTTTCTTCAGACTGGGTTGGGTAGTTAACTATTCATGTAAAGTATGTTATGGGTTGGGGAGTTTATCATGCGATGATATATTGAGAATGTTTATTTATAGTGTTGTCATTAGGGGCTTATATGAGTGTTGCTATTGAGTTTAAGGTTTATTATTATGGTGATGCTGATAACGCTCAAATTACACTCTTGAATGGATGTAAGCGATCATTGTCAATATAAAAGCCAACTAGGTTGGGGTCGAATCCCACAAGGAATATGGTGTGAACTCAAGTTGTTTGCGATTTAATCCACTGATAGTTTAATGTTTCCTGAAATGGGGGTTTTAGGTTTAACAAGTTGTTGTTTGTCACTTTAGTTTTGGTGTTTGTAAATCAAGAGTTTATGAAATAACCAGAATTATGTTCACTAGGGCTTCCGGTACATGACAGATGCTAAAAGTGATTCAAGAATCTCACGTTGGGTAGGATAACTATATATCTTTATCGATGTTATGCTTAAATGTCTCTTGAACTACTTAAGAATTTAATTCCCTAATCCTCTCGAACTTAAGGAATTTCTATTTACTTCCCAGATTTTACCGTAGGTTAACCAACCTTGTTACAGCGTTGATTATTAAATAAAGTATTTCTGAGTCTATGTTGATAATTCACTTCCTAATATATTTGATTTCTTTCTCAAGCAAATCAAAGCAGGTGTGTCTATTGTTTGCAACCAACAGACATTAATTAGAACTTCAGAATTATCAAGAAATCATACCACCTTTTGAATCTTGAATACATAGCACCTCATCAAGACCTAACTCTATATCCCATAACTCAAGTTAATGGAGTTTAGCCACTCATGATATAATGAACAAAACACATAATTGAATTCATAATTTGAAAGATAAACTTATAGAGATGAATAATAACTAGTGAGTCGCAGATTAGATTACAAAGGGAAAATCCCAAATTACTGATAATAATCTCTCAAAAATAGTTGAGTTCAAGTCAAGAAGTAAAGAGAGAAAATATCAAAATATGTTGTCCAAAACTCAAGGTGTCGACCTTGTTTGAAAAAAATGATAATAGTAATGTTAATTGATGTCTAGAAAACCCTAAAACAAAGCTTTAAATATTTTACCCTAAATAAGGAAACAAAATCAAGGTTACAGCTTTTTCTCGGAATAGGCGACGACTAATTATGACGCCTTATTAGGATCCTAATGACTTAATAAGAATGTCGTCAGGCTTTCTTCAAATCTACACTAGTCTTATATTAGGTTGACAGCAACTTCTGACGGCTTATCAGGACTGTGATGACTTATCAGAAATGTCATCACACTTTTGCTCTAATTCTCATGTCCTGCCTAAGTCTGACGGCATTCCTGATGACTTATAACCATTATGATGGCCTATCACAAAATTTCATCGATTCTACCAGCTAGAAATCATTCCCTATTTAAGGCTGACGGCATTCCTGACGACTTATCAGACCCTTGACGGCTTATCACAAATTGTCGTCACAACTTCCACTTTAGGACAATTCTCTGTCTACTGATGACGACCATCCTGATAGCTTATCACAGGGCTGGCGACTTATCATAAATGTCGTCAGCCACACTTGTCTTCAAATTTCAACCTTTTTGCTTCCATTATTGTTGGTTCTCTATTATCTCAGCTTAAACTGCAAAATCAAACATAAACTAATCAAAAATAACTAAAGTTTCTCAAGACCTTGCAATTATTTAGAGTTAAAAGCCTCAAATGTGTTAGCATATGCTCACACATCAACACCCTCAACTTAAAACAATTGATCATCCTCAAGAAACCAAAACATAACTAAGTGAATACAAAGTACAATTTGGCAGCTAACTACTCATATTAATTCAGAATAATTTCACCATCTTCAAGGTCAGTCAATTTAAAACTCATTGTTGATGTTTTGAAGAACAAGCATGCAACTCACAAGCATCAAGATACGGAAAAAATTCAGCAATAACAATCATGCCATACCAAGATCACACTATCTGAACAAGTCAGTGACTTAGCAACATGCCCAATGTGCCCTCACAATAATGAAATCCCTTTTTCACTCATATCAGAATTCACATACATAAACATAGGGATAATCACAAGTCTTGATCTCAGAATGAAGTTCCAAACACTACATGTCAAACGTCATAGGCTTGCCCTTATAGTCAGTATCCAAATCTTCAGGTAGGCCAATTAGGATCACTTTAGGGATTTTTTTAGGCTTATAATGTAGTCTAGGGGCTGGTATGATAGTCATGGATATTTTAGAGTGACTATGCCTCCTTGACACTATACTAAACTCTTAGGGTTTCACTTCTCAACCTTCTTTTCTTCCTCTTCTTTTATTGATTACACATGCTCAAGATGGATGCGGTCTTTTCAATCATTATATTATCTTTCCATTATCTTTAAGACAGCTTTCTCTTTTCTTATTCCTTTTCACTGTACCCAACTTTTTATTCTTTTCTCTTATTCTACCTCTCTTCATGCTCATTTTGCATCACGCATACCTATGATAGCCACCCTCAACTTAGGTTATTTGCCTAAGTCAAGGTGCATAGTGTCCAAGGAGGACCAGGGCCAAAACAGGTTCATTGTGAGGTAAACGGGAAGGTGAGAGTTTTCACAAAAAGAAACAGGCATATGGGCTCAAATCAAGTATCAAGGGATATTATTCACATTGGGAAGGTCATTTAGGCTGAAAGTGGGTTACAATCAAAAAGGGACTATGATCCTCTCCTAATCCCTATCCTACAACCTAGATTTGGCACACAGCAGGAGCTGAGTAAGACCTCACACACATATGGAAAACAAGTACATCCCATATCACTACTTATCCGATTCATGTAATTTGTTCCGCAACAATCGTCAAGTTTCCAGACTAATGCCACAAAAAGATGCACCGCAGTCACAAATGAATGCAATTCACACAATTATAAACTCATATCAATGAAGAGGTGCTCAAAAGTCACAAAACAAGATAACTGTCTCAAATACCTATATTACTCCTAATTATCTACCAAAAATTATTACAACAATATCCTACCCTACACCCTCAACTTAAAATTAAAAATAAAGCTAAACTAAGGGTTAGAGTATACCTAGAATGGATCAATCCCGAGTTTCATGGGTTTCTGACCCTCCTACTACATCATCTGCTACCTTTTCTCCATCGAGAGATTCTGTCTTTGCAGTGGTAGGGAGTCTGCTAGATGAGGCACCTGCAGTCCTGACTTTCAAAGCCTCCTTCCATCTGTCATTGTCCACTAGGGACTCTATTATTAGTTTCTTCAACTCCTCTTTTTTGGACTTCTTTTGTAACTTCTTTTTCACTCTTCTTTCTTCCTCGCTGTCAGGGTCTTCTCTTTTATCTTTGCCGTTTCGCTCCCCCTTCTTCTTCTTTTTCTTTGGTGAATCTCCAATGAGTTCAAGTATTGGAATTTCTTCCTCAGATTCATGCATAGCCGAATCTTTCAGCACCATAAATTGGTGTTGCTGCAATACCCTAACATCTGTCTTAACCTTGTTCAAGGCCGCTCTGAATTTAGTAAGATCAGCTCCTGACATTTCTTTTGCCTGTGCATCAAATTAGTTCTCCAAATCTGCAACCCATCCAGGAAAAGTCACAAAAGGCTCAAGGGCAGCCTTGATTCACTTGTCTACTACAGCGGCAAACTATTTGGCAAAAGCATGTAGCTGTGCCTCACACTATTTGGCTTGTTTGTCCACTTTTTTTATGTCGATCAGATGAAATACAAATCCTGCTGATGTTGTAGAAACTGAGGGATTGGGTTCATTCTCAGGCACTGAACCTGCTTGTGCTGGAAAAATTGGTTGTGTAGTCTCAGAATCTTGCACTTCCACATTAGGTGTTGAATCGGCATCTGTAACTGGAGGGTCTGCTGCTATCTTTACACCTCTATCAAGTCTCAGTTCTGGCTGATTATTATCATACCATATGGGATTGTGGGTCTTTCGGGCAGGAATTTTATCATCAACCCCTGTAATCTCTGGTACATTAGCAGCTCGACACAACTCTATGATAAGACACGAGAAAGGATAAGCAGTGTTGGTTCTTGACATTCTAATCCTTATCTCACCAGTAATGATTTCCCTAAAATTAAGAGGGAGTTGCTGCACCATGCTTGCTACTAGGATAGCTCGGTCGTTACCTAGAATGTTGTCTCCATTAGTGGGCATCAGCCAGATACGCACTACACCCTACTAAAACTTTGCCTCTTGAGTCAAAAAGGACTTATAGATTCTTTCATTTGGGTTGGTCACCCATGCTGGTTCCCCTTCTGCTATGATGTTGGCCAACCACGGATGTTGATTTGCCTAATTTTTCATTCGATCATAGACTGATGGTGAAGTGGCCTGAGGAGTGAAGTTGGGGCTATGCAAGGACCTGTTGATGGTTCTAATTGAGATATCAACCCTTACGCCCCTTACCTGAACTCTCTCTAATAGGGGCTGTTCTGTAACTCTTTCTCCTGACCTACACATATTTTCCAACTGAGCCTGGTAGTTCGCATAAAACTCTCAGACTAGTGCAGGACAAAATGAGTTTCCCCCTTTTGTAGTCCATCCCAAGCCGTACTCTTGTAACTTTTGTTCTACTTCAGGATACCTACACATACCTTTGGTGATAATCCTCTTTGCTTCCTAAATCATCCTTTTAGTCCTTCTTCTATCAGTTCTGCAGAGCCTAATAGTGAAGATGCCCTCTGCCTTAGGAATTTTCCATCTAGCATTGTCTCAAACTTTGGGGTTCTTACATTTGATAAGTGTTCCCCAAATTGGAGACTCCTCATCATCTTGTTATTCAGTGGAAGGGGATTCAGATGATGTTCCCTCAGACTCTTCATGTTCTTCCTCTTCAGATTCAGCATGTTCAGACTCTACTGCTCATGTTTAGAATGTTCAGATGCCTCCTGCTCAGAAACAGTTGTTGTTTCAGTGTCCTCACTATCCTTCACCTCAACTAGTTGGGGTGGTGGAGGCTGGTTAGGGCTTTTCTTCTTCTTTCACTTCCTGAGTATAGGTTCTTCATCTTTATAATCAGACTCCTCATCGATGAGATTCCGGCGTACACTTTTTTGTTGTTCCTTCTTTGTAAGAATGGGGCTCTTTCCTTTGGGTGCCATTATATGGTTCCTGTAGCAATAGAAAAACCATTAGTCAATCCTCAAGAGCCTAAACACAAACACATTAATCATTTAAGCTTCACATCCTTTGAAAAGGATCATTCATGCTTCAGGCTCCAGGTGTGACGACATTTCTTGATAATCCATCGGCTTATCACAATTTTCGTCATCCTTAGACAGAACCTGCAAAACTTTATCAACTTCTGATGATATTTCTGATAAGCCATCACAAATGTGATAGCCTATCACAAATGTCGTCAGCTCTAAATAGAACTCACTTCATTCTTAGTAGCCTTTGACGACATTTTTGATAAGCCGTCACAGTTGTGATAGATTATAATGATTATAGCTAGCTCTTATCAGAACCCCACTTTTGATTTTAACTCAATTTTTGGTCCCATTATTTCTCAAAATCCACTCGAGTTCTGATTTGTGAGCTGAATTTTAAACCTTAGGCTTGCACAGCAAACTCTAGTTCCTAATTTCAGCCTCTTTTCCAGTTGAACTTGGTTCAAGTCTCTTGGGAACTTGAGTTGTCATCAATCTATCCCTTACCACTTGAAAATAAAAGTCAAATTTGGAGCATACCTGATGGAAGCCTTCAATGTGATTGCACACACAAGAGGAAGTAGAAAGAAATTCTTGATTTTAATTGCAAACCCATACACAAGGAAACTTGCCTTTTGTTTTACTTGGAAAAAATTTTGAATAAGGAAATAAAATACTCTAAATATGGAAAGGAAATAACTTAAAAGGAAGTGAAAACAAGTGGGAAGGTGGAAAGGTTCGACTGGGCCCGGGTTGGATCTTTATAATTGGCCTAATTTGGTTGTTAAATTACTTTCTAACGACACCTTATGACGTCTTATCACAGGTGTGATGACCTATCACGGATGTCGTCAGCCTTAACAGAAATTCAATTTAAACTTGGCCTCTCTAGCGACAATTCTAATAGCTTATCACAGTTTTGATGGCTTATCATAAATGCTGTTAGGACCTTTTCTGCTAATTTCTATAGTTTTTCACCTTCTATGAACTAAATCCTAACTAAAAAAATAAACACTTTACTAGAATATAAAATTTTGGGTTGCCTCCCAATAGCGCCTGATTTACTGTCGCGACACGACTTAGTTATCTTGACTACTCAGACTTCGCCAAGACAACCTGTTGATACCCCTTTATCATCTTCATAAAATAGATCAACGATTGAGAAAACACCCATCTTATTTTGTTGAGTCATGGATGAGTGTATCTCGAAGCGTGTTTCCTTATCATTTAGCCAGAACATCAGCTCGTTCATCTCCATGTCTATGATCACTCTCCCAGTTTCAAGGAATGGTCTACCCAAGATGATGGGCACTTCAAAGTCCACCTCGCAATCTAGGACTACAAAATCAGCAGGCAAAATAAAATTAGTTACCTTTACTAAAACATCGTGTAATATGCCCACAGGCTGCTTCACAGACCTATCTGTCATCACCAACTGCATATTTGTTGGGGTAGGATTCTCCAAACCCATTTTCTTGTACACAGCAAGTGGAATTAGGTTTATACTGGCTCCCAGATCATATAATACTTTTGTGAATTTCAAGGAACCAATAGTACACGGAATGGTAAACACTCTCGGGTCTACATTTTTCTACACTAAAGACCTTGTAAAGATAGCGCCACAGTGGAGAAGATTGTCCTTCGGATCATGGATAACCTTCCATTTCTTGGTCACAGGGTCCTTCATGAACTTTGCATATCCTGGCATTTGCTCAAGTGTCTCAACCAAAGGCACATTTATTGCCAATTGCTTGAGCATTGCCAGGAATTTACTGAATTTTGCATCCTCAGCCTTCTTCTTCAATTGTTGAGGAAAGAGAGGTGGTGGTCTTGGGATAGTTTTCAATATTATATTTATCAACAACTACCTCACCATCTACAGATTTGCCCACAGAAGGTCCAGGTAATATCTTACCACTCCTAGTGGTAATCGCCATACATGAGCCATCATTCCACGAATTCTGAACTGTATCACTTGGTAATGTTCCACTATTTCTCTGGTTAAATACAGCGGAAAGTTGGCTCATATTTTGCTCTAACTGTTTGATGGCAGTGAAGTGTGAGTGTGAGTGCACCAATTGACTGATGGATGTCACATAGGTCTTTATGGTGGTTACACCATAGTTGGTGGCCTTAACTCTCTTCAACAACTTCTTCATCATGTCCTCCATGGATATCTTTCCAGAGCTAGTTGCAGAAGCTTCCTGATTTCCAGGAGGAACATATAAACCACTCCTGTCATTATTGTTTCTCCAGTTTCCTTGCTCCCTATCTTTGTAACTATACTTGTCATAAACGTTCTGACCTTGATTCCCTTTGATATTGCCTCAGAAACCCCCTTAATTATTAACATAATTCGCCTCTTCTTCAGGATCCACATCCACTCGATCTTGAGATGTTACATCTTTCACTCTCTCGGTCTTCCCTGACAATAAGTGCTTGGTGAAAAAGTCCATCAGAGTCTTTAGATGTGCCATGTCTTGATCCCGCTCCTTATCTCTCCTGCATTGTTCAACAGACTTACCAATAGAAACAGTGGGGCTTGCTACCATATACTTCCTAGTATGCCAAGCCCGACTCTGTTTGGTCATCCTATTTAGCATATCTGAGGCATCTTGAAAATACAAATCAACAAATGAACCACCACCAGAATTATCTACAATCGGCATTGTTACAAAGTTGAGGGCCCTATATAAAGTCTTTATCAAGTGTAGGTCCTTCATATTGTGGTTCGAACACTATGATAGCTTTTTCTTAAATCTCTCCCAAGTCTCATGCAAAGCTTCAGTAGAAAGCTATCTAAAATTGTTGATTTCATCCCTCAACTGTACCCTCCTGGAGGGTGGAAAAAACCATTCTAGGAACGCTTCTTTCAATTGCCTCCAATGAGTGATGGAATCAGGCGTAAGCTCATTCAGCTACAATGTTGCCTCCCCAGACAGAGACAACAGGGAAAACCTCAATCGGATAGCATTCTGGCCCACTCCTGGGTTATTAAAAGATTTGCAAATAAGGACAAATTCACCAGATGCAGGTTTGGATCATCCCCAGGAAGGCCACCAAACAACCCCTTCAGATTGATGAGTTGGATCATAGTACTCATAATGTTGAACTTGGCTCCAGGTTCCAACAGTGGAGGAATAATTGCACCTGTTGCACCTGCCCCGTCTATGCCATCATCATCATCATTCAGATCATACTGGACTACCTGGTACTCTTGTCTTCTTTGGAATGGATGGTTCCAGTTAACATTACGTGGAACTTATTCAGCTATCTTCTCTGAACGCCTTGGGTTACTAGGGTTCAATAACACCTCATCCCCTAAATCTTCATCCTCAGGGTTTGGATGTCGTGCATGTTGCCCGATATTTTGCACATTCACCTGAGCTCTAACTAAGGCTGCCAGTCTATCAGCCTCTTGCTGTTCTGCCATTCTTTCTATTCGTTGCGGTTTCGGATTTAGTGGTAATAATGTTTCTCCGGAACTTTTGGTGCTTGGCATACACTATAAAATCCTAAAAATAAACAAAAACAACAAATAAACGTAAATCTAGGAAACTTAACTAACAGTCAATTAGCGCATATAAACTTTAGCTTACAACCGTATTCCCCGGTAACGGCGCCACTTTTGATAACGCTCAAATTACACTCTTGAATGGGTGTAAGCGATTTTTGTCAATATAAAATCCAACTAGGTTAGGGTCGAATCCCACATGGAATATGGTGTGAACTCAAGTTGTTTGCGATTTAATCCACTGTAAGTTTAATGTTTCCTGAAATGGGGGTTTTAGGTTTAACAAGTTGTTGTTTGTCACTTTACTTTCGGTGTTTGTAAATCAAGAGTTTATGAAATAACCAGAATTATGTTCACTAGGGCTTCCGGTACATGGCAGATGCTAAAAGTGATTCAAGATTCTCACGGTGGGTAGGATAACAAGCTATCATTATCAATGTTATGCTTAAATGTCTCTCAACCTACTTAAGCATTTAATTCCCTAATCCTCTCGGACTTAGGGAATTTCTATTTACTGCCCAGATTTTACCTCAGGTTAACCAACCATGTTACAGCGCTGATTATTAAACGAAGTATTTTTAAGTCCCTGTTGATAATTCACTTCCTACTATATTTGATTTCTTTCTCAAGCAAATCAAAGCAGGTGTGTCTACTGTTTGCAACCAACAGACGTTAATTAAAACTTCAGAATTATCAATAAATCCTACCACCTTTTGAATCTTAAATACTTAACACCTTATTAAGACCTAACCCTAGATCCCATAACTCAGGTTAATGGAGTTTATCCACTCATGATGTAACAAATGAAACACATAATTGAATTCATGATTTGAAAGATAAACTTGCAGATATGAATAATAACTAGTGAATCACAGATTAGATCACAAAGGAAAAATCCCAAAATACTGATAATAATCTCTCAAAAATAGTTGAGTTGTTCAAATAAAGAAGTAAAGAGAGACAATATCAAAATATGTTATCCAAAACTCAAGGTGTCGACCTTGTCTGAAGAAAATGATAATAGTAATGTTAATTGATGTCTAGAAAACCCTAAAACAAAGCTTTAAATAGTTTACCCTAAATAAGGAAACAAAATCAAGGTTACAGCTTTTTCTCGGAATAGACGACGACTATTTGTGATGCCTTATCAGGATCCTGACGACTTATCAAGAATGTCGTCAGGTTTCTTCAAATCTGAACTAGTCCTGTCTTAGGTTGACGGAAACTTCTGATGGCTTATCAGGACTGTGACAACTTATCAGAAATGTCGTCAGATTTTTCTTCCAATTCTCATATCCTGCCTAAGTCTGACAGCATTCCTGATGACTTATCACCATTATGATGGCCTATCACAAAATGACATCGATTCTACCAGCTAGAACTCATTCCATGTTTAAGGCTGACTGCATTCTTGACGACTTATCAGACCCTTGACGACTTATCACAAAATGTCATCACAACTTCCACTTTAGGAAAATTCTCTGTCTACTGATGACGACCATCCTGATAGCTTATCACAGGGATGATGACTTATCACAAATGTTGTCAGCCACACTTGTCTTCAGATTTCTTCAAATTTCAACCTTTTTTCTTCCATTATTAGTGGTTCTCTATCATCTCAGCTTAAACTGCAAAATCAAACATAAACTAATCAAAAATAACTAAATTTTCTCAAGACCTTGCAATTATTTAGAGTTAAAATCCTCAAATGTGTTAGCATATGCTCACACATCAGATGCCAATTGGGGGCCTATGCATGTATTATATTTAACTTGAGAGATGATTACAGTGGTGATACCTGAGCAGGGGATTGATATTGGTCTTGTGTTATAATTATTTGCATTTATTATTGTTTACGTCTAGTGCACACACAAGCATACATGGTCAAACAAGTATTAAAGTATCTCTTCTTGATAGCCGGGTTGTCATACACATAGGATTCTAAGTTAGTTATTCACCAAGTCTAAGTATACTTTCAATTTAACAACTGTTAATTTGTAACAGGAGTATAGTTTTGTAATTATAAGCTAATAACAAAGTTAACAATGGTATGAAATTTTTATTGTAAACAATAAAAGAAGAGATTCCAGGGTTGACACGTACTACACATTTATGCATAACTATAGTTTTTAGCCAGCATTGGTGTTCATCGCAATTATTGATCTATGGAGTTGATATTATAACTTGGAAATGGTCATCCTCTAAGTCATCTACTTAAATTAATCTCACAACTACATCATTGAGAAGGGATGTGAGTCTTTAATTTGAAGGCATTAAGCTATCTTCCCATTTCATTAACCAAGTGGGCATTTAGGTATATGTCACGACCCAAACCGAGGCCCTGGCTGTGATGAGTATCCCGGACCATGAAGGCCCAGACACCCTTCTAACTTGAAATCATATACACCATTCATACATAAACTAGGAAATACGTAAATTATAGCAAAGAGGAATCATGGTCATAAATCTTATATGAATTTAGCATTTAAGAATGAAATCCAAAACTAACTAGCAACATCTACAAACTATCTGCGAAATCTCTACTACATGATTACTAACACAATTTGAAAACTTGGACAAGGCTCCCAGTAGACCAAAACCATATCTAATAATAGTTTTCTGAAAGTAAACAAGCCTTCTGGAATAAAGAAGGCTCAATAAATGGACATTACAACTCTGTTTGATAAAATCTATTGCTTTTCTGGACCCCTAGACTGAGCCTCAGAACATGGAGGGAGGATAGGGGGTCAATACGGAAGTACTAGTACGCAAAGTAATCCAAAATAAAACTTTTATACAAGTGAAATAGTGGAGAGTAATTTGTTAAAATATCATGCATAAACAGTTCTCAAAACACATGGGCACTTTCTGAAAATCATAAGTCATTCTTGTCAATGCACTGTCTGTTCTTTGTATTACTTCTGAGTTAGGTGGTACGCCCCTACAATTCTAAAATCCCACGGGCTGTATGGAATCCTCCATTGCTCGGTGGGGAATCCCCTAACCCGAGTGTGCCGCAAGGGTTGGAGTTTATATTTCTGATACGCCACACGGCACTAGGCCAGCGTAATATAATATACCCAGATCGGCAAATCACGGTTTTGGGCAATGAGTTGTCTGAACTCATGCCTCCTTTGGGGAACCACCTAACATCTCTTTATGCCTAGTTTTAACCACTTCTAAACATACATCATTCTAAATCTTAAAATCTGAAAGTCTAATTTCAAACAGGCATTCTATTCTGTTCTGAATTATTATGGCATAATCTGAATTGGTGCCGTCACACCAAGACATGCAAGTCCTATTTCTGAGCCATAGTACAATAAGCATGATCTTTCATTAAAACATAGTTCAGACCATCCAAACATGCAAATAGTATAAGAGATTTCATGTTCTGAAGCATAAATCAAAACTATGCAAGAATCCTTTAAACATATGGTGGTCATGTGCTTTTGGCAAAATCATGCACTCTTTCTTTATATGAATATTTTCAAGATTTATCAACACAACTACCCTCTCTTTTGAAATCCAAATCTTAATCCAATCATAACACAATTCAAGACATTTTAAACCATGCTTTTCAAGGATGCATTCAAAACATCTATAGCATATGATAAGTAAAGGAAAATCAAAACAAGAGAGGGATTTTACATAAGTCATGCTCTCAATTAAATCATCAACCTTAAAACACAAGTATACATATATATATAATTTCGAATCAATGTGGGGGGAGGTCAAAAGACCAAAACAATACCGTCAAGATTTCTAAAACATGAATGTATTCATAAATCTGAAAACCCCTTTCTTAAATTCAGGATTTCTATGCCCATGAGATTTTAGGAAAACCCCGCGTACCTCGATTATGAAGAATAATGGCTGATCCTTGAAGCCTACGGTTTGGAGATTCTAAATCTCCGATTAATTTCGAAAACCCACGGTTGAATCTTGAGTTTCTTGGAGGAGAAGCATGTGAACTAGGGTTTTTTTTAAGGAAAATCTTGAGAATGTTGTATATTATGCTTGTAGAGGTCTTAAATCTCCTGTTTGGACGTTTTAAGAGACTTGGTAAAATTCCAAACTACCCTTGTTAACTTCTGAATGAAACTGGAAAAATTTTAACTGGGAACCCGATCTTATGGGCCACCGCAATGCGCCACTATCGCGGTGACTCACTGAAATTGACGAATGGGAATTTATCCCACTCTGCAATGCTCCACCATCGTGGAGTCTTACTGGAAATTGACCATCATCATTTACACCATCTCCGCGACGCGCCAAGGACAGGAATGATGGTGTTTTATGACTAGGACTTAAATTAACCATAACTCCTTCACCGCGTGTCCGTTTTGGATGAATCTTATGTTGATGGAAAACTTATTCAATCATCTATGTAATGAAAAGTTGAAATCTAAGGAATTTCGTAGGTAAATAATTATAAATCATTCTAGAAGCCAATGCTTGATAGTTTAGGGACAAAAATTTAGCTAGAAAAACTTTGGGGCATTACAGTATATTTGTATCCTAACCGTAAATTATCATTTAACAATTAGACCCCAACTGATGCTTTAACTAATTTTATGCAATTTGCTAATTTTTTATATCAACTGCCATTTTCTCTTGATTAGCCAGGATTTTTTATAGTGTTTCCTTTATGTTACTGGCCGATTTATTATACTGTGGCCACTAAAATTATTGTTGTTGGTTGTTACCCCAAGAATAAATGGATTGAGTTAATGACTTTTGGTTGTAGACTTACCATAATTCATCTTTTGAGTATTGCCCTCAAAATTGATGGATTCAGGATTTTCACCACACAAGTCTGCAGAGTATCCATTATTTCCACAAATCTCCCACCATACCAGCGCCTGATACACTGTATTAACTTGAGCCTGAGGTTGTTGCACACTGATACGCCCAAATTACATCTCTCTTAAGAGAGAGTAAGCGGTCGTTGTAAAATATATAACCCAACTAGGTTGGTGTCGAATCCCACAGGGAATATGGTGCTAATTAAGTTGTATACAGATTAGTTGACTTTTAATCGTTCGTTTCCGTAAAATAAATAGGGGGAATTTGTTCAGTTCACAAATTAATGGTTTCAGTTTAATAAGATGAAATACGTGTAGTAGTATTCAAATTCAGAGAAATGGCAAGCTAAGGTTATGTCCACCTTGTAGTTTTCAATACTTTCTAACTATGGGCTTTACGAATTCATACAAGCATCGTGCTTACAGAGAAACGCATTGTATTTAATATCATAATCCTAGTGTTTCTCAACCATCAAGGACTAATTCACTTTAGTTCTCTCGAATCAAAAGTGTTTACCAAAAACAATACGAAATCTCCAAGTAGTTAATCTTGGTAAGGTATTAACATATGAAATAGGGTTTGGGAATCCTATTTCTTGTCACTACTCTCTTTTCCAAACATCAACCTTTCTTTCGAACAAGTTGAGTTTTAAGGCATATCATCTATGTTTGCAACCACGAGAATTCAAGATAAGCGAAGAGAGTATAATGTAAACAAATCAATACATAATGAATTCAAAACCCAAAGTGATATATTGTATTCTACAAGGCTTCCATAACCCTAAATAATAAACTTAGCCACTCATACGTAGAACAAAAATCATAATAGAAATATTCATCATACCAAAAACTAAAAGACGATCTTGGTGGAGAAGATGAATAGCGTTTCTCCCTTGGTGTAAGCCGCCTCTCTCCTCTCTCAAAATAATGCAGAATAATGAATAAAAATTCAGCATTAATCCTTTTAATGATATCTTCTCTCATAATTCTCTTCTAAGTCCCTAAACTAAGTATAAATGACAAACTAGTCATGGACATAGTTTCTAGGTGCCATATTTGGTCCAGACTTCTACTCTCTCTTGTGTCATATGCCATCCACATTCCATAGTCCCATTATGTCTTCATCTACTTCATTAATACCCAAAATCATGCTAATCACATCGGTTAGCTCAATTACATAGAACTAGAGTAAAAGCATAAGAAACTGGGCACTTTGTTCTCTAAACTTAGCTAAAATATGGATAAGTTATGGTGCTTAGGTGTATAAAGCTTTGTTCGTCCTCAAAAAACATATCCATTTATGCATACTACACAAGCCTTAGCACCCATAAAGGAAAACAAGATGCTCAAATAGGCTCACACAACAATTATGAACAAGAAGTAGATTCAGGAATCATTACTAGAGACAACCTACCCTCAAGAATAGACTCAGTAAGAAGGTAAATTCATGCATACCATTTAAGCAAAGAAATCATATAAATTACCCAACCTTCATCAACCATGTGCCTTCAAAACAAGAATATTACCCATAATCACTCACAATCATGCAATTTCTAACAAAATGGGTATAACAATCAAGTTGCACTCACTCTCACAAAGAATTCTCAAATTACAATAGTCTTACACACTCATGGCTCATGGTCAACTCAATTAGGAGCATTATAGATTCTCGACCCAACAATTACATGAATTCAAATAAAACTAACAATTACACCAAGAGTCACAACTAGAGCCTAGGTGTTTCAAACGTAATGATCCATCACATACTTATGTTATAATATCATGTGATCCATAAGAACAGTTACATGCAATTAAATGACTAATTTTCTCTTAAGACGGTCGTCATCCATTCATCATCGAGAAAAGCACCTAATTATGACTAAATAGAATAAACATCTAACAAGAAACAAAATAAACAAGATAACTAATCCTATCACAGAAGAATGCTAAGGAGAAGGTACTATTTTCTTACAAAACAAGTAGCTAAGTAACCAGCCACCCCACACTTAGGCTAAGCACTATCCCTAGTTCAAATAACAAGATAAAGAACCTGGCTAGTAGTACTCCTCATCCATATTAGGAGTCATGCCACCTGCGTTGAGATCATCATCGGAGCAATTTTTCTTGTGTTCATCACATCATCCATGTCAGCCACACATAATCAAACTAACTATAATTAAGATGGCAAGAATTTAATTAGTAATCCTTAAGAAATCAATTAGCTATAACATAGAGTCACAATAACTAAGGATTAAGAAAGTAAAACTTACCTTGAAGATGGAAGATTAGTAAAAGACAAATAAAATGGTGGGAGCTCAATATTGTACGGATTAAGGGTGAAATAAGGATAAATTTAGGCATTTAGGGTGTGGATTCTATTAAAGGGTGAAATCCGAATCGGATTGACCCAATTAGAAGTCAGGTACTAAGCTAAATTGGGAAGGGTATGCGACGCACAAGGAAAGGCAAATGTTTAAGTGTGCACCGCGCATCGTACAGGTGAGGCAGTGGGCATGTTCATTTAAGTATGTGTTGCACATGTTATCGCACAAGGGTAAGTGTGTGTCACACAAGGTATCATACAGATTAGGTTGTGCGCTGCATTGGTTATCGCACAAGTGAAACAGTGAAGATGTGAGATTGGGTGTGCGACGCACAAGCCATTGCCAAAGTTAAGGTGTGTGACGCATAAGCTATAGCATACGTAAGGGTGATCTTATGCTATGTCTTAGGCGATGCATTTTCCATGGCCTATGTAATCTTGGGCAACACATGCCCTATAGTACACTTAAACTTGGGCACAATGCACCCCATACTTCAGATAAAGCATTTAGAAAGGTCTGTACCGCGGGGGCTTCGCCCCTACACCCCCATCGAGGTAAGTGGTGGGTTTCGGGATCGGGCCAACACTACCACCACAGATCTCATTGAAAGTCACAAAATAAAGTCGCACCGCAAAACTTTTTGGGTCGGATTCACATAAATCGGGGCACGAATCTAACACGAATCATACTTAAGACTTACACATTTGACCACTCCAACTTACCCGCAATGTTCCCATAACTCCTAAACTTACCACCGTTGACATGGCTCAATTCCAAACCAAAATTGGTACTAATCTCTTACTTAGTACTTCACGCATCTACACTTAATCAAAAACAACAAAAATGATTAGAATGATGGGTTGCCTCCCACCAAGCACCGTAGTTTCGGTCGTGGATCGACTTTTATTTTTGTATTATTATTTAAAATGATAAAATGAAAATAAAATCATGGGTTGCCTCCCATGCAGCTCCTGATTTAACGTTGCAGTATGACTCAATTATCTTGACTACTCAGACTTCGTCAAGATATATCGATGATACCATTTGTACCTTATTTGCTGGATCAAGAAAATGCTTCATTCCTAGTCCAACCACTTTGAAGTCACTCACATCCTTGCTTGCAAGTTCAACCAAACCAGTTATGGTCTCCACAACATACCTATCCTTAACTGGTACATCTCTCTCAACTTCATAGAATACATAAATAATCGAAAATACACTCACCTCTTTTTGTTGTTTCATAGACCGACATACTTCAAAACTAACTTCTTTCTCGTTGAGCCTAAATTTCAGCTCATTCAGCTCCATGTAAACTAATACTCTCCCAGTTGCTAAGAACGGCCTACCCAAAATTATGGGTACTTTAATGTCCACTTCGTAATCAAGAATTACAAAGTCTACAGGAAATATAAAATCTGCAACTTTTACAAGTACATCATGTAGAATTCTAATCGGCCTTTTTACTGATTTATCCACTATTAGAAGTCGTATATTGGTGGGCGTAGGATCTCCCAAACCTAGTTTCTTAAAAATAGTCAATGGTATAAGATTTATACTTACCCCAAGATCACAAAGGGCCTTTTCAAACTTTAGCAATCCAATCGTACATGGAACAGTAAATGCTCCTAGATCAGCTTTCTTATGGAAAATAGATCTTATAGAAATAGGACTACAATGATGAAGATTGTATACCATTTCATAGCTCATAGTCCTTATCTTTGTCAGCAGGTCTTTCATAAACTTAGCATATCCAGGCATCTGTTCCAGTGCTTCAACTAAGGTCACATTCACTGTCAACTACTTCAACATAGCCATGAATTTGCTAAACTTGCCATCATTTTCTTTCTTCTTTAATTATTGTGGAAATTGGAGTGGTGGCCTTGGGATTTCACTTGGAGCAACTTTTACCTCCTTTCTTATGCCTTGCTCCACATCACTAACATGTTTCGGCTTAGGTGGTTGTTCCACTTCTGCACTCTTCTTTTTCAAACTTCCCAACTCCACAGGTACCACTAAAGATTCATCAACTATCTCCCAATCCATTCCAACTGCATCAGTATAAGAGGATACTCCCAATGCTGGACTAGATAATATCTTACCGCTCCTAGTGGTAATGGCCATACACGAACCATCATTCCTCGGATTTTGAACTGTATCACTTGGTAGAGTCCCATTTTGTCTTTGGTTGAATGTTGTGGATAATTGGCTCATCTGCTGCTCTAGTTGTTTAATAGCAATTGAGTGCGAGTTTACTAGTTGACTCATAGAAGATATGTCACTCTTCATAGTAGTAACCCCATAATTGGTCACCTTAACTCCCTTCAATAGTTTCTCCATCATGTCCTCCATGGATATTTTGCCTGAACTGGTGGCCGCATTACCACAACTTCCAGGAGGTACATATAGTCCACTCCTGTCACTTTTATTCTTCCAATCTCCTTGATGGTTCCAACCTTAGTTTCCTTGACCCCCGGTCCGAAAACCCCCCTGGTTATGCAAATAGTTAGGCTCTTCCTCAGTGTTTGATTCAGCTCTCTTATCGTGGGACCCCATAGTTTTTACCTTTTCTACATTCCCTGATAGCAAATATTTTGTGAGCAGATCCATCTGGGTTTTCACGTGAGCCATATCCTAAGCATGCTACTCTTCTCTCCTACACTGCTCTGCTAATATTACACTAGACCCAGTATTGCTTCCTACCACAGAATCTCTAGTATGCCAATCTCTACTTGTCTTAGTCATTCTTTCTAACATGTCTGCAGCCTCAGTAAAGGTGAGCTCCATAAAAGCTCTTCCTGCAACATTATCCACTATTAGCTTTGTAAGTGAGTTCAAAGCTCTGCAGAATATTTCCACCAAGTGTTCATCAGTCATTTTATGGTTTGGGCATTGAGTCAACTTCTTTTTAAACCTCGCCCAAGTCTCATGCAAAACTTCATTAGCCAACTGCCTAAAGTTGCTGATCTCATCCCTCAACTGTAACATTCTGGAGGAAGGAAAGAACCTTTCTAAGAAAGGTCCTTTCAATTGCCTCCAGTTTGTTATAGAATCAGGAGTCAGCTCATTCAACCATATAGTTGTCTCTCCAGACAGACACAGTGGGAACAATCTTAAACAAATAGAATTTTGTCCCACTCCAGGATTATCAAGTGATTTACAAATACTGATGAAATTCACCAAATGTAGATTTGGATCATCACCAAGTAATCCACCAAAGAGTCCTTTCAGATTCGGTAGCTAGATTATAGTGTTGGTGATATTGAATTTCACCCCAAGAGCTAGTAGTGGTAGAATGATTGCCCCTATAGATCCAGTTCTATCTAAATCATCCTCATCATTATCAACATCAAACTGTGCAGCTTGGCGGTCTAGTCTTCCTCTAAATGGACGATTTTGATTTACAGGTGTAACTACCCCTGCTGCACGTCTTCTATTAGTCGGGTCAATTAAATCATCATCTCCCAGGTCCTCTTCATATAGATTAGGTACTCGACCTGGGTTATTTGCATTTTGCTGATTTAATTAAGCATTAGCCAAAGCGGATAATCTTTCAGTTTCCTATTGGTTAGCCATTCTTTCAATGAGATGAGGTTTAGGATTGAAGGGTAATAATGGTTCCCCTAAACTACTGGTTCATGGCATAAACAACAATGAGCCTGTAATGAACAAAAATAACAAATAAACATAAAATAAGGAAACTTGACTAACAGTCAATTAACACACATAAACTCAAACGACAACCGTATTACCCAACAACGAGGCCAAAATTTGATACGCCAAAATTACACCTCTCTTATGAGAGAGTAAGCGGTCGTTGTCAAATATATAACCCAACGAGGTTGGGGTTGAATCCTACAGGAAATATGGTGCTAATTAAGTTGTATGTAGATTAATTGACTTTTAATCGCTCGTTTCCATAAAATAAATAAGGAGATTTGATTCAGTTCACAAATTAATGGTTTCAGTTTAACAAGATGAAATACGTGTAGTAGTATTCAAATTCAGAGAAATAGCAAGCTAGGGTTATGTCCACCTTGTAATTTTCAATACTTTCTAACTATGGTCTTTACGAATTCATACATGCATCGTGCTTACAGAGAAACGTATTGTATTTAATAACATAATCCTAGTGTTTCTCAACCATCAAGGACTAATTCACTTTAGTTCTCTCGAATCAAAAGCGTTTACCAAAAATAATATGAAATCTCTAAGTAGTTAATCCTTCTAAGGTATTAACATATGAAATAGGGGTTGGGAATCCTATTTTCTTGTCACTACTCTCTTTTTCAAACATCAACCTTTCTTTTGAACAAGTTGCATTTTAAGGCATATCCTCTATGTTTGCAACCACGAGAATTCAAGATAAGCTAAGAGAGTATGATGTAAACAAATCAATGCATAATGAATTCAAAACCCAAAGTGATAGATTGTATACTACAAGGCTTTCATAACCCTAACTAATAAACTTAGCCACTCATGGGTAGAACGGAAATCATAATAGAAATATTCATTATACTAAAAACTAGAAGACGATCTTGGTAGAGAAGATGAATAGAATTTCTCCCTTGGTGTAAGCTGCCTCTCTCCTCTCTCAAAATAATACAGAATAAAGATTAATGAATAAAAATTCAGCATTAAACCTTTTAATAATCTTTTCTCTCATAATTGCCTTCTAAGTCCCTAAACTAATTATAAATGACAAACTAGTCTTGGACATAGTTTCTAGGCGCCACATTTGGTCCAGACTGGTACTCTCTCTTGTGTCATATGCCATCCACATTACATAGTCCCATTATTTCTTCATCTACTTCATTAATACTTGAAATCATTCTAATCACATCGGTTAGCTCAATTACATAGAAGTAGAGTAAAAACATAAGAAACTGGGCACTTTATTCTCTAAACTTAGCTAAAATATGGATAAGTTATAGTGCTTAGGATTATAAATACACCTAAGATCACACACCCAACTTTTTGAATTGATTTATCAATTGACTGTTCTTAGTTAAAAGTTGACCGGCTAAGGTTGTTATGCTATAAACTTCAATCATACCCATAACCGTTTTCACTGAGCTCCTTGAGGTATCACCATTCCAATCTAGATTTCCTTATGTAATCTGGTTAAATAAGGTGTATAGCTTATCATAAGTCTTTTCTAAAGCCTAACCAGCTGCAGCTGAATCTAGAAAAAAAATTTGTGTTATGGTCAATTACCTCAACAATGGTGTAATCTAGTACCTCATTGGACTGTAGGTGATGTGGACAGTCCCAAAGAATAGCTTTAAATATCTCCCTAGCATGATATAAGTTATTATATGGCCTTTGCTTTAACTTAAAAATCTCACTGCGAATTCTCATAATCTTTCTAGATGGGAAGAATTGGATGAGGAACTTTTGGGCTACGTCATCCCAAGTTGTAATTGAACCTACCAGCTCAGCATTCAACAACTTTTTTTCTCTCTCTAGAAGTGAAAAGGAGAAAATTATCAGCCTCACATAATCAGTTGACACACTCATCAAGATGAATATGTCACTGATTTCTAAGAAATTTTGTAAGTGAACCTGTGGATCTTCATGTGAGAGCCCAGTGAATTGACCACTGTTGTGCAAAATCTGAACCATGTTCTGCTTCAATTCAAATCTACCTCCAGTATCCGATCTGCAAATAGCAGAGGTCATATTAGTTGTGAGTGGGTTTACCACTTTGCGTACTGCCTTGTGGGTTGGTGGATCCTCGTCCATGGGAGCAGGAATATCTTGTTTCTAGTAAATCTACATAATGCGGTAAAGAAGGACTACTTCTCTCTTACATTGATGTAAGTGTTTCTCAAGCACGAGGTCTGGTCCAATCAACTTCCTATACCTTTCCAAATTACAAGACTTCTACATGTGTCTGCAAATTCTGAAGCCAAGATCAAGTGAAAAACACTAAAAAAAATCAAAAACTAAAACTAAAATTATGATGGTTGCCAAACTAGAACTCCCCGGCAACAGGGCAAAAAACTTGTTGCGCCCAAGTCCACATGCAAGTGTACGTGGTCCACCCAAGTAATACAGTGGCCTTATTAAAATCCAAGTATTGATACCGCAGGGACTAGTGTTAAGAAACTATTCAATTCTAGATCAACGATTAAGATTAAATTAGTACTAATGTAACCACAAGATTGTTTGAGAGTAAATTTAACACTGTGGTAAATTAAAGGTTCTTGAAAAAAAATGGAGAAAATTAGGGTTAAGGCACTAAGAAAAATCATACTACATTAAACAAATTCATTGGTTAGGTTAATTATCTTGTTTGTTGGTTCATGGGGTTCATACTATGACTATGGCTTTACGAACCTCTAATCTATTATCTAACTTGGCCCCACAACCATACATTGAGAGGGTATGCGAGAACTAAGTCAAGTAAGTTCATATTTAATCCTGTACTTGAAACAAATAGAGCATATAGGTATATTCTTATCCTAAATGAAAATTATAACTCCATTCAGTTAGAAGATTACAATTCTATTCTATCTTTCCCTTGTTCTATCCTTTTGTTCCTCCTCCTGGGTTAAAAAGATGATTATGCATGTATTTTAAGGGTCATAAATCATTAAAATAGTAATACCATGGATAAATAAACAACCAATAATGATAAACAACCATAACCAAGTCAATTCATACCAATAATACTCATGTTCTTGGCCTTAACCCGGGAAAAAGGTGTTTAGCAACTCATGGATGTAACCGTTATCACAATGAATGAATACATATTAAAATCATTAATAAACATAAATAATGGAATAAAAACCCTAATTAAAGAGTTCTCCATCCCCCCTTTAAGTAAAAATATCTTCCAAGGTATCAAACATAACAACTAAGTGTACTACTTAAACTTGGACACAAGCTGCTGATTTTGACTTAGGGTCGTACAATGACCATATCGCGTTACCTAGGGTCCGTGGCATGCCCTTATCATGGTTATATACTGTAATTTTTCATTTAGGATTCTCCCAAGGTCATGGAACGGCTCTAACAAGGTTCCTAAGGTTTGTGGCACACCAATGACTCCAAAACATCCATTTTTTTATCAAGTCTTGTCCCATGTGTTTGTCCATCCATACCAAGCTTTGTGGTGATGTTTATAATTGATTTACATATTTTGTATCATACTTATATTATCATTATCAACTCACCAAGAATTATATACAATCAAACACCATGAATTAGAGCTCAAAACAACATACAATCCAAGACGATGAACTAGTAACTTAAGCAAAGAGTATTAGTTTTGTCCTTTTGATCTTTAACTTAGTGTTTTGTTTTTTGGCTTGTTTCAATTGAAACCTAAAAGCTATAAACAATTTATCACACACATAATTACAAACTTATACCCTTAGTAACTCATTACACACACTAGAATCCACGACATCAACTTGAACAACACATAGCTCAAGCTACTAACACTAGTTTTCTTGTCTAAACTCTAAGTGGTAAAATTGATTGCAAACATTTTTGAAACACACCTTAAACAATATAATAAAGTATTTTAACACTTATATTCTCAATTATACAAATATTTACTCATTAAGCACGAGAGAACTACTCTAAACTAAGCTACATAATTTTGGATAACAACACTGAGGTGCATAAATCCACCTCAGATCAGAGTATGATATGAGGAGTAAATAACCCCCTCCCCCCAAACATTTTTATAATTCAGGTATTTTATTTGATTTTCTTTTTGAGGAGGAACCTGTGTTTTAGTGGTGGATAATGTAACAACCCTTAAGGTGATTTTTAGCTTTATTTATATTTTTATCATTTTTCCCATTCATATAATTACTTTATCTCATTTATGAGTTGTGGGGATGGTTTTCACAGCCCTCAAGGTATTTCGGATTGATTTAATTGAGTTTGACATTTTTAGTAGCTTTTAAAGTGATTAGTTTGACTTTTGTTAATATTTTGTGTTCCAAGCATCAAATAGTGATTCTGTCAGTTCTATTTTTGAGTCCTTAGTTTTTGTTTTGAGAATTTAGATAATAAATTAGTTCAACTTAGCTAATGGTTTTCCTGGAGTAAACTTTTTGATAATGACCTATTTTGGTAAATCTAACTATTTTGTTTCGTCTGAAATATCAAAATTAGCCTAGTGGATTTATTGGTTAATTTTTGTAGGTTCCCAAATAAATCTCGGTGGTGCATTCGAAGATATTTTGATCCTTCCCTTCAACTGAACTGTTGCAATTGGTGCAACAAAAAATCCTTTCTTTGCATTCATGGGGAAGGATCAATTTGTTCATCTTAGTCATGGTGGTAAGGTCTAGGGATCGCGAAGCGTTACATGTTTAGGTCATCGTGAACGTGAGGTGGTGGCTGTGTTTTCAAAGGGTACGATTCGGTTCTAAGTCTCAATCACTATTGCAAAGAAGGAACTATTCACTTGGAACAAATTTAAGCTTTTTCTCGCAATTTTTGCCCATTTTCACTATTTTTGGACTTTGAGACCTCATGAAAGATAATTTTAAAGAGGTATTTTCATAAAAAGTATTGTTATAAGCTTCTAAACATAATTTCTATCATTATTCGTTGAAATTATCTTCAAAACTTGGATTTCAAACTTGTATTTTTGGGGTTTTACCTGGTAAAGTAAGAAAAAGGTTTTTCTTCAATTTCAAGCTCAATTCCAACTAGTTTTTCAAAAGGATTTTCACATTTAGAATCATTGGGATATGGAAACATTATTCTTAAATAAAATTCTGATTTACCTTTTTCCCTTTACAATTGATTTTTAAAGTATTTTTTGACCCAGAATGAAAGTATCTAATATGGGTATTATTGCTATCCTTTTAATGTATAGATTATATTTTTTATGGATTTGGTTTATTTTTAGTCCGTGTCTAAAGGAAAGGCTTTGTGTTGAAGAGCTCAAGCTTGAGATTTGACTATTTTAAGGTAGGTTATGGGTTAACTTTCTTCAGACTGGGTTGGGTAGTTAACTATTCATGTAAAGTATGCTATGGGTTGGGGAGTTTATCATGCGATGATATATTGATATAGTTTATTTGTAGTGTTGTCATTGGGGGCTTATATGAGTGTTGTTATTTAATTTAAGGTTTATTATTATTGTGATGCCAATGGGGGGCCTATGCATGTATTGTATTTAACTTGAGAGATGATTACAATGGTGATACCTGAGCAGGGGATTGATATTGGTCTTGTATTATCATTATTTGCATTTATTATTGTTTACGTCTAGTTCACACACAAGCATACATGGTCAAACAAGTATTAAAGTGTCTTTTCTTGATAGTCGGGTTGTCATACCCAAGGGATTCTAAGTTAGTTATTCTCCAAGTCTAAGTATCTTTCAATTTAACAACTGTGAATTTGTAACAGGAGTATAGTTTTGTAATTATAAGCTAATAACAAAGTTAACAAAAGTATGAAATTTTTATTGTAAACAATATAAGAAGAGATTCCAGGGTTGACACGTACTACACATTCATGTATAACTATAGTTTTTAGCTAGCATTGGTGTTCATTGCAATTTTGATCTATGGAGTTAATATTATAACTTGGAAATGGTCATCCTCTAAGTCATCTACTTGAATTAATCTCACAATATTAGAAAATCGAAAAGGATAGTCAGTTCAAAGTTCACCCTCTTAGAAAAGAACCAAAAAGAAAAACCAAGGGGTAAATGAAGTGTACTCCTAAAAAAAAAATTAAAAAGGGTATAAAAATAAAACTACTAAAAGAGAATCTTTTGTATTTTCTATTTTCTTAATAATATAATTAAAAACCCAAAATACTCCTATATCACACTCCATCTTAAGCATAAATAAGAAGATTTCCCACTCCATAATTAAAATCACACTATATCCCTAAAGTATAAATCAGTAATGAAGAATATAAATACTCTCTGAGGCATCTAGGCCTAGCTAGTAGATTCATATCTATAAAAAAAGGTCTGGAGGACCTCATACTTAGTCTTTGTATGCTCCTTATCTTAGATCATAGGTACTCATACTTCCCATTAATTTTTCAAACAAATAAAATAAAAACAAAGGTGATACTAAAAAATGAAATATAAAAACACCTTAACTTGGGTTGCCTCCCAAGCAGTACCTGATTTAATGTCGTGACACGACACACATCTCAATTGTCTCCATGGTCCCTCCTTCTTTTTCTCCATTTTAGGGCCCACCTTCTCCTTTTTTCTGAACTCTTTAGTGCTTACAATCAAAGTATGCATCTTTTTTTACATTCACTTTCATAATATTCTATTCTAGTTTCTTAAGTTCAAGCTTATTTATCAATTTAGGCAACTCCATGAGAGAATCCAAAGAGTTAATGGGAAGTTTTCGCTCCTCCAACCCATACTCATCCACTTCCATAACTATGATTATGCATAGATCTTTGTAGTGTGAGAGCGTGTTGATTTCTTTCTACACTTTGAGGACCACCTCTTTATCATTCAGTCTCTTATTAAGTGTGCTCTATCTCATATCTATCAAAGCTCCACTGATAGCTAAGAATGGACATTCCAATATGATTGGTACCCTGTCATCTGCATTATAATCAAGAATAATAAAGTTAGTAGGCATAATAAACCTATCACCCTAATGAGAACATCCTCTATAATTACTCTGAGGATCATTCTAGTTCTATCTGCCATATGTAGCATAATTGAGAAGGGCCTTCGCATCAACATAAAGACAAATAAGTAAAACATCTCTATAAGTATGAACTTTAATGTAAAGAGAATATCCATGAAGACAACGAGTATATACTTTATCTTGAAATTAATTGTTGATGTTACTATTCCATGTTTGCAAAGCTTTCTTTAATCCATATAAAGATTTTTGCAACCTCAACATCTTATCATCTTGATTCCTAACTGCAAAGCAAAATGGTTGTTTAACATAGGCTTTCTCTTCTATATCCATTCAAGAAAGATGACTTAATATCCAGTTTATGTGTTTTCCACTTTATCTGCACCCTGACAGAGATCGATAAACAAATCATCTCCATACAGCCAACGAGTTCATATGTTTTCTCATAGTCAATGCCATGCCTTTGGTTTTAGCCTTTAGCTAGAAGTTTTGTCTTGTATCTCTCCACATCTCCATGAGCATTCTTCTTGGCCTTGTATACCTATTTGACTCTCATTGCTTTATGACCCTTAAGAAGATTTGTTAATTCTTAAGTGTTGTTCTTCTCAATTGACTGGATTTCCTCCTCCATGGCTTGTCTCCACTTTTTATCTGTAATCACTTGATCAAAATTCTTTGGTTCACTATCAGCAAAGAGATAACACAAAAAATCATAATTACTAATATTTTTGGTGTCATCATAGATGAAATACCCTAGGTTTAGGAATCTTAGAAAATTTTATGGATTTTTGGTTTCTGGTCAAGATACAAATGGGAGTACAGGTCGTATGCTGGGGTACGGTTGGTAAGGCTTGGTCGTACACTAACTAGTATTAGTTGGTGGGTTGGTTGGTGTTTGGAATGGGTACGACTTGGTAGGTACGAGTCATATGGTTGGATACGGGTTGTATAGTTTGGGTTTTTCCTTTACTTAATTTAAGACTCAGTAACTTAACTTGGATCTAAGTACGGTGGCTCACCATGATCCATAATATAAGGTACGAGTCATACCATTGACTCATATGGTAGAAAGTGACCAAACCTCCTTTGATTTAATTCTGCCAGAGATACGGTTTAGGGGTACTGATCGTATGGTTGGGTACGACTTGGGTTAGATAAGTCATATGGTGGACAGTGTTAGGTCCAATGGGAGGACTAGGATACGAGTGATGGGTACCACTCGTATTGGTGGATACAACCGATATGGGATGGTTGTACCCTATGGTGGGGATTTTTTTGCAGCTTATGTGAGGTATTCTAGACATTTCCTCACTTAACAACCTAAGTCCCCACAACTTATAACTGTATTGGAATATTATTTTCCCTATTATTCTAATCTTAAACACTTAGGAACTCTCTCTTATTCTCTCTAAGGCTTTTGGGTAAAGAAAGTCTAGGGTTTCATCTAGAGGAGAAATTTGGGGCTTGTTGGGGTGATTTCTCTTCATCGTCTTCGTAATTTAAGGAATTTACTCCTCCCTCTTTGTTAGTTCCAACTAAAGGCATGGTGTATACAATGTTTTCATGGCATAATTATTATATGGTTTTAGGGATTTCAAATATATGTTGGGGTTATGGTATAAAATGTTTGGTTATGATTTTCCCATGTTTTAATTATGCATTTACGTACTTTAATGGTGTTTTGGACAATTGGTTGCATGGGAATAGTTAATTGGTAATTGGAATTGGTTTTGGAAACACAATGCCCCCAACATATTTGATAAAATGCCTATGATAATGCTTTCACTATATTATAGGACTTTTAATGGAACTATTGCATGATATGATATGGTTTGGTAATGGAACTCTAAATGATGTAAATAGTTTAAATGGTTTGAAATGGTTAGATAAAATGGTTTGGTGGTCATGGTTATGGTTAATTAAACTTTCTTGTGGGGTACAGTGTAATCTCTCAAGTATAAATGACAATGAACAACTTGTGGGGTACATGGGATTACCCCAAGCAAATTTAATGATAGAACACTTGTTAGGTACATGGGAATCCTCTAAGTTAACTTGATAATGTGATTTATGGGTATATGGGAATCCATTTTCATAAAAAGATTGGCTAAGGACATTGCTTTCAAGCTATATTCGGTATGACGATACCACTACTCAAAGCCTTGGTTAATAATAACGGAATAATGGTTTGGTTAGATGGTAATGGTTTTAATTGGGCAATAATATCGAGGTGTGATAGCTAACCGTGAAGGTGAGAGTCCAATGGACGAACACTAGAAACTCATGTTTGCCGATATGAGGGTTGGTCATAGCGACCATATATGATACTATGAGGTACATGGTAATCCTCTAAGTACACTGTACATATGTATCATGGAGAGCGAAGGGTACTTAGGAATCCCCTACTCTTATGATATCTCCAATTCGTGCGGCTACACACATCGAGGCCCGTTTAGGGGGTTAAACTGGACTCATATATCCCATAGGTGGTTCTAGGACAGTTAATCTATACATACCCAAGTTAATGGTTTTAAATACATGTTAAACCCGGCTCCTTTTCCCGATATGGTTATATATATGTATGGTTGTGTGTATGGTTGGTTTACTTGGTTTTACTGGATGATATTATTTTATTCTTATCCTAAATTCATAATAGTATTCACCTACTAACCCATATTTCGGCGGTTGTATCCCCACGCGATGTAGGAACCATCCATTCCACTCATTCTACTTAGTGATCAAATTTGGGACAGCTAGTGGATTAAAATGGTGAGCTTTCATAGTTTGGAAGGCTCATCTCATATCATGGATGTGTTTTTACATACTTTGGTTATTTTATAGATATTGGTTGTGTATATGGTTGGGGGCATGTCCCAGTCGGATATTATTTTTCTTTTGGATAGAGGCTTATGTGACTACTATGGGTTAGAATGGTCGGGATCGGTATTGGTTTTAGCCTTAGTATTGGCATTGGTATTGGGGTTGATACCGTTGGACTGGATTTATGATTGTTCCATCCTTTTTTATTTTGGATTATATATTTATATTAGAATTCATTTGGTTCACGGTTTGGTACAGTAATAGTTATTGGTTGGATAATGGATGGTTGGACTTGTTTGGGTTGGTCACGGTTATAGACCTATCCCAGAGACTTAGGTTATGCTTACACGCTATCTTGTTATATATTTGGGATTCATCCGATTCAGGATATGCGTAGGTTGGTTGGGTTGGGTAACGGAGGTAGTCCTCAATCCTGGTTGGACTTGGGATGCCCATTACGATAAGGCCTCGGGTCGGGTCGGGTCAATAGAGTTCTTTTATGTTTCTCATACTATGTGGCCATTTAGTTAAACTCTCTTGCAAAAAAAGAAATGTAACATTTTCTAGTGAGGGAGGTAGGGTTGCATCATGTGTAGGTGTAATGGTCTTCTGTTCTTCTTTATATCTAAAGTATGGAAGAAAATTATATGTTCTTTCTTCCTGAGCCTCCTACGATTCCCAATTTCATGTTACTTCTTCATCAAATTCAACATCATGACTTAGCACCACCTTGTTGTTGCATGGCTTGTAGAATTTATAGCCTTTTGAACTTGCATCATTGACACTTTTATTGTCAAGTTTATCTCTCTCTTTATGTGGAACATGAGCATATGCTATGGTGCCAAAAAATTTCAAGTGCTTAACACTTGGCTTTCTCTCACTTCATACCTCAAGAGGTATTTGATCTCTACCATTTCTTATTAGAGATCTTTTGCTTAGATAGCGGCACCATAAATAGCCTCAACCTAAAATTCTCCAGGCAGATATTTAGCTTTCAACATATATCTAGCCATCTAAAAATTCTACTTTTCTTTCTTTCTACAACTCCATTTTGGTTGGGTCGAGTAAGGTATTGATAGAGAGCGATGAATTACATGAGATTGATAAAAGTCATTAAATTCTTTTAAAGTAAATTTACCTCCTTTAGCAGACTTTAAGGCTTTTATTTCATAGTCGCTCTCTTTTTCTACAAGTGCTTGGAAAATTCTAAATGCAACAAAAGCTTCTGCATTTTGCTTCATCAATAAAGAGTAAAAGTGTAACACCCCGTAAATTTTTTCGTACACTTATCGCGATTATATGGAGTCCTAAAGACTTGCGTATGGGTTAAATTAAGTTTATGGTGTTCGTAAGTATCCCGTCGATAGTTGTATGTGTAGGTATTGGAATAAGATTTCCAACGATATAAAGTTTGCCCAAAACAGAGGAGTATTTCATATAAGCAAGCACATTCGAAATTTCAAAACGGTGGTCGGGAAGCCTGTGAACAGTGATTCTGCAGGAAAATTTCTGCAGCTAGGCACTCCAACTTGAGATGATCATAACTCCTTGTACAAAAAGAACTGTGTGAGCTGCTATATATAGACGAAAAGATCCGAGAGTCTTCTTTCTAATGCAATTGGTTTCATCCAAATCCAACATCGGAGTAAGGAGTTATACTCGTTTTACTTCAGCCTCTCAAAACAGTTTTTAAGGGTCAACTTCAAACGATCATAACTCCTTGTACAGGACGAAATGGGTGGCCTACTTTATATGAAATGAAATCCCTTTGAGTTATCTATCCAACGATACCAATTTCACCCAAATCCGATATCGGAGAAAAGAGTTATGGTCGATTTACTTCAGCCTGTCAAAACTGTCCACTGGGGACAGATTCGGGATTTATTTCAATTTTTAGGGCACAATGGTCATTTTCTATTACCTTTGGACGAAAATTGGTCTTAAAAACCTGCACTTAGCCTCAATTTTATCAGATTTTATCCAAATTTTAGGAAAGGTGAAAACCCTAGCCAATTTCAACCTCAAATATTTTGTGATTCAACCGTAGAAAATTCAAATTGGTTCCGTAGTTGTGTTCACCATCTCGGAAGCTTCAAGAAGCACCCCATGGTTATGTAAGGAGGATCCTAAATACAAGAGTTCATTGTTAAGGTATAAATATTATTTATTCTTGATTCTTATCCATGAATAAGTATTGATAAAGGATTATGAGTATTGTCTTGATGTTGGAAGATAACTAGAAACATAGTTATGAATTGTTGTGTATAAATTGTTAGTAGTAAATTATGAAAGTTGCTGTGTTGGATTATGGAGGATGAATTGTGGTGATATATCATTATATTAGTGGTTATGTATGCCTAGTGATCATGTTGGTATTGGATGGTGATTAAGAAGGGAAATAAAGGCTAAGAGTGATGTTGAGGGATATTTCATGAAAATGCAGGATAGGTGAATGTAATAAGAGTATAAGAGGATGTATGTAGTACTCTTATTGATGAGCTAAAGGATTACTTCCTAGACATTATTTGGTGAAGTTAATACCTAAATGGTAAGGTTTGGTTGCTAATACTAGTTTGCCACAAATGACTTATTGTAGATAAGTGTTCGAAGAGTACGGGAAGTCACTTGTATTGAAGTGGTTATATCAAGGTATGTAAGACATACTCTATCTATTCTTTGGCATGAATAATGACCCATGGCACTCTCAAGTAAGCTTCCAACATTGTCCTACGACACATGACACATAATAACATCATATGATCTTCGACACTACCAATTGAACTTGTTTTCACTTTTAAGATGTCCGGCTAGTCAAAAAATGTCCACATACTATTGTTGACTCCGAAATGGTTTAATGAGGTATCCATGATTCTCTACTTCATCTTCATGATATTGATTACCTATTTACATGTTTTTCCTATTGAGGTATCATGGTTTCAAGTTCCATAAAGTGTGACTACAAAGTAACCAATCTCAAAGATTAATTGAATTAAGAAATGGAATGTCTGTATTTTAAATTGATGATATGATGTATTGTATTAGTACCACTGATCAGTTGGCCATTGTATTATAAAGATTATGTATATATGCTATTCCAGGGGTGGTCCCTGATGTATTGTAATAGTACCACTGATCAGTTGGCCATTGTATGACATATGTTATGTATTGACAAGGATTACGGGAAGTAATGATATGAAAGTAATGTGCAGGTATCCCATCAGTTCTTTTAAGTGTGGCCTACTCATACTGTTTATTCACTGGTATCTGGTTTCTGTTGATCTTTTGTATCTCATCTTGATACTCACTGCCTTACATACTCAGTACATATTTTCGTACTGACATCCCTCACGGGGGACCTGCATTCATGCCTGCAGGAACAGGTACTTCAGGTCGTACACCTCCGCAGTAAGAGCCAGGACATTCTGTTGTTAGTGGTGAGCTCCAGTTGTTTTGGGGCATCCCAAGTCGTCTCTATATGTACTTTTGTTATTTGCATAAAAGTCTTTTGTGGGCGGGAGTTTGTCCCGACCCCAACTCAGTTGTGTATCTATGTAGAGGCTTTTGTAGACATATTGTACAGCCATAGGTGTGTTTGGTTGATAGACGTGATGGCTCTGACGGCCAATTACTGTTCATATATATATTTATGCGTGTCTGCTGGGATGATACAGGTACTGTTTTCTTCTATTTACAACGAAGTGCTGCCCAAATTTCTAATTTTCATAAGTAATGTGAATGTGAAAGTATAAGTTATGAACGGGTTCTCCCGGGCCTCCTCGGCTACGGGTGCCAGTCTGCTCCAATGGGATTTGGGGTATGACAGAAGTGGTATCAGAGAAGTTCGTCCTAGTGAGTCTACAAAGCCGTGTCTACGTAGAATCTCGTTTATCGGTGTGTTGTGCACCACATCTATAAACAGGAGGCTATTGGACATTTAGGGATTGTTTCCACTCTTCATTTCTTAGATCGTGCAATAGATCCCATATTAGAGATAAAGTCATAATCAATAGCTTAATCCAATTGTTTCTTTTTTATTTATTATAGTGACGATGCCGGTTACAAGGAGAAAGAATAAGTGGAAGCGAGTAGATGCAGTGGCCGGAGAAGGTACTAGTAAGTCACCACCGGCACAAGCTGAACAAAGTGAGTCTCAAGCTGAGCATATATCAGGCGCTTCTTCTCCTCCGGAAGGGTCGTCTATTAATGCTGTTGATCGAGATTTGAGGGATGCAGTACAACTTCTGACGCGTATAGTTGTCGGTCAAGTTCAAGGGCAAGCTATTCCTACCACGGGTTCTAGTGGTATGGATAGAGCAGCTAGCCTTCGGACTCAAGATTTTCTGAAACTGGATCCTCCTACTTTTACCGGATCAGATATTAATGAAGACCCGCAGGACTTTGACGATCAAACCCAAAGGGCTCTAGATGTTATACATGTATCCGGTAAAGAGATGGTTGAGCTAGCAGCATATAGACTGAAAGGAGAGGCTATATTGTGGTACGAGGATTGGAAATGATCTAGGGGTATTGATGCACCTCCAACTACGTGGGGAGAGTTCAAAAATGCATTTATTGATCATTATCTTCCATTTGAGACTCGTCAGGCCCGTGCAGATCAATTCTTAAATCTTCGTCAGGGTAATATGAGTGTAAGAGAGTATAGTCTTCAATTTAACTCCTTGTCTCGATATGCTTCTAATGTGGTAGCTACTATGGACGACAGAGTTCATCACTATGTGAATAGATTGGAACCATACTTGGTTAGAGATTGTACCATTGCTGCTTTGAACAAGGACATGGATATAGCGAGGATACAAGCTTTCGCTCAGAAGATGGAAGATCAGAGGCAAAGAAGAAGAACCCAGGAATCAGAAAAAGGATATTCTAAGCGGCCCAGAGCTATAGGGCAGTTTGTGGCATCTCAGGGAGGTTTTAGGCCTTCGTTCTCTCATAGATTGCCTAGCCCGTTATCTTCTTATCCTGCAATTAGTGCTCCACCGCAATTTCAAAGGTTCAGAGGTAATCAGTTCGGGCAAAGCAGTGAAAATCAGAGTTCGCGAACAGTGGGGTATCAAGGGCAAGGGAGTATGAGTCAATTGAGACCTCCACGACACCCGTGCCCCATTTGTAGAAAATTTCACTTTGGCGAATGTCGGCTTGGGACGAACAATTGCTTTTGGTGTGGTAAGCCGGGGCATATGGCTAGAGATTGCCCACGCAGGACCACAGGTAGTATAACACGACCTACCGGATCAGCTATTGCGTCATCTTCGGTGCCTCCTTTGAGTAGGGGTGCACAACCTATGGGTCACGGTAGAGGTGATAGAGGAGCAGCTAGTGCTATCGGAGCTCAGAACCGTGTGTATGCCCTAGCAGATCGGCAGAATTTAGAGGCTTCTCCAGACGTGGTTACAGGTACGTTGTCCATCTTTGCATTTGATGTGTATGCCTTAATTGATCCTGGTTCTACATTATCGTATGCTACTCCTTTGGTTGCGGGAAGGTTCAGAAGAACACCCGAATTATTAGCCAAGCCATTTGAGGTATCAACGCCAGTGGGGGAATCTCTTATAGCTAGGAATGTTTATCGAAATTGTGTTGTGAATATTTGTGGTCGTGATACGATGGCCGATCTTGTTGAGTTAGAAATGGTAGATTTTGATGTTATTATGGGCATGGATTGGTTAGCGTCTTGTTATGCTACAGTAGATTGCCGTTCTAAGAAGGTATATTTCCATTTCCCAAATGAGGCAGTCCTTGAATGGAAGGGTAATGTTGGCGCGCCGAGAGGTAGATTTATTTCTTACTTTAAGGCAAGAAAAATGATTTCCAAAGGGTACATATACCATCTGGTTAGAGTAAGGGATACAGAGGCAGAGCCGCCAACTTTTCAGACCATTCCGGTTGTGAATGAATTTCCTGATGTATTTCCTGAAGAACTACCAGGTTTACCTCCTGAACGAGAAGTGGAGTTTGGTATTGATTTGTTGCCAGACACACAACCAATCTCAATTCCTCCTTATAGAATGGCACCAGCAGAGTTGCGAGAATTGAAAGAGCAACTGAAAGACTTGCTAGAGAAGGGATTCATCAGGCCTAGTATGTCCCCTTGGGGAGCACCAGTATTGTTTGTGCGTAAGAAAGATGTTTCGCTGAGGATGTGTATTGACTATCGGCAATTGAATAAGGTGACTATCAAGAATAAATACCCCCTTCCCCGAATTGATGATTTATTTGACCAGTTGCAGGGTGCCCAGTGTTTTTCCAAGATTGACTTGAGATCAGGCTATCATCAAGTGAGAGTCAAGGATAAAGATATACCCAAGACAGCTTTCCGAACACGGTATGGTCATTATGAATTCCTGGTTATGTCATTCGGACTGACAAATGCACCCGCAGTTTTTATGGATCTGATGAATAGGCTGTTTAAGCCGTTTCTAGATGTGTTCGTGATAGTTTTCATAGATGATATTCTGGTCTACTCTAGATCAGAAGAGCACCATGTTAATCACTTAAGGCAGGCATTGCAGATTCTTCGTGATCGTAAGCTGTATGCGAAGTTTTCTAAATGTGAGTTTTGGCTCAAGTCAGTGGCATTTTTGGGCCATATTGTATCCAGTGAAGGCATAAAAGTTGACACTCAGAAGATTGAGGCTATGAAGAATTGGCCAAGACCCACGATGCCTACGGAGATTCGTAGTTTCCTCGGGTTGGCAGGTTATTATAGAAGGTTTGTTGAAGGTTTTTCTTCTATTTCTGCACCTTTGACTAAGTTGACACATAAAGCCTCCAAGTTTCAATGGAATGATGCCTGTGAAAAGAGTTTCCAGGATCTGAAGAGCAAGTTGACTTCTACACCGGTATTGGTACTTCCTGAAGGCACAAAAGGGTATGCGGTGTACTGTGATGCTTCGAGAATTGGCTTAGGATGCGTACTAATGCAACATGGTAGAGTAATAGCCTATGGCTCTAGACAGTTGCGACCTCATGAGAGGAATTATCCCACGCATGATCTTGAGCTAGCTGCAGTTGTATTTGCTTTGAAGATATGGCGTCACTACTTATATGGGGTTCATGTTGACATATATACCGATCATAAGAGCCTGCAATATATCTTCAGTCAGAAAGATCTAAACTTGAGGCAGCGGAGATGGCTTGAATTGTTGAAAGATTATGATGTTGATATCTTGTATCATCCAGGGAAAGCGAATGTGGTAGCGGATGCACTGAGTCGTAAGTCTAAAATGGCATCTATAGAAAAGCAGGGGATGATTAAGGATCTTCACCAACTAGCTAATTTAGGAGTTCGACTTCTCGAAACTCCAGATGAAGAGGTTATTGTACGTAATGCAGCGGAATCTTCATTGATAGCTGAAGTGAAAGAGAAGCAGTATGCAGATCCAATTTTATTGCAGCTTAAGGAGGATGTGCAGAGTGGCACGACAAAGGCATTTGAGCTTACGCGAGAAGGAGTGCTTCAGTGTCAGAATCGTTTATGTGTACCTGATGTAGTTGAGCTAAGAAAGAGAATTATGACAGAAGCACACTGTTCAAGGTATTCCATCCATCCAGGGTCGACTAAGATGTATCAAGATTTGAAAGCAATATATTGGTGGAATGACATGAAGAAGAATATTGCCGAATTTGTAGCTGAATGTCCGAATTGTCAAAGAGTCAAAGTAGAACACCAGAAACCCGGTGGTTACATGCAATGTATAGATCTTCCAGTCTGGAAGTGGGACAAGATCAATATGGATTTCATCACGGGTTTGCCTCGTACATATCGGAAGTTTGATTCCATATGGGTGATCATTGATAGGCTTACCAAATCTGCGCAATTCTTACCAGTTAAGACAACTTATACGGCGGAAGAGTATGCGAAGTTGTATATTAAGGAGATCGTTCGGTTACATGGAGTTCCAATTTCCATTATATCCGATCGAGGAGCCCAATTTACCGCGAATTTCTGGAAGTCTTTTCAAAGGAGTTTGGGGACACAAGTAAATCTAAGTACGGCTTTTCATCCTCAAACGGACGGACAAGCGGAACGTACCATCCAGACACTTGAAGATATGCTACGAGCATGTGTATTAGATTTCAAAGGCAACTGGGATGATCACCTACCTCTTATCGAGTTTGCCTACAATAATAACTATCATTCAAGTATCAAAATGGCACCATATGAAGCATTGTATGGAAGAAAGTGTAGATCGCCAATAGGATGGTTTGAAGCAGGTGATGCGGTCTTATTTGGACCGGATCTTGTTTATCAAGCAATGGAGAAGGTTAAAGTGATCCAACAACGGCTTGCAACAGCTCAAAGTCGACACAAATCTTATGCGGATGTTAGAAGAAGAGGACTTGAGTTTTCTATCGACGATTGGGTATTCTTGAAAGTATCACCAATGAAAGGAGTGATGAGGTTTGGCAAGAAAGGAAAGTTAAGTCCACGATACATAGGTCCGTATAAGATCATTCAAAGATTTGGACAAGTTGCTTATGAGTTAGAGCTACCTCAAGAGCTCTCAGCAGTTCATCCCGTATTTCATGTTTCGATGCTTCGCAAGTACATCGGAGATCCATCGCACATCACTACTACAGAAGATGTACAAATTACAAAAGATCTCACTTTTGAAGAAATGCCTATTGCTATTCTTGATCGCCAAATTAAAAAGATAAGGAATAAAGAGATAGCATCGGTAAAAGTACTTTGGAGGAATCAACAAGTTGAGGAGATCACATGGGAAGCCGAGGAAGCGATGAAGATTAAGTACCCTTACCTATTCAACGATGAGGAGGAAGTTCATGAGACGGAAGAAGAACAATAACAAGTAAGTGTTTGTTTTTATGCAAGGATGTTATGATGATGAATATGTTAATTGTAAGCTTGGACATGTCTTAATTGAGTAACTATGCTAACATTCGAGGACGAATGTTCTTAAGGGGGGGATAATGTAACACCCCGTAAATTTTTTCGTACACTTATCGCGATTATATGGAGTCCTAAAGACTTGCGTATGGGTTAAATTAAGTTTATGGTGTTCGTAAGTATCCCGTCGATAGTTGTATGTGTAGGTATTGGAATAAGATTTCCAACGATATAAAGTTTGTCCAAAACAGAGGAGTATTTCATATAAGCGAGCACATTCGAAATTTCAAAACGGTGGCCGGGAAGCCTGTGAACAGTGATTCTGCAGGAAAATTTCTGCAGCTAGGCACTCCAACTTGAGACGATCATAACTCCTTGTACAAAAAGAACTGTGTGAGCTGCTATATATAGACGAAAATATCCGAGAGTCTTCTTTCTAATGCAATTGGTTTCATCCAAATCCAACATCGGAGTAAGGAGTTATACTCGTTTTACTTCAGCCTCTCAAAACAGTTTTTAAGGGTCAACTTCAAACGATCATAACTCCTTGTACAGGACGAACTGGGTGGCCTACTTTATATGAAATGAAATCCCTTTGAGTTATCTATCCAACGATACCAATTTCACCCAAATCCGATATCGGAGAAAAGAGTTATGGTCGATTTACTTCAGCCTGTCAAAACTGTCCACTGGGGACAGATTCGGGATTTATTTCAATTTTTAGGGCACAATGGTCATTTTCTATTACCTTTGGACGAAAATTGGTCTTAAAAACCTGCACTTAGCCTCAATTTTATCAGATTTTATCCAAATTTTAGGAAAGGTGAAAACCCTAGCCAATTTCAACCTCAAATATTTTGTGATTCAACCGTAGAAAATTCAAATTGGTTCCGTAGTTGTGTTCACCATCTCGGAAGCTTCAAGAAGCACCCCATGGTTATGTAAGGAGGATCCTAAATACAAGAGTTCATTGTTAAGGTATAAATATTGTTTATTCTTGATTCTTATCCATGAATAAGTATTGATAAAGGATTATGAGTATTGTCTTGATGTTGGAAGATAACTAGAAACATAGTTATGAATTGTTGTGTATAAATTGTTAGTAGTAAATTATGAAAGTTGCTGTGTTGGATTATGGAGGATGAATTGTGGTGATATATCATTATATTAGTGGTTATGTATGCCTAGTGATCATGTTGGTATTGGATGGTGATTAAGAAGGGAAATAAAGGCTAAGAGTGATGTTGAGGGATATTTCATGAAAATGCAGGATAGGTGAATGTAATAAGAGTATAAGAGGATGTATGTAGTACTCTTATTGATGAGCTAAAGGATTACTTCCTAGACATTATTTGGTGAAGTTAATACCTAAATGGTAAGGTTTGGTTGCTAATACTAGTTTTCCACAAATGACTTATTGTAGATAAGTGTTCGAAGAGTACGGGAAGTCACTTGTATTGAAGTGGTTATATCAAGGTATGTAAGACATACTCTATCTATTCTTTGGCATGAATAATGACCCATGGCACTCTCAAGTAAGCTTCCAACATTGTCCTACGACACATGACACATAATAACATCATATGATCTTCGACACTACCAATTGAACTTGTTTTCACTTTTAAGATGTCCGGCTAGTCAAAAAATGTCCACATACTATTGTTGACTCCGAAATGGTTTAATGAGGTATCCATGATTCTCTACTTCATCTTCATGATATTGATTACCTATTTACATGTTTTTCCTATTGAGGTATCATGGTTTCAAGTTCCATAAAGTGTGACTACAAAGTAACCAATCTCAAAGATTAATTGAATTAAGAAATGGAATGTCTGTATTTTAAATTGATGATATGATGTATTGTATTAGTACCACTGATCAGTTGGCCATTGTATTATAAAGATTATGTATATATGCTATTCCAGGGGTGGTCCCTGATGTATTGTAATAGTACCACTGATCAGTTGGCCATTGTATGACATATGTTATGTATTGACAAGGATTACGGGAAGTAATGATATGAAAGTAATGTGCAGGTATCCCATCAGTTCTTTTAAGTGTGGCCTACTCATACTGTTTATTCACTGGTATCTGGTTTCTGTTGATCTTTTGTATCTCATCTTGATACTCACTGCCTTACATACTCAGTACATATTTCCGTACTGACGTCCCTCACGGGGGACCTGCATTCATGCCTGCAGGAACAGGTACTTCAGGTCGTACACCTCCGCAGTAAGAGCCAGGACATTCTGTTGTTAGTGGTGAGCTCCAGTTGTTTTGGGGCATCCCAAGTCGTCTCTATATGTACTTTTGTTATTTGCATAAAAGTCTTTTGTGGGCGGGAGTTTGTCCCAACCCCAACTCAGTTGTGTATCTATGTAGAGGCTTTTGTAGACATATTGTACAGCCATAGGTGTGTTTGGTTGATAGACGTGATGGCTCTGACGACCAATTACTGTTCATATATATATTTATGCGTGTCTGCTGGGATGATACAGGTACTGTTTTCTTCTATTTACAACGAAGTGCTGCCCAAATTTCTAATTTTCATAAGTAATGTGAATGTGAAAGTATAAGTTATGAACGGGTTCTCCCGGGCCTCCTCGGCTACGGGTGCCAGTCTGCTCCAATGGGATTTGGGGTATGACAAAAAGTACTTACTTTTATCAAAAGAGGGTAGATCTATAGGACCATACACATCAGTGTGAACAAGCTAAAATGGATTGGTTGCTCTTGAAGTAATCTTCTTTGAAAAACTCCTCCTTGCATGTTTTTCAAGAATAAATGTTCTACACAACTGATTGGGATCATTTATTGATAGAATTCAATCAACCATGTTCTTATCTCCCATTGAACTAGGTGCTTCAAAATTCAAGTGCACAAATCACATGTGCCAAACCTAGATTCATATTTCACATTAACCTTCAACACTTTGCGCAAATGGTCTTAATATTCAAAGAAAATAATCTATTTTTTGCCATATACACTTTAGCAATTACATTGTTACTTAAATCACTAAGCTAAAGATGCAATTTTGAATATGAATGTCATATCCTTTTTTAAGAAGTTTCCACAAACTCAAAATGTTACTTTTCAGTTTTGGCACACAGTAAACCTCGTTAATCAGTATGTGGCCACCATCTTTACAGGAGATAAGAATCATATCTTTTTTAATTTGAATCTTTAAGGTATCTCCAAAAGATGCATTATATTTTAACATCTTCTTGATCTTCGAAAACTTGTCATTCTATTCATATATATGATTTCTTGCTCTGTTATAAAGATACCAGAAACTGCAATAATCTGTATCATCTTCCTTGAGTGTCATTAACAACATTGAGTCATTTGCCTCTTTGTTGTTGTCAACGAAGTTAGATTTTTCTTCAACATTACTATGACATTTCTAAGAGTAATGTCCAAACAACAACACCCAGGATATAATAACACTTGTATACACACCATTTTTTATAATTTTCTTTTGTGAGATGGGGGCACTGAAAATATAGTGGATTATTATTTGCCATGGCTTTGATACTGCATAGTTGGGAAAATAATAATCTCACCCGGGATAATATTTACGTTAAATACAAATAACAAGAAAGCAACAACAACACCATAACACTTATTACAACTTGGACGTGTCGAAAAACTACTACTCTTATAAAAAAAAAATATTTCACACAACTCACTACAATATTACTCCGACACTATTTTCTCACAGACTAAAAAATAGCCAATGAATTTTTCTGACTGCTCTCTATTGCTCTCTCCATTTTGATTTGCTTAAACTGAGAGACCAATACTCCTATTTATAGCAAAAGGAACCGTTGCCTTAAACAATAAAAATGAATTGGTTCTGACACCCACAAGTTTATAAAATGCAACTTGCTAACCTGCAAATTGCACAAATTGTCCATAATTGTTGCGCTTACTTTATTTCTCTTTCCTTCACCTTTTTCTGCTTTCATTTTATTTTATTTCATTCTCATTTAAATATTTGTGCCCTACAATTGATGTTTCTAAGATAACTTGTATTTTGTGGTAACACTAACTTCTTGATAATAAATCAGCTTACGCTAATGACACATGATCGGTTACCTATCTTCCGAGGGTTGAATATATGCTTTCATTCAGACTTGCCATTGAAGTAACTATTTGCATGGTTTTTGTTATTATAATTGAGCGTAGATGGGCATCTTCATTTGATCACTGTACAGAAATTATCCTAATCTTATGGCTAAAAATGTATATTTATCTCAGTAGCACATTGTTTTCTTAGTTCAGTAATAAGTATCCAATGTTGGAATTTTATGTGAAGATAAGGATTTAGCTATGAACTTAGACAGTCTTGTAAATATGCATTGAGTGTCACTGCAATTTAAATAGTTTGCTCATAACTGCATTGTTCTATTTCAACCACCCGCATGAAAGGAAAATTTTAAAATGGATTACTCTTGTATATTCACCAATTCATACTCGACCAAAAGGAGGTTGTTCTCCAAGTTAACAACAAATTCCTTTGGTTCAGTAACCCCAACCCATTTTATGAAGTAGATTTCTTGCAAGAAAAATCCATTCATTATCGAGGATGATGCACAAAGATAAAACAAAATCATGATAATGGAGATAGACAAATGTACCAAAAGGGACATGTTGTGGCTTAAGAGGACTGCACAGAAGCAAGTTGGTAAAAATTCCTCAATTGGATCAAGTTTTTAATCAAACAAATAACTTAATGAACAACTACCAAGATGAAAAGTAAACATATTACCATTAAACTACTTTTGTCCAGACCCCTGGTGGCCTTCCTATACCCCTCTTCAGTGTTGGATTTGATATTGCCTGAGTAGATAGAGGTAATACATCCCCCTTAATTAAGCACCATAATTATGAGGCCTAACCCTCTTTCTACAGATAGGCTCACCATGTGTCAGTGCTGATGATGCACCAATACTGCATCTAGGTCATATAGTGTTTGTGGAATCAAAGAGCCACTATTACTTGATTGAAAAGCAATATTATTAGAAGTATGCAATAAAGGCTAGTGCCTTGTATAAGAAAATGGCACAAAACCTAAACTTTAAACGTTCAAGAAAACTTTACTATGCACCTTAAAGATCTTTTTCAAATCCCAGAATGCATTTGGATCTAAATTTCACCTCCCAACAATCACGATAATAACAATGGAAAGCTCATTCAAGAACAAAGCCGAGTACACCAGAGAATGATACAAAGTAAATTAAGAAATAGTAACAAATTCCTCAAAATAGATATAGGGTAAAACACACTATAGTGAGAGAAGGAAAGGAAAAGAGTTTCAAGTTTAAAAAGTTCAACAGGATAGCAAAACAAGAGGCTATGATGAGCATAGGAAAAGTTATACAAGTTCAAAGCAAAAGCGCCAATATTAAAGAACAAGCAAGAGCATTAAAACTTCTAACAGCTTGCCAAAACTGCCATCTTCCCTTTATTTGAAGTTTTTTGGTTTCTGGCAGTGATCTAGATCTTAGTCATTTTTATCAACCAAAAGACAAATTCTACATATTTGAAAATGAGGAATCTTACTAGCTCAAATGGTTGGTGGCATGAACTTTCACCTCCCCTTTATCCCGTAAAAAGAAAAAGAAAAACAGTATGTCTCAAAGTATTCAAAAAATATCGGGTGTGTGTAGGACCCTTCGAAAGTAGGGTATTTTTGAAGGACCCAACATAGGTGCTACAATATTTTTGAACAGTGTGGACAACATAGTCAGAAAACACTTTTTCTGTATATATGCATTTTAAAGAATTCATAAATAGCTTTGAACTTAGCGTGCGCAGGTATCTTTTACTGTGTCCAAATGGTATGCAGAAATAGCTACAAATAAATTGTCTTGACGTTCATAAATGGAGAAGCATTGCCATAGTTGATGATAGGCGAATTTACGCGCCTATATCAATATATTTTGCCCATATTTTAGCCTAGTTTTGAGAACAAATTATATATTTCATGCACTTTTAGTCCTTTTTCCTGTAAATGAGCTAACGAACATGATTAGTAAAGTTTCAGGTATAAATGATGCATAATTCAGCATTTTATGGCTTACTTGACGCTAAAGAAAGCTCACGAAGGAAGGGAAGGGAGTTTACACGCCTAAGGACCAAAACTGCTGCATGGAAAATCTGTCCCGGGCTAAAACAGCATTTCTGAAGACTTTGGGGGACCAAAACTGCTGCATGGAAAATCTGTCCCGGGCTAAAACAGTAATTCTGAAGACTTTGGGGACTTACAGACACAAAGCTGGATTTTGACAATGATACATTAACCTAGTACAATTAGGTTATGTATTTCATTATTTTATGAGGATTATGATAATGTTACCTTAACCTAGTACATTTGGGTTAAGGATTTCATTAGTCTAGTAGGATTTGGTTATTTATTTCATTAGCTTAGTAGGATTAGGATATGGGTATTATAAATACCCTATCATGCTAGAGATTTTAGAGAACGAGGAGGGAGGAAGGAGGGAGAACACAATACCTTCTTCCATCCCTCTCATCTTCTATTCCTCTATTATTCTACACTACAAACAATTCTACAACTCTTCTAATCTTTCTATTAATTCTAGTTTTCTTCTTCCATTCATCTATTCTTAATTTCCGCAACAAGAGAATCGTTACTTTGCTAAGGAATTCACGCCTCACGCCTACCACCAAAGCTACACGAAATTTCTCAATCTTGTGGTATAACAACAATGTCAATCGTGATCTCCTTCGCATTCATGGGTAACTAAACTTCTCTGTTGGGGTTATGGAAGCCAAATGAGTTACTATCTATTGCTGTGAGTTTGTGAGTTCGAGGCACGTATATTGCTTATATCATTATTCTCTTCATCTTAATCTACATTCTTTGCGGTTGCAAACGCAAGAATACGCCAGTCTAACATTTAACTTGTTCGAGAGAAAAGTTATTTGTCTGGAAAAGAGATAATGTCAAGGTAGTAGGACACCCTTTCCTATTAAAAAGCTAGTGCCGTAACTGGACTAACCTCTTGGAGAATTCGTACCGTTAGATACGCTTTAAGCTCGAGAGAGTTAAAGTGAAATAGTCCTTGTTTAGGTCGAGAGACGCTTGGATTTACCATCGACTACAATCCTCTATAAGCAATTGCATGTCAGAATTCTACACACTCATAGCCAATAGAGACATATACCTCAGAAGGTGGACATAACCCCAACGCTTCAATTCTCATTGTTTACAACCAACGTAACATTCTTTCTCTTTTTACTTTGCTATTACCGTTTTTAGATCTTATTTTGTTCACATTACTTGCAAGAAAAGAATCCCCCCTTTTTACGAGACTTGCACTAAAAGTCTAGTAATCTTTACTTACTTGTTGACCAAGCTATTCCCTGTGGGATCGATACCCAACCCAGTTGGGTTCTATATTTGCTAACGACCGCTTTACACTCCTACGAGAGCTGTAGATTGAGCGTTATCAAAAATTGGCGTCGTTGCCGGGGAATACAAGTGTCAATCAAGTTCGTGAAAATTACTAGACCCTTTGGTCAAAGATTCTCGTACTTTTACTTTTAGTTGTTGTTTTTGTTTTATTCAGGTTTGTTCTGTGCATCAATGGATGCACAACGTGAAATTGAAAGGATGGATGCTCAAGCGCATCAGCAGAATATTGATAACCCAGGGCGTACAACAAATCTTGATGAGGAGGACCTGGGCGATGAGGAGCTACTAAACCCACGGCATACTGCTGAGATGGCGGCACCCATGCAGAGAAGAGATCGACAAGCTCGGTTTAGGTATGATCGCCAACCCATGCAACCAGCTTTCGACGATGATGATGATGATCTTGATGGTGCCGGAGCCACTGGAGCTATAATTCCACCACCATTAGCGCCCGGAGCCAAGTTCAACATCACAAGCACCATGATTCAGTTATTGCAACTCAAGGGATTATTTGGTGGGCTAGCAGGCGATGATCCGAATATGCATCTCATCAACTTTATTTCTACATGCAAGTCATTTGACAATCCTGGAGTTGGTCAGAATGCAATTCGGTTACGCTTATTTCCATTTTCTCTGTCTGGGGAGGCAACACTATGGTTGAATGGGCTGACTCCTGATTCAATTACAAATTGGAGGCAATTGAGAGACGCTTTCCTCGAAAGATTCTTTCCGCCTTCCAAAAGGGCACAATTGAGAGATGAAATCAGCAACTTTCGTCAGCTTCCCACTGAAGCTCTTCATGAAACATGGGAGAGGTTCAAGACAAAGCTAGCGAGGTGTCCAAACCATCATATGACTAATGTTCACCTAATGGAGATACTATACAGAGCCTTGAATTCAATAACTAAACCAGTGGTGGATAATGCGGCTGGAGGATCATTTATGGACCTCACCTTTGGTCAAGCAAGCAATATGCTAGATCGCATGACGAAACAAAGTAGAGCTTGGCATACCAGGGATTCTGAGGTAGCAAGCCCCACTTTATCTATAGGCATTACTGCAGACCAAAGAAGAAGACAAGAAGAACGTGATCAAGATATGGCGCACATGAAAACACAGATGGATCTTCTTACAAAGCATTTATTATCAGGGAAGACCGACAAAGTAAAAGCTGTGGCGCTAAAAGGAAGAGACGAATCTGATTCGGAAGAAGAAGCCAACTACTTGAATAATCAGGGGGGTTTCCGAGGGAATGCCCAAGGAAACCAAGGTCGGAACTATTATGATAATTCTGGAAACAAGGACCAAGGTAGTTGGAGAAAAAACAATGAAAAGAGTGGTGTTTATGTTCCCCCTGGTAGACGTGATACCACCACATCTAATTCTGGAAGTATGGAAGACATGATGGCTAAATTATTGAAAGGAGTGGAAACAACGAGCGCGGGAGTTACTGAGGTAATCAATGATTTGTCTTCCATGAAACAACTAGTTGATTCTCATTCCACTTCAATCAAGCAAATAGAGCAGCAACTGAGCCAACTTTCAGCAGCACTCAATCAAAGAAAGGCTGGCACTTTACCTAACGATACTGTGCAAAACCCAAGAAATGATGGGTCATGCATGGCCATCACTACCAGAAGTGGTAAGGTGCTGGAACCTTCAGCAAAAGGCAAGCAAGTGGTTGAAGAAGTTGCGGATATGGATGATAACGCAAAAGGAGAAGATGCCGCAACAACCAGTTCTGACGTCAAGGACGTCACGCCCAGTGACGTGCAGCCTGAAAAAATGGAAAAACGGAAGCAAGAGGGGAAGAAAGCCATGGAGAGAACACTTCCATACCCACCACCACCTTTTCCCCAAAGATTGAAGAAGGTGGCTGAGGACACGAAGTTCAGCAAATTCATGACTATGTTAAAGCAGCTGACCATTAATGTTCCATTGGTGGAGGCACTTGAAAAAATGCCTGGGTATGCGAAGTTTATGAAAGATCTTTTGACTAAGAAGAGGGCAGCAAGTTATGAGCTGAAGGATGATGTGCATCATTGTAGTGCAATTGCTACCCGATCGATAGTTCAGAAGAAGGCCGACCCCGGAGCTTTCACTATGCCTTGCACTGTCGGATCTTTGAACTTTGCCAAAGCATTATGTGACCTAGGAGCCAGCATCAACTTGATGCCATTATCGATCTACAAGAAGTTGGGGTTAGGCGATCCGACACCAACCAATATGAGGCTCGTGATGGCTGATAGGACGGTAAAACGACCTGTGGGTATCTTGAATGATGTGTTGGTGAAGGTATCTTCATTTATCTTTCCTGCAGACTTCGTTATTCTGGATTGTGAGGTGGATTCTGACGTTCCCATAATCTTGGGACGCCCCTTCCTCGCAACTGGAAGTGTGCTTATTGACATGAAAGATAATGAGCTTTTGTTTCGAATTAATGACGAAGTGGTCCGCTTTGATATATGCAAAGCCATGAAGCAGCCCAGCGATATGAATGAGTTATCTGTAGCTGATGTTCATCATGAGGATATGAAAGCATTATCTATAGAGAAACAGCCTACTGTTGAGCCATTGTCTGTTGCACCACTGAAAGTTGAGCATGAGGATAATGAAGATTATGAAGAACTTATGGGTGCTCTAACAGAAATAGAGTCTTATACTCCTAAGCAACCGGATTGTGATCTCAAGAATCAACCAACAGCGAAGACTCCCATTGACGAGACACCAATGCTAGAATCGCAAGAGCTCCCCGATTATCTAAGGTATGTGTTCTTGGAAAGTAGAAATATACTTCCGGAGAGTGCAAATGATTTAAGTGAACAGCACGTAGAAGCTCTCATCTCTGCTCTGAAGAGATACAAGAGAGCTATGGGTTGGACTATTGATGATATAATTGGTGAAGAAGATCGCATGCCCACAGGTAAGCCTCATTGTCGTCTAAATCCTTTCAGAAAATGATCCACCATTTACCTCGACGAAGTCTGAGTACTCGAGGTAACTATGTCGAGCCACGACAATAAATAAGGCGCTAGATGGGAGGCAACCCATCGTTTATTATTTTTCATTTATAGTTTATCGTTTTCTTTCATTCTAGTACTTGATTTGTTTTTAATTAATGAAAATCCAAAAATAAGAGTCGTGCCACGACCAAAACTAAGGCGCTTGGTGGGAGGCAACCCATCGTACTAATCGTTTTCATTTGTTTAAGTGAATATAGGTGCAAGAAGTAGTCAACGAGGAGATTGATTTCAATTGACGATTTGGACGCATTGTATGGTAAAGTTGGTAAGTTAGGAAGGGTGATGCATAAGGCTATGGATTGAGCCTTTCTCACGCCAAAATAGGCTTCGAGGAAGGCTAGGCCTTGGTAAAACTAGGCCAAGAACGATGCACAACCTATCCTATATCCTAAGGTCTCGGAATCTAGTGTGCTATACACTATGCACCGCCTATTCCTAGGTATGCTTTTGACTATGCGCCGCCTATGCTATGGCATTTGGTCTCAGTATCTCATATGCCATAGACTATGCGGCGCATATGTCTCATTATGCCATAGACAATGCGCCGCATATGTCTACAAATGCCATAGACTATGCGGCGCATATGTCCCATTATGCCATAGACAATGCGCCGCATATGTAGCATTTTTGTCTCCAAAACCGATTGTAAATGGGTCAAAACCTGACCCATTCTCTTCCTATATAAAGGAGACTTAGTCTTGAAACACAAACACATTGAAAACTTGACCTAGGCGCCGCATATACTCTCCAAATCATCTTAAAACTTTTCTTTTTGCTCTCCCACTTCACAAGAACATCTCCAAAGGCTTCAATCACGTAAGTACTCTCTTGTTCTTCATCTATTTTTCGTAAGTGCTACGTTGCTATGTCTATTATGAATTGCTACATCTTGAAGAAATATTGGTGATGTTAATGTGTTTGAATTGTTGATACAAAACCAAGTGAGTGAACATGAATGTTAGGATACTCTTAACTTGTTTCCAACTAGAAATTGATTTTGATGCATTGTTATACTACTTGCGGAATTGCTATAGTCATGAACATTGCATGCTCTTGTCACTTGAATACTTACATGTTGGGATGTCTCGCTCATCGGAATAAGACTTATAGTTGCCTACCGACATAGGAGATTGTGATTATTGATAGAAACTATACCATGATGTAATCCCTATGAAGAAGTCTTGATATACCTAACATGAAAGTAATGCAATGGCTGCAAGTAGTGATACATCACTGATTTTCTTGCCGGAATACAACTCCTAAAATGTATGTCGACGAAATCTGAGTAATCGACCACTTTCACTTCACTGATTTGTGTCAACAAAACAAAGTGTGGGGTGGTACCCCTACTGCTTGTGCATAGATTGTATCCATTGATATTGTGCTACCACTAACACTATTTCTAGTCTCAGGTACAATGGCACCTAAAGCGAGGCAAGGAGAAGGCTACCACCTCCCAAAAGGGCAAAAAGAGAATTCGCAAGGACCAAGGAGAACCCTCCTCGCTGCAAATACCTCGACTCACGCTTGGAATTAAGTGGGATACTTATGAGGAACTTCTGAGGATGACGACTCTGATGATGATTCCAATGCAAGGGGTATGACCCCAGACATAGAGGATAAGTCCGACCAACCAGGTTCCTCGTATTTATTTTCCACTGAGGACAGTGTCCCGACTAAGTGTGGGGTGGTGGTATTGCATGCTATACTTCTCTATTCGCATCTATGTTTGTTTGCTTTTGTTTCATTTTTGTTTCGGTTTTTTTTAGTAGTAAATTTTTTCTAGCTTCGCATGAAATTATTTTGATAGGCAGCATGAGATTATAACAAGAGTATGTGCTACAATTGTGACTATTGAGACGTTTAGGCTCTAGTTGTGACTCAATATGTGATATTGTGTGATTCAATTCCTTCACTTGTTGGGTCGAGAGTCTATATTACTTCCAATCAAGTCGACCATGTGCCTTGTGTGTGTGAGATAATAGTATATTCTATGTATGTGGCTGATGCTAGAACTTGCCTGGTATGTATGCAAAGCGAAAATAAGGAGTGTAAGTTTAGGATATGATTTAGGCATTTCTTTGGCAACCTATACATGTTTACCTTCAGTTTTACCTACCCATGGACATCATCCTAGTTAACCCTTTTGAGCCTTTAGCCTATTTCTTTGACAACCTTGTATGTAAGCCTAATCCATTTCTTTCAAGACCGTAATTTGATCCCAAAATCCCTAAGTGCTTTAAAGTGAAAAAGTCATGTGACAACATAAAAGGAAATCGGGTGAGTATAATGCTATAAATTGGAATGGTTCTTGAATGTGTTATGAAAAAGAAAAAAAAATGTTATCATAAGAGGTATGTTGTGAAAAGAAAAAGGAAAAGAAAGCTGAAAAGCGAGTTGTGCTTAAAATTGAAAAACAAAAGAGGAGAACAAGGGTGGTATAACAAAAGAAAGAAGAAAGGTTGAAAGAAAAAAGTGTCAATGATACAAAGTGATGTATTAAAGCGCTTAGGAACTTAGTCACTATTCCTGGCCAAAATAGTCCTACCCGTCCCTTAGCCTACATTACAACCATCAAAAGACCTACTTGATCCTAATCTTAACATTCCAACATTTAGTAGAGTATTACATTAAGGGCAAGCCTATGGTCATCAGTTGCTACATATGAATTCTTTGTGAGAGTGAGAGCAAGGACATTTTGATACCCATGTTTGAAAAATATGCTATATTTGTGAGTGATTATGGGTACTATATGGTGAGACACACATGGTTGATGAGTTTTGGATAGTTGTATATGATTCTATGCACTTTAACGTTTGCATGCGAGTTGATCACCATCACGAGTCTACGCTAGAGGTTAAATTGTTTCTACTTATAATCGGAAAGCTACTCTTTGTTGATAATTGTTGTGCTTGTCTTGAAGAATGTTTTGTGTTGTTTCTGTAAAAACCTTAAGTTGATGCTTAGAAGGACATGATATGTTGTTCGAGGACGAACAAAGCTCTAAGTGTGGGGTGTTGATGATAGGCGAATTTACGCGCCTATATCAATATATTTTGCCCATATTTTAGCCTAGTTTTGAGAACAAATTATATATTTCATGCACTTTTAGTCCTTTTCCCTGTAAATGAGCTAACGAACATGATTAGTAAAGTTTCAGGTATAAATGATGCATAATTCAGCATTTTATGGCTTACTTGACGCTAAAGAAAGCTCACGAAGGAAGGGAAGGGAGTTTACACGCCTAAGGACCAAAACTGCTGCATGGAAAATCTGTCCCGGGCTAAAACAGCATTTCTGAAGACTTTGGGGGACCAAAACTGCTGCATGGAAAATCTGTCCCGAGCTAAAACAGCAATTCTGAAGACTTTGGGGACTTACAGACACAAAGCTGGATTTTGACAATGATACATTAACCTAGTACAATTAGGTTATGTATTTCATTATTTTATGAGGATTATGATAATGTTACCTTAACCTAGTACATTTGGGTTAAGGATTTCATTAGTCTAGTAGGATTTGGTTATTTATTTCATTAGCTTAGTAGGATTAGGATATGGGTATTATAAATACCCTATCATGCTAGAGATTTTAGAGAACGAGGAGGGAGGAAGGAAGGAGAACACAATACCTTCTTCCATCCCTCTCATCTTCTATTCCTCTATTATTCTACACTACAAACAATTCTACAACTCTTCTAATCTTTCTATTAATTCTAGTTTTCTTCTTCCATTCATCTATTCTTAATTTCCGCAATAAGAGAATCGTTACTTTGCTAAGGAATTCACGCCTCACGCCTACCACCAAAGCTACACGAAATTTCTCAATCTTGTGGTATAACAACAATGTCAATCGTGATCTCCTTCGCATTCATGGGTAACTAAACTTCTCTGTTGGGGTTATGGAAGCCGAATGAGTTACTATCTATTGCTGTGAGTTTGTGAGTTCGAGGCACGTATATTGCTTATATCATTATTCTCTTCATCTTAATCTACATTCTTTGCGGTTGCAAACGCAAGAATACGCCAGTCTAACATTTAACTTGTTCGAGAGAAAAGTTATTTGTCTGGAAAAGAGATAATGTCAAGGTAGTAGGACACCCTTTCCTATTAAAAAGCTAGTGCCGTAACTGGACTAACCTCTTGGAGAATTCGTACCGTTAGATACGCTTTAAGCTCGAGAGAGTTAAAGTGAAATAGTCCTTGTTTAGGTCGAGAGACTCTTGGATTTACCATCGACTACAATCCTCTATAAGCAATTGCATGTCAGAATTCTACACACTCATAGCCAATAGAGACGTATACCTCAGAAGGTGGACATAACCCCAACGCTTCAATTCTCATTGTTTACAACCAACGTAACATTCTTTCTCTTTTTACTTTGCTATTACCGTTTTTAGATCTTATTTTGTTCACATTACTTGCAAGAAAAGAATCCCCCCTTTTTACGAGACTTGCACTAAAAGTCTAGTAATCTTTACTTACTTGTTGACCAAGCTATTCCCTGTGGGATCGATACCCAACCCAGTTGGGTTCTATATTTGCTAACGACCGTTTTACACTCCTACGAGAGCTGTAGATTGAGCGTTATCAATAGTTACTTCTACAAGCATCCCATGGCTAACTGGAACTGTTGTCAATCTTCTGTTTCGTGCAGCCTATATTGCAAATGATGGTAGGATCAAAGTGACTTTGGTTGTTCCCTAGCTACTACTGATAGATCAGGAACAGTTGTTTCCTAATAATATCCTGTTAGATTTACACTTGGAGCAGGAAAAGTATGTCTGTCAATGGGTCGGAGAGAGGATTGGATTTGTGATGAATTTCAATATACATTTTTATTTTAGAAAGGTAACTCAAAATCTGAAATATGAATAAGTTACTCTATTCTACTTTCTCTTCTTACCAGGATGATTTATAGTGTGTCGGAGGAAGCTACTCTACATACATTTAGAATGTATTATTTTCAATATAAAGTTTTGTGTATCCCGCAAAATAAAAATTTTGTTTTCATTTCCTTAGTTTGGTTGAGAACAAATAGTAATGAAGGAAATTGGATCAGACCCATGTGGGACAACCTGCATCCATGTCTAGAGAATTATATATGTAATTAAGTATTGCTATATGTAGTTTTGATAATCAGCAGATAACTACAGGGACCAGGTCCCTGGATGTTCACTAAAAAAAAGGTGTATTTTGCGGAGGTTTTATTGTGGGGGTCCGTATTAACCTCCACAAATATATCAAATTGTAGGGGTTTAAACCCCTGTTATTTTAATTATAATTGGGATGGTTAAAACTCCCGCTATCATTAAAAATAAACCGTCTGTTATAAATGTATTTACACTATATATAGTGAATGTCTATCAAGATCTACTTTAATATCTATTAGGATTTGAAGCATCTGTCTTTTACTCAGATTAGGAGTAAATTTCTCTTTTAAATAGAGGGGTTTTGTTCATTGTATTCTCAATCTTATAATCTCTCATCCATCAAGAGAAATAAAGAAGTCTCCTTTTTCTCTCTCTATTTATTCTTCTTGTTCTTTCTTTATATTTCATAACACGTTATCAGCACGAGACTCTGTCAAACAAGATGAGATAATAAATCTAAAGGTAATTTCAAGGTTAGTAATTTCTTATGTTAGCTGTCTTTTGCTACTAATAATATAATTATTGTTGGATTTGAGGAAAAATAATTGGTTTAGAACCATTTATGTTTTAAATTTATTCCTCAAGAATAATATTATCAAAAAGGATGATAATATGTTGGGTTCAAGTCCCATTGATTTATGCCTAAGACGTTTTTATATGGGTAAGACGTTGAGTTTGAATCTCAATGCACCATATTGATGATATTATGATGGCTAAGGCAAAATAATGTGTTTTTGATGAAAAGTCATGAAACTTGTCCATTGAATATTCTCTATTCCAAGAAGTGAATGTGGTAGCAATATATGATAAATCTGAAAGATGACAATTTGCTCCATCCTTGAAGTGAATGTGGTAGCAATATAGAGAAATTCTCTCTATCATATTTATGCCTCGATTTGCTCCTGAAGTAGCAATATCATGAAAGAGGTTATAAGCTATCATAATTTGATAGGCTTAAGGCACAATTATATTCCATTCCCAGGGAATGAGAACCTTATTAATGCAAACGTGCACTTGATTGTGATGGTATCACAACTCACCTCCAAATGAGGCAGAATAACTGAGAAAAGTTATTTTGAAATCTATTTCTAAAGTAGTAAATCTGAAATTTATTCATATAATAGTAAATCTGAAATTTACTAAAGCAAAAACACATATCATGGTAAACTTAGAGTTAACTAGATTAAAATTTCATAAGTTGACATGAACGATTGCGATATCCCGAAGATGTGCATACTGAGTGTTGAACATATATTGAAGAATTAGAAAATTCTTCATGAACTTTAATGTTGCTTGTTCTTATGATAAGTTGGTTGGACCAACTAATTTTGGGATTGGATCCCTCAAAATCTGAAAAGAATAAAAGGTGAATAAGAGTCTGTTCACCTATCATGTGATATGTTGAAAAGATGCATCAATAAGATGATCACATGTACATTCATGGTCAACCTACGTTTGACATTCATAAAGTTACTTGTTCAATATAAATTGAGCATAATTTTCAGATTGTGTAATCACGATAATTCATCTTGATGATGATGGTTTAGCATTGAATGTCTTCCATAAATAGTTGAACCATTACTAATGAGAATAAAGTTTCATGTATTGGTATGAAATATGATATGTTGCATACAATAGCACTTGTATGCATTAAACTAATAAATTATGATTATTTCTTCCCTCTTAATTGGTTCAAGGTCAGGAACCAACTATTCCATCTAATAATTTTGATATGCAGTATACGATTAATGAATATACCAAGATGCACAAAGATGAAATCTTCAAAGAAAATGGAGGATGTATGTTAGCTTTCCTAACATAAGGGGGAGATTATAAGAAGCTATGAAATATGTTAGGAATTATCATCGGATCCTCATTCAAAAGATAATTCAAGTCAAATGCCGAAAGCATCTCATATTAAGCTGCAAGTGCTCCTATTTTGTGTTCCTAAATGATAAAGTCTATGCATGCGTGAAGCGTGGTAGACCAACCGGTTCTAAATAAAATAATCCTTAAAAAGGATAAGGAGCAAATAATCATAATAAGAAAGCAATGTGCTTTTGAAGAGTCTACGACATAACATTTCATAAAACCTTATGAAAGGTTCAGGTACCTGAAAATAATGAAGTGATGAGATCTCAAAATGTTATGTCACATTGTGAACCGATATAAAATGATATATCATCGACGATATTTTTGATACAATATTGACGCAATACTGTGAAAGATTACGAAGATCTAAATTCTACGTTTATTTAAGCATGCTGACGTGGAAACATTATCAAGTGACATGAAAAGATGCATTTTGGTAAGCGTAAAACTTATTTGATTTGCAGTTCAGACACTTAAAGATATCACTCATGAAATGTTGAATATTGTCACTTGACAAAACTTATGTGAAAAACTTTTAAGGATTCAAAAGGCTTGAAGCATATAAAAGTTTCTGGGAAACTTATTTACAATCCTTATATTGAATAAGCTTATAGCTTGAAAATCATTGGAACTCTTGGAGAGTTTTCAAAGCAATAGATTATTTGCTGAAATTCGAAATATATCGAATTGGATTGGTTATGAAGTATCATATCTTAGTGTAATTGATGCACTCATGTACCTTATAAATACTACAAGGCTTGTAGACTTTTCGGTTAATATGTTAGCAAGGTATATTTCTACTCCTACTAGGAGAAATCAAAATGGGATAAGATACATAAGCTTATTTTATTCTAAAGATTGCACTCCCGATCTTATTGGTCATGCTGATGTTGGGTACTTATCTAACCCGCATAAATCTCGGTCTCAAATATGCAATGTGTTCACATATGAGGATACTGCCATATCTTGGAGATATACAAAGCAGACTATCATAGCCATCTCATCGAACCATGCGAGATTATAGCTATGTATGAAGCAAACCGACAGTGTGTGTGGTTGAGGTCCACGATACATCTCATTCCTGAAAAATATGGTTTGAAATGTGATAAAGTTCCCATGATTTTTATGAAGAAAATACATCATACATAGCACATCTTAATGGAGGATTCATAAAAGTAGATAGAACGAAGCACACTTCATCAAAACTTTTCTACATACATGAGCTACAAAAGAATGGTGATATCAACGTGCAACATATTCGTTCAAGTGACAATGTGGCTGATTTTTTCACCAAGTCTCTCCTCCAATTGCAACTTTCAAGAAGATGGTGCACAAGATCGGGATGCAAAGGTTCAAGGATGATCTTATTAGGGGAGTTAATACGCGCTGTACTCTTTTTCCTTTACGAGGTTTTGTCCCACTGAGTTTTCCTTATAAGATTTTTAATGTGGCAGCCTATCTGCGTATTGTTAGACATGTGTACTTTTTTTCCTTCACTAGATTTTTTTTTCATTGGGTTTTTCTAGTAAGGTTTTAACGAGACACATTATCTACAAATTAGACATTCAAGGGGGAGCATTATAAATATATATAAATGTATTTACATTATAGTGAATGTCTATCAAGATCTACTTTGATATCTATTAGGATTTGAAACATCTGTCTTTTACTCAGACTAGGAGTAAATTTCCGAAGGATTTTATTCATTGCATTCTCAATCTTATGATCTCTCATCCATCGAGAGAAATAAAGAACTCTCTCTTTTCTCTCTATTTTTTTTGTTGTTGTTTCTTTATATTTCATAACACCGCGAATATTTTTGGGCGGTTGAAACCCCGCTGTACTTACAAAAAAATAAACCGCGAATCTTGTGAACAAACCCGGGAATCCTTCTTTTTTATTAATTATTGTCAAGTAAATCCAATCTAAATTCATAAATTTAAACATGTATACTAATGTTTAAATTTACGTGTTTAGATTGGATTTATTTGACAATAATTAATCAATATTAATTATGAGAAGACCTTTTAAAAACAGAGAAGCTTTTAGAAAAATAAAAGAAACTTTAATTAGTAATTATTCAGAATATATAAGTCTAAATAAAATAAAACAAAACCCACAAAGATTAGCTTACCTAATTACCTTAATATCTAGTATTGAAGCAAAATTAATAATCCATTTAAAATCTAGAAGAATGAGACATATACCACCTAATTATGATAAAATTAGATTTAGATATCCGCCAAAATACTATAAATACAGTTAAAATGAATAAAATACAGAAATACAAAGAACTAAAACAAACTATTTCTGAAAAACGTAAAGAATTAAGAATAAGAATAGAAAGATTAAATTATAATATATTTGCCGGAGTTAGTAAAAACTCAATAAATGCACAAAAAGATGAAATATCAAATTTAGAATATATATATCAACATGAACTATTTACAATAAAATGAACAAAGAAGAATTTATAATAAACGAAAAAATATATGAAAATCACGAAGGATTAAAAATAAGAATAGTATTTTCTAATCTAGGAAGAAGATATAAGAAAATAGGTGAACATTTATATTTAATGTTAGAAAAAGAAGAATTAAAATTAGAAGATAAATTGACAGCTATGGTAAGAATAGAAAGAGAAAACGAAGAAATAGAGAGAAAAAAAAATAGAAAAAATAAAACAACAAACTACAGAAGAAATACGAAAAATAGAAGAAACTAAAAATAGTAGGATTGCTGAATTAGAAAAAGAATTACAAATGTTAAAAGATCTGTATGAAAAAAGACAGAAAGAAAAAGAAGAAAAAGATAAAGAACAAAAATTATTAAACGAGATAAATCAATTTAAAGAAAAACTAGAAATAGACAATAAAGAAATAAAAAATAAGGAATTAGAAATAAATAATATAGATGTTGAAGAAACAGATAATTATGATTCAGAAGATAGTGAAACATATACAGAAATATTAACAAATACAAAAAATTTAGAAATCAATGAAAAACAAGAAGTAATTAATGAAGAAAACTTAGAAAATATCAACACAGAAATAAATACTCTTGATAAAAAAAGAAGATGAAAACATAATACCTACAACATCAGAAATAAGGAAACCTACATATTATAAGAATAAGTTTAAAAGATATAATATAAAGAATGAATATGACAAATGGACACCAAAACAAATAGTTAATAAAAATTATAACTTTTTAGACTTAGATTGTGTAATAGATACAGAAAAAACGATACAATTATGGATAGGATATATGACAAAACAATTATTAGATAATAATATAAGTGTAACAGATGCACCAGAATATATAGAAAGAACACTAATAGAAACAGTGAAATTATGGTTTTTAAATCTAACTGAAAATAGTAAAAGAATATTAAGAACTGACAAATCTGCAGAAGGAACAATATTAACAAAATTAACACCTATAGAATTATTAAAAAAATCTGAAACAGCTATAAAAGACGAATTTAGTAGCATGACAACAACAGAAGAAGAACAAAATGAAGAGAAAGATATAAATAGGAATTTAATGTTAAAATTAGCTATATGTAATATGTGCTACATAGATGAATATACTTGCGCATTTAAAGAATATTATTATAAAAGGAGCATATAATATAGAAGAAAGTAAAGAAATAAGAAAATTATATTTTAATAAATTACCTGAACCATTTAGTTCAAAAATAATAAAAAGTTGGGATGAAACAAAAATAGTAGATACTCTAGGAGCAAGAATAAAATTTTTACAACAATGGTATAAAAACCTATGTGAAAAATACAGAGAAGAAATAAAAATGGAAAAAACATTAATAAGAAATTTAGCATGTTGTAAAGACAAGATAGCACCTCAATTTGGATGCGAAGAAAGATATTATAAGAAAAAAAAAGACATAAGAAATATAAGAAATACAAAAAATCAAAATATAAGTATAAGAAACCAAGAAAAATATATTATGTAAAAAATTATAAACATAAAAGACCATATAGGAAAAAGAAATCTATAAAGGAATGTACTTGTTATAATTGCGGAAAAATAGGACATTTAGCTAGAGATTGTAAATTACCTAAAAACCCAAAAAATAAACAAATATCAGAAATAAAAATAGAAAACACAGAATATATGCAGATAGATTACATAGATTACGAATTAGAAAGTGAAGACAGTATATATGAAATTTCAGAGAATGAAACAGATAACAAAATAGATAGTGAATTAGACGAATTAAATGACTGAAGAAGATATAAAAATATTAACAAAAGAAGAATATTTAAATGACGAAGGAACAGATCAAAAAATAATATTTGATAACAATGTATTTGATGAAATAAAAGGAAAAGAGTTAGACTTAAGTGTAGAAAAAATATTTAAAATACCAACAATAAAAATTATATTTACTATAAAAAAGGAAGAATATTATGTAGTAAGTCAAAAAGAACATGTAATAGACTGTAGATATGCAAAAGGTAAAGTTAGTATACCACTAGTAACAAAAAGAATAATTAATAAAGAGATAAACGATATAAAAAGTAGAGACCCAATAAAATATGTACACCTTGGAGGTACAGAAATATTAATAAAAGCATGTTTTAGAGAAGGAATAGATACACCAATAGAATTATATTTAGCAGATGATAGAATTATAAAACCTATAGAAAAAAGTATAATAACTGTCATAAAAGGAAATTTAATATACCAAAAATTTAAATTTATAATAAGTGTGAATTATTCAGTAGCAGTAACAGATAGAAATATAGATAAATCACTAGTATTATATTGGAAGATATCAGGAATAGAATTAACCCCAGGAAGTAAAATATTTACAGCAAGATGCAAAAATTTATATGTATTAACAACAAAACATAAAATAACAAGAAAAAATAAGATTAACAAGATACAAATAGATAGCCCATTCGAACAATTTGTAAAAATAATAGATTATAATGATTACAGCTATAGAGACATAGATGTAGAAGAAAATCTAGAAATAATAAATGACAGAATAAGTACAACAAAAAGAACAGCTTATGATAAACCGGAATCATCAAGCTCATCAAAAAGAATAAGTTATGAAACAAGTTCAATGGATAATTCAAACCAATATTACATAACAGGAAAGGTAAATGAAAAAGAATATTTAATACTCTTAAATACAGGACAAGAAGAAAATTATATAGCAAAATATCTAGTAAAAAATGAGGAAATAAAAACCGACAATAATATATGCCCAGATCTACCAAGAAGTTTAATAAATACTAAAAATATAGCAGAAAAAGAAATAGTAATAGGAATAAGAAAAATAAAAATAGAATTTGAAGTAAAAGAAGAAATGCAAAAAACAGACATAATATTAGGAATAAAATGGCTAGAACAAGTAAAACCATATAATATAGAACATACACAATTAACTATAACATATAACATAGAGAAATTATTCTTAAGAAGAGCTTTAACATAAAATGAAAATATATGTATTAATGAAGATAGTAGTAGAAGGATATTACAGTAGATATTATACGCCTATGATAGATACAGGAGCAGAAGCTAATTTATGTAGATATAATTGCTTACCAGAAAGTAAATGGGATAAATTAAAAACATCAATAATAGTTAAAGGATTTAATAACGAAGGAAGCTTAATTACTTATAAAGCTAAGAATGTAAAAACACAAGTATGGGATAAAATATTAACAATAGAAGAAATTTATAATTATGAACTAACATCAAAAGATATACTTTTAGGAATGCCGTTTTTAGATAAATTATACCCACATATAATAACTAGAACAGATTGGTGGTTTACAACACCATGTAAACAGAAAGTAAGAGCAAAAAGAGTTAATAATAAAATAAGAAAGAAAACTGATTGGATAAAAGGAAATGAAAAAATTACACAAAAGTTAGAAAATATAAAAAATACTGAAGATACAATAGAACTAGTCGTATTTTCGATAAATAAAACAAAAATAACTATATTTTCAATAAATAAGGCAGAAACAATTAAGAAAAAAATTAGAACAATTATATAGTGAAAATCCATTAAAAGGATGGGAAAAACATAAAACCATTATAAAAATTGAATTAATAGATAAAAATAGCATAATAACCCAGAAGCCATTAACATATAATTTTGATGATTTAAAAGAATTTAAAATGCATATAGAAGAGTTATTAGAAAAACAATATATACAAAAAAGTAATAGTAAACATAATAGTCCAGCATTTATAGTAAATAAACATAGTGAACAAAAAAGAGGAAAAAGTAGAATGGTTATTGATTATAGAAATTTAAATGCAAAAAAAATAACTTATAATTACCCAATACCTAATAAGATATTAAAAATAAGACAGATACAAGGATTTTATGAATGGAATGAATTACTATTTGGATATAAAAATGCACCAGGTAGATATCAACATTTTATGGATAGTTATTTTAAACAACTACCTAATTGTATAGTATATATAGACGATATACTATTATATACAAAGACCAAAGAAGAAGATTTAAAATTATTGGAATAATTTACGGATATAATAGAAAAATCGGGAATAAGTTTAAGTAAAAAGAAAGCTGAAATTATGAAAAATCAGATAGAATTTTTAGGAATACAAATAGATAAAAGTGGAGTAAAAATGCAACAACATATAGTACAAAAAATAATAAATTCGAAAGAAGAATTAGATACAAAAAAGAAATTACAATCATTTTTAGGATTAGTAAACCAAGTTAGAGAATATATACCAAAATTAGCAGAAAATCTAAAGCCCTTACAGAAAAAATTAAAAAAGGATGTAGAATATAATTATAACGAAGAAGATAAAAAAAAAAGTTCAAAAAATAAAAATACTTTGTAAGGAATTACCAAAGTTACAATTTCCAGATGAAAATAGAAAATTTATATATATAGTAGAAGCAGATGCTAGTGAATGTAGTTACGGAGGAGTACTTAAATATAAATATGGAGAGGAAAAATTAGAACACCACTGTAGATACTACTCAGGTACATTTAATGAAACAGAAATAAAATGGGAAATAAATAGAAAAGAATTATGCTCATTATATAAATGTTTATTAGCATTTGAGCCATATATTGTATATAACAGGTTTATTGTACGAACAGATAATACACAGGTACGTTGGTGGCTAACAAAGAAAATACAAAATTCAGTTACAACAAAAGAAATTCGGAGACTAGTATTGAATATATTAAATTTTACATTTACAATTGAAGTAATTAGTACTAATAAAAATGTTATTGCAGATTACATATCAAGACAAAGCTACACAGACTGATATCATAGAAGAAGATACTCTAGAAAAAATACTCAACACCCTAACTACGCTTTCAATAAAAGTGGACAGTATGGGTAATGAGATAGAAAAGCTAAAGACTAATGAAGATAAACTGAAGTCTATAGCTACAAATCAGCTAACTCAGCAGTGTGCAGAGCTATGTCGATCGGAAGATATTACAATTCCAGATCTAGAAGGAGACGTTGGGACACTCCATAAAATCCATAATGTTAATCAATCTACAATTGCAGGTACAAGCAGAGGAGTTAGTAGACAAAGATATCAGAATATAAATATGAATAAGATATTTGAGAAACCATTTATACCAAAAACACAAAAAGACCCCTTGTTCATACCCCCACAAATTACCACATACCGAGATAGTCTGAACCAAGATAAAAAGTTTATAACTACACAACCCAAAAATACATAGAAAATATTTATAGAGTACAAGCTTTCCTAAACCTTAACCCCAGAGCCACAGATATCAAAGAACCAAACACAAACTATATAACCCAAAAATTACAAGGTTACAACAAGCTAATTGCACTACCCAAAACCAATCCAAGCTTAATAAAAACTTGTTTTAGCTATGGATTATTAAATACCATATATACCCAAGACGGAGAAGAACTAACAGCTATGGAAGAATTACATAAAATATTCACCACCTATAAAAGAATAACCAAAGGAAATCTATTTTATATAAAATGTTATACTGCACCGACAGAGATATTATACGACGAAATAAAACCAGTTATACAAGTTGTAAAAATAGGATTAACCAGAGATATGATTATACCAGAATATATTGTGCAGCAGCCAGAGATATCCAGAAATGAAATACCTGATTTCTACGCAAATAAACGATTTATTGGACTAGCTACAATTATTCAAGAATTAACAAATAATTATACCAATGGAAACCCAATATGGAGCTATTATTCAAGAGATCATCAGATAATTTATTCAAATTCAAAAGAACTACGACAAGCAGATATAGAAGATGTTAGACAATGGATAATGACATTACTTAACCCAGAAAAACAGTCTACTGCAAGAGCCATTAAGAGAGGATTTATTTCAGACGGATTACTGACAAGATATTGCAAGATAATTGGACACAAATATCCAGACCATCAATGTTCGAGATGTAATGGAGAAAATAATATTATCCCAGAAGTCCACCTAGAATAAAAGAACCAAGAAGATAAGCATGCCAGCTGGAAAGAAGATAAAAAAATCAACAAATACGACAAAAAGATAAAGGAAGACGGAGCAACAAAAGTAGACAGAGCAATAAAGGAAGAAAGAAACATGCAAAAAGATAACTTTCAGAAAAGATATATATGTTAGGTAGCCATATGTAGCCTACTTTTTTGACTTTTGTAAAGACTTTATTAACTTTTTCTTTTCATTTATTAGCTTAAGAGAAATAGAGAAACGTGTAAAGTTTTTTGTTTCTTTTAGAATCATGTAAATGCTCTCATTATAAATAGAGGCATAAAAGGCAGCAGAGGGAGCAAGCCTTCATGCGTTGAAGCAAATACTCTCTCAAATATTTTGCTCAGTTAATTAAAAAACAGATTTATTTCAATGGAAAAATCTATGGAGGAACAAAACTCAGAAATATCAAACCTACCCGAACAGGTATATTTATTTATGATTATGAATAGCTAAATTCATAATTCCCAACAATCATGGTATGATAAAATAAATTCATGTTAGTTACTTTATAGTAGAATTATTCGAAGAATAATATGTTAAGAAGTTTATTAGCAAAGTGGAAACGGAAAAAAATCCCTAAGAACTATGCCATCCTAAAGGTGAAACCAATAAGACATGAAGCCGTGGTGGGGAGTAACCAGAGTAGAGGCGCTGTTTAAGGAAAAATATCCAGATTACCATGCTAATAGCGACCGAAGAACATGTTATTTAAGAATAATCTAGTATATAGTAATCTAAGATGACCATATTTTGTTATGAACATGGTTGAAGGAAATATTTTGAAAAAAACAATTTTATGAAAATGAATAATTATTTATCTGATGTAATGGTAGATAAATTTAAAATACTTATTTTATATGCACTTAAAGATATAAAAATAGTAGATATAAGAAAAATCATATTAGAAAAAGCATTTGGTAAATATTACATGACTAGAGTAAATTATATACCATACCTACCTAACTACTCCTACAAATACTTAGCATGATAAATTACATAGAATTTTTAGAAAAAGATATGAGAAACATACAGTTACTAGAAAAACAGATGAAAATAAATATAGACAAATACATGGAAAATAAAGATATAAAATATATAGAATTCCTTAACAAAAATATGCAAGAACTACTAAGGGTGAAACAAACGACTACAAAATATTATAATAAAATATTTAGTCAATTTTAAATGATAGATAATCTTAAAATCTTAATCTTATATATACTTAGAGATTTAGAAATAGATATTAAGAGAATAATATTAGAAAAAATATCAGACTATAAAATTGAAATTATGGATTGAATAACACAGTTATACCTAGATAATTACCCAGAAGGGTATTATTCAGATTAAAAGATGTTAGAATATATAAAGAAAATTAGAGAAAGACAAAATTGGATATATGAAGAAGTTAATTACAGAAATCAACTTGAAATAGAGAAAAGACAACTAGAAGAAAAATTACTTAAAATAAAATTAATCTTAGAAAAGGAAGATACAAGTAACAATTTATTTAATACATACGAAAAATTATTTAATACAGATGGAAAATTAGTTATACATGAACAACAAATACTAATTAGTCAGATAAAAAATATAAACCTACGCATTGAATATAGCAAAGTTAGAATAAAAAACTACACAGAAATTGCTAAAATTTCAATAGGATAAAATAATAAAATACACAAATTAATGAATACATCTCACGAAAAGAATAAATCATTAAAAGAAATAGAAACTCAACTATATAGTTTATACCTAGAATACAAAAGATTACATATTACTAACAAGGATCCTAAAACACTAGATAATTTAATCACGATAATATCTAATTTAGAATATGAATTAATAAAACATCTTAAGTCAAGAAGATAAAAATAAAAATTATTCCAATCAATAATATTCATTATAAAAATAAATACCTACGTATTTATTATCTAGTTGAATCTACGCACCTAATCCGCTTCCACTCCAAATGGTTTCTTAAAACCAGCCTTCTTCTCCCAATAATCAATCTCACGCTTGAGTCAAGGGCAATAATCAACCATTTTCTCACCTTGGTAATGTAAGGATCAACCTCACGCTTGAGTCAAGGGCAATAATCAACCATTTTCTCACCTTGGTAAAGTAAGGATGAATTTTGATTTATTTTCTTCATTTGTTTGGTACGAATTGTTGCAATTTGGATCGGTTGAAATTAAAATGTAAGTTTAATGTGCATTTTTTGTAAATTTTTATGAATTGATGAAGTTGAGTGTTTTTGTGCTTCATTCCGAGTGCTCAAATGTGTTTATGTTAGGATCGAGTTGAGTGTTTAATGTGTTTGTGATGGCCAAACGCCGATTCTTTTTTCTCTTTTCCCTTTATGTGAGGTTCATATCTGTCATCTTACCGATAGAAAGATGCATTCTTTTCTTTGCATCTAGAAATTTGGTTTGTCTGTTTTAGTTTGGTTAGCACTATTTCAAAATCGCTTTACCATTTAAAGAGTATGCAGTGGCGACGCCATTGAGTTGATTTTCTGTATCCCTTTATTCCTTTAACGAAGATACGTCGTGGTGACCAATAGAAGAATATATATGGTGCAACTATGTGGCTCCTTGTTTCTAAGATAGAATTGATCATAAGTCATACAACCTTCTGCTGCTCGAAGTAGCCTAAGAAGTGCTGATGTTGGTGATGCTACCTTCAACTGTGACAAACTATACATGGAACTGCAGAACGATTATTATAATTATTCATCTGGCAATGGGATATAACAATTTCTCAAGTATGTGCTATTTCATTCTATGTTAGTGGTCCAAATTCTTTTCATAATGTCATTATATGTTTCTCATACTCCAATTGCCAACAGATTAAACCATGTTGATTTGTCTGTTTAGTCGGATATGATTCCACTTCTGTGCTTGCCCGATAATGTTCCATTGAAGCTTTCTTGAATCTATCCTTTTAATAATTGAACTTTCCTTGATAGTCTTATGTGTCATTGCGCTGTGCCAAAGTCATTTGTGATATGGTCCTTCATTTGTACTCTTATCACTTGGTGGGTGCTGCTCTTCTAAACATCAGCACCTAAGGTGTAGAATTCTGTTGCAGTTACTATTACTAACAGATTTGACAGTCAATCTGCTGTGTATATAGAATAGAATTAATCAGATTATTGAAAGGCTTAAGAGCTAAGTGAATCTGAAAAGGATCTGAGGAAGATGTAAATCATAGAGAAATATCCATAGTTAGATTTTGTGATGTTTCAGTTTCCTATTATTTAATCCCAGTTGTGTTTTGTTGAAATGCAGAACCAATTTTATTATAGAATTGTCATGTTATGGTGATAGGGAATTAGAGGCGATTCTACGATTTTACTCTGTTTCCAGTTGATCTAAATAACCTAGAGCAAACAGATGGTGTAATAATCTGTATGTGGCTTCTATATTCCCTTTGGCTATGTGATTCTGAACTTTTAGCTTTCTGGCCTAATGGCTCCACAACCCAACAGTTTATAGTGAAGTAACGATGAGTATAATGAGTGTAATCATGTGATGAATCTGTTTGAAATGATTTGAGTTGATAAGATTGATTCAGATTGTGACTGTGTATGTATTGTTTTGTTTCTATGATTTGTTGCACTTTGGAATTTCTTATGAATTGATGAAACTGAGTGTTTTTGTGCTTCATTCCGATTGCTCAAATGTGTGTGTTTATAGTGAAGTAAGGATGAGTAAATGAGTGTAATCAGATGATAAATCTGTTTGAAATAACATACTTTCGCTGTTTGATAATCTGACTTTGCTTTATCATTTGCACTCTTAATTGTGTTGTAGATTAGTTCTTAACATATTTAGATGGATAAATCTTGGATTGGAAAGCCCAGGAACACATCTGAATATAAGCGTGGTTTGACTCAATTTCTAGGATAAGACCTTTAACCCACTTCAAAGCCGATCTGAACTTATGGCTAATGTTCCAAATGAAATTTCACCGGATCAACGGACTTCTTATGTTGATTATCGTTTGGACAAGAAAACGCAGGTATCTTCTTAAATCCTTCATTTGAAGCCGAACTTATTATTTGTATATTGAATTCAAGTATTTCTTTTCTAGAAAATGTGCAAGCAAAATGCTGAAAATCGGAAGAAATAAATTATTCCACACATTGGTGGCTCCAAGTCTAACGCGAGAAGAAGAGCTGAAATGGTAAAATATAATTGTTCACCATATTTTACGTTACTTTATTAAACATGAAACAATCCTTAATTTGTTAAGTTAATATTGTTTGTAGATGGTTGAGACTGGACATAAGCCTGGACGAGCAGAACTTTATCTTGCTACTCATAAGAAAGAAGATGAATCATATGTTAATGAAGTGGCAAAAGAGATTTGTGTAAGTACTCTGTTGAGCAATTTTTATCGTTTTAACATTGTGTTGTTGAATCTAAAGTCTAGTGAAGCCGTGTGGGGCTCTTTCGATTCACTAGCATTGTTGCCTTGTTATTCATCTCATTTTCTTGTTCAAAACACAAACTCAAAGTCTAGTGAAGCCGTGTGAGGCCTATTTCGATTCACTAGCAACTTCTTTTTCATCGTGTTGTTCTTGTGTGGGTTGGAATCTCTTGACACACACATACTCTTGTATCAATACGGCATTAACATGTCCACTCAATAGCCAAGGTTGTGAAATCCCTTGAGCTAGAATGAGGAGGTCCTGCCAGAGTACTTTACTTTTTTCTACTGTATTGAGCCCATAAATGACCGTAATTAAGAACTCATGGTGTTGGTTAAATAAGTGTGGAAAACTTGGTCTTTGTGATTGGCTCCATGTTGAATATGATGTCTTTGAGAAGTGAGATAGTTTCTTTCAATATATGAGAAGGAATGTGTGTATGATTCTCTTATAAAGTTACTTGAGAGTTTAAGGATGTAGTGTCAAAGAATGTGGGCTAACTAAATGTTAGGACGTTGTTCTCGGAGGACGGGTGGCTGGCTTAGTAGATTTTCAGATCAGGCTTCACGTTTCAGTCCTTCGACCATGGTGTCTTAGTTGGTGAAATTTGTATGATCCTTTGCAGAAATTAGACGAACGTACATGTAGGAATTGGGAACTAAACGTGGTAGCAACTGATTATCCCAGCCACGACTCTTTATGTTTTGGCATGAATTACTGGATGGAAATTTGTCTCCCTAGTCGAGTAAAAATCTGGAAACTGGCATCAAAGTTGTTTTTTCTTGATGTAATTTTATGGAACACTTCCTTTTGAAACAGCTTCTGTTAGCATTGGAATGACAGAATAGAAGATTTTTTCAAATACCGATTTCTGCATTAAAACCTTAATTTAATGTTTGTACTTCTGGTGTAAGGAGAGAATACCATATTGTATAGATAGCCAGTTAATTGGTTAAGCCTTACTATCTATAGCCATTGGTGTTGCTTCATTTTTAGCTCCTCCACTCTGCATTTAGAATAAGGAAAAGAATCAGTATTATTATAATTTACTAATCTGAATGATAACAATTTGTTAGTGTCACTTTGTCGACTTGCTCTAATTTGTTCATCTTTGCAAAGATACTACCGTAAAATTGAGCATCCTTCTTGTTGTACTCTCTAATCTTTTCTTTAAGGTCTTTGTATTCTAACTTGACATACCTAAATCACCGTATCGCAGTATAAGCACAATAATCTCCGAGTGAAAAGTTGCAGTTTGCTAAGAGGAAAAAAAAACTGCATCGCTAGGACACTTCAAGAATATTGACGGGTGTGTGTCAGATCCTCCAAAAGCTATGTAGTTTTGGGGGATCCGACATCAGTGAACCAACATTCTTGGAGGGTCTCAGCAGCATAGGAAGAAAAAGACAATATTATACCATTGCCTATTTGACATTGGGTGTTTATTGTGGTGTCCAAGAGTTGTCTTCTAGATATTGATTTATTCACTTTCCTGTAAATCACATTAACATTCTATGAATATATTTTGCGTGTAATTATTGTACATTCACTACATTTGAAATATATGAGCATACTACTAGAAGCGGCAGAAGTTATTATATGGCAGTACATTTGAAATGTTAAATATCTTTCTAGTTTGAAAGTTTCAGCATCTATCTCTTGCTTATTTTTTCTTTCTTCTTTTATTGTTCACTGCTAGATGAAGTTATACTATGGTTTTTGTGTTGTACTATATTTTAGTAAAAAATTGAACTCGCAGTAAGTCAAAGCACCATGGACGAGTCTGAAGTTTCTCCAAATGATGTTGTTGATAAGGTGCTAGGTAAAGAGCATTCTGGAAGGGTGAGGTGCTTGGGATTAGGAGCTGTTCCTAGCAGATTCTTTAAACAAAACACGTTCTCGTTTTATCAATATGAGTTCTTCAAGTAGTAACAATTCATGTCCATCCAATTGTCAAGAAAACTACACTCAAATGTTAGATGCTCATAAGAATAGCCAAGAGAACTACAAAGAACTGGTGAATTCTCACAATCTAATGATGAACGCTTTCAAGGCATATATGATAATGAAAGAAGGCACGATGCCTGAACAATTTGTAGGATTTTTCCCTCCTACGGTAAATAATTTTGATTTGAGGAAAATTAAGTTAATGTATTGTTATAAAATATTTAATATTCAAAAACCTTATTGTTTTTATTTTTACTTTTGTAGCCAACTGATGTCTCTAGTGGACCTCTTTCGGATGTGAATGAAAGATCATCTGGTGATAGTTATTCTAGTGATAATCATTGAAATTTGTAATCGTATTAGTAATTATGATAATGTTATCGAATCGCTGTTGGAGAAGTATTTTGTGTTTAAATTAGTTTTTAAGACTAATGACAATACTTTTGTGGTACATTTTTATGATCTAATATATTTTGATTTTTGTTTGGTCCAACAGTGTGATATATATTAAATCTATTAAATAAAATTCAAATTTAAATATTGATCATGAACAGTGTAATCTTTCTTTTTGAAAAAATATCAAGTGAATTGTGGGGGTTTTGACTCCTGCAATTTTTAAAATATACGGTGGAGGTTTTAACCGCCGCTATATTTTTTAAAGGATTAATTGGGAGCTCATTTTAGTTTACATATTGTGGGGGTCGAAAGCGTCGTTACTTAACCGCCGCTAACTGATTGCGGCGGTAAATAACAAACTGCCGTAAAATAATTGTGACGCTCGTAATTGCGGGGGTTTTGAAAACCGTCGTGCTATCACATTGCGGGGGTTTCTAACCTCCGCAATATGTAAATATAACCCGTGCAAAGTGAGCAATTTTTTGTAGTGGTTCAAGGAAATAGTACAGCTGGCAAGCATCTGCACAACTTTGTTTGTTTGTGTAACATATTCGCATGTGTTGCTCGTACTAATAAGGACACCTGGTCCAATGACATTTCAACCCTAATCATCACTCCTCTATTAAAGGAAAAAGATGCTTCTTCATCAAATGGTTTTTGTAGAAATCTAAAGAGTGAAGAGAGGAAAAAGGCAAAAACTACATTTCAATACTGCTCAAGTTCTTAGTTGTATGTGTGTGCTTAAATAGATATGGTTCTTGAGTGAGGATTGATTTGTAAACGAATTACTCATGTTATAAGAGTAATGAACTTTTCTCTTTGACTAAAGAGTGCTCAGTAGAGTTGCCTAAGTTTGATACCGCTTAGAGTTAATCAGTGTAGAGGGTCCTTGATAGAGTTGTCTAGATGAGCTTATAGTAGTGTTATTACAAGCAAAAGGAGCCTAGATTTAGGCTGAAATTGAGTTTGTAATAAAGAGGTTGATTATAGTGGATTTCGTTAGTGCTTGTGAGGGCGAGTTGTGGTTTTTCCTTCCTTGAGCAAGGGGATTTTTATGTTAATATCTTGTGTTTTTACTCTTCCTGCACTATTTTTTTATTCTTGGTTATTTTACTGTGATTTACCTATGATAGACTTTGAGGGACCTGGTCCCTCACTGTGTGGTGCAGCCCCTAGGGTTTTAATAATTGGTATCAAAGCTAGAACACTCTAAAAGATTTACACCTAAAGTGTCTTGGTTAGTATGACTGCTCCACCTAACCTGGAAGAAGGGAAATCTGCCACTAGACCACCTAGATTTGATCGACAACACTATGGGTGGTGGAAAACAAGGATGTTTTACTTCATTATGGCTGAGGATAGTGAACTGATGGACATAATTCTTGATGGTCCTCATGTTCCAGTTAGAGAATTCAAAGAAGGAAAAGTAACAAGAATGGTTGTCAAAACCAGGAGGGAGTTCAACGATGAAGATAGAAAGAAAGTTGAAAAGAACTACAAGGCCAAGAAATTACTAAGTCTATGGTATAGGGCCTGATGAACACAATAGGATTTTTGCATGTGAAAATACAAAAGAAATCCGGGACTGCTTAAAAACAACTCATGAGGGAACTACATATGTGATGCATCAGTTTTAGGTTGAGCTTGAAGAAAAATTAGAGGATTCCCGAAAGCGTCATATATCTGTACTCCAGAAGAATGAGGATTTGGAGAGGGACCTGGTCCTTCTAAGGGAAGAACTTAAGAAATCCCTCCATTGGACTTCATCCTCTCAAATCCTTTCTAATCTAACTGGTCATGGAGTTAATAATGGAAAGGGCCTTGGGATCAGCACAAACTTAATCATCTGGGTCACAAGGCAAGGTTGGTCAAAATGTAAAAAATGAAGCATATAAATCCTTATGTACTCACTATAGAAGAGATGGACACCTGAAAGAAGACTGTCAAAGCTGGCTTAGAGCAAGAATAAGAAATGTTAGATATGTTCACTAGGGGAGCACCTATCCCAAAGGTTTAAGACCTTAGAAGAACATAAAGAAGTTTACATTAACTAGATGGACAAAGAAGGATCTAATCACACCTCTGTCCTACTACTGGGAACTCAAACTCAAATGGGTTCCTAAGTCTAATAAATGATCATAAGTACGGGAGGGAGAAAGGGTTTGCAATCAGAACAATCTTCTTAATATGTAGTTACTCAAGGCTATGAATGGAAGGTTTGATTGTATTCTCTTTCATGAGATGCTTCAAGGTAAAAGTGTCTTATATGATTAGGTAAAAAGGGTCAAAAATTAAATACAGCCGATGGGAATGGTCAAGAGATTAATAATGAATAAAGAAAATGATGATTGGTGATCCAAAAATCTCAATCACGAACATCGGCTCAAGTAGAAGAACTCCAAATAAGTGTTTCGTTAGAATTCACAGAGACCAGGTCCCTGTGGAACTCTCCTTGAAAGGACAAATTGGAAGACATATCCTCTCTTCTTACTAGACATGCTAACGTTATATCTGGAGGCAAGAGTGCAAATAAAAGCCTAAGTCTGAAATCTCATTTTTCTTTTGCATTCCTATCCCAAGAATGAGCTCACAATGATGTAAAAGAGGTTGGCAAGGTCAAAGCAATGAAGAAGAAACTCTAGACATTTGAAGAATGCCAAATATAGGACTTTCTCTTCAGCGCTATTTCCAAAACAAGTCGTGGTCTGATGTGGTGTAATGAATCTAACAAGCTGATGCTGGGAGTGATCAGATTAGCCTGACCTACTATTAAGTGAATCAGTGTCTCTTCACAAAATTGGCTATATTTAGGAGACAGGTATCCTTGGTATATTAGGTACATGTTGGTCTAGCATAGTATCATACCATTGCAGGTATACACCCATGCGAACAACTTTAGGGGTGGACAGATGTGACAAGCACAAAGTTGAGGATTCACTCAAACTAGAGAGGGCCCTGGTCCCATCTCTCAGGTTAGTATCTTGTATGTGCAAATTTTGTATGTTCTGTAAAGAAAAAGTTGTGTTCTCTCCGTCCTTGTGTTAGAAAAAGTTGTCCTTTTCTAAAAGGGAAGGTGAGTCACCTAAAATCTAAAATTGATCATATCTTGTTCCCACAGAAAACCCTTCCTGGTGCTCATTATTCCTTAATATTGCTTCACCCACTCTTTCTCTTATCAAAGAGGAAAATCCTAATTCCAAATAGCCCTTCTAAGAAAAAGACTATTCTGATGGTTGTAGCTCTCCCATTTTTATGTCCTTTGAAGGATTCTAAGCTTAGCATTGTTAAAAATCCTTTCCCAAACCTTCTTGAAAAACATTCTCCATCTCCTACTTTTCAAAGTCTAACCCCTTCATCATTTAACTTGTTGATGAAAAATCATCTCTAAATCCTCAAAATTGTTCTGATGGTGTTGTGATGGATGAAACCTGGGGTGCTAAAAACCTCATATTATTGCCAAATATCCCAGGAAAGAGCATAGTTGATCACAAGAAAAATAGTATTAGTAAAACACCAAGATTCTCTTGGAAATAGTCTGGAAGTTTTACTGAGAAGTAGCTGACACTTGAGGGACCTGGTCCCAAGAAAAGAAAAGTAGCTGAAAAAGAATCTGTGATCACTTATACTAGAAGAAAGAATGCGGATAAAAGTAAGAGTGTATCCAAGAAAGTTAGAATCACGTTCTTGAAGAATCAAAAGGTGTTTAATGGAAGGATTTTTAATTCAAATACGATAACAAAACCCGGTATGGTGGGATTAGTTGAGTTGGTAAAATATCATGAATGGATGTATCTCATAGAAGGATCTATTCCCACTATTTTTTGTGAGACAGTTGGGGAATTTTATTTCATTTAGAATTCTCATAAGATTGGTTGAATCTGACTGCCCAGGTCCAAGGAAAGAAAATAAAGCTGAATGAAGAAACATAGAAAAGAAATCTGGAAGTCCCTATATATGGTGTGAGAATTGTCTCAAAGTTGCTGCCTTCAATAGAATTCTTAGCTAATGCATCAAAAGTCAAAGGAAAATCTGTGGCTACAGTGAATAGAAAATAACTCAAGAGTGAGTTTCAATTGGTCTTTGACTTTATGAACAAGGTGTTTCTTCCTAGATCACAAAGGAAACACATTGTCTTAGCCACTAATTTGTATGTGGTAGAATGCCTTAGTAGCTTTGAATTCATTAATCTACCTACTTTAATAATGGAACATATTGACAAAGTAGTTCTTGAAAAATGGAAAATATGGCATGCCTTATGGATATTGGTTGAACAGGGTATTTGACCAATTTGGTATTGTCTGTGAAAATGGAACCCAAGGTACTGTGCAACAAATACTTAACATGAAGACATTGGTCAAAATTGAATGTGTTAAATCAGGTAGCATTTCTCAGAGGGAGTTCAACAAGGAAATAGAATAACTGAAGTTCAACTTAGCTGGCAAGGAGGAAGAAATTAGCAAGCTCTAGGTGACAATTCAGCATCTCTCCAAAATAAGCCCATGTGTCTCTGAAATGCTCAGAACTGAGAATGCTGAACTGAAGAAGAGGGTGTCAATCTTAACTAATGAGATCTTTAGCCTGAATGAAGAGATAAGGCATCTCAATAACAACCTGACCCTACTCCTTCAAAATATTTTTTCCAGTCCTTCACTTGTTAATCCTTCTTGATTCCTATGGCTTTGTCCATAGAACAGTTAAATTATGTACTGCAATGATACTTATCCTCTATTTATGAATGAACCTATGCTTTGTGTATTATATTTGTTCCCTTTAAACTGCAAAGTTATTCTTTATGTTAGTGTTTCCCCAGTGGCCATGAGTTAACTAACTTGTGCTTATTTTACTCTTGGTTTACTGTTATTTCTTTTCAATAATGCCAAAAGGGAGAATATTAACTTCATATGTAAGTCCCAGGTATATGCGTTCATGTTGATAGGGGAGAATATGGTAAGGGGGAAGTGTGGTAAGTCACAGTGACAAGGGTAAACAAATGTGCTCAAAGTTTTTTCTGCAAATGACAACAAGGGACTAGGTCCCTGTGTTGCATAATGATGGAAGCATGATGATAGAGGGAATATTCATCTTCAGTGTGGTAATCACACTGATTAAATGTAATGAATGTGCATTGATGCTCAAAGCTTTATGGTTGGTTTGTTATCATAAAAAAGAGGGGAAATGCTATATGATGTTTTGATGATGAGAAAATGACAACAGGGGACCAGGTCCCAGGATGTTCAAGGTAATAGTACAGCTGGCATGCGTCTGCACAGCTTTGTCCATTTGTGTAACAAACTTACAGGTACTGCTTGTACTAATTAGGACACTGGTCCAATGATATTTCAACCCAAATCATCACTCCTTTATAAAAAGGAAAAGATTTTTCTTCATCAAATGGTTTTTGCACAAATCTAAAGAGTGAAGAGAGGAAAAAGACAAAAACTCCATTTCAATACTGCTCAAGTTCTTAGTTGTATGTGTGCGCTTAAATAGATATGCTTCTTGAGTGAGGCTTGATTTGTAAATGAATTACTCACATTATAAGAGTAATGAACTTTTCTCTTTGATTAGAGAGTGCTTAGGTAGAGTTGCCTAAGTTTGATACTGCTTAGAGTTAATTAGTGTAAAGGGTCCTTGGTAGAGTTGCCAAGATAAGCTTGTAGTAGAGTTGTTACAAGAAAAAAGAGCCTAGAGTGTAAGACCCTGCAAAATCCCAGTCGTTTCAGTCATATATAGCATGAAAAAGAGGTCCTAGACTTAGAAAAAAATTTCAGCTAAGTATTGACACTTAGTCTCATTTTTGGCCTCAGTATTTCAATGACTTTTTTTCTATCCTTATGACCTTAAAATATTGATTTCTAAGTTGATTCATGATCAGGAATGTCAATATGTATTCTCAGGCGAGTTTCAAATTTTTTGGACGTCGTTTTAGGCATGTTTGGATGCCCATAACAGTGGATCGACGCGATCTCAATGCGCTGTGTCACCCATCGCGTCGACAGTGTCATCACCAGCTCAGGTATGCAAATTCTAGTGAGCCAACGCAATCTCGATGCGTCGCATCAGCCATCGTGTCGACCTCATCGGCGCGATGTGTCGGTTTGCGCATTGCTGGGTGCATTTTTCTGTAATTAAATGCACATCCAGAGGGGTAAATAGGTCAATTTTCCCACCTTTATTCAACCCTAAAAGATGAAATTAAACTATCCTAAGTGCAAAATCACTCAGTTTCTCTCAAATCTTCTCAATAACAAAACCCTAGGTCATTCAATTTCAAGTCTTAGGCTCAAGAAATCAGCAACAACTTTCAGAGAATTAACAATCAAGGTATGTTAGTTTATCCTTGGGTTTCCTTCCACCCTTGGAGTTCAAGAACCCTTTTTAAACTATAAGTTTATGATTTCATGATTTACGTGTTAGAATTTGATTGTGTTCATGTATGTATTGATGGTTGGGGTTTTATTCCATGATTAATTGCAAGTTTCATGAAAATCAAGATAGTATGTGTTAAATTATGTAATCCTCATATTAAACCTTCTAATTGCAAGTTGAGTATTGTATTATGATGCTTATGTATTGACCATTATCATGTGCATTAGTTATGCTCCCCAAGTGTTTGATAGAATGCCTATGTGAATTGAATAGTGATATCATGATAAGTTAGCATGTGTTCCCATTCATGTATAAGTTCATGTCTCTCAAGTGGTTGACAAAATGTCTAAGTGAATGCATTGTTAACAAGAAATTATTGTTATGCTTTCAAGATCATGCCATGCTTTACTATTTATGTTATCGAGTCTTAGGGTATTCAATACCCAAAAATCTAGTTGTTTACCTAGAATTACAGTAGCTACAGAATAGCCTTAGTAACGTCACAAAGAGTAGTACTCAGTCAGTTACAAAATTCAGTGAACTCAGTCCAGTTCAGTCAGTTAACATGATCAGTAAAAGTTCAGTCAAGCCTAGTACAGTTTAGTGATCAGTTCAGTGTCTATTCAGTTGGGAGTAGGATTCAGCACCGAGCGAACCTAGGGATGAGGGCTCACTTGCCAGTTGAGTGTGACTTTTAGTAGCAGTCCCTTAGTTCCAGAACTACGTAGCCAGTGTAAGTTGAATATATCAACCTGCCAGTTGAGGGTTGATAAAGTGTTCACCTGCCAGTTGAGGGTAACACATCTCTCACCTGCCAGATGAGGGTGATTCTTTAGTGGATCCATATAGCCATTATTAGTACCCATGGCGCGGTTTTAAAACCCTTCCAACTGGGGTCACAGGTTGGACCCCAACTCAGTTTATAATTGGGGTATGTCGGTTAGATGAACACTCCCACAGTTATAGTTTCAGTTTCAGACTCAATATAGAACTCAGTTCAGTTCTACAAAATTAGGACTGTCATCAACAATCACCTAGTTATCAGTGATACAGTTATTATAAATCTCAGATATCAGTCACTCAACTATCAGAATTCAGTATTCAGATCCAGTATGATCTTAGTTACAACATATATATATGCACATCCTTGAATAATCAGTATTTACAGTAGTTTCAGCTATCCATGTATTCTCATTCAGTTATATACTTATCATTCAGTCAATTATTATTAATGCATACAAACCTATATATATCAGCCTACCTCACTTAGCATACCAGTACACTTAAAGTACTAATGCATACTCTTTCTCTTGTGCTATGATGTCTTATATTATAGGTTCGAACGCCTAGGTTCTTGACCTCGCTTAGCCAAATTTAGTTAGCAGTAGCAGATTAAGTAGTGAGTCCTCATCCATTGAGGATAATATCTTTTTTTAGTGTTACAGTAGATTCAGTATCTTATTAGTCGGAGTTAGTTGGGGGCTTGTCCCATCAACTCCACTTTCAGACAATTCAATTGAGGCTTTTCAGACTAGACTAGATCAGACAGTGTTTAGTTTTTAGATATTATTATCAGTTGCTACATTTATCAGTATTCAGATTATAAACCTTATGGCATTTCAACCTATTTTTTGCATTATTTAAGTATTATTATTCAGTGTTTACAGTAGGTACCAGTCATTGGTTAGCTTGTGGTCCTTCAGGGTCATAAGCACCATGTGACGTCCGGGGTGTAGACTCGGGGCGTTACAAACTTGGTATCAGAGCCTAAGGTTCAACAGAGTCCTAAGGAGTCTGAAAGCCGCATTAAGTAGAGTCTTATGCATGGGTGTATAGCGCGCCACACTTATGGACAAGAGTCTATGAGACATTTTTACGAAAAATTTCCCTTCTTTTAGCATTCACGTCATGCGAGTAAGCATGATCTCAAGTTAAAATCTCTGTCTAATCTAAGTTACGCTTCCGTTTACAGAATATGCCTCCAAAAAGGCTAACGAAAGAAGAATTAAAAACTAGCCAGGACCTCCGCCCGTTTAGGCAGATCCCCTGGATGAGCATGTTTCTCACGCAGAATTCAGAGAACCTTTCACCACTCTAGCCCATTCTGTAGCAGCTTGAAATGAATGCCCAGCTACTCTTTAGGCTAACCCATTAGCCAATACTGCTGCAGTTAGAATTCGGGACTTCACTCCAATGAACCCTCCTTCATTTTCAGGGTCTAATTCTAAAGAAAACCCACAAACATGTCTTGACATGGTGCAGAAGGTCACAAATATTATGGGGGTAACCGCTAGTGAGAGTGTTGAGTTAGCTGTATATCAGTTGCAGGATGTGGCTCATACATGGTTTAAGCAATGCAAGGCAAATTGGGCCGCGAATGCAGGGCCTATAGAATGGGAAGAGTTTGCTATTACCTTTCTAGATAGGTTCTTCCCGTTGGAGTTGAGGGAAGCTAAGGTGTTAGAATTTATTAACTTGAAGTAGGGTAGCATGACAGTGAAGGAGTATTCTCTTAAGTTTACTCAGTTAGCCAGAAATGCTTCTCATGTGGTAGCTGATAGCAAATCTAAGATGAGTAAGTTTGTGTCTGGGTATCCTACAGTGTGGTCAAGGAGTGTAGGACCGCGATGCTAATCAAGGAGATAGAATTCGATAGATTGATGGTCCATGATCAGTAGATAGAGGAGCAGAAGACTAAGAAGGAAGAGAAGGAGAGCAAGAGCGCTAGAACAAGTAGCTTCAACTTCACTCAGCCTAAGTCAGAGGGTGGTATCGTCCTCAGTTTCGCCCAAAATCTTTAGTTCCAGCCCCGTCCTCAGCCAGTGCTTTAGTACCTAAGTTCAGAAATAGTAATAAGGATAGGGCACCAGGCTCTAAATCTCAGGGTAGTGTTAGCAGTGCTCAAACAAATCCTCTTTGCCAGAAGTGTGGCAGAAACCATCAGGGTGTCTGCAGAGCTGGAAGTGATGTGTGTTTCAGGTGCGACAAGCCAGGTCATAGAATCAGAGATTGTCCTCAGTCAAGTTTACAGGGTCAGTACAATCATCCCCCAGCTCAGTCCGATCGCCCGAATCAATAGAGTGACGCTTCCAGTGTCACCAACGGGCAACACCCAAATAGACTCTATGCACTTCAGTCTCGACAGGATCAGGAAAGTTCTCCTGATGTGGTCACTAGTGTGTTACAAGTTTATCATTTACATTTTTATGCTTTGGTAGATCTAGGAGCTTCTTTATCCTTTGTAACTCTTTATATAGATGTTGACTTTGGAGTTAGTCCCGAAATCCTAGCAGAGCCCTTCTCAGTCTCTACCCCCGTGGGTAGGTCTATCATAGCCCGACAGGTATACAGGAACTATCCAGTTATGGTATCTTAGAAAGTTACTTTAACAGACTTAGTAGAGTTAGTGATGATAAATTTTGATGTCATTCTCGGTATGGATTGGCTTTATTCATGTTATGCTTCAGTTGACTGTAGAAATAGAGTTGCCCATTTTCAGTTTATGAATGAACATGTCCTAGAATGGAGGGGTAATACTTCAACACTTAGGGGTCAACTTGTTTCCTACCTTAGAGCGAGAAAAATGATATCCAAAGGGTGTGTCTATCATCTCGTTCGAGTTAAAGACTCTAGTTCTGAGACCCCTAACCTTGATTTAGTTTCAGCAGTATGTGAATTTCTAGACACGTTTCCCAAAAATCTTCTTAGAATTCCTTCTGAAAGGGAAATTGACTTTGGAATAGACCTTCTTCCAGACACTCAGCCCATCTCTATTCTGCCATATGGAATGGCTCCAGCAAAACTCAAAGAACTAAAAGAGCAGTTGAAAGATCTCCTAGATAAGTGATTCATCAGACCCAGTGTTTCCCCGTAGGGTGCACCAATTTATTCGTGTGTAAGAAAGACGGTTCTCTCAGAATATGTATTGACTATCGTTAGTTGAACAAAGTCACCATCAAGAATAAGTACCCATTTCCCAAAATCAATGATTTGTTTGATCAACTTCAGGGTGCCAGTAACTTCTCTAAGATAGACCTCAGATCAGGCTATCATCAGCTCAGATTCAGAGAATGTGACATTCCCAAAATAGCTTTCAAAACTCTTATTGCTACTCCAACAACCACATACAATCTTATACTAGGGATCCGCTAACTTGCGGTGCATTCTTTTAGATATACAACCATAACATTCAAGCCTATACTCATAACCACATACGCACTTCGCACATGCACCTCTAAACGAACACTCATAAATCATCTTCCTCGCTTTCTCTAAGATTCCATCAACTACATCATTCACACATACTGGTCAATTCTTTAAACGGCACATATAACATTTTCTCAACCAATTGAACTATACACAAAAATTATGTATTACTATTCCTACAACCTCATAGAAGTGCATTAAACCAACGCACAACAATCTTTCCAAATAAATATTTAAAACTTCAACTAACCACGACATGTATCAAGGACTTAGCCTCAATCTAACTTCACTTCACCGCCGTGAGCACACCACCTTCTATCATAGATAAGGAAGTATCTTCTCTCCCTTCTAGACAACTGCTCAACACCATTAGCTTGACTTAATGAAAAGGTCACAAAATTTTAAAACATGAAGACCTGAAACATGAAGGGATAATGTAAATAACTTGACTCTCTCTATTGAGACCTTAGGAATAAAATATCAAATACAATGGGTTCATTAAGGTATCAAAACTGAAGACACCCATAACAGAAACTGAATCTCACTGATCAATAAGAGTATTGCCTGAGTACTGGAACTGAACATACTGTAAAACTTGAGTATATGAGTCATGGGCGACATGCCCTGAATTTAGAGCTCATAACTTATGGAATGTGATTCCAACTGCTAGAAGAACTGGAATTTCTCATTTTTGGAAACTAGAAGAGTATGTAATTCTCCATCACGTGTATGAACATGAATTAAGATCATGGAACTGAAATGTAAAGCATGAGTAGGTTTTGGGACAGCTGAAAATACTGAAATAACATTGGGTCAAGCACCGATCTTTCTCACAACAAATTTACAACTTACTGGTACTTCTACTAAAATGTAAAAGCTTGACTTGACTACTTGTTCTATCATCTCCCCCTTATCTTTAGGCCACCACTCAAATTCTCAAATGCTTACTAATTTCGAATCTCCACGAACATCTCTATCGCCGGAATGTACACCATCTAGTGCTTCAACTCTTATTTCTATTAGCTCAACTTGAATACTTTCTAACCTTTTGATAGACCATGCTACTTCTGTCTTCTCCCTCTAATACCATGCCTATGAACTTATGTTTCTAACCCATAAGAATCAAAATCACACTTAAGAGGCTCAACATTTCCAATCATACGCCTCGCCTTAACTTAACCATCAAAACATCATCCATCGTCTAACTAGTATTTATCCATCTAACAATCCCATGGCACGACTCACTACACCACATACACTAATCCTCGAAATTAAAGCAGTCCCATAATATCTTGGGTGAAATTTCTCATCATAATATAATATTAAACTTAATTACAAGTCAACTACACTTAAACTTTTGTGTACACCGTTCAAGCCTATTAGGTCACTTCCGACAACTAATACCATTAATCCGAAAACCGTCACATTCGGCTTCATGATCACCAATCGTTCAAACTCCATCTCACTCATAACTCCCACGTGAAGATTATAAAACAACACATCCATGAACACTAGCCCACTTAATCTTCATAACAATAATAATTGGTCCTAATCATATAGCCTATCTTATTCACAATCCATTAACACATCCTTCTTTCACCCGTCACTACTATCTATCCTTCATACATAACTTAACATAGTTCATAGCTCTCTACGTCTTAACTTAACTTCCTCTTGCAATCTAGAGAGTGCCTAGATTAACAACACTTACCCATCGAGTACTTCCATCACTAACCTATACTCTCTGTCATACAAATACCGTCAACATTCGTTTCATACCTCGAACAAACTATATCACTTCCTATTAACCCAATTGCATGCAAAAAGGGATTTCGCTATACTTATGCTCAACAAATCACACTTACCATCCTTCTTACTACTACACCTCCACATGCCACATTTTCAGTCAGCACAAGGAACAAGATGAACTACAAGTTGCTAGTGGATCGAAATAGGCCTCACACGACTTTACTAGACTTTGGTTTTGTGTTTTGATCAAGAAAGTTATATGAATAACAAAGTAACTATGCTAGTGAATCGAAATAGGCCCCACACGGCTTCACTAGACTTTGGTTTGTATTTTGAACAAGAAAATGAGATGAATAACAAAAAAGCTATGCTAGTGAATCGAAAGAGCCCCACACGGCTTCACTAGACTTTGATTTTTCACAAACATAATGATAACAAGATTACATAATACAAGAGATAGAAACTTGACACACAATATTCAACGATCTAAGAATACACCTTACTCTGTCTTAATTAAATAACTCATAAGAATGAGGGCATAACTTTCAACTTAAGGAACTTAACACACTAGAGAGCTCCTCTCAAGCTCTTTGTGTAACTTTTGAAATTTCTTCTAGAAAATATAGAAGCATTACTTGGGGAAGAACTGGAGTTTGCGAATCATGTTATCTCAGAAATAATACATAGAGGGAGAAGTATAGATTAACATTGTAGATTCTGAGGAGGAATATGAAAGCATACCTAACCTAGGCTTAGTTCACGACTTTTATGAACATGGATAAAGTACTTCAATCTTTGGAACTCAAAAGCACTGACAGGATACTTTCTAGCTCTCTTACAATCCCATAACTATCTACGGAGAATTAAGCTTAACTGTTTCTGATACCTTGAAAATGAGGCAGAGTTGGCAAGAATAGAGTAAGATGGGAATCTATAGAAGCTTCTTGGAGAACCTTTTTATAGCACGGTCTTAGACTTGAAAGAAGGGAAACATTTCCTAAATGCCCTGTAGCATCTCGAAGAAAAGTACAGGCGTCTCCGTACCGTTCCGCAAGAATCTACTAGACACGACTTCATAGATACCCTAGGGCACTTGAACTCTGTGCTCTGATACCAAGTTTGTAACGCCCCAAAATCAGGTCCTGAGACGTCACACGGTGCTTAGGGTCACAAGTGACCCCAAGCTAACCCTTATATTGGCATAACTCATAAGCAACTGAATAAAAATACAAATCCATACAAATCAGCAGAAATTAACTCTTTTCTGAATCTGATCGATACAAAAATGGAATTTTACAGGATTACAATTCTGCCTTTACAACCAAAATTGAAACAAAATACATCAACTTCTACTGACTGTCTATGAAGCCTCTACTAGTACTGACTGTAGGTAACCGGGTCATGACTCCCGACTACCCCAACTCAATACGACTGAATAAAGAAAATACAACACTATAAACTCTGCATAACTAACCCAAGCCCTTGAATCAAAAGGACTCATCACCTGCTGATTGGATACCACGAACTGACTGGATCCGAAGGTGCAACTATACCTTGTACCTACATTCCGAGAAAATGTAGGCCACATACGAATATGTGATTCAGTTCCATGGAAAGATACCGAGCATATGGGGGTACAATGCATATATAAAATAATATCTTAATATCATCACAGTTTATAAAATTATGCATGTTTATATAGATGACTCACTTAGCTCGAATTAAATCATCAAAATCATGGATGAATAATACATGTAAAGTAAAACAAGTGAGTCATTACAATACGTTCTCAATTCACTTTCATCTCAATTTGAAATCATCAAAACAACCAAATCTCATGTCAATTCTCATTAGAATATATTCCTTAAATCTTTTAAGAATAATGACTTTCTCAAACTCAGCCTTTTAAGCAAATATGTTTTCATCTCAGATAGAAGAGTACACACACACATTGGGAGATCCTATAACCGACATAAACCATGTGAGCTACATGGAGTCCAACGTACAACCCACGTTGGGGAGAGCCATCCTATCCTTGCCATCGGAGTAGGACTTCCAGTATCAATTCAAAAACACTAGTGATCACTATATAAATCAGCCTCAGGCTCACATCCTACGGGAACATGTAGTTCTAGGGAAGTAACGTCACTTTATACCTCCCACTCGGTGCTAAAGATTACTCTCGGACTTAGCTCAGAAATTTAAATCAGCCTCAGGCTCACATTAAAGAAAATCCACAATAAATACTTCAACAATTTTCATCGGGAGCCAATTTGCTACCCCTTTATCATAATCAATAAAAACGTTGATTTCTTTCACAGTCGAGTTCAAAATAACTCATTCACGACCAAAAGGTCAAATCATTCAAAAAATCTCAAATATTCAACATCAACGTGCTTATAACACACATTTTCTCAAAAACACAATTTCAAATGGGGTTCGCGACCCAAATATCAAAATCATGATAAATATCGTTCAAGATTCATGCTTTATATCACCACACATGTAAATTCATCTTTCAAAATCATAAACATCAAGATTTCATAATAATCATCATAAGATATGGGTTCATGCTTCAAATTCATAAAAAAATCAAATAAAAATCATGCCTTTGTAAGGAAAATTACTTTTGGGCACAAGAACGAAAGAGAGTTCTTATTGAAAAATCCCACATACCTTGAATGATGAACTTTAGATCGATACTCATTTTTGAGATTTAATCGTGCCTTTGAATGATGGTTCTTGGAGTTCTTGAACTAGAAACTTGGAATCTTGAATAAATTTGCAGAATTAATGGTGAACTTTGGAGGTTCTTGAAGTTGGATGTAGGAGCTTAGGATTTTCTTTTTGAGGGAATTTGATGAAATATAACATATAATGCTTCTAATAGGCTTTAATATAGGGTTTGGATGGATTTTGGGTGAGGGGAAATGACCAAAACGCCCCTAAAAATCAAATAATGCTCGCATCTGTCCTTTGGTGGACTGTTTTGATAGTCTGAAGTAGATCAACCATAACGTTTTACTCCGATATCCAAATTGGATGAAACCAATTTCATTAGAAAGAGGACTCTCATATATTTCCATTGATATATAGTATCTGACCTAGATCATTGTGTACGAGGAGTTATGATCGTTTGAAGTTGACCCAAAAATTCACTTTTAATGGGCTGAAGTAGATCGACCATAACTTTTTTCTCCGATAGACAAATTGGATGAAATCAATTTCATGGGAAAGAGGACTCGCAGAGATTTCCGTTGATATATAGTAGATCACCCAGATCATTATGTACAAGGAGTTATGATCGTTTAAAGTTGGAGCAAAAATACGCCAGGCCTCAGTACTTTTTTTTCCTGCACGTTTTACTGTTCACTACTATTCACGGTTCGATCAGAATGTTCATAACTCGTCGCTCGGGTGTCCGCTTTGGATGATTCATATATCGTTGGAAAGCTTATTCGATACTCTATGTAATGGTGGGTCATAATCTAAGACATTCCACACGAAAAATTTATAATTCATTCTAGAAGATAGAACCCAACACGTTTACGCACAAAATTTCAACGAAAAATTTCCTGGGGTATTACAGACTTCTGATGACATATCTGAGACGCCTTCAGAAGCCTGACGATCAACACCAATATGCCGTCACCTAAATCCGAGCCCAGCTGTGATTTTGTTATTTTATTACCTTAATTAGGTTTTAGTATAAATAACATCTTTTAGGGTTTCATTCAGAACTTCGGAAGCAACTTTTGACATCTTGTAACTTAGTAAAGGGGAGTTAACTTGTTTTTGACTCTCTTAACATAGAATTCAATTTTCCATCCTTTGATTTAGTTGTGGGAAATTCTTATTGTACTTGAAGGAGAAACAACTTTGAATTTCATCTTTTCTAAGTTCACTTGCTTTAAGTTATGAATTTAATCTTTGTTATCTCTTTCTATCTTATGAGTAATTAAAACCCACAACTAGGGTTGTGGGATCTATGATTATTATTTCATTGATTTAATAGTTGGATTAGGGTTTGAGTGATTGTGGGAACGTCTTGAAATTCTGTTGTTTTAACTTGAATCTATTGGTTGCAAACATTAGGTTATGCCTTAGGTTTTATTTGCTTCTAACGGATAAATAGACTAGAGGTCGTGAATTATCAACAGGGACTCGGAAGCTACCAACCTTCTATTTAATGATTGATGTCGTAACTGGATCAATCTACCTGAGATAACATCCGATTGGAAATAGATATGATAGATATGTTATTTAAGTTTGAGAGAATTAGATAATAAATTTTCTGGTGAGATCGAGAGATAAGTTAGATAGTATCATCAACAGGGATAATCTGTTGTTCCCACCTATCACGAGAATCATGAACAGTTATTATTCAATGGAGATTAATAGTCATAATGATCACAACCCTAGTTTCTCTATACCATTGATTGGAAATATTGAAATCTAAGTTTTGATTTCTAAAATAAGTTGAAACGTTAAAATTTGTTTGATTGATAAAAACCCCTATTTTGTCTTTTCTTATTATTTATTTGAATTTAACTTGTAGCTATAGTTTCGAACTAGTTTAATCGCCACTCACATTGTTCCCTGTGGATTCGACCCCGACTCTGAAGTTGGGTAAATATATTGACGACGATCGCCTTGCACTTATTTAAGGTGTAAGTTGAGCGTTATCAAAAATGGCACCACTGCCGGGGAATAATTTGGCGTATTGAGTTAGTTTGGAATTTTAGCTTACTTGCTTGAATTCAAACTTGCAAATATTTGTTGTGATTTCCTTTGTTCTTGTGTTAGGTAGATTTTCTTTAATTTTGTTTATTTCTTACTATGGCATCATGGAATGAATGTAAGTTTGATGGCTGGAAATCTTATCTGGATGATCCATGTCCATATTATGATGGACCCCACTTTTGACAAGATTGTAGATATGCTCCCTGGAGAGAGATGTGTGCACTATCTCCATCCTACCGGGAGTATAATTGTTCTTTATGTGGTGGTCAAGATGGACATTGGAGTGATTGACCAAATGCCCCTTCCCCCTATTGCACTAACCCAGGTTATAGTTCTTCTTATGAGTATGACAGGTCTTATGGTCAAGAAAAGGAAGAACGAAGCACTGGAAAGAGTGACATTGAAGATATGCTTCAACTAATGTTGGATCGTATAGACACAATGAATGATACCATATGTGACATACGTCAAGACATTAGGGCATTTAAGGAGGGAAGAGAAAGGATAGAAGAGATAGATATCAAGGTCAATAATCCAAAACACTTTTCTACATTATGTTTAGATGATATCTTGTCTGTGGAATCATTTAAAATAATGGAAGAGTGTGACGATGAAGATCAAGATTCCTAAACTGATGATGAGCTTGATGTTGATCAACCCTTGGAGATTTCCCAACCAACCGAGCCAACCATGAGGGATGATGCCAAGATTGAGGGAATGGTGCTAGAGGCAAAAGAAGAAGCCAAGTCAATCTCTTATGAAGACTCTAGCCCAATTCAAAGTAAAAATGTTGAGAAGATGAATAAAAGTGAGTGTGTAGAGGATAGTGTAAATTTTGAAGTAGGATTTGTTGGGCCATACTCGAAGCATTTTTCCACATTATGTTTAAATGATATCTTGTCTGTGGAATCATCTAAACTAGTGGAAGACTGTGAAGATAAGGAACAAGAATCCTATATTCTTTATTTTACACTTGATAAATAACATAAAAATACACCTTACTTTAAGGTCGAGTTGTTTACTATGCATCATTCATTACTCGGCTTCTTAATCTTTGTACCACCTCCCTATGAGCGAGGCAAGAAGATGGACTCTAAGTTGGGGGTGAAATTCATATCCTCAAGGTGGAGAAAAAAGCTGAGTTGGGTCGTGCTGCGACGTTAAACTAGGCGCTTCTTGGGAGGTAACCCAAGGTAATTTGTTGTTTGTATTCGTATTATGTGATTGACATCAGATCTTCGCACCCATGGTGCCACAGATATGTTTCTAACTCTCTTATTTTGATTTGACGTGTTGGGAACAATGCATGATATTAAGTTGAGGGTGGGGCTACTTGTGGGTGTTGATGTCCTCCTGGGGTTTTTGTTGCCGTGCCTCTTTTCCCCGGAGTCTTGTTCCTAGTAGAGTCGGAATGTTTAGGCGTACTGTGTTTTTTTTGTGATGTGTTGTGGTTAACTGGAGAAAAATAAGTATCTAGATCAGTTGACATATTTTTGTTGATTTTTGACACTGATAAACACCTCTCCGTTGGTCTTTTTTATAACTGTGTGATATACATTTATGTGTGACCATTGTGCATCTTGTTATGGCATTAGTACTAGTGACATGATATCCACTGCTAAACAATCGCATGAACCGGATAGGTAGTAGCTTATGATGCACATTTGTGCCATGTGTGTGTGAGATACTACTTAGTTTCCTTTGGGTGTTAAATCCAGAACTTTCCCGGTTAGTCTTACCTTGGTTGAAAGATAGGGGTTAGGAAAGGATCATAGGCTGTTTTGATTTTTAAGTCACTTTTTGCCTAAATGACCTTTCCTGTATGCATGATATCTCTTGATCCCTATTTTGAGCCTGAATTGACCATTTCTTTCTATGACACCTATCACCTTCCCGTTTAGATCATAATGAACCTGTTTTGGCCCTGGTCCTCCTTGGACACTGTGCACCTAGACTTAGGTAAATAACCTAAGTTGAGGGTGGCTATCATAGGGGTGCGTGATGTAAACTGAGTATGAAGAAAGGTAGAATAAAAGGAAAAGAATAAGTGAAAAAGAATAAAAAGCTGGGTGGTGTGGAAGAAGAATAAGAAAAGAAAAAGAATGAAAAAGAAAAGCCACATCCATCCTGAATAATGTGTGATCAAGAAAGGGAAAAAAGGAAGAAAAAGGTTAATAAGTGAACCCCAAAAGTTAAGGTAGTGCCAAGGAGGCTTAGTCACTATAAATGCCATTGAATATCATACCATCCCTTAGCCTACATTACAAGCCGAAGAAAAGACCTATAGTGATCCTAACTTACCTGTCTGGACACCTTGGTAATGAAAATAAGGGCAAACATATGGTATTTGACATGCATTGATTGGAATTTCTTTCTGAGAGTGAGTGTCTCTTGACCGTCCCCGCATTGACATGCTTGAGTTCATATACGAGTGAAGAGGGACTTCTTTGTTGTAAGGGCACATCGGTTGCATTGCTAGCTGTTAACTTATTTGGATAGTGTAATATTGGTACATGCATGGTTGTTGTTGCTGAATTGATGCCATATCTTGATTCCTTTAGGTCACATTGTTAATCTTCATAGATATGCATAATTGGATTGAACGTGGAGAGTGGCATGAGTTTTGAGCTAAACTTGATAATCAACTGTGATAGGTATCTTTTGTATCTCTTGGTTAAGCATCGTAGTATGGTGTTATGTAGTTTCTTGAGAACAAGCAATTGTTTTAAGTTGAGGGTGTTGATGTGTGAGAAGATGCTAACACATTTGAGGCTTTTAACTGTAAATAATTGTGAAGTCTTAAGCAACTTTTGGTTGTTTTTGATCGTTTTCTTGTGATATTGTAGTTGTAGCAAAAATGGGAGGAAAATATAGAAAAGATGAACAAAATAAGTAAAATCTGGTACAAGTGAGCTGATATGAGTCTGACGGCATTTCTTCCAAGCCGTCAGAGATGTGGTAAGCTACCAAAAAAAGGCGTCAGGAAGAACAGTGAAGAAGAGTTGTTGGATGAAGGTGACGACATTCTCAATATGTTGTCACAAGTGTGGTAAGCCGTCAGAAGATGCCATCAAGTGGGACAGAACATGGTGAAATAAGCTGAAGTTCTGACGATATTTGCTACACGCCGTCACTCCTCTGGTAAGCCGTCGGAGGACATCGTCAGAGTGAGGCAGAACAGGTTAAGAAGGAACAACTTCTGCCGACATATCTGAGATGCCGTGAGAAGCCTAACGATCAACACCAATATGCCGTCACCTAAATACGAGCCCAGCTGTGATTTTGTTATTTTATTACCTTAATTAGGCTTTAGTATAAATAGCATCTTTTAGGGTTTCATTCACAACTTCGGAAGCAGTTTTTGACATCTTGTAACTTAGTAAAGAGGAGTTCACTTGTTTTTGACTCTCTTAACTTAGAATTCAATTTTCCATCCTTTGATTTAGTTGTGGGAAATTCTTATTGTACTTGAAGGAGAAACAACTTTGTATTTCATCTTTTTTAAGTTCACTTGCTTTAAGTTATGAATTTAATCTTTGTTATCTCTTTCTATCTTATGAGCAACTAAAACCCACAACTAGGGTTGTGGGATCTATGATTATTATTTCATTGATTTAATAGTTGGATTAGGGTTTGAGTGATTGTGGGAACGTCTTGAAATTCTGTTGTTTTAACTTGAATCTATTGGTTGCAAACATTAGGTTATGCCTTAGGTTTTATTTGCTTATAACGGAGAAATAAACTAGAGGTCGTGAATTATCAACAGGGACTAGGAAGCTACCAACCTTCTGTTTAATGTTTGATGCCGTAACTGGATCAATCTACCTGAGATAACATCCGGTTGGAAATAGATATGTTATCTAAGTTCGAGAGAATTAGAGAATAAATTGTCTGATGAGGTCGAGAGATAAGTCAGATAGTATCATCGGCAGGGATTATCTGTTGTTTCCACCTATCACGAAAATCATGAACAGTTATTATTCAATGGAGATTAATAGTCATAGTGATCACAACCCTAGTTTCTCTATATCATTGATTCGAACTATTGAAATCTAAGTTTTGAGGTCTAAAATAAGTTGAAACGTTAAAATTTGTTTGATTGATAAAAAATCCTATTTTGTCTTTTCTTATTATTTATTTGAATTTAACTTGTAGCTATAGTTTCGAACTAGTTTAATCTCCACTCACATTGTTCTCTGTGGATTCGACCCCGACTCCGAAGTTGGGTAAATATATTGACGACGACCACCTTGCACTTATTTGAGGTGTAAGTTGAGCGTTATCACTTAGGTTCATGCTCGTGGTTTATCATTTCTAGGCTCATGTTTATAAATTGGCCATTTTTTTAGGCTCAAAGCATAGATTTTCCACTTTAGGACCATGCCTCAGAATTTCCATATTAGGTTCACAAATCATGAGTTCTTATCATTTCATAAATATGTTTGGGAGTCACTAGAGGTAAATTTCATCATACTTTATGTCATGGCTCATTGTCTGATTTTTGTAACATTTAGGGAAATTATGGAGTAACTTAAAGTATTCTTGTTGAGGGTGAATCATATCATATCAAAAGTTTGAAAATTCATGTTATTATGCTATATAAAAATAATTAAGAATTTACACCTTTTAGTTGTGAGGAAATGAACGGAGTTCACTCGGGATTACGAATAGTCCATCATTTATCAAATGTTCAAATTAGGGATAATTCAAACAAATATTATATAATTCATGGTTCATACAAAAATAATGGGGCTTTCAAGTTATGATTGTACAATAGCTTTTTTTTTGCAAGAAAATAACAAGAGCAGTTCATGGTTAAGATCTTAAAAATCTTCACAAGATCCATCATTGATCAAGTTCATACATTAGGAATTCAATAGAGTTTAATATCGTTCATGCTATAATTCAAATTATAATACAAATTAACCACAAAGTTCATGGTTTTCACAAATATCATGATTTTTAAATTTTCCAAACTCAAGAGGCTTTCATCAATGCATAAGGATTAGTCAAATTCATTTAACTTTTTGGAATATTCATAAAGTTGAGAGTTTATCCAAGAATTTCCCAAACAACTTGCTAAAAGAACTCTATTCTTTGACAAGGACATGGAAACTTCTGCAACCTAATTAGAATGAGAGTACTATAACTAAAGGAGAACAAATTTTAAAAGAAACATAAAATGAGTAGTCATACATACCAAAAATCTTCAGAGAAACTTAGTGATCGTGAAGGAGGTAACTAAGCTTGATTCTTGAGCCAATCATCTTGGATTTCTTAAGCTTGAGTTTGAGATAAAGGAGAGAGATGTTAAGGCTGAAAAAAACATTTGAAACTTACTAAGAAAGAGTTTTTAAAAGGTATTGGGGGTTATGGGAAAAGGAAAGGACGAAATCACCCCTCTAGGAATGTGAAAAGCTAAGAAAAGAATAGAAGATTTTTGTCCGGTTGGTTGTTTTGACTATTCTTAACAAAACACACGTAACTTTTTACTTGGGACTCAAATTTATGAGTTGTTGGTGGCATTAGAAACAAGATTCAAAAATCTTTAATTTGATAGGTAATGGGTCATGTAACTCTAAGTATTCTAGGAGAAATGCTTGTTTAAGTTTGATCCTTGTATGAACCTATATGAAGACTTAAATCATTAAAGGACCTTTCAATTCAAATTTATTTAGAGATTTCTTATGCCCTTAATTCATATTCAATACCCCTACGAAACTTAAGAAATGACCTTTACACCTAGATCCAATAAAATTTCTAGATTCGGGTCTAAGTAAATATAAAGAATTTATTTTATTTTTAGCTCGAACATTCGGGGTGTTCTATTTATCAATGTATGATTCTTATGATAGAGATAACAATCTCTTTGAACGATCACTTGAAATCTTTACTTTAAGAATGTATGATGTTTCATCAATATATTTCATCTCAAAAGTAGAACATAAACACACTTTTATTTCTTTACAATATTCGATGTCACTTACAGCTATAAGTATGTCGTCCACATACAATAATAAGATCACAAACTTATCTTTAAATCTTTTGATGTTACACAATAATTTTCATGAATCATAACAAAATCATATGATATTATTGCATTATAGATACGTAAGTATCATTGTTTAAAATATTATTTATGGTCATAAATTTTCCTTTAAAGTTGACATACTTTATTTTTTACACCTTTTAGTATAAAATCTATGGGTTGTTCCTAATAGATTTCTTCTTCTATTTTCTCATTGAGAAATACAGATTTCATATCTATTTGATGAAATTCAAGATCCAACGTAGCTACAATAGACAAAATTAATCTTATTGAAGTAAAGGATACCACATGTGAAAATTTTTCTTCATAATTAGTTCCTTCATGTTGTGTGTACCCCTAGCTACTAGGAAATCTTTAAATCTTTTGATACTACCATCTGCCTAATGCTTGAATTTTATAATCCACTTATTACAAAACCTTTTTGGCCTATAAGTAGATCAATCAGTTCCCACACATGGTTAGATTTCATCTCCCCCTCCATTGTTTTTAACCATTTTTTAGTGGGGCATATAAGAGCCTTATTTATATTTTTTGTCTCTTCATCATCCAGAGTAACGATAAATGCTTCCACTTTGATCTTAAATTGATAATGTGAAATTTGTAAATGACTAGTTCGTCGAGGTTGAGATTGATAAATTGATTTATCAATTGATATGTTACATCCATTCGGATCAGTAATATCACTAGGATTTATGTAATTAGGAATTGCTCCATTATCATCAATATGACTCCCACTCAAATTCTTTCGTATGTCATTAACAGAAGCGGTCTACTCTGTAGTTTCATGAAGATATAAGTGTTAACCTATCTCGCCATGCTTAAAAATTCATTCCTTATTAATGTAACATCATATGACTCAACTTAAGTTACAATGTTACTATCTTGATCACCTATGAACAATTAACCCTTAGATTGTTCAAAGTATCTTATAAAGTTACACTTCTTTTTCCTTGGACCTAATTTTTCATATTGGGAAGAAGGGTTATGAATAAAAGAAGGACAATTCCAAGGCTTTAAAATTCTCAAATTTGGATTTTTGTTTAGTTCATAACTCACACGGTGTAGTTGTGACTGATTTAGAAGGGACATTATAAAAGTACAAATTGCAACAGTACGCAACGTATCACTTCAATAGGTGATTGCCATTTTTCTTGTTCCATTATTGACCTAACCATTTCTAACAAGGTTTTATTTCATCATTCTGCAATACTATTTGTTGTGGAGTGTAAGGAGTAGTTAATTGTCTTGAATTCACTTTTTACCATACAATTATTTGAACTCATCAGACAAATACTCTGTTCTTGATCGTTTATTAGAGATTTAATTATTCTATCTAAGTAATTCTCACTTAAGTTCATAAACTTAATGAAGCAACTCAAAGCTTAAGATTTGTGAGGAATCAAATATATATAATTGAATTGAGTAAAATCATCAATAAAAGTGATGAAGTAAATAACGTCATGTCTTGCTCTTACATTCGTTGGACCACAAATGTCAGAATGAATTAATTTCAATGAAGTATCACGTCTTGTGCTTTTTCCAAATAATTTTTCTGCAGTTTTTTTGGCTAGGCAAGATTCACAAGTAGATAATTCTATCTTATCTATAATTCCAAGAAGACCTTCTTTAGCTAAGCAATTCATTCTTTACTAACCAATATGGCCAAACCTAGCATGCATGTGTTTACATCATTCTCTTAATTAGAAGTTGGCTGATAACGCCCAAACTACAGCTCTCGTTAGAAAGTGTAAGCGGTCACTGTCAAATATAGAAACCAACTGGGTTGGGTGTCGAATCCCACAGGGAATACTTGGTCACTAAGTGTTGCAATTATTTGTAGACTGTTGGTCGAAAATTCCACGAAAAAGGGGGTTTTTGCTTTAGGCATGAATTAATAATATCAAAGTAACGAATGAATGATTTGTTTAGTAAAGGTTAATCACAGAGATTTATAAGTTAGGGTTATGTCCACCTTATGAGTTCTACGTATCTATTAACTATGAATAATGCGGAATTTAGACATGCATGCACTTATAGAGATTCGTATTCTAATAGTAAATCCTAGTGTTTCTCAACCATCAAGGATTATTTCACTTTAACTCTCTCGAGCCTAAAGTGTATAACTAATGGTACGAACTCTCCAAGAAATTAATCCAGTTAAGGCATTAACGTGTAAATAGGGGTTGGTAGCCCTATTTCATTGTCACACTCTCTTTTACAAACATGTAACTTTTCTCTCGAACAAGTTAATGCTATAATGACATGTTCTCTATGTTTGCAACCATGAGAATTAAATTAAAATGAAGAGAGTAATGATATAAGTAGCATACACATCAAGAATTCACAAACTCATAGTAATAGATAGTATCTCACAAGGTTTTCATAACCCTAACAGAGAAGTTTAGCTACTCATGATTACAACGGAAATCACAATAGACATAATCATCATACCACAACCTAGAATAAACTTGGCGATGGGGATGGATTGACGTCAATAAGAGAATGTCGTTCTCTTCCTATCCGTTGCTCACAAGAGCCGTGTTTTCTGTTCTAAAACCTCTTACAAAAAACGAAATTGAATAATGAGTGAATGATAATGCTGCTGAAAAATTCAGCAATAAGGTTTTTATAGTATCCTTCTCTAACTAAGTTGCTACTGCATCCTTAAGTCTTTAAAAATACTGGGTTTGTCCGGGAAAAAGTTCCCATGCATCACTTTCAGTCCAAAAGCTGCCTTCCCTCTAATGTGAAGTTTTCCTTTGCTGCTCATAAGTCCATAAAGTGCTGAAATCTTCATCATTAATACCTGAAAAATATGCTAATCACGTAGGTCAGCTCATTTAAAGGAAAATAGACTAAAAGTGCAAGAATTATATATTTTGTCTTCAAAACTTAGCTAAAATATGGTTAAATTATGGTTCTTAAGCATGTAAATACGCTCAACATCATTGGCATAAATGTGAAAAAACTAATATTATTATTATTGGGACTTTGAATAACATCCATTACGAAAAATAAATCATAAAATAACTAATATCATATTTTGTCTTGACCAAATATAAATTCATACCATGTTCATGAATGAAAAAATTAAATTCTAACTTAATAAACATTCTGACAGAAATTAGATTTTGATATATTATTAGGGAAAATAGTACATCATGTATATATAGAGTTCGGTCACCACATATTTCAAGGTTGCAGGTATTGATCCCTTTGATCTCCTCTCTGGAGTTATTTTTTGCCTATACCTATTTGAATTTTTGTGGGATTCATCAAAAATCTTCGATAGCATCTCTATTCGTCATTATATGGTCGGTGGTTGTTGAGTCTACAATCCATATAGAAAGTTATTCAGTTACAAAATATGAATAAGAAATATTTACATCACTATGTATATTATTAATAAGATCGTTTACCATTTTAGGCTCAGGGCAATCACGAGCAAATTGTCTCTTATTCTTAAAGTTATAGCACCTGAGCTTAGCCATTTTTACCTTTTTATTTTTCTTTGGAGTAGAAATATTTCTCTTTCCTTTTTGATCATTCTTAGGATTCTTTGATATTTTTTCTTTTTCCTTCTTTTGAGAAAATTCACCATGCTTGTATTTGTTATCATGTCCACATTCTGAATCTGAACTAGTCATAACGCATTTGTAGCGGAATTTTCTACTCAAAGATGCTTCTCCTCGAGTTTCAAATGATTCTTAGCATCTTCCATAGTTTTGATGCTAACATTATGTATTTTCATATTTTCCTAGCTTTGAGGTAAGGAGAAAATCACAGCTTGAAGTTGTTGCTCTTCGGTCAATGTAGACATATAAAATTTAATGGGTTAAATTCATACAAAATTTGAGTTTACTCCATGATTATTTGGGTTGATTAATTAATTTGGGCCTTACAAATTAATTAGTCTATTTTGTTATGTTCCATACCAACAAGATGACCCCACATGTCCAAATGATGTGAAAACCTCATTCAAATTCAAGAACCAATCAAAAGTCGCCAAGTGTCAAAATGACATGTTTCTGCCAATCACAAGCAACCTGGCCTACTCCCTACAACTATAAATAGGAGGTAACATAACATTTTAAAGGGGGATCTAAATAAATACTTAGACAAGCATTGACAACATCAACTACACAGTTCTTCAAAGGAGTGGTCAACAGAGTTCTTCCCGAAGTTCAATCTGAAATGACGAAGTGTTGCACGACGTCTCCAGAAATCAATCACATCTCAATGAGGTATAAATTATCCTATATTTGAGAAACACGCTACTAACAACTCTTGAATCACAAAAAATCTTAGGAGAGAAGAATCAAGAGAACAACAGAATTGTACTCACAAGATTCATTAATAAAAATTACTTTTTATTTTTTATTTATCATTTGTTGTAGTTAATTTTCGAATCTTTAAAAATTTGTTCTGAACAAATTTTGGTACACCTAGTGGGACCAACTCTGCTCTTCATCTCTTCCTTTAACAAATTGGAAATCACAAATTCAACTTCTGTAGAGGACTTCAAAAAATCAATGCAAGACGTCTACTACTGCCGTATCTACTGAGATCAAACTTATTGGCCCCATCAATCAATGCAAGCTCAATGCTTGTGCTTTGGATGGATCTCAATACTTCACCTTTTTAGTGATAACGAAAAGGAGAAATCTCAAATTTGGGCTATAACTACAATCATCGGGCGAAACCTTTCATCTATGTTATCAAATGAACTGTCTGAAACTGCCTTCAACTTAAGAGAATTTGAGGACTTAATAAATTCTCCAACTTCAAGGAAAGTCAACACCTTCATGGTTAATGCAGTTGACATGGATGAGAAGTTTGCAATGATGGAGTAGACTATTGAAGCCTTTAAGAAGTTTGTTAATGAGAAAGATATTCGAATTACTCAACTTATAAGCAAGTTAGATCTCTACATTCTTGGAGATTCAAGTTATAATCTAACACCGCAAGGAAAAGTTGATGGAAAATTTCCTATCAAGTTAATTGATAGACAATATGCTAATAGATCCGCTTCAGTGGAACACCATCAAGGCACAATATGGTGGTCGACACAAAGTTTCATAGTATACTCAAATTCATATTCTATGCTAATCGAGGTCTTCCCTATGACGATTGGATATCAACCGCTAAAGTTTCAATAATTTGATGGAAAGGAAAATTCAAGGCAACACATCGCTCATTTTGTTAAGACTTGTAGCAGTGTTGGTACACATGGTGATCTTCTTTTCAAGTAGTTTGTTCGCTCTTTGAAAGGCAACGCCTTAGATTGGTTCACATACTTGGAGTCAGAATTAATTAATTGTTAGGAACAACTAGAAACCCAGTTCCTAGATCGTTTCTACAACACCCGTTGTATGGTCAGCATGATGGAGTTGACAAACACAACAAAATAAAGATGAGCCTGCAGTTGATTACATCAATCGTTCGCAAATATTGAGCTTTAATTATATGGATAAACTTTCTGAGACTTTCGTAATTGAAGTTTTTAATCAAGGGATGCATTAGGGCCTTGTGTATATCCTCCACGGAATTAATCCTATAACTTTTGAAGAATTAGCTACGTGCACACATGACATGGAGCTAAGCATTGCAAATCATGAAATGGTGTCACCTGTCTTTGATCTTAGAAAAGAAGTCACAAGATTCAAGGACTCATCAGAAGATCAAAATAGGAAATCTATGGCTACAACTGTGAGTTATACAAAGGCTTCCACACAAAAAAAATTGAAAGAGAATTCTCCGAAGCAACAAATGCAAAAAGTGAAAAATCAACAAACCTTGAAGGTGTTATAAGCAAACGTATATCCTTTTTATGACTCTGATGTTCTTGCGATTCTTTACGAGTTGCTAGCTAAAGAAGTCATTGAACTGCTAAGTCAAAACGACCTGAAGAATCAAACAAAGTCGATGATCCTAAGTACTATAAATTTCAATGCATTATTAGTCAACACACCACAAAATGCTTTATCCTAAAATAAAAGATCATGACATTAATGCGAGAGAGTAAGATCATCATTGATAATGACGATACAGTTGATGCAAATTATGTTAGTGTTGTACTACACCATATGAAGAGTTCTATTTTAAAAGCTCTACAACCCATGCACTATATGGAATCACCAAAAGTTGAAGGAATTGTCATGCTACAATTTGAGAGTTTTGATTCAATTAGGGTTCCAGTCTTGAAGAAAACAACAAGCAAGTCCATGGAAAATGACTTTCCTAATAGCAAGAAATGTGATAATTGGACATTGATCACTCGCAAAGGAAAAATGTCAAGGAACTTCTAAACTCCAATTTCTAAAAGATGACATGAGATCAAGTGCAAATCTACTTCAACCAATGCGGGCCATAAAATTCAATACCAAATTAAAGGGAAACAATACTTATCACAAAAGGTTGGAACATAAGTTACATTACAATAATTCTTCCCTAAAATACTCCTTAAGTCACGAGCATAAACCGCATGTCACTCCTTGCCCGCAAGAGTATAAACTGTGTGCAGCTCAAATAAGAATATTAGCTAGGTTGAAAACCTCAAAAGAGGTGTCCATCTTTCGCAGGTTGAAAACCTCAAAAGAAGTGGCCTAGGCAAAATTAGGACACACACAAAAAAAACAAAAAAATCACTCATCTTGAACTACGTTATGACTTGATCCTCTTTACCGAGGTACGTAGGCACTTAGAGTTTCATTGTAAGTTTATCTATATGAGTATAAAAATGGTGTCACGTGATCGTCATATTAATTCTCTCAAATAAGGAGCCATATGTAGCTGAAAATAAATACAAGCAACTTTTGGGAAGAGATGATTTTTGGCTAGTATTCATATGTATTAATTCTTTTGCTGAGGGGACAACTTTATAAAAAAAAGGAGTCATAAACTATAGGACCTCCAATTGTCCATAAGTCCCAAAGTGATATGGACATTTCTCCAATGAAAGTGGAAAGAGTATTAGTAGATGGAAGCCAAAGCTCACAAAAAACATGAAGCACATTGTCATCATAGTCATACATAAACAAATACGTATTTACAGAGTCATAAATCTTGATGCACTCCAAATCTTCATTGTATCGAGGTATCACATCCTCTACCCATTCTTAGTAGCCAAGAGTATAGAAAACGTTACAAAAACTAAAAAATGGAACATTTTAATTGCTACGACATCCCTTAGAAGAAGAAGATTCAGTGGGTGTGATTCCCTTATGAATTGTGGATTTTAGTAGGTGAACATTCACTCTTAAAGCCTGACCCGAGAAATTTTCATGACATCTTTGGTCTTAGCTTGAGACCATTCAAGTGAGAGTCTACCACTGGCAGGAAGAAGAACCTTCAAGGTAAGGATTTTGGCATTCAGATCCCATTGATCACTCACAATCTCTAGATGAGAATGTGGAATATCATGGTCTCCAAAATGCATCATGTCGCAGGAGCCGTATAATGTTACTCAAAAATCTGTAAAAGAAAGTCAAAGGAAAAATTAGGTTCGTAAGGTCATAACTTTAATTTGGCAGTTATGTAAAGGCTGACTTCAAACAAATCCCTGAAAGAACATAGATGGAATTAGATTGTGGATTTCGTATATTATGTAGATTTATGAACCTTCTTTCCAACGCCGTAAACCACTAATGATTTTATTGTTCCTAAGTTAAGATAAATATTTTTTTCGTAAGGACACATAAAGCCGGGACAGTCAGCTCACCAGAATTTTAGCATGAATTCAAAGTGTTACTTGGGACCATTTACGAGTTATCTGATTTTGGATTTCAGATATGTTGTAGATTTATGAGTCTAGTTTATGGAAAATAAATTGATCAAAATTTCAGAATTTATGCGGCAAGATATGAATTTTCTACCATTGTCGTGCAAAGCTATGAAAAAGTGACGGAAATCATATGCAAAAGAAGGTATTACCTTATGGATACAGACTCAATTAAGTTGAATGGTTTCATAAATTGACAACCAACCACTGTAGGAATGTGGGTATTTATAGATGTCGAAAGAAGGCAACATAAGTCCCACCCTACGAATTATAGGAAATTATAGTTATGAAAAGATTCATTAGAACTAAATTATGGAAAATTTCTCTTGGAGCTTAATTATGGAAAGTTTTCATGGAATTCAAATTATGGAAAATTTTTAGTGGAACTAAACTATGAAAAGTTTCCTTTGATGCTAATTATCAAAAATTTTCTAGTAGAACCAAATTACGGAAAGTATTTGTTTGAGCCGAATTATGGAAAGTCTTGCATTAGAGTCAAAATGTGAAAAGTTTAGAAAAAATTCACTATATACGCATGAACTCTTCCCATGATATTTGTAATTGGTCATGTCAAAATGTGATAAGTATATATTGTCTCAATACCCATCGTTTTTCATTAATCGCAAGGCCACCACACAAAAGAAATTTTAGTTAGACCACTCACAAGTAGTGGTCAAACTAGAATACGTCGACAAGAAACAAGTACCTTTAAAGTTACAAAAATGAAAACGCATTCATGAGTACTTCAAGTCTCACCACCAAAATTCAGAAAGCCTACACGTCGACAAGCCTCGAAGCAGGGGTATTTGTAGACATATAAAATTCAACAAGTTAAATTCATACAAAATTTAGGTTTAATCCATCATTATTTGGGTTGATTAATTAATTTCGGTCTTACAAATTAATTAGTCCATTTTGTTAAATTCAAGACCAAGGTCCATTACATATTGGAGCCCAAACCCATGATACGTGTCAAGGTGACATGGCGTCCCTATCGAATTAAATACCAGCAAGATGACGCCATATGTCCAAATGATGTGGAAGCCTCATTCAAATTCAAGAAGTAGTCAAAATTCACCAAGTGCCAAAATGACATATTTCGTCCAATCACAAGCAACCTGACCTACTCTGTATAACTATAAATAGGGGTAAAATAACATTCTAAAGGGGGATTAAAAAAAACACTTGGACAAGCATTGACAACATTAACTACATACTTCTTCAAAGAAGTGGTCAACGAAACTCTTTCCTAAGATCAACCCAAAACAACGAAGTTCTTCACAACGTCTCTAGAGATCAAACACATCTCAAGGAGGTCTAAATTATCCTACATTCGAGAAATACACTACTAACCGCCCTTGAATCACAAAAAAATTTAAGGAGAGAAGAATCAAGAGAACAACAGAATTGCACTCACAAGATTCATTAATAAAAGTTAATTTTTATTTTTATTTATCTTTGATTGTAGTTAATTTTTTATGCTTCAAAAATTTCTTTCAAACAGTCAATACATTACCAACATCGTTTAGTTTATTCACCATATTTCACATATAGTGTAAATTCTTACGCATAGTATAATCAGAACGTTTGTTATAAGTATAAAACTTAACAGCAAGAGCTGTTAACTTAGTAATTGAAGTAGACCAAATTTTTCTTCTAATGTAGACTACGTGTCCTAAGCATCATGATACTTTCAAAATTTTCTCATGATATCACTATCCATGCTGCTTAGCAACATTACGCGAGCAAGAGAATTTTTTTTTTCAAACATGATATGACTCAAGATCTTTCACATGTTGGCGGGGTATCACTAGTTTTAGGAAGTGTAATAGACACATTAAGTGCTTCAAGAGCCTCTTTCTCTTCCAAGAAATATTGAATTTTCATACTTTATATTTCATAGTTATCATTGTTAAGCTTATCACCTTTATTAAGCTCGACGACAATAATCTTTGCAGTAGTTAACATATTGATGTAAGCAAATATAAAGTATCATGAGACAACTATGTACATTATTTTTATCCTAAATTCATATACATAATAATTCTTAAAATAATCAACTATGCCAAGATTCATTTGACATCAGGTTTAAATTCAAAAGTTCACCAAGTTCCCAATCATCATCCGAATTTTAATATCTCATAAATCTAATAGAATCAATCATCTAAAAACCATTTATCTTAATCACATAAATTCAATATTAAACAAGCATAAATTCTATAACAAATATAAAAATACTTAATGATTATAATTGTGGAAATAATATTAATTCATACAAGGAATGCTACATAAAACAATTATTATACAAAATAAATGCACATATCACAATAATATTTCAATGTGAACAAAAAAATAGAATAAGATCTATTCACAAGTCTATTGGCAAGTAATTCTTCTTAGGCATCCTGTGAGAATGACACAATCTTCTGAAGCTTCAAGTCAATGTACTTATTTATGAAATCATGTACTAACGACTTATAATATCTGAACATTTTGAGACCTAACTTATGTCAAGATTTTTCAAGCAATTTCTTTTGAAAATCATTAAGCAATGTAGACCGTAAAGCTATATATTTCTTCTCCACACTTAATAAACCCACAACCCACACAACTTCTTGAATTAACTTATTAATTCTCGTTATTTGTTCCATAAAAGTTGTATGATCATCATCTTGAATATTTATTTCTGGTGAGAGATTAACCTATTTGTCAATCAAACTTTTCACCTTATTCTTCTGTTGCTTTGTGGAAATTTATCTGAGTGTCCTCTTATCATCACCATGATTTTCTGTAACACATACAAAAAAATATTAGACTTTCATAAATACATGAACACATGTATATATTAACTATTTTATTTTAAGTCTATATTGATGAATTTGTGGAAATTTACAGACAAATAATGCTGCATTCCAAAAAAAAGATTATATGCAGCCACACGCAATGTCAAAAAAAACTAACAAAATTTCTATGCAAGTGGACCAATATGGACTAATAATATATGCCCTTTGAGATGATCTAACTGTAACAAGTCAAAAAATAATTATTAAGTACTACTATAGTTCTTTGTCTCTCGGCATGAGGGGAGTTTGCTTTGTAATGCTTTTGTAGCACTATACAACCCCAATATTGACTGGATAGATCAAACTTCATCTAGGCAATAAAACAACAACAACTAATTCTGCCAAATAATTTTCTAACTAGGAACCACCATGATTAAAAATTGTAAACTCTTTTTTCTTTTTTTCTAAAACCCACTTTCACATTTAGAAGGAAATCTCACATAGAAACACTGTTCTCTTATTGTAATAAAAAATCTAGGGAAGAAATAAACACAGAACAAGAATTTTTCAAAAAAAAATTCTCAAGAAATTAAGGATAGGAAAACAAATAACCTATGTACCCCTTAGCTACTAGGCTGGCTTTAAATCTTTTAATACTACCATCTGCCTTACACCAATTGGTGATTGACAATTTTGCATGCACCATCATTGACCAAACTATTTCTAACAAGATTTTATTTCATAATTCCATAACACCATTTTATTGTGGATTTTTTGAGTAGTTAATTGTCTTTAAACCCTTTTTCATTACACAATCGTTTGAATTCGCCAAAAAAATTCTCTCTTCCTCGATTGGTTCATAGAGCTTTAATTTTAATATCTAATTAATTCTCAACTGAGTTCATAATCTTAATGAAGCAACTCAAAGCTTCAAAATTATGAGAAATCAAATATATAACCAAATTGAGTAAAATAATCAATAAAAATAATGAAGAAAATTAGATTAGGTCATCCATGAGGGCCGACCCAGATTCATGTCTAGATAATTATATATATAATTAAGTATTATATATATTTAAATTAAATTATTAATTAAAAAAAAAAGATACAAGCCTATCTGATAAGTTGTGCTTCTTTGGATTTATAAAAAAGGTTCCTCTGAAGAGAAACGACACCTTTTCCCCCTCTCTAAAAACAAATATGGAAATAAAAGGTTTCTTTTTATGTGGAGGAATAAGGTACTGATCACGTACTTTTCATCCGCCAAAGTACCCGATTGATCTCTATCAGACATCCCTCAAGAAGATAAATTATAATGTAGAATCGAACTTTATCACAAAAGATAATGTTGAGCCTATGCATTTGGATGTTGCATATTTCTTTGAATTCCCTAAAAGAAATGTAGATCACCTTTTTGGTGATGGATCTGTAATGATCCAAGTATTTTACGTTTTTATTTGTTGTATTAGTTTATATTTTTGTTAGTAGTGTTAGCCTTGTAAGAAAATGAAGTGTGTAATATGTTGTTTTCTAATGATATTATTATATTTACTTTGTTTATATTTTCATCTTGAAGAATATATAAATACTCCACAAATTTTATTTGGATCAGTTATCAATCACGAGGATATTTATGTAATTGATCGTGGAACAATGCACGTCATACTTAAAGATGAGAAATACCTTCCTACTTTCTTAGAAGAAAAGAAAATGTTACTATAATCTCCGGTAATTCAATATTGATTGAACACTCTGAAAGAGCTACTACATTTCTACCTAAGAGGATGAAACTTGTTATAGAAGATGCATTGTTCTCTTTTAATTTTTCAAAAAACTTGTTAAGTTTAAAAGGTCGAAATGAATATCATATTGAGACAAAAAAATAAAATAAATATTAATATCTTGGAATTACCAAGAATGTCTCATGTCAGAAATGTGTCTCAGAGAAATTGTCAACTTTGTCTTCTAGCTTATATTATGTAGAAATTAGTACAGTTGAATCACACTTTCCTAAATCAGAAGTTTACCAATATAAATATGTTTGTGTTTTGGCATGACTGAATAGGCCATCTTGAGTGGAAAATTAATAGACGAACCATGGTAAACTCAAATAGATACCTATTAAAGAAACTAAAAATTCTTGCAAGTAATGAATTTTCATGTGGTGCTTGTTATCAAGGCAAATTGATAACTAAGTTATCGCCATTGAAAGTTAGCTTCAAATTCGCACTTTTATCTAAAATATATACATGGGGATATATGTGAACCTATTCACCCATTCAGTGGGTCATTAGGATATTTTATGATTCTAATAGACACATTTTCAAGATGGTCTCATGTGTGCCTCTGTAACGATCAACTTTTTAATGAAATATACGAATTATATATTTTTGTGTGATTTAACTATTTTACCCCTCTCCATAATTTTATTATAATATTTCTAGAGTGTGGGGGTGATTGGCATGATTTTTCAATTTATTTTGATACCATTTATGTGATATTGTGATTTTTGTTGGCTTCAAGAGCCTTATTTTAGACTTATGTGGATATCTTTTGATTCATGATGGATGGCTGAAGGAACTATGCCAATAGCTCCAGAATATTAATTTTAGGCTAGGTAGACCTTTAGTTCGGGTCCCAGTGCACCCGACCTCATTTTAACCCGTTGGTCAGAAAGTTAAAAAATTAAAAATATGGGTGTGGGACCCACATTTGGTCAAAACGACCTCAGATTAAAAATATGACTTTTCCATTAGATCCAGAACGTTAATTTTAGGGTGGTAACATATTTGGTGTGATTTTACGACTTTTAAATCTCAATTAGACCCTCAATTTAGAAAATTGTGATTTTGGATTTGGGTAGTCAACTTTGTGAAAACATTGTTTTTTTGAAAATTTGATATTGCCATTGAGTTCAGAATTTCAAATTTAGTGTGGTTGCATAATCTTTTTGCATATATCAAACACTGAACGAATCTCGGGTACCCCCATCAATATTTGTTTAATCTTCAAAAAAATCTGTTATAGTGTAGATTTTTCTGCTATAAATAACCTTATTTTTACCCCTTTTTTTATCCATTTTATGCATTCTTTCATCTTGCCTCTTGAAAGTTAAATTCTAAAATAATATGGGATCTTAAAAATGAAGCTTGTGGGAGCTTGGGAAGTAAGATTAACATCTATTTCTTGATTCTATTATGGATTTAAGGTAAGAATTCATCATTTTCTTAGTAATTTCTTGATTAATTTTTCAAAACCCCAAAAATCTTAAGGCTTAATTTTAAACCCAAATTTCACTCTTTTTCAGTTGAATAATATTTTCATCTTATAATTACTAGTTTTTCATCAAGTGTAGAGGGCCGGTTTTGATTTTTGAGTTAGGTTATGGCTTAACTCTTTCAGATTGGGATGAGTACTAAATCATAATACAAAATGCATGTTAAGGGTGGAAAATAATCATGATGAATGGATATCTATGTGTTGTGCCCCTGTGGGGGCCTATATGTGATGTAATTATCAAAATTGAGATATTATGTGATTTGTGTGACCGTGTGGGGTCCTATGTGATACTAATAGCCTTAAATACATGTGAATAACTGTATTGTATTGTTAAAATGCTTAATATGGTACTATTGGTGAATTTTTATTATATTCATACTTTATTGGCATATGAAACATGTGAAAATTCATGGATGAAATGAAAATACTGAGTGAATATTGGCTCACATAGTTGTGGAAATGTACCATTGTGGTTGGTTATGAAAACATCATGTACTCATTGTGATTGATTGTGAGCATTACATCCTCATATCACACTCATTTATAAAACATTGGTACCACCGTGGCAACACCTGAGTAACACTGGCAACACCTTTTTAAAAATCCTCCTCGAGAGATGTGTCGGGGAGAAAATATTGTAACACCTTATAAAACCCTTTTTGAGAGATGTGTTGGAAAGGATATATGAGATATGTGGATTATATACGGATTGACGAACCCCTCATGTATCCTACGTAGGGAGACTTACTTTGTAAGTGCATATAGGGATTGTGCGATGATCCTGGAGGTCGTGTAATGACCTCGTGCATTATCATTATATACATTGCACTTGCTTTATTATGTTTATATTATGTTGTATCTCCATATTGAGTTGCCATCTATGTAGTTGTCTTAACTTCTTTCACTTGTATTTGATGATCTTGTATATGCATGTTCCCCTTATTCTACTTATATGTGATATAATCCTTACTTGAATTTTATCTTGGTATGATGTTACTATATATGTGATATATTAAAACTGTTAGTGAAAGCGGTGTCGGCTACCGTTGTGGGATATTTTCTGACTGCAGGTGACGTACCCTTAGAGTATATATTGTATGCCTTATTTACTACTTTTCTTGCTCGATCTATGATACCTACTAAGTACAAGTGGACCGTACTCATGCCTACTGTGCCCTTTCAAGGTAGGTCCTAGCCCGAGTGTGCCTCAACTTACTTGACTCGGCCGATTGTTAGAGCTTTCATGGTAGCGGTTTGGATTAATGCATCCTGAGTTCACCTTTATCTTTTCTGTATTAGTTATGTATTTATTATTATTTAGAGACAAATATTATTCCTTTGTGATTATTTTTCTGATGTATTTAACTCCTGGATTGTATTAGTAGTTCTTACACTATTGACACTTGGTTTTTGGCATAAATGGTATTTTGGATAAGTTCTTTCTGCATTGTTATGATTACTTGTATGGTTTGGATTTGTTCTAGAAGTTTTACCTTATAGGTATTTATGTCGTTTACCCATTGTGTATTAATTTGGGTGATAGGCTTACTTGTCAAGGTACGCCACGACATGGGCCATTATGACCTTTATTTCTGGGTCATGATAAATTAGTATCAGAGCCAAGTTGGTTTTATTGGTCTCAACAGTGTAAGAACGGAATGTCTAACAAAGTCTCTCAGATTAATATATAGACGTCTGTATCTATCTTCAAGAGGCTATAGGATGTCTTTAGGAAACTTTTTTTATTTTATCCGATATCATGTGAAGTTCTTTCATATCTTGTGTTCTGAGTTGTGTTTCACTCTTTCTGTGTGGATGTTATTGCTTATATGTCCTATTAGTTGAGAGATGTTGCTAGAGTTTTGAGGAGGTTGCTTGTGAGTTGTAGGCCCCGTGATTCTCTAGAGATGACTTGGGATCAGTTCGTCGAAGCTTTCCTAAAGAGATTTGTGCCTTTTAGTTTGAAAGATCATATTTGGGATGAGTTTGATCATTTGGAGTAGGGCTTCATGACAGTTGTTGAGTATGAGGCACACTTCCATGCCTAGTCCAGATATTCCTATGATATCTTTTCCACCGAGTTTGAGAATATTTAGAAGTTCGTAAAGGGTTTGGATATTTCTCTTTAGTTGGCTACATCTCAGGTGGTTGTGCTTGGGGCTTCTTTTCAGAGTATTATGGATCATGCTAAGATGACAGAGGGTATTCTTAGTACGTCTCAAGGAAGCACCAAGAAGGCATGATATTTTGGTAAGTTCAGGAGTCAAACCTATCGAGGTAGAGATTTTAGAGGTTCTTATGGATACCATGGTAGGCCAGTGCAGGCGGCTTTAAAGAGTTTAGGTGGTAGATATTCTAGTTCAGAATTTCAAGGTGGACGTTCGGTTCCAGTTGTACCTTCTCCTATTGAGATTGGTCATATAGATTGTTATATGTGTGATGAGATTGACCATATGGCCAAGGATTGTCCCCATTGGGTGATTTGGACTTATCCTATTTTAGTTATAAGGGAAAAAGCCGCAACCAGAGGTTCGAAGAGTAGATATAGTAGAGCTTGTGAGGATGTTCATCGGACCACTATGGCAGTTGGTGGTTGTGGGGATATTCAGGCAGTTGGTGGTTGTTGTCAGTGTTATTCTATACCCGCCAGGCCAGAGGCGGAGGCATCTGATACTGTGACCATAGGTATCATCCCTGTTTATTTCAGACCTCCATCTGTGTTATTTGATTCTGAATCAACTTTTTCCTATGTGTCTGTGTATTTTGCTTTGAGTTTTGATTCTGTTAGTGAGCCTCTTTCCATGTCTATTTGTGTATCTACCCCGTTAGGTAATTCTTTAGTGGTGAATTGAGTATACTGATCTTGTGTTGTGACTTTTGCCCGGCGTGAGACTTTGGTAGTCTTGCTTGTGTTAGATATGATCGATTTTGAGGTTATTTTGAGTATGGATTAGTTGGCTCCTTATCATGTTATCTTAGATTATTTTGCTAAGGCTATGACTTTAGCTTCATCGGGTATGCCAAGGATAGCTTGGAAGGTGCACTTTATTTGGGTCCTAAGAGGATTATATCTTATGTTCAGGCTCATAAATTGGTTAAGAGGGGATATTTATCTTACTTGGCTCATATTTGTGACACGAGTGTTATTTCACCTCCTTTCTTGGATTCTATTCATGTTGTCCATGAGTTTATGGATGTGTTTCCTACATACTTTCCTGGTATGCCTCCAGATCGAGATATTGTTTACGCTATTAATGTTGAGATGAGCAATAAGCCCATTTCTATTCCTTCTTATAGGATAGCCCCAGTAGAGTTGAAGGAACTAAAGGATCAGTTCTAGGAGTTGTTGGATAAGGGATTTATCCGACATAGTATTTCTCCTTGGGGTATGTTTGTCTTGTTTGTAAAGGAGAAGGATGGGTCTATGTGGATGTGTGTTGATTATCGGTAGTTGAATAAGGTGACGGTTAAGAATAAGTATCCTCTTCCACACATTAATGATTTGTTTGATCAACTTTAGGGTGCTGCAATGTTTTCAAAGAATGATTTGAGGTCCGATTATCACCAGTTGAGGATTAGAGCTTCGGATATTCCAAAGACAGATTTTTGGACTTGATATAGTCATTATGAGTTCTTGGTTATGTCTTTTGGGCTGACCAATGCCCTTACCGCATTCATGAAGTTGATGAATTGGGTGTTTCGATCGTATCTTGATTCCTTTGTTATGGTATTTCTAGATGATATTTTGGTTTATTCTAAGAGTGAGGCTGAGCATGTGAAGTATTTACGGATTATACTTCGGAGATTAAGGGATGAGAAGTTGTATGTAAATTTCTATGTGCGAGTTTTGGTTGGAGTTTGTTTCATTCTTAGGCCATGTGGTGACTAAGAAGGGTATTATGGTTGATCCCGCCAAGGTTCCAGCGGTTCATGATTGGGCTAGACCTACTTTACCCATCGAGATTCAGAGTTTTGTTGGCTTAGCAGGTTATTATCGACATTTTGTTAAGAGTTTTTCTTTTGTTGCTGATCCTTTGACTAAGTTGACTCAGAAGAAGAAGGTTTCCTTTCAGCGGTCTGATGCTTGTGAGACGAGCTTCTAAAAGCTCAAGAATTTGTTGACTTCAGCTCCTATTTTGGATTTTCCCAAGGAAGACATGGGATTTATCGTGTTTTGTGATGCTTCAAGTATTGGATTGGGTGTGGTGTTGATGCAGGAGGTCAAGGTGACTACTTATGTGTCTCTTCAGTTGAATCCTTATAAGAGGAATTATCGTACCCATGATTTGGTGCTCTGCGCGGTTGTATTTTCTTTGAAGTTGTGGAGGCACTACTTGTATAGAGTCCATTGTGAGATTTTCTTAGGTCATTGTAGCCTTTAGTATTTCCTCACCTAGAGAGATCTTAGTATGAGCCAACGTCATTGGCTTGAGTTACTTAGGGATTATGACTTGACTATTCTCTATCATTCGAGAAAGGCTAATATGGTTGCGGATTCCTTAAGCTAGAAATCGACTAGCATGGGTAGCTTGGCGCATATTTTGGGTAGCATGGGTATCTTGGCGCATCTATATCAGGGAACTTTTCCTGATCATGGTGGGTCTGAAGCGCAAGAAGTCTATTCTGACGCTGACCACTACTGGCACCGGAAGGGGCACCCTGCTGATGAAACTCTCTACCCCTCTGAGCTAGCACTCTACATTCTCGCATTCTGTGACCTGGCCTACCACACCCAAAGCACACATTACTGTCGGCTCTACGTACGCCTTGGTGGCTCTTGCCACACTCCCCACAAAGCGGATAGGTACGAACACCACTAGCACTACTCTGGGCTTTGGGGTATGTCACCCCATCATGACTGACATCCCCGAACTTTGGTGTGGGTACACTAGCTGAGGATGGAGCTGGGACTGACAACTTCTGACTATGCTGAGAACGGCTACCCCCCTAGGATCCTGCCTGAGAGAAACCATGACTACCTTCTCTGGCTTTTTTACTCTCTCTCTCTCTTTCTTTCGTCTCATCTGCCTCAATCTGCTGTGCATGCATTATTAGCGTAGCAAGTTCCATATCTCTATTAAGCATATAGGTTCTACACTCTTTCAACACCAACCCGGATACACCAGTCACAAACTTACTCATACTCGCTCTAGGGTCAGCTATTAAGTCAGGGGCATACTTAGCTAACTGGTTAAACTTAAGACAATACTCTTTCACTGTCATAGAGCCTTGACTTAGGTTCATGAACTCCTCTACCTTTGCATTTCTCATCTCTAATGAGAAAAACTTATCTAGAAAGGCATCCTAAAACTCCTGCCAAGTCACGGGAGTTGCATCCTCCTCTCTACCCTTCTTCCACATCACAACCCAATTATGAGCAATATCTTTCAGCCTATAGGACACTAACTCTACACTCTCCTCCTCAGAAACATGCATAATCTAGGTAATCTTCCCCATCTCCTCAAGGTAAAGTTATGGGTCCTCACCTGCTACTGACCCATAGAACTCTGGTGGGCTCATTCTCATGAAATCTCTAATTTTGGTTGCGGCTGAACCCCCATCTTGCTGAGGTGGGACCACAGCCTGACGGTTACCCTGAACATTAGTCACAGCTTGGGTTAGCGCCTGAAAAGCTTCCCGAAACTCGGCGTGCGACACACTCTCATTCTCAGGATCTACTGGCTGAGATGGATGTTCATCAACCCTATGGGCATTATCTCTGCGAGGAGGCATTCTCTGTACATGGAAGAAAGAGGTGGATTAGACTGAGGATCAATTTAAGCTCATGCTCACTCGGATGATATGAATACTGAAAGAAGGGAAACTGCTCGTAAAACATCTTATAGCCTCTTGTACATAAATGTGGTGCGCAACACACCCATGAACAAGACTCTACTAGATGCGGCTTTTCAGACTCCCTAGGATACTATTGAACCTTAGGCTCTGATATCAAGTTTGTAACGACCCAATTTTTTGGAACCAAAATGTCACACGGTGCTCATGATCCCGAAGGATCACAAGCTAAACCTCTACTGATATCTGTACCTGAACACTGCATAATATAGATAATAAATACGGAAACTGGCCATAAGGTTCAAAATATCTAAAAATACTCAAAATTAAAAACTGAATACTGATACATCTGTATGAAAAGCCTTTAAAATGTTTGAACTGTGGAGTTGATGGGACATGTCCCCAACTAACTCTGTCTACTAAAAATAAACTAAGTCTGATACGATAATAATAAAAATAAGGATCATTCTCGACTGAAGAGGACTCACTGTTATGTCTACTGCTGCTGACTGGGACTGAGCTGCTAAGGGTACTCTGGATCTCGTGTCTCCAAACCTATGGTGTCAAATATAACACCATAGCGCAAATGCGTCAGTACGGGAATGTACCGAGTATGAAGATGAGGTAAGGCTAAATGCAAGGGCTCATGCATGAACAATTACTTAACTGAATAATCATAAGAGTACTGAATGAGAACACATGCATGAATGCATGAACCATAACTGAAATCATCGTGACTCGAAATACTGAACCTCAGATACTACTTTAATGCTATCTGAACTCACTACTAATGCCTGAGATACTGAACACTGAATCATCTGATACTGATAACTGAGTACTGGAGTTGAGATCAATCCTCTCTAGCGAGTGATCTCGGAAGCTGATGTTACTGAAGCTGGTTAACTAAATCTACTCACATCAATAACTGAAAGCTGAGTTTACTACTCTCGATTGTCTGAATCTAAGATCAAACCTCTCTAATGGATGATCCTTGAATCTACTATCAATGATAAGAAAAGATTATGTCTGAGATCAAACTTATCTAGCGGAAGATCTCTGAATCTGATAAAGAGAATACTCAACTAAATCTTAGACTGAGATCAAGCCTATCTAATAGGTGATCTCTAGATCTGATAATAAGATTACTCAACTGAATCTGAGACTGAGATCAAGCCTATCTAGCGGGTGATCTTGGGATTTAATAATAAGAATACTCAACTGAATCTGAGACTGAGATCAAGCCTATCTAGCGGGTGATCTCTGGATCTGATAATGAGATTACTCAACTGAATCTGAGATTGAGATCAAGCCTATCTAGCGAGTGATCTTTAGATCTGATAATTAGATTACTCAATAACTTTATGTGGGGCCATTCCTATCTAGCGGGTGGCCCATGAATCAATGGAACTATCTGAGTTCCTCACTGAGATAGATGACTGTACCTGACAGTCCTGATTTCTGAGTTTTTTTTGAAAGACTGATACTGAAACTGTAACTATGGGAGTTCTCACTTAACCTATATGCCCCGAATCTGAACTGGTCTGGTCCAACCTGTAACCCCAACTGGAAGGGTGTCAATACCGTGTCATGGGTAAAGACCTCTATGGTAAAGCCTCTCTAATGGGTGACCCTCGCAGGAAGTCAATCCTAAGGCAGTATAATAGTCAAGTCTATCTAGCAGGTGACAAGCCTTTTCTAATGGGTAACTCCTCCATCCTACGCTGGCTACGCAGTTCTGGAGTTTAGGGATTGATCCTAACGACTCTGCCTCTCTAACGGGAAAGTCGACATCCCTGCATTCGCTCGGTGCTAGCTCCTACTCCCAACTGAAAAACTCTAACCGATTCTTAACTAAACTTAAACTGAGATGAATCTGTTACTGATCATTTTTCTCGAATGATCTGGATGAGTTACGCTGAATTCACTTGGTTCCGTATCTGATGAAAAACTATTGAATCCCGTTATCTGACTGCATGATACTGAGCTTGGGATAGATTACTCAAATACAAAACTGAGGCCATATTACTAGCGATGCTGAGATTACGGAGATTACTGAGATTTCTTAAGTTCTGTATCTATCTGAGAGTACAGAGTTCTATAACTCACTAAGTTCTGAGAATCATGGCTTGACTGAGATTATCGGAAAAACTGACACTGGCTCTAGACTGCAGCTAATTTATCGGGTATAAATACCTCCAGGACTCGATAACATAAAAGTAAAGCATAACCATTCTTGAATTATCAAGACCATGGACATTCATTCACCATCACAATCACTACAGCATCTCTTCAAGCATTTAGGAATAATAAACATGTGATAGTATAGGGAGACATGCTATTGGCTCATACTCCATTCAACAAGATCTTGGATCAAACACTTAGCATGTATTAAAGTCTTAGCATGTATCAAAGAGCACAAAATTGGGAAATTTCATGCTATCATGTCACAATTCATTCACTAAGGCTTTTCAACAAACACTTGGCAGGCATGGGCTTGCACACAATTGGGGATTTCTAGTCAACATGCTATAATGGCTCTAATTCCTTCACATGAGCATTTTATCAAACATATGGGGAGCATGTTTTGCTTATTCAACAATTTCTTCACTTAATTGACATGAACACATCACTTATCAAGAAACTTGAAGAGGGTTTATTATAAACATCACATGAATATCACATACTAGGGTCAAAGCTTGAAACCTCATTAACAAAACATGAATTAAAACTCAATAATAGCATGAACTCCAATTTCAATTCACATGAATCATGAAAACTCATAAACATAAGATCTTTGAAATTTAGAAAAGGGTTCTTGAACTTCTTGGATGAAAGGGACCCAAGAATCAACATATGCATACCTTAGTTTCTTGATTCTTGAAAAGTTAACGGAGGAATCTTGATGATTGGGGTCTTGATTTAGGAACCCTAGCTCTTGTTCTTGAACAACTTTGACATAAAACTAGTATTTTTGAGTCAAATGAGGTCAAATCCCGTGTTAAGGAGTATATATAGGGGTTGGGAAAAGATCTTTTTCGCCTTTGGAATTAAACTGAAAAATCCTGATTTTACATCCTGGCATGATGCGCCATAATCGCGCCAACTTACTAGAAACTGGACAATTGGGAAACTGGTTGGTGGCACAACGCGGTGGAAATCGCGTTGCCACCTTGGTTGCGAACTGGAAAGGCACCGCGACGCGGTGGAATCACGTTGGTGCACTAGAAATTGACAACTCTGCAATTAAGCCTTGGCGCGACATGCCATAATTGAGGAGACTCACTGAATTGACGATTGCCATTATGACTGGCTCCGCGACGCGCTAAAGGACCAGGTGGTACACTGTCTTACTAAAATGGCTCTAACTCTTCGCCCGAGTGTCGAATTTGGGTGAATTTGGTATCGACAAAAAGCTTATTCAATTCTCTACATGAAAAAAAGTCGATATTAGGGAAATTCTACACGGTTTAAAATACTTCTCACTTGGAAAGACACTTCTTCCCCTTTTTGGGCCGGATTTACACTCCACTGAACACGCTCTAAGGCTCAGACTATGAGAGAATTTTGCGGGGTCTTACAATACCTAGACCATTACTCTACTTCAAAAAATAGTTCTAATGAGGAGTGAGTATCCTAAAAATTGGAAATGACAAAAAAGAATATAGCTGGATACAGGTAGCAAGATGCAACTATATTACACCATTGTTTAAAATTGGGTTTAAGCCATCGATAGCCCCTTAAACTTCTTTCGAAATTTCATTTACAACCCTCAACTCATCCTTGTACCTATTGAACACTTTGATTATTCAAAAATTGTTCCTATTAAACACCAAATACTGATATGGCTAAAAAAGTGTGTTTCACGCTCTAAAAGCGCGTGAACCAAATCTAAAAGTATTTTTTTCTTTTTTTTTTTTCAAATTTTACACTTGATTTAATTTTTAAAAAGTGATTAATATTTTTTTTTCAAAAAGGGATGAAAGGAACTCCACCCACTCCCATTTATTCATCTTCTTCACTCCCATGTTTTTTAATTCTCGGAGCTACTGCCACTTTGTTTTATTTTTTGCTATTTTATTTCGTTTTAGTCTTAACAAATAAAAAATATTTTTGAATCAACTCCTTGAATCTGTAAAGAAAAGGAAAAAGTTTTCCTCGTGTCCTTAAATTCTGATCTTTTTCCATCTAAAAGAACAAAAAGAAAAGCTATATCATAAGTCGCTGCAATGTGTATATCAAGTTACAACTTTTCTCTTCTAAGACCAAATCACTCGGTCTTTATCAATGTTTTAGATAACACATTTGATAACCTAGAGAAGTAAAAAGTTCTAACCGCTCTTCATATATTTTTTTATTATCTTCAGTAAAATGATTTCCAAATCAAATATGAAAAACAAGGGTAGAAGATTGTATCTGAAATTAATTTGAAAAAAAAATGAGTTTTATGGTTGGAGAAAAGAAATAAGGATGGCCAGAAAATAGAGAAGAAGATGAAAAAGGGGGAGGAGGAGGGGGAGTTTTTGATTTTTGTTTTTTTTAAAAAATTATAATTATTTGAACCTTCATTGCCATATGTCATCTTTTAATTAGCCATTTTTGCCATGTCATCGCAAGCATGCGAAAACCTTCCACTGGCAGGCGATCATTTTTTACACAGAATTTTTTGTTACCCATGTCAGCATTCTCACTTCTACTATCTCTAGTTCTTGTCATAAAAAACCTTCCCCGATTGACAGAACGTTCCGCTACTGACACTTGAAAAAACAGCTTTCATGTTCTCGTCGCTTCGGTGAATCACTTGAGCCCTGATACATTTTCGATGCCATGGGGCTAGACCAGTGAGCTATTATGCGGAGAAAGAGGACAACTAACTACTGCTAAAAGTTAGACTAATAGTAGACATTGTATGATTGAAAACTGTGCTGCATACTAACCAATGTTTGCAGGTCTGACTGGTGCCTTCTCTCCAACAGCTGTTTCATCAATGTTAAGTCTGACTACACCTGTAGCTGACTACTTATTGAATGACTAAACGAAAAATAAAAAGTCGTACTACAACAACTGTAAATAAATATTTCCTCCGTACTCTGACTTTGATCGACTTGCCCGTACGTCTTTTTTGAGAGAAGAGGTCGAGGGGCTAAGTTACTCTCAAAAGTCATCTTTTGTATCACATCAAGAGAAATGCTATTGAGAACGAATTAAATCAGATGGTTCTATTTCTCAATCTTTCTAACTTGCTCCTACAAAACCACGGTCGAAAAGATTGCAAAAATCAATCATTCACCACCACTTATGAAAGATTCCTCGAAAAATTAAGGATTAGTAATCCCTTTTAGAAATTGAATGGATTCGGTCAAGTTTTTTTTTTTTTTTTTTTTTTTTTTTTTATAATTTGTAAATAATTATTTGAACTCTCAATGCCACATGATTATCTTTTAATTAGCCATTTTTGTCATATCATTGCAAGTGTGCTACACACACTTCACAATTTTAACTAAATATCTGAAAGTGCCTAATAGGAACAATTTTCTAATAGTATAGGTGTTCAATAGGTAATAGTCCTGGTTTACATGAAATTTTGAAACAAGTTTAATGGTTTGTCGATAACTCAATCCTTCAAACTGCCTATACATTTGTGTTGAAACTTGAAAATTCCTCATTTCAATTTTAAGAGCACTATATGAAGCAATCACAAACAAATATACATTAAGGGAAAAAAAGATGAGGTCACTTTCTCGGGAAATTCCAGATTGATTTCCTTGAGACCCATATTGAATTCTGATAATAACATGACACAATTCAACTATCAAGCAAACAAGAAAAGAAACCAGTTTACTTGAATCATTTAGATACATTTAGTTGACATCATTCTATGTTTTCCTTGACATGTCCATTGAATACTAATAAGCCAATGTACGCAACGCCTCAAAAAGCAATTTATACAACAAATTTAACATGTATACAACAATGGCTCATGTATCCAGCGTAATACACAGGTAGATGCAACAAGAAGAACATAACCAATGTAGACCCACAAAGTGGGATCTTGGGAGGATAGAGCGTACTTAAGACCTTATCTCTACCTCAAAGGTGAGGTAGAGAGGTTATTTCCTATAGACATCCGGCTCATGCAAAAACAATTAAGAAAAAAGAGAGAATACATAAATATCCTCCCTGAATTTGTTCGAGTTTTTTAAAAAGACACCTAAACTATACTTCTGACCTATTAACCCACGAATCTTACTAAAACCGTTATAAATACACCATTTTAATTTAAATTTTGCCTCTGCGTGTCAACACGCACACCAGGCGCGTGAATGGTTAAAATTTAACTTAAATTGCCAACTAAAACCTGCCACGTGTAAATTTTTTGTCAAAAAATTTAAAAATCCCTTCTCCATTGGTGTTTTCCTCATCTTTCTCTGACAAAAAAATCTCCATTGATTCAGATTCAAGAAACCAATTCGACAGTAAAATGTGGTCTTCCATTCCTGCAACAACATACACACTGGGGTGGGGATGAACAACCATTAGAAGAGGGGGGAACAATGTGAGAGAGACACACTTGAACTTATTTGAGGTAAAATTTAAATGGTTACATAGGGAAAAGACGGAAAGTGATTCGACAAAACCTCTCAAATAAGCAGCTTATAGCCTTGAAGTTCACTTACAATTGCTATCATTGTTAATTAACAAGAGAAACTGAAACAATTGAAGAAATCTTGCTTTTTTTCAATTTCTTGATTTCCCCAATTTTTTCCAATTATTTTTTAGAAGATGAAGTGATGGAAAAGAAAATGGGAAGCGAAAGGAGGTTCCTGTGATGGAGAAGACTGATTAGCCACCATTGTATAGACTTTGTTATTTGATCAGCCACCATTGTAACGAAAGAGAAGAAGGAAGACAGATGAACAGGAAGAACGAGAGAGTGCCAAACAGGCGCTTTTTAAAATTGAGGAATGCTGAAAATTTTGGTCAAAATGGTATATTTATAACAGTTTTAGTAAGATTCGTGGGGTAATAGGTCGAAAATATAGTTTATGTGTCTTTTTTGAAAAAGCCGGCCAACTTCTGAGGGATATTTATGTATTTATTCTAAGAAAAAAGACTTAATCGAAGTACAAGAGACAATTTAAATTTTTTATAATTTCTTTTTAATAATTAGTTTTTTATTTTTATTTTTAAATAATTTTATAATTATTTTTTAACAATTTGGATCCTCAATGCCATTTTTATTTTAATTTTTTAATATTTTTTTTATAATTAGGTTTTTATTTTTATTTTAAATAATTTTATAATTATTTTTTCATAATTTGGATCTTCAATGCAATTTTTTATTTTAATTTTTAAATATTTTAAAATTTTTGTTCAATAATCAATTTTTTATTTTTATTTTTTAAATAATTTTATAATTATTTTTTCATAATTTGGATCCTCAATGCCATTTTTTATTTTTATTTTTTTAAAAAGTTTATAATTTTTTTTTAATAATGAATTTTTTTAATAAAACAGAACGCTAGGGGACGGGGGCTAGGGGTAGGTGGGGGAGTTTTATTTTTATTTTTTAAAAATTTTTATAATTTCTTTTTAATAATTAGTTTTTTTTTTATTTAAATTATTTCACAATTATTTTTTAATAATTTGGATCCTCAATGCCATTTTTTAATTTATTTTTTTTAAAATTTTATAAATTTTTTTTATAATTAGGTTTTTATTTTTATTTTTAAATAATTTTATAATTATTTTTTAATAATTTGGATCCTCAATGCAATTTTTTATTTTTATTTTTAAAAATTTTAAAATTTCTTTTAATAATCAGTTTTTTATTTTTATTTTTATTTTTTAAATAATTTTAGAAATATTTTTCATAATTTGGATCCTCAATGCCATTTTTTATTTTCATTTTTTAAAATTTTTTATATTTTTTTTAATAAATATTTTTTTAAAATGATTTTTTAATAATTTATTTAATTTTTTAAAAAAATTATAATTTTTTTTAAATAATCAGCTTTATATTTTTATTTTTCAAATAATTTAGAATTATTTTTTAATAATTTATATCCTCAATGCCAATTTTTAAAAAAATTTAGAATTTATTTTTAAAAAATATTTTTTTTATAATTTATTTCATTTTTTAAAAAATTTTATAATTTTTTTTAAATAATCAATTTTTTTTATTTTTAAAATAATTTTAGAATTATTTTTAAATAATTTTCTCAATGACATTTTTATATACTTTTTTTAAAAAAATTATGATTAATTTTTAATAATTATTAGACCCACAATGCCACATGTCAGCTTCCAATTAACTCGTTTTTCCACGTCATCGCGTGTGTGCAACACACTCTTTGAACTTTTTTCTAATAGGGAAAAAAAAGCCCAATTAGAACAAAATGTGGGGGGTTTAGGGATCTGATAGGAACATGTCTTAGTTTAGGTGTCTATGTGTATTTTGACAACAAGTTTGAGTGTCTATCGATGCCTTTGGCCATATACTATTTTGAATTTTTTTTAAAAATAGTAATTATAGAGTCTTAATTATAACTTTTATAGCAACAGTTAAAATTATAAATTATATTTTGTATTTAAGTAAACTGTTATTATACAAATACATACTCCCTCTTTTAAAAAAAAATGATCTAATTTGACTTGGGACAGAGTTTAAGAAAATAAAAAAGACTTTTGAATCTTATGGTGTTAAATTAAAGATATGTCAAATATACCAAAATATCCTTCAATCTTGTGGTCTTAAATATGTCATGTGAAAAGTTAAAATTAAAAAGTTGCTAAAAAGGAAAAAAGATCATTCTTTTTTAAACAAACTAAAAAGGAAAGTAGGTCATTCTCTTTTAAATGAAAGAAGTAAGCAACAAGATTTATTGTCCTTGTTTTACTCAAATTAGTTGAGTTAAATAAGAAATAATCATCCCATCTAATTAAATTTCCATAAATTACACTTATTTAAATTAGTAGATTTCTTTTCCAAATCAAACTCAAATATGAAGATTATTATTTTCATGATCTTCAAAATTTCAAAATGTCATTCTCTTATATCTCTAACTATTTTTTCTTTTTAGTTTTTTCATTTTTTAATCTTGTTTTTATTTTTATTTTCTTCTTTCTTCTTTATTTTCTCTCTTCTACTTCTCTTCTTTTTTTTTCTTTTTCATTTTTTCATTTATATTTTTTTTTTCCTTTTCTCATATTTTTTTTCATCATCATCATCATCTTCCTCTTCCTCTTCATCATCATCTTCCTCTTCCTCCTCCTCCTCCTCCTCCTCTTCTTCTTCCTCTTCTTGTTTCTCTTCTTCTTCTTCTTCTTCTTCCTCTTCTTCTTCTTCTTCCTCTTCCTCTTCCTCTTCTTCTTTAATTTTTTTTCGCTTTAGTTTTTACACTTCTATTTCTAGTTTCTAATTCTAGTTTCTATTTCTCTTTCTTCCCTTTTCCCTTTTTCACTTCTTTTTTTTCGAATTTTATTATTTTCTTTTTGTTTTTTACTCTTCTATCTGTATCTTTTATTTTTAAAAGATAAATATCTATATAATATATACATATTTAAAAATATATAAAATAAATAGACATATAGATCTGCATATGTATTTATGGTAAAAAATATACATATATCTGCATATGTATTTACAAAAATACATATCTAACTTACATGTATATATAAATATATAGGACACAAAATATCTATAACAAAAATGACAATTATATACATATACATATACGTAAAAAAATACATGATACATATCTTAAACAGTAAAAGAAAATAAATAAGTACATATGTTATCCTCTAAAATGACATAGTATGTACAGTTCAAAGACAAATTCAACACCTTATAAAATACATATAGCTCTGCATATGGATTTACAGAATACATACCTGATCCATATGTATATTTTTATTTTATATGAGTTACCTTTGTATTTAGCAAATACATATGAAGATATATAGTATAGTGATGTTTGTTACTGTTTAATATGAATATGATATGTATTTCGTAAATACATATGTATATTTTGTACTGTAAATACATATTTAGATCTATATGACTATGTATTTTGTATGTTTTTTAAATATGTGTATATGATATATATATTTGTCTTTTCAAAATAAAAGTTAGAGATAGAAGAGTAAAAAACAAAAAAAAAACAAAATTATAAAAAAAAATGAAAAAAAGAAAGTGAAAAAGGAAAAAAAGGGAAGAAAGAGAAATAGAAGTGTAAAAATAAAACAAAAAAATAAAAAATAAAAAAAATAAAAAAGAAAAAATAAGAAGAAAATGAAAATAGAAAAAGAAAAAAAAAGCTATGAGAAAGGAAAAAAAAACGAAAAAAAAGAGAAATAGAAGAGAAAAAAAAGTGGAAAGAAAAAAATAAAAAATAAAAAAGAAAAAGAAATCAAAGATGAAAAAAAACTAACAAGAAAAAAAGGTAGAGATATAAGAGAGTGAAAGACAGTAATGATGTTTTATTTTGAAATCTTGAAGATCATAGAGATAATTATATTCAAATATGAAAAAGGAAAAAAAATAAAATAAAAAAAATAAGAAAAATAGAAGAGAGAAAATAAAGTGGAAATAAAAGAATAAAAATAAAATAAAATAAAATAATAAAAAATATAAGATGAAAAAAGGATAAAAGACTATATTTGGAGGAGGTGAAATAGTGGAGTGCAAATAAGAACATGTAAAGTAGTGAGAGTAAAACATGAACTTGCCTAGTTAATAAGTAAAATAATGCTATTCTTGGTATAAATTGTAATTTTACAAAAGTGTTGCTATTTATTGTAATTATAGTCTTAAATATGCTACTTTCTGTTATTTTTCCATATTTAAGTAATTATCTTATTAAGATTTTAATTGTAAATTCTAACAACATTTAAAAATATTAATTTATTTATATTTTTTTAGAAAGAATAGGTAAAATATTTTTTAGGTATAATTAACACCATTTTTTTAGCATTTAGTATTCAATTTTTCTGAATAATTGTGTTAATAATTATGATATGAGTAAAATTTGATCAATATTTTATCTTCATTTATTAAACTTCTTACCTTTTTTTTAAAAAAGTTTCACATTTATCTAAAACAACTTTATTGAAATAATATTTTCTTATCAATATCACACGTTTCTTCTTAATTATGCCTTTGTTTGTTCATCTTCATAACAAATATCTTGTTTTGGAGTATTCTTTGTGTATAAAATTTGATATCTCTCAAAAGATTCTAACTTTGGGGGTTGAATTTCATTTCATTTAGCAATTTTTTTTTTGGCTTGAATTTCATTATATATTTTTATTATGTTTCTTACTTACACACAATCTTTTTTTTTTTAATCATCTTAATAATCATTCACTTGTTTTAGATTTTTTTTTTGTATCATTTTTATTTCTTCATTTTTTTAATCAATTTTTTCTCTTGGAGATTGAACTTCATTTCATTTAGGGGTTACTTCATCATGAATAATAATTTAAGACTCACGCGACAGACAGATTTTCCTTAACCGACACCTGCTGCAGACTCTTTTTTAAAGCCATCATTATCAACAAAGGATTATTCATTATACAAATGCTTTTAACCAAATCTGCACACAATAATATTTACTTTGAAGAACAAAATGACATTAATTACCAGTCAAAAACTAAAACTAGAAGAAAAGAGATGGACAAGTTACCAACAAAAATGATCAATTGAAGAGAGAAATCTGTGTGATGTGGAGTGCAAATGACTTACATTAATTATCGTGTTTGTAGTTATTAGGAGAGTAAAATTTGATAAATTAATTAATTTTTTTTTTGTGTTATTAGGTAAAATTCTATTTATATTTATCTTTTCATCTTATCTTAATTATCGTGTTTGTAATTAGCAAAAATTATCCTATACGTACTTTTATTATCGTATTTATCCTCACCTCTTTATACTCCATCTCTCATTTTCTATAAGAATATATATTCAAGTGAATATCAATCAGATTTTGTGGGTGGAGAGATTTTTATTTGTGAATTTTTTTGTCAGAATTTCTATTGAAAAAATAACGAAATGAGTGTACAAATATATGTATACATAAATTACATGTGGTTTTAAGTTTTATGAGTTATTAGATATGACAAATAAGTTGCTTTTTTATTTATCGTTGAAAATGGTGTATCAATGTCTAGGCAATGTATTGTTATGTTAAGAAATTATTTGCAATATGTAGTTTTCTCAATACAGACCCAATATTTGAAAAAGAAAATATTTTACTCAATATTTAAAATAGCAAATTACATATTAAATTCATACACTGCTACAATTTTATACCAATTTATATATTTTCTTCATACAACACAAAACAACAAATCACATCATACGAAATACAATTTATATACATTTTTCATATACTTTTTTTTATATGATATTAAACATGTAATCACATCACGTGGGACAATAATTTATATACCTCTTTCATACTCCTATATTCTTTTCTTATAATACAAAAAGACTAATCACATCGTATGAGACATCAATTTATATACCTTTTATATACTTTTGTCATGAAATACGAAACAACTAATCAAATCATATGAGACATCAATTTATATACCTTTTTCATACAATACTAAGTTATATACCTCTTTCATACAACACAATATAATTAATGTGCATATAGAAAAATAAAAACAACTAATCACATCATGTTTAATGTCAAGATTGATAGATTTTCTATTCGAATGATTATTGTTTTGAGCACCAAAGCAATTATTTTAATGTAGATCTTCTATCTCTCGAGTTTCTGTAGTTGAATGTAAACTACTTTCATCAACAATGAATTCGACACCACACTATTACATCCATAATCATATCCCTCAATACCCAACGAATTAAGTTCTCCATGGAAAATCACTATTGTTGCAATTAGCTTTGAAGAAGTGGGTCTAAAACCTCTTCAAACAACCAAATAACCTACATATGAATAAATAAATAAATAAAAGAAGAAGAAGAAGAAGAAGAAGCAACAACAAAAGAAGAAGAAGAAGAAGAAGAAGAAGAAGAAGAAGAAGAAGAAGACAACTAGAACGAAACAATTTAAAAGAAAATTGCAATGAAGAAGAAAGATGCTATATTCGATAATGAAGAATTGAAAAAAAAACGTATGATTGATATTAAAGAAGGAGAAAACGATACGGTTAAAGAAAAAACAACTGTTTCAGAGAGAAAAAAAAAGGGATGATTGATATCCTGATAATAATTGTCACCTTTTTTTATGGGTATAAAATCTTTTTTCCTTATATGTAATTTGTATTTTATTTTTTATTAAAATAAAAATATCTTTTTCCTTTTTTTATTTTAAAAATTTGCTATAAGTTGCAATCTTAAAAGTTTTCCTATATCTTGCATTAAACCATCTAAGGATGTTTATTTACATGACAAAACTTTGCATATAGACATCTTAAAACACTTATAACTAACTTTGTAATCTAACTTTCAATTTTATATTTTATAGACAACAGTTAGTGGTTATATGTATTTAGGAAGGAATTATACAAAAAAAAGTATTTAACAGAAACCAAAAATTTAAAAAGAAATGAGTTGAAATCAATACACATAATTTTTTCCAACTTTCCCACATAATTTTTTTCCATAACAGAGCATTAAAACCCATTTATCCGAATATGTATCAGACAAATTGAGAAAAATTAGATCTTTGAACAATTGAGAAAAGAAGGAGAAGGTATTCAACAACAATTGATAACAGATAAATTCTCGACGATTCAATTCTATTAAAAATGATTTATTTTCTCTTGATATTCCGTACAATAGATGTAAACCAAATTGTATATAAAGTTCATATAACATTAGTTTGTGTATGCTTTCTCATATTTGAATATATGAAATGATTTTGACGAGCAAATATGGATATGAATTCCTTTGTATTCATAGGATTCATATGTCTGGAAACTGTATATACAATAAAAAAAATTATTTTTCGCAAATTGATATGTGTTTGAAACCTTCTTTAAATTAAATTAGTTATGAATTGGTATTCATTAATTATGTATGATCTGTAACAGGTGACAGAGTATATGCAAATGGTGCATTTACAATTGTTTTGAAGCTTTTCGGTGTATGGAATAATAAGAATGAATATGAAGATTACCTGTTGGACCAATTTCCATGAAAGAAATCAAAAAATATGATGAATTACGTGAATTGATTATTAACCAACTTTGTATAGACTTGAGTTCAAAAGAATTAAAATTGAGTATAAAGTTGATTTTAGCAATAAAAAAATAGAAATACACAACGACATGAAAGTGGCGGTCAAGTAATGGTAGGAAAAGAAGAAAAGGGCTTTGGAAACTTATGTGTTGGTGAATTTGATAAAGCCGTTGAAAATGGTAAAACTCAAATTCTAAAGGCGAGAGTTACAGAGTTAGACTGAGGTTGGATGTTGATAATGCACAAACCATAATTGATACAAATCTTATTGACTGTTGGAGGTCGTGGATATTAATGGGCAAGTTCAGATAATTATATATGACCCAAAGTATAATGAAAAGTTGGTTGGAAAGGTGTATAAGAATAAAGTTACTTTATAGTCGGTGATGACAGAGTATGCAATCAAAAATTGGGTAAGTATATTTGTATATATAGCTAAGAATATGAAGAATAAAACACTTGTAAATGTATATATACTCATTTATGTCTGTGAAATGTGAAGTAATGTATATTTTGAGATGTGAAAATATATGTAGTTGATGATGCTAAGTATGTATATTGTTGTGCTGCTACAAATTATTTTTTCTGACTTAAAGCCGAGCATGAAACCCATTTTATTAACGAAAAATTGATCCATATGTACAAGGAAATGACCAGGTCCAAAAGTGACCCAGCTCAAAATTAAAACAACAAAATAAATTTGACAGCTATTCATTTGAACAACCTAAATTAGGAAGCTTCTAGGCATCTCCTTCACATCTCCATGGCTTCTATCCGATTCTCTTTATCTCTCTTCTATGATCAACTTTACCAGTGAATAAACCTTATATGAATACATATAGATATTATAAAATTATCTCTGAGCTTATTGAGTTATTTTAGCTGCTGCAGATGACACTGCTTCTCTTATAAAGTTTCCACATTATCTACTTCATTGAAATCATAGTCATACTATCTAATATCTATAAAATTAACTGAGTAAGGAATGAAAGGGAATAACTTTCCTCTATATTTTAAGGATTGAAATCTGAGATATGTAGTTGAGCTTTGGGTGTATTTCACATTGGGCATTTAATATTCTCACAAACACCATGAAATTGTCCCAATTGGGGACTTTTCTATCTCAACCAACCTCAAATCTATGCCTCTTATACCTAGATTAGTACCACACCTCTTTTCTCTTTATGTACATATACCTAATTATGGCTGTTAATTTTGATCTCCTTTTTTTTCTTGACAGATTGTGCTCAACAAGGAACTAATACCACTATCTCAAAAGATTAAAAGATGAGATTTCATTCGAACCACATCAAGTAAGTGAAACATTCATCTCAATTTGTGATTTTTCAAACACTTTCTATGATATATTGCTACTACTATTGCTTACCTCCTTGATTTGTTATTTAATGTTGTTGTTGTTGACTCTAGGATTTTTGATAATCAAACACTAATTGCATTACCCTACCTCATTTTTAAAATCCCCATTTTGGAATTTTTTAATCTTGAGATTAGGGACTTGGCATTTATCTATGTTCAATAATGTTTTTGCTTCTCTTGGTAACTCCTGAAATATGTAATAGATTAGTCTATCAGTACCTGCAAAAAAGAAAAAATAGTTAGCAATAAAATCAATCACTTTGTTTCCTTCTCTGAATGTATCCTCCACTACTACCTCCACCTTTTTCATTATTGTATGAATCCTTCTTTTTTTCATTGCAACACCCCAAGATGTTTCCCAAGGTCTATCTAGAATATGATTCATAAAGAGAGAATTCTAAAATCAAAGAAAACAAATTATGTTCTAGGCAGTACTCTAAATCCATTCTCAATGTCATTACTTCATCCGCCAGATTATCAATATCTTCTATCTTTCTACCTCCAGCATAAACCATATTACCCTGGTCATATTCTATGTAAAAAGCACTAGAGTTAGGGCCAGGGTTACCCTTTGAGGCCTCATCAGAATTGTATTTATAGTGTTCCATACTAGGCAGTTTCCAATAAACCACAGTACATCTAATTCTAGGTGTATAACTGTGCAGAAATCTTATTAAATCTAGCCAATTACCATGAATATATTTAAGCCATGGACCAAGAAACTTGGCTAAATACACCAAGTTCGTTGTAATTTCCCATCTCATAGTTATAAATGACATCTTACCTCTATGTTTAACCACATTTCTTCTCATGCATAATTGCCACAATATAAACATAGGAAAAACTCTAAAGATAAGATTGAGCTTTGCATTGGTAGATGCATTCCACCATTTAAATATATTGTCCTTGGCTTGCAAAAAAGGACCATCTATCCCTACAAAAACTGCAAAATAAATCCATATACTGTTAGATATATTATATTTCATAAGTGTTCAACAGTTTCTTGAACCCCATCATCACAACAACAATACAAAATATCATCATATATCCTATTTCTGATAAGGATTTCCCCTAAAACAGCCCTTTTATCCATAATTTTCATAAGAAAAAGGACACCTTAGAAGGTATACTTTTCATCCAGATTCTCCTAAAAATCAATAAACTTTATTCTTTCTCTCTTAAAAAATCCCAAGAAAAATCCAAACCAAATATCCCAAAAGCACTCAATATCCATCATGCCTTGTCCCACTACTCAACATCCTCGTTACACTTCATATTTTGAATAACATGACTACACACTTTATCCCTAAAATTTAGCTACATTAAATCCAAATTCCATCCCCCATTAGAGAAATATTGACTCACCTCTTCAAGTTGATTATTTCTGCCAGAATCCATAGGTAAGCAGTAATAAAGAGCACCCAATTGTGTTCAATTGTCATACTAGACACTTGAGTGTCCACAGTTGGGTTCCCACTATATCTTTTGATCAAACATATCCCTGGCCTCAAGCATATGTTTCCATGTTAAAAGAGCCTTGCCCTTATTCCATTAATTATGGTCTCACCTTCTTACGATATTTATTCCACATATAGTAAGTTCATAAAGATTTTTGGGTTCTAAAAGTCCACCACAATTTTGCAAATAGAGCTTTAGACACATCAAATAATTATCTAAAATCCAACCTTCCTTCATTTTTAGGACCGCGTATATCTTTTAAGGCCACCCACTATTTATTCCCGCCCACCTCCTTAGTCTCTAGCAAAAATTCTATGTAGGTCATGAATAATACATTTTACTAACTCATAATAAATAAATGGAAATACTACTTAACACATTATTAATTAAAATTGTCTTACCACCAAAAGATAACATTTTTTATTTTCATGCTTGTAACTTATTATGCACTTTCTTGAGGGATTCTAGATGTTTCCACATGGTGACTCTATCACCTATTTGAATTTTTATACACTTTCATTTGTTTTCATCATTAGTTTATTTTACATAATTATTAAATAAAGCCTAGCCATCATCTCATAGCCTGACCATGGAAAATCTGGCCACTGGCCGATCGACCTTGTCGGCCAGCCAGTCCCTACCTTTTTTTTCTAATTTTTACTTTCCTGTACTTCCTACATGTAAAACCCTAGATTTTTGGCCTCTGAAAATTTCTTGACTTTTGTGCTCACTGTCTAAGTTATGACTTAAGTGACGGGTCGTGAAGACTCTTTATGAGTCATATGGTCCTAATCGTATCCTAAACATCAAGTTGGCTAAACTTTCTGTCCTGAGTATGACGTGCACCTCACGAGTCATGAAGACTCATTACGAGCCATAGGGATCAAGTTGTAGGCAAACCAGTGAGAAATGCCTAAGTTTCTATTGATATCACAACTGGATCTTTACGAGTCGTAAGGTGAGGTCACAAGTCATAGGGTGTGAATCATGAACAAACCAGTAAAGGGGGACTAAGAGTCTTCCCAAACTATGAGTCTAGGAAATGACTCGTACCCAGTCGTCACGAGTCGTGATGTGACCCGTAACAATTAACAACCAATTTTTTGCACTTTTAATTGAGGGTACTTTGGTCATTTCCCTCTTTTCTCAATCATAACCCACGACCATAAAACATCTAAATGGAGTTATTTTCATCACTTAGACAATCATAAACTACTCTTAAACTCTCTCAAATCACCAGGACAAGAATAACTAGGGTTTTTAAGCATTTATCTTCTAAAGCTTCAATTGGTGATTTCCTTCCATAATTCTCAATACTTTCAAGCATGCATATCTTTATTAAAACTTATTTTGCTAAAATAGTGTATTTAAATTGTCATCCATGAGACTTAATTGTTGGCTTTGAATTTAGGTTGAGGATTTTTTGATGTTGTGATTGAATTGCTTTTCCTATGGCTTTTATGAATCATTCATGTTTAGAATTGATGGATTTTGAACTAATTAGGTACATAGGCATGGTAAAAAGGAATGGAGGGTCATGTATTTCCCTAAGTTGATTTAATAAACTTACGGGGGTCGTGGATTCCCCCAACTTTATGGATTTTGGTAATTGAATTAGTAATGACCTCAACCCAACCTTATGAAATTGACCTTAAAACATGGATATATGCATATTGAAACCAAATTTAAACTATTGCATTACATAAAAAGTTAATGGAGTACAAATGACTTTGAAAGATATTTATGGCCATGACTTGATTTTAAATTGTAACTTAGGGGTAGTGGATTCCCCCAAGTTAATGGATAATTGGATTATGGGAGTTGTGGATTCCCCCAAGTTGATGGTCAATAAAAATGGCATAATGATATTAGCTTGTAAGCATAATTGGTCTGGCGATACTAATAGTATGTACCTTAATGGATGGTCCTTGGATTAATAAACAAGACTATGTAAATGTTTTAATTGGGCTTAAAGAGGGTTGTGTAACTAATACATAAAGGTGAAGGTCCTGAGGGACTAATACTAGAAGCCCACATTTGCTGGCATGAGGGTTGGTCTTTGATGTGTGAGCTGATGCTAACACATTTGAGGCTTTTAACTGAAAATTATTGCAAAGTCTTAAGCAATTTTTGTTGTTTTTGATTGTTTTATCTTTGATTTTACAGTAGAAGCTAAGATGTTAGAGAACCAACAAAGATGGAAGCAAAAGAGTTGAAATCTGAAGTGGAAAGAAGAGAAGTGTGGCTGACGACATTCCTGATAAGTCGTCATCCCTGTGATAAGTTATCAGCTTCATCATCATCCTTATATAGAGAATGGACCTGAGTTGAGAGTTATGACAACATTTTATGATAAGCCATCAAGGAGCTGATAGGTCATCAAAATTGGCATCAACCTAAGGTAGAACATGAGAGCTGAGGTAGAGATGCGACGATATTTGTGATAAGTAGTCAAGGAGATGATAGGTCATTAAAACCGTCGTCATCCTAAGGCAAAAAATACAAAAATCAAAGAGGAGCTGACGACATTTGTGATAAGTCGTCAGCCTTCTGATAGGGCGTCACGGATGACGTCACCTGTCCGAGGAATTGCTGAACTTTATTATTTTGTTTCCATAACTACGGTGAACTATTTAAAGCATTGTTTAGGGTTTTCTTAAGGGTTCCAAACCTGAGTTTTGAGACACATATTTTTGTTATTTTCTCTCTCTAGTTTATTAGCTTGAAAAAGTAATTACTTTGAAGAGATTTTAATCATTACTTAGGGATTCCTATTGTGATCTAATCTGAGAATCACTAGTTATTATTCATCTTGTGGTAAGTTTATCTTTCAAATTATGAATTCATGTAGTTGTTTCGATCATTACATCATGAGTGGCTAAACCCCTTTAACCTGAATCATAAGATCTAGGGTTAAGTCTTGATAAGGTGCTAAGTGTTCAAGATTCGAAAGGTAATAAGACTTCTTGATAATTTCGAGGTTTTAGTTATCGTCTATTGGTTGCAAATGATAGATAACACCTTCTTTGATTTGCTTGAGAAATAAATCAAATATAGTGGGAAGTGAATTATCAACAGGGACTTGGAAACACTAAACTTCCGTTTAATAATCAACGCTGTAACAAGGTTGATTAACCTGAGGTGAAGTCTGGTTAATAAATATAAATTCCCTAAGTCTGAGAGGATTAGGAAATTAAATGCTTAAGTAGGTCGAGAGACATTTAGGCATAACTTTGATAAAGATAACCTGTTGTCCTACCTACTGTGAGAATCTTGAACCACTATTAGCATCTGTCAAGTACCAAAACCCCTAGTGAACATAATTCTTGTTTTTTCCATAAACTCTTGATTACAAACACTGAAGCTAAGGTGACCAATAATTATTTGTTAAACTCAAACCCCCCCATTTCAGGAAACATCCAACTATCAGTTGATTAACTCACAACCGACTTAAGTTTACACCATATTCCCTGTGGGATTAGACCCCAACCTAGTTGGGTTATATATTGACAATGATCGCTTACATTCTCATTAGAGAGGTGTAGTTTGAGCGTTATCAAAACTGGCACCGTTGCTGGGGAATACAGTTGTAAACTGAAGTTTATGTGCATTAATTGACTGTTAGTCAAGTTTCCTAGGTTTACGTTTATTTGTTGTTTTTGTTATTGTAGGATGTTTCTAGTGTATTCCAAGAACCAGAAGTTCCGGAGAACCATTATTACCACTTAATCCAGAACAATAATGAATTGGCAGAATGGCAGACCAGGAAGAGGCTGACAGATTAGCAGCCTTAGCTAGAGCTCAGGTTAATGTGCAAAATGTCAGTCAACAAGAACGACATCCAAATCCTAAGGATGAAGATTTGGGAGACAAGGAGTTGCTAAACCCTGGTAACCCAAGGCATGCAGAGCAGGTAGCTGCACCAGTACGACGTAATATTAACAGGAATTGTCTATTCTGAGAAAGGCAAGAATACCAGCCGGTCCAATATGACCTTAATGATGATGATGACAGAGTGGAAGAAGCAGGTACAACGGGTGCAATTATTCCTCCACCGTTGACACCTGGGAAAAAATTCAACATTACGAGTACTATGATTCAACTCCTCAATCTGAAGGGGTTGTTTGGTGGCCTTCCTGGGAATGACCCGAACTTGCATCTGGTGAATTTTGTCACCATCTGTAAATCTTTTAATAATCCAGGAGTGGGTCAGAATGCTATCTGATTGAGATTGTTTCCGTTGTCTCTGTCTGGGGAGGCAATATTATAGCTTAATAAGCTGATACCCGATTCTATAACCAACTGAAGGCAGTTGAAAGGATCTTTCCTAGAAAGGTTCTTTCCGCCTTCAAGGAGGGTACAATTGAGGGATGAGATCAGCAACTTTAGGCAGCTCCCGACTAAAGCCTTGTATGAAACTGGGGAGAGATTTAAGAAGAAGCTGACACAGTGTCCAAGACACAATATGACAGACATACACTTGATGGAGACTTTGTACAGGGCTCTTAACTCTGTTACAAAGCCAATTGTAGATAATGATACTGGTGGTTCGTTTGTTGATATTACATTCCTAGAGGCTTTTGAAATACTAGAGAGAATGACCAAACAGAGTCGGGCATAGCTTACCAGAGACTCTGTGGTAGCTAGCCCAACTATTTCTGGAGGTATGACTGCGGAACAACATAGATGAGACGAGGAGCGTGACCAATACATGTCTCACCTAAAAATGCAGATGGATTTGCTAACCAATCACTTGCTGTCTGGCAAGACTGAGAAGGTGAAAGATGTGGGGTCTGAAGATAGAGTTGATGCTGAGGCAGAAGAAGAGGCGAACTATGTTAATAATCAAGGGGTTTTTTGAGGCAATGACCAAGGAAATCAAGGTCGAAATTATTATGATAAGCCTGGTTATAAAGATAGGGAGCAGGGAAATTGGAGGAACAACAATGATAAGAGCGGGCTCTATGTCTTTTCTGGAAATCGTGAGGCTACTACAACAAGTTCTAAAAAGATGTCCATAGAGAACATAATGGCTAAGTTACTGAAGGGAATGGAGGCTACCAACTCTGGTTTGACTACCATGAAGACTGATCTATTATCTATTAGTCAGTTGGTAAACTCACACTCCACTGTAATCAAATAGTTAGAGCAGTTGATGAGCCAACTATCTGCAACATTTAACAAGAGGAAGAGTGGAACGTTACCAAGTGATATGGTGTAAAATCCATGGAATAATGGCTCATGTATGGAGATTACCACTAGAAGTGGTAAGATATTACCTTTCCCTTTTGTGGGAAAAAATATATTGGATGAGGTAGTTGATGATAAACCCAATGGAGAATGTCTAGTGGAGTCTGAGAAGCTGGATCATGCTGATGATGCTCCGGGAAAGGGAAAGAGAAGGAGAAGAAGGTAGTGTTGAAAACTCTCCCAAGACCACCTCCTCCCTTTCCTCAACGATTAAAGAAAAAAACTGCTGATGCAAAATTCAAAAAATTCATGGCAATGCTCAAATAATTGAAGGTGAATGTGCCATTGGTGGAGGCACTTGAGCAAATGCTAGGGTATGCAAAGTTTATGAAAGACCTTGTCACGAAGAAATGGAAAGTTAGCCATGAACCAGAGGACAATCTTTTTTATTGTGGCGCTATCTCCACAAGGTCTTTAGTGCAGAAAAAGGCAGACCCGGGAGCATTTACCATCCCGTGCACTATTGGGTCCCTGAATTTTACAAAAGCGCTATGCAATTTGGGAGCCAGTATAAACCTAATGCCACTTGCCGTGTACAATAAACTGGATTTAGGGAATCCTACCCCGATAAACATGTGGTTGGTGATGGCGGATAAGTCTGTAAAGTGTCCAGTGGGCATATTACATGATGTCTTGGTAAAGGTGGCAGACTTTATTCTGCCTGCTGATTTTGTAGCCCTAGACTGTGAGGTGGACTTCAAAGTTCCCATCATCCTGGGTAGACCATTCCTTGTAACTGGGAGAGTGATAGTAGACAAGGAGCTGAATAAGATGAAGTTCAGGTTCAATGACAAGGCAGCAAGATTCAAAATACACTTATCCATGACACCGCCAAAAGAGATGAGTGTTTTCTCAATCGTGGACGTATTCTATGAAGATGATAAAGAGGTATCAACAAGTTGTCTTGGCGAAGTCTGAGTAGTCAAGATAACCAAGTCGTGTCGTGATATTAAATCAGGCGCTATTGGGAGGCAACCTAAAATTTTTATGTTCCAACAAATTATTTATTTTTGTAGTTAAGTTATAGTTCAAAGAAGGTGGAATCGATGTATCCAGCCAAGTGCTCCTGACGACATTTTTGATGGGCTGTCACAATTGTGATAAGCCATCAGATTTGTCATTAGAGATATAAGCTCTTAGGTAGGTTCTGTTAAGGCTGACGTCATTTATGACGGGCTATCACACTTGTGATAAGCCATCAGAAAATGTCGTCAGAAAAATCCCAAAATTAGCTAAAATTGTGGGCCAAATTAAAAAGACCCGACCCGACCCACAGCTTGGACTTTCCACCTTCCCGTGTAGTTTTTATTTCCTTTAAGTGTGAATTTCTTTCATACTTAGCATATTTTCTTCCCTTTTATTAAGTGTTTCCAAGTAAAACAGAAGAAAAACTTCCTTGTATGTGTGGGTTTGCAATCAAAATCAAGAATTCTTCTTTCATCTACTTCCTCTTGATCATGTAACCAAGTGAAGGCACTCACCAGGTTTTGTAATGGCTCCCAAAGAAAAAAACCCCAAATCTACAAAGAAAGAGAAACAGAGGAGTGTACCCCGAAAACTCTTCAATGAGGAATCCGATTATGAGGAAGAAAAGACATTTCTCAAAAAGAAAAGAAAGAAGATAAGACCAAAAATTCATCCACCACCACCACCAGTTGAGGTGGAGGAGAGTGAAGAAAGTGATACCGAGCCAACAACGTCTGAACATATATCTTCTGAGAAGACAACCTTTGAGCAACAAGAGTCTGAACATACGGAGTATGAAGAGCATGATTCAGACCATCCTGATTCTGAAGAACATGAGTCTGAGCAACCTGAATCCGAGGCACCATCAACTGAGTCCCCTTCTGCTGAGCCACAAGATGATGAAGAATCTTCGATTCGGGGAACGATGGTTAAATGCAAGAATCTTGAAGTCCGAGACAGTATTAGGTGGCAGATTCCCAAAGCTCAGAAAATCTTCTTTGATGGGCTTCATAGAACTAATAGAAGAGCTATCAAAAGACCAATCTTTGAGAAAAAAAGGATCATTACCAAAGGGTTGAGCAGATATCCGGAAGTTCAGAGGAAATTTTGTGACTACTACTTGGGATGGATTACAAGAGAAGGAAATTCATTTTTCCCTACACTAGTTAGGGAGTTCTATGCGAACTACCAAGCTCGCTTGGAAAACATGTGTAAAGAAGGAGAGAAAGAAACAGACCAACCTTTGCTGGATAAAGTTTTGGTACGGGATGTAATGGTGGATATTTTTGAAGCAACAATCAATAAGTTCTTTCATGGACCAAACTTTACTTCTCAGGTCACTTCACCTACTTTCTATGCTCAGTTAAAGCATTGGGAAAATCAACGATCTTGGTTAGCCACACTCAAAGCTGATGGAGAACTGGAATGGCTGACCAACCCGAGTGAAAGGATCTTCAAGGCCTCCTTGAATTCAGAGGCAAGATTTTAGTGAGGTATTGTACGTACCTAGTTGATGCCCATAGATGGAGATAATATCCTCGAGGATGATAGAGCAATACTAGTTGCAAGTTTTGTGGCTAACCTCAAATTGAACTTTGGAGAGATTATCACCGAAGATATAAAAATTTGGGTCTCAAGCTCTGATACAACATATCCTATTCCTTGTTTAATTATGAGGTTGTGTAAGGCAGCCAATGTGCCTAAGGTTGTAGGGTTAGGAGAAGAATTACTTGCCAAGAGGACCCAAAATCCTATCCAAAATGATGAAAATCAGTCGAGGCTGATGCTTAACAGAGACGCAGAGATTCCAACAAATCCACCGGTTTAGGTACCAGCTCAGTGCCTACTGTAGAAGTACAAAATTCCGAAGCTGCACCACCAATATCTTCAGCACGAGTAGATCCAGTGCCGGGAACTGAGAAAAACCCTTCAGCTGTATTGCCTACAAGAATTTGCCTTCAACCCTATGAATTTCAAAAGAGTGGAAAAATAGTCCAAGTGGTGTGAGGCTCAACTTAAACTCTTTACCAAGAAATTTGCGGCTGCAGTATACAAGAGGGTTGAAGCTGCACTTGATCCCTATAAGACTCTATCGAGTTAGATTAATGAATTGGAGAATCGCTTCAATGTGCAGTCGAAAGAAAGGTCAGTTCTAGAGATGGAATTATTTAGATCAGACCTAGACAAAGTAAAATTAGAGGTTAGAAAACTATAACAACACCAATTTATGGTGTCTACAAATCCGTCTATTGAGGAGTCTGAGGGAGAAGTCCCATTGCTTGATCTCATAGAGGAACCAGTGAAGAAAAAAAAGGAAAGGTGAGAAGAAAGACAAGGGGAAGAGAAAGAGGCTTGATAGTGATGAAGATAGAAAAGCAGAGAAGAGGGCAAGAAAGAAGACTGAGAAGGAGGAACTGAAGAAGGCGAGGATCGATTCTATAGTTGACAATGAGAGATGGGAGGCATCCATCCGAGCGTGAGCCGTAGGTGCCTCTACTAGTAGGCCTTCAGAAACTACCAAGCCAGCTGCGCCAGAATAAAGCGAGGCTCCTGATGGAAATAGGGCAGCTAAGGATACGACAGCAGGGTCAGGAACCTATGACCCCCGAGATTGATCTACCCCAGGTATACCCTAATCCTTAGTTCAATTTTTCTTTGATTTTAAGTTGAGGGTGTAGGGTAAAATTATTGTTGTAAAATTTTGTAGTCGACTAGGAGAAATACTAGTACTTGAGGCAGTTAACCTATTTTTGTGATTTTTGAGCACCTCTCCAATGGACTGAGTATTTAACTGTGTGAATTGCATCTAATTGTGACCACTGTGCATCTTTGTATGGCATTAGTTTTATTGATGCAGTAATCATTGCTAAGCAACTGCATGAACTGAATGAGTAGTAGTTTGTGATATACTTATGTGCCAAGTGCGTGTGAGATCTTACTCAGTTCCTGTTGTATGTTGAAATCCAAAACTTGCCCGGTTAGTCTTACCTTGGTTGAAGGATAGGGGTTAGGAAAGGATCATAGGACATTTTGACATTAGCTCACTTTTAACCTAAATAACCTTCCCTGTATGTAGAATATCCCTTGATCCCTGCTTTGAGCCTGATTATCCTATTTCTTTTTATGACACCTGTCACTTTTCCAGTTTATATCATAATGAACCTATTTTGGCCCTGGTCCTCCTTGGACACTGTGCACCTTGACTTAGGCAAATGGCCTAAGTTGAGGTTGACTATCATAGGGGTGCATGATGTAAAATGAGTAAGAAGAAAGGTAAAGTAAAATAAAAGAATAAAAAGTTGAGTACGGTAGAAAAGAGCAAGAAAAAGAAAAGTTGTGAAAAAAAATAATTGTAGAAAAGACCGCACCCATCCTGAGTAAGTGTGATCAAGAAAAGAGAAGAGTAAAAAAAGGCTAATGAGTGAAACCCCAAAAAGCTAGTGTAGTGTCAAGGAGGCTTAGTCACTTTAAATATCATCGAGTATCATACCATCCCCTAGCCTACATTACAAGCCAAAGAGAAGACCTATAATGATCCTAGCTGACTTGTCTGATGATCTGGGTAATGAAAATTAGGGAAAGCCTATGGTTTTCAACATACATTGATTGGAACTTCATTATGAGAGTGAGTGTCTTGTGATTGTCCCCATGGTTATATATGTGATGTCTAAAATGAGAATAGAGGGATTTCTTTGTAGTGAGGGCACGCTGGTTATATCGCTAGTCACTGACTTGTTTGGATAGTGTAAACTTGATGCATGCATGGTTGTGTTGCTGAGTTAGTGCCATATCTTGATTCCTGTGTGTTGCATTGTTGTTCTTCAATAATATACACAGTTGTTCTTGAATTGACTGACCTTGGAGATGGTGAAGATGTTTGAGATGATATAGATGATTGACTGCCAATAGTACTTTGTATTATCTTAGTTGTGTTTGAGTTGCTTGAGGACAAGCAATTGTTTTAAGTTGAGGGTGTTGATGTGTGAGCTGATGCTAACATATTTGAGGCTTTTAACTAAGAATAATTACAAATTCTGAAGCAACTTTTGTTGTTTTCAATTGTTTTATCTTTGATTTTGCAGTAGAAGCTAAGATGCTAGAGAACCAATAAGGATGGAAGTAAAAAAGTTGAAATCTGAAGCAAAAAGAAGAGAAGTATGGCTGACGACATTCCTGAGAAGTCGTCAGCACTGTGATAAGTTATCAGCTTCATCGTCAGCCTTAGACAGAGAATAAACCTGAGTTGAGAGTTATGATGATATTTTGTGATAAACCGTCTAGGAGCTGATAGGTCGTCAAAATTGGCATCAGCCTAAGGCAGAACATGAGAGTTGAGGTAGAGATATGATGACATTTATGATAAGTTGTCAAGGAGCTGATAGGTCATCAAAACCATCATCATCCTAAGGCATCGAATATCAAAAGCAAAGAAGAGCTGACGACATTTGTGGTAAGTCGTCAGCCTCCTGATAGGGCGTCACGGATGGCGTCACCTGTCCGAGGAATTGCTGAACTTTATTATTATGTTTCCATAGTTAGGGTGAACTATTTAAAGCATTGTTTAGGGTTTTCTTAAGGGTTCCGAACCTGAGTTTTGAGACACATATTTTTATTATTTTCTCTCTCTAGTTTCTTGGCTTGAAAAAGCAATTACTTTGAAGAAATTTTAATCATTTCTTTGGGATTCCTATTGTGATCTAATCCGAGAATCACTAGTTATTATTCATATTGTGGTAAGTTTATCTTTCAAATTATGAATTCATCTAGTTGTTTCGATCATTACATCATAAGTGGATAAACCCCTTTAACCTGGATTATGGGATCTAGGGTTAAGTCTTGATAAGGTGCTAAGTGTTCAAAATTCAAAAGGTAATAGGACTCCTTGGTAATTTTGAGGTTTTAATTATTGTCTATTAGTTGCAAATGATAGTTAACACCTGCTTTGATTTCTTGATAAAGAAATCAAATATAGTGGGAAGTGAATTATCAACAGGGACTTGGAAACACTAAACTTCCATTTAATAATCAACGCTGTAACAAGGTTGATTAACCTGAGGTAAAGTCTGGTTAATAAATATAAATTCCCTAAGTCTGAGAGGATTAGGAAATTAAATGCTTAAGTAGGTCGAGAGACATTTAAGCATAACTTCGATAAAGATAACCTATTGTCCTACCTACTGTGAGAATCTTGAACCACTATTAGCATCTGTAAAGTACCAAAACCCCTAGTGAACATAATTCTTGTTTTTTCCATAAACTCTTGATTACAAACACTGAAGCTAAAGTGACCAATAATTATTTGTTAAACTAAACCCCCCCCATTTCAGAAAGCATCCAACTATCAGTTGATTAACTCGCAACCGACTTAAGTTCACACCATATTTCCTATGAGATTTGACCCTAACCTAGTTGGGTTATATATTGACAACGATCGCTTACATTCTCATTAGACAGGTGTAGTTTAAGCGTTATCAGTCTTGATAATTGTGTACTTGTGACACACTTTATGTATTTGTATCCTGGATTGGCGAATGGTTATGGATTCCTTGACCTTCCTCGATACCCCAGTTTCTGTGGCTAACACGTGTTGGGACCTTTTCAACAAGGTAAGAGCTGGTCCCATATAGCCCAGAGGTATAGATAACAATTTGAGCTACATAGTCCGGGTTAATGATTTTAAATCTCATGCTAAACCTTGTTCCTTATCCCAACATATTATATATATATGTATGTATGTCTATGATTTTTTTTCATATAGTTTTGGAATAATTTTGGACTGATTGATCATGATATTATTTTGTCTCTTCCCTAAGTTACATACTAGCACTCACCCCACTAATTGTCCTGGATGTTGTATCCTCAAGTGATGCAGGGTCCGAAGACACTTTTGTTTCCTTGCATAGTGGTTGGTGATTTTTGGATTATCCGTGAGTCAGCTTTGAAGTGGTAAGCTTCCATTCTCCGAAAGACCCTCATTTCATGGTCTTGTCTTTACTTAGGTCTTACACTATTTAGGTGGGTTTTTGGCTATGGTCGGTGGCATATCCCAACTTAGGTTGATGTTTCATTTCTTAGAGTCTTTTGTAGACAAAGTGTGGGTGGATTGTGTTGTGGATTCTTAGATTCCTCCTGTGGTTGATTTATCTATCTTGTTATATGTTTAAAACTCAGTTCTATCTTGTTATATATTCGGAACTGATCCGCTTCTAGTTGTATTGTGTTCTGGTTGGCTAGGCTAATGGAGTTAGTCTCCGATTCTTGAAGGACTTGAGATACTAGTCACAACTAGGCCCTGGTTTAGGTCATGACAAGCTTAGTATCAGAGCCTAGATTCAGGGTCATTTGGTGTCCATAAAGACGTGTCAAGTAGAGTCTCTTTTATAGATGTTTAGAGTGCCACACTTATAAGGAAGAGGCTATGAGGAATTTAGGAATGTTTCACTTTTTTGTGATCTATTTTTTTTGGGCTATAGAGTCTAAGTTTTTGAAAACTCATCTAAACTCCATTTTCTTGTACTTCAGATCATGACTCCTCAAAGATCTAATGCTCGTGGAGACTCCTCCGTCCCATTTGAAGATAATGTGGATGGAAATCACCCTATTTATGGGGTTTAGACCCAGTCTAGGGTCCTTTCTCCTGACTATACTACCCTCATAGTGTTCCACCGGCCCCTTCCAGTCCTCTCCAAGATTCTTGAGCTGATGATATTCCTACCTCACCATCCCAAGAAAATATTTCTAATGTCGAGTTTTGTTGATCTATTCATCTGCTGACTCAGTTGGTGAATTCTCAATCACGTCATGCTGACTGCGATGGTTCTATTGCTCCATCTTTTGAGGTTACTTAAGTTGGCCAATTGTTGAGGTTAAATCCTCCGACCTTTAGAAGCTCAAAGGTTGAGGAGAATCCATAAGGTTTTGTGGATGAAATGGAAAAGATATTTAGTGTGATGCATGCCACTAACCCCGAAGGTGTGGAATTTGCTGTATATTAGCTGAAGGATGTGTCATATCAGTGGTATGAGGAGTGGGAGAAGTTGGGAGAGGATGATGCTGAGCCGGCTGAGTGGGATGAGTTTTTGTGTGACTTTCTTAATTATTTCATTCCTCAGGATTTGAGGAGGCTAAAGCTGAGGAGTTTATGAATTAGAAGCATGGAAGGATGACTATGAAGGAGTATGCTTTAAAATTCCACCAACTATCTTGTTATGCCCCAAAGATTGTGTCAAGTATGAGGGTAAGAATGAGGAAGTTTACTTAGGGTTTGTGGCAGGTCTTGGTACTAGAGTGTAGGGCCGCAATATTAAATAATGACATGGACATCTCTAGGCTTATGATGTATATGTAACATGTTGAAGATGAAAGAAGAAGAAATGGAAAGAGGTAGAATAAGAAATTCAAATATTCAGAGCAAGGTGGAGGCCAGCAGAAAAATGGTAGAAATGGTAGGCAGTGGGGCAATAAAAGGACTTGCGAAAACTCAAGTTCATATTCTACGGCTAGTGCTCCATTTCTGAAGCTATTCGGTGATCGTCGCTTTTATATTGTTAGTGGGTTTATGGCACAAAGTGTCCAGTCTTAGGCTAGCAAAACTCAGTTAGCCCCGTCTTATCCTCTTTGTTATTTCTGTGGACATCCTCATCATGGTTGGTGTGATAAGGGGAGAAATAGGTGTTATGATTATAGTTAATCGGGGAATTTGCAGTAGTAATGTCCAACTAAGGTTGTTTCTAGAGCTAATAAGGTTCTGATTGCTACTTTATCAACTACTTCACTAAAGGGTACTGCTTCTGGTACCAACACTGATTGGAATTATTTTTATGGTCTTGCCACTCATCAGGAATCTAAGGAATATACTGATGTTGTTACTGGTACATTACAACTTTTCTCTTATGATGTATATTGTTTGCTGGACATGGGGTCCACCCTTTCTTATGCGACCCTTTATGTGGCTGTTCATTTTGGTTTTGGTCTTGAGGGCATTTTTGATCCCTTCTCGGTGTCTACCCCAGTGGGTGATTCTATTGTGGCTAGAAAGGTTTATAGGGGTTTTGTGGTGTCTATCTATGGTACAGAGACATTGGCAGATTTGATAGAGTTGGGTATGGTGGATTTCTATGTGATCTTGGGGATAGATTAGCTCCATTCGTGCTACACTTCTCTAGATTGTTGGACCCATAAGGTCAGTTTCTAATTCCCTAATGAACCGGTTATAGAGTGAGAGAAAGTTCCTTAATTCCTAAGAGAAGGTTTATTTCATATCTTAGAGCATGAAAGTTGATTTCCAAGGGTTGCCTATACCATCTAGTTTGGGTTAAGGATTCTGGTTTTGAAAGTCCTTCCTTGCAATTTGTCTCGATGGTTAACGAATTTCCTTAAGTATTTCCTGATAATCTTCCTAGTATTCCTCTCGATAAGGAAATAGACTTTGGGATTGATCTTCTACTGAATGCCCATCCTATCTCTATCCCTTCGTATAGAATCACTCCGGCTGAGTTGAAAGAACTGATAATGCCCAAACTTTCCCTCCTTAGAAGGATAAAGTGGTTGTTGTCAAAATATAGTAACCCAATGAGGATGGGGTTGATCCATAGAGAATATATCAGATATCTTATTTGAACTTGTTGAAATCACCAGGCAGTGCAGAAATTTAAAAAAGGGGAATCTGAAGTAACTAGAAAGAAAGTGACAAGAATTGGATGCTTTTGGTTATAAAGAATCTAAAACAAACACTAGGCTTGTGTTCCCCCTGGGTTCTAACTCTGTAGACTTCTCGTACATTTTCGAACTATTCCAATACCTTGCATGTAAAATCTATTTAGTTATGTACCATTTACTGTCTTGTGGATTCATCGACGGATTTTGCCCTCTATATTTTGAGTTTCAGGATGTCACCTTACTAACCCTTATCCTACATCCCAATTGACTATTACCTTTTGAGTCTCAAGTTATTAGATGACAATTAACCATCTTACATAGATACTACTAATTAGTTTGGCTCGACAGTTAATCTTCAAATTATTGTTGAGATATTCTTTTCCTAGTCATTATTCCTCTTGCGGAGTAAGTAGTGATATTCTAGGTGAGATCTTAATGTTGGCCACTGCTAAGAAATCAATATGAACGAAGAAAACCCAATACATGCAGGAATCTTAATCTAGAATGACTTGGAACTTCCTCTACTTCGTTAATCCCCTAGGGTTCCCACAACCCTAGCTAAGGAAATTATCCGCTCATAGTTATGAGATCAATCATGGAATCCATAGACAAAATTACAAAATCAATCTCACAACAATGAAAGAATAAATCTCAAAGTCTTAAATTGAATAACAAAACCAAACACAAACCAAGATCAATAAGATTCCAAGATCACACCCAAAGGGCCAATGCTAGAACGCCCTCTCTATATAAGAATGAATAAACTAAACAAAGCCTAAAGGGTCTTTATAGATTATAAAAAACCCTAGAAATCAAAACATAAATAAAATAGGAAAACATAATTAAACATACGTAATAAGACTTAAAAACATCAAAGGAGTCTATGTAGGATACATGGAAACCCTAGGAAATGATTTTGGACCGACTCAGAAAAGTTGAGGTCGATGGCCACTTACAAAGGCCACATACAGACCGTATGTACCACATATGGAAAATATGTATCCTTTGTATGTGACAAAAATTTTTCTCATCTCCTGTAACTGTAACGCCCCAATTTTCTGAACCGAAATGCTACACGGTGCTCATGACCCCGAAGGACCACAAGCTAACCCATGACTGATATCTGTACCTATAAACTGCATAATATCTCATAAAATATGTGGAAACATGAACTGTAAGGCCATAAGGTTCAATACTGATACATATGTGAACAACATGGTATAACAATACCAAAAAGGAACATAAATACTGAAGTCTGAAAATCTAATATGACATTTAGTCCGAAAGACTCTAACTGAACTGAATAAGGAGTTAATGGGACATGTACCCAACTAACTCCAACTACTAAAATAAACTAAAAACTAAAATAGAAATGAAATCATCAGGTCCTCGAAGGATGAGGACTCACGTCTAACTCTAACTGTTGATCCTGGAATCTACTGCTGATTTGGAGCTCATACCTCTGAACCTATGGTGTAACATAAGAGAAAGCACCATAGCACAAATACGTCAGTACGTCTGAATATACTGAGTATACGAGTGAGGTAGGCTAAATGCAAAGGGTTATATACATGAACAATACTGACTGATATGAACGTGAGAGTCATACATGCATACGTAACTGTAACTAAACTCGTGGAGATACTGACTACTGAGTCTGAATACTGACAACATGAGTGTATTGATAATGAGATTCTGAAAGAGTGAGTTTACTGATATTGATCTGTAAATCACTAATAAGTGATGGATCTGATACTGTATTACTGAATACTAAGAGACTGATATTGCATTACTGATAAATGAATGATTGTTTTTGATAGTTCGAATTATGAAGAACTGATCTGATTGATTGTATCTGACAGTCCTGAAGCTGAGTACTGATAGCATGAGTTCTGATAACTATTGTGATTGATAGCATAAGTGACTGTATCTGATAGTCCATAAATCTAAAGAAAACTATCTAAGTTCCATTCTATTTCAGAGTTGACTGTTTCTGACAGTCCTGATATACTGAAATCTGAAAAACTATTTAAGTTCTTTACTGAGACTGGGTAGCTATAGAAGAAAATCCTGAAATCTGTAAATAAAATTGTGGGAGGTAGTTATCTAACCAACATACCCCAAATACGCTATAATAGCTAAGCTGGGGTCCAATCTCTGCCCCAACTGGAGGGGTGTCAATACCGCACCACTGGTAAGGATAGCTGTGAGAACCCTATACTAGCAGGTAGACATATAAGAATGGTGGGAACCCTAAACTGATAGGTTAAGCCACCTCATCAACCCTAATCTGACAGGTTAAGATGTCTCCACCTACGCTGGCTACGTAGTTTTGGAACACAAGGATGACTGCTAAGAATCATACCCTGAACTGGCAGGTGAGTTCCCATCCTTGGGTTCACTCGGTGCTAACTTCTACTCCTATATGAAGGACACTGAACTGAATAACTAAGCTGAACTGAAAAACTGAACTGAACTGATTAGCTGAACTGATACTGATTAACTGGACTCATACTAGTAGTATTGTTTAGCGGAGCTAAACTAAGTTTACTAGATTCCGATGACTGACGGAATGTACTGAGTTCTAAGGACTGGTTGAGAGTACTGAAGTTACTAAGATTGACTGTGAATATTGAGGTTGCTGAGGTTACTGAGCACTGAGATTACTGAGATTACTGGACTACTGAGATTACTGAGATTCCTGAGTTTTCCTGAGTCACATGACTAACTGAATTCGATAGATCGTAGCTTGACTGAGAGTATCGTGAAAACATGACATGGCTCTAGGCACACAACTATATTTTTTGGGTACAAGTACCCCCAAAACTCGATGGAAGGAAACTGACACAACTTGAATTTCTTGAGTACACAACCATCAATAACAATTCATAATACATGAATGGGGGATTTCATGAAGTAAATGGTTATCATAATATCTATCATGAATAGGAATGCTTATAATCAATTTATAAATCTCATATTCTAATATCATGGGCATTCCGACAACATATACTATTCATAGCAATGGCATGGAAACCATTTCAGTATAAGGGAACGACAACATGTAACATTTAGTTCATATTGTAATGATTTGGGGATTTTAAACTTCATATATTTATTAAATATCTCAAACATAGTAGGGAAAGCATGGATATATTTTGTGTACATAATTTATATCTCCATTATCATACATGCTTTATACCATAACAATAACAACACATAATTTTCATGGAAATTCATATTGGAGTGCAGGGCTAACATGAACTTGTTATTTAGATATCATGAAATCATATAAATATGAAGTTCTAACATACTAGGCATTTTATCGAACACGTTGCATGCATTCTTTAAGGCATAGGTGGATTTCATACTTGCATTCTATCAATCCATCCAAAGATCATGTTTTTCAACTAACAACATAACTTTCATGAGATATACAGTCACGATACCATTATATAGCAAAACATATAAGCATCAACATGGGTATGATCATATCACCACAACCAACCAAGCTTTTGTATTTTAAAGATTGATTCTTGAACTCCACGGATGAAAGAAATTCGTGGATGAACACTACGCATACCTTGGGAGGGAGGTTCTTGATGATTTACGGAGGAATTTCCTTAAAATTTGATCTTCAAGCTTGATTGTACAACCCTAGTTGTTTTTCTTCTATGGTTCTCTTGGATAATGAGATTTGAGATGTTAATTGGGTTGTAATGTGTTTAGAAGCTATATATTTTGTAGGGTTAAGTTTAGGGACGTGTAAGGGGTGTTAAAAGACTTAATTACCCTCAAAATAACTCAAAACGGAGTGTTTTCGGCACTTGGAACTGACTTAGGCGGCGCCTAAGTAATTGGACAAGTCAGGTTGGGCAGCGCCTAACCAATCGCCTAAGTTTGGTTGGGCGGTGCCTAACCAATCGCCTATCCTTACTGTCTCTCACGAAAATGGGCATAATTTTTTTCTCGGGTATTGGATTAAGGAGAAATTGGTATCATTGGAAAGCTAATTTGTTTCTCTACAATTTGGTGGGTCTAACTTTGCAGAAGTACCACATTAATATCAAGTTATACTCATTCAAATATGACCCTTATGAAATCAAACACTAAAACTTGATGGATTCAAAAACTCTTAGCTTGTATTAGCTTAAGTGACTCATATAAACATACTTAATGCATCATAGGCTATCTCATCACTAGGATAATCATTGTAAGTCATGTACTCAAGTATGAATCACAGGATAGGAGTTTTCATATGTAGGAAAAATGGTTCGTCTCCTAGCTTAGAAACATGCGGGGTATTACAATATCTCCTCCTTGGGAACATTCATCCTTGAATGGAAATTAACTGAGGCGGGAGAGATGATAAGATGAAGTACGTACAAGACATACACTACTGAAACATGAGTTCATGACTGACATGATTGAAAACTGAGCACAACATACTGAACATGCATATCTGATGCATGGGAAGCTGATTCATGAATATAAGACTGAGGATTCTAATAAACTGAGTTTTCTCAAAATGAGAATGCATATATTATGCACAACTGAAAGGATGAATCCATGCATATCTTTTGCATGATTATATGACTAACATGATACGCTAATGCATGACTGAAAGTACTGATAAGCTGATCACGCATATCTGATGCGTGAATTCATGATTAAACTTACTCATGAACATGCAATGGTAAAGGTATCAAGTTTGAACTGAAAACCGAGTATGGAACTGAATACCAAGTTTGGTACTAAAATATGAACATGAGAACGAGTAAGTTTAAGGAAAACTGTTACTTTGAACCAAAAATACCGATAAGTTTGAGATTAATTACTCTATATGCATGATCGGAAACATGAGAACTTAACTGAGTCTGGGACGTGGTAGATATATTGAATATCATGATCTGAACTAAATCTTAAAAACATGGCATACGACTGAAGTTGGTGTTTGAGGGTTAACTTATGATTACCCCTTCTCCAAACTGGATTCATCAAAAGAAAAGAGACCAACATATTTATGTCATGAAAGTTTAGGGGTATGATGTATCTCCCCCTTCGGACACTATGTCCCTCAAAGAATACTGACTTGGATGAGCTACTGAGGGGAATTGAGGTGATGCGCAAGACACCTAGGAACTGAGTCATGACTGAATAGCTAGGATCTGAAACTGAGACATGATACATGAACTGAGCTGAACACGAGTGCATAAATATACTAACTTATCTGATTAACTGAATAACTGATAGCTGAATACTGTATATGCAAAGCTAAACTGTACTTCGTCTGAATAGGTGGGCTGAGATTTTTGCATTTTATGCATAAGAGATAAGGACTAACTGAGTAGAATGGGGTATCTGAGCATGGATTCATGAAGTCTGTATTATTTGCGAATGCGAGACCAAGCGTACGACATGGCTCTGAGGTATTCTATAAACTGGGGTACTGAAACACTGATAACTGAGTACTGACAACCTGAATGCTATGGTCAAGCATGTATGGAACTGAACTGAGTTTCAAATCTGGATACTGAACTGAAGATGACCTAATAACTAAGCCTATAGCTAGTACAACAGTACTGAATTCTGAGGCTAAGTAACTGGTAACTGAAGCCATGGTTCTGTAGGACTATCTGAGTCCTTTACTGAATATTTATTTCTGAACTATTGCTGTAACTGAGTTTTAGACTGATACTGAAGTACTGAATTCAAGGACTGAACACTGATCACTGAGTGCTGGATACTAAAACTATAATTGAGTTGACAACTGAGTTTTTGATGGCTACATGCTGGGGACTAACATAAGTCAAGGATCTAAATGTACACTTACACTTTGTACTTTCCCAACTTCTAAATACAACCCCTTGCTAGATGTTTACTTGCATATTTATCATGACATTAAAGCCTATCTTCACAACTACACCCTCGTGCAAAGTAAGCATGCAACAATCTTCTCTTATCTAAACAACTACTCATCTTTACACTGTTCCATAAGGAGAGCTAACTGGAGGAGTAAATCAGGAGGACCTGAAACATGAATAGATACAAACTAAACTTGACACATGACTGAAACTTGAGGAATAAAATATCAATAGTTTGGATTTACCAATAAGGTCTGAACTGAGGATATGCATGACTTAGTCTAAATGTATCTGATCTATAGGGTCATAACATGAGTCATGGAAACTAAGTATACTGGAAAGCATGATATGCGTACATGAGTCATGAGCTGTATGACCTGAGTCTAGAGTTTCTGTACTCGTGGGACATGATTCGTAATACTGAGGGAGCTAGAACTGAACCCCTTATACTAGGAACTAAAGGCGCACATAATCCCATGGAAAGTGTGTGAAAGTAGATTGTGCTCATGGAACATGATTCGTACTGCGGAGTAAAAAAGACTCCTTATGCTGGAAATTGAATTCATACATGATTATGGAAAAAGAGATACATGAGCATGGTTTGTGACCATAGAATTGGTATGCAATGCTTGAGTTGGTTTTGTGATAGCTGAAGTGAAAAACTCTGCACTGAGATGAGGATGGGTCAAGAATTGTCTTTCCTTACTGCTTTCTATACATACTGGCTCTACTACTGGAGTCTAAAGGACTGACTTGGTCACTTGATCTATTATCACATTCCTATATTCTGTTCAACACCTACTTTCCTTACTAAACACATCATCTGATTTTGTTTCCTCATATACTGCTAATATCACATTCACACCTTCATGCTTAATTTCAAGTCAATAAACTTAAATTCTTGCTCTCCTGCTAGCACTGTTCAAACCTACTAATTCATGTTGGTAAAACTATCCCCATGAATACATAATCTAATCAGACTAGATAATACTATCCCAACTCATCTACTGATAAACTCTTGGGTCCATGCTTAAAATTCTAGGTCTATACTATCATAGGATTCGGAGAAGGGATCTAACGACATATCAAAAATTGGATTTGAGTTTACAAAGGAGTTCTCATGATCATAAATTAAATCTGTACAACTTTGGAACATGACTGAACTGAGGGGATATTGTTTGAGCATGTGGTAAATCCCATAACTGACTGTAGGGACTATCTGAGAAAGCCCTATCTTTAGGACTTTGAACTTCACTGTTTCTATTACCTTAAAAGTAAGGTAAAGTGAACATGAGGGGTGAGTGACATGAATCTACATAGGTTCCTTCGAGAAACATGCTATAGAACGATCTTGAGACATGAAATAAGGGAAACTGTTCCTAAAACATCTCATAGCTTCCTGCACATAAGTGTGGTGCACAACATGCCCATGTACAAGACTCTACTTGATGCAGCTTTCAGACTTCCTAGGACACTATTGAACCTTAGGCTCTGATACCAAGTTTGTAACGCCCCGATTTTCTGAACCAAAATGCTACACGGTGCTCATGACCCCGAAGGACCACAAACTAACCCATGACTGATATCTGTACCTGTAAACTGCATAATATCTCATAAAATATGCGGAAAAATAAACGGTAAGGCCATAAGATTCAATACTGGTACATATTTGAAAAACATGGTATAACAATACCGAAAAGGAACATAAATACTGAAGTCTGAACATCTAATCTAATATCTAGCCCGAAAGCCTCTAACTGAACTGAATAAGGAGTTGATGGTACATGTACCCAACTAACTCCAACTACTGAAATAAACTGAAAACTAAAATAGAAATGAAATCATCATGTCCTCGAAGGATGAGGACTTACGTCTAACTCTGACTGCTGATCCTGGAATCTACTGCTGATTTGGAGCTCATGCCTCTGAACCTATGGTGTAACATAAGAGAAAGCACCATAGAGCAAATGCGTTAGTACGTCTGAATGTACTAAGTATACGAGTGAGGTAGGCTAAATGCAAAGGGTTATATACATGAACAATACTGACTGATATGAACATGAGAGTACATACATGCATACGTAACTGTAACTGAACTCGTGGAGATACTGACTACTGAGTCTGAATACTGACAACATGAGTGTATTGATAATGAAATTCTGAAAGACTGAGTTTACTGATATTGATATGTAAATCACTAATAAGTGATGGATCTGATACTATATTACTGAATACTAAGAGACTGATATTGCATTACTGATAAATGAATGATTGTTTCTGACAGTTCAAATTATGAAGAACTGGTCTGATTGACTGTATTTGACAGTCCTAAAGCCGAGTACTGATAGCATGAGTTCTAATAAATGTTGTTATTGATAGCATAAGGAACTGTATCTGACAGTCCATAAATCTGAAGGGAACTATCTGAGTTCCATTCTATTTCTAAGTTGACTGTTTCAGACAGTCCCGATATACTGAAATCTGAAGAACTATCTAAGTTCTTTACTGAGACTGGGTAGCTATAGCTGACAGTCCTAAAATTTGTAACTGAAACTGTGGGAAGTAGTTATATAACCGACATGCCCTAAATATGCTATAATAGCTAAGCTGGGGTCCAATCTCTGCCCCGACTGGAGGGGTGTCAATACCGCGCCACTGGTAAGGACAGCTGTGAGAACCCTATACTGGAAGGTACTCAAATGAGAATGGTGGGAACACTAAACTGACAGGTTAAGCCACCTCATCAACCCTAATCTAACAGGTTGAGATGTCTCAACCTACGCTGGCTACGTAGTTCTGAAACACAAGGATGCCTGCTAAGAATCACACCCTGAACTGGCAGGTGAGTTCTCATCCTTGGGTTCACTCGGTGCTAACTTCTACTCCCATCTAAAGGACACTGAACTGAATAACTAAGCTGAACTAAATAACTGAACTGAACTGATTAGCTGAACTGATACTGATTAACTAGACTGATACAAGTCGTTTTGTTAAGCGGAGCTAAACTAAGTTTACTGGATTCCGATGACTTACGAAATGTACTGAGTTCTGAGTACTGGTTGAGAGTACTGAAGTTACTGAGATTGACTATGAATACTGAGGTTGCTGAGGTTACTGAGCACTGAGATTACTGAGATTACTGGACTACTGAGATTACTGAGATTTCTGAGTTTTCCTGAGTCACATGACTGACTGAATTCTATAGATCATGTCTTGAATAAGAGTATCATGAAAACATGACATGGCTCTAGGCACACAACTATATTTTTTTGGGTACAAGTACCCGCAGGACTCGATGGAAGGAAACTGAAACAACTTGAATTTCTTAAGTACACGACCATCAATAACAATCCATAATACATGAGTGGGGGATTTCATGAAGTACATGGTCATCATAATATCTATCATGAATAGGAATGCTTATAATCAAGTCATAAATCTCATATTCTAATATCATGGGCATTCCGACAACATATACTATTCATAGCAATGGCATGGAAACCATTCAAGCATAAGGGAACGGCAACATGTAACATTTAGTTCATATTGTAATGATTTAGGGATATTAAACTTCATGTATTTATTCAACATCTCAAACATGGTAGGGAAAGCATGGATATATTTTGTGTACATAATTTATATCTCCATTATCATACATGCTTTATACCACAATAATAACAACACATAATTTGCATGGAAATTCATATTAGAGTGTAGGGCTAATATGAACTTGTTATTTAGATATCATGAAATCATATAAATATGAAGTTCTAACATACTAGGCATTTTATCGAACACCTTGCATGCATTCTTTAAGGCATAGGTGGATTTCATACATGCATTCTATCAATCCATCCAAAGATCATGTTTTTCAACTAACAACATAACTTTTATGAGATATACAGTCACGCTACTATTATATAGAAAAACAAACAAGAATCGACCTGGGTATGATCATATCACCACAACCAACCAAGCTTTTGTATTTTAAAGATTGATTCTTGAACTCCACAGACGAAAGGAATTCGTGGATGAACACTACGCATACCTTGGAAGGGAGGTTCTGGATGATTGACGGAGGAATTTCCTTGAAATTTGATCTTCAAGCTTGATTGTGCAACCCTAGTTGTTTTTATCCTATGGTGCTCTTGGATAATGAGCTTTGAGATGTTAATTGGGTTGTAATGTGTTTAGAAGCTATATATTTCGTAGGGTTAAGTTTAGGGACGTGTAAGGAGTATTAAAAGACTTAATTACCCTCAAAATAACTCAAAATGGAGTGTTTTTTGAACTTGGAACTGACTTAGGCGGCGCCTAAGTAATTGGACAAGTCAGGTTGGGCGGCGCCTAACCAATCACCTAAGTTTGGTTGGGCGGCGCCTAACCAATCGCCTATCCTTACCGTCTCTCACAAAAATGGGCATAACTTTTCGCTCGGGTATTGGATTAAGGCGAAATTGGTATCGTTGGAAAGCTAATTCGATTCTCTACAATTTGGTGGGTCTAAATATGCAGGAATACCACATTAACATCGATTTATACTTGTTCAAATATGACCCTTATGAAATTGAACACTAAAACTTGATGGATTCAAAAACTCTTAGTTTGTATTACCTTAAGTGACTCATATGAACATGCTTAACGCATCATAAGCTATCTCATCGCTAGGATACTCATTGTAAGTCATGTACTCAAGTATGAATCACAGTATAGGAGTTTTCATATGTAGGAAAAATGGTTCTTCTCCTAGCTTAGAAACATGCGGGGTATTACAGTAACTCTCTAGATTTTGATCTCTAACACATACTTTGGTCTCATTCGGAATGTATGTACTATATACGGACCGTATGTCGACATAGGATAGTGTAGGTTCTTTACCATTAGATAGATAATTGACTTAGCTTTCTGATGATACCAATTTTGCCCTATCAGGGTAAAAAGTTATGGACAAATTATTAAAGCACTGTTAGAGCTACCAGTGACCACAACCCTATGTTTTTCTACTTCTGAGCCTCTGTACTTCAATTTTTGATACATAATTTGGCCATATACTCCCGGCAAGTGCCACATATGCCAAAAAATGCCTAGGTAAGTAGCCTAAAACTTCAACTTTTCTTCCTTTAGGCATCCTAAACCTAGTTTCTTGCAAAACACTCCAAAAACACATCAAATCAAACAAAGTAGCCTTAAATACATGCATATTCTCCAAGATTAAGCATCGTAAAAGCTTTAAATTCATAGAACATCAAGACCCTCAACTTAGAACATTCTATGTCCTCGGGCAACAAAACATGACAAAACAATCAATGATGCTTAACCAAGGGAAACCTAAGATACCTATGGCAGTCAATCATAAAATTTAAGCTCAAGATTATAATACTTTAAAAACCAACTGTGTGTATCAATGAAGAATAAAAATATGATACAAAGGGACAAGCTATGGCATTACATTAGGAACAAACAAGCATTCATATATGCAAGTTATACTACCCAAATAAGTAAGCAGATTGCAATACAACCTATGTGCCTTCATGATAATGTAGTCCAATCACTCATATAAAATCATGCATCTCAATGTGGGGACAATCAAGAGACACTTATGCTCCCAAGAGAAGTTCTACCAATGCGATCAACTACCACAGGCTTGCCTTTATTTTCTCTATCTTAGCTTTCAGACTGTCAAGTTAGGATCACTATAGGACTTTCCTTGGCTTGTAATATAGTCTTGGGGTAGGTATGGTACATATAGATATATCAAGTGACTAAACTTCCTTGGCACTCTACTAACTTTTGGGGTCCATATTTTAACCAATTTTCTTTTTAATTCCACCCTCAATTCTCCCTTCTTTTATTCTTTATTGCATATTCAGGCTGGGTGTGGGAGAAATAGAAAAAGAAAAAAATGTGATATGAATTTATAGCACTTACGATGCTTAAACTTAGAGAATATGCATGTACTAAAGGCTATTTTGTTGGATTTGATGTGTTTTTAGAGTGTTTTACAGGAAACTAGGTTTGGGTTGCCAAAAGGAAGAAAAAGATGAAAAGTTAAAGTTTTGGGTTACTTACTTAGGCATCTTTTGGCATATGTGGAACTTATCAGGCGTGTGTGGCCAAAGTATGTATCATAAATTGAAGTCCATAGGCTCAGAAGTATAAAAAATAAAGGGTCGAGGCTACTGACAGTTCTGATAGTGCTTCAGTAATTTGGCCATAGCTTTTCACCCCAATATCGAATTAAGGTAAAATTGGTATTGTTGGAAAGCTAATTCAATTATCTATCTGATGTTGAAGACCCTATACTAACCGATGTCAACATACGGTCAGTATATAGTACACATAGTTCGTATGTGACCAAAGTATGTTTCAGAGATCAAAATTAGAAGAGTTACAGGAGCTAAGAAAAAGTTATCACTTATAAAGAACATATACCGTCCGTATATGACCTTTGTAAGTGTCACGACCTGAACCAGGGCCTGGACATGATGATTATCTCAAGTCTACCATGGATCGGAGACCACCCCCTGTACCTATCCAAAAAACCACATAATACCTAACAACAGATGAATTCTTAACATATAACAAGATAGAGTAGATAAAAACTCAAAAGTCTATGAAATGTCAACAACCAATACCCAACAACATTAATATCCACAAAGCCTCTAAAAAAACCGATAACCAATCTAAGTCAGGACATTCCCTCGACTTTAAAAATGAAAATGATAATGTTAATGATAATGTAAAGTCTTTAATTCTACTTAAGGGAAATACACTAGTGGAATGATCAAGTCTTTCAGAGAATGAAAGCTCACCACTTCACCGCAACTGACCGACAAACTGAGTTAATCCACCTAACACTACGTAGGAAAAGTAGACTTGCCTTTCAACCCTACATCGCGTGGAGATATAGTGTCTAAAGATGGTTAGGGGGTTGAGCACTAACATGTAACTCAGGGATAAGGCAATAAAATAATGCCAAGTCAAATCCAATTTAAACCATGCACATATCATCATATATATAAATGTCATGCCAGGATAAAGAACAAGGCTTAGCATGCACATTAAAACCATTAACCCAGACTGTGTAGCATAACTGTCATAATAAGGCACCCACGGGCTATATGGGTCCAACTCTTCCCCAGCTGAAAGGGCCCCAGTGCGTATGGCCGCATGAACCAGAGAATAATTACATATACATATGAACTATGGGGGACTCGAACCTCACGACATATATCTAGAGTGACTTAAGCACTCAGTCATATAACATGGGGTTATCAACAATTCCAAATCATTAACTTATTAAACTTGGGAAAAATATACTCCTAATTCAATTCACACACCCATATATCAAATTGATTTTAAAAACACCATTTAAAGCATAAATGATGCATATGTAAACATGAAACATCACATAGATAACCCTCAACCTATAACCAAAAACCAACAATTAAACCACATGGGTCACAATTAAATCACATGCTTTGAACAAAATAAGTTTTGGGGAAAAGATACATGCATGGAATACCAAGATTTATGGAGAGAAATTAACCTTTGAGACCTTAGATGACCAACTTATTAGAACCCCTAAGTATCTTGACCTTGGAGAATTTAGGGTGGTCAAAAGAAAAGGAAGAGTGTTTTTGATTTTGTTTTGGGGGCAGAAAATAGGGTCCTCAACATGTTTTATGGACGTGGATTTTAATTGGGTAAGAAGGGAAACGACCAAAGTGACCCATTAAATAAAAGATGGAAATCGATGCCCAGTCTCTATAGGTGACCTTACGACTCCTAGGGCCACTCTATGACTCATTTACTGTAATCTTAGTCTGGATAATCCCCCTTAGGCACTCTCACTGGTTTGATTCCAAGAAAAACATAGGACTAGTATTGAGACCCTACGACTCATAGGGTCTAAGTCGTAGTCAAGACAGAACCACCAAGGAGCACATTACTACTCAAAATAAGTCCATACAACTCGTAGTGTCCTAGTCATCACCAAGACAGCTACACAAGGGACAAACACTGGTTTGGTTATGATTTGGGTCTATACGTCTTATATGAGGACTTTACAATTACTAGGAAGAGTCCTACGCTTGGCAGTGAGCTTAAAGCTCAGGGATTTCTCAGGGTGCAACACCCGGGGTATTTTACTCCCCCCTTTGAATCATTTGTCCTCGAATGATGGGTCAAGTCATCCATTGGAACTATTTAACACAAAAACACACACAAACTTACCTTTAACAATGATAAAAAACAAAGATATCAAGGAAATCATAATTTTCTTTAACAAAGTCAGAAAATAATGATGTTAAGGAGTACACATACCTCAAGCACGAATATTCGAAGCGTGAAACAAGAATAGGTATTTGGACTTCATGTCCTCTTTGGATTCCAAGTATCTTCTTCACGTTTTTGGTTCCTTCATAGAACCTATATCGAAGCGACATCCTTAGTCCTCAAACAATGGACCCATCTATCCAAAATTTCAATCGAGACCTCTTAATATGACAAAGAGTCCGAAACATCAACACTTTTCCATAGAACCACCAAGGAAGGATGACCAACATACTTTCTCAATATCAAAACATGAAAGACCGAGTGAATGGAACCCAAATTCAAAGGTAATTCCAACTTATAAGCCACATTTCCCACTCACCTCAAATACGATATGGACCAACATAACGGGGGTTGAGCTTCCCCTATTTTCCAACCTCATCACTCCTTTCATGGGATATACTACAAGAACACCCAATCACCAACATCAAACTATAATTCCCTTTGCCTCACATCTGCATAGGACTTTTGGCAACTTTGGGTGGTTCTAACCCTATCCCGAATCACCTTCACCTTCTCCATAGCTTGGTGAACCAAGTCGGGACCATAAAATTTAGTCTCACCAACTTTGAACCACCTAATAGGATACCTACACATACAACGCCTTAAATAGAGCTATACTGATACAGGAGTAATAAATATTATTATAAGCAAACTCGATGAGAGGTAAATAATCAACCCAACTACCACCAAAGTCGATCACATAGGACCTTACCATATCATCCAAAATCTATATCGTCCTCTCTGCTTGTCCATCTTTCTGAGGGTGAAAAATGGTGCTAAGGTTCACCTTGGTTCCCAAACCTCTCTGAAAAGAACGCCAAAAGTGAGATGAAAACTGAGTACCTAGATTAGATATGATGGAAACTGGAGCACCATGTAACTTCACAATCTCTTGAATGAAAAGCTTAGCATAATCCTCTACCGAATAATTAGTCTTCAATGGAAAGAAGTGAGCAGACTTAGTCATCCTATCCATGATAACCCAAATCGAATCAAACTAATGGCTAGACCGATAATGAAATCCATATTAATCACTTCCCATTTCCACATGGGTAACTCAATCTCTTGAGACAACCCACCAGGCCTCAAGTGCTCCATTTTCACTTGCTAACAAACCATACACTTGGCCACAAAATAAGACACATCCTTCTTCATATTATTCCACCAATAGATCTCTTTCAAGTCATGGTACATCTTTATCGAATTAGGATGAACAATATACATGGATCATGATCCTTAGCCAAGATCCTCTCCCATAGCCCATTAATATCGGGAACACATAGCCTAACTTGGTAAATCAATATACCATCACCACCAATTTCAGAATCCATCACCTCCTGGTGACCCACATCATCCTTAATTTGCATCAAAATAGGGTTCTTTCACCTCAGATCCAAGAGATGACTTCACCACCTCTTGCATAACTACACCACCGTCCTTAGAGTCTAAGAGTTGAACTCCAAGATTAACCAAATGGTGAATATTCTTCACCAAACTCGTGAACACGAGATAAGCTCCCCACGGATAACCTGCTAAGAGCATCAACAACCACGTTAGCTTTACCTGGATGATAATGGAGACTCATATTATAGTCCTTGAGCAACTCAAGCCATCTACTTTGCCTGAGATTCAAATCCTTCTGGGTACATACATATTTCAAACTCTTGTGGTCTTAAAAAAATGACAACATGAACCTCATACAAATAATGACGCCAAATCTTTAGAACAAAGACCACAACTAACAACTCTAAATCATAAGTCGAATAGTTTTTCTTATGAACTTTCAACTGACTAGAAACATATGCAACCAACTTGCCATGATGCATCAACAAACAACTCAGTCCTACTCGGGATGCATCATAATAGACAACAAAACTATCTGTACCCTTGGGTAGGTTCAAAATTAGAGCCAAAGTCAACTTGTCCTTTAACTTCTCAAAGCTACCTCATAAGCATTGGACCACAAGAACTTCACCTGCTTCTGGGTAAACTTAGTCAATGGAGAAGCAATAGAAGAATAGTTTTCCAAAAACCACCTATAGTACCCGGCTAAGCCCAAGAAACTCCAAGTGTCGGTTGAAGTCATGGGTCGAGGCCACTTCTTAACCACCTCAACTTTTTGTAGATCCATCATGACTCCCTCACTATATACAACATCACCTAAACAAGTCACTATATTCAACCAGAATTCATAGTTGGAGAATTTATCATACAACCGATGATCCTTAAGAGTCTATAGTACTATACGGAGGTGGTTGGCATGGTCCTCCTCAGTTTTGGAATACACCAAAATATTATTAATAAACACAATCACAAACAAGTTCAAGAACTGATAGAATACTCAGTTCATAAGATTCGTAACGCTGTTGGGGCATTAGTCAAACCAAAGGACATAACCAAAAACTCAAAATGTCCATACCGAGTTTAAAAAGCAATCTTATGGATATCCACATCCCTAATTTTCATCTGATGATAACTCGGCCAAAGATAAATCTTGGAAAAGTACTTAACTCCCTGAAACTGGTCAAACAGATAATTAATCCTCAGAAGAGGGTACTTATTATTTACTGCCACCTTATTCAACTGTCGGTAATCTATGCATATTCGAAAGGACCCATCTATCTTATGCGCGAGGAATACATGAGCACCCCACGGAGACATAATAGGATGAATAAAACCCTTATTAAGAAGATCATTCAACTGCTCCTTGAGTTCCTTCAACTTAGTCGAATCCATTCTATAAGAGGGGATAAACATAGGGAGGGTATTCGGGAGAAGATCAATCCCAAAATCTATTTCCCTATCTGGAAGGACACTAGGAAGGTCATCAGGAGAAACTTTAGGAAACTCATAAATTATAATGAAGGACCCTCGGATCTAGAATATTTAACATTCACAAAATGGTATTGACACCCTTTTGAAATTAATTTCTAGGCTCTAAGATAAGATATAAACCTTTCTTAAGGCACTAGAGAACTCCCTTCTCATTCTATAACCGGCTTATTCAGGAATTTAAAAATGACCTTACGGGTCTGACAATCAAGAGAGGCATAGCACAAATACAAGAAATCCATCCCTAGGATAACTTTAAAATCTAATATATCCTACACTATTAAATCTACCAAAGTCTCCCTATCATAAATAGACACCACACAACCCCTATAAACCCTTTTAGCTACCACAGAGTTACCCACCGGGGTAGATACAATGAAAGGATCAAGAATACAATCAGGACCAAAACCAAAATGAATAGCCACATATGAGGTTACATATGAAAGAGTAAACCCAAATCAAGCAGATAATACACATCACGTGAGAAAGGTTCAATATACCGGTAACAATATCAGGAGATACCTCAGAATCTTAATGGGTGGTAAGAGCATAAAGAAAATTTCGACCAGTGCCAGAACCAGAAGTGGCACTTTTTGGTATAGGGGCTGATGAAGTAGCAATCAGAACCTTATTAGATCTAGTGACAATCCCAGCTGAAGGATAATCTCACTGCGTGTTACCAAGCTGACCATACTTGAAGAACTTATTCCTTCTTTTCCCACAAACTCCACAATGCACCTGCTTACAAAAATGACAACGAGGATAAGATGGGGCTGACTGAGCTCCACTAGCCTGAGATTGGGCACCATGTGCCCTGGGGCCATCATTGTTTTGGAAATGGTAATCATCATATGACTTAGGATATGGAGCACTAGCTGTAAAATTAGAACCAGAATTGCCCCAAGTCTTTGTCCTAAACTACTGCCTACCATTCGCACTACTATTTTTCTGACCTCTACCCTGTTCTGTGTACCAAAACTTCTTACTTTACCTCTTCCCAATGTATGCTTACTTTTTCTCAACTTCAACACCAAGTTACGAGACAACCCAAAAGAAAATTTCCTCATCCTAGACCTCATATAAGAAACTAATTTTGCAGCATAATGGACAGTTGATGAAACTTCAAGCATATTCCTTCACTGTCATCCTACTTTATCTTAAATTCATTAACTCCCCGACCTTCACTTCTCTTAATTCTTGAGGAAACTAATGGTCAAGGAAGGCATTTGAAAAGTCATCCCACAAGGCTACCTCAATATCATCACCTCTCGACTGATCCCACTCCTCATACGACTGATATGCCACATCCTTTAACTGATATGCGGCAAACTCTACACCTTTAAATTTAGAACCATGCATCACCCTGAATATCTTTTCCATCTCATCAATGAACTCTTAAGGATATTTATCAACTTCAGGACCAGTGAAAACCAGAGGTTTAATCCTCATAAACTTGCCAACTCTAGTGGCATTAGAAGAAAGAACAACAACATCCTCATGCTTAGACTGGAAAGACTGAGAGGCCACTAATTAATTAAGAAAATGGATCAATTGATAGAAATCAGCATTAATCACATCACCCTGAGGAGCCCGAGGAGGACTAGTGGAATTTGGTGGAACCCCATAAGATCCATCAGAAGCAAGGGCCCTAGACCGGGTTTGAACTCTATAAGTAGGATGGGTTAGATCGACATTGTCCTCGAGTGGGATGGAGGAGTTTCCATGAGCATCAAATATTTAGGGAGGGATGATATGGAATGCAAACAAACGGATATTAGAAGAGATTTAAAACCATAGACTCTATAGCCTAAAAATTGATCACAAGAAAGGAAAATATTCCTAATTGACTTGTAGCCTTTCCTTTATAAGTATGGCATGCTACACACCCATAAAAGAGACTCTACTTGACACAACTTTGTGGATACCCAATGGTATCAAACCTAGGCTCTGATACCAACTTTGTCATGACCCAAACCAGGGCCTAGCCATGACGGGTATCTCAAGTCCACCATGGACCAAAGACAACCCCCTATACCTAGCCAAAATACCACATAATACCTAACAATAAATGAATTCCAAACATATAACAAGATAGAATAAATTTAAACTCAAAGTCTATGAAATGTCAACAACCAATACCCATCCACAATAATATCCACAAAGCCTAGACCGATAACCAATCTAAGTTGGGACATGCCCCCAACACTGACAATTTTAATGTTAATGATAATGTAAAGTATTTAATTCTACTTAAGGGAAAGACACTAGTGGAATGATCAAGTCTTCCAGAGAATGAAAGCTCACCACTTCACCGTAACCGACCGATGAACTGAGTCAATCCACCTAACACCATGCATGAAAAATATACTTATCTTCAGACACCCTGTATCGTATGGATATATAACATCTAAAGACGGTTAGTGGATTGAGCACTAGTATGTAACTTAAGGATAATGGAATAAAATAATGCCAAGTCAAATCAAATTCAAAACCATGCACCTGTTGTCATACAAATAAATATCATACCAGAATAAGGAACAAGGCTTAGCATGCACTTTAAAATCATTAACCTAGACTTGGTACCATAACCATCATAATAAGGCACCCATGGGCTATATGGGTCCAACTCTCCTAACTGAAAGGGCCCTAGTACATGTGGCCATATGAACTTAAGAATAATCACAAACACATATGAAATATGGGAGACTCAAACCACCTGACATATATCAAGAGTGACTTAAGAACTTAGTCATATAACATAGGTGACTCGAACCTCCCAGTCAATTAGTGTAATACCCCATATTTATCTAGCTTAATTTAAGTCTTAGTACATGAGTAATCCCATGTAAAACTTTTAAAATACTCAGTATTTTTCATTTTAGAGCCTGCCACAACATAGGAAATTCAATTAGATTTCCAACGATATAAAATTCACCCAAATTCGATACCCGGGTGAAGAGTTAGAGCCATTTTTGTAAGACAGTGTACCACCTGGAACGTTAGCATGTCACGAAGCCAAACCAAATGGTAATTTTCACATTATAGTGTTGCTCCGCAATATTGGCGCGTCGCGCCATAGGCTCAGTTCAAAATTATCCTTTTCCAGTGTTCCGACGCGATCCCACCGCTTCGCGATGAGTCCAAAATTTAGAATCAAAGAGGGGCCATGATTTCAATGAGTCGTGACAAGCCCCTAGTTCCCAATTATTATTTTCTAGTGACACAGTGCGATAGTGCCGCGTCGTGTAAGGGGCGCAGGTCAAAATTTTTTGACAAAAATTAAAAGTTTTGATCAGGGTTAGATTAGTCTTTTCCCATGGTTTTAATACATCTAGATATGGTATTTAATACCTAAAAATATTTTAAACCCATTTATTATTAACTTTTCCCCAAATCAAAAGACATTCTCTCTCAAAGAGGCAAAAACCCTAGTTTAAGAAATCAATAACAAGCCTAAGAATTCCTCCAAGAACCTTTAAGAAAGAATCTTCTAAGGTATGTTAGGTGTTCATTCATGGGTTCCTTTCACCCATGAAGTCCAAGAACCCTTTTTCAAAATACAAAGATTGTGTATTTATGAATTTCCATGATTGAGTTGAATTGAATTCATGTTCATGTTATTGTTGGGTTTTAATCCATGAGTTAAATTACAAGTTTCAAAAATTGACCCTATTATGTGTTGATTTACATGATATTCATGATAAAACCTTCAATTTGCAAGTTGATTGTTATAGCCATGTTTACCCTAAGTGTTTATGATTTAGTAAAACAAGTATGCTTCTCATGTGTTTGATAAATTGTCTATTAGAATGAAATAATGCCATTATAACATGCTAACATGTATTCCCCATTTATGTACAAGTTAATGCATTACAAGTGTTTGATGAAATGTCTCTATGAATGAATTATGACCAACTGAACATTGTTATGTTATTCAAGATTATTCTTTGCTTTACTTTTCATGCTATCGAGTCTTGGGGGTATTTAATACCCAATAATTTAGCTATTTACCTAGAGCTAGTATCAGTTAAAGAATAGTATCAGTATTGTCACAACCAATAGTACTCTCAGTCAGTTACAGAACTCAGTAGAACTCAGTCAATTATAGAACATAGGAAAACTTAGTAAACTCAATATCAGTCCAGTCCATTTCAGTATAATCAGTTCAGTGTCTTTAAGTTGGGAGTAGGATTCAGCACCAAACGAGCCTAGGGATGGGGGCTTACCCATTAGTTAGGACTGGGTCCCTAGAAGCAATCCCTATGTTCCAAAACTACGTAGCCAGTGTAGGTTATGACATGTCACCCATTAGATAGGACTGACATACTCAGAGATCACCCACTAGTTTAGGACTGATCTCAGGGGTCACCCATTAGTTAGGACTGAATCCACAACAATTGTTAGTACTCATGGCATGGTGTTAACACTCTTCCAATTGGGGTTACAAGTTGGACCACAACTCAGTTATCTTATCTTATTTGGGGCATGTCGATTAGATGATTACCTCCCACATTTTTAGTTTCAATCTTTAGTATAGAACTCAGTTTAGTTCTAGAGAATCAGGACTATCAGGTACAGTCAATCAATATCAGTAATTCAGTTATCAGTAGCATCAGATATCAGTTACTCAGTCATCAGAACTCAGTATTCAGCTTCAGAAAATCTCAGTTATAGTATACATGTATGTACATAGTATTGCTTACTCAGTGATTTCAGTAGTATCGGTTATCCATGTACTCTTATATTTAGTTACTCTATATCATTCAGTCAATTACTATTTATACATATAAACCCTTGCATTCAACCTTACCTCATCTAGCATACCAGTATATTCCACGTACTAACACATACTCTTTGTTTATGCTATGATGTCTTATATCATAGGTTCGAACGCTCAGGTTCCCGACCGCGTATAGACAGATTCAGATTTAGCCACCAGTGTTATATTTTGTAGTGAGTCCTCATCTATCGAGGATAGGCTTTTATTTTAGTATTTCATTATCTTCAGTATTTTAGTAGTTGGAGTTAGTTAGGGGATTGTCCCATCAACTCGACATTTAGATAGTTCAGTTAGAGGCTTTTCAGACTAGTTTTTCAGACAATATTCAGTTTTACAGATTGTTATTTCTGTTGATACACTTTTTTAATATTTTAAATTTTGAACCTTATGGCATTTCAGCCTATTTTTCTGCATTTAGTACAGTATATTATTCAATGCTCATAGAAGATATCAGTCATGGGCTAGCTTATGGTCCTTCGGGTCGTAAGCACCGTGTAGCATCCGGGGTACAAACTCGGGGTGTTATATTTAGACCCCCACATCAGCAACCACATTTTCTAGTATTGGTACCTTGGGATCTCCACTTTCACGACAAAGCTTCACAACCCTCATTAAAGCCTAATTAAAACACTTGTCACACATTCATGATCATCAAACAAGGAGTCATTAATCAAGGCATCATCAAGCGGTCTCGTCATACTGACTATAGCTTGCAAGCACATTTAACTTTGCGAAAATAATCAACTTGACAATGGAAATCTAACCCAATTAGACATCACAACTCGATAGTTCCAAATAGGAAACCAAACACATAGCCAAGCAGAAGTCTAACCCCCTCAGTCAATGGAAATCCAAAGTTCAATATAGGAACCAAAACAAGTAGCCAAGAGAAACTCTAACCCCTTAACGAATAGGACTTCAAAACTTACAATTCAAATCAATTCATGACCACCAAGGTTCATTTCAAAACCAATTAATGTTTCATTACTCCTTTGCACCATGCAAGGTTTCAAAATACTCTTTAATATGCATATTCCCATGTTTAAAGCCAATTTCACAAGATTGGATTGAGGTTATCACCAATTCCAAATCATTAACTCATTAAACTTGGGAAAACCATATTTCTCATTCAACTCACACAACTGTATATCAAATTGGTTTCAAAAACACTATTTAAAGTATAAATAATGCAAATGCAAACATGAAACATCACATAGACAATAATACTTCAAAAACCTTCAACCCATAATAAAAAACCAACAATTAAACCACATGGGTAACTATTAAATCACATGCTTTTAATAAAATAAGCTTTGAGGAAGAGATACATGCCTGAAATACCAAGATTTATGAAGAGAAATCAACATTTGAGCCCTTAGATGACCAACTTCTTGGAAACCCTAAGTATCTTGACTTTAGAGAATTTAGACAGTTTGAGAGAGAAGGAGGAGTGTTTTTGATTTTGTTTTGGGGATGAAAATTGGGTTCTCAACATGTTTTATGGACGTGGGTTTTAATTAGGTAAGAAGGAAAATAACCAAAGTTCCCCTTTAAATAAAATCTAAAAATGATGCCAGTCACTATGGGTGACCTTACTACTCGTAGGGTCACCCTACTACTCATTTAGTCTAGTTATAGTCTAGACAGTACCACTTGGGCATTTTCACTGGTCTGGTTATGAGAAGGTCCTCGTATCGAGACTCTACGACTTATGGGGTCCAAGTTATATTCAAAAAATAACCACCAAGGTCCTACACTGGTCACCTTATGATAAGCACATTACGACTAATAATGATTTTATATGACTCGTAGAGTCCTAGTCATCGCCAGGACATTAACACTAGGGACACATACTGGTTTGGTTACGATTTGGGTCTATATGACTCGTATGAGGACTTTGCAACTCGTAAGGAGAGTCGTAAGTTGGCAGTAAGCTCAAAGCTTAGGGTTTTCTCTGGGTTCCACACCTTGGGTGTTTCAGTAAGTGGACACTAACCTCAATATTTCTGGATCATTCTAAAATTATTTCCTAGGGTTTCTATGTATCCTACTTACACTCCTTTGATGTTTTTAAGTTTTATTATGTATGTTTAGTTAAGTTTTCTTATTTTATTTGGGATTTTATTTATAGGGTTTCTTGTAATATATAAATATCCTTTAGGCTTTGTTTAGTTTATTCATTCATATATTGAGAGGATAATCTATCATAGGCCATTTGGGTCTAAGTTTACAAATATCTTTTGATTCTAAGATTGACTTGTGATCTTGGGATCTTATTGTTCTTGGTTTTGTTATTGTTATGAAATTTAAGACTTTAGGATTTATTCTTTCATTATTATGATATTTATTCTATAATTTTGTCTATGGATTCTATGATTGATATCATAACTATTAGCGTCCAATTCCCTTAGATAGGGTTGTTGGAACTCTGATGGAATAACAAAGTAGAGAAAGTTCCAAGTCATTCTTGATAATGATTCTTGCATGTATTGGGTTTTATTCATTCTTATTGATTTCTTAGCAATGGACCACATTAAGATCCTGCCTAGAATATCACTACTTACTCCACTAGAGGAGTAGTGACTTGGAAAAGAAGATCACAATAGTCATTTGAAGATTAACTGTCGATCCAAGCTAATCATAAGTATCTATGTAAGATGGTTAACTGTCATCTAATAACTTGAGACTCAAAAGGTAATAGTTAATGAGGATCATGGAAAGAGTTAGTAAGGCAACATCTTGAGACTCAAAAGGTAAAGGGTGAAATCCATCAATGAGTCCACAAGAGACTTGATGGTACATAACTTATTAGATTCTACATGTAAGGTATTGGAAAGTTTAACATTGTATGATAAGTCTACGAAGTTAGAAGCCAAGGGGAACATAATCCTAGTGTTTATCTTATATTATTTATAACCAAAAGCATCCAATTTATGTCACTTCTTTCTGGTTACTTCAAATTCTCCGTTTTTACCTTTCTGCACTGCCTAGTGATTATAACAAGTTCAAGCCAGATATCTAACATATTCCCTATGTGATCAACCCCAACCTAGTTAGGTTACAATATTTTGACAAGGACTACTTTATCCTTCTAAAGAGGGGTTGTTTGAGCATTATCAAATTTTTGCTCTATTGCCATGGAATACAGTTTGGGAATTTTTGATTGAAGTTGTTGGATTTATCGAGTCTTATTTTCTTTTGTTTTGTTTATTTTGTTGCCTACTCTTCTTGAGATGACAACCTGACCAGAGGAAGTATAGAGTGATGATGACTCCTTATTTATTAATCCTTTTTCTTTTGATATGGTGTATTTTTACAGGAACATGATAAATATATTATTGGAACATAATGAGAGCATACTTGACAAGGTTGGAGCTCCTAGCAAAAGCAAATAAAAAACTTATTCAAAAGGTTGATAGGTTTGTCTTAGATATTCACTACTTACAAGTAGAATTGGATGCAAAAGCTGCTGCATGTAACACCCAACAACCTAGTTATGGGTGGTGTGAGACTAAATTTTTTTTGAAAAACCAACTGGAGGAGCTAAAATTGGAGGAGTCAAAAATAGCTCATACTCTTATGGATAGTGTCACACTTAAGGAGAGCATACTAGAGTTATGTGGGGATGTAAAGAAGGATAAAATTCCTGAGTTGGAGTGTATTGGACCTTATTCAAAACATTTTTCCACATTGTGTTTAGATAGTCAGCTCTTTATCGAGCTATCTGAGCCTGAAAAATAGTGCTAAGAGGATGAAAAATATGTCTATATTCTTGAATTTTTTGAGCCAGAATCAAAATACATTCCTCAAGTAAGGTCCAAGAAGTACAACGTGCCACATCTATTTCTTGGGTCCTTTATTGTTCTACCTACACCCTATAAGCGTAATAGGAACTCAGAAAAATAATTAGGGGTGTAGTTCATAAGTTCATAGTGGAAAAAAAATTAGAGGCCAACTATTGGGATACCTTTATGAAGTTTGAGTAATCAAGGTACCCATGGGCTTGTTGGGGAAGTTTGAGTACCCAACCAAGTCCCGTCATGACGTTACATGAGATTAGACGCTGCTCGAGAGGCAACCCAAAAAATTTGGTCATTTTTATTCGTATTTGCTTGATTGACATCAGATCTCCGCACCTATGGTGCCACAGGTATGCTTCTAACTCTCTTATTTTGTAGTAGTCTAATGCATGATTTTGTATTGAAGGTGGGACTGATTATGGGCCTTGATGTCCTCTTGGAGTTTTTTTGTCATGCCTCTTTTCCCAGGAGTCCTGTTCCTAGTAAAGATGACATATTTAGGAATATTGTGTTTTGTTTTGTGATGTTTCATGTTTAACTAAGAAAAAAATGAGTATCCAAGGCAGCTAATATAATGTGTTAAAAGTTTATACCCTATCTTGAACTGTGTGATATGTATATATATGTGACTATTGTCAATCTTGTTATGGAATTAAAATTAGGGGCATGATAATTAATGGCAATAATTGCATGAAATAGATACATAGTAGATTATGATGTGACCCTATGCCATGTGTGTGTGAGATGTTACTTAGTTCCCTTTGTTTGTTTAATCAAGAACTTTCCCTATTGGTCTTGCCTAGGTTGTAGGATAGTTAGTTAGGAAAGAATCATAGTCCTTTTTTATGTAGTCCAATTTTAGCCTAAATAACCTTCCATATGAGAATTATATCCTTTAATCCCTATTTTGAACCTTATAGCCTATTTTTTTGTCAGTCCTTTCACCCTCCCATTTGTGTTACAATGAGCCATGTTTTGGACCTATTCTTCCTCGAACAGTGTGCACCCCAACTCAGGAAAATTGCGTGTAAGTTGAGGGTGGCTATCATAGGGGTGCGTGATGTAAAGTTGGTATAAAAAGGAAAAAATAAGAAAAAAGATAGTAGGGCTAGGTGTGGTAAACATAGAAAAAGAAAAGAAAATTGTGAAAATTTTAAAAAGAAAGAATAAATGAAACCACACCCAACCTAAATGTGTAATAAAGAATAAAAAAGAAGAAATAAGGGTGGAAGAGAAAGGAAATTGGTTAAAGCGTGGACCCTAAAAGTTAGTGTATTGCCAAGGAAGTTTAGTCACTTGATATATACATATGTACCATACCATCCCCAAACCTACATTACAAGCAAAAGAAAGTCCTATAGTGATCCTAACTTGACCGTTTGAAAGGTAAGAGAAAATAAGGGCAAGCCTATAGTATTACACAATGGTAGAACTTCTCTTGGGAGAGTGAGTGTCTCTTGACTGTACCCGCATTGACATGCATGATTTCTATGAGTGATTGAGACTTTTTTGTTGTAAGGGATCATGGGTTGTATTTCTAGCTATTTACTTGTCTAGGTAGTGTAACTTGTATATATGCATGGTTGTTTGTTGCTAATGTAATGCAATAGCTTGATCCCCTTGTGTCACATTTTTGTGCTTCATTGATAGACACAGTTGGTTTTGAAGTGTTATAGTCTTGAGCTTAAATTTGATGATTGATTGCCATAGGTATCTTAGATTTCTCTTGGTTAAGCGTCATCATTATTCTTTGTCATGTTTGGTTGCCTGAAAATATGCAACATTCTAAGTTGAGGGTCTATAAAGCACTTACACCCAAACTACCCCTTATTTGAAGAATAAAACAGTTATTATCAAAATTTAGTAACCCAACTAGGTTGAGGTCGATCCCACAAGGAATATGTTAGATATCTTGCTTGAGCTTGTTAAAATTACTAGGTAGTTGATGTGCAATAGAAATATAGCACTTTTGATGCTTAAAACAATCAAAATATGCAAGTTTCTTGGATTGTTTTATTAGATATGATTTGTTTTGGGTATGTTTCATAGGAAACTAGGTTTTGGATACAAATCTGAAGAAAAAAAAGAAATTTGGTGTTTTGGGTACTTTCAAAGGAATTTTTGGGCGTATGTGCACCTTGCTTTGTGTATGTGAGTAGAGTATGTTGAAGAACTAAAATTTTAGAGTCTAAGCTGTAGGAAAAAGCAAACTCACCCGCTTACAAAGACTACATATAGTCCGTACGTGCCACATATGGTCCGTATGTGGCCAACGTATGTCCTGGGAGGAAAAGTCCAAAGAGTTGCAAGTTTAGTTCCTAAGGCCTGGCTCATATAAAGTGCTACATACAGTCCATATGTGTGTGACCTTTGTATGTGAAATAATGCAAAGTCCAGATAGTTGCAGGATCCAAGATGCAATGGTGGTTACATACGTAGGATCACATATGGTTCATATTTGACCTTTGTAAGTGGCCACCGACTTCATTTTTCCTTTTTCATTCGGGATTTTAGGGTTTTCTTGTATTCCATAAAAACCCTATTGACATTTTGTATTGAGTTTATGCACTCCATATACTCACAAATATATATTCTTATTTACAGATCCGAATTTAGTCTTGCAATTATTTTATATTGATTTTGGTTGTTATTTAGTTGAAGTTTTGGGTTTCAGTTGTTGATTATTGTGATTTCATATAATGTATTCAATTGTAAATATTGTTGATTATTTCACAAGCATGAGCGGCTAAAACCCTTAGCTAGGGTTGTGGAAACCTTGGCAGATTGATGAAGTAGGGGAAATACTGTTGTTCTGAACCGATACTCATGCATGCATTGTATTATCTTCAGTTTAATAAATGTCTTAGTGGTTACAAATATTAGGATCCCGCCTATATTATTGCTACTTACTCCAAAAGAGGAGTAGTGACTAGGTAAAGATAACTACATTAATAATTGGAAGTTTAACTATCAATCCACGCTACTTAGTATTATCTACGTAAGATGGTTAACTATCATCTAATAACTAGAGACTCAAAAGGTAATAGTTAACTGGGATCTAGAATAAGGGTTAGTAAGGCGACGTACAAAGACTCAAAAGGTAAAAGGTAAAATCCGTCAACGAGTCCAAAAGACAGTTGATGGTACATAACTTATCAGATTCTGCATGCAAGGTATCAGGTTGGTCAATAAAGCATGATAAGACTACTAAGTTGAGAATCCATGGGGAACACAATACTAGTGTTCAACTACGACTCCTTATAACCAAAGTTGATATTCGTTACTTGTTCAAAATTATAACTACAACCCCCATATACTTTTCCAGTTTTGACCATTGATTACAGAAGTTAAGATCCACAGTTCCATGTATTCCCTTGGTATTCTACCCCAACCTTTGTTGGGTTACTATATTTTGCAATGATTGCATAATCTTTGAATTAAAGGTATAGCTTGGGCATTATCAAGTTTTTACGCCATTGCTGGGGAATACGATGCTGAGTTTTGAATCAAAGTTGTTGCAGTTTGTGGGTATTTGTGTTTTTAGTTAGGTGTATGCCAGTGTTGGCCTAACATATGGAGTAGAGGAAATCCCTTACTCTCACTAAATCTGAATCCAGAGAGTATCCTACTTTTTACTAGAAGGATGACATAGCTGAAGAGAGATGATATTCTTAAAGGGGTTCGTAATGGTACACACTAAGTGCCTCCCCCTCCTCCTAAAGGAGTTTAGGACCTTATTGACTAGAAGACTGAGGTGCTGTTATAACAAGATGCTGATCAGAGAAGGGATAAAGATGCTTTGCACATAACTCAGGAGGCAGAGCGAGATTTCATAGACCGGAAGTAGACCAATGAGTTGTACTCGATCGTAATCATAATAGAGTTAGAGGTGGACAAGCTTAAGTAATCCTAGTGTACCAGTATTTTTAGACATATGAGGACAATGATGAGGATTTGGGGGTATGTTGAGCCGGCAGAAATTGGAGCTATCATTCCTTCTATTTCCCCCCAATTATTATGTTTGACATAAATAGTGCAATGATCCATCTCTTAAACTTGAAGGGTATATTTGTGGGCTCGCCTACTGATGATGCAAATTGTACCTTACAAATTTCATTGGGATCTGCAGTTCATATACAAATCCAAGGGTAAATAAGGAGATGCTTAGATTGAGGTTGTTCCCTTTCTCGCTTATAGGAGAAATATCTTTATGGTTAGGGGAACTTGTAAGAGGATCTATCAATACATGGAATGATTTGCGTAAGAAATTCTTGAATTAGTTCTTTCCTCTATCCAGGATATTGCAGCTTAAGGACAAGATTTATAATTTCAAGCAGATATAGTCAGAGTGTATGTACGAGGCTTGGTTCAGGTTCAAGAAGAAGCTGAGTATGGTGACCAACCATCATATTTCAAGGACAAGCTTATTGAAGATATTATACAAGGCCCTGACTATCAATTCTAGAGCCATAACAGACACCATCTCTAGAGAAGCTCTTATGAGACTACGCTGGAAGGTAGCCTCAGATATTCTAGATCAGATTTCTCTTACTAATTAAGGGTGTCAAACTTGAGAGGATGAGAGAGGTTCTGGAACTTATGCTATTAGTGCCTCCAACGACCAGAGAGTAGATGATGATTTAGTAGTGAAAGAAATTACAATGCTAAGAACTGATCTTGGGTTGCTAGCTAAGCAGTTCGTGGCAAAAAGTTCTGATAAAGTAAATGTAGTAGAAACACAGGGTTCAGCTCCTAAAACTTATGAGTCCAAATTAGAAGAGGATCTGGATCATCAGTTGGTGGGTTTCTGAGCCCAAGGGAAAGAAAACCATGGTCAGAACTATTATGTAGTAGGGAGTAAGATAGTGAATGGAGATAGAAAAACAACAATAAGAAGAAGGGAGACAGGTACATTCTGCCTGATAGTCGAGATACAAAATCAAGAATGGAAGCGATGCTGACCAAACTGGTGAAGGGACAAGAGAGTAAGGAGGATAGCCTTAAGGAAATCAAGGTTGATATTCAGGTTTGACCTAAAAGGTCGAGTCTCATGTAACTGCTATCAAGCAATTAAAGCACTAGTTTGGGTAGATGTCAGCCACTTTAAGTCAAAGATAGCCAATGACCCTTTTGAGTAACACGGTTCAAAATCCTAAGAATGATGGTCACTGTCTGGCTATTGCCACCTAGAGGTAAATCTACTGTGGATCCCTGTTGGCTGCTGCGGGTGAGTTGAAAGATGATAGTACTATGATTGTTGACACTCTTTTTGTAGAGTTGGACCTAACAATAGGTGTTGAGGTTAGTGCCTGTGAGGACAACGATAATGGTAATTTCCCTGAGTTGGAAGTTTGATAAATACCATGACCACCACCACCTTTTTCTCAAAGATTATAGCAGAAGAGAGAGTGAGGGAAGTTCAAGCGGTTCATTAAGATACTAAAACTATTGAGCTGAACATCCCCCTTCTTGAGGCATTGGAGTAGATGACTGGATATGCCAGGTTTATGAAGCAATTGGTCATGAACAAAAGGGCTACTTTTGAGGATGTCGGTGGACTGCACCACTGTAGTGAAGTTATGTCTAAGTCTCTAGCCCAAAAAAGGAGATCCCGATGGATTCACTATACCATGCACCATTGGGTCACCCAGATTTTCCAGAGCTTTATGTGACTTAAGAGCTAGCATAAATTTGATGCCACTGGCTATATACAATCAATTGGTCTTGAGCCCTCCTCAACCGACTATGTGCGGCTGTTGATGGCTGACCGCACTATGAAGAAAACTGTGGGAATTTCTTTTGATGTGATACTGAAAATTGATAACTTCATCTTTCCAGATGACTTTATCATTCTTGATTGTGAAGTTGATGTCGAGATGCCCCTTATATTGGGAAGACCGTCTATGTCTATAGGTAGAGCTATGGTTGACATAGAGAAGGAAGAGCTGAAACACAGAGTTAGTTGTGAAGAAGCCACATTCAATGTCCAAAAAATAAAGCAACCTACCTACATGAGAGTGGTGTCGGTTATTGATTATATTAATGACCTAGGAGGGTATTCTTTTGGGTAACTTGATGAATTCTGAGTAGTCAAGGTACCCATATCATGCCACAATGTTAAATCAAGTACAACATTGAAGGAAACCCATGGGCTTGTGGTGAAGTTTGAGTAACCAACATATCCATGTCGTGCTGCAACGCTAAATCAAGCACTGGGTGGAAGGCAACCCACTATTTTATTGTTCACTTTATATTGTTTTTATAGGTTCATAGCTTAAGGAAAGGCTTGGAATGGAGTAAAAATTGCTAAATTCATCATCTTCCAAGTAAGGGGGACTTTGTAACCAATTCATCAAGGTCATAAGTCCCACGTGGGCCAGGTAAGTTGTGCTTAAATAGAAAAGATGGAATTTTTAGAGTTTTCTGGGAAATTTCATGACTTTAACTTATGGAAATACTTAAAGGATCACAAATACCATTTACGACCTTTCAAATAGCAAAATAAGTGTCAAAATAATAAGTTTAGAGACTAGGGAACTTGGACAAAATTTTTAACCCACATACAGTGGGCACATACGGACCGTATATACCACATACAACTCGTATATGAAAGCCATAAGTAGGTAGCTGTGGTCCCAAATTTGTTTTAAAATTTTGGGCCCACCATTGCTTAATTAAACCCTAAATGACCTCTTCTCTATTTAAGCCCTATTTACTTATTTTTAACTTATAAAACTCTCAAAATTCTTCTTTATTCTTAAAAACACAAATTCCCTCTAAAATTTAAAACTACCCACGTTCTCACACATAAGTAAAGGCTAAATTAATACTTGTTCGTGGTACCAACTTTTCCTAAATCATTAAATACAAGTTCAATCTTGGGTTTTGCTTCACTTCTTCATAGTTCACTTCTGGATTTCTCAAAGAAAAGGAAACTTTTTTAACTACTAATAGTGGTATTTTGATCTAAATGATAAACAAGCACGTTCATATGTTTATTTAAATGCAAAATATGTAGAAACTATCATGCTTGTATGTAGGAGCCTTGAAGTAGCCTAAATTTTTTTAAAGTAGGGCTTTGTTCTTGAATTAAACTTTAAGATTAGGCCTTAAACAAAAGTTGAACTTGAACAAGTAGAGGAATACCAAAAGTTTGGCATGTTAGTTTGAAATAAAAAATAGGATTTTTGGTATATGTGTTCACATTGGACTTGTAGGGAGTACGAATAAGTTATAGGGTGTGAAAATTAAGGAAAAAATTGAAGTTTTTAAATTTTGAGCTTTTCTTCTACTTTTACAGTCCCTCATTATCTGTTAAATTCTAATACTTGATTTTTCATGTACCCATGGCTCCTAAGGATTCAAAGAAGAAAGTTGCAGCATCTAGGCAACAGGTTGACTCTTTCAAGAGTAGTAGCTTATAGGAGGAATACTCATTTTCCCAAACCAAAGCATCCCTAACTAGAGCGATAAGACTGGTGACTAGGGGTAAGAGACAGGCTACTGCTGAGGCTATTATTATTGCCAAAATAGGTGTACAAATTGTAGAGACATCATAGTGGGGCAAGCAGAAAACTTCTACACGACCTATGACAAAGGATAAGGCTATTGAGTTCCTAGGTAGGCCAAGGATGAAGATATCCCAGACATCACCACCACACCATCTCCAGTCTAATGAAGGAGATAAAAATGATGATGAGGAGAAGGCATATTCTAAGTCAGCACCAGCAATAGCTACACGGGATCCTCAGTCTGGGGAAGGGTCCCAAGATGAGTCTGATGCCATATAATGAGGAGCAATAATTCATAGTACCCCAGTATAAGGAGGGTACAAATCAGGATTTTCTCCAGGTGCCAACTTCTGATTCATTGGCACTAGCTCAGTAGGGTCAGACTTTCGACCCCACGTATTATAATACCCCAAAAATCCAGACTAATACTAGAACTATGTGTCAAGCTCATGAGAAATAAATTATAGTGCTTTGGTAGTTTTATGAGTGAGTTTAATGTATAGTAAGGCCTCAAATAACTCCTAACTATTAGACGAATCAAAATAGTCCTTACCGATTGAGTTTTGAGAAGAATGTTGCTAAAGTCAGCTTCAAATGAGAATATCTTTCGTTCTATTAAGAATTTTCTAGATCAAGATCCACAAAAAGATAGATAATTGAATTATCTTTCTAGCGATATCAATTTTTCCTTAATACGATACACGGGTGAGAAGTTATGGCACTTTTAGTTTGAGCCAGTAATTTACCGCGGTCATGCCGCGTTGCGGTGACTCCCAAATTCACGTTCGTCCTTTTCCAGTATTTCACCGCGATTAGCCAGTGATGCACTAGAAATCATGGTAGATCAGGTACCATATTGTGTTGGAGTGCAAAATCACACTCATCTTTTTTTAGTGAAGCACCGCAATGTTCCAAGGTACAAAATTGCACTCATCCATTTCCAGTAAGGCACTACGATGGCGCTGCGTCACGCAGAAGGGAAAAATTGGGATTTTTCTGAAACTTTTAATTTTTTAGGGATAGTTTAGTCTTTTCCCATGGCCCCAAATCCATCCAAAACATGGGATTAAAACTCTAAAGGGGCATTATGTGCCCCATTACTCATAATTTCCCTCCAAGAAACTAATCCACTCTCAAGGACAAACCCTAGCCATTCCAGATTCAAGCTCAAGTTTCAAGAAAACCACTAAGAACCTTCACGAATTCCTAAGTCAAGGTATGTTAAATGTTCATCCATAGGTCCTTTCCACCCACGGAGTCTAAGAACCCAATTTTAAATTCAAAGTTATGATCTTTTACAAGTTATTATGATTTTTAACCATGAATCCCCATGAATTTTGATTCTATACCATGTTTACATGAAATTGTTGTTGTTATTAAACCCCACACGTTTGAATGTTGTTGTTTGCTGATTTAAATCATGATTAAGTGATGTTTATGTTGAAATCATGCTATTACTACAAGTTTTAACACTATTCCCATGCTCAGCTTAAACCATGCATTGCAAGTGATTGATAAAATGCCTAGATGAAAGGATTTTGAACAATGACTACTTAATATGTCCCTAAAGCATTAGTATGTTTTAAATATTATGGTTTCTATATCATGTTCATGCGAATTCAGAATAAAACCCTCAGTTATGATTTGGTAATGTGATCGTGCTATCTTTTCATGCTTATAAAGCATCCCCATGTTAAAGTCTTAGTCCCAATGTGTTTGATGAAATGCTTAAGTGAATAATTGTGAACAATGATTTCCTTCCATGGTTTCAAAGATTTTATGTGGTCCTATTGTTATTGATATCGAGTCTCGGGGTTATGAATACCCAAAAACTTAGCTGTTTATAGAATTTCAGTAGTTATAAAATAGTTCAGATAAGCCATGAGCATATTTTGCCAGTTAGCCATCATGATCAGTTACTTGTCCAGTAAGCTTAGTTTAGTCCCGTAATCAGTGTCAGTTTAGTTGGGAGTACGATTCAACATTGAGAGAACCTAGGTATGGGGACATACCCATCAGTTAGGACTGGTTCCTTAGAAGAAATCCCTAAGTTCTATAACTACATAGCTAGCGTAGGTTATGAAATGTCACTCGCCAGTTTAGGAATAACACTCTCAGGGATCACCTACCAGTTTAGGACTGATCTCAGGGGTTACCCGCCAGATTAGGAATGAATCCAAAACCATTTTTAGTATCCGTGGCATGGTACTAACACCCTTTTAACTGGGGTTATAGGTTGAACCCGAATTAGTTCAGAGCTGAGCATGTCGGTTAGATGATACCTCCCACAGTTTTAGTTTTAGTACTCGGTTCAGAATTTAGTTCAGTCTTGCTTGACCATAGCATACAATTATTTTGTTTTCAGATTTCTGTATTTCAGTTTACAGACTATATTTAGAATATGTTTTATGCTTTGTCACGCATTCTTAGTCTTTACAGTTTTCATGCATTCTTACTCAGTACCTCATGTTATACATTCAGTTAGTTATTACTCATGCACGTGAACCCATGCATATCAACCTAACCTGATTTAGCATAACAGTACATTCAAAGTACTGATAGCATACACATTTCTTGCGTGATGATGTCTTATATCATAGGTTCAGATGCTTAGAGTCCTGACTGTACATAGACTTTTGAGTACATCAGCAGCAGTAGCCGCGGTGAGTCCTCATCCTTCGAGGATGAGTTACCTTATATTCAGTTATGACAGTAGTTCAGTTATATAGTTAGTCGGAGTGAATAAGGGGCTTATCCCATCTACTCCATAGTCAAACAGTTTAGAAGCTTTCAGAATGGTACAGATAGTCAGTCAGTTTTCAGTTGTTAGTATCAGCCATTTTATCAGTATGGTCAGTATTGTTTTACAGACATAATCATAACTATGATTTAAAACCTTATGATGTTTTCAGTTAAATTCTTCATATGACTTCTATAATCAGCATATTATTCAGTGATCACAGCATGTACCAGCTCATGAGTTAGCTTGTGGTCCCCTGGAACCGTAAGCACCATGTGTTGCCCAATGTGTACTCTCGGGATATTATACACATATCTCGGAAGGGCTTATTGATAGTGTCCAAGCGCACATGCAAGTGTACGTGGTTTACCAAGTAATATAGTGGCCTTCAAGAATGCCAAATATCTATCCCACAGGGACTTGTTCTAACAACTATTTGATTTCAGTTCACGATTTAGATCAATCTAGTGCAAGCATAACCAAACAAGAGTTTTGAATATTTATAAACTAATGTAAAATAAGCAATACACAAAATAAAAGACCTGAGAAAATCAGTATGAGAGATCCCAGGGTTAAAGTACTTCGAACAATCATACTACATTATTGAACTTCATTCGTTAACTTGCTTATCTTGGTTGTTGATTTATATAGTTAATTGTATGATCATGGTCTCCCAACCTCTAATCGTTTACCTAATTTGGACATTACAACTACATCGTTGAGAGGAGATGTAATAATCCAATTAAGTTCTTTAAGCTATCATCCTACATGTTAATAAAGTAAGGCTTCTAGATACATCCCTGTCCTAGATGCTAATTCAAATTTCTTATTTTATAAAGAATAAGAACCCTACTTTATTCATCCCTACATTATATCTCCCTATTCCCTCTCCCGAGATCACAAGGTTGACAATATATGTATTCTAAGGGTGATTAATTCCTCATAATAATTAAAACAAGAATAAACAAGTAACCAATAATGATAAGAAAATTAAACAAAATCAATTCAAAACAATAATAGTCATGTTCTTGGCTTTAACCCCGGAAAGGGAGTTTTTAGCCACTAGTAGTCATAATCATCATCAAGGTAATTGTATGAAGGATCAAAACAATTAAGAAGCTAAATTAAAGAATGAAAAACCTAAAACTAAAGTTGTAGTAGCCTCCTCTCTTCTCCAAGATGCCCCAAGATGTCAAAAACATGTTTTAAGACATCTTATTTATAGTAAACCAATCCTAAGCCATGTAGCAAAAGGATTTCATGTTATCCTTTTATAGCTGGGCATAGATTTCTCACTTTGGAACTTCATCGCGTCGCGCTAGAGTGCTCATCGCTATAAGCCCACGATGCGGCCTAATCACATTGAGTTACTGGAAATTTATAGTTGCCTTTTCATCCCTCACCGCAACATACTAACCATCCCATCTCTATTAGCACCACAAAGTACCTCTAATCGCGGTGTTCCCAGGCATCCTCTTCCTGTCATGTTGTGTCTCGTGCTTCCGTTGGTCCACTCCATGCTTTTGTGTGATGTTTACACTTATTTTCTAGTCTTGTATACATCCACATACCATCATAATAAACTTACACAAGATCCTACATCAATTTTCACAATGGATTAGAGATCAATACAACACAATATCAAGAACGATGACTCAAACACAAGCTAAGACAAGGCTTGCTCATGTTGATCTTTAACTTGTTGTTTTGACTCTAAACTTGATCCAATTGAAATTTGCACATTATAAACAAGTTATTACACATCTAAATACACAATTACGACCTTAGGAACTCATTAAACACAATAGAATCCAACATGATAGACAAGAACAACACCTAGCTCAAGCTAGTTCACTAGTTTTCTCGATTGAACTCTAAATGATCCATTTAAATGCATACTTATTTGAAAACACCTTTACAAACATCCTTGAACACTTATATATTTGTTTATATCATCATCACACATAAAGAACATGAATTGTCCTAAAAACAAGGCTAAATAAGCTCGACTAGCAACACTTGAGTGCATAAATACACCCAACATCACCACCCCACACTTAAAGACTTGTTCATCCTCGAACAACTCTTAACTTTAAGCTTTATAAGATGAGGAAACTCTACGCTTCTACTATATGCAAGACACTCAATCTAGTACTACAATGACAACATAGAATGCAAGTTTCTACACTAAGCATGTTATATACACAATTGAAAGCTCATGAACACTACTCAAAAACATCCTAGCCTCAAGAATTTACTCAACAAGTTGGCAAACTTATGCTAATTGCTCAATTCAAGACATTATTACAAATTACCCATATTTATCAAACATGTTCCCTCACAATAAGAGAGTTACCCATAATCACTCATATAAATACAATTTAAAATGTAATGGGTACAAGAATCAAGTTACACTCACTCTCACAAAGAATTAAAAAGTTACACATAATGAACCATAGGCTTGCCCTTAGTGTAGCACTTCATTAATATCAGAATGCAAAGCTTAGGATCAAATAGATCTTTAAAGGTTGTAATGTAGGCTAAGGGCTAGGTAGGAACTATTTTCGCTTAATAGTGACTATCTTCCCTAAGAGATTTAATACATCACTTTATACAATCAATTCAACTCTAACAACCAAATCACACCATTTTTGTCTACCCCATTCTTTTGTTTTCACCCTTTTCATTAAGTTCTTTTACATACACTATGGTGGGAGTATTCTATGCACAACTCATTTAATTTGAACAATTTTTTTTCTTTTAATTACTCAGCTCCCTACCATAACACATAACAATTCTTTTGAACACCAATAACTATTACTTTGGGGCTTGAATTTCAACTTTTCCTTCTTCAATTTCACACTCCTTAACTTACTTAATTATTTACTAAAGTGCTTAGGGGCTTTGGATCAAATTAATGTCAATCAAAGAAGGATTAGGCTACTTATTAGGTTTCCAAAGAAAAGGCTAAAGGCTCAATGGGGCTTACCAGAATTAAGAACAAAGGGTAGGTCAAATAGAAGGTAAAAACAAAGCTATCAAAGAAATACCTATATCATCTCCTAAATCCACACTCTTAATTTTGTTTTGTACATACACACTAGGAAAGGTCTAGACATCACATGCAATAAGGAATATACAACACCTCACACGCATATGGCACATGCTTAACTCACATAGGATCATCATTGACTCAACCAAATAATAGCATGAATTCAACTTTAAGCCAACAAATACAAGAGTCATAATCATGAGCCTAGGAGTCTCAAAAGTATTAATTCATGCAACCAACATGCTTTTACAAATAAAACACTTGCATCATGCAATCACTTATAGCACCAACAAGAACATCTCACTAATTCCTAACACATTTTTTTTTAAAATTTTTAAATTTACCTTAAAAATGGGAATTTCCCTACCCTACACTTAAAAATATACTTTGTCCTAAAATTATATTTAAAAGTAGAGATATAAATAATCCCTGAGGCCTCTAGGCCTAAGTATTAGCATCTATAAACATTAAGAGTATGGGGACCCCATACTTAGTCTTCGCCATTCTCCTTAGCTCAGGTTTTCGGTACTCAGACTTCCCATTAATATGTTACTCAACAAAAACAAAAAACTACATGAAATAAAAACTAAAAACCAAAAAGAAAATATACCTACTTAACTTGGGTTGCCTCCCAAGCAGCGCCTGATTTAGTGTCGCGGTACGACCCAACTACGGCTTAGCCAAATTCCTTCATATTTTCCCTCAGACTTGGAGGCCATCTTCTAATTCATTTTTGACCTCTTGAGTGTGAATTCTCAAGGTAAATAATAGTCTTAACTTTAGCATTTTCAGGCTCATCTACTTACATCATGTCAGGCTTAGGTGGTAGAGGCTTTGGCTGCTCAATGAAGGTGTTCGAAGAGGTCTTTGGCAAAGTAACAACCCCACACTTATCCTCTTCAATAATAGTAATCATGCATAGATCTTTATAATGGTATAGTTTGTTTAGCAGTTTGTATACTTTGAAGACCACCTCTTCATTCTCCAACCTCATTGTGAGTGTACCCTCTCTTACAACAATCAACGTTCCTCCCGTTGCATAGAATAAATTATCCAAGATGATTGTTACCCAATTGTTTTCCTAAAAATTTAGAATAATAAAGTCAGTAGGAATAATGAATTTACCAATCATTTTAAGGATATCCTCTATCACTCATTCGGGATGAGCCCAACTGCAGTAGCACCGAGATCGGTCTTGGATTTTCCAAGCCTAACGTATTGAACAAAGATAGGGGCATAAATTTGAAACATGCCCCTAAATCATTCAGCACATGGTGTAATACCCGATACCTTTTCCTAGCTTGAAATTGTCTAAAAAATATTAAGAGCTTTCTTTGAAAGATGAATCCACTTTTGTACACGTGGTATTTTAAAGATTTTTACCTTTTCTCATGTGGAAAATTCAATAAGCTTTCCATGGATATAAAATTCACCCAAATACGATAACCAGGTAAGAAGTTATGACTATTTCAAGTTCCCGTCGTAAAACAACGCCATATTGGTCAGTGGCGCGCCACACCACAAGCTAAAATGGCAATTATCCTTTTCTAATGTCTCAACATGATTTTATCTGCGTCTCACTAAAGTTCCAGGTCATTAAATAAGGGGCAACACGATGGCTCTGCATCGCGCCATCCCTCAGTTTCCCAATTGTCAAATTCCAGCGACACGATGCGATAGCGCCGCATCGCGCCAGGGATCATATTCGGGAAATTTTAACTGAAATTACAAGACACTTATAGGGTTAAAAGGGTTAATTTTCCACCCCTATTTAAGACCTGTAACACGTGATTCAACCACTTTTCACCCAAAATACACTCTCTTCTCTCAAAAACCTCTTAAGAACAACCTAGGGCTTTTCATAGAAGATTCATAATCAAGAATTTCCTCTATCAATATTCATGTATTTATGAACCAAGGTATGCATAGTGTTCATTTATGGACTCCTTTCATCCATGAAGCCCAAGAGTTCCTTTTCTAAATTCAAGTTTATGGATTTTCTTATGAATTTCGTGATTGGGCTGCTCTTGTTCATGTGGATAATGAGAAATTAAATTCTACTCCATGTTGGGTGATAAATTCTATGTGGGTTAAATTATTATAGATATAGATTCATGCAAACCTATGACTAAACCCTTGAATGATGAAATTAGAATTGAATCATGATGTTTAATTATTGTACCATGCCAACAATATGTTTGATTAAATGCCTAGATGAAGCAAAAGTGCCTAACTAGCATGATACCATGAAATCCCCATATATGTACAAGTTATGCCTATCGCATGTTTTGATGAAATGCTTTTATAAATGTATTATCGATTATGATGTTAGTTGTATGTTCAAGTAAGTTATGATTGGTCAGTTTCCTTCCATCAAGTCCTGGGGGTACTCGTACCCGAACATTAGCTGTGTGCCTAGAGCCATGTCACGTTTTCACGATACTCTCAGTCAAGCTACGAATCCTTAGACTTCAGATAGTCTTATGACTCAAGAAATCTCCATGATCTGATAAACTCAGTCAGTTGTCAGATATCAGTAGTATTCTGTCAGTCAACGGAATTCAGTAACTCAGACCATGTTCAGTTCAGTAAATCATATTCAGAGTCAATTCAAATGGGAGTAGGAATTAGCACTGAGTGAACCCAAGGATTGGAACACATTCTATCAGATGAGAGTGTGATTCTTAGAAGTCATCCTTACATTCCAAAACTATGTAGCCAATATAGGTTGAGACATCAAAACTGTTCGATGAGGGTTGATGAAGTTGATAAGCACTGTCAAATAAGGGCCCCACCATTCTCTTTTAAGGATACTATCAGAAGAGGGTCACCCACAATTTGTCCTTACCAGTGGTGCTGTATTGACACCCTTCCAATTAGGGTTACAGATTAGACCCCAACTCAGTCATAATGGCATATTAGGGGCATGTCAGTTAGATAACTACTTCCCATAGTTTCATGTTATCGAATTAGGACTGTTAGATAAAGTCTATCAGTCTCAGTAATAGAACTCAGATAGTTTTTTAGATTTTAGGATTGTCAGATACAGTCAACTCAGGTACAGTACGAGACTTAGCTAGTTTTATTAGATTCAGGACTATCAGATACAATCACTCATGTTATCAGTTATATCAGTTATCAGTATGTCATGTTATCAGTATTCAAATTTAGTAATGATGTTATCACAGTATCAGTGTTAGTTATTATGTCTCATGCATGTATTCTTACACTCATGACAGTCAGTCTTCTTTTGTTATTGTTCATGCATATGAACACCATGCATTCAGCCTACCGCACATGCATACCAGTACATTCAAAGTACTGACGCATTTGCGCTATGGTGTCTTATACCATAGGTTCAGAGACACGAGCTCCAGAGCATCAGTAGATTCCAATGTCAGCTGTCAGAGTTAGTAGTGAGTTATCATCTTTTGAGGACATGATCATTATTTTATTATATCAGTAATTATTTTATTAGTTGGGGTTAGTTGGGGACATGTCCCATCAATTCATTATTCAGACAGTCACGTTTTAGAGGCTTTCCAGACTATAATATATTCTGATAGCTTATTTCAGTTGTTTTGGGTATTTCATACCCCTCCCTAATGTTATATTTTTATTAGATACTATGTCTCAGTTTTGAACCTTATGGCCTTTCAGTTCATGTTTCCTATTATAAAGTATTGTATGAAGTATGCAAATATTAGTCATGGGTTAGCTTGTGGTCCTTCGGGGTCATGAGCACTGTGTAGCATTTTGGGTACCAGATTTGGGGAATTACAAACTTGGTATCAGAGACTAAGGTTCAATAGAGTCTTAGGAAGTTTGAAAGCCGCATCTAGTAGAGTTTTGTGCATGGGTGTGTTGGGTGCCACATTTATGTACATGAGGTTATAAGATGTTTTAGGAATAGTTTCTCCTCTTCCAGTATTCATGTCATGCCAGTGAGCATAATATCAAGTCAATCTTTTAGTCTAATCCATTTCTCCCTTTCTTCTACAAAACATGCCTCCTTAAAGAAGAAATGGGAATCAGCCAGCCCCTCAGCCCGAAGAACCTTTGGGCGAACATGTTTCTCATGCAGAGTTCCGAGCTGCATTCACTACTCTTGCTAACTCAGTTGCTACTCAAAATGAATGACCAACTATTATTCTGGCCAATCCAATGTCCAATTCAGCTGCAACTAGAATTTGAGATTTCACCCAAATGAATCCTCCATCCTTTCTCAGGTCTAAGTCAGATGAGGACCCTCAGGAATTCCTAGATTAGGTGCAAAAGGTTACATACATAATGGGTGTTACTTCTAGTGAGAGTGATGAGCTATCTGCATATCAGTTGTAGGATGTTGCTTACACTTGGTATAAATAGTGAAAGTTAGAAAGGCCAGATGATGCAGGGCCTGTTAAGTGGGAGGAATTTGCTTCTACTTTCCTTGATAGATTCTTTCCCCTAGATCTTAAAGAAGCTAAGGTGTTAGAATTCATCAACCTCAGGAAGGAAAACATGATGGTGAAAGAGTATTCTCTTAAGTTTACTCAGTTAGCTAGATATGCCCCTCATGTGGCTGCAGATAGCAGGGCCAAAATGAGTAAATTTGTTTTAGGGGTGAATGATAGCGTGGTTAATGAGTGCAAATCCTCCATGTTAAATAGTGACATGACTTTATCCAGGATCATGACTCATGCTCAGCAGATAGAGTAGCAAAAAATTAAGCAAAAGAAGAAGTAGAATAAAAGAGCTAGGATAGGTAGCTTTAATTTTAGTCAGCCTAAGTCAGAGGGAGGCAATCTCTCTCAGATTCATTCTAAGTCATCAGTTCCAACTCCTTCATCAGCCATTGCTCCAGTTCTTAAGTTCAGAGAGGGTAACAAAGATAGAGCGCCAGGCTCTAAGTATTAAGGCAGTGTTAGTAGTGCCCGAACTAATCGCTTTTGTCAGACTTATGGTAAGAACCACAAGGGTGTGTGCAAAGCTAGAAGTGGTGTCTATTTTGATTGTGGTAAGACAGGACACAGAGTCAAAGACTGCCCTTAGTCAGGTTATCAGAGTCGTCTCTTCTCTTCAGCTCAGTCCGGTCACCCAAATCTGCAGGGTGCCATCTCTATTGCTACTAGTGGGCAACGCCCAAATAGACTCTATGCTCTCCAGTCCCAGCAAGATTAGGAAAATTCTCCTGATGTGGTTACTGGTATGTTACAGATCTTTCATGTGCATGTTTACACTTTGCTAGATCCAGGTGCTTCCTTGTATTTTGTTACTCCCTATATTGCAGTTGATTTTGAAGTCAGTCCCAAAATTCTAACAGAGCCCTTTTCAGTCTCTATCTTAGTGGGTAAAACCATCATAGCCCGGTGGGTATACAGGAACTGCCAAGTTATGATATTTCAGAAAGTCACTTCAGCAGATCTAGTCAAATTAGAGATGACTGATTTTGATGTCATTCTCGGTATGGATTGGCTTCATTTCTGCTATGTCATAATCAACTACAAAAATAGGATAGTCTAGTTTCAGTTCCCAAGTGAACCCATCCTTGAGTAGAAGGGTAGTGTATCTACTTTTAGGGGTCAGCTTGTTTACTACTTTTGGGCAAGGAAAATGATATCTAAGGGATGTATCTATCATTTTGTTCATGTTAAGGATTTTAGTTCCGAAACTCCCAGTCTTGAATCCGTTCCAGTTGTGAATGAATATTTAGATGTATTTCCCGAAGATCTTCCAGGAATTCCTCCCGAAAGGGAAATATACTTTGGCATTGATCTTTTTCTAGATACTCAGCCTATCTCTATTTCGCCATACAAAATGGCACCAACAGAACTCAAAGAATTGAAAGAATAGTTGAAGGATCTCCTAGATAAGGGATTCATCAGGTCCACCATTTCCCCGTGGGGCACGCCAATATTATTCGTGTGCAAGAAAGATGGTTCTCTCAGAATGTGTATAGACTACCATCAACTTAATAAGGCCACTGTCAAGAACAAGTATCCTCTTTCTAGAATCGATGACTTGTTTGACCAACTTCAGTGTGCTAGCTATTTCTCCAAAATAAATCTCAGATCCGGCTATCATCACCTCAGAGTCAGAGAATATGACATTCCAAAAATAGCTTTCCGTACTCAGTATGGTCACTTCGAATTCCTAGTTATGTCATTTGGTCTTACCAATGCCCCAACAGCTTTCATGGACTTGATGAACTGCATGTTCAAATAGTACTTAGACATATTTTTCATAGTCTTCATAGATGATATTCTGGTCTATTCCCGCAGTGCGCGAGATCATGCAGACCATCTCATAATAGTACTTCAGACACTCATAGATCATCAACTATTTGCCAAATTCAGTAAGTGCAAATTTTGGCTAAGGTTATTAGCATTCCTTGGTCATATCATTTCGGGTGATGGTATAAGGGTAGATCCTCAAAAGACCGAAGCGATAAGAAACTAGCCCAGACCTATCTCTCCATTAGATATCAGAAGTTTCTTAGGTTTGGATGGATATTACAGACGGTTTGTTGAGGGATTTTCTTCTATTGCATCCCCTATGTCCAGATTGACTTAGAAGAAAATCAATTTTTAGTGGTCAGATCCTTGCGAGAAGAGTTTTCAGTATTTAAAGACTCGACTCACCTCAACTCCAGTTTTAGCTCTTCCAGATGGTCCAGATGGGTTCGTAGTGTATTGTGATGCATCCAGAGTGGGTTTAGGTTGTGTCCTCATGTAGTATGGTAAGGTCATAGCCTACGCCTCCAAACATCTTAAACCCTATGAGAAGAATTATCCTGCTCATGATCTTATGTTAGCAGCCGTAGTCTTTGCCTTGAAGATTTAGAGGCATTATCTCTACAGAGTTCATGTACATGTCTTCACAGATCATAAGAGTCTTCAGAATGTCTTTTCTCAGAAACATATCAATCTTCATCAGAGAAGGTGGTTAGAGCTCTTAAAAGATTATGACATGAGAGTACTCTATCATCTAGGCAAGGACAATGTAGTGGTCGACACTCTCAGTAGACTGTCTATGGGTAGTGTTGCTTATGTGGATGATAGTACGAAGAAGTTAGCTCAAGAAGTACATCAGCTTGCCAGACTAGGTGTTTTCTTAGTCGATATAGATGAGGCTGATATATCGGTTCAGAGTAGTTTAGAATCATCTCTAGTTTACGAGGTGAAATAAAAGCAAGATAGAGATCCTAGCCTTGTGAAGTTGAAAGAGTCAGTTCAGGATCAGAAAGTAGAGGTTTTATCCCAAGGGTGAGATGGTGTTTTGCGTTTTCAGGGTTGTCTCTGTGTTCCAGTTGTAGATGACTTAAGGTAGTGAATTCTTGCAGAAGCGCTTGGCACATGCTACTCTATTCATCCAGGGGCCACAAAGATGTACCGCGACTTGCGGGAAGTCTATTGGTGGAGTGGGATAAAGAGAGATATTGCAGAGTTTGTGGCTAAGTGCTCTATATGTCAGCAGGTTAAGATAGAGCATCAGAAGCCTAGTGGTCCTATGCAGGAGTACATTATTCCTACTTGGAAGTGGGAAGAAGTAAACATGGACTTCGTGATGGGTTTGCCTCAAACTCGTCATCAACATGATTCAGTTTGGGTCATTGTAGACAGGATGACCAAATCAACCTATTTCCTTCTAGTTCATACCTCTTATTAAGCCGAGGATTATGCCAGACTCTACATTAGGTATTTAGTCAGATTACACGACATTCTGTTATCTATTATCTCAGATAGAGGTACCCAGTTCACCTCTCACTTCTGGAAAGAGTTCCAAAAGGGTCTTGGTACCCAAGTTTATCTCAGTACAACATTTTATCCTCAGACAGATGGTCAAGAAGAAAGGACTATTCAGAATTTAGAAGATATGCTACGGGCGTGTGCAATTTATTTCAAGGGTAGTTGGAATGACCACTTACCTTTGATTGAGTTTGTATACAATAAAAATTATCATTCCAGTATTCGGATGGCTCCATTCGAAGCTCTATATGGTAGGAGATGTATATCTATGATCGGTTGGTTCAAAGTTAGTGAGGCCTCAATCATAGGGCCTGACTTAGTATTTGATGCCTTAGAAAAAGTCCAGTTGATTAGAGAAAGACTCCGGGCTGCTCAGAGCCGACAAAAGTCATATGCAGATATTCATAGAAAAGATCTCAAGTTTGAGATTGGTGACTATGTCTATCTAAAGATATCTCTCATGAAGGGAGTGAACAGGTTCAGCAAGAAAGAAAAACTCAGTCCCTGATATATCGATCCCTTCAAGATTCTCAGTCGATTCGGCAAGGTAGGTTATGAGCTTGAATTGCCTTCAGATCTAGCCTCAATTCATCCAGTCTTCCATGTCTCTTTTCTCAAGAAGTGCATAGGTGACCCACCAGTTGTAGTCCCTATTTAGAGTATTGATGTTCAGATCAGTCTCTCTTATGAGGAGATTCCAGTCAAAATCCTAGACTATCAAACTCGTAGACTGAGGAACAAAGAAGTCCCTCTAGTTAAAGTTCTTTGGAAAAATCAGTCTGTCAAGGGAGCTACTTGGGAAGCAGAAGTAGACATGCATACCAAGTATCCTCACCTCTTCTCTTCCAAATCAGGTCAAGCTTAAGGTAACAATCCTCCTTAAGCTTACTCAGTTTCATGTTTAGTGTTCATCACAAACTTGGTATCAAGTACCATTGCATATTCAGTCATGCATTCATGTATCAGTTCAATTATATAATTATGCATTAGATATACATTCTTATTGTAAGAAACTTAGTTCCTCAGAACACTCAATCATGCATTCATGAATCAGTTGCGCATGCATCAGGTATGCGTGTCCAGTATGATATATTCAGTTATCAGTTATGTCAGTCATGAGATCATGTTTCAATTATTGATGTTTAGTATGTATGTCAGTTTATGTTCTTCCCCTCACTCTTAGTTTCATTTGAGGACGAAAGTTCTCAAGGGGGAGATACTGTAATACCCCATACCTTTTCCTAACTTAAAATCATCTAAAAATGTTAGGATCTTTCTTTGAAAGGTGAATCCACTTTTGTACACGTGGTATTTTTAATATTTTCACCTTTTTCCATATGGGAAATTCAATAAGCTTTCCATCGATATAAAATTTACCTAAATCCGATAACCAGGTAAGAAGTTATGACTATTTTAAGTTCTCATCGTAAAACAACACCATATTGGTTAGTGGCGCGCTACGCCACAAGCTAAAATGGAAAATGTCCTTTTTCCAGTGTCTCAGTGTAATTTTCTCCGCGTCGCGTCAAAGTTTCAGGTTTCAAAATAAGGGGCAACGCGATGGCTCCATGTTATGCCATCCCTCAGTTTCCCTATTTCAAATTCTAGTGACACGACGCGATAGCACTGCGTCGCACCAGGGATCCAATTCAGGAATTTTTTACTGAAATTACAAGACACGTCCAGGATTAAAATGGTCAATTTTCCACCCCTATTTAAGCCCTGTAACACTTGATTCAACTACTTTTCACCCAAAATACACTCTCTTCTCTCAAAACTCTCTCAAGAACAACCTAGGACTTTTCATAGAAGATTCAGAATTAAGAATTTTCTCCATCAATCTTCATGTATTTACGAACCAAGGTATGCATAGTATTCATTTATGGACTCCTTTCATCCATGAAGCCCAAGAATCCCTTTTCTAAATTCAAGTTTATGGATTTTCTTATGAATTTCATGATTGGGCTGCTCTTGTTCATGTGGATAATGAGAAATTGAATTCTACTCCATGTTGGGTGATAAATTCTATGTAGGTTAAATTATTATAGATATAGATTCATGCAAACCTATGACTAAACCCTAGAATGATGAAATTAGAATTGAACCATGATGTTTAATTATTGTACAATGATGTTTACATATACTATGCCTACAATATGTTAGATTAAATGCCTAGATGAAGGAAAAGTGTGTAACTAGAATGATACCATGAAATCCCCATGTATGTACAAGTTATTCCTATCACATGTTTTGATGAAATTCTTCTATAAATGTATTATGGATTATGATGTTAGTTATATGTTCAAGTAAGTTATGCTTGGTCATTTTTCTTCCATCGAGTCCTGGGGGTACTCGTACCCGAACATTAGCTGTGTTCCTAGAGCCATGTCATATTTTCACGATACTCTCAGTCAAGCTACGAATCCTTAGACTTCAGACAGTCTTATGACTCAGGAAATCTCCATGATCTCATGAACTCAGTCAGTTGTCAGATATTAGTAGTACTCCGTCAGTTAACAGAATTTAGTAACTCAACCCATGTTTAGTTCAGTAAATCATGTTCAGAGTCTATTCATATGGGTGTAGGAAATAGCACCGAGTGAACCCAAGGATGGGAACACACACTATCAGATGAGGGTGTGATTCTTAGAAGTCATCCTTGCGTTTTAGAACTATGTAGCCAGCATAGGTTGAGACATCAACACTGTCTGATGAGGGTTGGTGAGGTGGATAAGCACTGTTAGATAAGGGCCCCACTTTTCTCTTTTATGGACACTATCAGATGAGGGTCACCCATAGCTTGTCCTTACTAGTGGCGCGATATTGACACCCTTCTAATTGAAGTTACAGATTGGATCCTAACTCAACCATAATGGTATATTAGGGGCATGTCAGTTAGATAACTACTTCCCACAGTTTCATGTTATAGAATTAGGACTGTCAGACACAGTCAATCTGTCTCAGTAATAGAACTCAGATAGTTCTTCAGATTTCAGGATTGTTAGATACAGTCAACTCAGATAGAGTACGAGACTCAGCTAGCTTCATTAGATTCAGGACTATCAGATACTGTCACTCATGTTATCAGTTATATCAGTTATCAGTATGTCATGTTATCAGTATTCAAATTCAGTAATCATGTTATCACGGTATCAGTGTCAGTTATTATGTTTCATGCATGTATTCTCACATTCATGATAGTCAGTCTGCTATTGTTATTGTTCATGCATATGAACCCCATGTATTCATCCTACCTCACATGCATACCAGTATATACAAAGTACTGATGGTTCAGAGACACGAGCTCCAGAGCATCAGTAAATTCCAGTCTCAGCTGTCAGAGTTAGTAGTGAGTCCTCATATTTTGAGGACATGATCATCATTTTATTATCTCAGTAATTAGTTTATTAGTTGGATTTAGTTGGGGACATGTCCCATCAACTCCTTATTTAGACAGTCACGTTTTAGAGGATTTCTAGACTACAACATGTTCAGATAACTTATTTAATTGTTTTGGGCATTTTATACCCTTCCCTGATGTTATATTTTTATCAGATACTATGTCTCAGTTTTGAACCTTATGGACTTTCAGTTGATGTTTCTGCATTATAAAGTATTTTATGCAGTATTCAAGTATAGATATCAGTCATGGGTTAGCTTGTGGTCCTTCGAGTTCTTGAGCACTGTGTAGCATTTTGGGTACCAAATTTTGGGTGTCACACATGGACAATCTCACTATTCCCAATCTGAATAGGGGGAGTGAACTTCCCTGGGTCCTTAAGCTTCGTGGGCATTTTCTATGTTATTACAGAGCTATACTCTTCAGTGAGTGCTACTATTTCAACTTCCTCCAACTTTACCTTATTAGCAACCATATCTTTCAAGTACTTAGAATACGTGGGCATACCTTGCAAAATATCTGAAAGAGGAAGTTTAATGTGAAGCTCTCTAAATGTGTCAAATAATTTTTAAAACATGCATTCTCCTTTGCTTTTCTGTTCTTGTGTGGGAAAGGGAGTTACGACATCTGTTTCTCTACTTCTGTAACAACTTTTTTTTCGAGTACTCAGACTTTCTCAACTTTTTAGCAACTCTGCCATTTACCAGTTCAGTCACCACATCAGCATCTAACTCTTTAGTTACCTTTGGAGGTTCTTCATCAAGTTCTTTACTACTTCTCAACGTGATTGCGATTACTCTTTTTGGATTTTCTATATCTCCTGGAAAACCACCTTCAGGTCTGGTATTTAGTGTATACTATAACTGCCCCAACTGCAACTCTAAGCATCTCGTATCCATTTGTTGGTTCTTTACATCTGCAGCCAACTGTGTTTGATTAGTTAGAGTTTGTTTTATCATCTCTTCCAAGTTGCTAGTTGAATGATTTCCTTGTGCATGTGGTTGCTGAATTTGCTATTGTTGGGTATTCCATGACCGATTCAGTGGCTGATTCTGCCACTTCATGTTGTAGGCATTCCCATAATTCTACCTTTGAGCATTTCCCACATACATCACAGACTAAGGATTTGCAGCACACATAGTAGCTGAATGGCCATTGTTACCACAAACTTCACACCAACTTCCAGTTTGTTGGATTGCATTAACAGTGGTGGAAGGCTGTGCAACACCCAATTTTATGTTGCTGAGCTGCGTAGTCAACTGATTTTGTAATGCAACAATTTGAGCAGATATTGCAGTATACTGATCCACTTCCAAAACACCTATAATCTTATTAGTAGCACTCCTAGAATCTTAATGCCACTTTGGATTCCCTTAAGCTATGCGGTTCAATAAAGTGTATAGCTCATCATAAGTCATCTCAAGCGCTTGACCACCTACAGCTGAATTTACCAAAATTTTGTACTGTGGTCAAGTGCCTTTACGAAAGTATGAGCTAGTAGCTCATTGGACTGTTGATAATGTGGACAGTCCCAAAGAAGTGCCTTGAAGCGCTCCTAAGAATGGTATAGATTCTCGTTCGGCTCACTACAAAGTCTCACAGTTTTGCCAGACAAAAAAAAATATATGAGGAATTTTCATGCCATGTTGTCCTGCGATGTGATTGAATTTGCTGTCTCAACACTCAACCACTTTTTTTCTTCCTCCAGCACTGAAAAGGGGAACAACAACATCCTCACATAGTCTGCATTCACACCCGTGGGGATGAATGTGTCATTGATTTCTAGAAAATTTTGCAAGTGGACCTGTGGATCTTCATGTGAAAGCCCTATGAACTATCCACTACTAATTAGAAGTTGTACCATATTTTGTTTGAGCTCAAAATTACCTCTACCTATCAGCTTCTGAAATAGGGAGGTCAAATTTATTGGAATTAGGATTTCCACTTCTCTAACTGTCCTGCAGGCTGTTTATTGATCAACCATGATAGCAGGATTAACTCGATCTTTTTTGATTTATAGAAAACAGGAGAGAATGATTTCTTCTCTCCTTCATTGATGGAATAATTGCTCAGGTTCCAGGATTGGTTTAACCAATTCTCGAGCCCTTGCTAGCTTACTAGTTTGAAAACCTGTTTCCTGCAAATACAAAACCAAGACCAAGAATAAAACAACAAAGTAATACAAAAAGTAAAACTAAAAATAACACAGTTGCCAACTACAAATCCCCGACAACGGTGCCAAAAATTTAACAGCGCCCAAGCACACACGCAAGTGTACGTAGTCTACCAAGTAATATAGTATCCTTCAAGAAAGTTGAATATTGATCCCATAGGGACTTGTTCTAACAACTATTTGATTTTAGTTCACAATTTAGATCAATCTAGTGCAACCATAACCAAACAAGAGTTTTGAATATTTATAGACTAAAGTAAAGTAATCAATACAAAATATAAAATACTTGAGACAATCAATAGGAGAGAGCCCAGGGTTAAAGCACTCCGAATAATTATACTACGTTATTGAACTTCATTCGTTAACTTGCTTATCTTGGTTGTTGATTCGTAGAATTAATTTCATGATCATGGTATCTTGACCTCTAATCATTTACCTAATTTGGAAATTACAACTACATCGTTGAGAAGGGATATAATAATCCAATTAAGTTATTTAAGATATCATCCTATATGTGACTCAAGTAAGGCTTCTAGATACATCCCTGTCCTAGACACTAATTCAAATTCCTTATCTCATAAATGAATAAGAACCCTACTTTTTTCATCCCTATGTTATATCTCCCTATTTCCTCTCCTGAGATCACAAGGTTGACAATATATGTATTCTAAGGGTGATCAATTCCTAAAAATAATTAAAACAAGAATAAACAAGCAACCAATTATGATAAGCAAATTAAACGGAATAAATTCAAAACAATAGTAGTCATGTTCTTGGATTTAACCTCGGAAAGGGAGTTTTTAGCCACTAGTAGTCATAATCATCATCCAAGTAATTGTATGGTGGATCAAAACCATAAAGAAGCTAAATTAAAGAATGAAAAAACAAAAAATAAAGTTAGAGTAGACTCCTCTCTTCTCCATGCCATCCCAAGATGTTAAAAACGTGTTTTAAGATGTTTTATTTATAGTAAACCAATCCTAAGTTGTGTACGAATAGGATTTCATGTTATCATTTTATAGCTGGGCATAGATTTCCCACTTTGGAACTTTATCGCATCGCGCTAGAATGCTCATCGCTATAAGCCCGCGACATGGCCTAATCTATTGAGTTACTGGAAATTGACAATTGCCTTTTTATCCCTCACCACGACTCACCAACCATCCCATCTTTGTTAGTACCATGAAATACCTCCAATCGCGGTGAGCTCCCAGGCATCCTCTTCTCATTATGTTGTGTCTTGCGCTTCTGTTGGTCCACTCCATACTTTTGTGTGATGTTTCCACTTATTTTCCAGCCTTGTATTCATCCATCTGCCATCATAATCAGATCACAAGAGATCCTACATCAATTTTCACCACGTAATAGAGATCAACACAACACAATATCAAGAACTACGATTCAAACACGAGCTAAGACAAGGCTTGCTCATATTGATCTTTAACTTGTTTTTTTGACTCTAAACTTGATCAAATTGAACTTTGAACATTATAAACAAGTTATTACACATATAAATACACAATTAAAACCTTGGGAACTCATTAAACACAATAGAATCTAGCACAATAGACTAGAACAACACCTTGCTAAAGCTAGTTCACTAGTTTTCTCATTTGAACTCTAAATGATCCATTTTAACCCATACTTGTTTTAAAACACGTTTACACACATACTTGAACACTTATATGATTTTTATACCAATATCACACATAAAGAACATGATATTTCCATAAAACAAGGTTAAATAAGCTCGACTATCAACACTAGAGTGCATAAATACACCCAACATCACCTATTGATAAGGTGAACTCAAGGTGTTGTGTGGAGGGCCTTTAGACCATATTTGAGATGGACAACCATATTTTTAGAGAGATTGGATGACCTAAAAGAATCATTTATGAGGAGAGATAGATTAATTTTTCGGGGTTAGCTAGAGCACCTAACTACAGGTAGGTTTTGAATGATATCAACTAGGGTGGATGACCAGACCCTTAGGTACTTACAACCTGACATTGGTTTATGAATTCTATGCATCATACCATGCGAATGTGGCTTTGACTATGTTGAAGAGGTCTATTTTGAGGTAGGTTGATCTGCCACAACTTTAGTAGACATTAGTTAGAGGGGTTATGGTTGACATATCAGCACTGGACATCCGTCGAGTTCTCTTTGGTCCAGATTATGTTGCACCATCAGCCACAACAAACTATGATTATAGATTAAAAACTAAATGCGACAGATATATTATGCGAGATGCTGCCCAAAGAAGTGAGAAATTAGAGATAACGAGATGGATTGATAAATACATTTCACTTCTATATGATGAGATCCCTTGGAAAGAGAGGCACAATATGATAAAATAGGCAATACTGATATTTGCTATGAAGTTCTGGTGGCTATTAGTTTTATTTAGATTATGTTTGACAGGTGTAGATAATGTATTGACTTGGGAGGGAGATGATCTTATTGCTAGTTTGATGGAAGGATATGACATTGACTTAGCAGCTATTATCCAATATGAGTTTCATGAGAGAGCTTTTGGTGAGATGATTACTCTACTATTTCCATGTCTTATCCAAAGACTATGTGATAATGATAGTGTGACTAAGGTATCAGAAGTTGATGAAGGAGTAATTGAAATAGCTAGAGCACAAACTAGGTTGATGAAGGATTTGACATATATATCCACTACAGTACCTCCGCCTAGTCTAAGGGCCCATCAATACCTATAGAGCCAATTGGGACATAGGGAGGTGATGTGGGACTTAGTGTTGATCTTGAGATAGGGGAGTAGAGAGAGGCCGCCAAGTTGAGCACTTAGGGTGAGCGGACATCAGCTACTTCTACATCATCCCTGGATTTTAGTTTAGAGACGATGGGTGCATCTTTAGTACCCTATCGCCCATCCACTACAAATGTTGATTAAGGTATGACTATTGTATCACATGAGTTTTTGCAGAGCTTAGTGGACAGTCAGGGAGTTACTGAAGCTCAATTATAAATTATTGAGCCCAAGGTGGCTACTTTATATAAGCATATCTGACCATTCATTTGGTCTAGACTAGAGATGACAGAGGCTTGATGAGATTCTACACACAAAGCTGCTATGTTAGAGTTATGTGTTGATTTATAGGAATATATTGATACTTTTGAGAGACATGTTAGAGCTGCTATGTCAGAGTTTGTAGAGATTAAGGCACTAGATCTTAGACACATGAGGGAGGAGGTAGATATTTTACGAGCAGAGTACACTCTCACATAGAGAGCCATATGATAGCCACTCCTGTATTTATACCCCCAGTTATTCAGACATAATCTCTGCATAGGCCCAGATACTTAGATTTATTTGCATAGGATGATGAGGAGGTCCCCATAGTTGGGACCAAGAGAGGTCACGTAGGGACCAGTAGGATTCCAGTATTCCATATGACCAGGCCCTCAAAAAGTCCAGAATGAGTCAAGGGAGACTGATTTTATTGATCGACAGAGGGGTACTGAGCTATCAGTGGATGCATCTTTCAATAGTGTACCGCCACCACCACCGCCTCCGCTAGTGGATATACCCTTATTTGGGGAAAATCATGACACAGATACCTAGTGCTTCCTAGACATGTCCTCATTCCCATTGTTTTATATTATCTTAGAACATTTAGGATAGTGCATAGTCTTTTAGTTGGGGATGGGGTATATCATAGTCACTGTGGGTTTTTGTGCCATGCTTTTTTTTTATCGATTATGGTATGGTTGTAGAACTGATATGTCTAGGTTAAAACTTGTGTCGTATTGTGTTTTATTTGTTTTTATGTAATTAGGAGATTTTTAAGCATTTAGAGCAGTTGCCATGTTTTTGCTTGATTGATTTTGAGAAAAATAATACCCCTCTAAAAATTTATGTTTTTAGAGCTGTGTGAATATATATATGTGTGACCATTGTGGATCTTTTTGTGGCATTAGGATTAGGAAAATTATAATCATTTACTAATAATTGCATGAATCGGATAGGTAGTAGCTTTTAATATCAACTCTGTTCCATGTGTGTGTGAGATCTACTCAGTTCCCTTTGTGTGTTAAATCAAGAACTTGCCAAGCTAGCCTTGCCAAGGTTGTAGGATAGTTGGTTAGAAAAGGATCGTTGGTCGGTTTTTATGTTAGTCCACTTTGAGCCTAAATGAACTTCCATGTGTGAATTATACCCTTGATCCTTATTTTTGAGCCTGTATATCCTATTTTTCTTGTTACACCTTTCACCTTCTTGATCTGAGGTGGATTTATGCACCTCAAAGTTGTAATCTGAACTTATTTAGAGTTGATTTAAGGGATTCTTGTGTGCTTAATATGATAATAATGATATAAATGAGAATCTAAGTTTTAAAGTACTTGATTACAATGTTTAAGGTGTTTTTCAAATAAGTTAGGACTAAAATTGGTCACTTAGAGTTCAAACGAGAAAACTAGTGTTACTAGCTTGAGCTAGGTGTTGTTCTGGTTGATCTCGATGGAATCTAATGTGTAATGGTTTCCTAATGGTTTGATTGTGTAATTATTTTTGGAACAAATTATTTATTGTGTTTAAGAATCAGTTGAATCAAGCCAAGAGTCAAAACCAAGTTAAAGATCAAAAGGGACAAAACTACTATTCTTAGCCTAAGTTTCTAGTTCACTGTCTTTGATGTAGTGTTGTTTTGAGCTCTAATTCATAGTGTTTGATGCTATAGGATTCTTTTTGAATTTTTATTATGATACATGGATGATACATAATCCATAAATCAAGTGGAAACACCACCACAAAGCTTGGAATGGATGGACAAAAGCACGAGATCAGATTTAATGTAAAACGGACCTCTTGGAGTTCACTATCACATCGTGGGGCTTAGACACTACTATGGGGTTACACATATGGAACTTCATAAAGGACCCAAAAATGTTTGTATCCTCTATTAGGTCAATTTACACACCCTAGGTACCGTGATAGAGGTCGCGATGCTGACCCTAGTCCAATTTCAGTATATTTGACCTCCTATAAATAGGACACTTGAACATGAGGCTAGACACCTTGGACGACCTTAAAACTTTTAGGGATGCTGGAAAACACTTAAAATAGGGTTTTTATTTATTTAATTTATTTTTTATGGATTTTATCATGTATTCATCTACTGTGATTACAGTTATGTCCATGAGCAGCTAAGAGCCCTCTCTTTTCGGGGTTAAGGCCAAGAACATGATTATTGTTGCTTTGAATTGATTGGTTTCATTTTTTATAATATTTGGTTGTTTATTCATCCTTGATATCACTATTTTACGGCTTATCCATGCTTAGAATACATCCATAGTCAACTTGTGAACCCAGGAGAAGGAACAAGAAGTTAGTACGTGGGGATAAATAGAGTAGGATTATAAACTTCTACATAATGAATGTTATAATTTGCATCTAGGATTGGAATATACCTAGGTGAAAAATTTGGTTCAATTATGAGATGAAATATAAATGTATTTAGCTTAGTTCTCACATCCCCGCCCAATGATGCAGTTATTAGTCTAAGTTAGACGGGTGAGTAGGCTTGGAAGACCATAATCATAATATCAACCCCGTGAATCATCAATCAAGAAAAGTAATCCAACCAATGAAGTTAAATAGCATAGTACAATTGTTCACAGAGCCTTAACCTGGGTTCCTCTCCATTGATTGTCCAAGCACTATACTTTACCGCATTATTCACTTTACTTTCAGTTTATAACTCAAAAACTCTTTAAGTTTTGTTTGTATTGATTAATCTCAATACTTAGACTAGAATTAAATAGTTTTCAAAACAATTCTTTTCAAATTTATTTATGGACACTCTATTACTCGGTAAGACCACGTACCCATGTGTGTGCACTTGGGCGCAATAAGGTTTTAGTGCCGTTGCCTAGGGATTTTTATTTAGAAACTGTTCTAGTTTAGTTTTAATTTTTAAATTTCTTTGATGCTTTTCACTTGGACTTTACTTTGAATTTGTAAGAAATAGGTTTACATAATAGTAAGCTGGCAAGGGATAACGAGTCAGTTGAACCCAACCCTAAGCCAAAATAATGCTTACACCAAAGAAGGAGAGAAGTAGTCCTTCTCTATCGTATCCCACAAATTAATGAAGAACAAGATATTCCTACACCCATAGCTGAGGACCCACCATTCTGTTGGTCAGTTCACAAAGTGGCAATCCCACTTGCGATAAATTTGACCTCCCTTATTCAAAAACCAGCTTATAGAGGTAGATTCAACATGAAACAGAATATGGTGCAGCTTTTGACCAGCAGTGGACATTTTATCGGGCTTTCACATGAAGATCTACGAGTACACTTACAGAACTTTTTGGAGATTAGTGACACATTCATCCCTCCGGGTATATCAACTGACTATGTGAGACTGACACTTTTCCCCTTTTCACTATTGGTGGAAGTGAAGAAGTGGTTGAACGCTGAGATGGAAAGTTCAATCACAACTTGGGATGACTTAGACGGGAAGTTCCTTATCTATTTTTTTTCTATCTGGAAAGATTGCAAGACTTCGCAGTAAGATTGTGAGCCTTAAACAAAGACCATATGAAAACCTATATCATGCTTAGGAGAGGTTCAAATCTATTCTTCAGGACTATCCACATTATTAGCATTCTAATAAGGTATTATCTCACATCTTTGTTGATAGACTTAACCATAACATAAAAATTTTGATAGATTCAAAGATAGGTGGTCAAGCATTGGAAAAGACATATGATGAGATATATACTTTGTTGAACTGGATTGCACAAGAAAATCTAGATTGGTATGGTGATGCCTCAAGAGGCTCAATGAAAAAAGTTATAGGTATGATTGCAGTTGACAGTGTTCTCTTCCCACATTGTTAATTCTAACTAAAAGAATGGGTTTTATGAATGTTTTCATGACTTCATTAATTGTATGATTTTGGTTTTCAAATATGAATTGGGGTTTTTGATATTAAATGGTTGGTTTTAGTTTTCCATGGTTTTAATTTTGCTTTATATGCATTAATAGTAGTTTTGGATAATTTGATTGCATGGGAATGGTTTAATAGTAGTTGGAATTAGTTTTGGTTATATTATTCCCCCAATGTGTTTGACAAAATGCCTCTAAGCATGTTTTTATTACATTGAGTATTTTACTGAAACTCTTGCATATTTTAAAACCTGGTAAAAGAATTATGAATTATTTAAATGGATTGGAAAGGTAAATGGCTAAATGGTTATGCTTGTGAGGTACATGGAATACCCTATGTTGTTTAATATATAATTGGAAAAGGCACTTAAAAGTCCCCTTAAATCTATAAATGGTTTGCTATGGATGATACTTGTAAGTAAGGGTTGGTATGAGGATACCAATATTAATGGCCTTGGTTAATAAATGGATAATGGTTTGGTTATTTGGAAAAATGGTTTAAATTGGTCCATAATTATATGACGTGTAGCAAAGGCTTAAAAGGTGGAGGTCCCGAGGTACCAAAACTGGAAACTCATAATTGCTGATGTGAGGTTGGTCTTGTAGACCGTGCGCATGATGTCACACTATATTTTGATAGATGTACTAGTCACCCTAGGTTTTCTTCCATAATCATGTAGCTATACGCACTGGGGACCTTTAAGCAGAGGGAGTTGAACCCATATAGCCTGTGGGTGGTTTAAGATGGCAAAATCTACACAACCCAGGTAAAGGTATTAAAAGGCATACTAAACCCGGTCCCCTTTCCTGGCATGGTTATTTATATATATATGTATGGTTGTGTGCATATGGATGGTTTTATTTGGTTTAGGAATAATGTAACGCCCCGATTTGCTGAACCGGAATGCTACACGGTGCTCATGACCCCTAGGGACAACAAACTAACCCATGACTGATATCTGTACCTATATACTGCAAATCTTGAAATAATAATGCAGAATACGTAAAACTGTAAGGCCATAATGTTCAACTGAATAAAACCATGTCTAAAAATCAAAACGTCCAGGTGGGTGAAAATACCCAAAATAACTCAATCTGAAAGCTAAGTCTAAACGTAAATCTGAACATAAATCTGAAAGCCTCTAAACTATTTGAATAAGGAGTTGAAGGAACATGTCTCTAACTAACTCCGTAAAACTGAACTAAAGAAACAAATAAATGTATCAAATCATATTTTCCTCAAATCAATGAGGACTCACTGTGTCTCTGCGACTGGAATGCTACCGCTAATGCTGGACTGGAACTCGTGTCTTGGAACCTATGGAGTAACATGAAAAGAAAGCACCATAGCGCAAATGCGTCAGTACAACTGGAGTACTGAGTATATGAGGAAGGTAGGCTAAACATAAAAGGTTTCATGCATGAACAACACTGACTGACTAATATGAATGTGGGAGTGCAAACATACATATATAGAAACAGGGACCATGAATGCGTGATAGAAAGACCTGTAAGCTAATACATGGTTTACTGATAACTTTCATGATTGATACTGCAAGATGATAACATGGACGACTGTATCTGTCAGTCCTGTATATACTGAAATCTGAAGAACATAACGACTGAATCTGACAGTCCTGTATATACTGAAATCTGAAGAACGCCCTGAGTTATTTTACTGAGACTGATACTAAAACTGTGGGAGGTAGTGTTTAACCGATATTCCCCATGTATGCCGTTATGGGTAAGCTGGGGTCTAATCTCTACCTCGACTGAAGGGGTGTCAATATCGTGCCACGGGTAAGGACAGCTTGTGAGTGACCCTTATCTGGAAGGTACTCAATGAAAATGGTGGGAACCCTAAACTAACCGGTTAAACCACCTCATCAACCCTAATCTGACAGGTTAAGATGTCTCAACCTACGCTGGCTACGCAGTTCTGGAACACAAGGACTGCTTCTAAGAATCATACCTTAAATTGGAGGGTGAGTTCCCATCCTTGGGTTCACTCGGTGCTAACCTCTACTCCCATCTGGAGGGACTGGACATGAATAACTGACTATACATGACTTAATCTAACTGAATTCCATTGACTGGCGGAATGTTACTGATACCTGAGAACTGACTGAGATCATGAGGTTTTCCTGAGTCACATGACTGACTGAAGTCTATGGAATCATAGCTTGAGTTTAGATATCGTGAAACATGATATGGATCTAGGCACACAACTATAGTTTTCGGGTACGAATACCCCCAGGACTCGATAGGAGGAAACTGACACACATGACATGACTTGATCACAAGATCTGAGTCCATAATTCACAATATCATAAGCATGAGATAGTATACTTCATGTATTTATTCAACATTTCAAACATGATAGGAAAAACATGGATATATTTTGTGTACATAATTTATATCTCCACTATCATACATGCTTTATACCAAAACAATAACAACACATAATTTGCATGGAAATTCATATTGGAGTGTATGGATAACATGAACTTGTTATTACATATTATGAAATCATGTAAATATGAAGTTCTAACAGACCAGGCATTTTATCGAACACCTTGCATGCATTCTTTAAGGAATTGGTGGATTTCATACTTGTATTCTATCAATCCACCTAAAGATCATGTTTTTCAACTAACAACATAACTTTCATGAGATATACAGTCACGATACTATTATATAGCAAAACAAACAAGCATCAACATGGGTATGATCATATCACCACAACCAACCAAGCTTTTGTATTTTAATGATTGATTCTTGAACTCCACGGACGAAACGAATCTGTGGATGAACACTACACATACCTTGGAATGGAGGTTCTTGATGATTGACGAAGAATTTTCCTTGAAATTTGATCTTCAAGCTTGATTGTGCAACCCTAGTTGTTTTTCTCCTATGGTGCTCTTGGATAATGAACTTTGAGATGTTAATAGGGTTGTAATGTGTTTAGAAGCTATAAATTTCGTGAGGTTAGGTTTAGGGACATGTAAGGAGTGTTAAAAGACTTAACTACCCTCAACTTAACTCAAAAACTAAGTGTTTTCGTGACTGAAATCATACATAGGCGCCGCATATGATATCACCTATATCTACATAGGCGCCGCATATGATATCACCTATATTTACATAGAAGCCGCATATGATATCGCCTATACTTTACATAGGCTCCACATATGATATCGCCTATGCTTTACATAGGCGCCACATATGATATCCCCTATGCTTTCCAGTGGCCATGTGCGATTGGTTAGGCGACACATTCTACTTTGAAAGGCCATAACTCCTTGCTCGGGTGTCGGATTTTGATGAAATTTGTATCGTTGGAAAGCTAATTCGATTCTCTAAAATTTGGTGGTTGTAAATCTGCCAAAATGTCACATATCAATCAATTTATTCTTGTTCAAAGATAACCCTTGCAAAATCAAACACTAAGATTTGATGGATTCAAAAACTCTTAGCTTGCATCACTCTAAGTGACTCATATGAGCATTCTTAAGACATCGCAAGCTATCCTATCACTAGGATATTCATTTTAAGTCATGCACTAAAATTCTACTCACAGTATAGGAGGTTTCATACATAGAAAAACTTATTCACTTCCTAGCTTAGAAACATGCGGGGTATTACAATATCTCCCTCTTGGGAATATTCGTCCTCGAATGAGAATTTATTGAGAGGGGATACAAGACAACAAAACCTAAACTGAACATGAATAACTAAAACTTGATCTTATGACTGACATGCTAAACATACTGAACTCGTGCATATCCGATGCACGGACAACTGATACATGAATGCATGGCTGAGTATGCAATGGTTAATAGGTACCAATTTTATACTGGAAATATGAACATAAAATTGAATAAGCTTAAGGAGAACTGTTACCTTTCGCTTGATCTGAATTGGCGGGGAAGAGGTGAGGATACTTGGTACGCATCTCTGCTTCTGCTTCCCAAGTAGATCCCTCATGATATTAATTTCGCTAAAGAACCTTGACTGGAGGGACTTCTTTGTTCCTTAATCTATGAGTCTGATAATCTATGATTTCGACTGGAATCTCTTTATAAGAGAGGCTGTTCTGAATGTCGATGCTCTGAATAGGGACAACAATTACTGGGTCACCTATGCACTTCTTTAGCAAAGAGACATGGAAGCCTGGATGAACTGAGGCTAGATTTGAAGACAACTCAAGCTCATAAGCTACCTTGACGAAGCGACAGAGAATTTTGAAGGGATCGACATACCGGGGACTGAGTTTCCCTTTCTTGCTAAGACTCTTCACTCCCTTCATGGGAGAGATCTTAAGATAGACATAGTCATTGACCTAGAACTCGAGATCCTTTCTACAAACATCTGCATAGGACTTCTGTTGGCTCTGAGCATCCCAGAGTCTCTTTCTGATCAACTGAACTTTCTCTAAGGCGTCGAATACTAAGTCAGGACCTATGACTGAGGCCTCACTAACTTCGAACCAACCAATCGGAGATCTACATCTCCTACCATAGAGAGTTTTGAATGGAGCCATATGAATACTAGAATGATAGCTATTGTTGTATGAAAACTGAATCAAAGGCAAGTGGTCATCCCAACTTCCCTTTAAGTCAATTGCATACGCCCTTATCATATCTTCAAGAGTCTGAATGGTCCTCTCTGCTTGACCATCTGTCTTTGGATGAAAAGCTGTGCTGAGATGGACTTGGGTATCGAGACCCTTTTGGAACGCTTTCCAAAAGTGAGAGGTGAAATTGGTACCTCTGTTTGAGATGATAGATAGTGGAACACCGTGTAACCTGAATAACTCCCTAATATAGAGTTTGGCATAATCTTCGGTGGAATAAGAAGTACAAACAGGAAGGAAATGAGCTGACTTGGTTATTCTATCTATAATGACCTACACTGAATCATGCTGATGACGAGTTCTAAGCAAACCCGTCATGAAGTCTATGTTCACTTCTTCCCACTTCTAAGTAGGAATGGTGAAATCTTGCATGGAACCACTAGGTTTTTGATGCTCTATCTTAACCTGCTTACATGTAGAGCACTTAGCCATAAACTCTGCAACATCTCTCTTTATCCCACTCCACCAATAGATCTCCCGCATGTCGGGGTACATCTTAGTGTCCCCTATATGAATAAAGTATCGCACACCATGCGTTTCTGCAAGAAATCGATGTCTCAATTCATCTATGCCTGGAACACATAGACGACCCTGACAACGAAGAACACCATCTCCTCCTTGGGAGAAAACCTCAACTATCTGATCCTGAACTGATTCTTTGAGCTTGACAAGGCTAGGATCCCTGTCTTGCTTCTGTTTCAGCTCAGAAACTATAGATGACTCTGAACTACTGTGAACACATACACCACCCTCTGAAGAATCGACTAAGCGAATGCCTAGTCTGGCAAGCTGATGGATCTCCTGAGCTATCTTTTTCTTGCTACCCTTAACGTGAGAAATACTACCCATGGAGAGTCTACTGAGAGTGTTGGTCACAATATTGGCCTTTCCCGGATGATAAAGAACACTCATGTCGTAATCCTTCAAGAGCTCTAACCACCTTCTCTGACGAAGATTAAGATCTTTCTGGGAAAAGACATACTTGAGGATTTTATGGTCTGTGAAGACATCTACATGAACTCTATAGATATAATGTCTCCAAATCTTCAAGGCCAAAACTACCGCTGCTAACTCAAGATCATAAGTAGGATAATTCTTCTCATGTGGCTTTAACTGTATGGAGGTGTAGGCTATGAACTTACTATGCTGCATGAGGACACAACCTAAACACCCTCTGGATGCATCACAATAGACTACAAAACCGTCTGAACCATTTGGAAGTGCTCGAACTGGAGGTGAGATGAGTTGAGTCTTCAAATCTTGAAAGTTCTTCTCGTATGAATCTGACCATTGAAACTTAATCTTCTTCTGAGTCAATCTGGACATAGGCTATGCAATACAATAAAATCCCTCGACAAATCGTCTGTAATAGCCAACCAAACCCAAGAAACTGCTCATATCTGATGGAGATACGGGTCTGGGACAGTTTTTTACTGCCTCGGTTTTCTGAGGATCTACTCTAATTCCATCACCAGAAATAATATGGCCAAGGAATGCTTCTAATCTTATCCAAAATTTGCACTTAATGAACTTAGCGAATAACTGGCGATCCCTGAGAGTCTGAAGAAAAATCCTGAGATGGTCGCATGATCACGCTCTGTGCGAGAATAGACCAGAATATCATCTATAAAGACTATGAAAAATATGTCCAAGTACTTCTTGAACACACGGTTCATCAAATCCATGAAAGCTGCAGGGGCATTGGTAAGACCGAATAACATGACTAAAAATTTGAAGTGACCATACCGAGTACGGAAAGATGTCTTCGGAATGTCACATTCTCTAACTTTGAGATGATAATAGACTGATCTGAGGTCTATCTTGGAGAAGTACTGGCACCCTAAAGTTGGTCGAATAGATCATCAATCCTTGGAAGAGAATATCTGTTTATGACCATGACCTTGTTGAGTTGACGGTAATCAATACACATCCTGAGAGAACCGTCTTTCTTGCACAGGAATAATACTGGCGTACCCCATGGGGAAACGCTGGGTCTGATGAATCCCTTATCTAAGAGATCCTTCAACTGATCTTTCAGTTCCTTGAGTTCTGCTGGTACCATTCTGTATGGAGGAATAGAAATAGGTTGAGTATCTAGAAGAAGGTCTATGCCGAAGTCTATTTCCCTTTAGAGAAGAATGCCTGGAAAATCTTTGGGAAAAACATCTGAGTATTCATTAACAACAGGGACTCTTTCGAGACTGGTAGATTCAGAACTGGAATCTTTAACATGCACGAGATGATACAGACACCCCTTAGAAATCATTTTCCTTGCTCGAAGGTAGGAAACAAGTTGACCCCTGAACATTGAGATGCTACCCTTCCACTCTAGGACGGGCTCATTCGGGAACTGAAACTAAACTATCCTATTTCTGTAGTCGACTGTGGCATAGTAGGAATGAAGCCAATCCATGCCGAGAATGACATCAAAATCAGTTATCTCTAACTCAAATTAATTTGCTGATGTGGATTTTTGAGATATCATAACCAGGAAGTTCCTATATACCCACTGGGCTATGATGGTTTTACCCACTGGGTTAGAGACTAAAAAGGGCTCTGCTAGAATTTCAGGACTGATTCCGAAATCGCCTGCTATGTATAGAGTAACAAAAGACAAGGATGCACCTGGGTCTAGCAAAGCATAAACATGAACATGGAAAATATGTAACCTACCAGTAATGACATCAGGAGAATTTTCCTGATCCTACCAGGACTGAAGAACATAGAGTCTGTTTGGGCGTTGTCCACTGGTAGCACTGGAAATGGCACCCTACTGGTTTGGGCGACCGAACTGAGCTGCAGAATGATTTTGCTGACCCTAAATACTTGACTGTGGACACTCCATAATCCCGTGGCCTGGCTTTCCACAACTAAAATAGAAATCACTACCGGCTCTGCAAATGCCCTTGTGGTTCTTACCACAAGTCTGAAAAAGGTGATTCATTCGGGAATTGCTAACACTTCCCTAAGATTTAGATCCCGACACTTTGTCTTTGTTGACGTCTCTGACCTTTGGCACTGGAGCACTGGCAGAGGAAGGGGCTGGAATAGCTGACTTAGAGCGAAACTGTAAACGGTTTCCTCCATCTGACTTGGGGTGAGAAAAGTTGAAGTTACCTGACCTTGCTCTCTTGTTCTGCCTCTCCCTAGTCTTAACCTTCTGCTCTTCTACTTGCTGGGCATGGATCATGAGTCTGGCTAAGGTCATATCACCGATCAGCATCGCAGTCCTACACTTATTTACCATGCTATCGTTGACCCCTGACACGAACTTTCTCCTCTTATCCCTATTGTCTGAAACCACATAAGGAGCATACCTAGCTAGATGAGTAAATCTGAGAGAGTACTCCCTAACCGTCATATTCCCCTGCCCGAGGTTGATGAACTCAAGAACTTTGGCTTCCCACTGCTCTTAGGGATAGAATCTGTCTAAGAAGGTCGTGATAAATTCCTCCCACTCGATAGGGCCTTCATCATCTAACCTCTCAGATTTCCACTGTTTGTACCAATCATGAGCAACATCCTATAACTGATAGGTGGCTAACTCGACACTCTCAATAGAAGTAAACCCATGATGTCAATGACCTTCTAGACTTGGTCAATGAACTCCTGAGGGTCCTCATCAGAATTAGACCCATGGAAAGATGGAGGGTTCATACCGGGTGAAGTCCTGAACCCTAGTTGCTATGGGATTAGCCACTGGATTGGCCGGAATAATTGGTGGCCGTTCATTCTGTGCAGCCACAAACTGAGAAAGTGTGGTAAATGCGGCTCTAAACACCGCATGGGAAACATGTTCTCCCAAAGGATCTTCGGGCTGAGGAGCTGGCTGGTTTCTTCTTTTTGGGGCCATGGTATGGAATAAGAGAAGATTGGATTAGACTGAGAGTTTAACTTGTGATTATTCTCACTAGCATGACATGAATACTGAAGAAAGGGGACTGTTCCTAAAACATCTTATAGTCTTCTATACATAAATGTGGCGCGCAACACACCCATGTACAAGACTCTACTAGATGCGGCTTTCAGACTTCTTAGGACAATATTGAACCTTAGGCTCTAATACTAAGTTTGTAACACCCTAATATGCTAAATCGGAATGCTACACGGTGCTCATGACCCCGAGGGACCACAAGCTAACCCATGACTAATATCTATACCTGTATACTGCAAATCATGACATAATAATGTGGAATACGTAAAATTGTAAGGCCATAAGGTTCAACTGAATAAAACCATGTCTGAAAATCAAAACATCCATATAGGTGAAAATACCCAAAATAACTTAATCTGAAAGCTAAGTCTGAACGTAAATCTGAACATAATTCTGAAAGCCTCTAAACTATCTGAATAATGATTTAAAGGAACATGTCTCTAATTAACTCTGTAAAACTGATCTGAAGAAACAAATAAATGTATCAAATCATATTGTCCTCGAATCAATAAGGACTCACTGTGTCTCTGCGACTGGAATGCTATCGCTACTGCTGGACTGGAGCTCGTGTCTCAGAACCTATGGTGTAACATGAAAAAAAAGCACCATATCGAAAATGTGTCAGTACAACTAGAGTATTGAGTATACGAGGAAGGTAGATTGAATATAAAGGGTTTCATGCATGAACAACACTGACTGACTAATATGAATGTGGGAGTACAAACATACATATATAGAAACTGGGACCGTGAATGCGTGATAGAAAGACCTGTAAGCTAATACATGGTTTACTGATAACTTTCATGACTGATACTACAAGATGATAACATGGATGACTGTATCTCTTAGTCCTGTATATACTGAGATCTGAAGAACATAACGACTGTATCTGACAGTCCTGTATGTACTAAAATCTGAAGAATGCACTGAGTTCTTTTACTAAGACTGATACTGAAATTGTGGGAGTTAGTGTTTAACCGATATGCCCCATGTATGCTGTTATGTCTAAGCTGGGGTCTAATCTCTTCCCCGACTGGAGGGGTGTCAATACCATTCCACGGGTAAGGACAGCTTGTGAGTGACCCTTATCTAGCAGGTACTCAATGAAAATGGTGAGAACCCTAAACTGACAGGTTAAACCATCTCATCAACCCTAATCTGATAGGTTAAGATGTCTCAACCTACGCTAGCTACATAGTTTTGGAACACAAGGACTGCTTCTAAGAATCACATCCTGAACTGGCGGGTGAGTTCCCATCCTTGGGTTCACTTAGTGCTAACCTCTACTCCCATCTGAAGGGACTGGACATGAATAACTGACTATACATGACTTAATCTTACTAAATTCCATTGACTGGAGGAATGTTACTTATATCTGAGAACTGACTTAGATCATGAGGTTTTCCTGAGTCACATGACTGATTGAGGTTTTCGATTAATAAGGTTGCTACGGGGGCGAATAAGATTCCTATGGCTTTATCTTCTGCTCCTACACCTGGTGGTGTTGTATATATTTCTTTTACTGTTCCTGGTTCTAGTGTTGGTTGAAATAGATTGTATGCTTTGGCATCCTGAAAGGAATTTAAGACATCACCTAATGTCGTTACTGGTACGTAAAAGGTCTTCTCTCATAATGTATATTAGTTTCTTTATTCGGGGTTTACTCTTTTCTATGTGACTCCTTATATGGATGTATCTTTTGGTTTCGATCCAGAAGTTATTTTGGATTATTTTTCTGTTTCTACCCAGTAGGTGACTCAGTTATTGCTAAGAGAGTCTATAGGGGTGTGAGGTATCTATTGGTGGCAAGCAGACCTTGGTGATTCTATTTGAATTGGGTATGGTGTATTTTGATGTCATTCAGGGTATGGATTGGTTGCACTCTTATTACGCATCCTTAGATTGTCGGACTCATAGGGTTATCTTTAGGTTCCTGGGTGAGCTGGTTATAGAATGGGAGAGAGGTCATTTAGCTCCTAGGTGGATATTTATTTCTTATCTTAGAGCTCGAAGGTTAATCTCTAAAGGTTGTCATTATCAATTTGTATGGGTTAAAGATTCTAACTCAAAAGGTCCTTCTTTCCAATCAGTTCCAGTGGTTAATAAGTTCCAAGAGTTCTTTCAGGATAATTTTCCTAGTGTTCCTACGGATAAGGAAATAGAGTTTGGTATTGATCTAGTTTTGAACACTCATCTAATTTCTATTCCTCCGTATAGAATGGCTTTATTTGAGTTGAGGGAACTCAAGGAGCAACTTAAGGATCTTCTAGATAAAGGGTTAATTCATCCTAGTGTATCTCTATGGAGTGCGCCAGTGTTGTTTGTTCACAAAAAGGATGGTTCTCTTTGGATGTGCATTGACTATAGGCAGTTGAACAAGGTGACAGTCAAGACAAGTATCCTCTTCCAAGGATAGATGAGCTGTTTGATCAGCTATAAGGTGCCAAGTGATGTTGGGCATATTTATACGTCTAAGCACCATAACTTACCTATGTTTTAGCTAAGTTTTGAGGGTAAAATACATAATTCTTGCACTTTTAGTCTATTTTTAGTTAAGTGAGCTGACCTATGTGATTAGCATGCTTTTCAGGTACTAATAAGGAAGATTACGACACTTTGGGGACCTGTGGATAGCAGAGGAAACTTCACATAAAAGGAAAGCACCTTTTGGACTGAATGTGATATATGGGAACTTTTTCCTGGGCAAACTTAATATTTTAAAATAGTTGAGGACTTAGTAGCAATTTATTAGAGAAGGATGTTATTAAAAGCCTTATGGCTGAATTTTTAGGGATTATTGATTATTCTGTAGTATTCTGAGAAGGGAATAGCGGCTTAGAGGAGAGATTCACACACCAAGATCTTCTTCTAGTTTGTTGGTTGTTCCATTGTATTTTATTTTGGTATTAATTATATTATGTTTTAGAACATCTTTGGTTATGGCCTGGTTTAAGGCCCTTGTTTCCGTATTGGTTTGGTATGGGTGGATTGTTGGTATGGGATGGTTGGTCTCGATTAGGTTGGTCATAGTTATGATCTTATCCTAGAGTCTTCAGGTGAGCTATTACGTTATCTTGTTAGATACTCATAATTCATCCATTTCAGGGCAGGAGGCTGGAGGTTGAGTTGGGTGATGTAGGTGGTCTCTAATCCTGGTCAAATTTGTGATGCCTATTACTACAAGGCCCCCAGTCGGGTCGGGTCAAGTTTGTATCAGAGCCTTGGTTAATGGTCAATTAGGAGTCCATAAAGCCCTGTTGAATAGAGTCTCTTTAAGGGGTGTGCAGCGCGCCACACTCATAAGGGAGAAGATACAAGACATTTAGGAATGTATCACTTTCTTGGTATTCTATTCGTAAGTTTGGAGTCTTAGTCCTGTAATCTTCTCTAATACTTGTTTTTTTGTCTTTTAGATCATGCCTCATAGATTTAGAGCACAAAGAATTTTTTTATCCCATCTGGGGATAATGCTGAAGGGGTGTATCCTACTTCTAGGGTTCAACTTTGCTCTCATATTCCTATACCTGATAGTTCTACAGTTCCACTTGTTGTTACTAGTCCTCTTCAAGGTGAGGTGACTAATGTGGAATTCCATCAGTCTATTCATGTTATTGCTCAGATAGTTGCTACTCAGGCTGAACAGGGTGCGAATGGTGCTTTATCTATTGAGGCCACAAGGTTTAGCCAATTTATGAAGATAGGCCCTTTCATTTTTTCTTGAGTGAAGGTAGATGAGGATATATATGGCTTCTTGGATGAAATAAAAAAGATATTTTAGGTGATGCAGACTACTAATGTGGAGGGGGTGAACTATGCAGCTTATCAGCTCAGAGAGGTTGCATACCAGTGGTATGAAGAGTGGAACAGAGATCGGGGAGATATGGAATAATCAGTCTTGTTGGATACTTTTTCTAAGGCCTTAGATCGTTTCTTTCCCAAAGATTTGAGGGAAGCAAAGATGGAGAAGTTTGTGAACCTAAAGCAGGAGAGGATGTCTATCAAGGAATATGCCTTGAAGTTTCACCAATTATCAGAGGTATGCTCCTGATTTAGTTGCTGATATACGGTTAATAATGAGAAAGTTTGCTTCTGGTTTGAATTGGGATCTAATTTTAGAGAGCAAGACTACCTTGATTATTAAAAATATGGACATATCTAAGTTGACTGTTCATATACAATATGTGGAGGATGAAATAAGAAAGCATGTCGAGTTTGTGGATAGACAGGATATGAAGAGAAGGTTTTCTGACCAGGGAAGTGCTCAGTCTCAGAGTGGTTGGGATGGTGGCAAATGGAAGAAAAAAATTAAGGTCATTTTGGATCCTACTTTTATGCTAGTGATCCTTACGAAGCGGACGAATGGCATCATCAAGGTGGTGAAAATTTTTGAGCATAAAGTGGCCAATCTCAGACAAGCGGAGGTCAGTTAGTTTCTTCATTCCCTTATTTTCAATTTTGTGGATTTCCTTATTGAGGTTATTGCGATTAAGGTAGGGACAAATTCTTTAAGTTTGGACATGAAAGCCATTGGCTCAGGGATTTTCCGATTAATAAGGTTGCTACGGGGGAGAATAAGATTCCTATGGATTCATCTTCTGCTCCTACACCTGGTGGTGTTGTATATATTTCTTTTACTGTTCTTGGTTCTAGTGTTGGTTGAAATAGATTGTATGATTTGGCATCCTGAAAGGAATTTAAGGCATCACCTAATGTCGTTACTGGTACGTAAAAGGTCTCCTCTCATAACGCATATTATTTTCTTTATTCGGGGTTTACTCTTTTCTATGTGACTCCTTATATGGCTGTATCTTTTGGTTTCGATCCAGAAGTTATTTTGGATCTTTTTTCTATTTCTACCCAGTAGGTGACTCAGTTATTGCTAAGAGAGTCTATAGGGGTATGAGGTATCTATTGGTGGAAAGCAGACCTTGGTGGATCTATTTGAGTTGGGTATGGTGTATTTTGATGTCATTCAGGGTATGGATTGGTTGCACTCTTGTTACGCATCCTTAGATTGTCGGACTCATAGGGTTATCTTTAGGTTCCTGGGTGAGCTGGTTATAGAATAGGAGAGAGGTCATTTAGCTCCTAGGTGGAGATTTATTTCTTATCTTAGAGCCCGGAGGTTAATCTCTAAAAGTTGTCATTATCACTTTGTATGGGTTAAAGATTCTAACTCGAAAGGTCCTTCTTTCCAATCAGTTCCAGTGGTTAATAAGTTCCAAGAGTTCTTTCAGGGTAATTTTCCTAGTGTTCCTACGGATAGAGAAATAGAGTTTGGTATTGATCTAGTTTTGAACACTCATCTAATTTTTATTCCTCCGTATAGAATGGCTTCATTTGAGTTGAGGGAACTCAAGGAGAAACTTAAGGATCTTCTAGATAATGGGTTTATTCATCCTAGTGTATCTCTATGGAGTGCACAAAAAGGATGGTTCTCTTTGGATATGCATTGACTATAGGCAGTTGAACAAGGTGATAGTCAAGACAAGTATCCTCTTCCAAGGATAGATAAGCTGTTTGATCAGCTATAAGGTGCCAAGTGATGTTGGGCGTATTTATACGTCTAAGCACCATAACTTACCCATGTTTTAGCTAAGTTTTGAGGATAAAATACATAATTCTTGCACTTTTAGTCTATTTTTAGTTGAGTGAGATGACCTATATGATTAGCATGCTTTTCAGGTACTAATAAGGAAGATTACGACACTTTGGGGACCTGTGGATAGCAGAGGAAACTTCACATAAAAGAAAAGCAGCTTTTGGACTGAATGTAATATATGAGAACTTTTTCCTGGGTAAACTTAATATTTTTAAATAGTTGAGGACTCAGTAGCAATTTATTAGAGAAGGATGTTATTAAAAGCCTTATGGCTGAATTTTTAGGGATTATTGATTATTCTGTAGTATTCTAAGAAGGGAATAACGGCTTAGAGGAGAGAGAAAAAAAATATTTTCTCTCTTGTTTTCACGATTTCCACACCAAGATCTTTTTCTAGTTTTTGGTATGATTAATATATTTATGATGCTTTTCTTTTTTATTCATGAGTAGCTAAGTTTATTAGTTAGGGTTATGGAAGCCTTGTAGCATACAATCTATCACTTAGGGTTTTGAATTCATTATGCATTGACTTTTTATGTCATACTCTCTTCGCTTATCTTGAATTCTCGTGGTTGCAAACATCGAGGATATGCCTTAAAACGCAACTTGTTCGAAAGAAAATTTGATGTTTTGAAAAGAGAGTGGTGACAAGAAAATAGGATCACCAACCCCTATTTCATAAGTTAATGCCTTAGCAGGATTAACTACTTGGAGATTTCGTATTGTTTTTTTGGTAAACTCTTTTGATTCGAGAGAACTAAAGTGAATTAGTCCTTGATGGTTGAGAAACACTAGGATTATGTTATTAAATACAATATATTTTTCTGTAAACACGATGCATGTATGAATTCATAAAGCCCATAGTTAGAAAGTATTGAAAACTACAAGGTGAACATAACCCTAGCTTGCTATTTCTCTGAATTTTAATACTACTACACGTATTTCATCTTGGTAAATCGAAACAATAAATTTGTGACCTGAATCAAATCCCCCTTATTTATTTTACGGAAACGATCGATTAAAAGTCAATTAATCTACATACAACTTAATTAGCACCATATTTCCTGTGGGATTCGACCCCAACCTAGTTGGGTTATAAATTTGACAATGACCGCTTACTCTCTCGTAAGAGAGGTGTAATTTGAGCGTTCTCACCAAGTTCTTTTCTAAGATAGATCTTTTGTCTGGGTACAATCAGCTAAAGATTAGGGATGTGTATATCCCTACAATGGCTTTTCATACTCATTATGGGCACTTTGAGTTTTTGGTAATGTCATTTGGATTGACTAATTCTCCTGCGATTATGGATCTGATGAACAGAGTTTTTCATCAGTATTTGGATCGCTTTGTTATTAGTTTATTGATGACATTTTGGTTTATTCGAAGAGTGAGGTAGATCATGATAATTACCTCTGAGTGGTGTTTCATACCTTAAAGGAACAAAAGTTGCAAGCCAAGTTCTCCAAGTGTGAGTTTTAGTTGAATGCTGTAACTTTCTTGGGTCATATTATTTCTAGTGTGGTGATCATGGTAGATCCACAAAATGTTGTTGTGGTGAAGAGGTGGCCTAGACCCACGACTCCATTTGACATTTGGAGCTTCTTGGGTTTAGCTAGGTATTATTGGTGGTTTGTGGAAAGATTTTCGTCGGTAGCTGATCCTTTGACTAAGTTGACTCAAAAGAAGGTCAAGTTTTCTTTGTCAGATTCCTGTGAAGGGAGTTTCGAGAGATTGAAGGATAAGTTAACTTTGGCTCAAATTATGACCTTTCCAGAAGGTAAAGATGGGTTCGTGGTCTATTATGATGTATCTCAAGTAGGGCTTAGTTATGTGTTGATGCAATATGGGAAGGTGATTGCCTATGCTTCCAGATAGTTAAAGGTACATGATGAAAAATATCCTACTCATGATTTGGAGCTATTGTAGGTTGTGTTTGTCTTGAAATTATGGCGGCATTATTTGTATGGTGTTCACATGGATATCTTTTCTAATCATAAGAGTCTACAATATGTGTTAACTCTGAAGGAGCTTAATCTCCGGCAGAGGAGATGGCTTGAACTTCTCAAGGACTATGATATGAGTCTTCACTACCACCCAGGTATGACTAATGTGGTGCTGATGCTCTTAGCAGGATATCTATGGGGAGTTTAGCTCATGTGGAGGAAAGCGGGAATTTATGAAAGATATTCACCACTTGGCTAATTTGGAATTTGCCTCTTGGACTCCAAGGATGGTGGTGTGATGGTGGAAGAAGTGGTTCAATCATCTCTTAGTGTGGAGATTAAGGAGAAGGAAGTGCTAGATCCTATCTTGATGAAAATCAGGAGTGATATTGGTGGTCAAAAAGTAGTGGTGTTTGAGTTTGGTGATGATGGTACTTTATGGTACCAATGGAGGTTGTGTGTTCCTGATGCTGATGATTTGTGAAAAAGGATTTTGGCTAAGGCGCATGAATCATGCTATGTTGTTTCTCTTAGCTCAACTAAGATGTATCATGATCTCAAAGAGATATATTAGTGGAATGGCATGAAGAGAGATGTGGCTAATTTTATGGCCAAGTGCATGGTGTGTCAACAGGTTAAGGTTTAGTACATGAGGCCAAGAGGGTTGTATCAAAAAATTGATTTTCCCAAGTGGAAATAGGAAGTATCAATATGGACTTCATTATGGGTCTTTCTCGATCTCGGAATTAATATGATTCAATTTGGGTCATTGTGGATAGGATGACTAAGTCTGCTCACTTTTTGCTAGTGCGGACTACCTTCTCGGTGGAGGATTATGCAAAGCTATATTTTCAGGAGATTGTGAAGCTGCATGGGGTGCCTACTTTGATTATCTCTGATCGTGGCATATAGTTTACGTCTCATTTCTAGCGGTATTTTCAGAAAGGGTTGGGGACTAAGGTTAGTTTGAGTACTACTTTACACTCCCAGACGGATGGACAAGAAGAGAGAACTATTCAGACATTGGCGGATATGCTTTGGGATTATTTGATTAATTATGGTGGCAATTGGGTTGAGCATCTACTTTTGGTGGAGTTTGCTTACAACAATAGCTATCATTATAGTATTGGTATGGCCCCTTTTGAGGCATTGTATGGTAGGAGGTGTAGATCTCCTATTGGTTGGATTGATCTTGGTAAGGTGGATATGTTTGGTCCCGACTTGGTTTACCAGGCTATGGAGAAGATGAAGGTGATTTGAGATAGGCTTAAGACTGACAAAAGTTACCAAAAGTCCTATGTGGATGTCAGTCATAAAGACTTGGAGTTTGAGGTTGGGGATAAGGTTTTCCTTAAGGTATGTCTCATGAAGAGAGTGGTGTAGTTTGGTAAGAAGGGGAAGCTCAGTCCTCGATATGTTGGTCTTTCTGAGGTTTGGCAGAGAGTTTGTAATGTTTCTTATAAGCTGGATTTGCCTTCTAGCTTGATCTTGGTTCATCCGGTCTTTCATGTTTACATGTTGAGGAAGTGCATTGGTGATACTTCTTTGGTTTTTCCTTTGGAAGGACTGGGTATCACAGGTTCTTTGTCTTATAAAGAGATCTCAATTGAGATCTTGGTTAAGAAGTTTCATTGGTTGTGAACCAAGGATGTGTCTTCGGTTAAGGTTCTTCGGCAGAACCACAAGGTGGAATAAACTACATGGAAAGTGGAAGAGGACATGAAGTCCAAATATCCGCATTTTTTTCTACTCCTAGGATTCATGCGGAAGGTATGTGTTCTTCAACATATCTTTATTTTTTGAGTTGTTAAAGGAAATATTAATATCTTTGCTTCTTTGTTTTCAAACTTTGTTAAAGATTGGGAATATATTTGATAATGCAAATGACTCGTGCTATGGTTACCCTTACCTTATCCGTCATTCAGGGACAAATATTCCTAGTAGGGGAGATTGAAACAGTATAGTATCTAGACCTTAGAAAATTTCCTGGAATTCTGATCTCTAGACCCAATTCAACTGATGGGTATGAGTCATATGTTGGGGTATAAATGGTATGGTCCAGTCGTATACTGATTGGTGTTGGTTGGTGGGATGGATTTAAGTTACTGGAATGGATACGACTTAGAGGTACGAGTTGTATTGGTGGTTACGGATCATTTGGATCTTTGACTTAATCTTATACTTGGTTACTTAAGTTGGATCTGAGTACGAGTAGCTCACCATGAGCCATAATCTAGGGAACAAGTCGTACCCAGGACTCGTATGGTAGATGGTGTTTAAATTTTCCTTGGGTTTAAATCTACCAGAGATACGAATAAAGGGAATAGATCATATGCTTCGGATACGACTTGGTTGGATGAGTTGTATGCTAGATAGTATTGGATCCAAGGGTTAAGGCTTAGGATACATGTGAAGGGTACCACTCATATTGGATGGTATGACTCATGAGGGTCAGTCGTATCTGTGTGATGGGATTTTGTGCAACTTAAGTGGGGGTATTCTAGGCATTTTCCTACTTATCCTAATAGGGTCCCATGACTTCTAACCTACCTGGAAGGTTATTTACCCTATTATTCCATTCATTAACACTTAGAAACTCTTCTAAAAACACTCTATAATTCTCTCAAAAGATTTTAGGTAAGGGAAGCTAGGTTTTCAACTAGAGGATTAATTTGGGGCTTATCTTGGTGATTTCTTTCCATCATCATCTTGGTTTAAGGCAGTTCTCTTCAATCATTGTTAATTCTAACTAGAAACATGTTTTTTATGAATATTTTCCTGACATTAATGGTAGTATGATTTTGGTTTTCAAATATGAATTGGGGGCTTTGATATTAAATGGTTGGTTATGGTTTTCAATGGTTTTAGTTATTCTTTATGTGGATTATTGGTGGTTTTGGATAGTTGGATTGCATGGGAATGGTTTAATGGTAGTTGGAATTGGTTTTGGTTATATTCTGCCCCTAATGTGTTTGACAAAATTCCTATAAGCATGTTTTCATTGCATCGAGTATTTTGTTTGAAATCTTTTATGTTTTATAACTTGGTAAAGGAAATATGCATGGTTTAAATTGCTTGGAAAGGTAAATGGCTAAATGGTATGCTTTTGGGGTACATGGAATCCCCAAGTGGTTTAATATATAATTGGAAAGGGTACTTGAAAGTCCCCTTAAACCTATAAATGGTTGTCTATGGATGATACTTGCAAGTAAGGGTTGGTGTGACGATACAAATATTAATGGCCTTGGTTAATAAATGGATAATGGTTTGGTTATTTAGATTTTTTTTTTAATTGGGCATTAATGGCGGGACGTGTAGCAAAATCGTGGAAGATGGAGGTCCCGAGGGAACAAAAACTGGAAACTCATATTTGCTGATGTGAGGTTGGTCTTGGTGGCCGTATGCATGATGTCACACTATATTTATGGGGATGTACAAGTCATTCTAGGTTTTCTTCCTTGGTCGTACGGCTACATGCACTGGGGCCCTTTCAGCAGGAGGAGATGAACCTATATAGCCTGTGGGTAGTTTAGGACGGAAAAAGCTACACAAGCCAAGTAATGGTTTTAAAAGGAATGCTAAACCCGGTCCCCTTTCCCGGTATGGTTATATATATATATGTATGGTTGTGTTCATATGGATGGTTTTACTTGGTTTTATAAATGGCATTATTTTATACTTAACCTGAGATCATGCTAGAGTTCACCCACTAACTCGTCTACAGGCGACTGTATACCCACGCTATGCAGGAACCGACCGTTCTACTCCTCCTACATAGTGATTAAATCAGGAATCAACATTTGGACTAAAATGGTGAGCTTTGATCATTTAGGAAGTCTCCATTTCATGTTATGAATATTTCTAGACACTTTAATTTTATTTTGTATATTAGTTTTGGCCATGGTTGGAGGCATGTCCCAATTGAATTTTATTACTCTTTTGGTTAGAAGCTTTGTGGTACTGATATGGGTTGGAATGGGCAGGATCGGTATTGGTGTCAGCCTTGGCATTGGAATAAGCTGGAGGGTTGACATCATTGGATGATATTGTTGGTTGTTCCATCGTATCTCATTTTTGGATTAATTATCTTATGTTTTGGAATATCTTTGGTTATGTCCTGGTTTATGGCCCTTGTTTCGGTATTGGTTTGGTATGGGTGGATTGTTGTTATGGTATGGTTGGACTCAGTTGGGTTGGTCACAGTTATGTTCTTATCCTAGAGTCTTCATGTGAGATATTACATGATCTTGTTACATGCTCGTATTTCAGCCAACTCAGGGAAGACGGCTGGAGGTTGGGTTGGGTAATGGAGATGGTCTCCGGTCCTGGTTGGACTTGGGATGCTCATTACCACAAGGCCCCCGGTCGAGTCGCGTCACAAAATTAGACACCAAATTAATCATGGAACAATAACCAACAACAACAATTTCAGCAGCAGCAACAGAATACGCAGGCCAATAACATAGAGGACATGTTAAAGAAGATTATACAAACCCAAGTACAGATGGCTGTTGAACTAAAAAATTAGCAAGTATTGCAGAAGAATTTGGAACATCAATTGGGGTAATTACAGTAGACCCAAAACACCAGGCCTCAAAGTGATTTGCCAAGTGAAAATGAACCTCCTAAACAAGTAATGGTAAATACTTTGAGGAATGGTAAATAGCTAAATGAAAGGCCTACCAAGACAACTAAGAAGGTAGAAGCAGAGTTGAGTTCTCAATCGTGAATGTAGATAAAGTTGTTGATAATTCAAGGAAGTCTGAGTACTTGAAAACTAAAGTTTCTGGTAATTCAAAGAAGTCTGAGTACTTATAAACTAAAGTTGCTGAACAGGTAAAAGAGAGACCACCACCACCATTTCCATAGAGGCTGAGAAAAACAAAAGAGGATGAATGCTTCAAGAAGTTCTTTGACACGTTCAGAGAACTTCATAATAACCTTTCTCTTTTAGATCTTTTGTAGGGAATGACCAAGTACACTAAGTACTTGAATGATGTGGTCACTAATAAAGTTAAGTTGTAGGATATTGAGATAGTAGCACTCACTGAGGAGTGTAGCTCTGTGGTGATGCAGAAGATGCCTAAAAATCTCAAGGATCCTGGGAGTTTCACTATCCCTATTCAGATTGGCAACAGTGAGATGGTCCATAAACTAAGTGATTTAGAGGAAAGTATCTATTTAATGTCCCTATCATTGTTCAACACTTTGGGTTTGGGGAAGTCGAGACCAAGCTCTTTGATACTCCAATTGGCAGACCGGACCCTAGCCCATCCTAACGTATTTATGGAGGATGTTCTCACCAAGGTTGGTAAGTTTATTATTCCTATTGATTTTATTGTTTTAGATTTTCTGGCAGATGAAAGGGTGCGGATCATATTAGGACATCTATTCTTTGTAATGGGAGGAGCATTGATAGATGTGAGAGAGAGTATATGCACAATGATGTTGGATGATGAAGAGGCAATTTACAAAGTATACAAAACACTCAACACACTATCCCACTACAAAGATTTTTGCATGATAACAGTAATTGAAGAGATAAGTGTGGGGTGGTGGAGTTTAGTCCATAAAAGACCTCTTTAGACTTTCTCATTGAGCTGCCCAAGCCATAAATACCCAAGCCCGAAGTGATGCTAATTGATGATATTAATAAGGTAATCATTGAGAAAGATATTGACCTTGAGAGTACACACTCAAGAGGTCAGAAACGAATAAGAAGATTGCCTCTAAGTAGGAGGAAGAGGATCAAGAAAAACAACTAAGTATGATGTTGGGTCGTGCTGCAACACTAAATCAGGCTTTGCTTGGGAGGCAATCTAAGTTAAGGTAGGTATTTACTTTTTATAATTTTAGTTTTACTTCACTAGTTTTTATTTTTGTTGAGTCACAGGGTGATGGAAAATCTGAGTACCAAAAACCTGAGCTAAAAGGCATGGCAAAGGCTGAGTGTGGTGTCCTCAGACCCTCTTGATGTATAAAGATGCTACTAGCTAGGCCTGTAGGCCTCATGGAGTATTTCTATCTCTACTTTAAAGTGTACTTTGGGGATAAAGTAGATTTTTAAGTGTAGGGTGGAAAAATTCCCATGGGATATGAGTAATTTTTTTTTTGTGTTAGAATAAGTAAGATGTTCTTGTTGGTGCTATATGTGATGGTATGATACAAGTCTTTTTGAATGTAAAGAGCATGTTGATGGTGTGAATTACTACTTTTGAGACTCCTTGGCTCTAGTTTATGATTTTTGTACTTGTTGGGTTAATGTTTTGAATTCATCATATTGTTTGGTTGAGAGTCTATGATGATCCTGCTTGAGTTGTGCATGTGCCATGTGTCTGTGAGCTTTTGTGTATTCCTTTGTAATTGATGTCTAGAACTTTCTTGGTGTGTATGCAAAGTAAAATAAAGAGTGTGGGTTTAGGAGATGATATAGGTATTTCTTTGATAGTCATGTTTCATACCCTCTTTTACCTTCCCTTGTGCATAATCCTAGTTAACCACATTGAGCCTTTAGCTTATTTTCTTTGGCATCAACTGACCATAGTTTGATCCAAAGCTCCTAAGTTGACAGGAACCGAACTAGGTAATGGGCATCCCAAATCCAACCAGGACTGGGGACCACCCCGGTTACCCAACCCAACCTCAAAATATGCATATCTCGAGTCGGATGAATTCCGAACATATATCAACATAGCATTTATTACGATTCCCAACTCTAGGATAGGTCTATACCCGCGACCAACCCAATAAGTCTAACCATCCAATGCTAACCAATAACTTCAACAAAACCAATATAAAACACAAGTTCCTGTCCATAATATAACATAAAAGGATGGAACAATCATAAATTCAGTCCAATAGTATCATCTCTAATACCAATGCCAATACTAAGGCTGACACCAATATCAACACCACTCATTTTAGCCCATAGTAGATCCACAAAGCCTCTAACCAAAAGAAAATAGTATCTTCTTGGGACATGCCCCATACCATATCCAAAACCAATATCCAAAAAATAACCAAAGTATGAAAAGACATCCATGATATGAAATAGAGCCTTCCAAAATATGGAAGCTCACTACTTCAATCCAATAGATGATCCTAAATTTGATAACTAGGCAGAAAGAGTAGAATGGCCGGTTCCTGCATCGTGTGGGGATACAGTCGCCCAAAGACGAGTTAGCGGGTAAACGCTGGCATAAACTCAGGATAAGGATAAAATAATGCCTCCCAGTAAAACCAAGTAAACCAACCATATGCTTACAACCATATATATATATATAACAATGCCGGAAAGGGATTCGAGTTTAGCATGAATTTAAAACCATTAACCTAGGTATGTGTAGCTTAACCATCCTAGAACTACCCACGTGATATATGGGTCCAGTGTAACCCCCTGAATGGGCCCCGATACGAGTAGTCACATAAATCGGAGATACCATAATAGTAGGGGATTCCCAAGTACCCTTCGCTCTCCATTATACATATGTATAGTGTACTCAAAGGATTCAGATTTACCTCATAGTATCATATATGGTCTCTATGGACAACCCTTATGTCGGCAAACATGAGTTTTCAGTGTTCATCCATTAGACTCAGACCTTCACGGTTAGCTATCACACCCGTCATTATTTCCCAATTAAAACTATTACCATCTAACCAAACCATTAATAAATTATTATTAACCAAGGCTATAAGTAGTGGTATCACCATACCGACTATAGCTTGAAAGAAAAGTCCTTAGACAACCTTCTTATGTAAAGGGCTTCCCATGTACCCAAAGACTACATTATCAATTTAACTTGGGGGAATCCCGTGTACCCTACAAAATTTCTATTATTAAGTTTTCTTGGGGGAATTCAATGTACCCTAAAAGTTGTTCATTAACAAGTTTACTTGGGGGATTCCCTTGTAGCCAACAAGGATGTTTAATTAACCATAACCATGGCCACCATGCCTTGATATTTAACCATTCCAAACCATTTATACCATTTAGGGTTCCATTACCAAACCATACCATCTAATAGTTCCATTAATAGTCCAACAATATAGTAAAAGCATTATCATAGGCATTTTATCAAACATGTTGGGGGCGTAGTATTTCCACAACCAAATCCAATTACCATTTTACCATTCTGAGAGCGCCCAAGTACACACACAAGTGTACGTGGTCTTATCAAGTAGTAAAGTGGCTTCAAGAAAGCCCAAGTATCGATCTCTCAGGGACTTGCGTTCGCCGCCTATCTAATTCTAGTTTAATGATTGAGAAAAAGTAAACAATATAGTTTTAGAATTGTAAACTAAAAAGAAACAAACTAATGCAGAAAAGTAATGACTTAGGACAATCAATGGATAGAGATCCAGGGTTAAGGCTTACGAACAATCATACTATGTTGTTGAACTTCATTCGTTAACTTTCTTATCTTGGCTGTTGATTCATAGGGTTAATTTCATGATTATGGTTTCCCAACCTTTAATCATTTACCTAAGTTGAACCTTCCAACTACATCGTTGAGCGGGGATGTAATAGTTTACTTAAGTTCTTTACAAATATCATCCTACATATGAATCAAGTAAGGCATGTAAGTACATTCCTGTCCTAGACACTAATTTGAATTACTTATTTCATAAATAAACACAAATCATACTTTGCTTATTCCCATATTTTATCTCCCTATTCCCTCTCTCGAGTTCACGAGGTTGATAATTTATGTATTCTAAGGGTCGCGAATCCTTAAAATAGTTAAAATAAGAATAAACAAGCAACCAATAATGATAAGCAAATCAACAAACTTAATTCAAAATGAAAGTATTCATGATCTTAGCCTTAACCCCGGATAGGAGTTTTACCCTTTAATGGACAATTCATCATCCAATCCCTTGGATGGATGATACAAACCATGAAGGAAACTAAAATTTTAGAGATATAAACCCTAAAAAAAGTTATGGTATCCTCCTTAATTCTCAAAGAAGTCCAAAAGTGAATAATAATGAGTAAGAATATGTACTTATAGTAAAGAGCAAGTCCCAAGCTGTGTAGGATTCAAATCTGCACTTTTTCCCGTATTTAAAATAGGGCTGCGTCGCGAGGACCATTTGACTTAAGTAGGGATTGTGATGCAGTGTCATCACAAGGGTACACTGGTTTGGGTGACTTCTGAGTATTTTTGTATTTACCATGAGCCCATAGATATTCCCACTCGCACACACTTGCCCCGGATATTCCAGGTGTCCAAATTGAGTCCTAGTTATTTATTGTGCTTTTGTTAAGCTATTTCGAGCCTTTTTGAGTTGTTTCCACTTGATTTGAAGCTTGTATATCCTTCATATATCATCATAATACATTAACCAATCATTCTATAGAATTAAAAACAACAATTTAGATCTTAAAACAGCACAACATTCAAGACGGTGAACTAGAAATATGAGCTAAGCATAGGCTAAATTCACACTGAGCTTAAGCTTATTGTTTTGACTCTTGACTTGATACAATTGTCCCTTAAACATTATCAATAAGTTTTTTCACATATAAATACACAATAAAAACCTTATTAACTTATTAAAACACATTAGAACCCAACATAATAGACTAGACAAGCACCTAGCCCAAGCTAGTAACACTAGTTTTCTCGGTTGAATTCTAAATGATCAATTTGAATCAAAACTTATGTGAGAACACCATTAAGCATTGTAAAAACATACATGGACACTTAAATGCACATTTATATAATTATAAACACATTAATCACATGAATGATCCTCAAAACAAGGCTAAATAGGCTAGAATAGTAAGCTAGAATGCATAAATACACCAACATCACATTCCCATGTAACCACTTGTCCAAAATACCATCAAAGCATGTAAGAACATAATTAAAATATGGGAAAACCATAACCAAGCATTTAATACCAAAACCTTAACATATGTTTAAAAACCTCAAAATATAAAAATCATGCCATCAAAACTTTGTATAAAATATGTCTTTAGTTAGAATTAACAATGAGGGAGGAGTACATTCCTTAGATTATGAAGACGATGGAGAGAAATCACTCGTACAAGCCCCAAATTGATCTTCCAAAGGAAACCCTAGCCTTCTTTTACACAAGAGCCTTAGAGAGAATTAGATAGAGTTTCTAAGTATTTTAGATTAGAATAATAGGTTAAATGATGTCCTAATAGTGATATAAGTCGTGGGGCCTAAAGAGGTTAAGTGGGGAAATGCCCCAATTACCCCTAACTTACATTTCTTAAATTTTTTGTCAGATGATATGACTCCCGCATACTAGTTATACCCTCCAATATGAGTGGTACCCACCACCCATACCATAGGCCTCCCCCTTAGACCCAAAACTGTCCACCATATGATATACCAGACTGAGTCGTACCCAACTATATTATTAGTATCCCTAAATCGTATCCCTAGAAGAATAGAACTAAAGAAAATTTGAACACTGCCTACCATATGAGTCAGTGGTATTACTCGTACCCTAAATTACAGCTCATGGTAAGCCACTCGTACTCATATCCAAGTTAAGTTACTAAGTCTCAGATTAAGTAAAGGAAAACCCCAAAGCATATGACTCGTCACCAACCATACAATTTATACCTATTCTAAAAAACAATCCAACCCATCAACCAATACTGGTTAGCATATGCCCAAGATTATATCAACTATACACCATCATACGACTGGTACCCACAAGTCGTATGATGTTCAGAATCCAAAAATCCAAGAAATTTTCTAAGGGTCCCAGCCCAGGGTGTTTCATAAGTGCTTTGGTTAAAATTTAATTGAGCTAAGGAGTTTGAAATTCAAGTAGGAAAAGGTAAATTTGAATCCCCAAAGTAATAGTTATTGGTGTGTACAATTGATGAGTTAAGGTTGGGAGTGAAAAAAATTTATGCTAAAAAATTGAATCAAGTATTAATAGATAGTACTCCTTCCAATATTGTATGTGAGTAAGCTTAATGAGATGGGTCAAACAAAAGATAAGTGTAGAAAAAAGTGGTGGAAATTGGTTGTTAGAGGTAAATTGAATGAAAAGTGTGATGTATTAAAGCACTTAGGGAAGATAGTTACCATTCTTGGCCAAAATAGTTCCTACCCGTCCCTTAGCCTATATTACAAACCTTAAAGACCTATTTGACCATAAGATTCATCATTCTAATATTAGTGGAGTACTAAACTAAGGGAAAACCTATGGTTAATCTTGTGTACCTTGTGAATTCTATGTGAGAGGAAGCATAACTTGATTTTTATACCCATTCTGTGATAAATTACATCTATGTAAGTGGTTATGGGTAAATATTTTATGGTGAGGGCACATGTTTGATGATAGGTGGGTGATTTGTATGATGTGTCTGATTTAGCAATATGTATGAGTTTGCCAACTTTGTAAGTCAATTCTTGAGGCTATGTTGTTTTGGAGTAGTGTTCGTACTTGTATTCTGTGTAGTCATTATAGTACTAGCTTGAGTTTCTAGATTATAGTAGAAGTGTGGAGTCTTCTCTGATTATTCTACTTAAAGTAAATAGTTGTTTGAGAATGAACAAGGCTTTAAGTGTGGGGGTGATGATCTGAGGTGGATTTATGCACCTTAGAGTTGTAATCTGGGCTTATTTAGCTTTATTTTGAGGACTTCTTGACTTCTTAATGTGTTAATAATGTTATAAATGAGTATATAAGTGTTAAATTAATTTATTACAATGTTTAAGGTGCTTTTCAAACAAGTTAGGACTAAGCTTGGTCACTTAGAGTTCAAACGAGAAATCTAGTGTTACTAGCTTGAGCTAGGTATTGTTCTAGTTGATCTCTATGGACTCTAATATGTGTAATGAGTTACTAATGATTTTATTGTGTAATTATGTGTGTAATTACTTGTTTATATTTTTTAATAATCAATTCAATCAATCCAAGAGTCAAATCCAAGTTAAAGATCAAAATGGGCAAAACTAGTATTCATAGCTTAAGTTTCTAGTTCACCGTCTTGGATGTTGTGTTGTTTTTAGATCTAATTCGTGGTGTTTAATTCTAGGATTCTTGATGATTTTATTATTATGAAATATGGGTTATTCAAAATCTATAAATAAAGTGTAAACAACACCACAAGGCTTAGAATGGATGGACAAAAGCATGGGATAAGATTTAATGTAAAACAGATGATAGGGGCTTAGCCACTTCTATAAGGAGAGTGACACACATATGGAGATTAATAATGGACCCAAAACAGTTTTTTTCCTAAATTAGGGCACTTCACACACCCTAGGTACTGCGATAGAGGCTGAGACACCAACCCTAGTCCAATTTCGTCAAATTTGACCTCCTATAAATAAGACACTTAAACATGAGGCTAGACACCTTGGAGGACCTTGAAAACTGTAGGGAGGCTGGAAAAACTTAAATTAGGGTTTTCTATCTTTACTTTAGTTTGTTTAAGGATTTTAACAAGTTTTCTATCTTTGCAATTATGGTTATGTCCATGAGCGGCTAAATGCTCTTTTCCCAGGTTAAGGCCAAGAACATGATTACTCTTGTTATGGATTGATTTAGTTTTGATTTGTTATCATATTTGTTTTTTAATTTATCTTTTTTATCACTATTTTAAGTATTTGAGACTCTTGAAATACTTCTATTATCGTCTTGTGGGCCCGGGAGGGGAAACAAGAAGATAGAACGTGGGGTAAATAGAATAGGATTGCAATCTTCTATAGAATGAAGTTATAATTTGTATGTAAGATAGGGATATACCTGCATGACCTATTTGATTCACTTAAGGGATGAAATATAAATGTATTTAGCTTAGTAACTACATCCCCGCTCAACAATGTAGTTGTAAAGCTAAGTTACATAGGTGATTAGAGGCTCGGAATGCCATAATCATAATATCAACCCCGTGAGTCAAAGAACAAGATAAGTAACTTAAAAAAGGAGGTTTAATAGCATTATATGATTTTTCATAGTGCTTTAAACCCATTTTTCATTCTATTGATTGTCCAAGCCATTACTTTTCTGCATAGTTTACTTTACTTTTAAGTTATAAATCTCAAACTCTTTTGGTTACGATTACACCACTTGAATCATAATTGTGAACTAGAATTGGATAGTTGTCAACACAAGTCTATAAGGTATTGATATTTGGATTTACTTAAGGCTAATATATTACGTGGTGAGACCACGTACACTTGCGTGTGCTCTTGGGCGCAATAAGTTTTTGGTGAATTCAGATGAGATAGGATTTATTTTAAAACTTTTTGTGTTAGAATAAGTAAGATGTTCTTATTGGTGCTATATTTGATTTCATGATCCAAGTGCTTTTGAATGTAAAGAGCATGTTGATGGTGTGAATTACTACTTTTGAGACTCCTAGGCTCTAGCTTATGGCTCATGTACTTGTTGTCTTAATTTTTTGAATTCATGCTATTGTTTGGTTGAGAGTCTATGATGATCTTTCTTGAGTTGAGAATTTGCCATGTGTGTGTGAGATTTTGTTTATTCCTTGTTAAACTTGATTTCTAGAACTTGCCTGGTGTGTATGCAAAGTGAAATAAAGAGTGTGGGTTTAGGAGATGATATATGAATTTCTTTGATAGTCATGTTTCATACCCTCTTTTACCTTCCCTTGTACATAATCCTAGTTAACCTCATTGAGCCTTTAACTTATTTTCTTTTCCAGCAATTGACTGTAGTTTGATCCAAAGCTCCTAAGCACTTTAGTTGAAATTCAATTGAGCTAAGGAGTTTGAAATTCAAGTAGGAAAAGGTGAAATTGAATCCCCAAAGTAATAGTTAATAGTGTGTACAATTGATGTGTTAAGGTTAGGAGTAAAAGATATTTGTGAAAAAAATTGAATCATGTATTAATAGACAATACTCCCTCCCACATTATATGTGAGTAAGTTTAATGAGATAGGGAAAAACAAAATATATGGGTAGACAGAAGTGGTGGAAATTGGTTGATAGAGGTGAATTGAATAAAAAGTGTGATGTATTAATGCTCTTAGGGAATATAGTCACTATTATTGGCCAAAATAGTTCCTACTCGTCCCTTAGTCTACATTACAACCCTCAAAGAACTATTTGATCCTAAGCTTCGTCATTCTGATATTAGTGGAGTACTACACTAAGGGAAAGCCTATGGTTCATCTTGTGTACCTTGTGAATACTTTTTGAGAGGGAGCATAACTTGATTCTTATACCCATTCTGTGAAATATTGAATCTATGTGAGTGGTTATGAGTAACTTTCTTTTGGTGAGGGAACATGTTTGATGATAGTTGGGTGATTTGTATGATGTCTTTGATTGAGCAATATGTATGAGTTTGCCAACTTGGTGAGTCAATTATTGAGGCTAACATGCTTAGTATAAGGACTTGCATTCTGTGTAGTCATTATAGTACTAGATTGTCTTTCTTGTAGTAGAAGTGTAGAGTCTTCTCTGATTTATATCCTTATAGTAAAGAATTGTTCGAGGATGAACATGGCTTTAAGTATGGGGTGATAATCTGGGGTGGATTTATGCACTTTAGAGTTGTAATTCAGGCTTATTTAGATTTATTTTGAGGACTTCTTGTGTGGTTAACATGTTTATATGATATAAATGAGTATATAAGTGTTAAATTACATGATTACAATGTTTAATGTGTTTTTCAAACAAGTTTGGACTTAAATTTATCACTTAGAGTGAGAAAACTAGTGTTACTAGCTTAAGCTATGTGTTGTTCGAGTTGATATCGATGGATTATAGTGTGTGTAATGAGTTACTAATGGTATGGTTGTGTATTTATGTGTGTAAAAACTTGTTTATAGTGTTTAAGGTCCAATTGAAACAAGCCAAGAGTCAAATCTATGTTAAAGATCAAAAAGACAAAACTAGCATTCTTAGTTTAAGTTTCTAGTTCATCGTCCTTGATTGTGTGTTGCTTTGAGATCTAATACGTAGTTTTTGATTATATTGGATGCTTTTTTATATGATTATTATGATATATGTATGATACAAAAGATGTAAATCAATTGTAAACAACATCACAAGGCTTGGAATGAATGGACAAAAGCACAGGATAAGATTTGACGTAAAACGGATAATTTGGAGTCCATGGCGCATCACGTTCTACACCTATGGGGTGTGTGATACACCATTGGTATCATCCTAATGGACCCAAAACAGTGTGTATCCTATATTAGGGCGTGTTTCACAACCTAGGTGCCTTGATAGAGGCCGCGACGCGGACCCTTGTCCAATTTTGGCAGATTTGACCTCGTATAAATAAAACACTTAAACATGAGTCAAAACACCTTGGGAGACTTTGAAACTAGGAAAGGGGATGTAAAACACTTCAATTAGGGGTTTAATATCTTTAATTTAGTTTTTTATGGATTTTAACATGATTTATACTTTTTGATTACGGTTATGCCCATGAGCGGCTAAAATGTCCTTTTCGGGGTTAAGACCAAGAACATGATTACTATTGCTTTGAATTGATTTTTTTTATTATTTATCATATTTTTTTGTTTATTTATCCTTTTTATTACTATTTTAAATATTATCTACCCTTAGAATACATCCATAGTCAATCTTTGAACCCGGGAGGAGGAGCAAGAATATAGTACATAGGGATGAATATAGTAGGATTATAAACTTCTACATAATGAATGTTATAATTTTCATCTAGGATAGGAATATAAATAGGTGACATTTTTGGTTCAATTACAGGATGAAATATAAATGCATTTAACTTAGTTCTCACATTCCCTCTCAATGATATAGTTGTGGGTCTAAGTTAGATAGGCAATTACAGGCTCAGATGACCATAATCATAATATCAACCCCGTGAATCATCAATCAAGATAAGTAATCTAATTAATGAAGTTCAATTTATTGTGCAAGCACTATACTTCATAACATTTTTCACTTTACTTTCAGTTTATAACTCAAAAACTCTTTTGGTTACATTTGCATTGATTAATATCAATAGTTAAACTAGAATTGAATAGCTATTAAAAAATTCTCTAAGAGATCGATATTCGGCTTTATTTAAGGCCACTGTATTACTTGGTGAGACCACGTACACTTGAGTGTGCGCTTGGGTGCCACAAGTTTTTGGCGCCGTTGCTGGAGACTTGTAAATAGGCAACTATCTTAGTTTTAGTTTAGCTATATTGAGTTGTACATGGTTTAGTATTCTTTTCTTTTTAGTTTCTTTTACTTTTTTTTTGTCACACTTCTTGATATGTTAGCTCGGGATAAATGGTTTTTGAGTGATGATGATTCTTGTTATTTTTGTGGAGGACCCCATCGGGAGAGTATTTGTCTAGATTTAGATGGAAGTTCATGGATGGAACCTTTAGAATATGAGAAGGATACTATCCAAGATTTGGAACAGATACAAGAATCTCAACCGTTGAGCATTCATTTTTTTCTTGAGACTTAAATTGAGAAGGTGAATAAGAGTAAGTGTTGTGGATGATGTAAATTTTGAAGTGGGATTGGTTGGGCCTCATTCAAAGAACTTTTATACATTATGTTTATATGATGACATATTTGTGGAGTCATCTTAAATAGCAGAAGAGTGTGAAGACGAGGAACAAGAATCTTATATTATTAAATTTGCACCAGACAAGCAACACAAAAGCATGCCTCACTTCAAGGCCGAGTGGTTTACCATGCACAATCCATTACTAGTGTAATACCCCATAAATTCTCAGTTCAACTCATCCCTTAGTAATTTCTTGAGACACTTAGAACCTGAAAATAAAACTAAGTGTTGGGGACTTAGTCTCTTTTTGACCTCTTAACTTTGAGGATTTTTAAGTTGAACTTTCGGGATCTAAGATGATGGTTTTTGAGTTGATTCATGTTCAGGGGTGTAAAAGAGATGTATCAGGGGAGTTTTGGATTTTTTGGACGAGGGATGGGACGTGTTTGGATTTCAAAAATAGTACCTCAATGCGATATTGGCACGATGCAATGGATATGGTATTGATTCCCCTGACGCAACGTGTCGCTGGTCAAAGTCGAGATTTTGCTGAAAAGTTTATTTTCGAAGGGCAGTTTAGACTTTTCCCCACAACCCCAAATCGTGAAAACTAAAGGTTTAACCATATTCTATGAAAAATATACTCATTCCTTAGCAAATTTTCTCTCCAAGAAACCCTAAAGCTTCAACTTTAACTCCAAGAAATTCAAAGTTTCACCATTTTTTTCAAGATAGTCAAGAATTCAAGTTTCTGGGTTCAAGAACTTCAAGAAAAAGCTTCAACAACATCATTAGGGATTCAAAGTTCACACTTCTACATAAAATTAATCAAATTAGGTATGTGGGGTTATGAACAAGGATACTTCTTTTATCCTTGTGCCTAAAACTAGTTTTAAAAGTTGAATTTTACATGAATTTCAATTTAGGGTTCGTACCCAATTATTGTTACTTGAAGTTTATGAAATTACAAGTGATTTAAGTGATGAATTGCCTATCTACTTTCACATGTTTATGCGTGAGACTTGATTTCACATTTTAAGAATTGAATTTCATTATCTTGACTAAAATCGTTAAAGTATTTCAAGATTATTATTGTTGAGCATGAAGTTTGTTGTTATTTGACATGATTTTCAAGCATGGGTTATAAGACCTAAGTTTAAGCCTTGATATTTCAAGAAAGATGATGTTTAAGTATTCTTTGTTACGCATGTATTCAGATTTAAAGTAATATTTGATCTTTTGATGCTCATCTAAGAAATCAAATACACACATTTAGTTTTGATTACAGTTTAAAACAGAGATGCATATCTAGTTTTCATTATAAACCCTTATGCTAAATTTTAAGGTGGATTTCCTACAGAATGAGCATATCAGTAAGGGAGTAGTATTTAATATCGAGTTGAGTATGCATCTCAGTTCACATGCCCCAGAACTATGATCCAATGTAGGTTTATATTATTCAGATTATTCTCATTTATATAGATACAAATACAGATTGTGATCACTTAACTTAGGTTATACTTCTTGGCAAGAGTATGACATCTCTCCCTAACATAAGGTTTTCCCCATAGGGGAACTAGATGTTGGACACCATGATATCTCAAATGGTGTAGGTCAATTAGAAGAACCTCCCTAACAGAAAAGAATAATAGAAAAACTTTTAGAAGAGAACTCCTTAAGTCCAAAGACAGAATAAAAGAACGGATTTTAGAAACTAAGAGCAAGGGCTCACAATTTTATTCAGAGATTGTTTTATATCATATATCAGCTATGTGATTTTAGTTTTTAGTTAAATATGATAAAAGTGAGTCTCTTTACACTTACCCTACATGAATTGACAGTAAACTTAATTTCTATCCTACTTAGTCCATCAACAGAAGAGGAGTAAGAGTACAAATTTTATAACTAAGTGGGATAGCTCACAAAGATTGTCTTTATGCATTACTTCAATATGTTATATTTCACAGTTTTTACATTATTCTGGATAATGTGAGCTATTTGCACTCAGTATGCATCTCTTTACAAGTTATATGTACATTCAGTTACTATTCTATTTATGCATTTACCCCTACATTCTTAGTACATTTTAAAAGTACTGATCCATATATACGTCTATATGCTACATTGTTTAATAATGTAGGTTTAGGTGCTCAGTTTTAGCAGCGTGATTGACCGCAAACATCTCTATTTACACCCCGACAGTTGGTGAGTCCTCATAGTTTGGGGACCCAGTTATTTAGATTTCCAACTTTATAAAGTAGTTTATTCAGTTGCTTCCAGTCATCTCGAGTCAGCAAGGGGTTTGTTCTAGTGACTCTCTAGTTAGTAGTGTTAGAGGCTTGTCCGACTATTAGATACATTTTAGACTTACAATGTTGGTTGTTAAGATTTCCTGGTTAAATACTTTCAAACAATATGTTTATTTAATATCAGTCCAATTCTGACAGTATTTCAGTATTTTAGTGTTTCACATGCTTATATTTTCTTTTCTTTGAGTTTTAGAATGAGTAACAGGCTTACAGGGTTAGCTCGGGACTACATGTAGTTTTTAGCACCATGTGATATCTCGAGACCCATTTTTGGGGCATTACAAACTTGATATCAGAGCCTAAGGTTTAAGGAGTCCTAGGGAGTCAGACAAGCCATGTTACGTAGAGTCTTGATCATTGGTGTGAAACGTGCCATATTTATAAGCAAGAGGCTACAGAAAGATTTAGGAAATCATCTTTTTCTTTCATGATCTTTTTTGCTTACAATTTTCTTTCTCTTCTTTGAATCATGCTCTTACATGACAGAATATGCCTCCTTGCCGAGCTAATTCATGTAGAAATGATAACCAACCACCCCAGCCTATAAATCCTCTGAATGAGAATATGTCCTATGCTGAATTTCGGGCTGCCTTTCAGGCGTTGGCCTAAGCTGTGACTATCAATGTTTATGGAAACCATTAGGCTACAGTCGTACTTCAACAGAATAGTGATTTAGCTTTATCCAGAACTTATGACTTTATGAGAATGAATCCGCCTAAATTTTTTAGGTCAAAAGTGGGTGAGGACCCATAGCTATACCTTTATGAGGTGAAAAAGATCACCCAAATTATACATGTTACTGAGGTGGAGAGTGTAGAATTGGCATCCTACAGGCTGAAGGATGTTGCTTATGATTGGGTAGTTATGTGGAAGAATAGTAGAGGTAAGAATACAGCTCCCTTGAGTTGGCAGGTGTTTTAGGATTGGTTTCTAGATAGGTTCTTTCCATATGAGCTAAGAGAAGCTAACATAAAGGAGTTTACAAACTTGAGGTAGGGCTCGATGACAGTGAAAGAGTACTGCCTTAAGTTCAACCTGTTGTCTAAGTATGCTCCCAACTTGATAGCTGACTCTAGATCGAGTATGAGTAAGTTTGTTACAAGAGTGTCTAGTTTGGTAGTCAAGAAGTGTTGGACTGCCATGCTTATTGGGGATATAGATGTTTCTAGACTGATGGCTCATGCTCAACAAATTGAGGTAGATAAGTTGAAAGAGAAAGAGAGGGGAAGTAAGAAGGCTAGGACCAGACAGTTTGACTATGGACAAAAAAGGTTTGGAGGTGGAATTCTTTCCCAGTCTCAAGGTCGCTCATCTATACAAGTGACATCTTCAAACAGTGCTCCCATACCTAGAACCAGGCAGAAGCAATGGGGTAGAACTTCTATGTCTAGGCCTTAAAATAGTATGGGTGGAAGGCATAGTTATCCGACATTTTCTAAGAGTGGTAAGAATAATCCTGGTGAGTATTTATTGGGATAGAAAGGTTTTTATGGATATTGTAAGATGGGTCACGAGATCAAAGAGTGGTTGTATGCTAAGCAGGGAAGCCGAGATGTTCGTCCTCAGACTCATGATACTAGTGCACCAGTCCCTTCTCAGGGTGCATCATCCAATACTGGTGGTGATCAACGCCATAATCGGTTCTATGATTTACCATCCCTTCAGGAGTAGGAGATTTCACCAGATGTTATACTGGTATGCTTCTTGTCTTTCATCTTGATGTTTATGTGTTGTTATACCCAGGGTCAAAACTTTCATATGTGACTCTGTTAGTTGTAGTGAATTTTGAAGTAGGTCTTGAAAAGCTTTCTAAGCCCTTCTTAGTTTCCACCCAGTGGGTGAGTCAGTTATTGCCAAACGATTCTATAGAAAGTATCCTATCACTTTCCTTTATAAGATCATATTAGAAAACTTGATAGAGTTAGATATGGTCGATTTTGACATTATTTTGGGTATAGATTGACTTTTCCTGTTATGCATCTATAGATTGTCACACTCGAGTAGTGAAGTTTTGGTTTACTGATGAGCCAGTCTTTGAGTGGGTAGGTAATTTAGTATTTCCCAAGAGTCATTTCCTATCCTATTTTAAGGAAAGAAAGTTGATATCAAAGGGGTGCATTTACCACTTAGTTTGAGTCAAGGACACTAAGTCTGAGACTCCAGCAGTTCAGTCAGTCCGTGTAGTTAATGAGTTTTCTAATGTTTTTCTTGAAGATCTGCCAGGGGTACCACCCGATAGAGAAATAGAATTTAGTATTGACCTTCTTCCTGATACTTAACTTATTTCCATTACTCCATATCGTATAGATCCAGCCGAGCCTAAGGTGTTAAAAGAGCAGCTTAAAGACCTCTTAGATAAAGGTTTCATAAGACCAAGTGTGTCTCAATGGGGCGCTCCCATCCTATTCGTGTGTAAGAAAGAAGGTTCCCTTTGAATGTGCATCGACTACCGCTAGTAAAATAAAGTCACAATCTAAAATAAATATCCTTTTCCTAGGATTGATGATTTATTCAACCAACTCCAAGGTTCAAGTTACTTCTCTAAGAGAGACCTTAGATCCGGCCATCACCAACTTAGAGTAAGGGAATGTGATATTCCAAAGACAACTTAATTAACCCGTTACGGTTACTTTGAATTCCTAATCATGTCTTTTGGGCTAACAAAAGCTCCAACAGCCTTCATGGACTTGATGAACAGAGTGTTCATACAGTACTTGGACATATTTGTCATAGTCTTTATCGATGATATTCTTGTATATTCTCGTACTGAGGATGACCATGCAGACCATCTTAGAATGGTGTTGCAAACTCTTAGAGACCACCAGTTGTTCGCCAAATTAAGTAAGTGTGAGTTTTTTCTAAGATAAGTAGCTTTCCTCGGTCATATTATTTTTGGTGATGGCAATAAAGTCTATCCCTAAAAGACCAAAGCAGTAAGAAACTGGCCTAAACCCATCTCTCCATCAGACATCAAGAGTTTCTTGGGTTTAGATAATTATTACTAATGTTTTGTTGAGGGGTTCTTATCTATTGGGTCCCCAATGTCAAGATTGACTCAAAAGAAAGTTAAGTTTTAGTGGTCAGATTCTTGTAAGAAGAGTTTCCAGGAGTTGAAGACTTGACTCACCTCAGCCCCAGTTTTGACCTTGTCGGATAGTATAGATGGATTCGTTGTCTATTATGATGCTTCTAGAGTGGGTCTGAGTTGTGTTTTGATGCAAAAATGTAAGGTCATAGCCTATGCCACTAGACAACTTAAGCCTCACAAAAAGAACTGCCCTACCCATGATCTTAAGCTAGCTACTGTTGTGTTTGCTTTGAAAATCTGGAGGCATTATCTTTATGGGGTTCATGGACCACAAGAACTGCGCTAGAATGCAAAAATACTCCCAACAGCATAAACTATTATGACAGATTCCCAACAGCATATCCGTCAGTGAAGGTGGTTGGAGCAGTATCATCCGAGCAAGTCCAATATAGTGGCAGATTCCCTTAGTAGATTGTCTATGGATAGTGTGGCTCATGTTGAAAATAATAAGAAAGAATTAGTTCAGGAAGTTCATCGGTTGGATAGATTAGGTTTTCACTTGATTGACTCAGCTGAGGAAAATGTTTGGGTTAAGAGTAGTTCAGAATCTTCTTTAGTGTCCGAGGTGAAAGAAAAACAAGATAAGGACTCCAGTTTGGTTAAGTTGAAGGAGTCAGTTAGAGATCAGAAGGTAGAGGTTTTCTCCCAAGGGGGAGAAGGTGTGTTGAGATACTAGAGTAGATTATGTGTGTCGTGCATTGAAGGTTTAAGACAGCGGAGTATGGCAAAAATGCATGGTGCGCGTTACTCCATTCACCCAAGAACCACCAAGATGTACCATGATTTGCGGGAAGTCTATTGGTGGAGTGGTATAAAGAAAGATATTGTAGAGTTTGTGGCCAAATGTTCTACTTGTCAATAGGTTAAGGTGGAGCACAAAAGGCCTGGTGGTACCTTGAAGGAGTTTAGTAGTCCCACATGGAAGTGGGAAGAGGTGAACATGGACTTTGTGATAGGGTTACTCCGTTCTCATCACCAGCATGATTTGATCTGGGTTATTTTTGACAGGTTGACCAAATCAGCCCATTTCTTGCCAGTTCACACGTCCTACTCAATAAAATATTATTCTAAGATGTATATTAAGGAGTTGGTCATATTGAACGAAGTTCCTTTGTCCATCATTTCGGATAGGGGTACTCAGTTTATGCTGTTGGGTGTATTTTTGCATTCTAGCGCTACTATTCTAGACTTTTAAGCCTTGTTTTAAGGATAATTCATGTGCTTAATGTGTTTATACTAAGATAAATGTGCATCTAAGTATCCAATTATGTGTTTACAATGTTTAATGGTGTTTTCACATGAGTTTTGATTCAAATTGATCATTTAGAGTCAACCGAGAAAACTAGTGTGACTAGCTTGAGCTAGGTATTTTTCTAGTCTATCGTGTTGGGTTATAATGTATTTAATGATTTGATAAGTTTTTTATTGTGTATTTATATGTGAAAAAACTTGTTGACAATGTTCAAGGTTCAATTGGATTAAAACAAGAGTCAAAATAATAAGCTTAAGATCAAAGTGAATGAAGCCTATGCTTGGCTCGTGTTTCTAGTTTAACGTTGAGGATATTGTGTTGTTTTGAGCTCTAAAATGTTGTGATTTATGCTATAGTATTCTTTGTGAATGGACTATTATGATATATGAAGCATTTACAAGCTTTAAATCAAGTGGAAAGAACTCAAAAAGGCTTGGAATGGATCATGGAAGCACAATACACAACTTGAAGTAATTTAGGACACCTGAAATATTTTGGCGGAGTGAAGGTGCGTGGAGTGTCAATTGGGTGCGTGCAACCCACCATTGGATTAATAAGAGGCCCAAAATAGTGACCCACTGCGTCGCGGTGGTAATAACAGTGAAGGAACCACCGCATCGCGGTGAAAAGCAAATCTGCAATTATCAAATTCTAGAATCTTAAGGCGATTACGATGCTTCGCGGTCCTATGGAGATTGGCATGTCACCGCTATTCGGTGACCATAAAAAATGGAAAAAATTTCCCAGCTGAAGGATAATAACCTGGAAACCCAATCCAAGTTGGTTTATGACTTTTCTACAATAAATAAAACATGTTAAATCATGTTTTAGACATCTTGGAACCTCTAGATCAATTGGAACAACATTGAAGGTTACCACAATTTCTTTTTTGGTTTTTATTTCTTCAATTTAGCTTTCTTTTATGGTTTTAATAATTCATACAATTAATTGGATGTTGATTATGGCTATGAGTGGCTAAAAGCTCCCTTTCCGGGGTTAAAGCCAAGAACATGAGTACGATTGCTTTGAATTTATTTTATTTAATTTGTTTATCATTTTTGGTTGTTTTTTATTCTTAATTTAACTATTTGATGGATTTATCACCTGGAAAATACATTTATTGTCACCCTTGTGATCTCGGGAGAGGGAATAAGGAGATAGAATATGAGAATAAACAAAGCATGGTTCTTATTTCTTTATAAAATAAGGGATTTTAATTAGTGTCTAGGACAGGGATGTACTTAGATGCCTTACTTGATTCAAACATAGAATGATAGCTTAAAGAACTTCATTGGATTGTTTTATCCCCTCTCAAAGATGTAGTTGTAATGTACATATTAGGTAAACGATTATAGGTCGGAAGACCATGATCATGCAATTAACCCTACGAATCAACAACCAAGATAAGCAAGTTAACGAATGAAGTTCAATAACATAGTATGATTGCTCGAAGTGCTTTAACCCTGGGATTTACTCCATTTAATTGTTTTAAGACCTTTATTTTATGCATTATTTCCTTTACCTTATTTTACAATATTGAAAACTCTTTTTTGGTTACTCTGGCATCAATTGAATCTAAATTGTGAACTAGAATTGAATAGTTGTTAGATCAAGTCCCTGTAGGATATATACTTGGCTTTCTTGAAGGCCACTTTACTACTTGGTAGACCACGTACACTTTCCTGTGTGGTTGGGCACTGTCAAGTTCTTGGCACCATTACCTGGGACTTGTAATTTGGTGACTATTTTATTTTAGTTTTACTTTTAGATTTTGTTTATGTTTTTATGCTTGGTCTTTATTTGTGAATTTGCAGAAAATAGGTACAAACTTGTAAGCTGGCAAGGGATCGCGAGTTGGTTGAATCAGACCCTAAGCTCGAGCAAAGTTTCCATCAAAACAGGAGAGAAACAATCCTTCCCCCTCATATTCCTCAAATCAAAGAAGGCCAAGAAAATCCTGCACCTATGGCTAAAGAACAAGAGCACGTAGGATAGTTCGAGAAGTGGCAATACCACTTTCGAAAAATCTGACCTCACCTTTCCAGAAACCAGCTGCTGGAGGGAGGTTTGAGCTCAAAAACAATATGGTGTAACTATTGACTAGCAGTGGACAGTTTATAGGGCTGTCACATGAAGATCCTCGGGTCTACTTGCAGAATTTTACTGAGCTCACTAACACATTCATTCCGGCAGATATGAATGCTGATTATGTGAGGATGACACTCTTCCCTTATTCACTTATTGGTGAAGCTAAAAAGTGATTGAATTTAGAGCCAGCGAATTCAATCACATCATGGGATGACTTGGCTAAAAAGTTCCTCATCAGATTCTTTCCATCTGGCAAGATTGCGAAACTTCATAGTAAGATTGTGAGCTTTAAACAAAGGCTAGACGAGAACCTCTACCATGCTTGGGAGCTGTTCAAGAAACTTCTTAGGGACTGTCCACATCACCAGTAGTCTAATGAGGTACATGCTCATACTTTTGTAGAAGCATTTGACCATAATACAAAAATTTTGCTAGATTCAGCCGCAGGAGGTCAAGCATTGGAGTTAACTTATGATGAGCTATACACCTTATTGAACCACATCGTACAATGAAATACAGAGTGGCATGGTGATTCTAGGAATGACATAAAGAAAGTTGGAGGTTTGTTGGAATTAGACCAGTACACTGCTTTATCAGCTCAGGTTGTGGCATTACAAAATATGATAAACACTCAGTTTAGCAGCCTAAAATTGTGAGATCCATAACCTACCACAACAGTCAATATAGTTCAGCAAACTAATGGTTGGTTTGAGGTCTGCAGGAATAGTAGCCATTCTGCATCATTCGTGCTTCAAATCCAGAATCAGTAATGTACGTAGGCAATGCTCAAAGTCCAAATTATGATAATGCCTATAACATGAAGTGGCAGACTCAGCCATGGAACACACAACAATAACAAATTCAGCAACCACAGGCTTCACCAAATCAGTCAACTAGCAACATGGAAGTGATGATGAAACAAATCTTATCTGGTCAAGCACAAATGGATGTAGCTATGAAAAATCAACAGGCATAATTAACAAATAAAAAACTGGTCTAGAGAATCTTAGAGTTGCAGTTGGGATAGTTACAACAAGCATTAAATACTAGGCCTCAAGGTTGTCTGCCAGCAGATACAGAAAATCCAAAACAAGTTATGAAAATCACTTTAAGGAGTGGTAAAGAGATTCAAGGAGAACCTCCAAAGATAACTAAGGAGGTAGATGCAGATTTGACTCCCCACAAGTTAATTACAAAGTTGCTGAAAAATCGAGGAAGCCTGAGTACTCAAAAGAAAAAATTATTGCAGAAGAGAAGAATCAGATGCCTCCACTTTCTTTCCCTTAGAGGAAAAGAAAAGGGAAGGAGGATGCATATTTTAAGAAGTTCTCTGACACGTTTAGAGATCTTCACATTAACTTACCTTTGTTAGATGTTTTGAAGGGTATGCCAAAGTACGCTAAGTACTTGAAAGATGTAGTTGGTAATAAGGTAAAATAGCAGGATGTGGAGGAAAGAGCACTCACTGAAGAGTGTAGCACTGTAATGACATAGAAAATGCCTAAGAATCTTAAGGATCCAAGAAAATTCACCCTTCCTATTCAAATTGGGAGTATTAAGGTGGTTCACGCATTGAGTGACTTATGGGCAAGAATTAATTTGATGCCCCTATGTTTTTTTGAGACATTGGTCTTGGGATAGCCTAGACCTACCTCTTTGCGATTGCAGTTGGCAAACGGGTCCATAGCCCATCCAGAAGGACTGATTGAGGATGTACTCATAAAGTTTGGTAAATTTACTATTCCTGCTGAATTTATTATGTTAGATTTTTAGGTAGACGAACAAGTACCAATCATCTTGGGGCATCCATTTTTAGAGACGGGTGGAGTACTAATTGATGTAAGAGAAGGTACGCTAAAGATAAGGTTGAAGGATAAAGAGGCGGTTTTCAAAGTTTATAGGCCGCTTAACACACTATCCTAGTATAGAGACTTATACATGATTACTGTTGTTAAAGGGGACAAGTGTGTGATGGCTAATGCACGGAAGACCTCTTCAAATACCCTTATTAAGTGACCTAAAGTGAAACGACTGCTTTCCAATTTTATGAAGGTTGAATTTTAGAGAGATGTTGAACTTGGGAGTGCAAAATCAAGAGGTCAAAAATAAAAAAAAATGGCTCCCAAAGAGTAGTAAAAATATTAAGGAACTTGGTTAAGTTGAGTTGGGTCATGCCGCGACACTAAATCAGGCGCTTCTTGGGAGGAAACCCACGTTAAGTAGGTATGTTTTATTTTTCAGTTTTTACTTCACATATTTTTTTGTTTTTGATTGAGTCACAGGTTGATGGAAAGTCTGATCACTGAAAACATGAGCTAAGGAGCATGGAAAAAATTGAGTGTGGAGTCCCACGGATCTTCTTTATGTGTAATGATGTACTATCTAGGCCTAGAGTCCTCAGGGAGTATCACTATTTTTTTCTTTTAAGTTCACTTTGAGGACAAAGTAGATTTTTAAGTGTGGGGTGGGGAAATTCCCAATTTTGGGCTCAATTTAAAATTTTTTGTTTAAGATATTCTTATTGCTGCTAATTTTTATTGCATGACGCAAGTGTTTTAGTTGTGTAAGCATGTTGATTGATGCAAATTACTATTTTTGAGACTCTTAGGCTCATGTTTGTGGATTTTTTTCTTGTGGTTTAAAATTTGAATTCATGCTATTGTTTGGTTAAGAGTCTATGGTGATCCTATGTTAGTTGAGCATGTGCCATGTGTGTGCGAGGATATTAGTATATTCCTTGTTGCATGTGATGTCTAGAACTTTCCCGGTGTGTGTATAAAAGTGAAATAAAGAGTGTGGGTTTAGGAGATGATATAGGAATTTTGTTGATAGCCTTGTTTTTTACCTACTATTTGACCTACCCTTTATGCATAATCCTAGTGAGCCCCGTTGAGCCTTTAGCTTTTTATTTGGAAGCCTCATATGTGCCTAATCCCTTCTTTTATAAATCTTAATTTGATCGAAAAAGCTTCTAGGCGCTTTAATGAAAAATTAAGTGAGTAAGGAGTTGAGAAATTGAAGAAGAAAGAGGTGAATTTGATGCCCCAAGGTAATAGTTATTGGTGTTGATAATTGATGTGTGGTGGATGGGTGCAATATTCATTGTGCTAGAAATATTACCATGGTTGTGAAAAAGTTTTAAAAAAGAAAAAAATGATTCATTGGTAATAAAAAATACTTCCACCGTGTGTTTATGGAAATGCTTAAAAGAGACGGGGCCAAAAAAGATATGGGTGGATGGGAAAAGTGTTATTTGATTGTTGGATGTTGGTTTTAAATGTATAATGTAGTGTATTCCCAAATAGTTACTATCCATCCGTTAGCCTACATTACAACCTGAAAAAGACCTATTTGATCCTAAATTTAACACTCTGATATTAGTGGAGTATGACACTAAGGGTAAGCCTACGGTTCATCTAGTGTAACTTGTGAATTCCTTGAGAGAGTGAGCGTAACTTAATTTGTATACCCATTGTGTTCTAAATTTGCATTATTGTGAGTGATCATGGGTAACTCTTTTGTTGTGAGAGTTACATGTTTGATGAATATGGGTGAATTGTATGATATCTTTAATTGAGCAATATGCATGAGTTTGCCACTTGTAGAGTCCGTTATTAAGGCTAGGATGTTTAGAAGTAGGATTCTTGAGCTTTAAATTGTGTATAACATGCTTAGTTTAGAAACTTGTAGTCTGTGTAGTCATTGTAGTACTAACTTGAGTGTCTTGATTGTAGTAGAAGTGTGGAGTCTTTCCAGTTCATGATGCTTATAGTTAAGATTTTTTTTAAGGATGAACCAGGCTTTAAGTGTGGGGTGGGTGAAAAATTCCCAATTTTAAGCTATTTTTGAAAGCCTTTTAAAAGGGTCTTGGTACCCAAGTTCATCTCAGTTCAGATTTTCACCCTCAGACAGATGGCCAGATAGAGAGGACCATTTAAACCCTAGAGGATATGTTGACGGCGTGCGTATTAACTTTAAAGGTAGTCAGAATGATCATTTGCCATTGATTGAGTTTTCCTACAATAACAACTACCATTCTAGTATTCGGATGGCCCCGTTTGAGGCTCTTTATGGGAGGACATGTAGGTCACCTATCGGTTGGTTTGAAGTGGGTGAGGCCACTTTGATTGGGCCAGATGTGGTGTTTGAATGCATAGAAAAAGTCCAATTGATTCGAGAAAGGTTGAAAACAGCTCAGAGTCATCAAAAATCTTATGCAAATGTGAGGAGAAAGGATCTTGAGTTTGAATTTGATGACTTAGTTTATTTGAAAGTTTCACCCATGAAGGGGGTGAAGAGATTTGTCAAAAAGGGAAAGCTTAGTCCCCAATATGTTGGGCCTTACAGATTATTGAGTCGTGTTAGAAAGGTTACATAGGAATTCGAATTGCTTGCATATTTTTCATACGTTCACCTAGTGTTCCATGTATCCTTATTGAAGAAGCGTATGGGTGATTCAACTGTTGTAGTCCCTAAGAGAACGCAAATATTCAGGATAGCCTTTCATACGAAGAGCTTTAAGTTGAGATTCTTGATTACCAGATTCGTAGACTAAGGAACAAAGAAGTTCCCTTGATTAAAGTTGTTTGGTGAAATCAGTCCGTTGAGGGTGCTACTTGGGAAGTGGAAGCAGATATGTGAACCAAGTACCCTCATCTTTTATCAGAAAGTTCAAACTCAGCTTAAGGTAACAGATTTCATCATATTATCTTTTTTCCATTCTCAGTTTTTGCTGTATATCATCATATTCATGTCACTTCATGCATTCATGAATCAGTTCAATCATGTAAATCATGTGTTCATAAATGTGAATTTAGTACATAATCTCAATCTCTCAGCATTCTAAGCTTATCCAGTCTATTTCGAGGATGAATATTCCCAAGGCAGAGATATTGTAATACCCCGTACGTTATCAGTTCAACTCAGACTTGCTTGAGATACTTAGAACCTGAAAATAAAACAAAGTGTTGGGGGCTTAGTCTTTTTTTGACCTGTTAACTTTGGGGATTTTTAAGTTGACCTTTCGAGCTGTGAGATAATGGTTTTTAAGTTGATTCATATTCAGGGGTGTAAAGGGGATGTCTCGGGGGAGTTTTGGATTTTTCGAATAAGGGATGGGACATATTGGGATTTCAAAAATAGAACATCAATGCAAAATTGGCGTGACACGATGGATATTTCTTTGATGTCCCTGACGCGATGCATCGCTGGTCAAAGTCGAGATTCTGCTGAAAAGTTTATTTTCGAAGGGCAGTTTAGACTTTTCCCCAAAGCTCCAAATTATAATACCCTGTATTTTCATGCTAGAATTCTAACCATTATTTCTACGTGTGTAAGCTCTAATCCAAATGATTCCCATGTTAATATAAGTTAATGATCATTATCCTAGTTTATGAAGTGTTCTCGAGGTGAAAGATGTTCATAGAATTCACATAGAACAAAGTTGAGATAAAAATCTTTGCTTCTTTTAAAGTTTAGTATTTAATTCTACAAAGGTCTACATTGAACGTGTATACCTTTTTATATGCATAGAATTTTGCAACTCAAGACCCACCAAATTGTAGAAAATTAAATCAAGTTTTCAACGATATCAATTTTGACTTAATTCGATACCCGAGTAAAAAATTATAGTCATTTTCGTGAGAGAGGCAGTGAGGTCGCGCGATTAGCGTGCAACGCGCGCTCCGTCGCATGCACCTGTTTTTCAGTTCCCGTTTTCACATTTTTAATGGCAAATAAGTTCTTTCCTCCACCGTAACTCATCCATAACACATAATTAAAGATCTAAGGAGCAGTATTTGCCTTCTTTATTCATAATTCCTCTCCAAGAACAAAACCCTAATATCAACCCAAGAACTTCAAGACTCCATTAAATCTCTTTAAGAAAAAACAAGAATTAAGTTCTCTAATCCAAGAATTTCAAGAAAAGCTTTCAACATCATCTCCAAGGTTTTCAAAGTAAGATTTTCTACATCAAATCAAGCCTATTAAGGTATGTGGGGTTATGAACAAGGATAATTCTTTCATCCTTGTGCCCAAAACTAGTTTTTAAAGTAGAGTTTATATGAAATAACATGATTTACAGTTTAGGGTTCATACCCAAGTATCATTGTTTGATACTTATGAAGTTACAAGTGATTTAAGTGTTGAATTGCATGACTATTTTCACATACTTATGCATGTGACTTGATTTTGTATATTGAGCATTGAATTTCATTATCTTGATTAGAATTGTTAAAGCATTTCATGATTTTTATTATTGAACATGAATTATGATGATTTGGCATGAGTTTTCGAGAAAAGGGTTTTCAAGTCCTAAGTTTTAGTCTTGATATTTCAAGAAAGATAATGTTTAAGTATTTTTGGAAAAGCACATGTTCATATTTTAAGCAAGATTTTGATCCTATGATCCTAAGATAAGATATGGAATCCACACAGTTAGTTTTGATTAAGTTTCGAATAGACAAACGCATAAATAGTTTTCATTACAATCCCCTATGCTAGTTTTAAGGTGGATTTCCTACAGAATGAGCATACAGATTAAAGGGAATAGTATTTAGCACCGAGTTGGTATGATTCCAAGGTCTCATTCCCTAGAACTACGTGCCACCATAGGTTTTAATACCCCTAGTGGGTTCAGTATAGTGATCATTCTAGCTAGGTACTATTCTGATAGCAAGAGTAGGACAACTTTACCAACGTGGGTAAGAGACGTTGGACTCCATGATAGCTTTCATGGTTTATGTCGGTTAGAAGAACCTCCCTAATAGAAAAGAATAAGAGAAAAGCTTTTAAGAAAAACTCCCTAAGTCCCTAAGTCCTAAAACAGAATAACAAAACAACTTTCAGGAACTAAGAAGAAACTAATTATAAAGGCTCACAATTTTATTCAGATATTTTTTTACATAAGGCATTAGCTATGAGATTTCAGCTCTCTTTTTTTAGATGATAAAGTTTAGTCCTTTCTACACTTAGCTTGTATGATTCGAAAACAGAATACAAGTAAAACTTTTAGAACTAAGTGTTATGGCTCACAAGATTTTTACAATATGCTTTATTATTTATGATTTATGATTTTCAGCTTTCAGTTATTCAAGCCAATGTGAGTCATTTACACTTAGCATGCATTATTTGAAAATCTATGAGTATATATATATAGTTATTGTTTTACTTATTCATTTATCCTATATGCTCAGGACATTTCAAAAGTACTGATCCATATATAAGAGTATGTGATACATTGTTTAATAATGTAGGTACCATATCAGTTGTAGTCCATATATCACTATCAGATAGTCGTAAATTCCAGCCAGCATATAATGAGTCCTCCTAATTTGGGGACTTCAGTTAGATTTTATTTATGTACTTTACTTTCTTACTCATATGTATTGAGTAGTGGTAGTTGGAGTCGTGTCCCAACTATCTATAGTCAGTATAGTAGAGGCTTCAAAGATGTCAGTCAGAGTTAGTCATGTAATTTTAGTTTCGTTCTTCAGTGTTATTAGAATGTAAATTTGTATTAGTATTGTATTCTTCCAGATTTCATCATGATTATGTTTCTGCATGGTAAACTTAGTCATTTTATACATATTAAATCAGTTACTTAATAGTATGCTAGTACAAGGGTTAGCGTGGATCACTTGTGGTCCTAAGCATTGTGTGACGTCTCAAGACCAGTTTTTAGGGTGTTACAAGCTTGGTATCAAAGCCCAGAGTTTAAGTGTGCTTGGGTGTCTATGAAGCCGTGTCTAGTAGAGTCTTCCAGAATGGTATAGAGACGTATGTACTTTTCTTCAAGAGGCTACAATGCATTTATGAAAAGTTTCCTTTCTTTCATACTCTAGATCGTGCTGTAAGTTGTTCCTTCAGAAACTTTTGTCAATTCGTATGTTAATCAATAATTCTCCATCTATGTATTATTCTTGAGATAACATGATTAGCAAGTTTTAATTTCTCCGAAGATGATGCTCTCAGAATTACTATCAGTAACTTCAGAAGTCGCACAAAGGACTTGAGAGAAGCTCGCTAGTGCGTTATAAGTCCCTTAAGTTTAAAGCTTATGTCCTCATCTGTTTAAGTTGTTCAATTAAGGTGGAGTAAGATGTGTATTCAGATTCTATTCAGATAGTTCTCATGAGAGGAGATAGTGTGAACCTAGATTGTTAAATATAGTTTGCATTTGAGGGATATTGTAACCTATAGTGTTATGATTCATAAGTAGTATAACCTTTTTATAGTTGAAAGTGTGGGTCTAGAAGTGTAGTGAAAATAAAGGTGGTGATGGTGATTAATTGAATATATATAGATGAACTTTTGCATGTGATTGAGTTAGTAGTGAGGTGATATATCCTTGCGTGTTAGTTTAGTCGAAGGTAGAGAAGGAGTTATTAGTTAAGGTGAATTTTTGTTTTCTTGAGGTATTAACGAAGTTATTGATGGTATTTATTTTAATAGAAAAGTGTCGGTTATAAATGAGAGTATTAGGTGGTTGAGTATTGTTAATTTAGGCTTCCCTTGAGGTTGCAAAAAGGAGTTTAGTTGAAACTTATAGAGCTATAGAATTAATTTAGGAGTATAGATAGGTAAATAGCCATAATGTGTAGAATAAGGATGTGCTAGAAGATTTAATTAAGGTATACCATAGGATTATGATCGATTATGGCAGTTATGAGGTTTAGTGGACTAGTATTTCTTGATGTCTTAATTTATAGCTTCCAAGTGAGAATAGTATGTGAGGTTGGGTTGTCAATTATGCCTAGCATTAGACACTAAGTTTGAATAGTGGATGATCATTAAGGTGTACATAGTGATTGCTTGCTTAGAGATGCTAGCTATATGAAAGTGATCTAGTAGGCTTGAACAATGTATATATGATTTTAAGTTGATTTATTCATAATTTAATATGATGTTGTAAGTATGACGTAGAGGTGTGCCTAAGATGATATGGGGTTTTATTATTTTCTAAGTTTATTAAGTGTTGTGTGTAGTGAGGTTTGTGTGTTCTCAAAGGAGAGTGTAAGTCTTTGACAATGATTATTGAAGCTAGATAAAGTTAAGGATGGTATATGTAAGGGTTTCTAGGAATGAAGTTAGTAAGTTCAAAATATAGTGTATTCGTGTGAGTGTAGCATTTATGTGTAAACTGTTAGAGCAAAGATATTTTGGCTCAGTCCTAGGAATGTAAAATAGATCCACAATTTTAGAAGGATGGCTTTAATCTAAGGGGGAGATATTATAAGATCCAGTAAGACCCTATCTCATTTCAGTTCCCTATTGCACCTAAAAGGGTCTAAAACTTAGAAAAAATTTCACTAAGTGTTGGGACTTAGTCATTTCTAAAGATCCTAAAGTTCGGTGATTTTATTTTCAACCTTCCCGGCCTTAGAATGTCAATTTTAAAGTTGATTCTTCATCGGGGGGGGGGGGGGGGGGGGGGTGAAAGGTACATCTCGGTTAAGTTTTAAAATTTTTAGACAAACGTAAGGGCATCTTTGGAAGTTCAAAATAGTAACTACCCACGATTTTCATGCGGAGCACACACCAATCCACCCCCGATGGAGACCGCGATAGAGAGTATGGCGTACGCTCCATTTAGGTGATCCATAGCATATGACGCATGCTCCACAACATACTCCCTTATTTTTCCAGCTCCTACTTTAGCATATTTAAGGGCTAATGCTTATACACTTCATGCGTATTCAAGTTCATTCTCAACTTCTAGTAAGTAAGTAACAGTTTTACTCTATGATTTGAGTCATCCCTTAGAACTCTATGAATTCTAGTCTTATGTTGAATAGCTTATGATAAGTATGAACTCATGTTTCAGAGTATGAACAGTTCTCAGAACTCATGATACTAGTAAAATTGGCATTATATCACGTATGTCCTTAGTTTATATCTCTTTAATGAATCCATATCTTTAATATTTTATTCCTTAAGCCTCAGTTAAGTGTTAAAGTTATATATAGTATTGTTTCGTACTTCAGGTCCTTATGCGTCAGCCCTTCAGTGATCTCTCCTTATGTAAAGATAATGGTGATGATAATGGATAAGCAATGGTTTATATGAGAGAGAGTTTATGACCTTCATTAAGAAAGACTATTTATGTTTTTTTCTATCTAAGGCTAAAGAATGAAGAAATATTGAGGTAAATCGTTGGTACCTGTCATAGTTCGTTGAGAATTTTGGGTATATCTTCTTAATAATAATGCAAGAAAGTTGTTATTGATAGAGGTTTAGAGAACATGAGAAGTATTCATTTATAAGTGTTTGACTTGAAGTTCATATGTGGTTATAATGATAGGCTTGGATGTCATGTTGGGATGTAAGTCAATGAATGCAATATGCGCTAGTGAAGTCCATAGTAGGAGTTTTGAGTTAGTCATTAAAGTGGTAAGGGATGTTATTCTTAGGTTCTGACCTCTAAAAGAGACATGGAGGATTGAATCATGTGGCTTAGACTAGTATTATGGTGTGTCATGTTGTACCTTGTGATTTCAAGTTAGGCTTGATCATGGTAAGAAAATTCAGTTCAACTTAGACTTTAGTAGATGGATTGTAAGGGGAATAGTATAGCTAAGGGAGCATTTGAGAAGTGTTGATAAGCTTGAAAGTAAGAAGTTGCATTGCCTAAGGCCTAGTAATTCTATCATAGATTATGATTTATATGTATATGGTTCATGCTATAGAGTTGTATCAATGTTGTGACTCCTTATTCAGATGTCTTGTTCAGATCATGCCCAAAATTCTTTGCTCCTTAATATTATTAGAATTTTTTTTGAAGAGTGTTGAAGAAATACTCTATTTGAGAATGAGCAGCCAGTATGATCCAGTCCATATAGCATGCAATCTAGTTTAGCAATCAAACAAATAAGCTCCTATAGATTTCAAACTTTCCATCAAGTCTTACTACCCAAAGTTTCACGAGTAAGACCATTTCACGAGGTAAAATATTCACATTTGTGCAAATTATGAATTCATCTCAGTCCATGCACCAGGCATCAGTTTTAGATTCAGATATTTAGTCATGATTCAGTTCATAAGTGTTTAGTGAATAATCTTAGTTTTTCCAAGTATTCCAGCCGAGACAACGTAATACCCATTGTATGATCTTAGTCTTATTATCTCATGATTCGTGCATGCATAAGTTATCACTTTGTAGTTCTACATGTACGATTGTATCATGAACACTTCAAGCGAATTCTAAATTCTTAGCATGAATCAACTCCTTATAGTAAGTAAAGGCAAGTCAACTCAGAAATCAGTTTCATGATAGAAGTTTTGAATATTTCAGCTCAGTTATATCCTTTCTTTGAAGACATATTATCTCTACGTTATTCAATACCTCTAAGGCTTTAACAAGTTCCTATCCATCATTCAAGGATGAATGATTCCAAGGGGGAGATAATGTAATTCCCCATATTTTCATGATAGAATTCTAACCGTTGTTTCTACGTGTGTAAGCTCTAATACAAATGATTCCATGTGAATATAAGTTCATGTTCATTATCCTAGTTTATGAAGTGCTCTCGAGGTGAAAGATGTTCATAGAATTCACTTAGAACAAAGTTGAGCTAAGAGCCTTTGAATCTTTCAAATTTTAGTATTTGATTCTATAAGGGTCTACTTTGAACGTGTATACCTTTTTATATATATAGAATTTTTCATCTCAATACCCACCAAATTGTAGATAATTGAATCAGCTTTCCAACGATATCAATTTGGCCTTAATCCGATATCCGACCGAAAAGTTATAGCCATTTTTGTGAGAGAGGCATTGAGGTCACATGATTAGCGTGCGACACGCGCTCCATCGCACGCACCTATTTTGAAGTTCCTATTTTCATATTTTTAAGGAAAAGTAAGTCCTTTCCTTCACCCTAACTCATCCATAACACATAATTAAAGCCTCAAGGAGCATTATTTGCCTCCTTTATTCATAATTCCTCTCCAAGAACAAAACCCTAATATCCATCCAATAACTTTAAGACTCCATTACAATCTTTTCAAGAAAAAATAAGAATTAAGTTTTCTAATCCAAGAATCTCAAGAAAAGCTTTCAAGATCATCTCCAAGGATTTCAAAGTCAAGTTTTATATATCAAATCAAGCTTATTAAGGTATGCGGGGTTATGAACAAGGATACTTCTTTCATCCTTGTGTCCAAAACTAGTTTTTAAAGTTGAGTTTCCATGAAATTACATGATTTACAGTTTAGGGTTCATACCCAAGTATCATTGTTTGATCCTTATGAAGTTACAAGTGATTTATGTGTTGAATTATATGACTATTTTCACATACTTATGCTTGTGAATTGATTTTGTATATTGAGCATCGAATTTCATTATCTTGATTAGAATTTTTAAAGCATTTCAATATTTTTATTATTGAACATGAATTGTGATGATTTGACATGAGTTTTCAAGAAAGGGGTTTTCCAGCCCTAAGTTTTAGTCTTGATATTTCAAGAAAGATAATGTTGAAGTATTCTTTGAAAAGCACATGTTCAGATTTTAAGAAAGATTTTGGTCCTATGATTCTTAGCTAAGATATGGAACCCACACAGTTAGTTTTGATTACAATTTCAAACAGACAGACGCATAACTGGTTTTCATTACAAACCCTTATGCTAGTTTTAAGGTGTATTTCCTACAAAATGAGAATATAGATTAAAGGGAGTAGTATTTAGCACAAAGTTGGGTATGATTCCAAGGTCTCATGCCCAGAACTACGTGCCACCATAGGTTTTAATACCTTTAGTGGGTTCAGTATAGTGATCACTCTAGCTAGGTTCTATTCTGATGACAAGGGTTGAACAACTCTACCAACGTAGGTAAGAGACGTTGGACTCCATGATATCTCACATGGTTTATGTCGGTTAGAAGAACCTCCCTAATTCAAAAGAGTAACAAAAAAATATTTTAAAAGAAACGCCCAAAGTTCCAAAGTCGCTAAGTCCTAAAATAAAATAACAGAACAACTTTTAGAAACTAAGTATAAAGGCTCACAATTTTATTCAGATATTTTTTTACATAAGGCATTAGCTATGAGATTTCAGCTTTCAGTTTTCAGATGATAAAGGTGAGTTCTTTCTACACTTAGCTTTCATGATTCAAAAACATAATACAATTACAACTGTTAGAACTAAGTGTTATGGTTCACAAGATTTATACAGTATGCCTTATTATTCATGATTTATAATTTTCAGCTTTCAGTTATTCAAGCCAATGTGAGTCATTTACAGTTAGCATGCATTATTTGAAAATCTGTGAGTATATATATACAGTTATTCTTTTACTTATGCATTCACCCCCATATGCTTAGTACATTCCAAAAGTATTGATCCACATATATGTGTATGTGCTAAATTATTTAATAATGTAGGTACCAGATCAGTTGTAGTTCATATATCACGATCAGACAGTTGTAGATTCCAGACAACATATGATGAGTCCTACTACTTTAGGGACTTCAGTTAGATTTCATTTATGTACTTTACATTTTTACTCATATTTATTAATTAGTGGTAGTTGGAGTCACGTCCCAACTATCTATAGTTAGTATAGTAGAGGCTTCACAGATGTCAATCAGAGTCAGTCATGTAATTTCGATTATGCTCTTCAGTTTTATCAAAATGTAAAATTGTATCAGTATTATATTCTTCCATATTTTATCATGATTATGTTTTCACATGGTAAACTCAGTCATTTTATACATATTTAAATTAGTTGCTTAATAGTATGCCAATACAAGGGTTAGCTAGGGATCACTTGTGGTCCTAAGCACCGTATGACGTCTTGGGACCCTTTTTTGGGGAGTTAAACAAATCGTGAAATCTGAAGATTTAACCCTATTCTAAGCAAAATATACTCATTCCTCACCAAATTTTCTTTCCAAGAAACCCCAAAGCTTCAACTTTAACTCCAAGAAATCCAAAGTTTCACCATTTTTTCAGATAGTCAACAATTCAAGTTTCTGGGTTCAAGAACTTCAAGACGAAGCTTCAAGAACGTCATTAGGGATTCAAAGTTCAAACTTCTACATCAAATTAATAAAATAAGGTATGTGGGGTTATGAACAAGAATACTTCTTTCATTCTAGTGCCTAAAACTAGTTTTAAAAGTTGAATTTTACATGAATTTCAATTTAGGGCTCATACCCAATTATTGTTACTTGAAGTTTATGAAATTACAAGTGATTTAAGTGTTGAATTGCCTATCTACTTTCACATGTTTATTCGTGAGACTTGATTTCACATTTTGAGAATTGAATTCCATTATCTTGACTAGAATCGTTAAATTATTTTAAGATTATTATTGTGGAGCATGAAGTTTGTTTTGATTTGACATGATTTTCAAGCATGTGTTATAAAACCTAAGTTTAAGCCTTGATATTTCAAGAAATATGTTGTTTAAGCATTCTTTGATAAGCATGTATTCAGATTTTAAGTAAGATTTGATCTTTTGATCCTCAGCTAAGATATGGAATACACACATTTAGTTTTGTTTACAGTTTAAAACAGATAGATGCATAACTGGTTTTTATTATAAACCCTTATGTTATTTTTAAGGTGGATTTCCTACAAAATAAGCATATCAGTAAGGAAATAGTATTTAACACCGAGTTGGGTATGTGTCTTAGTTCACATGCCCCAGAACTACAAGCCAACATAGGTTCAGATTATTCAAATTATTCCCATTTATATGGATGCAGATACAGATTGTGATCACTCAGCACAGGTTATACTCCTTGGCAAGAATATGTCACCTCTCCCCAATATAAGGTTTTCCCCTTAGGGGAACTAGACGTTGGACACCATGATAGCTCAAATGGTGTATATCGGTTAGAAAAACCTCCCTAATAGAAAAAAATAACCGAAAAACCTTTAGAAGAAAACTCCCTAAGTCCAAAGACAAAATAAAAGAATAGATTTTAAAAACTAAGTGCAAAGGCTCACAATTTTATTCAGAGATTATTTTATATCAGATATCAACTATGTGATTTCAGTTTTCAGTTAAATATGATAAAAATGAGTCTCTTTACACTTAGCATGCATGACTTGACAGTAAACTTAATTTTAGTCCTACTTAGTCCATCAACAGAAGAGGAGTAAGAGTACAACTTTTAGAACTAAGTGTGATGGATCACAAAAACTATCTTTATGCATTATACAGTATGTTATATTTCACAGTTTTTACATTATTCAAGCTAATGTGAGCCATTTACACTCAGAATGCATCTCTTTACAAGTTATATGTATATTTAGTTACTATTCTATTTATGCATTCACCCCCACATGCTTAATACATTCCAAAAGTACTAATCCATATATACATCTATGTGCTGCATTGTTTAATAATGTAGGTTCAGGTTCTCAGTTTTAGCAGTGTGATTGAGCGTGAGCATCTCTATCTATATCTCGATAGTTGGAGAGTCCTTATAGTTTGGGGACCCAGTTATTCAGATTTCTAGATTTATAAAGTAGTTTATTCAATTGCTTTTAGTCATCTCGAGCCAGCAGGGGGTCTGTCCCAGCGACTCTCTAGTTAGTAGTGTTAGAGGCTTGCCCGACTATTAGATACATTTCAGACTTACAGTGTTTGTTGTTCAAATTTTCTAGTTAAATACTTTCAGAAAATATGTTCCTTTAAAATCAGTCCAATTCAAACAGTACTTTAGTATTTCAGTGTTTCACATGATTTTATTTTCTTTACTTTGAGTTTCAAAATGAGTAACTGGCTTATAGGGTTAGCTCGGGACTACATGTAGTTTTGAGCACCTTGTGACATCTCGGGACCCATTTTTGAGGCGTTACAACTCGGTTCCTTCATCTTTATACCACCACCCTATGAGTAAAGGAAAAAGATGGATGTGAGGTTTGGGGTGAAATTCATATTCTCAAGGGGGGGAAGATGATGTGGGTCGTGTCGTGATACTAAATCAGGCACTTCTTGGGAGGCAACCCAAGTTAAGGTAGATTCTATTTTAAGTATTTTAGTTTTTATTTCACTTAGTTTTTTTATTGAGTCACAGGTTGATGGTAAGTATGAGCACCGAAAACCTGAGTTGAGAAGCATGGAAGAGACTTAGTGTGGGGTCTCTGGACCCTTATAATAATAAAAGATGCTACTAGCTAGTCCTCGAGGCTTCAAGGAGTATTTCCATCTCTACATTTAAGTATACTTTCGGGACAAAGTATAGTTTTTATTGTGGGGTGGGAAAATTACCATGGTATCCTTTTTCTTTGTTTTAGTAGTAATTTTAATTTTTTTTGTGTAGAATAAGTAAGATGTTCTTGTTGGTGCTATATGTGATTACATGATGCAAGTATTTTAATTGTAAAGAGCATGTTGATTGGGTGAATTGTTGCTTTTGAGACTCCTAGGCTCTAGTTTATGTACTTGTACTTATTGGTTTAATGTTGAATTCATGTGATTTTTTGGTAGAGATTCTATGATGATCCTACTTGAGTTGAGCATGTTCCATGTGTATGCAAAGCAAAATAAAGAGTGTGGGGTTAGGATATGATATAGGTATTTCTCTGACAGTCATGTTTCATACCCTCTCTTACCTTCCATTGTGCATAATCCAAGTTAACCCTATTGATCCTTTAGCTTATTTTCTTTGGAAGCCTAATATGTAGCCTAATCCTTTCTTTGATTGACCGTAATTTGATCCAAAGCTCCTAAGTACTTTAATTAAAATTCAATTAAGTTAAGGTGTTTGAAATTCAAGTAGGAAAAGGTGAAATTAAAACCCCAAGGTAATAATTATTGGTGTGTACAATTGATGTGTTGTGGTTGGGAGTGAAAGAATTTTTTTCTTAAATTGAATCATGAATTAATAAACAATACTCTATTCAATATTTTATGTGATTAAGCTTAATGGGATGGGTCAAAACAAAAGATATGGGTGGGAAAAAGTTGTTGAAATTGGTCGTTAGAGGTGAATTGAATGAAAAGTGTGATGTAGTAAAATGCTTAGGGAAAATAGTCACTATTCTTGGACAAAATAGTTCTTACCCATACCTTAGCCTACATTACAACCCTTAAAGACCTATTTTATCCTAAGATTCATCATTATGATATTAGTGGAGTACTACACTAAGGGCAAGCCTATGGTTCATCTTGTGTACCTTGTGAATTCTTTGTGAGAGGGAGCATAACTTAAGTCTTATACTTATTCTGTGATAAATTGCATCTATGTGAGTGGTTATGGGTAACTCTATTGTGGTGAGGCAACATGTTTGATGATAGTTGGATGATTTTTATGATGTATTTGATTGACCAATATGTATGAGTTTGCCAACTTGGTGAGTCAATTATTGAGTGTATGATGTTTTAGAGTAGTGTTCTTGAACTTCCAATTGTGTATAACATGCTTAGTGTAAAAACTTGCATTGTAGTAATAGCTTGAGTGTATTACTTGAAGTATAATTGGGGAGTTTTCTCTGAATATGGTGCTTATAGTAAAGAGTTGTTTGAGGACGAACGAGGTGATCTGAGGTGGATTTATGCACCTCAGAGTTGTAATCTGGGATAATTTAGCTTTATTTTGAGGACTTCTTGTGTGCTTAATGTGTTAATAATGTTATAAGTGATCATATAATTGTTAAAGTACTTTATTACAATTTTTAAGGTGTTCTTCAAACAAGTTTGGACTTAAATTGATCACTTAGAGTGTAATCGAGAAAACTAGTGTTACTAGCTTGAGCTATGTCTTGTTGTAGTTGATCTTGATGGATTATAGTGTGTGTAATGAGTTAATAATTGTATGATTGTGTAATTATGTGTGTAAGAAATTTTTTATAGTGTTTAAGGTCCAATTGAAACAAGACAAGATTCAAATCTAAGTTAAAGATCAAAAGGACAAAACTAGCATTCTTAGCTGAAGTTTCTAGTTCATCATCTTGGATTGTGTGTTGTTTTGAGCTCTAATACGTGGTGTTTGATGCTAAAATATTCTTTGTGATTTTATTATTATGATATATGTATTATACACAAGATTTAAACCAATTTAAAACACCACAACAAGGCTTGGAGTGGATGGACAAAAGTACGGGATAGGATTTGACGTAAAATGGACAATTTGGATTCCATGGCGCATCGTGGAGATTATCCACCACTATTGGGCAAGTGAAACACCTTGGGGTATTCCTATGGAGCCCAAAACATTGTGTATCCTCAGTTATGGTGTGTTTCACATACTAGGTTCTACGATAGAGGCTAAGACCGAACCCTTGTCCAATTTCGATAGATTTGACCTCCTATAAATAGGACACTTAAAAATGAGGAAAAAAACTTGTAAGATTTTGAAACTTTGAGAGGGGATGGAAAAATATTCCATTAGGGTTTTTAAATCTTTAATTTAGTTTTTTTATGGATTTTTATATGTTTTATATCTTTGCAATTACGGTTATGTCCATGAGTGGCTAAAAGCCCCTTTCGGGGGTTAAGGCCGAGAACATGATTGCTATTTCTTTGAATTGCTTTGGTTTTAATTATTTATCATATTTTGTTGTTTATTTATACTTTTTATTACTATTTTAAGGATTATCTAACCTTATAATACATCCATTGTTGTTTTGTGATCTCGAGAGGAGGAACAAGAGGATAGAATATGGGGGTAAATAGAGTAGGATTATATTCTTCTACAGAATGAAGTTATAATTTGAAGGTAGGGTAGAGATATACCTACATGAACTATTTGTTTCACTTATGGAATGAAATATAAATGCATTTAACTTAGTAACTACATTCCCGCTCAACAATGTAGTTGTGGAGCTAAGTTAGGTAGGTGATTAGAGGCTCGAGAGACCATGATCATAATATCAACCCTGTGAATCAATGTCCAATATAAATAACTTAACAAATGAATTTAAATAGCATAGTATTATTGTTTGTAGTGTTCTAACACCAGGTTTCATTATCATTGATTGTCCAAGGCATTTACCTTCCCGCATTGTCTATTTTACTTTTAGTTTACTACTCTAAAACTCTTTCAGTTACTTTTACACCACTTTAATCTCAATAGCGAACTAGAATTGGATAGTTTCTTGAAACAAGTCCCTATGGGATTGATATTCATCTTTATTTAAGGATATTGTATTACTTGTTGAGACCACGTACACTTGCATGTGAGCTTGGGCGCAACAAGTTTTTGGCACACCTCAGAGTTGTAATCCAAGCGTATTTAGCTTTATTTTAAGGACTTCTTGTGTGCTTAGTGAGTTAATAATGACATAAATGAGTATCTAAGTGTTTAATTACTTTATTACAATGTTTAAGGTGTTTTCAAATAAGTAAGGACTAAAATTGGTCACTTAGTTCAAATGAGAAAACTAGTGTTACTAGCTTGAGCTGTGTGTTGTTCTAGTTGATCTTGATGGAATCTAATGTGATTAATGATTTTCTAATGGTTTATTGTTTAATTATATGTGGAACAACTTGTTTATAGTGTGTAAGAATCAATTGAATCAAGCCAAGACTCAAAACCGAGTTAAAGATCAAAAAGGGCAAAACTAGTATTTTTAGCTTAAGTTTCTAGTTTACCATCTTAGATGATGTGTTTTGAGCTCTAATTTGTGGTGTTTGATACTATAGGATGATTTATTAGTTGTTGGTGATAATATATTGATGATAAAAAATCTATAAATCAAGGGGAAACAACACCACAAGGATTGGAATGGATGGACAAAAGTGCGAGACCAGATATGACCTAAAATGGACCTCTTGGAGTTTACTAGCACATTGCGGAGCTTAGACACTGCTATGGGGTGAGTGGCACATGTTGGTAGCTTAATAAGTTACCAAAAAGAGTGTGACTATGTGATTAGGGATAGTCAAACACCCTAGGTACCATGATAGAGGCCGCGACGTGGGCCCTAGTCTAATTTTGGCAGATTTGACCTCCTATAAATAGGACACTTAAACATGAGGCTAGGGACCTTGGATGAATTGGAAACTTAGAAGGAGGATGGAAAACAATTCAATTAGGGTTTTAGTTTCTTTACTTTAGTTTTTATGTACTTTATCATGTATTCATCTATCATGATTAGAGTTGTCCATGAGCGGCTAAAAGCCACCTTTCCGGGATTAAGGCCAAGAACATGATTATTTCTTTGAATTGATTTGGTTTTAAATTTTTATAATATTTGGTTGTTTATTAATACTTTATATCACTATTTTAAGGCTTATCTTCCCTTATAATATATCCATAGTCAACTTGTGATTCCGGGAGGAGGAAACAAAAAAATAGTACGTGGGGATGAATAGAGTAGGATTATAAACTTCTATATAACAAATGTTATAATTTGCATCTAGGATAGGAAAATACCTAAGTGACCTATTTGGTTCAATTTTGGGACGAAATATAAATGCATTTAGCTTAGTTCTCACATCCCCGCTCAACAATGTAGTTGTGGGTCTAAGTTAGATAGGCAATTAGAGTCTCGGAATATCATAATCATAATATCAACCCTGTGAATCATCAATCAAGATAAGTAATCTAACCAATGAAGTTCAATAACTTATTAGTATTGTTCTTAGATCCTTAAAACTGGGTTCCTCTCTTTATCTAAGAACTATACTTTACCGCATTATTCAATTTACTTTTAGTTTATAACTCAAAGACTCTTTTGGTTTCGTTTGCACTGATTAATCTCAATAGTTAAACTAGAATTGAATAGTTGTCAAAATAAGTCTTTGAGGGTCGATATTCGACTTTATTTAAGGCCATTGTATTACTTGGTGAGATCACGTATACTTGTATGTGAGATTGGACGCAATACTTTCCATTTGTATTACAATAAAACCTATTTTATCCCTATTACTCCTTAGAAATTTTTATACCTCAACTCAGGAAAATCACCCAAGATGAGGATGGCTATCATAGGGATGCGTGATATAAAGTAGGTATGTTAAAGGGTAAAATAAGAAAGAGAGTAGGGCTGGGTATGAAAAAAAAGAAAAATTGTGAAAATATGAGAAAGAAAGAATAAAGACACCCAACCTAAATGTGCAATAAAGAATAAAAAGGGAGAAATAAGGGTGAAATAAAAAAAGGAAATTGGTTAAAATGTAGACCCCGAAGTTAGTGTAGTGCCAAGGAGTTTTAGTTACTTGATATATCTGTATGTAACATGCCATCCCTAAGCCTACATTACAAACTGAATAAAGTCCTATAGTCATCCTAACTTGACTGTTCGAAAGCCTATGGTATTTGATGCACATTTATTGAAAATTCTCTTTTGAGTGTGAGTGTCTCTTGACAATCCCTGCATTAACATCATTATTTCATATTAAGTGAGAGGAACTTCTTTGTTGTGAGGGAACATGTTTCATATTTCTAGATGCTTACTTGTTTGGGTAGTGTAACCTGTATATATGCATAGTTGTTTATTGCTAATGTAATACCATATATTGATCCCCTTTTGTCACATTATTGTGCTTCAAGTTTATACACAATTGGTTTTGAAAGGTTAAAATGGGAGAGGGTAATGTGTTTTAATCTTAAAGTATTGATTGACTGCCTTGGATAACTTAGATTCTCCTAGTTAAGTATCGTGTTTTGTTTTGATGCTTGGGGATATGCAAATGTTCAAAGTTGAGGGTGTTGTTATTCTATAGAAATATAGCTCTTTTGATGCATAAAACAATGAAAATATGCAAGTTTCTTAGGTTGTTTTGTTTGATGTGATGTATTTTGGGTATGTTTTATAGGAAACTAGGTTTTGGATACACATCTGAAGATAAAGAAGAAATTTGAAGTTTTTGGGTACATACAAAGGCATTTTTGGGCGTATATGCTACTTACTTGGTGTATGTGAGCAGAGTATGTTGAAGAACTAAAAGTCCTGAGGCTAAGCTACAAAAAAAGCAAACTCTCCCACATATAAAGACCACATATGGTTCGTATGTGCTACATACGATCTATATATGGCCAACGTATGTGCTGGGAGGAAAAGTCCTGAGAGTTTCAAGTTCAGTTCCCTAGGCCTGGCACAAACAAAGTTCTACATACGGTCCATATGTGCTACATATGGTCCATATGTGACCCTTGTATGTGCAAGAATGCAAAGTTCGAAGAGTTTTAGGATCCAAGATGGAAGGGTAGTCATTTACGTAGGACCATATACGATTCATATGTGACCTTTGTACGCTGCACTGATTTTTTTTTTACTTTTTCATTTGGGATTTGACTTTTAGAGTTTTCTTGTATTCTATGAATACCCTATTGACATTTTGTATTGGTTTACGCACTCAATATATTCACAAACATATATTCTGATTTTGAGATTTGAATTTAGTCTTGTAATTATTTTGCATTGATTTTGGTTGTTAATTCAGTTGAAGTTTTGGGTTTTCAGTTGTTGGCTATTGTGATTTCATCTAATGCATTCAATTATGAATATTGTTGATTGTTTTACAAGCATGAGAGGCTAAAATCCTTAGCTAGGATTGTGAAAACCCTATCGATTAATGAAGTAGGTGAAATGCTAAGTTGTTCTGAACTGATACCCATGCATACATTATATTATATTCAGTTTTATAGATGTCTTAGTAGTTTCAAATGTTAGGATCCTGCCTAGACTATTGCTACTGTAAACACCTAATTTTTGACCAAACCTAATGTTTTTATATCAGTTTAGTGTTCAGTTTATTTTTTTTTAGGTCTAAATTAGACATTTTAAGTTTATCTTATTTTACAAGGTTTGTTAAAGTTTTGAAACCTACAAAAATAAAATTACATTTTAATAAGCTTTTATTTTATTATTACTTAATTTATTTTTAAAAAATAATAAAAATTATATTGTCTTCTTTTTTTAACTTTTTAATAAAGAATCTAGTGATATTAATATTTCTTAATCATATTTCTAAGACTAGACATTTAACTTATTTATATTTTTATTAATTTTAAATAGATTTTATTATTTTTATTTTTATTTAAAATATTGAAAAAAATATAATAATAATAAAAAAAAACCTAAAAACTACCCTACTTCCCATTACCCCCACATTCCCCATACTCCCACTAAACCTACCCATTACCTCCACTACATGACACCACCCATTTCCACTCAACTTCCCACTACATAACCCATACACACCATACAACATCATACAATATATAAGATACAAAAAACACACACAAGTAGGGGGATGGACAAAGAGAACCAAAAAAGAGAACATTATAGAGGAGGAGAAGATACACGAGAAAATCATAGAAAAAAAAAAAAAAAAAGAGTTAAGAGTTCAAGATTTGTTTCTTGCTTCGAGGTTTTGGTGACGGGTTTCTTATTCCTACATTCAATTAGTTTGTTACTCAGGTTTTTGCTTAACTTCTTTCTACTTATTTCTCGTTACGTTTTTGGTCATAAATCAAAATATAATCAAAGTTGTTTAACTATTTCTCATGTTTGTTGGATGTTTAACGTGATGGTGAATAACTTTAAAAATCTTTTTCTTTATGTTATCTATTAGATGCCAAATAATTTATATATAATTTTTCATCCTTCATTTGTATATTGCCTTTGTTCTGATGGTAAAAAGTTGTAATTTTTTTATTATTATTATTATAGTTATATTCATTTTAAAACTTGTTAATCAAATGTTCCAGTGATCTTATTCTACTGTTAGTTGTAGGAATCTTCATCTTAATTGGAATTAAATCAATGCCATAACAAAAAGGGTATTTAACGATGATTTATTAATGTCGTTGTTATATTGCATGGCCCTTTTACTTGGAATTCATGTATGAAACATGATATTTGAAATATATATGATAGGAAGGAAACACAACTTGGAATTAATTAGAGAAGACACATCTATCAATATTAGTTAACATTAATCTTGTTTGGAATTTGTTTTTAGATAAATAAATTAAGCACAACTTATGTTTTATAGTCATTTCCCTTTTTCTAGTCAAAATTTTTCTCTCAATTAATTTAGCTTCCGTATTAATATTAGTAAATAGTATCTTTAGTGGTGTAGAAATTTATTCATGATTTATAATTTTTGGATATGAAGAGAATAAAAACAGTTCATGTATAAATAGTGAAAACGGTAGCATGCAAGGTTTAACTTGAGCCTATATGTACATAGCATTGTATTTGCATGCATGGTGTCCATGTGATATTAATGTAGATTTTTATTTTTATTTTTGCATGAGTTACTGTTTCATTTAAGAAAATTCGTGAATTTGATTGGAGTTAAGTGGCTGGAATTTGATAATGTTCATTTGTGTTTTTGTTAATCTTGAAATCGAGTTGATAATTATTTAATGAGTACAAATTATTAATTGCCGACGTGAATCAAGTTAATTAAGCAGTACGCTGACGGCTGATTCTAAACAAATTTCTTCAAGGTTATGGCAATAAGCTTCTAGACATTCGAGATCCGAGTTGATTTACAAAATATAGTAAGAATGATATGGGGTACATGTTCGCCTTAAATCCCGCAATAATAATAGAGAGGAAAAACTCATTTGCGAGGGTGCGAACTCGAAGGAATGTGTTAGGTCCTCAATCTTTAGAAAATAAAGGATTTAATATACAAGGAAAAATTAACGATGAAGTTGAAAAGCCCTGCTACCGATTATTCGTTATAATAAAAATCAACATACCATTTGAAGCCAATTGAATTGGGTTGGGTAGATTTTAAACCTATTAGGTGCTTATTTAGACTAGGAAAATGGGAACGACTCATAAATACCTCAAAGGTACGAGAAATGTATCAAAACTTGTGGTATGACCGGAAAGTACTGCTACTGGCAAGCCATGCATTAATATAATTAAATAATCTAAAATAAATTCAAAGTAGGATGTAAGTAAATTTTAGGCTAACAAATATCATGTATCTAAAAGATTATTTTAAACTATACGTAAGTAATTAAAGCGACCGTGCTAGAACCACGGGACTCGAGGGGTGCCTCACACCTTCCTCTCGGTCAACAGAATTCCTTATCCGTATTTCTAGTTCACAGACCAATAAAATAAAGAGTCACTTTCTTTTGATTGGGGATTTAATAAGGTGACTTGGAACACCCGAACTCAATTCCAAGTGACGACTCTGTAAGTAAAATAATCCCTATTCAAAACATCACTTTATTTGGAAAAGCTCATTTTTCTCAAAATCAGCTCCCTAGCGGGGTCGGATGCGGTAAAAATAGGGGTGTGACAGATGGCGACTCCGCTGGAGATAACCATAATTCAATATTTTATATTGACTTATTTGGCGCACCCATCTGACTTTTCTGAGATACTTTATATTTGGAGATACGCTATACGCTCCTGAGCCTTGAGATACCAGAGATGTGGAAACTCTCCTGGGAAGGATTCTATAGTCACACATAATTTAGGATGGGAAGGACTAACGGTGAGGCCGGAAAGCACTCCTACCGGTAAAGTTGTCCCTTCCCGACTCGAGTTGTCTTCTCGTTTTACAGCCAGTCTAGATACCTAACTCCGCCAGGTTAAACCTAGTAGAACTGAAACTTAGACATGATTATCCTTTTAGGCTCCACTTTATTTGCATAACGTGCATTTTTAACTTAGTGGAGGCCCGGCAAAGTTTAGAATGTCTAAAAGTACCCTATTTTAAGACTATTCATTTTTTGTGTCACTAGTTGAATTAACTGTTAGGCTGTTTTGAATGTTGTTCGACTTTGGAATCCATTAGCGTAAGAGAGGCTGAAAATTGCTCTCCAAAACCTATCCTTTTTCAAAACTCAAATGAGGTGCGAGATTTGCTTTCACAATAAAAGACAAAAAAAATAATTTTGTAAATTATCGAGTTTGCCGCAATCTGGACGAACTACGCACACCTGATTCTCACCTCCGCGAGATACGTAGGCAGCCCTCCACGGGTTCGGTGATCCTAAAAAACGAAGGTTGTATTTTCTTAAGAAAAAAAAAAGAAAAGTTTTGATCCTTATAAAAAAAATCAATCAATTTGTTTCCAAATCTTTAAAAAAAATTATTAATAAATTCAATAAAATTATTTTCTTTTCAAATAAAAAGCAGATTTCTTCATGTCTCCTGCTTCACGAACTACGCACACTTGATTCTCATCTCAGTGAGATACGTAGGCAACCTTTCTTAGGTTCGATGATCCTAATTAAATTTGAAAAAAAAATAAAGGACGTTAGTCTTCTTCTAAAAGAAATACTTATATAAAGTAAAAGAAAAAAGGTGTTCATTTAGATTTCAAAAAAAAATAGAAAAGAAAAAAAAAAGTTTTTCCTAATTCAAAATTCAAAGAAAAAAAAATTCTTGCTTCATCTTTTAAGCTTCCTGAAATGTGTTTGACCTGATTCTTGTTTCAACAAGATACGTAGGCAACTCTTCTTTTGAGTTTGGTGTCATCTAAAAAAAAAAATTTGACCCAATAATTGGTACCAACATACTTAAAAATATTAATTGAAAAAAAAAATTAAGTGTATTATGAGATACGATAGAGTGGACCAACTTGATTGTGAACTACAGATTCTTTTGATGCCTCTAATTATACCAAAGTTCACAAGCAAAGTTTTTTTGTTGTAATTCAAGTTTAAAATAAATCTTACCTCACTATTTCATGTTTATTGAGTGGTGAGCTTTAGATTGAAAATTCAAAGGCATCGCTCTTTTGATCTAGACCTTGGCTTGAATGTCTGTTGAGGCAAAATTTTGAGATACACTTGGTTTGGGAAAGGATCGTAGGCCTTCTTTGATTCGATTGTGCATTCCACAACCCACCAAATGACATTAATCCCTAGCACTTCTCCCTTTGAGCCTAAAATCATTTATTTGGATAACCACATCTGAGTCTATACGTTTCGAGTGCTTATATGCACTATCCCTCTTTTGGCCTACTTCATTAAGAGCAATAAATAAGTACAAGTTGCAAATAAAGATTCAAGATCAAAGGCACCAGAGGCAAAGAATGTACAGCCCAGGAGAACAAAAATAAAAGACGACTTCAAAGAAGAAAGATTAAAACCCCATAAAAAAGGATGAAAAAAAAAACTCTAACAAAGATGGAGAATCCTCATCATCATAAAAAAAAAATATTAAGCAAATACATTTATCAAAAATAAAAGGCGAAAAGCTCCAACACAAGGTTCAAACAAAGTCGAAACAAATACAAAACAAGGAGCAAAGAAGCACAACAAAGAAGATCAAGCATCAAACCGCAACAAATAGCAAAAGCACGAAAATAGTCTAGTGCTCATTGAGGAAGTAGTCACTTAACTCCCAAATATCATCCTACCTATCCCTAAGTCTACAATATCAACCAATAACAAGTCCTACATGATTTCATTTTGAGTGTTCTCACATTAGTGGATACTTACATGATTGTCAAGCTTATGGTATCTCATTGATGCGTTGAATATCTTTCTGAGTGTGAGCGATTCTTGAATGTCCTCAAATCTGAACTCTTTTACTATGAGTAAATTAGGACTTTAGTTGTGGTAAGGGCACTTGAAACTTGAGGATAAGAAGGATTTTAAACACTTGATTGAGGCAAGATAAAAAGATCTTGTCGAAGATTAAGTATATTCGAGGTACCATTATAAACTATAGGGATCACTTCTAAGTTGATCTTGATTTTTGCTCGAAAGTAATTAGAGATAATTCGACCATAATGCTAATTGTTGGTACCAATTAAAGTCAAAAAATGAATTAATTTCATTCTTTCATTCTCCAGATATTTACAAAGCACATACTTAAAAAAAAATGAAATAAAAAATATTATGTTCTCGTGAACTACGTTAGACTTGATTCTTGCTATGTAAGATACGTAGGAAATCCTATAATAGGGTTCGATCTCGCTGAATAAAATATTTTTACATCCCTAAAAGGTAAAATACTGGGGAATTTTTTTTCTATAAATTTTTTTTTTTTCAAAATTCCACGCATCCAAAACTGGGGCATATTTTTTTTATAAAAAAAAAAAAATCTCACTTTCCTCAATAGGTAAAACATCTCCTGAGCACACTTTAGGGAAAAAAAACTCCCTAATTCTCTTTGTCCTTATAAGGTACTATCCCCTAGCTGACATTTTTTTGTCTATATAGGGCACCATCTCCTAGCTGACAGCTTATTTCGTCTTCATAGGGCGCCATCCACAAGTTGACATCTTATCTCGTCATCATAGGGCACCATCCCCTAATTGACATCTTATTCATCTTCATATGGTGCATCCCCTAGTTTACATCTTATTTCATCTTCATAGGGCGTCATCCCCTAATTGACATCTTATTCATCTTCATAGGGCGTCATCCCCTAGTTGACATCTTATCTCATCTTCATAAGGCGCCATACCCTAATTGACATCTTATTCATCTTCATAGGGCGCCATCCCTAGTTGACATCTTATTCATCTTCATAGGACGCCATTCCTAGTTGATATCTTATCTCATCTTCATAGGGCGTCATCCCCTAATTGACAGCTTATCTCGTCTTCATAGGGCGCCATCCCCTAGTTGACATCATATTTGTCTTCATAGGGCGTCATTCCCTAGTTGAAATCTTATTCGTCTTCATAGGGCGCCATTCCCTAGTTGACATCTTATTTCGTCTTCATAGGGCGCCATCCCCTAATAGACATCTTATTCGTCTTCATAGGGCGCCATCCCCTAGTTTACATCTTATTTCATCTTCATAGGGAGACATCCCCTAGTTGACATATTATCTAATCTTCATAGGTCACCATACCCTAGTTGACATCTTATTCGTCTTCATAGGGAGCCATCGCCTAGTTGACATCTTATCTCGTCTTCATAGGGCGCTATCCCCTCGTTGACATCCTATTCGTCTTCATAAGGCGCCATCCCTTAGTTGACATCTTATTCGTCTTCATAGGGCGCCATCCCCTAGTGTACATCTTATTTCGTCTTCATAGGACACCATTTCCTAGTTGACATCTTATTCATCTTCATAGGGTGCCATCCCTTAGTTGATATCTTATTCGTCTTCATAGGGCGACATCCCCTAGTTAACATCTTATCTCATCTTCATAGGGCGCCATCCCCTAGTTGACATATTATTTGTCTTCATAGGGCTCCATACCCTAGTTGGCATCTTATTCGTCTTCTAGGGCGCCATCCCCTAGTTGACATCTTATTTGTCTTCTTAGGGCACCATCCCCTAGTGGAAATCTTATCTTTTCTGCAAAGGGTGTCATCCCCTAGTTGACATCTTATTCATCTTCATAGGGTGCTATCCCCTAGTTGACATCTTATTCATCTTCATAGGGCGCCATCCTCTATTTGACATCTTATCTCGTCTTCATAGGGAGCCATCCCCTAGTTCACATCTTATTCGTCTTCATAAGGTGTCATCCCCTAGTTGACATCTTATTCATCTTCATAGGGAGCCATCCCCTAGTGGAGATCTTAGTTCTTCTTCATAGGGTGTCATCTCCTAGTTGACATCTTATTTGTCTTCATAGGGCGCCATCCCCTAGTGGATATCTTATTTCGTCTTCATAGGGTTCCATTCCCTAGTTGAAATCTTATTTTTCTTCATAGGGCGTTATCTCCTAGTTGATATCTTATTTCGTCTTCATAGAGTGCCATCCCTTAGTTAACATCTTATTCGTCTTCATAAGGTGCCATCCCCTAGTTGACATCTTATCTCGTCTTCATAGGGAGCCATCCACTAATTGACATCTTATTCATCTTCATAGGGCGCCATACCCTAGTTGACATCTTATTCATCTTCATAGGGATCCATTCCCTAGTTGACATCTTATCTCGTCTTCATAGGGAACCATACCCTAGTTGACATCTTATCTCGTCTTCATAGGGAGCCATCCTCTAGTTGACATACCATCCCTTAGTTGACATCTTATTCGTCTTCGTAGGGCACCATCCCCTAGTTGATGTCTTATTTTGTTCTCATAGGGTGCCATCCCCTAGGTGACATCTTATTCATCTTTATAGGGCCCCATTACCTAGTTGACATATTATGTCATCCTCATAAGGTGCCATCCCCTAGTTGACAGCTTATTCATTTTCATAGGGTGTCATCCTATAGTGGACATCTTATTTCATCTTCATAGGGCGCCATCCCCTAGTTGACATCATATTCGTCTTCATAGGGCGCCATCCCCTAGTTGACATCATATTCGTCTTCATAAGGCGTCATCCCCTAGTTGGCATCTTATCTCGTCTTCATAGGGCATCATCCCCTAGTTGAAATCTTATTCGTGTTCATAGGGCGCCATCCCTTATTTGACATCTTATTCGTTTTCATAGGGAGCTATACCCTAGTGGATATCTTATTTCGTCTTCATAGGGCGCCATCCCCTAGTTGACATCTTATTCATCTTCATAGGGCGTCATTCCCTAGTGGACATCTTTTTTCGTCTTCATAGGGCGCCATCCCTTAGTTGACATCTTATTCATCTTCATAGGGCGTCATCCCCTAGTTGACATCTTATTTCGTCTTCATAGGGCGCCATCCCCTGCTTGACAATTTATTCGTCTTTATAGGGTTCCATCCCCTAGTTGACATCTTAGGAAACACCATTTCCTAATTTTTCTTATTCGTCTTCATAGAGCGACATCCCCTAGTTGACATTTTATTTCGTCTTTATAGGGAGTCATCCCCTAGTTGGCATTTTAGGAAATAAACTTTCCTATTTTTCTTCTTTATGTCTTCATAGGGTATGACAATCCCTAGTCACATTTTAAGAAGCAACAACAACAACAACAATATACCCAGTGTATTCCCACCTAGTGGGGTCTGGGGAGGGTTTAGTGTACGCAGACCATACCACTACCTCAAGAGAAATAGAGAGGTTATTTCCGATAGACCCCCGTCTTAGGACCAATAACAGTAAAACAAATACAAAAAGTAGGCGCATATAAACTAGTATGGTACACAAAACAAACTAACCATATAACAAACTACAACCACAACACTACGAACCAGAAACTCCAGACCCAAAAGGAGAACTCCCCTATTACTACCTCCTCGCTCCCACCCCCTAACCCTCTACCCTAATCTGCGTCCTCTGCACCTTCCTATCAAGGGTCATGTCCTCTGTAAGCTGTAATTCTTTCTCATGCATTCATAAGGCATAACATCATTTAGTTGCATTATTGAGAACAAGAATATTATTTTATTGCATACCTAGCTTTGATATCTATCATTTTTATTTATTTTTAAATTATTGTGTAGTTTTTCTAATAACTCACAAAATTTTCCTAGTGCAAACTGGGGAAATTTTTTTTTTTGTTTTATTTTGTTTTCTTTGATGGCTTGTCGGTTTCTTCTGTAAAGTAGATGTATATTCAAGAATGAAATCCCATCTTCAGTCAGAATATAGAAGAATGATCAGTTTGAAGATAGTTAGAGTCAGCTTTACATCCGTAGCGGCCCAATATCTCAAGAGACATCTTTCAACTTCTGATCAGGAGAACAATCATCCAAAGTTATTCTATGAATTTTCCTTTGGAAGAGTGTCAATGACTCAATCTAAGTTTCAAGTTCAAGTCTCAAATTCTAACTTCAAGATCAAACTTTGATCAAGGTACCCCCCAGAAGAAGGTGAGGTGATAACTGAAGATCTAAGAGGAAGATTTGAAACAAGAGAATCAAGACCAATAGAATGGATCGGAGCTTGTATTTTTCATTTATAGTTTCACTTTTTCTTTTTTGATTTAATAAAAGGAACCACGAACCGAAAACTCAACGAAATCTCAACTCGACTCTCTAATTCACCCTTCCACTCTTACATCAATTTGAATTATACATGACCTGATTCTCTTATAACCCGATATATGTAGGATGTCCAAAGCCAAGACTCGGACACACCTCTTTCCTACTTATTTACGTATTACTGTTGAATAAATGGTTGGACCAAAAATTAGTCATGTTTACTTCTTTTCTTGAAAATTCTCCATATTTCCAAGCAAAGAGGGGCATTCTGTAAACACCTAATTTTTTTACCAAACCTAATGTTTTTATATCATTTTAGTGTTTAATTTATTTTTTTAGGTCTAAATTAGATATTTTAAGTTTATCTTATTTTACAAGGTTTGTTAAAATTTTGAAAACTACAAAAATAAAATTACATTTTAATAAGCTTTTATTTTATTATTACTTATTTATTTTTAAAAAATAATAAAAATTATATTTGTCTTCTTCTTTTAACTTTTTAATAAAGAATCTAGTGATATTAATATTTCTTAATCATATTTCTAAGACTACCCATTTAACTTATTTATATTTTTATTAATTTTAAATAGATTTTATCATTTTTATTTTTATTTAAAATATTAAAAAAAAATATAATAATTAAAAAAAATAAAAAAACCTTAAAACTACCCTACTTCCCATTACCCCCACTTTCCCCGTACTCCCACTAAACCTCCCCATTACCTCCACTACATGAAACCACCCATTTCCACTCAACTTCCCACTACATGACCCATACACACCACACAACATCATACAATATATAAGACACAAACAACACACAGAGGTGGAGGATAGACAAAGAGAACCAAAAAAAGAGAACATTACAGAGGAGGAGAAGATTTATGGGATAATCATAGAAAAACAAAAAAAAAAGAAAAAAAAAGAGTTAAGAGTTCAAGTTTTGTTTCTTGCTTCGAGGTTTCAGTGACGGGTTTGTTATTTCTACATTCAATTAGTTTGTCACTTAGGTTTTTGCTCAACTTCTTTCTACTTATTTCTCGTTACGTTTTGGTCATAAATCATAAGATAATCAAAGTGTTTTAACATTTTCTCATGTTTGTTGGATGTTTAACGTGATGGTTAATAACTTTAAAAATCTTTTTCTTTATGTTATCTATTAGATGCCAAATAATTTATATCTAATTTTTTATCCTTCATTTGTATTGCTTTTGTTCTGATGGTAAAAAATTGTGATTTTTTTTTTTGTTATTATTATAGCTATATTCATTTTAAAACTTGTTAATAAAATATTCTAGTGATCTTATTCTACTGTTAGTTGTAGGAATCTTCATCTTAATTGGAATTAAATCAATGCCATAACAAAAAGGGTCTTTAACCATGATTTATTAATGTCGTCTTTATATTGCATGGCCCTTTTACTTGGAATTCATGTATGGAACATAATATTTGAAATATATATGACAGGCAGGAAACACAACTTGGAATTAATTCGAGAAGATGCATCGATCTAATATTAGTTAACATTAATCTTTTTTGGAATTTGTTTTGAGATAAATAAATTAAGCACAACTTATGTTTTATAGTCATTTTCCTTTTATTAGTCAAAATTTTACTCTCAATTAATTGATCTTCCATATAAATATAAGTAAATAGTGTCTTTAGTGGTGTAGAAATTTATTCATGATTTATAATTTTTGGATCTGAAGGGAATTAAAACTGTTCATGTATAAATAGTAAAAACGGTAGCATTCAAGGTTTAACTTGAGCCCATATGTACATAGCATTGTATTTGCATGCATGGTGTCCATGTGATATTAATGCAGATTTTTATTTTTATTTTTGCATGAGTTACTGTTTCATTTAAGAAAATTTGTTAATTTGATTGGAGTTAAGCAGCTGGAATTTGATGATGTTCGTTTGTGTTTTCGTTAAGCTTGAAATCGAGTATTTGATAATTATTTAATGAGTACAAATTATTAATTGCCGACGTGAATCAAGTTAATTAAGCAGTAGGCTGACGGCTGATTCTAAACAAATTTCTTCAAGGTTATGGCAATAAGCTTCTAGACATTCGAGATCCGAGTTGATTTACAAAATATAGTAAGAATGATATGGGGTACATGTTCGTCTTAAACCCCGCAATAATAATAGAGAGGAAAAACTCATTTGCGAGGGAGCGAACTTGAAGGAATTTTTTAGGTCCTCAATCTTTAGAAAATTAAGGACTTAATATACAAGGAAAAATTAACGATGAATTTGGAAAGCCCTGCTATTGATTATTCATTATAATAAAAATCAACATACCATTTGTAGCCGATTGAATTGGGTTGGGTAGATTTTAAACCTATTAGGGGCTTATTTAGACTAGAAAAATGGGAACGCCTCATAAATGCCTCAAAGGCATGAGAAATGTATCCAAACTTATGGTATGACCGGAAAGTACTGCTACTGGCAAGCCATGCATTAATATACTTAAATAATCTAAATTAAATTCAAAGTAGGATGTAAGTAACTTTTAGGCTAACAAATATCATGTATCTACAAGATTAGTTTAAGCCAGACGTAAGTCATTAAAGAGACTGTGCTAGAACCATGGGACTCGAGGGGTGCCTGACACCTTCTTTTTGGCCAACAGAATTCCTTATCCGAATTTCTAGTTCGCAGACCAATAAAACAAAGAGTCATTTTCTTTTGATTGGGGATTCAATAAGGTGACTTGGAACACCCAAACTCAATTCCAAGTGCAGACTCTGTAAATAAAATAATCCCTATTCAAAATGTCACTTTATTTGGACAAGCTCATTTTTCTCAAAACCAGCTCCCTAGCGGGGTCGGATGCGGTAAAAATATGGGTGTGATAGATACTTACTCCAAAAGAGGAGCAATGACTAGGAAAATATAATTACAATAGTAATTGGAAGTTTAACTGTCAATTCACGCTACTTAGTATTACTATGTATGATGGTTAACTATCACCTAATAACTTGAGACTCAAAAGGTAATAATTAACTTGGATCTAGGATAAGGGTTAGTAGGTGACATCCTGTGACTCAAAAGGTAAAGGGTGAAATTCGCCAATGAGTCCAAAAGACAATTGATGATACATAACTTATCAGATTCTTCATGCAAGGTATCAGGTTGGTTCAATAAAGCATGATAAGCCTACTGAGTTGAAAAGCCAGGGGAACACAATCCTAGTGTTCAACTTTGTCTCATTATAACTAAATTTGATACTCGTTACTTGTTCAAAATTGTCACTACTATCCCCACCATTCACTTTTTCAGTTTGGTTCGTTGATTACAATAGTTAAGAACCACAGTTTCATGTATTCCCTTGGGATTTTCCCACAACCTTTGTTGGGTTACTATATTTGACAGTAACCACATAATCTTCGAATTAATGGTGTAGCTTGGGAGTTATCAAATTTTGGGAAAAGTTAAAGGGGTAATATGGAGTAACTAGAAAGAAGTGACAAGAATTGGATGCTTTTGGTTGTAAACAATCTAAGACGAACACTAGGCTTGTGTTTCCCCTGGCATCTAACTCCGTAAAATTATCATACACTGTCGAACTATTCCAATATCTTGCATGCAGAATTGATAATTTATGTACCATCAACTATCTTGTGGACTCATTGACAAACTTCACCCTTTACCTTTTGAGTCTTAGAATGTTGCCTTACAAAACCTTATCCTAGATCCCAGTTAAATATTACCTTTTGAGTCTTAAGTTATATGATAATAGTTAACCATCTTACATAGATACTATTTATTAGCTTGGATCGATAGTTAATCTTTAAATTCTTGTTGTGATCTTCTTTTCGTAGTCACTACTCCTCTTGTGGAGTAAGTAGTGATACTTTAGGCAGGATCTTAACATTGGCCACCTCTATGAAATCAATAAGAATGAAGAAAACCCAATACATGCAATAATCTTTATCTATAACGACTTGGAACTTCCTCTATATCATTAATACGCTAGGGTTCCCCCAACCCTAGATAAGGAAATTAGTTGCTCATAGTTATGAGATTAATCATGGAATCCACAGACAAAAGTACTGAATTAATCTCAAAATTATGAAAGAAGAAATCCCACCATCTTAAATTGAATAACAAACCAAAAACAAACTGAGAACAATAAGATCCCAAGATCATAAGTGAATCTTGGAATCAAAAGATGTTTGTAAGATTAGCCCCAAAGGGCCTATGCTAGAACACCCTCTCAATATATGAATGAATAAACCAAACAAATCCTAAAGGGTATTTATATATTACAAGAAACCCTATAAATCAACTCCTAAATAAATTAGGAAAACTTAACTAAATATACATAATAAGACTTAAAAACATCATAAGATTGTATGTAGGATACATGGAAACCCTAGGAATAGATTTTGGAATAATCCGGAAAATTTAAGGTTGTGGCCACTTACAAAGGCCACAAATGGACAGTATGTGGTACTTACGGTCCATATGTGGCTTTTGTAAGTGACAAAAGTTTTTGTCAGCTTCACAACTCTCTAGATTTTGATCTCTGACATATACTTTGGTCACATAATACATATGGATCATATGTGGACATAGGATAGTAAAGGGTCTTCACCATTTGATAGATAATAGAATAGCTTTCCAATGATACCAATTTTGCCTTAATCCGATATCGGGGTAAAAAGTTATGGCGAAATTACCAAAGCACTATTAGAGCTGCCAATGACCATGACCCTTTCCTTTTTCTGCTTCTGAGCCTCCGAACTTTAAGTTTTGATACATACTTTGTCCACATACGCTTGGTAAGTGCCACATACGCCCAAAAATACCTACGTAATTAGACCAAAACTTCAACTTTTCATCTTTTTCTTTCTTTTGGCATCCCAAACCTAGTTTCCTGTAAAACACTCTAAAAACACATCAAATCCAATAAAATAGCCTTAAGTACATGCATAATCTCCAAGTTTAAGAATCGTAAGTTCTATAAATTCATAGAACATCAATGCCCTCAACTTAGAACATTTCATATCCTCAGCAACAAAACATGACAAAACAATACGATGATGCTTAACCAAGAGAAACCTACGATACCTATGGTAGTCAATCATCAAATTTAAGCTCAAGGTTGTAATACTTCAAAACCAACTGTGTTAATAAATAAAGCAAAAAAATGTGACACAAAGGGATCAAGCTAAGACATTATATTAGCAACAAACAACCATGTATATATACAATTAAATTACCCAAAGAAGTAAGCGACTAGCAATACAAACAATGTGCCCTCACAAAAATGAAGTCCCAATCACTCATGTGAAATCATGCATGTCAATGCAGGGACATTCAAGAGACACTCATACTCCCAAATCAAATACCATAGGCTTGGCCTTATTTTCTCCACCTTAGCTTTCAGACAGTCAAGTTAGGATCACTATAGGACTTTCCTCATCTTGTAATATAGGCTTGGGGTGGTATGGTATATATGGATATATCAAGTGACTAAAACCTCCTTGGCACTACAATAATATTTAGTTTCCACACTTTAACCAATTTTCTTTTTATTCCACCCTTATTTCTCTCTTTTTTATTCTTTATTACACGTTCAGGTTGAGTGTGGTTTCTTTTATTCTTTCTTTTACAAATTTTCACAATTTTCTTTTCTTTTTCTTTGTATTTTTCTATTTCCACCACACCCAACATTACTATATTTTTCTGTTATTCTTCCCTTCTTCATACCCACTTTACATCATGCACCCTATGATAGCCACCCTTAACTTAGGCAATTTGCTTGAGTTGAGGTGCATACTGTCTAAGAAGGAACATGACCAAAATAGGGATCATTATAAAAAATAGGAAGGTGAAATTTACAACAAGAAAAATAGGCTATAAAGATCAAATTAGGGATCAAGGGATATAATTCACGCATGGAAGGTCATTTAGGCTAAATATAGACTACGTAAAAATGGCCTATAATCCTTTCCTAACCAACTATCCTACAACCTAGGCAAGATCAATGGGGAAAGTTCTTGATTAAACAAAGATAGTGAACTAAGTAGCATCTCACATACATGGCACAGGGTCACATCACAAACTACTACTTGTCTAGTTCATGCAATTGTTTGCATTGATTATCATGTCCCTAATTCTAATGCCATAACAAAATTCACAATAGTCAATATACATACATATAACATAGTTTAATACAGGGTCTCAACTTTTAACACATTCTATAAACTACCTTGGATACTTAGTTTTCTCCTAGTTAAACATAAAATATAACAAAACAAAACACAATACGCCTAAACATGATGGCTCTACTAGTAATAAGACTCAGGGGAAAAGAGGCAAGACAATAAAAACCCTAAGAGGACATCAAGACCCATAAATAGTACCACCCTTAACTTAAAATCATCCATTGTACTTAATGCATTAGAATGCTACAAAACAAGAGAGGTAGAAGCATACCTGTGGCACCATAAGTGCGAAGATCTAATGTAAATCATGCAAATACAAATACAAACAACAAAATACCTTGGGTTACCTCTTAAGTAGAACCTAATTTCATGTCGCATCATGACAGGACTTAGTTGGGTACTCAAAAATCCCCAAAAAGCCCATGGGTACCTTGATTACTCAAACATCATCAAGGTAGCCCAATAGTTGGCCTCCAATTTTCTGTTTCCACTTTCACCTTATAAACTACACCCTTAATTGGGTTTTTGAGTTCTCATTATGCTCATGAAGCAGAGGTAGAAAAATAAAGGACCCAAGGAATAGATGTGGTATGTTGTACTTCTTGGCCCTTACGTGAGGAATGTAGTACTTTGATTCTGGCTCAGCAAATTCAAGAATATAGACATATGTTTCCTTCTTCTTTCACTCTTCTTCAGACTTTAATGGCTCAATAAAGATCTAACTATCCAAATACAATGTGGAAAAATACGTCAAATGAGGTCCAATATGCCCTAAATAAGGAATTACATCCTTTTTCACATCCCTACATAACTCTAGTATGTTCTTCTTATGCGTAAAAGTATCCATAGGAGTATGAATAATTTTTGACTCCCCCAATTTTAGCTTTTCCAAATGGCTCTTAGATATTTTTAGTCTCACACCACCCATAACTAAGTTACTGGGTGTTACATACAACAACTTTTGTATCCAATTCTACTTGTAAGTGGTGAATATCTAAGCAAACCCTATCAACCTTTTGAACAAGCTCTTGATTTTCTTTAGCCAGGACTGCCAATGCATCAAGCATGATCTCATTACATTCCGATAATGTATTATCATGCTCTCACAATAATGCACCATATAAAAATAAAAAGGATTAATAAATAAGGAATCATCGTCACTCCATACTTCCTCTGTCCAAGTTGTCATCTCAAGAAGAGTAGGCAACAAAACAAACAAAAGAAAATAAAATATAACCCAATAAATCCAATAACTTCAATCAAGAACTCCCAAACTGTATTCCTAAACAACAGCGCCAAAATTTGATAACTCCCAAACTACCCCTCCTTAGAAGGATAAAGAGGTCACTGTTAAAGTATAGTAACCTAACTAGGTTGGTTTTGATCCCATAAGAAATATGTTAGATATCTTGCTTGAACTTATTAAAATCACCAGGCAGTGCAGAAAAGTAAAAAGTGAGAATTTGAAGTAACTAGAAAGAAGTGACAAGAATTGGATGCTTTTATTGTAAATAATCTACAACAAACACTAGGCTTGTGTTACCCTTGGTTTCTAATTCTGTATACTTATCATGTATAATTGAACTATTCTTTTATCTTATATGTATAATATGATATGTTATGTACAATTAACTGTCTTACATACTCATTGATAGATTTAACCCTTTACCTTTTGAGTCTCAGGATGTTGCCTTACTAATTCTTATTTTAGATCCCAGTTAACTATTACCTTTAGAGTCTCAAGTTATTAGATGACATTTAACCATCATACACAGATACTACTATTAGCTTGGATTGAAAGTTAATCTTTAATTCACTATTATGATACTTTTTTCCTAGTCACTACTCCTGTTATAGAGTAAGTAGTGATATTTTAGGAGGGATCTTAACATTGGACACCACTAAGAAATTAATAAGAACAAAGAAAACCCAATACATACAAGAATCTTTATCTAGAATGACTTTTCACTTCTTTTACTTCATTAATCCACCAGGGTTCCCATAACTCTAGCTAAGGGAATTAGCCGATCATAGTTATGAGATCAATCATGGAATCCACAGATAAATTATAGAATCAATCTCACAATAATGAAAGAATAAATCTTAAAGTCTTAAATTGAATAACAAAACCAAAAACAAACCAAGAACAATAAGATCCCATGATCACAAGTCAATCTTGGAATCAAAAAATATTTGAAAACTTAGCCCCAAAAGGTCTATTCTATAACACCCTCTCAATATATGAATGAATAAACTAAACAAATCCTAAACGGTATTTATAGATTACAAAAAACCCTAGAAATAAAATCCTAAAAAAATAAAAAACCTAACTAAATGTATATAGTAAGACTTAAAAAACATCATAGGAGTGTATGTAGGATACATGGAAACCCTTGGAAATAATTTTGGAATGATCCAAAAAAGTTGTGGCCGATGGCCACTTATAAAGGCCACTTATGGACCATATGTACCACATATAGATCGTATGTGTCATCTGTCAGTGACAAACTTTTTCTCTGGTCCCGCAACTCTATAGATTTTGATCTGTGACATATACTTTGGTTATATATGGACCATATGTACTACATACAAATCATATGTGGGCATAGGGTAGTGCAGTGTCTTCACTATCAAATAGATAATTGAATTAGCTCCCAATAATACCAATTTTAATTTAATCCAATATCAGGTTGAAAAGTTATGACCAAATTACTGAAGCAATGTCAGAGCTGCCAGTGACCACAACCTTTCTTTTTTCTTCTTCTAAGCCTCTGGACATTAATTTCTAATACATACTTTATCTACATACACCTGGTAAGTGCCACATACACCCAAAAATGCCTAAGTAAGTAGCCTAAATCTTCAACTTTTCATGTTTTTCTTCCTTTTGGCATCCTAAGCTGCTTTTCCTGTAAATTACTTTAAAAAATACATCAAATCCAACAAAATAGCCTTAAGTACATGCATATTCTCCAATTTTAAGCACCGTAAATGCTATAAATTTTTAGCACATCAAGAAATTAAGGAGTAGTTAAAGGATTTTCTTGATAATTATTTCATCCATCCTAGTGTCTTTCATAGGGTGATCCTGTCCATTTCATGCGTAAGAAGGATGTGTCTCTTTGGATGTGCATAGACTATCGGCAGTTGAATAAGTTAAGGGTGAAGAATAAGTATCCTCTTCCTAGGATTGATGATCTCTTTAATCAGCTTTAGAATGCCAAATAATTCTCTGAGATTATTCTTCAGTTGGGTAATCATCAATTGAAGATTAGGGAGGAAGATATCCCTAAGACTACTTTCTGAACCCAATATAGTCATTATGAGTTTTTGGTTATGTTATTTGGGTTGACTAATGCTTTGGCTGTATTTATGGATCTCATGAATCGGGTATTTAGATAGCTCTTAGATTTTTTCTTCATTGTGTCTGTTGAGGAATCTTAGTATATTCAAAGAGTAAGGAGGATCATGCCAATCACCTCAGAGTAGTATTGCATACTTTTAAGGATAATGATTGTGTGCTAAGTTTTTGAAGTGTGAGTTTTTGTTGAATATTGTAACCTTTCTGAGTCATGTTGTTTCTAGTGAGGGAATCATGGTAGACCCATAAAAAGTTGAGGTAGTTAAGAAGTGTCCTAGATGCATAACTCTTATTGATATTCAGAGCTTCTTGTGTTTAACCGAGTATTATAAGAGGTTTGTGGAGGGATTTTCTTCTATTGCTACTATGTTGATTAAGTTGACTCAGAAAAAAGTGAAGTTTCCGAAGCTTGTGAGGGTAGTTTAGAAGATGAAAGATAAGATGATTTTTATGCCAGTTTAGACCCTACCCTAGGGAACTGATGATTTTGTTGTTTAATGTGATACATCTAGAGTAGGACTAGGCTGTGTCTGATGTAGCATGGTAAGGTAGTAGCATATGTTTCTAGACAACTTAATGTTTATGAAAGGAATTATCTGACTCTTAATTTAGAATTAGCGACTGTAGTATTTGCATTGAAGATTTGGTGCCATTATTTATAGGGAGTTCATGTTGATATTTATTTAGACCATAAGAGCTTATAATATGTGTTCTCCTAGAATGGGTTAAACTTCAGGAAAAAGAGATGGCTTGAGTTGCTCAAGGACTATGACATAAGTCTCTACTACCATCAAGGTAAGGCTAATGTGGTTGTTGATATTCATAGCAGGTTAGATATAGGTATCTTATCTCATGTAGATGAGAAGAAGTGAGGATTGGTGAAGGATATTCACTGGTTGGATAATCTTGGAGTTCGTTTTGTGGATTCTAAAGACGGAGGTATGATTGTTCAAGAGGTGGTAAAGTAATATCTTGGTACTAAGGTAAAGTAAAAATAGGTTTTGGATCCTATCTTGATATAAATTAAGGATGATGTGGGTTAGAAGAAGGTTATGGATTTTGAGATTGATGGTGATGGTATCTTCAGGTATCAGGGTAGATTATGTGTTCCCGATATTGATGGGCTACAAGAAAGGGTTTTGACTGAGGCTCATGAGTTGAGGTATATAGTTCATCCTAGTTTGACGAAGATGTACTATCACTTGAAGGAGATTTATTGGTGGAACAACATGAAGAGAGATATGGCAAATTTTATGGCTAAGTGTATAGTCTGTTAGCAAGTTAAGGTTAAGCACTTGAGGCCCGGTGGTATGTCTTAAGAGATTAAGTATCCCATGTGGAAGTTGGACATGATCAACATGGATTTCATTACTAGTCTTCCACGGTCTTAAAATCTGTATGATTCAATTTGGGTCATCATGTATAGGATGACTAAGTCTGCTTACTTTTTGCCTGTGAGGACTACTTACTCTTGAGAGGATTATGCTAAGTTGTTTATTCAGGAGATTGTTAAATTGTATGGTTCTTCAATTTCTATCATTAGGGATCGAGGTACACAGTTCTCTTCTCACTTTTGGCATTTATTTCAGAAAGGCCTGGGCACACAGGTGAACCTTAGCATCGCATTCCACCCTCAGAGAGATGGATAATCAAAATAGACCATTTAGACTTTGAAATATATTCTAAGGGCCTGCATGATTGATTTTTAAGGTAGTTGGGTGGATCATTTGCCTCTTATTGAGTTTGCATATAATAATAGTTATCACTCTAGTATTAGGATATCTGCTTTTTAGGATCTTTATGGTAGGAGATGTAGATCTCTTATTAGATGATTTAAGGTTGGTGAGACTAGATTATCCGGTATGGAATTTGTTCACCAATCTATGGAGAAGGTGAATGTGATGAGGGATAGGCTTAAGAGTGCTCAGAGTTGACAAAAGTCCAATGGGAATATGAGGTGAAGAGAGTTGGAGTTCAATACTGGCGATTGGGTATTCGTAAAGGTATCTCCCATGAAGGAAGTGATGAGGTTTGGGAAGAAGGGGAAGCTCAGGCCTCACTATATGGGTTCACACTTGATTTTGAGGAGAGTAGGCAATGTTGCTCGTGAATTGGATTTGCCTTTGATTTTGGGTTCTATTCATCTGGTTTTCCATGTATCGATGTTGAAGAAGTGTGTGGGTGATCCTTCTTTGGTTGTGCTGATTGATTGTTTTGGTATTATAGATTCCTTTTCTTATGAGGAAGTTCCTTTTGAGACTTTGGATAGGCAAGTCTGTCATTTGAGTACTAGAGATGTAGGTTCGGCGAAGGTCCTTTGGAGGACCCATAAGGTAGAAGAAGCTACTTGGGAAGATGAAGAGGACATGAAGTCCAAATATCCGTTCTTGTTCCCCAGTTTGGATAATCATGTGTAAGGTATGCATTTTCCAACTCTCTTTGTTTTCTGACTATTTTAATGGTTATGTGATTCCATTCCTATCTTACAATCGTGCTAATGGATACCCTGATTCATTATTCAGGGACGAATGATCCTAGAGGGCAAGAATATAACACCTCAAATTTTTAGACCCTGAAAATTTCTTGACTTTTATGCTCACTGTCCAATTTATGACTTAAGTGATGGGTCATGAAGACTCCTCATGAGTCGTGTGGTCCTAATAGTAACCTGACAAATAAGTTGGCCAAATTTTCTATCCTGAGTAAGACATAGACCTCACGAATCGTGAAGACTCATTACGAGCCGTAGAGATCAAGTCGTAGGCAAACTAGTGAGGAATGGCCAAGTTTTTGTTGATACTACGAGTGGAATCTTATGAGTCAAAAGGTGAGGTTACGAGTCATAGGGTGTGACTCGTGACCAAACCAGTAAAAGGGGTCTAAGAGTCTACCCAGACTACGAGTCTAGGCAATGACTCATACCCAGTCATTAGGAGTGGTGATGTGACCCGTAACTACTGGTGAACAATTTCCTTCACTTTTAATTAGGGGTATTTTGGTCATTTCCCTCTTTCCTCAATCATAACACATGACCATAAAACATCTAAATGGGTTATTTTTATCAGTTAGACAATCATAAAATACTCTTAAACTCTATCAAATCCCCAAGGCAAGAACAATAAGGGTTTCTAAGGATTTGGCTTCTAGATCTCTAATTGGTGATTTCCCTCCATAATTCTCAATACTTTCAGGCACGTATCTCTTCCCTAAAACTTGCTTTGCTAAAAAATGTGTTTAAATTATCATCCATGTGATTTATTGTTAGATTTGAATTTGGGTTGAGGACTTTTGGATGTTGTTGATTGAATTGCTTTTCTTATGTCCTATGTGAATCATTCATGTTTTAATTTAATGGCTTTTGAACTAATTGGGTGCATGGGCATGGTAATGGGAATAAGGGGTCGTGGAGTCCCCCAAGTTGATTTGATAAACATATGAGGGTCATGGATTCCCCCATCTTCATGGATTTTGGTAATTGAATTGGTAATGACCTCAACCCAACCCTTTGAAATTGAATTTAAAACATAGATATATGCATATTGAAAAAAAAAATTAACTATTGTATTGCATAAAAGGCTAATGGAGTACAAATGACTTTGAAAGGTCTTTCCCCAAGTTAATAGATAATTGGGGATTGTGGATTCCCCCAAGTTATGAACCATAACTTGATTTTAAATTAAACCTTGGGGGTTTTGGATTTCCACAAGTTAATGGGTAATTGGATCATGGGGGTCGTGAATTCCCCCAAGTTGATGGTCAACAAAAATGGCATAATGATATTAGATTGAAAGCATAATTGGTATAACGATAACAATTGTTTGTACCTTAATGTATTATCCTTGGTTTAATGCATGGAAATGTGTAAATGTTTTAATTGGGCTTAAAGGGGGTTGTGTAGCTAAGCTATGACGGTGGAGGTCCAGAGGGACTGATACAGGAAACCCATATTTGCCAGCATGAGGTTTGGTCTTGATGACCATATGCTTGTGACACATATTATATATTTGTATCCTGGATTAGTGAAGGGTCATGAATTCCCCAGCCTTCCTCGATACCCCGATTCACGCGGCTAACATGCACTAGAACTCTTTTATCAAGGTGAGAGTTTGACCCACATAGACCGTGGATGTGGATGACAGCTTGAGCTATATAGTCTAGGTTAATGTTTTTAAATCTCATGCTAAACCTAGCTCTCTACCCCAGTATACTATATATATATATATATGTATGTATATGATTATATGTAAATAGTTTTGGAATGATTTTGGATTGATTGATCATGGATTTATTTTATCCCTTCCCTGAGTTACATTCTAGAGCTCACCCTGCTAACCACCCTCGGACACTGTATCCCCATATGATCAGGGTCTGAAGACACCTATATTTCTTTGCGTTGTGGTCGGTGATTTCTGGATTATTCATGAGTTAGCTTTAAAGTGGTGAGGTTCCATTCTCTGAAGAACCTCATTTTATGGTCTTATCTTTAATTAGCTCTTAGACTATTTCGATGGGTTTTTGTCTATGGTCGGGGGCATGTTCTGACTTAGGCTGATGTTTGGTTTCCTAGAGTCTTTTGTGGACAAAGTGTGGGTGGATTGTGTTGTGGATTCTTAGATCCTTGTTGTTGTTGATTTATCTATCTTGTTATATGTCACGAACTCAGCTCTATCTTGTTATATGTTCGAAACTCATCCACTTCTAGTAGTATTATGTTCTATTGTCTAGACTAATGGGAGTGGTCTCCGATTCTTGGCAGACTTGAGATACCCTTCACGACTAGGTCCTAGTTCAGGTCATGAAACTGTGTCACCTTTCACCCCTACTAATAAAATTATGGAAAGATTGGAAAACATCACAAATATGGATCCTAATTTTTCTATAGAGCCTAAACAATCTAACATTGGGGTTACTTCAACATTACATGAGAGAAAATACACAAATTTATTAAAGCAATCAACTGTAAACATTCCAAACAATACCGCAAAACCTCAAGTGAAGCCAATTTCTATCAAGAAGCCTACATATGATAGGATACCCAGAATAACATAGACTGAAAAAGAATCCAAACATATGAACACCATTAAGAATTTCCAATACGCAGTGATTGACAAATTTTCACATAGGTAGCCTGATTTGGAGGAACTTCGATATCAAATTCCTAAACAATATAAAGGGTGAGTGCATAATTGGACTATTTCAAAATAGACATATTCTAATTTTCTTTGATCTATTTGAAGATTTTTTTAATATGATGTCAAACAGTGGATACTATATCTCTACCAAGGATGGATGTTCATATCAAATGAAACCACTTATTTATGACACAAATTTTAAAGTGGGTGAGGAAACAACACAAGCCATGACCTGGATCTCTTTCCTAGATCTCTGACCTACCCTTTTTGTTAAAGAATCCCTATTTTCTCTAGCATCTACAGTGGGTAAACCAATTCATCTAGACATGACCATAATTAATAAAACTAGGCCAAGTTGTGCCAGAGTCAAAGTACAGGTGGACATAATGGCGGATTTTCCAAAGTTTGTAGATCTGAAAATAGAGGATCCTATAATGAAAGTGTCTAGAGTGGAGAAAATCAAGATTAAATATGATATGATCCCAAATTATTGAAAGAAGTGCAAATTTCAAGGTCATAATGATGAGGATTGCTAGATTCTTCATCCGAAATTAATTAAAAACACAGTTAAAGTAAATGAGGATAAATTAGAGGATAATATAAACTAAGAAGAACAACCAAGAAAGGTTTATAGATGATTTTCCAAATGGAAACCTTCAGGGAAATTGTTTCATAGAAATAAAAATGCTGAGGAATTAGAGATGGTCAATGTGAAAGGCATCATTAAGGAAAAGACTCAAATAGGTATTGTTAGAAACAAAACTTTTCTATCCTTAAATGACAAAGTTAATGAAGAAGAAGAAATAAAGAATGGAAAGACTTTGAGCAGCATAGATTCAGAAACCAATACGAAGGGTAACAATTAAGACAAACATCAAGAGAATACTACAACGAGTTGGGTTCATATTACTTTCTACAAAAAGGACATGCAAGAGACCGATAAAGGTACTACAAAAGATTTAGACAAAAGGACAAAAGAATAAACAGAGGATGGATCAGGTATTATAGAGTAAAATATGGAACAGAAATAGGAAAAATGTATTACAACAACAGTACCAATACTAGATAATATAGTACCTTGTAATACAAAGCCAAAAGAACACTCAAAGGAGGATGGAGTAACAATTATCATTGATGGGGGAAGCAAAAAAATGAGCAATAAGTGTTAATATCAATAAGTTTCAAGCACATGTTGTAAAAAATAGTTCAATCAATTTAATCATCAGTGATTCAACACAGGGAAAAGACACGACAACAAGAATATAGTAGAGAGAGGTATAGAAGAATAAGGAGATGTAGTAGTTCTGAAAGATTCCCCACTTATAATAGGGGGTAAAATACAAGACCATACAATTTAAGAGGCTTGTACAGAAAACAATCCCTCAAAGAAAAGCTCTCCTAGAATTTATAGGAGATAGTTTCTCACAAATTCATTGAAGAAATACCAGCAAAGAAAGAAGTAGTAAAAGAGTAGAAAATCTGAAAGATAATAAGTAGGACATGAAAAATAGGAAAAGAAATTAAATTAAATGGGTCAATAGAAGAAGTGCAGCTAGAAAAAAAAACCTCAATGATAAAGGCATTCATATGGAACATAAGATCAGTGAGGACCCAAAAATATTTTCACATGGTTCTAATGCTTAATAACTTTCACAAATTCTTTATTATAACTCTGTTAGAACTATTCTAGAGAGATAATCACATTTAGAGATATAAAAGAAGATTAAAAATGGATTAGGTAGGTGCAAATTGCAATGAAAAATATTGTTCATTGTCAGGGATCAAATAGATGTGGATATTTTGAGGGACATGGAACAACAAATAAATCTTAGGTTATTCATGTAGGATTTGAACAATCATTGTCTAGTAACTTTGGTGTATGTTGAATGCTCTGAAAATGAAAGATATGCTTTGTGGAATTATATTTATCAGATTACTAAGGGCATGAACTAGCCTTGCATTATGGGAGGAGACTTTAATGTCATTCCTAATAAGGAAGAAAAATTGGGATGTTTACTTATTTTACCCCAGCAATGTGAGGACATTTCTTTTTGTGTGAATTTCAGTGAATTAAAAGAAATTCCTTTCCATTGAAATCCTTTTACTTGGTGGAATGTAATATCTAGTTCAAATTATATATTTGAAAAGATTAGATAGAGTTTTCACTAACCAAGACAAGCAAAAATGGTTTTCAGATAGAGAGGTTGAACACTTGCAAGGTTTGGGTTTGATTATGTTCCCTTGCTAATCACTTTGACCTAGAGGAGTTAGGAATATAAAAAGTCTTTCAAATTTCTTCAATTCTAGACTAAGCATATGGATTATTTTAGATATTGTGAGATCTAATTGGCATATTAAGTGGAAGGCAACTATTTTTACAAGTTTAAGAACAAAGCTAAACATATAAAAAAATGCTTTCAAAGTAAAGTAGGGAGAACTTTAGTGACATTTTTTTAGTAAATTATCATTGAGGAAGAAGTACAGAACTTGAACTTAAAACTATTTCTAGAAGATCCATCTACTAAAAATAGATGTATCATTCTAAAGTCAAAGGCAAAGCTCAAACAATATTTGCATTATGAAGAGGAATTTTGGAGACAAAATCCTGATCTTACCTAATTCTTAGAGGGAGACAAAAATACTAAGTTTTCTCATAACTTAGTAAAGGGAAGGAGAGGCAGGATGAAAATCAAGAGAGTAAAAAGATCTGATGGAAACTAGATATAAGAAGAAGATCTTATGAAAAAAAAAGCAATGAATTTCTAGCAAAATTAGTTTCTCAAGAAGAAAAAATCTAGACTACTCTATTCTAGAACACATTCCTAATCTTATCAGTGAAGAAGAAAATGATTTTCTCACTGATCTACCAGATGAAGAAGAGGTAAAAATATGTTGTTTATAATCTTAAGGGAGAATGTGCTTGTGGGACAGATGGTATGTCAAAACGTTTCTACCATGTTTGTTGGGAGATTACTAGAGCAGATGTAGCGGAATTGGTAAAAACTTTTTTTGAATGAAGCACCCTTCCAAAAGCTATCACTCATACTAATCTATATTGCTCCATAAAAATCTAAGATAGTTAGTTTTGTTAAACTTAGACATATTATCCTGAGTAACTTCATCAATAAAGTTTTCTCCAAAGTGGTTCATAATAGATTGGAGAAATTGCTTCCAAAAGTTATTTCTTGCAATCAATCAGGATTTGTGAAGGGAATATGCATCTTCAGAATGTTCTTCTTACACAAGAGATTGTTACATATATAAAGAAAAGGGTTAAGCCAACTAATGTTTTTATTAAGTTGGATATGACCGAAGCCTATGATAGAGTATCTTGTCTATTCCGTACCAAAATGTTGAGAAAAATGGGTTTTTAGAGAGGTATATAGATTTGATATGGAGACTAATTTCCAAAAACCAGTACTCAATAGTTTTCAATGGGAAAGCTCATGGTTTCTTTCACTCTATAATAGGGGTCAAACAAGGGGATCCACTTTCATCAGCTTTATTTATTCTATCAACAAAAGTCATGTCTAGATCCCTGAATAGTCTTTTACATAAGGATAACTGCTAGGGATTTTTTCTTCCTAAGTGGAGAGCAAAAGTTAATCTTTTATCTTATGCGGATGATACTATAATTTTTGCCTCTACAAAAGAGACATCTCTTCAGATTTATATAAACTTACTTAGGAGTATGAAAAAATATTAGGTCAGCTGGTGAATAGATACAAGAGTGTATTTTATATGCACAAAAATACTTCCCTAGAATTGAGATAGGTTATGGCTAATAACAAGTTTTAACAATGGTTCATTCCCTTTCAAATATCTTGGGTGTCATATTATTCATACTAATAAGAAGAAGGTGTTCTATAATGAGTTGATAAAGAAAATTAAGGACATGTTACAACATTAGAAGGGAAAGCTACTCTCGATTGAAGAAAAAGTTGTGCTAATCAACAATGTTCTTCAGAGTATGCCCCTCTACTTGTTGTCAGCCATGTCTCTAACCAAATACACCATTAGTAACTTTTATAGAGTTCTTGAAAGATTTCTTTTGGAGCAAAAAAAAGGAAAGAAGAAGTAGACACTAGTCTAAATGGTCGAATAATTTCTTGACTATGAAATAAGGGGTATTAGGGTTTAGATCATTTTTTGATGTTTCACAAGCTCTTTTTACAAAATTGTGGTGGAATTTTAGAGTTACAAGTATAGTGTGGTCTACTTTTATATGGAACAAATATTGTAAAATAACCAATCCAACACAGGTTATATGGAAAGGATGTTCACAACTTTGTAAGTTGATGTTGGAATCAAGAGACTTTATTGAAAAACATATTTGGTAGGAAAAATGTATGATAATGCAAGATTTTGGCATGACAATTGGACTAGACTGGGATCGCCAGTAAGTGTTCTACCTTCCGATGGCCCTGGAGATTTGAATATTGATGAAGTAAGTAGAATAATATTTAATGGCCAGTAGAATTTTCCACTACTCAATTAGAAACTTCCTTCACAAGTGGTTAATCAATTTGAACATTCTTACCTTTGAATAGTAATACCACCATTAGTGATAAACCTTGGTGGATTTTTCCTAAAAGTGGTGAATTTAATGCCAAAAAATCTTGACAAAAGATTAGACATAGAAGAGAGAAAACTTGGTTTTCACTAAATTACGGAATGAGAGATTACCTTTCAAAATTACCTTTTGTTTTTAGAGGATTTAGAGAGAAAAGATTCTTGTTAATGATATTGTGGATAGATATGGTATTTCTATAGTTTTAGTATGTAGGTGTTGTGTTAATTCATAACTTGAAACTATGGAACACTTATTCCAAAGTAGATAGGTAACTTATAACATTTGGGAAAGATATGCTTTGGGTACAGACATTCAAGGTCCTTTTGTTCAAATAAAGCAAACAATTGTGAAGTGGTGGAAAGACAAATGTCCATACAAGTTAAACTCCTAATTAGGGTGGCTCAAGATTTTATAGTGTGGAACATATGGAAATGGATAAATGAAACATCCTGGGTTTCCTAGAATTCCATTCTCCGGACCCAATATGACTCATGGGTACGAGACGTATGTTGGAGTACGAGTGGTATGGTCCTATCATATACTGACCACTATAATTGGTGGGATGGTTTTGTCCACTGGAATAGTATGACTTAGGGGTGTGAGTCGTAGGGGTTTGGTACAAGTCGTAGCAGGGACTCGTATAGTGGGCACTGTTTGATCTTCCTGGTATTTCATTCTCTAGGGATACAGGTTATGGGTATGTATCATATGTTATGGTTAAAACTTGGTTATATGAGTAATATACTGGATAGTGTTTGATCCAAGGGTTGAGTCTTGGATACGAGTGGTAGTTACCAATCGTATAGAAAAGAGCGACTCATATGAGTTAGTCGTATCGCTATGATGGGTTTAAAAGAATTTTAGTGGGGGCATTCTGGATATTTTATTACTTATCCTAAATAGGAACCATGACTTCTCATATACATTAGAGTTTATTTACCCTATTATTCTATTCATTAACACTTAGAAACTATTCCAAAACACTCTATAGTTCTCTCAAGAGCTTTTGGGGAAAGAAGGCTAAGGTTTCATCTTACAGATTGCTTTGGGTCTTGTCTTCGTGATATCTGTCCATCAATTCTTTGGTATAAGACATGATTATCTTCCCTTATTATAATTTCAACTAAAGGTATGGTTTATATGATTGATTTCATGGCTTTACTATTTCATGATTATGGTTTTCAACTATTATTTAGGGATTTTTATATTAAATGCTTGGTTATGGTTTCCTATGGTTTGACTTATGCTTTTATATGCATCAATGATGGATTTAGACAATTGGATTGCATGGTAATGGCTTAATGGTCTTTAGAATTGGTTTTGGTTATATTATGCCCCCAAGGTGTTTGATAAAATGCTTATAAAGATCTGTTCATTGCATTGACTTTTTAAAGTGGAACTCTTGCATATTTTAAAATTTGTAATGGAATTATGCATGGTTTAAATGGTTTGAAAAGGATAAGGACTAAATGGTTATGCTTTTGGGAACATGGAAGTCTCCCAAGTGGTTTAATATGGTATATAGAAAGGGAATTTAAAAGTCCCTTTAACCGAAATGGTTTGGCTATGGATATTACTTGCAAGTAAAGGGTAGTGTGACGATACCACTAATATTGGCCTTGGTTAGTGAATGATTAATGGATTGTTTGGACATTATTTTAATTGGGCATTAATGGCGGTGTGTATAGCTAAGTCGTGGATGGTGACAATCCCGAGGGAATCAAAACCAAAAACACATATTTGCCAAAATAAGGTGTCTTGATGACCATGTGTTTGTGTCACATTGTATATTAAGTGATGTACTAGACATCCCATGAGATATTCCCTGGTAGTGTGGCTACACACACTGGGTCCTTTTCAGCAGGGGGAGCTAACTCCATATAGCCCGTGGGTGGTTTAGGACGGCAAAACTACACAACCCAGGTCTAAAGGTTTTAAATGCATGCTAAACCCGATTTCCTTTCCCATCACTTATATATGTATGGTTTTACGTGGTTTTATAACTGGTATTATTTTATCCTTATCCAGGGATTCATGCTAGTAGTCACTCGTTAACCTCATCTACTGGTGGTTGTATACCCACGCTATGCAGGAACCAATAATTCTACTCCCTCTGCTTAGCACGCAGATTTGGTATCGGTATTTGGATTGAAGTGGCGAGCTTCCATCCTTTCAAAAGACATCATTTTATGATATGGATTTCTTTAGACACTTTTCTGTTACTTTGGATATTGGTTTTGGCTATGGTGGGGAAATGTCCTAACCAAATTTGTTTACTCTTTTGGATAGAGGCTTTGTGGAACTTATGGGGGTTGGTATGGGCGTAATCGATAGAGGTGTCAACCTTAGAATTAGTATTGATATTGAGGATGGCATCATTAGACATGATTTCTCACTGTTCAGTCATACTACATTTTGGGATTGATTTTCATCTCATGTTTTGGCATTTCCTTTATTTTATGGTCTATGGATTGGTTTGGTATGGTTGGGTTGTTGGTGTTGTATGGTTGGACTCGGTTGGGTCGGTCATGATCATGACCCAATCCTAGAGTCTTAATGATATCAATAATGGTATCTTGTTATATGTTCAAAATTTAGCCCATATAAGGCTGGATATAGGTCGTTGGGTTGGGTAACATGGGGTGGTCCCCGATCTTGGTTGGACTTGGGATGCCCATTACAACAAGGCCCGGGGTCGGGTCGTGTAAAGAAACAACCAAGTTCATAGAGGTAACATGTCTATAAACAAAGTCATCTATGATATTGATCTTAACCTACACCAATTCTCTGTGGTAGTATATTGTTGGATATCAGAAATTCCAATGACATGGGTTCTCATGGTGCAACTTTTTTAAATCCTTAATTCTTAGGTAACTTGTTAGGCAATAAATTGGCATGTACCACCTAAAGACTATTATAAATGCAACACAGATGGTTCCCTAAAGGGAACCCTAGCCCTATATCATGGGCCTTTTGCATCAGGAATGACATAATTTAATTCATGCTAGTGCTAATAACATCCACAACTCAACGAGACCAATGATGAAGATAAAATAATTGAGCAATGCATAGATTTTTTTGTAACACGTGATTTACTTCCTTTAGTGGTGGAAACTAATTCATTAGCTATGAAAATCATCATTAAAGATGGGTGGAAAATCTGATGGAACATTAGTATGGCATTTAGTAGGATATAAGGATGGAAGCAAAAGGAAGAGATCTTGTTTACACACATCATGAGAGAGGGGAATAAAGAGGTGGATTTTCTCACAAACTTTTTTTTCTATTTTGCAGGTTCACTAAGCTACAATCATTTTGTAGAACTACCTTATAGAGAAAGAAAGTTACTAAGAATAGATAAACAATGAATTCTAAGGCTTTGGTTTCAAAAGGTCAAAAATACAATGCAAAGGAATACAAATTAGTCAAATAATGCAACTGGAAGATAATAAACAATCAGCAATCAACCAACAATTAGGCTACAACAAAGAAAACATTGCCTATACCTCAATCACATTAGAAATGGGATATGGTAGTAGTATTATAACCTGTTTGACTAAGCTTCATTTTTACCAAAGTTATATAGTAGTATTAACCTCTTTGTGCGGTTCAACATTCTAAAAAGACGACGAAAAAGCTCAGTTAAATAGGCTAACATGGGAGATTTATCTGAGATAGTGAAGCTGGTACATATCTAACTAAAAAATTCCCTTGGAAAGATTAAATTGACTTTACAAATCCACATCTTGAATTGACTTTACAAATCCATATCTTCAAGAAATCTTTATATGGGATCTATTACCATAGCATTTGGTGAGAGCTTATGTGATGTATTGAGATTGAACTTACCCAAAAGATATGGAATGTACTGCTCCAAATCAAATCAAGGAAATAGTTGCCTGAGTTTTGATTGCTTCACATCCTTATTAAGTTTAATGTCTTAGTGAATCGAAATTTACTTAGAAGAAAAATCAACGTTGGCTGAAATAAACAAAAGCCCCCATGGAAACTTTGAGACTTCGCTGAACCTCACTTTTTTTCTATCGATTATTTAACCTTTTAAGTTTCCATTTTGTTTTTTTTTTAGAATGGACTGGATTTTCCATTTGGGCCTGCTATATTCTTTGGTTCTCTTGTACTATTTTTTCATGATAAAAAAAGACCATGGGTCTCCCCAAAAGTTGTTATAGAAAATATTATGCACTTCCTTCATTAAGTATGCAAAATGAGCCTTTCTCTTATTTGCATGCCCAATTGGGCATCTTAAATACCTCAAAGAGAACTTTTCTCTATTAAAACTAGTATATTCGTCCACCTTGAAAACTAGTATATAGGCAAAAGATGCACTCTTGTCTCTGTTTATCATCTGTCCAGATAGGTCTTTATAGTCTTTAGAATATCCATAATTAAATTCAATGATTTTCCATTAACAGAAGAAAAAATGATCGTATTATCAACATAAGCTAGATGATTAATATTTTCACTCTATTTTGGCAATGCCAAACCTCTTATAATCTATATCCAGAAAGAATGAATTCAGGGCTTTTAGATAACACTTCTATAGATAGAGTGAATAAGGATGGTGATAAAGGACCCTCGACTTTACTCCATTGTAGAATGAAAAAATTCATGAGCTTGGTCATTTATCAGGATTGAATACTAGTTTTTAGCCACTATCCTCCAAATATTATCCACCATTCCTATATCAAATCCCATCTTTTCAAGAACTTTCATAGAAAAAGTTTAATCTACCCCTTTATACCTATTTTTTGCCTCTAAAACTCTTCCTAATAGTCTATGTATTTTTTCTATTCAGCTTGTGGCTTGTGAAGAACCATTCTATTTCCAGTTTTGCTATCAATAGTCAATGTTTCCTTTGTCTTCTTTATTATTTACTTCAGGCTAAAAAGAATATCATTGTCCTTAATAGCCACCCAATTATCGCTCACCACTTACTGAAAAACATCCTGTTTGACAAAAATTTAAGATATCTGAATGACCTTCTTATTATATTAGACTAATTCCCATAAGAGAGTAATAAAGGTGTATAATCTGAACCATTCCTTGCTAAATGCTCTGACTCAATCAAAACAAAATAGCCTCAAAAAGATTGATTCACCAAGAATTTATCTAATGTTTGATCAACTCACTATAAATTTAATATTCCACCAAGTAAAAGTATTTCCTTTGAAGTTGATTCAACTAGATCATAAGAATTTACACAAAAAACAAAATCCTCATACTCATGAGGATACATAGAAAGACCCCTTATTTTCTCTAAATCACTCAAGATAACACTAAAGTCACCCCTAATCATCCAATGCAAGTTCATAATCATACTAAATAGTAAATATCATTCCATAAGCTCAATATTTTCTACATATAACATTTTGCATACACCACGGTAGCCATTAAGAACTGACTAGTTTCTTGCAAAAATAATCATAAAGATAATTGTTTCTTAGAATCAACAATGAAACCACCTAAATATGATTCTAAATTAAAACCAAATCTTACCATTCTGTTTATAATTTGCATACTACATACCTAACTTCCTTTTGATTTCTATATTTAGTTAACATCTTGAAAAGGCTCCATCAATGTAGTGATGGAAAACTTATGATATTTGTGTAACATTTGTATTTTGTGGAATGAATTTGGGTCCTTACAAACCTCGCATTCCAAAATAGGATTTTCATCATCATTTATAACAAATTTTGACACTTCTCTTTGGATTGGTCCTTATAGGTGGTGTCTTCCCCCTACTTTTGCCTTTGTAATAGTCTACGGTGATAAAACTAACCTCTTTAAGGATTGGACCTTTATTTTTCTCATTATTATCTTCTTTTTTATCTTTCACAAGATCCATATATTTTAATCATTCTTGATTACTAACATCTTCCTTCACCTTTTGTAGGACTAGTTCATGTCAAGATTTATCTAAAATTTATTTAAATACCTCTACATAATTACACGTGAGTCCTATAGTTAAAATCTCATGTCTAAATTTTTCTCGATTTAGAAGTTACAAAATTTAAGGCTAGGATTGTTTTGATCGATCTTAAAGAAAGGAATTCTTGCTATGCCATTAGAAAAAGGCGGTCAAGGACCTCTACAATAGTTGGTACCTCTATAGCAGCAGTGCTATAGCAGTCAGGTACTATTATAGCAATGAAAACTGTAAAACTAGAATATTTCACCAAAATAGTTTAGTTTTTAAAAATTACTTTGGGACAAAAGATGGGAAATTTAGGGAGAAACATGATACACCCTAATTACACCTCTCTTACGAGAGAATAAGCAGTCGTTGTCAAATATATAATCCAACTAGGTTGGGGTTGAATCCCACAGGAAATAAGATATCAATCAAGTCTATTTGTGATTAAAATGGCTGATAGATAATGTTTTTCTTTAATTGGGGGTTTTATCAATCAAATGATGATTGAAGTTTTGACTTGCTTCAAAACTCAAAGCTAAGATTTCAATGGTTCAAATCAATGATAGAGAAAGACTAGGGTGGTGATCACTATGATTATTAACCCCTCATTGAAAAATAGTTGTAGTATTGGATTCTCATGATTTATGGGAAACACCAAATTATCAGTATCGACAGTCCATCTAAGTGTTTCTCAACCTACCTAGATGTTGTGCTCCCTAATTCTCTCGAACGTAGGACAACCTTCTATTCACACTGATTTTTTCTCGAGTTCATTAATCTTGGTACACCATTAATCATTAGATGGAAAATTAACCTTCCCAAATCCTTGTTGATAATTCCCTACCTTTAGTTTATTTCTCAGTTCGAGCAAGCAAACATAAGGCTAGATCTATTATTTGTAACCAATAGAAAACAATCATTACAAAGGAATTATCAAGATCTTCCCACAATCACTCAAACCCTAACCAACTATTAAATCCATGGAGAAATGATCATAGATCCCACAACCCTAGTTATGAGTTTTAGTTCCACATGAGAAAGAAAGAGATAGAAACAATTGTATTCATTATTCAAAGCAATTAAACTTACAAAAGATGAACTCTGAGGTTGATGCTCTTCCAAGTTCAAGAAGAATATCCCACAACTCAATAAAAGAATCAAAAATTGAATTCAAAGTGAAGAGACCCAGAAAAGAAGTAAACTCCACTTGGAATAAGTTCCAGATTCCTAATAAAACCTAGAACTTGTCCTAAAATACCTAGGCTAATTTTGGAATCAAATTACAGATCACAGAAACTCTCTCGCACATATGACGCCAAATATGATGGCTTATCAGGAGTCTGACGACTTATCAGACAATGTCATCAACTCCTCTTCAAATTCCATGTTTGCCACCTTCGGCTGACAACAAGGCTGGATGGCTTATCAAGATTTTGACGGCTTATCAAAAAATGTTGTTACTTCTCCACTCTAACTCCCATGCACTGTCTTTGGCTAACGATATTCCTGACGGCTATTCATAAAGTTGATGACCTATTAGACAAGTCGTCAACTGTTCTCTTCATGGATGCTTACTCAAAATCTATCTCCTTTGACTCAGTTGTCATTGGTTTTCATACATCTTAGCTCACCTGCACTATCACAGAGAAAACAATCAAAAACAACAAAAGTTGCTAAAGAATTTACAATTATTCCTAGTTAAAAGCCTTAAGTATGCTAGCATCAAGCTCACACATCAACACCCTCAACTTAAAACAATTTCTTTCCCTTAAGCAACTAACACATTATAGTACCATGGTGTTTAACCAAGAGAATGTAAAGCACATATATCAGTTAATCATCAGTGTTAGTTCAAAACATATCACCCTCTCCAAGTTCAAGCACTTTAACCTTAACTGTGTATAGTATAGAAGATCCACAATGCGACACAAAGGAATCAAGATATGGCATAAAATTAGCAACAATAACCATGGATATGTACAAGTTACACTACCCAAAAAAGTAAGCAGCTAGCAATGCAACCGATGTTCTCTTAAAACAAAGAAGTCCCTCTTCACTCATATATGTTCAAGATACACTCACTCTCAAAAAAAAGTTCCAGTCAATGTATACCAAATACCATAAGCTTGCCCTTATTTTCATCACCGAGTCTTTTAGACAGTTAAGCTAGGATCACTATAGGACTTTTCTTCAACTTGTAATCTAGGCTTGGGGATGGTATGATACGCAAAGATATTTAAAGTGACTAAGCCTCCTTGGCACTACACTATTTTTTGGGGCCTCACTTATCAACCTTTAACTTATTTCTCCCTTTCTTTATTGAAGCAAATTCAGGCTGGATGCGGTCCTTTTGTCTTTTCATTTTCCCATTTTCACAACTTTTCTTTTCTTGCTCTTTTTCAACCACACTCAGCTTTACTCTCTTTTATCTTATTTTACCTTTCTCCGTACTCATTTTTACATCACGCACCCCTATAATAGCCACCCTCAACTTAGGCGATTTGCCTAAGTGAAAGTGCACAATGCCCAAGGAGGACCAGGGCCAAAATAGGTTCATTGTGGTACAAATGGGAAGGTGATAGGTATAAAAAAAATATAGGCATTCAGGCTCAAAATCAGGATCAAGGGATATTATTCAAACATGGAAGGTCATTTAGGGTAAAAGTGGACTAATATAAAAAATGGCCTATGATTCTTTCCTAACCACTCTTCTACAACCAAGGCAAGACCAACCGGGCAAGTTCTGGATTTAACACACAATGAGAAATAAATAGTATAGTATCTCACAAACACATGGCACAAAGGTACATCACAAGATACTACCTATCTGATTCATGCAATTGTTAGCCATGATTATAATGTCCCTAATACCAATTCCATAAAAAATTCGCAGTAGTCGCATATAGATACACATCACACAGTTAAAAAATAGATAATTTGAGAGGTATTTATCATTCCCAAAAGTCAACAAAAAATATGTCAACTACCCAAGATGTTTATTTTTCTGACAATTAACCACAACACATCATAAAACAAAACACAGTACGCCTAAACATACCGTTTCTACAAAGAACAAGACTCTGGGGAAAAGACACGGCAACAAAAACCCTAAGAGGACATCAACACCCATAATCAACACCCACAAGAAGTCTTACCCTCAACTTAAAATCATGCATTGTCCTTAATGCATCACACTAAAACAAGAGAGTTAGAAATATACTTGTGGCACCATAGGTGCAAAGATCTGATGTCAATCACATAATACAAATACAAACAACAAAATATCTTGGGTTGCCTCCTAAGCAGCGCCTGATTTAATGTCGCGGCATGACTAGGTTATCTTGACTACTCAGAATTCATCAAGATACCTTGAAAGTGCTTCATCCCTAGTCCTACTAGTGCATCTTACCCATCTTCATAGAATACATCAAAAATTGAGAAGACACTCATATCCTTTTACAAGTTCATGGATTGATGCAATTCAAAACTAACTTCTTTCCCATTAAGCCTAAACTTTAACTTATTTAGCTCTATGTCAACTAACACTCTCCCAGTTGCTAAGAATGGTCTGCCCCAAATTATAGGCACTTCAAAGTCTACTTCACAATCAAGGATCATAAAGTCAGCAGGGAATATAAAATCAGCCACCTTTACTAGTACAACATGTAACATACCAATCGGCCTTTTCACAGACCTGTCTGCCATAACTAGTCTCATGTTGGTAGGTATGGGTTCTCCCAAACCCAACTTTTTATAAATAACTTATGATGTGTGAGCAGATGGTAACACATTTGAGGCTTTTAACTGAGGATAATTGCACGGTCTTAAGTAACTTTTGTCATTTTTTATTGTTTTATCTTTGATTTTGCTGTAGAAGACAAGATGCAAGAGAACTAACAAGGATGGAAATAAAAGAGTTAAAATCTGAAGCAAATAGAAGAGAAGTGTGTCTGATGACATTTCTGATAAGTCGTCAGCCATGTGATAAGTTATCAGAGATACCGTCAGCCTTAGACAGAGAATGGACCTCAGCTAAAAGTTGTGATGACATTTCCTGATAAGTCATCAAAGAGTTGATAAGTGTCAGGTTTCATCATCAACCTTAAGCAGAAAGTGCTAAAACTGAAGAAAGATCTGACGACATTTGTGATAAGTCATCAGACTCCTGTAAAGGTGTCACGAATATCGTCATCTAATTCGAGAAATTGCTGAACTCTGTGATTTTGTTTCGATAATTAGGGTGAACTATTTAAAGCATAGTTTAGGGTTTTCTAAAGAGGGAGGGAACCTATTTTGGGACACGTATATTTTTATTTTTCTCTCTAGATTCTTGGCTTGAAACACAATTAACTTCGAAGAGATTTTCATCAATATTTTGGGATTTCTATTGTGATCTAATCTGAGAATCACTAGTTACTATTCATCTTATGGTAAGTTCATCTTTCAAATTATGAATACATCTAGTTGTTTCTCTTATTACATTATGAGTGTCTAAATCTCTTTAACCCGAATTATAGGATTTGTGGTTTAAGTCTTGGTAAGATGCTAATTGTTTAACATTCTAAGGGTAATAGGACTCCTTGATAATTTTGAGATTTAAATTATTGTCTATTGGTTGCAAATGATAGATAGCACCTGCTTTGATTTTTTTGAGATAAGAAATCAAATATAGTAGGAAGTGAAATATTGACAGGGACTTGGAAACACTAAACTTCCATTTAATAATTGATGATGTAAAAAGGTTGATTAACCTGAGGTAAAGTTTGGTTAGTAAATATAAATTCCCTAAGTCAGAGAGGATTAGGTAATTAAATTCTTAAGTAGGTTGAGAGAAATTTATGCATAACTTTGATAAAGATAATCTGTTGTCCTACCTACTGTGAAAATCTTGAATCACTATTAGCATCTGTCAAGTACTAAAACCCATAGTGAATATAATTCTGGTTTCCCATAAACTCTTGATTACAAACACTAAAACAAAAGTGACCAAAAATTATTAGCTAATCTCCAAAACCCCCATTTCAGGAAACATCCAACTATCAGTTGATTAAATCGCAAACAACTTAAGTTCACACCACATTCCATATGGGATTCAACCCCAACCTAGTTGGATTATATATTGACAACGATCGCTTACATTCTCATTAGAGAGGTGTAGTTTGAGCATTATCAGCTAGCGGCATCAGATTAATGCTCGTTCCCAGATCACATAAGGCCTTAGCAAATTCTAGAGATCCAATTGTATAAGGAATAGTGAACGCTCCTGGGTCTGCCTGCTTCTGCACCAAGGACCTTGTAGAAATAGTACTATAATGATGGATATTATCCATCGGTTCGTAGCTCACTGCTCTTTTCTTTGTCACAAGATCCTTCATAAATTTAACATATCCTGGCATTTGCTCAAGTGCCTCTACCAAAGGCATATTGACTGTCAACTGTTTTAATATTGCCATAACTTTAATAAACTTTGTGTCATCACCCTTCTTCTTCAATCTTGGAGGAAAGGGAGGTGGTGATTTTTGGAGAGTGTTCAGCACTACTTTCTTTTCCTGGTCTTTCCCTTTTTTCCAACTCATCACTCTGCTGATGATTAGAAGGGATATTAATGCCATCTAGCTTTTCAGACTCCACTGGATTACTTTCTTCAGTCTCACTCTTCTACCATATATTGGCTCACAGTTTTGCCCATAAAAGAGCCCAATAATATCTTACCACTCCGAGTGGTAATTGCTATACAAGTACCAATATTGCGAGGATTTTAAACTGTGTTACTAGGAAATGTTCCGCTCTTCCTCTGATTTAATGCTGCTGAAAGTTGGCTCATTTGCCGCTCTAACTATTTGATTAAAGTTGAGTGTGAGTTTACCAACTGACTCAATGATGAAAAGTCACTTTTCATTGTTTTCACACCTGCATTGTTAGACTTCACTCCTTTTAGAAACCTCTCTATCATGTACTCCATGGACATTTTGCCTAAGCTAGTAGCAGCATTGTCTCGATTAATAGGAGGCACATAAAGTCCTCTCCTGTAAGTCTTATTCTTCCAAGTCCCTTAGTCACGATCTCCATAACTCAATTTATCTTAATAAGTCCGACCTTGATTCCCTTGGATACTGCATCGGGAATTCCCCTGGTTATTGAGATAGTTTGGTTCCTCTTCAAAATCAAAATCAACCCGTCCTTGGGACTTGACGGCTTTTACTTTCTCCGTCTTTTCAGATAATAAATGCTTGGTCAACAAGTCCTTCTGCATTTTTAATTGTGCCATATCCTGATCCTGCTCCTACTCTTTTCTATGTTGCTCAGGAGTCATACCAATAGAAATAGTAGGTCTTGCTACCACAGAATCCCTGGTATGCCAAGCTCTACTTTGTTCGATCATCCGATCCAGCATCTCAGAAGTCTCTTGAAAAGTGAGATCCATAAATGATCTCCCTACAGTATTGTCAACAACTAGCTTTGTAATAGAGTTCAACGCCCAATAAAGAGTCTCCATTAGATGAATATCAGTCATATTGTGGTTCAGGCACTGCATCAGCTTCTTTTTAAACCTCTCTCATATTTCGTAGAGGGATTTAGTTTGGAGGTACCTAAAGTTAATGATCTCATCCCTCAGTTGTACCCTCTTGGAAGGCGGAAAGAACCTTTTTAATAAATCCTCTATCAACTACCTCCAATTGGTTATAGAATCGGGCATCAGCTCATTTAGCCACAATGTTTCCTCCCAAAACAGATATAATGGAAATAAGCGTAGGTGGATGGCATTCTGTCCTATTCCAGGGTTATCAAACGACTTGAAAATAGTGATAAAATTCACTAAATGCATGTTGGGATCATCACCCGGGAGTCCACCGAATAACCCCTTAAGATAGAGGAGTTGAATCATCATGCTTGTAATATGGAACTTAGCTCTGGGTGTCAAAGGTGGAGGAATAATATATCCAGTTGCACCTGCTCCATCCATTCCATCCTCATCATTATTAAGATCATACTGCATAAGTTGGTGATTCTTCCACGTTCTAAATGGGCAATTTATGTTTACATTTTTGTCAACCAATGCCACTATATCTTCTGCACGTCGATGATTTCCCATTCCTAGCAGATCAGCATCTCCTAGATCCTCTTCATCCAAATTTGGTACCCGACCTGGGTTATCTACATTCTGTTGATTTAACTGAGCCCTAGCCAAGGCGGCTAGTCTTTTTGCTTCTTGTGGGTCTACCATTCTACCAATAAACTAAGGTTCTGGATATACTGGTAATAACGGTTCACCTGAACTTTGTGTACTTGGAATACACACTAACTACCCTACAGAGAACAAAAACAACAAATAAAACTAAAACCAGGAAAGTTACTATGAGTCAATAATCACAGATATACTCAATTTGAAACCATATTCCCCGGCAGCGGCACCAAAATTTGATACGCCCAAATTACACCTCTTTTACGAGAGAGTAAGCGGTCGTTGTCAAATATATAACCCAAGTAGGTTGGGGTCGAATCCCACAAGGAATAAGGTGTCAATCAAGTATATTTGTGATTAAAATGACTGATATATAATACTTTCCTTTAATTGGGGGATTTATCAATCAAACGATGATTAAAGTTTTGACTTGCTTCAGAACTCAAAGCTAAGATTTCAATGGTTCAAATCAATGATAGAGAGAGACTAGGGTTGTGATCACTATGATTGTTAACCCCTCATTGAATAATAGTTATAGTATTGGATTCCATTGACTTGTGGGAAACACCAAATTATCAGTATCGATGGTCCATCTAAGTGTTTCTCAACCTACTTAGATGTTGTGCTCCCTAATTCTCTCGAACTTAGGACAACCTTCTATTCACACTGATTTTATCTCGAGTTGATTAATCTTGTCATTAGAGGGAAAATTAACCTTTCCAAATCCTCGTTAATTTATTTCTCAGTTGGAGCAAGCAAACATAAGGCTAGATCTATTATTTACAACCAATAGAAAATAATTATTACAAAGGAATTATCAAGATGTTCCCACAATTACTCAAACCCTAAAAAACTATTAAATACATGGAGGAATGATCATAGATCCCACAACCCTAGTTATGGGTTTTACTTCCACATGAGAAAGAAAGAGATAGCAACAATTGTATTTATCATTTAAAGTAATTAAACTTACAAAATATGAAGTCTGAGGTTGATGCTCTTCCAAGTTCAAGTAGAATATCCCACAACTCAATCAAAGAATTAAAAATTGAATTCAAAGTTAAGAGACCCAGAAAACAAGTAAACTCCATTTGGAATAAGTTCTAGATCCCCAATAAAAAGCTAGAACTTGTCCTTAAATACTTAGGCTAATTTTTGAATCAAATTACATATCACAGAAACTCTTTTGCACATGTGACGCCAAATATGATGGCTTATTAGGAGTCTGATGACTTATCAGACAATGTCGTCAACTCCTCTTCAAATTCAATGTTTGCTGCCTTCGGCTGATGACAAGGCTTGATGGATTATTAGGATTTTGATGGCTTATCAGAAAATGTCGTCACTTTTCCACTCTAACGCCCATGCACTGTCTTTGGCTGACGATATTCCTGATGGCTATTCACAAAGTTGATGACCTATTAGACAAGTAATCAACTATACTCTTCATGGCTGCTTACTCAAAATTTATCTCTTTTGTCTCAGTTGTCATTGGTTTTCATACATCTTAGATCACCTGCACTATCACAGAGAAAACAATCAAAAACAACAAAACTTGCTTAAGAATTTACAATTATTCCGAGTTAAAATCCTTAAATGTGCTAGCATCAAGCTCGCACATCAAAATACTCCATAATTTATTAGCTTGACTTTTTTGAGGTAAGGAATTCATCCTCGTTAACTCATATCTAATTATTAAGCCTTAGAATGGTTAATTTATGTAGTTTTGCGAGGTTTTTAGGATAGATTTTGGAGTTAATTTATGTACGAGGCTTAGGTTAGTTTAACAAAACCATGAGTTGACTGGGGAAATATATTTTTATACTTAATAAATTGTCCTGACTTATTTTTGGGTTGGCTTAACTAAACTTGACTTAGTGATAATATGTTGACTTTTGGTTTGATCCCTAATTATTCATTGTTGCTTGTTATGATAAGTGTATATTTCTTAAGCATAGATTAATTTGTTGTACTATAACTTAGTTATATATTTATATTCTCATCTTGGGTTGGACAAATGACCCTACCTATATACTATTGTTCTTGTGTATTGATATTATACCAGCATTTACTTTGTGAGTGCAGGCATATTCCAGCGGCTCCTACGAGACCTCACTTGTGATTCCGGTGGTTGACTCCAAATTTTGTGGTGAGAAAAATATCTGGGATACCATGGAATCTTTCCTTATTGGAATAGTTCTCTAGTTTTGAACTTAGGTTTTATTTCAATTTTGGGGTGCATTCAAGATATGAACTTAGGTTTTATTTCAATTTTGTGGTGTATCCCTTTCTTGAAACTCTTAGATGATTTGGTACAAATGACTTTCGGGGCCTAGGGATGTTTTTTGTATAAGTACTTTTCCACCTTCAATTGTACTTATGATTTAGTTTTAGATTGGATGATATATTGTTGGACTAGTTCCTCTTATTTGTTCTGAGTATGGATTATGGGGTTGTCATTTACGATAGTTGGTTCTCCAAACATAAAAGTAGTATGGGTGCCACTCACGATGGGTTTCTGTCATGACAACCATTGGTATTTGAGTGTCTGGGTTCATCAATCTCTTCGAACCAAAATAGGTCCAGTGGAGTCTTACAAAATGATATTGAAACATTTGTACTTTTCCTTAGTACAGGACTTTAAAAAATATGTCATTCTTATTTATTTGGTGTTATAACTTAATTCCAATTGGTATCTGCGATCCAAATTAGTATCTAATCTTCTTTATTTTTTTTGTATATGGTACACACTAAGTCAAATGTAACCCAACCTGTAGATCTCGCGTGAACTCTCTAACTATAGAAACAATAGGAAAAGAAAGAGGATTAGTGAGAGGATGAGGTAAGGGAAGGAGATGATGAGCCATACCCATAATGAGTGGAGCTCAAGTAGTGGCTTGCTAGAATCTTAAGAGGCCAAAATTATTTCAACTACCTTAGGATCATTTAGAGGATATGGAAATAGTAGAGAAAAAAGGTGTGGAGCCCGAAGCAACGGCTCAATCTGTGGTTACAAGAGTACCCCTTATATTCGCTGAGGTCATTCAACAAGCTTTGATTTTCTAAGTGGGTCATCTAGGATTGAAGCCACACTCACGGTATTGGTTTGTCAAGCTTCAGTTGTTCATCCTACAGTCGCCATGGCTCCTAGAATAGATAAATCTTTAGGGATTGATGCTTTTACTTATCCAGTGTTGGGTTCGGCGATGACTGGTATATAACATGAATTACTGACAAAATTTTTAAAGATAAAACCTCCACCATTCCTAGGTATTGAGTCTGAGGATGACTTTGGCTTTATTATTGATTGATATGAGATCTTATATAATATGGGTATTTTGAAGCATATGGAGTTGATTTTGTGACTTTTCGGTTAGATAAGGATGCTAAGTAATAGTGCAGAGCGTATGTTGAAAGACTACCAATGATTTTGCCTTCATTAACTTGGTAGTAGTTCCACACTTTTTTCTTAGAGAAGACTTTGCCATGGTCCCTTTGTTACCACCAGAAGGATGAACTTTTGGCATTAAAGTAAGGTGACCTATCAGTTATAACCTATAAGGACAAGTTCCATGCCTGGTCTCGCTACACAGTTGTTGACTCTATTGAGGAAAGGATTTAACTCCACCATTATAATGACCCTTCAAGTCATTTTTGTACTTTCTCTTATTTTTACCATTAGATCTTTCCTATAGTTACCCCAAGTATTATGACTTATTAGGACTGACAGTTCGGTTACCAAGTAGTTCATTTATTTTTAGAGTTAAGTCCCTGTTTTGAAGTCTTTGCTTGTTCAAATTGGCTACCTAGTGAAAACTTCAGTCAAATGACTTAATATGCTAATTTTGACAGTTCCAATATCTCCAAAATGGTGATTTTAGGCAAGGTGGACTCTTGGTTTGAGTCTCGAGGCACCCCAACTTATTTTAAACTATTGGTTGAAAAGTTAAGAAAATGGAAATTGGGTGTGGGATCTACTTTTCAATGAAACGACCTCAGATGGAAATTTCTAACTGTGCCATTAATACTAGAATGTTGAATATGATAAGGTAGAATAGTCCATTTGCATATACAAGATTCTGAATGAATTTCGAGGGATTGGCACAGAATTGGAAATTTCTAAGTCTCTTATCTGTTCTGGTGTGATCGCTAATAGCGAGCCAAAGAGGTAGGATCACGACTCCCTTGGTAGGCCACCCAAATGTAGAAACAACAATGCCTATATCATGAAAACAACTCTCTTGAGAAACCCCTAGATCTGGCTATCGTGAGCCTCAGGTTGTGATAGAGACACTCGAGTACCTGGGGTGGGTATAAATAGACCCTTTTTATCCCCCTTTTCCTCTTTGTCACCCATTCTCTAGAAACTAAAACCTTCAAAAAGAGAAAAATATTAGGATTAAATCTTGTAGTTGATTTAGGAGATTGGTTAACAACTATTATGCAATTATCTTTTGAATTTGTTGTCAGATTTCTTTAATTTCATAGTAGATCTTCCCATTTCTTGTTTAAAATCGCTAAAACATGGTGGCTTGATTTTAGCACCAATATGTCTTGGATTTTACATATTTTTAGGGTAATTTGTCCTTGAGCATAATGGAATGTTGGGTTGGCTACGAAATGCAATTTCCATAAATGGGACCCATATGAGATTTTTGGTAATTTTTGGACCCAAAGCATAATGGTGAAATATGGGTATCATAATTCTTGTATTGATGAGTAAAATGTAATTTTGATAGTGTGGAATCTTGCAAAATCTTCCCAGAAGAGTAAATCGGTGATTTAATGGATTCTTTGAGCTTTCTTCGGCATCCAGGTAGGCTAGGTTTATCCCATTGTTAGATTAAACTACTTCAAAGTATGTTTATTATATTGTGCTATATATGGGATGGGTTGTAGGTGTTTGTGTTATTATATTGTGCTAGATATGGGATGGGTTGTAGGTGTTGGGTGTGATAAATTGTAATACTCGGGTTTAATTGGACCATTTAGGCTAACCAAATCCCATAATTTAGGAATAATTGATCTATTTGCTAATCTTTTAGGTATAACTTCTATATTAGGGTTAATTATGTCTTATTTAATATCTAAAAGTGAATTTAGATACCTAAGTCTAGTTCGGGGTAGAAATTGCTTTAAATTGGTAGTTTGGGGGATTTAGTGGTGGGCCTTTGACCCACCTTTGGCCAAGATTTATGTTAGCCATTGAATACCTTTTATATGTTTGTTGTATGCCTTAAAAATTCATAATGGGGTAATATTATAAAACCTTGGGATTTGAGGATCATAATGGGTTGGCACAAAGAGTTGATGCTTATTGACTATGCTAGTGACTATGTTATTTATTATGCTAAACTTTATGTTAACGATAATATACTTACGAGTTTGAGTATGGATATTGATGATTTTCCCGATGGCGTATATACCCAATTCAAGTTCAAAGGATGCTTATGACATTGCTATACACATACACACACCTATATACTTAGTTCGAGTTTGGAAGATTATATGATATTGATTATATAATTACAGATTCGAGTTCGGTAAATTACTATGCTATTAATCATGATGTTGGTATTATGTTATTATTGATGTTGATGCTGATGGTACTATTATATAAGGTCCAATTGAAGTCTAGCAAGGGAGTATGATATATGGACAATAGGGAAATTGATAAAAGTTGGGAAATAGGAAATTATTATAGTTTAGCATGACATGGATGGATTATAGTTGTATCATGGGAGTTGGTGATGACAGTGGTTTGGTTTATGCTTTACCTGATTGTACCCTCCACGCTTATGGGGGCCTGTGTTGGGTTATTTATTTTTCTGCACCAATTGGCTTATGGCGGCCAATTTTGTAGTTTAGTTTGCATGTATTTGATCCTTTATGTTATGTTACTATTCTGGTTATTTACTTCCTTATGCCCAATGATGTTAAAGTTAATTCAGGTTCGCCTCTACCTTGACTTAAGTAATGTTATATTGTATTTTATCATATATATATATATATATATATCATGATTTAGCTCAGTCAGCCAATGTGCCTACTTAGTACCCATGGTTTTTGGTACTTATACTACACTTCAGTAACTTTTTCTTGTAGATCTGAGTACTAGTTGCCACCATTGATTTGTGGATCATGCTATGTTGTATTTTGGAGATAGGGTAAGCTCTTGGAGTTAGAGTCACCTATTTCCTTCTATCTTATTTATGTCTAGTCTTTAGTTTCGAGATAGGATTCTGTTGTCTATTTCAGGATTTGTGATGTATTTTGTCTCTTGTATTGGGTCTACCAGGTCGTGGGATGGATTTCTATGTATGACTATCTTTTGTTTATCTCTATTGTTTTCTTACCCTTAAACTATATTTGTCAATTTCCGCCCTTTTAGGCAGTTCAACCAAGTTAACACATTGCATTTAGCTTCGAGTTACAATTCATCTTAACACTGGCAAAATAAAGTAGGTGCCATTATGGCCCATAAATTGGGTCATGACGAATTGGTAGCAGAGCCAAGTTTCACAGTATTTTTTGTAAAAGAGAAAGTGTTTAGTAGAGTCCTGTAAATCAAAATAATGACGTCCTTTTTCTATATTCAGGAGGCTATAGGACATTCTTAGGAGTACTTCACTTCTTTCACTTATTTCATGTTAAGTGTCTGAGTTGGTTTATAAAGCATTCCTTTGACTTCACTCTTTCATAGATTGCTAGGACACATGTTAATTCTATATAATATGAGGGTCCTGAGATCAAGACTAGGAATTATGTCACTATTCATGGATGACCCAGAGGTCATGGACAACCTCGAGATGTATCCCTTGCTAGGGGTCAGTATAGGGGGCCTTCACCAGACATTATTCTCGCTCTTAAGCCAAAAGTTTTTCTTCCCCAACCAGTGATGGGACAGGTACTAGCCCAGGCTCCACCAAGGTTCATTTCTTCTTTAGATCTTAGAGATTCGTTGGTTTAACTTTAGGGATTTATTGGTGGTGCACCATCTGATGGTGCACAGTCTAAAGATCAGAGTGGTACAAAGGTAGGGGCACAACCTATAGTTGTGGATCGTAGGGTTTTTAGTTGCTACTGTATCGGTAGTTTCCCATCCTGCTATATTTGTTAAGGAGCAGAAGATGTCAGATAGATTCTTGAGATTGGCTTTGCCTAGGTTTTTTGGTGCACCGAGCGAGGATGCATATGAGTTTCTAATTGCTTGTGAGGATATGGTCTATAATTTAGGCTTAGTTTAGATTCGTGGTATGGATTACACTACTTTTCTATTAGACTTAAAAGCTCGATATTGGAGGAGAGTTCATCTTGATTCCAGGATATCTAGATTTTCTCCTTTGACATAGGCTCAGTTCTCTGAGATTTTCTTAGAGAAGTACATTCTTCACAGCCTTTAAGATTGCTTGAGGGCTTAGTTATCTAGATTGGAGTAGGGCTCCATGACTATTATTAAGTATGAGGACCATTTTCATGAGTTGGATAGGCATGTTACTTCTATTCTAGATACTAAGTATTAGAAGGTTCATTGCTTTGTTCAAGGATGAGACTTCTTCTTCGTATGTCGACTCAAAACATGATAAGTATAGGTAGATCTTTTATTACGGCCTCTAATCATGTCTAGGTGATAGAGGAGATGCATCGTGAGGCATAAGTGGGAAGCGATAAGAGGACTAGATATCAGGGTTGTTTTAGTGGGATTCGTAGTAGCTCCCATTTTAGAGAAAGTGGTATTTAGGGTAGGTACCCTTCCCTTCAGTCATATCAACCTCAGATTCAACCTAGTTGACCCATTTAGATAGAACTTCATATTACTGTCGGAGGTCAGTCTTGTGTTAATGATCACCCTATTCAGGGTAGTGATCACTCTTTGAGGGGTTCATATTTTGTTTATTCAAGTCACGGAGGCTATTCTAGGTTATCCAGATATTCAAGTTCTGGTAAAGTCCATGGGATATGTTATAGTTATGGGGTTCGTGGTCATTATTTGTACGAGTTCCCTAGTCATAGGGATATTGTTGCTTCATTATATAGTGTTTCTCCTATTATAGCAGTTCATCTCTCAGCTAAAGGAAGTTTACATGGTCATAGGTGTGGTCCCTAGGGGTCTCAAGGTGGTTCTCAAGTAGGTAAGGAAGGTGATCGATTCGGATCCTAGCCAGGTAACGGGCATTGTTAGTTGTATATAGTATCTGCTAGACCTAAGACCGAGTCTTTGGATACTGTTGTTATAGATATGATTTAGGTGTGTCGCTAGTCAGACTTTGCTTTATTTGTTTTGAGATCCACTTATTTTTATGTGTCTACTTTTTTTGACCCATAATTAGAGTTATCTTGGGATTTACTATCCATAACATTGCATGTATCTACTCCCATGGGTGATTCTTTAGTAGTGGATCGAGTGTTCAAATCTTGTGTTGTGACTTTTAGAATTGTTGATACTCATGTTGATATTATTATTCTTGATATGGTGGACTTTGATGTGATACTATGCATAAACAAGTTATTCCATTAACATGTAGTCATGGATTGGTTTTCCAAGACCATTACCTTAGCCATGCTCGACATACCCAAGTTGTATGGTAGGGAGTTGTAATCCACGAGCCAATAGGTATTATTTCTTATATATGTTCTAGGAATCTTATCTCAAGGGGTTGTAAGTCTTATTTTGCTTATATTCATGATGTTAGTATGGAGAGTTTGTCGCTTGACTCTGTTCTTGTAGTTTTTGAGTTTTCTGATGTTACCCCTATCAAAATACCTAGAATACCTCCTGCCTGTGAGATTGATTTTATTATTGGTTTTGAGATTGGTACCCAATATATTTGTATGGAACCGTACCGTATGGCTACTGTTGAGCTTAAGAAGCTGAATTATCAGTGTTAATACCACCTTTGTAAAGGTTTCATCAGACCGAGTGTGTCACGTTGGGGAGCTCCTGTGTTATTTTTAAAGAAGAAGAATGTATTCATGCGTATGTGTATTTATTATTGGCAGCTTAATAAGGTGATGATGAAGAACCATTATCCCACGCCTCGCACTGATGATTTGTTCGATCATCTTTAGGGTGCAACAAGGTTTTCTAAGATTAATTTCGGGTCGGGTTACCATCAATTGAGGATTCAAACTAAGGATATCCTAGGACATCCTTTTAGGACACGTTAATGTCATTATGAGTTCATAGTGATGTCATTTGAGTTGAATAATGCCTGAGCCACATTCATGGATTTGATGAACCGAGTGTTCAGACCTTATTTGGATTACTTTGTGATTGTGTTCATCAATGATATCCTTTTGTATTCAAGGTGTAGTGAGAAGCACGCACAGTATTTGAGGATTGTGCTCCAGACTATAAGGGATCATGTGCTTTTTGCCAAGTTCTCTATGTTTTATTTTTTGCTTTAGTTGTTGTTATTCCTTGGGTATGTGGTGTCTAAGGATGATATTATGGTAGACCCGACAAAGATTATGGCTATTCCTGATTGGTCTAAACCTATATTTTCTATTGAGGTTCGTAGTTTTATAGACTCGACGGGTTATTATAGATGATTCATTGAGGGTTTAACTACAATTTTAGCACCGATGACAACATTGACTTAGAAAAAGGTTTCGTTTTGATGGTAAGAGGAGTGTGAGTTAAGCTTCGATAAGCTCAAGGCACTTCTTACTTCAACTTTTATTTTGTCTCTTCCTATAGAGGGTAAGGAATTCACCATGTATTGTGATGCTTCTGGTGTCAGTTTTGGTTGTGTATTAATGCAGTAGGGTTGTGTTATCTCTTATGCTTCGATATAGCTTATGGTGCAAGAGTGAAACTACCCCACTCATAATTTGGAGTTGGCGGTGGTAGTTTTTTCACTTAAGAGTTGGAGGCATTATATTTATGTCTGGCATTATGAGATTATCACCGATCATTGCAGTCTTCAACATCTGATGACCCATAGGTAGATTAATTCTAGGCAACAAGATGGGTGAAGTTGCAGAAGGATTATGATATCTCTATTTTGTATCATCCGGACAAGGGGAATGTGGTAGCAGATCCCTTGAGTCAAAGGGCAATGAGTATGGGTATCTTGTCTTGTATTTCAGAGGCCGTTGGCACGGGACATTCAATCCTTATCCAAATTAATGGTTCGACTTTATATTTCAGACCCCAGGAGTGTAACGCCCCAAAATTTCCATCCCGAGACGTCACACGGTGCTTAGGGATACACGTAGCCCCAAGCTAACCCTCGGAGCCAGACACTACCTCAAGGAACTCAATTCAACAATAATCATGCATAATAAAGAGATATATCACATCAGGTTCAAGAGAGATACTGGAAAATACTAAACTATACAACCAAAATATATATATTGAATGTCTGTACATACCATCCCTCTAGTCTGACAAAGCCTCTATACATCAAAATCAAGGAGCCTTTCGGAAAAACCCCCAACTGACTCAACAGTACTGAAAGCCATAACAATAAAATGATATCACAAAAATATACACACGGTCCTCGAACCATGAGGACTCACCACTGAGGAAACGTAGTGAGGCACCCAAATATCGCTAACGTAGCTGTGGCTGAGTACCTGAACCTACAATACGAGAAAATGCAGCCCATAGGAAAATATGTGGGTCAACACATTGGAATGTACTGAGTATGTGGGGGTGCATGCAACAATGTAAATATCATCATCAATTTCATGAAAATATGCATATGTACAATGATGACTCACTTGGCTTGAGTTAGATTGAAACATACTTTTCATGATCTGATAGTAAATAAATCATATGATAAAAACCTCATAAATCATCATAAACAACTCAACTCTTAAACTCAAGACTCGGAGTGACTCAGTAATTCAAGAAAACTCAACTCTTATGGGCATTGGAGGTTCTTATAACCGACATAAACCATGTGAGCTACATGGAGTCCAATGTTTTGCCTCCTAAGGAGAGAACCCCACATTGATGGGAGCGTTGTACTTTTGCCAGGGAGTACAACCTCAATTTAGTGATAACAATCTCATACTCGGCCTCTGGCCCACAAATATCAATACCAATCCTACGAGGGCACGTAGTTTCGGGGAAAATACTATGTTTCCCGCTCGGTGCTAAATACTACTCCCAAACACAAGCTCATAACGCATTAGGAAATCCACCACAAACATCACAAGGGTCTATCATGATGACCAAATCAAATCTCTTTCTCATTTATCAAATCATAATCAATTTGTGGATTCCTAACACGACTCAAATCAAATCAATCTTTCTCAATATCAAAATGTATCAATTCATTAAATCATGGAAACATCAATAACTTTGAAGAAATGTGAAGACTCATTGTAAAAACTCAATCTCATGAATCAATATACTCAATAATCCAATTTGTCATAAGGAAGCTTAAAGATTGACACATCTTGAAAGCACTTGAAATATCAACTCATGGTAGAAATATGAAATTCACAATATTAAATATCAAGTCATAACTTGGGAATAGTAAAATAATCATGTATAACAAAACTTGAACAATTTATATTCTCATAATCTCATGATCAAGTAATTTAGGTATAAACCCACTTGTAAAATCATATAAATCCATAATAGAAATAAAAGCTTTGGGTACAAGAACGAAAGGATTGCTCTTGTTCAAAACCCCACATACCTTAATCTTTGAAATTGGATGAATTCTAGTGCTTGAGACTCTATCCGCACTTGTAATAAATGATTCTTGAAGACCACACTATGAAGAACTTGGTTCTTGAAGAAATCTTGAAGATTTATGGATGATTTTTGGAAGATTAATGTTCTTGAATGAAACCCTAGATATATTTTCTTAAGAGAATTGGAAGAGAGTATGAAGAAATTAGGGTTTGGATGGGGATTCTCATATATATATGGGACTCCAAAAGATGGAAAAAGACCAAAATACCCTTGCAAAAATGTCCTTTAATTGCTGAAAAAAAAAACTGATGACATTTCTGAATAGTCGTCAGACTTGTGACAAGTTGTCACGAAATGTCGTCACAAAATGGTGGAATTTATGACTTTCTGCTTAAGGTTGACGACATTTTGTGACAAGCCGTCAGACTTGTGACAAGTCATCACAAAATGTCTTCACAAAATGTTGGAATTTGTGACTTTCTGCTTAAGGTGACGACATTTTGTGACAAGTCGTCACAAAATGTCATCACGCAGTTTTCAGTCTGACACGCTGGAGTAAAATAGGCATTACTTTTCGTTTCGATACTAGATTTGGATGAAATTGGTACCGTTGGAAAGGTAATTCAATTATCTATCTTTTGGTGGGTCATGAGCTCAAAATTTCTTAGTGTAATAATAGATATGCTTGTTTGAAGTTAACTATGTTAAAATTCTTCTCAAGAATTCAATTGGTAAGGGATGTTTTAATTCACCTAATCGCTAGGACATCTTTGAGGCCTTAATACACATCACCCTTGATCAGAAAATAACCAAAGAACTATAATTTATTTCTCATGATCTTGAGTCATGGTGACACTATTGGTTAGAGTTCTCGGGGTATTACAATATCTCCCCCTTGGAAATATTCATCCTCGAATGTTGCCAGATAGGCCAAGAACAAAAAAATGAGGACGTATAGCTGGAACGACTCACTCGAAGGACTTACTTCACTCTATACCTTCGGATACTATATAAAATGCATGAATTCGTGATTGAAGTAGACACATAGCTGAATATTTAATAAGAAGGGGGCGGAATTAAGAAAGAAAGGTACCTTCTGCTCGCTCCGAACTCACAGAAAAGTGGTGAGGGTACTTGGATCGCATATCAACTTCGAATTCCCAAGTAGAACCTTCAAAAGATTGATTTCTCCAAAGCACTTTAACTAAAGGAACTTCTTTGTTCCTTAGCCTACGGATCTGAAAATCCAAAATTTCAACCGGAATCTCCTCGAATGAAAGGCTATCCAGAATATCTAAGCTTTCAGAAGAATCAACTACGACAGAATCACCAATGCACTTCTTAATCATAGAAACATGGAATATCAGATGAATGCTAGACAACTCCACGGGTAACTCTACCTCATATGCTACTTTCCCAACATGGCTCAGAATCCTATATGGACCAACATAACGGGGACTAAGCTTTCCCTTCTTCCCAAATATTTTCACCCCTTTCATGGGTGAAACCTTCAAGTACACCAAATCATTAACATTAAACTTAATATCTTTTCTTCTCACATCCGCATATGACTTCTGAAGACTATGAGCGGTCTTCAATCTTTCTCAAATCAACTTATGTTTTTCCATAGCCTCGAACATAGCATCAGGACCAATCACAGTTGCTTCTCCTACTTCAAACCAACCTATAGACAATCTATATATTCTCCCATACAAAGCTTCGGATGGGGCCATCTGAATACTAGCATGGAAACTATTGTTATACACAAATTCGAGCAATGGCAAGTGATCATCCCAACTACCTTTGAAACCAAGCGCACATGCCCTCAATATGTCCTCCAAAGTCTAAATAGTCCTCTCAGCCTGACCGTCAGTCTGCGGATGAAAAGCGAAACTCAAATGAACTTGGGTACTAAGACCCTTCTGAAAGGCTCTCCAAAACTGTGAAGTAAACTGAGTACCCCTATCTGAGATGATAGACAAAGGAACTCCATGCAATCTAACTAACTTAGGGATATACAATCTAGCATAATCCTCAGTTGTATAAGATAAATGCACTGGCAAGAAATGAGTTGATTTAGTCAACCGGTCTACAACAACCCAAATCAAATCATGATGATGACGAGAAGGAGGCAAACCAATTAAGAAATCCATATTCACTTCTTCCCACTTCCAAGTAGGAATGCTAAAATCTTGCATAACACCACCGGGCCTTTGGTTCTCTATCTTAACCTATTCATAAGTAGAACACTTTGCCACAAATCCTGCTATGTCTTTCTTCATACCGTTCCACCAATAGATTTCCCGCAAATCATGGTACATCTTGGTAGCACCGGGATGAATAGAATATCATGCGCCATACGCTTCAGCCATAATTCTCTTCCTTAGATCATCAACATCGGGAACACATAATCTATCCTGCAATCTCAACACACCATCTCCCCCTTGGGAGAAAACCTCTACCTTTTGGTCCTTAACTGACTTCTTCAGTTTGACCAAACTAGGATCCCTGTCTTGCTTCTGCTTTACCTCCGAGACCAAAGAGGACTCGGAACTACTCTGAACTAACATACTCCCTTCAGCGGAATCAAGCAATCTAACACCCAACCTAGACAAACGATTCACATAACAAGCTAATTCTTTCTTATCATTCTCTACATGAGCTACACTACCCATAGACAACCTGCTAAGTGCATCTTCCACAACATTGGCCTTGCCCGGGTGATACAACACACTCATATCATAGTCTTTTAGCAACTCTAACCATATTCTTTGCCTAAGATTCAACTCCCTCAGAGTAAACACATACTGTAGGATTTTTTGATCAGTAAACACATCAATATGAACACCATACAAATAATGTCTCCAGATTTTCAAAGGAAAAACTACAGCTGCTAATTCAAGATCATGGGTTGGGTAATTCTTCTCATGAGGCTTCAACTGTCTAGAGGCATAAGCTATAACTTTACCCCTCTGCATCAACACACAACCCAAACCAACTCTAGAAGCATCACAATACACCATAAAACCATCAATACCATCAGGTAAAGCTAACATTGGGGCTGAAGTGAGTCGAGTCTTCAACTCCTGAAAACTATTCCCACAGGCATCTGTCCACTTGAACTTAACTTTTTTTTGGGTCAACCAGGTTATGGGAGACGCAATGAAAGAGAATCCCTCAAAAAAATGATGGTAGTAACCATCTAGACCCAAGAAACTCCAAACCTCAGATGGGGAGGTAGGTCTAGGCCAACTCTTTACAGCTTCTGTCTTTTGGGGATCGACTCTAATGCCTTCGACGGAAAAAATGTGACCCAAAAAAGCAACTGACCTTAGCCAAAATTTACACTTGCTAAATTTAGCGAATAATTGATGATCTCTAAGAGTTTGCAAGACAATTCTAAGATGGTCGGCATGATAATCCTCTTTTTGGGAATACACAAGAATATTGTCTATGAATACAATGACAAACATATCAAGATATCGCTTGAACACTTGATTCATGAGGTCCATGAAAGCTGCTGGAGCATTGGTTAACCCAAAGGACATGACAAGAAACTCAAAGTGACCATAATGGGTTCGGAAGGCTGTCTTTGGAATGTCACACTCTCTCACTTTAAGATGATGATAGCTAGATCTAAGGTCTAACTCTGAGAAATGACTTGCACCTTGTAGCTGATCAACTAAATTATCGATTCTAGGAAGAGATTACTTATTCTTGATAGTTACCTTGTTGAATTGATGGTAGTCAATGCACATACGCAATGTACCATCTTTCTTACGCATGAATAGAACAGGTGCATCCTACAGGGAAATACTGGGTCTGATATAGCCTTTATCTAAGAGATCTCTTAGTTTCTCCTTCAACTCTTTAAGTTCTACGGGAGTCATACGGTATGGAGGAATGGAAATAGGCTGAGTGCCAGGAAGGAGATCAATCCCAAATTCTATTTCTCTATCAGGTGGGACCCCTGGGAGACCTGATATGCCCAAATTACAACTCTCGTTAGAAAGTGTAAGCGGTCGCTGTCAAATATAGAACCCAACTGGGTTAGGTGTCGAATCCCACAGGGAATACTATGATCACTAAGTATTGCGATTATTATTAGACTGTTGGTCGAAGGTTCCAAGATAAGGGGGGTTTGGTTTAAGTGCACAATAATATTGTCAGTGTAACAATGAGATGATATGTGTAATTATATTTGATCACAGAGGATGATAAGTTAGGGTTATGTCCACCTTGTAGTTTCTAATTCTCTTTTAACTATGAGTAATGCGGAGTTTATACATGCATGCACTTATAGAGAGTCGTATTCTAATTCTAAATCCAAGTTTTTTCCAACCATCAAGGATATATTCACCTTAGCTCTCTCGAACCTAAAGTGTACAAAAAATGGTACGAATTCTCCAAGAAGTTAATCCTGGTAGGGCATTAACATGTAAAATAGAGGTTGGAAACCCTATTTTCTCGTCACACTCTTTTTTCCAAACAGTAATTTTTCTATCGAACAAATTATTGTTATAATGGCACATTCTCTATGTTTGAAACCACGAGAATTCAATTATAATGAAGAGAGTAATGATATAAGTGCATTACACATCATAAATTCACAAACCCATAGCAATAGAAAGTATACTACAAGGTTTCCATAACCCTAACAGATAAGTTTAGCTACTCGTGAATACAACGGAAATCAAAATAGACATAATCATCATACCAAAACTTAGAACAATCTCGGCGATGGAGATGACTAGCGACAATAAGAGAGGAACGTGTTTCTCTCTCTCCGTTGCTCAAGCTAAACCGTTTTCTGCTTTCAAAAATGTTACAGAAGCTGAATTATGTGAATAATGGATGAAAATTCAGCAATAAGGTTTTTAATAACAACCTTCTCTACTAAGTTTCTACTGCATCCTTAACTATTTAAAAATATTGAGTTTACCCGGGAAAAATTTCCCATGCATCACATTTAGTCCAAAAGTTGCCTTCCCTTTTATGTGAAGTTTTCCTTTGCTGTCCACAGGTCCCCAAAGTGCTGAAATCTTCCGCATTAGTACCTGAAAAGTATGCTAATCACATAGGTCATCTCACTTAATTGAAAGTAGACTAAAAGTACAGGAATTATGTATTTTATCCGCAAAACTTAGCTAAAATATGGGTAAGTTATGGTGCTTAGACGTATAAATACGCCCAACATCAAGACCTTCCGGGAAAACATCAGGAAACTCATTAACAATTCAAACTAACTAAATAGTCGGAGTCTTGGACTTGAGGTCTTTAACTCGAATTAGGTGATAGATGCAACCCTTGGAAATCAACTTCCTAGATTTGAGGTAGGATATGAAATGACTCTTCGGAGTTACAGAACTCCCGGATCACTCAAAAATGGGCTCATCAGGAAATTAAAACTTGACCACTTGGGTACAACAATCTATAGATGCATAGCATGAGTGAAACCAATCTATACCCAGAAAAACGTCAAAATTAACCATATCTTGCTCAATCAAATCAGCACATATGACCCAATGAAGGACAGTGAAAGGACACTTCTTATACACTTGCTTAGCAATAACAGATTCTCCTACCGAGGTAGAAACCAGAATAGGATCAGGAATCCGTTCAGGGTCCATCTCAAAATTTATAACAACCAGAGGTGTCACATAAGAGAAACTTGAATTGAGGTCCATCAATACATACACATCAAAATGAAAGACACGCATCATACCAGTGAAAAAATATGGAGAGTCCTTCTGCTCCTGGAGAGGTGGTATAGCATAGAAGCGATTCTAGTGTGAACCTCCAACAGTACTAGAAGAGGCACCCTGAGGAGGAACTGGGCGTACTACGGGAGCGGGGGCACTGGTAGCCTGACTCTAGGGATGAGAATCTCAACTCCCCTATCTAGCATATGGACAATATCTAAGTCAGTGGCCCAACTTTCCACAACCAAAGCAACCCCTCTGATCTACAAAACACTCTCTAAAATAATCTCTACCACACTTAGCACATAAAGGAGGACGAGGTCTGTTACTTACACTTTCCTGAGACCTGGACGGGATAGGCATGTTCCCCTTCTCCAGCCTGCTTCTAGGTGCGGGAGAACTATCTGAGAAAGGTACAGGCATAAACGGGCGTCTCTGGAATTGAGGGAAGTTCCCTCCATAGAATCTGGAATGACCGAATCCCTGCTTCTCTGACCTAGCTCTTTTATTCCCTCTTACTCTCCCCTCTCTTTCACCTTATCAGCTTCAATCTATTGGGCATGTATCATCAACCGAGAAAGGTCCATCTCCCTATTAAGAATAGAAGATCTACACTCTTTCATATTGTCACTCGACACGTCGGTCACGAACTTGCTCATGATGGTCTTGGAGTCAGCCATCATACTAGGAGCATATTTGGATAACTAATTGAATCTAAGACATTACTCCTTAACAGTCATGAAGCCTTGTCTAAAATTAATGAATTCCTCTATCTTTGCTTCCCTCATCTTAAGAGGAAAGAATCTGTCTAAGAATGCATCCTGGAATAACTGCCAAGTCCTGGGAGCGGCATCCTCCCCTCTACTCTTCCTCTATATCTCCACCCAATCATATGCAACATCTTTTATTTGATAGGCAGCCAAGTCAACACTCTCCTCCTCAGTCATGTGCATAATCTGGGTGATCTTTCTAACTTCATCCAACTACATCTGTGAGTCTTTACCTGCCTTCAACCCATAGAACTCAGGCAGAACAGTAGCATGTGTATTAACTTGAGCATTGGCGGTACCTGCCTGGGCTAGCGCCTGAAAAGCTTCTCAGAATTCTGTATGAGACACATGCTCGTTTAAGGGATCAACGGGTTCAGGTTACTCGTTGTCTCTACGATCTCGATGAGGAGGCATTTTCTGTTATAAAAGAGCATGAGTTAATCGCAGATAAAGAGATAGTTGTAGGCACGATAAACTTTAGAAAGAAAGAAATAACTTTTCCAAAAATGTCATATAGCATCTTGCTCATAGATGCGGTGATCTACACACCAATGATCAAAAATCTACATAACGTGGCTTGTCAGACTCCCTAGGACCTAGGACTCCTTAAACCTTAGGCTCTGATACCAAGCTTTGTAATACCCCGAAATTTCCATCCCGAGATGTCACACGGTGCTTAGGGATACACGTAGCCCCAAGATAACCCCCAGAGCCAAACATTACCTCAAGGAACTCAATTCAATAATAGTCATGCATAATAAAAAGATATATCACATCAGATTCAAGAGAGATACTAGAGAATACAAAACTGTACAACCAAAATATATATTGAATGTCTGTACATACCATCCCTCTAGTCTGACAAAGCCTCTATACATCAAAATCAAGGAGCCTTTGGGACAAACTCCCAACTCAATCAACAATACTAAAATCCATAACAACAAAATCATATCACAAAAATATAGACACGGTCCTCGAACCATGAGGACTCACCACTGAGGAAACGTAGTGAGGCACCCGAATATCGCTAATGCGGCTGCGGCTGAGTACCTGAACCTACATTACAAGAAAATGTAGCCCATAAAAAAATATGTGGATCAGCACTTTGAAATGTACTGAGTATGTGGGGGTGCATGAAACAATGTAAATATCATCATCAATTTCATGAAAATATGCATATGTACAATGATGACTCACTGGGCTTGAGTTAGATTGAAACATACTTTTCATGATCTCATAGTAAATAAATTATATGATAAAAACCTCACAAATCATCATAAACAACTCAACTCTTCAACTCAAGACTCGGAGTGACTCGATAATTAAAGAAAATTCAACTCTTATGGACGTAGAAGGTTCTTATAACCGACATAAATCATATGACCTATATGGAGTCCAATGTTTTACCCACCTAAGGAGAGAACCCCATATTGGTGGTAGCGTCGTAGTCTTTCCAGGAAGTACAACCTCAATTTAGTGACCACAATCTCATACTCGCCCTCTGGCCCACAAATATCAATACCAATCCTATGGTGGCACGTAGTTTTAAGGGAAATACCATATTTTCCACTCGGTTCTAAATACTACTCCCAGACACAAGCTCAGAACGCGTTAGGAAATCCACCACAAACAGCACAAGGGTCTATCATTAAAACCAAATCAAATCTTTTTCTCATTTATCAAATCATAATCAATTTGTGGATTCCTAACTCGACTCAAATCAAATCAATCTTTCTTAATATCAAAATGTATCAATTCATTAAATCATGGCAACATCAATAACTTTGAGGAAATATCAAAATTCATTGTAACAACTCAATCTCATGAATCAATATACTCTATAATCTAATTTGTCATAAGGAAGATTAAAGTTTGACACATATCTTGAAAGCACTTGAAATATCAACTCATGATAGAAATATGAAATTCACAATATTAAATATCAAGTCATAACTTGAGAATAGTAAAATAATCATGTATAACAAAGCTTGAACAATTTATATTCTCATACTCTCATGATGAAGTAATTTGGGTATATACCCACTTGCAAAATCATATAAATCCATAATAGATTTAAAACCTTTGGGCACAAGAACGAAAGGATTGCTCTTGTTCAAAACTCCACTTACCTTAATCTTTGAAATTGGATGATTTATAGTGCTTGAGACTCTATCCTCACTTGTAATCAATGATTCTTGAAGCCCACACTATGAGAAACTTGGTTCTTGAAGAAATTTTAAAGATTTATGGATGATTTTTTTAAGATTAATGTTCTGGAATGAAATCCTAGATATATTTTCTTAAGAGAATTAGAAGAGAATATGAAGAAATTAGGGTTTGGATAGGGATTCTCATATTTATAGGGGCCTCCAAAAGATGGAAAAAGACCAAAATACCCTTGGAAAAACGTCCTTTAATTGCTGAAAAAAAGCTGAAGACATTTGTGACAAGTCGTCAGACTTGTGACAAGTCGTCAGACTTGTGACAAGTCGTCAGACTTGTGACAAGTCGTCATGAAATGTCATCACAAAAGGGTGGAATTTATGACTTTCTGCTTAAGGTTGACGATATTTTGTGACAAGCCATCAGACTTGTGACAAGTCATCAAAAAATGTCGTCACAAAATATTGGAATTTGTGACTTTCTGCTTAAGGTGATGACATTTTGTGACAAGCCTTCAGACTTGTGACTAGTTGTCAGAAAATGTCGTCACCCAGTTTCCAGGATGACATGCTAGAGTAAAATAGGCATAACTTTTTACTCTGATACTGTATTTGGGTGAAATTGATACCGTTGGAAAGCTAATTAAATTATTTGTCTATTGGTGGGTCATGATCTCAAAATTTCTTACTGTAAAAAGAGATATGCTTATTTAAAGTTGACTATGCCAAAATTCTTCTCAAAAATTCAATCGGTAAGGGATGTTTTGATTCACCTAATCTCTAGGACATATTTGAGGCCTTAATACACATCACCCTTGATCAGAAAACAAATAAATCACTATAATTTATTTCTCATGATCTTGAATCATGGTGGAACTATTGGTTAAAGTTCTTGGGGTATTACAAGGAGGATTGTTGCTAGTGTTGAGGTTAGGTACTCACTACTTGAGCAGATTCAGGATCATTAGTTTGAGCATAATAGGCTTTGCATTCTTCATTATCTGGTGTTGAGAGGTGAGTCCAAGAGGGATACCATAGATTTTAAGGGTGTATTGAGATTTGATATCTGCATTTGTGCCCCAAAGATCGATGATTTGATTTAGTTGATTTTTCATAAGGCTCATAGCTCTAGACATTCTATTCATCTAAGTACAACTAAGATGTATTAAGATTTGAGGTAGCTTTATTTATGGAGTGGCATAAAGATAGATGTGACAGACTTTATAGATTATGCTATGTTGTCGGAAGGCTAAAGTCGGGCATCAATGATCGGATAACTTAATTTAGAGGTTGTCAATTCTCAAGTCGAAGTAGGAGTAGATTACTATGAACTTTATTAGTGGTTTACCCCATACTTCTTGTGGATCTAATGGCATTTGGTTCATTATGTACCGGTTGAACAAGTCAGCACATTTCATCCCTACTTAGATATTCTTCAGTACCTATAGGTTAGACCACATCTACAGGCGTGAAATAGTTTGTCTGCATGGTGTGCCTATATCTATCATCAAATACTGGGGTTTTGTGTTCACTTTTATCTTTTAGAGAGTTTTTCAAGAGTAGTTGGGTACTCAGGTTGATCTTAGTATGACCTTCCATGTACAGACAGATGGTCAGTCCATGCAGACTATTCAAGTCTTTGAGTTTATGTTCTAAGCCTGTGTTATGGATTTTGGAGGTCCGTGGAGGAGCAGTTAGCCTTGGCAGAGTTTGCATGTAATAACAGTTATCATTCAAGCACTGAGATGGCGCTTTTTGAGGCTTTGTATGGTAGGCGATGTTAGATCCCACAGTACTAACATACTTCAGGAGACATTAGATAGAGTTAGGGTGATTCCGGGTAGGTTGAGAGCGACTCAAAGTAGGCAGAAGGCTTATGATAATTGTAGGCTTGGTGCCTTGAGATTGGAGTTAGTGATTCGGTATTCCTCCATGTATCGCCTATGAAATATGTGATTAGTTCGGAAAGAAGGTTAAGCTCAGCCCCAGATATATTAGACCTATCGTGATTCTTCATATAGTTAGTGAAGAGGCTTATCACTTAGCATTACCCCCAGATTTTGCTGTTGTCCATCTGGTTTTCCATATTTCGGCGATATATTCTTGATCTATCTCATATGATTAGATAGGACTCAGTCCAGTTAGATAAACAGTTGACCTTCGTAGAGAAGCCTGTGCTTATTTTGGCTAGTGATTTCATACGGTTGTGCACTAGGGGATTCTTGTATTTAAGGTTCAATGGAGGTACAGTCCAATAGAGAAGGCTACTTGGGAGATCGAGAGCAAGATATGGACCCAGTATCCTCACCTGTTCAAGACTTCAGGTATATCCTAATCCTTTACTTTTGCGAATGAAGTTCCTTTTATTAGTGATATTATAATGACCCTTCAGGTCATTTTTCGTACTTCTGCTTATTTATGCCGTTAGAACTTTCCTTTAGCTTCCCCAAGTCATTTATGACTTGCTAAGACTAACTGTTTGATTATCGGGCAATTTATTTGGTTTTTAGAGCCAATTTCCTATTTAGAAGTCTTCATTGGTTCAAATTAGCTACAAGGTGAAAACATCAATCAAATAGCCTCGTATGCCAATTCTGACTTTAAAAACATCTCCAAAATATCAATTTTTAGACTACGTAGAAGGTCCCGAGGTACCCGAGCCTATTTTTACCTATTAGTCAAAAATTTAAGAAAATGGAAATTGGGTATGGGACCCACTTTTCATTGAAACGACCTCATAAGGATATTTTGAGCGCGTCATTAAGTCCAAACCATCAAATTTAATAGGGTAGAATAGTCCATTTGCATATACAAGATCTTAGATGAATCCAAAGAGGTTAGCGGACTTAGCTATTCTGGTGCGATGGATAATAGAAAGCCAAAAGAGAGCGATTGCGAATCTGTTGGTACGCCACCCAAATTCTGCGATTGCGATTCCTATGTCTCAATAGTGACTCACTGGGACAACCACCAGATGTGGCAATCGCGTGCCCAAGGTCGCGATATTGACATTTGGGTACTTGGGGTAGGTATAAATAGACCATTTTCAGCCTGTTTTGCCCATTTCTTACCCATTCTCTAGATACTAAAACCTTAAAAGAGAGAAAAATCTTAAGACTAATGCTTGTGGGTGATTTGGGCTCTTAGTTAATGATTATTGCGTGATTATCCTTCAAATTTGTGGTAAGATTTCTCTTATTTCATAGTAGATTTTCCCATTTCTTATTTAAAATCTAATCAAATCTAAACAAACTGGTTCCAAGACTAAGAAAAGACAGTAATGAAATCCATGTTGATCACCTCCCATTACCATTTGGGTAACTAAATTTCTTGATATAACTCGCCAGGCCTCATGTGTTCAACTTTGACTTGTTGGCACACCATGCACTTGGCTACAAAATAAGCCACATCCCTCTTCATACCATTCCACCAATATACCTCCTTGAGATTGTGATATATTTTTGTTAAACCGAGATTAAAACATAGCATGATTCATGCGCCTCAGCCAAAACCCTTTGTCATAAACCGTCGATATCAGGAACACACAACCTCCCTTGGTATCATAAAGTACCATCGTCACTGATCTCAAAGACCATTATATTTTACCTACTAATATCATTTCTTATTTTTATAAAGAAAGGATCTACAACTTTCTTATCCTTGATGTCATCTCCAAGAGATGAACTAACCACTTCTTGTACCATCACCCCCACCATCCTTAGAGTCCTTGAGACAAACTCCAATTTTGGAAAAACGGTGAATATCCTTCGCCAATTCCATCTTTTGTTTCTCCACATGAGCCTAACTTCCCATGGATAACCTGTTAAGAGCATCAGCAACCACGTTAGCCTTACCTAGGTAGTAGTGAAGACTTATATCATAGTCCTTGAGAAGCTCCAACCATCTTCTTTGCCTGATATTTAGCTCCCTCTGATTGAACACATATTGTAGACTCTTATGATCAAAAAATATGTCCACATGCACTCCAAACAAATAATGCCGCCAAATCTTCAAAGCAAAAGCCACCGCCAACAACTCCAAATCATGAGTAGGAAAATTCTATCATGTACCTTCAACTGCCTGGAATCGTAGGCAATCACCTTCCCATGCTGCATCAAAATATAGCCAAGTCCCACTCGAGACGCATTACAATAAACCACAAACCCCTTTGTACCTTTTGGAAAGGTCAAAACCGGATCCGAAGTCAGCTTATCCTTAATCTTCACAAAACTCCCTTCATAGGCTTCTGACTAAGAAAACTTTACCTTCTTCTAGGCCAACTTAGTCAAAGGAGAAGCTATCAAAGAAAAACTTTCCACAAACAGACTATAATACCCAACCAAAGCCAAGAAGCTCCTAATGTTGGTTGGAGTCGTGGGTCTAGGCCACCTTTTAACCATAGCCACCCTTTGAAAATCCACCATGATCCCCTCACTAGAAATAATATGACCAAGAAAAGTTATATCTTTCAACCAAAACTCACACTTTAAGAATTTGGCATACAAATGTTGCTCTTTTAAGGCCTACAACACCATACAGAGGTGATTGGCATAATCCACCTCACTTTTAGAATACGCCAAGATGTCACAATAAACACAATGACAAAAAAATCCAAGAAGTGCCTGAAGAACTTGTTCATCAAATCCATAAATGTCATCGGAGCATTAGTCAAGTCAAATGACATAACCAAGAACTCAAAGTGCCCATAACGAGTATGAAAAGCCATCTTAGGGATATCATCCTCCCTAATCTTAAGCTAATGATACCAAGCTGAAGATCTATCTTAGAAAAGAACTTGGTACCTTGCAACTGATCAAAAAACTCATCTATCCTTTGAAGAGAATACTTGTTCTTGTCTGTTACATTATTCAACTACCGATAGTCAATGGACATCCGAAGGGAACCATCATTCTTGTGCACGAACAACACTGGTACACCCCATAGGGATATATTAGGATGAATAAACCCCTTATCCAGAAGGTTTTTAAGTTGCTCCTTGAGTTCCCTAAACTCAGCCAAAGCCATTCTATAATAAGGAATAGATATTGGATGAGTTTTTGGAATAAAATCAATACCAAATTCAATCTCCTTATTTGGAGAAACACCAGGGAGATCATCCGAAAAGACCTTTGGAAACTCACTTACCACTAAAACTAAATAAAAAGAAGGACCCTCTGAGTTAGAATCTTTAGACCAGACCAAGTGATAAAGACACCCTTTAGAGATTAATCTCTGAGCTCTATGATAAGAAAGAAACATTCCCCTAGGATATAGGGAACTACCCTCCCACTCTATAACCAGTTCACTAAGGAACCTAAAGACAACCTTACGAGTACAACAATCTAAGGATGTGTAACAAGAGTGTAACCAATCCATCCCCAGAATAACATCAAAATACTCCATATCCAACTTAAACAGATCTACCAAGGTCTGCTTGCTACCAACAGATACCACACACCCCTAAAGACTTTATTAGTAATAATCAAGCCACCTAGCGGGGTTGAATAAAAATAAATCTGAAATAACCTCAGGATTAAAACCAAAACATACAGCTACATATAGGGTCACATAAGAAATAGTGGACCCCAGATCGAGCAAACAATACACGTTACGGGAAAAGGGTTGTAATGTACCAGTAACGACATCAGGTGATTCCTTAAATTCCTACCGAGATACAAGAGAATATAACCTATTTCGGACAGTGCCGGTACCACAAACAGCAGAAGATGCTAAAGCAACACCACTAGGCATAGGAACAGAACATGAAGCAATTGGAACTTTGACCGCTCTAAAAGTATGCTTAATAGCTGGTAGTTTTTGAGCATATGGCTTGGATCACCACATTAAAACATATGTCCCTCTCTTTATTAGAAAAGCCCCAAAGAAGACAACCACAGAATCGATAGGGAGGGCATGATGAAGCCAAATAAGCCTCACTTGACTTAGATTGGGCACCGTGTTCTCAGAAATTATCACCACCTTACGGATGCCTGTCACCCGGCTGCTTTAGGTAAGGAGCGCAAGTAGTAGAGAAGGAACCAGAACTCCCCCACTTCTTCTTTGGCTATTTGCCGCCATCCCAACCACCCTACTGCTGAGCACCACATAGCTTAGAGAACCTGCTTCTCTTACCCTAGCGTTCCCCAAACTCTGCCTATTTTCTCTATTCATTCTCCACCTGCTATATGTGGACAACCAACCTCAATATATCAATATCCTTAATCAGTGAAGCAGTTTTTCTTTCAAGGATAAAATCCTGAGATAGCCAAAAAGTAAACTTTCTCATCCTCGCTCTGATATATGATACCAAGTTTAGAGCATTCCTTGATAGCTGATGAAACTTCAAGGCATATTCCTTGATAGACATTCTTCCCTGCTTAAGATTCATAAAATCCTCTATCTTTTCTTCCCTAAGCTCCTGAGAATGAAGAGAGCCATAATGCATTAGAAAAGGCCTTATATAAGGACAAATACTATATATGTTGCAAAGTTTACCCCTTCCACATTCGTAGCCTGCATCACCCTAAAGATTTTCTCCATTTCATCCATGAAAGCTTGGGGATCCTCTTCCACCATTACTCCTATAAAATTAGGAGGATTCATCTTCATAAACTGGTCAACCCTTGTGGCCTCAACAAATAAAACATAAGATGCATCCCGCTCAGCCTAAGCAGCAACCAACTGAGCAATAATGTGAATTGATTGGCAAAATTCTGCATTAGTCATCTGACCTTGAGGAAGACTAGTAGAAATTGGGAAAACTCTAGAACAATCAAGGATAGGACCCTTAAATTGAGTGCAAACTCCAAGTGTAGCGTGTAGCGCATTAACATCATCCCTATATGGGACAGAAGAATTTTCTTGTGTTCGAGATCATCGAGGAATGATTTGAAAAGCAAACAAACAGGGATTAGAGAAAATTCCAGGACTAAGAATCCAAGATTCAAAATAGAATACCAAGAAAGTGAAACATTCCTAAAAGACTTGTAGCCTCTCTCTTATGAGTGTGGTGCGCTAAAAACCCCTAAAAGAGACTCAACTAGACACCTCTTTATGGACTCCAAATTTACCATGAACCTAAATCTCTAAGACCAAATTGACATGACCCAAATAAGGGCCTTGTCGTAATGGGCATCCCAATTCCAACTGGGACTGGAGACCACCCCCGTTACCCAACCCAACCGACCTACACATATCTTGAGTCAGGTGAATTCTGAACATATAACAAGATAGTGTTATATAATTCCAGATAAGATAGGTGAACGCTAGCATGGAATCAAGATAAGAATAAAATAATTCCATTTAACAAAACCCAGTAAACTATCCATATGCATACAAACAATACATATATATATATAATCGTGCTGGGAAAATTGGGTTTTAGAATGCATTTAAATCCATTAACCTGGGTAAGTGAAGCTTAACCATCCATAACCACCCACGGGGTATATGGGTCCAGTGTAACCCCCTGAATGTGCCCCGATGTGTGTAGCCGCACGAATTGAAGATACCATAAAAGTAAGGGATTCATAAGTAACTTTCACCCTCCATGATACATATGTATAGTTTACTTAGAGGACTCCCGTATACCTAGTAGTATCATATAAGGTCATCATGGCCTACCCCTTATGTCGGCAAACACGAGTTTCTAGTGTTCATTTGTTGAACTCCCACCTTCACAGTTAGCTACCACATCCTTCCTTTATTACCCAATTAAACCATTTCCAACCACTCAAACCATTGTTATTAACCGAGGCTATAAATAGTGATATTGTCATACCGATCATAACTTGCAAGTATTTTCCCTAGACAAACCTTTTTGAGATCAAGGAATTCCCATGTACCCATAGATCACATAATCCAATAAACTTGGGGGATTCCCATGTATCCCACAAGTGTTCCATAATATGATTACTTGGGGAATTCCATTGTATCCAAGAAGAATGGTTGTTAAACCCAAAACCATTCCAAACCATTTAACCAAAGTTGTGAAAATATTCTCATTGGCATTTTATCAAGCACATTAGGGGCATAGTATTTCCAAAACCTAAGTCAATTACCAAATTCCTATTATCATGAAACCAATTATACAAAACCACCATTAAAGCATATAAAATCATAATTAAAACATGGGAAAAACCATAACCAAGCATTTATAACTAAAACCCCCAAATTATATTTGAAAACCCAAAACCATACAATAATCAAACCATGAAAACATTGTATAAAACCATGAATTTAGTGGGAAATAACAATGAAGGAAGAGAAGATGACTTAAACCAAAAATATGATGGAAAGAAATCACCAACACAAGCCCCAAAGTAATCCTTAAGATAAAACCCTAGTTTCCTTTGCCCAAGAAAATTAGAGAGGATTAGAGAGTCTTTTTTTAAGTGTTAAAGAATAAAATAATATGGAAAATAACCTCCCAAGTGAGTTAAAAGTCATGGGGCTTTATTAGGTTAAGTAGAGGAATGTCAAGATTTCTCTCACTTAAACTGCACAAAATTCCCATCAGAGGGATACGACTATCCATACTAGTCGTACCCTCCAATACGAGTGGTACACACTACTCATACCCAAGGCTATCTCTCTTGGACCCCACAATATCCAAGGTATGACTAACCCTAAACCATGTCGTATCCATGCATATGACTAGTACCAATAATCCGTACCCCTGGTAGAATAGAATCTAAAGAGAATTGAACACTACCCATGATACGAGTCTATAGTTTGACTTATACAATAACTAATGGCTTATGGTGAACAACTCATACTCAGATCCAACTTAAGTTTCCAAGTCTAAGATTAAGTGAAAGAAATACCCAAACAAAATGGCCTGTATCCACCGATATGACTCATAGCACCCAAATCATATCCATTCCAAAAACTAAATCCAACCCACCAACCAACCCTAGTCAGCAAACAACTAACCCATACCACTTGTATCCTAGTGCATGAGTCATTTCCCCTAGTCGTATCCTTTTTATAGACAAATAATCTAAGAAATTTTCAAAGGTCCAGAAACCCAAGGTGTTTCTTTATCCCTACTGATAAATATTCGGCAGTAGAAAATCTAGATTTTTCATATGCCGCACACCTCCTTAAAGGATCCATAATTTATTATTATTGAATAAAAGAATTCAATTATGAGGGATGCAATGTACACTAGTTCAAATGTCCTTTTTAGGACTCCATCCATAGGTTAGCAACTATAAGTGTGTGGAATTCTATGGGGACCGGCTAAATATTTATGATGATGAGAAAAATAAGGTAGTGTGGGATAAGTATTGGGATTGGGGATTCCATAAACTTTATTTCCAAAATCCAAAAACCTCCCACTCTATTAAAAATGATGCCTTCTTCCATCCCTCAACACACAAATGTATACCCATCACTCAAAAAGGATAACCTAACCCACACTCTAAAAATACCATGTGTTATTCCATCTAAACATGATCAGGCATCCAATCAATGTTCCTGACTTATAAAAGCATTAGAAGAAAGGCGAAAGACTGTACAGTCTGATACATGTTCATTTGGAACCTTAGTAATACACTTTATTGAACAACAATAAAGGGAAATGCTCTCACTCGAGGAACAGATCACTCTGTTAAAATATGGCAGCACTAATCTACAAAATATCCAAATATACACCATATTTACCATATCACCACAAGAATTAGGCCAATAATTTTAAACTTCCCTACCTTGTTCATCTGTTTCCATGTTATCTGAGTAGGAATTTGACTTTTCTAGAGTCGCATGGAATAGAAAAAAGGCCATGGTAGACCAAAAGCCAGTCAAGGGGGCATAAGGTTAGGTCAGAAAGATAAATGTTCCACATGATACTGATATAATAACCTCAAGATTTGCAGCTTCAATACATGATGACATCTTCTCAAGTATAGGTCCTATTACCAGATGGTGACATAGAGATCCAAAATTAAGAGCCACCAGATGAAGACTGGGAATCTATCAAACAATGTATTCTTAGTAGTGACTGGTTATGTCAAGAAGGCTTCTGCACTGATGATCTGATCATGCCAGATTAGACTGTCCTAGAGCTTTACATAGTGGGAACTAGGGATCTTATTCCTCAATAATTTACCCATAATAACCCTATTCAGAAATATTTAAATGCCATCGAAATTCTTAATGACTTTGATCCTATAGAGGAACAACACTCATCCTCTAAAGATCCTATGAATGAATATTCATAAGCGTATCATTTATACAAGATGATAAAAATTCATTTATCAATCATCAATCCCTTATTAAAGATGCATTTAAATCTTTAGTTGAAACTCCCAAAGAAGACTATCCACCTATATTCATAAACTATTCCAAGAAGCAAGATATCTTTGAAGTAGTCGATGAAAAAGATGGGAAATAGATGATCCAATCCTAGAAAGAAGAACGAAACTAGTGACAACAAAAAAAAACATTGGAACTGGATTCCACGCCTTTACTCTTGATGACATCAAAGTCTTAGCCTGGCCTTAGAGAATACAATATTTCTACACTTATATGGCGATAAAAAATCTATTGAATAAGGGAAATACATAATACTCTCAAAAATCACCTCCATACTCTCTAGTATTCCCAGTGATTAGGGGAACGTGCTTGGGATTGCCGATAAGAACACTTATCTGATATCCCAGGACTTTTCCTTCAATATCAAGATCCTACGAGAGGTTTTCTGTGGAGATACAGATCAAAGATAGAAGAATCTACAGAGACAACTCTTTGAAATAAAGAGCCTATCATTAGACAGAGATGTCATTAATATCCACTTCCATAAGATGGCAAAGATCTACTTTAAGTTGAGGAAAGATCCAAGCCTGAACAAGCCTTCATATTATCACTACTCAAGAATCTAGTAGGCCATATTTTGACAATTGTAGAGGATAAATTCATATCCATAACCATCCCATAGGTGGGATACATTAGGCAGGCTATCTTCCAGGCCCTGGATAGTACATGCACAAAGAGATCTATACTAAAGTATAATGACCCTTCAGGTCATATTCCATATTTCCACTTGTTTTCACTGTTAGAGTTTCTTTATAGTTGTCCCAAGTCATGTATAACTTATTAGAACTGACAGTTCAGTTACCAAGCAATTCATTTGGTTCTTAGAGCCATTTACCTATGTTGAAGTCTTCATTGGTTCCAAATAACCACCAAGAAAGAACTTTAATCAAACAACCTCAAATATAAATTTCGACTGCTCTAAAAGCTCTGTAATATTGATTTTAGGTTAGGTAGGCTCTTAGTTTGGGTCTCGAGGCACCTAGGCTCATTTTAACCTATTGGTCGAAAAGTTAAGAAAAAGAAATATGGGTCTGGAACCCACATTTTATTGTAACGATCTCAGATGGAAATTTTGATTGCACCATTAAGTCTAGAATGTTAAGTTTGGTAAGGTTGCATAGTCTATTTATGTATACGGGATTCTAAATGAATCCCCAGGGCATGGTGGAATCTTGGAAAATTCCAAGTCTACTGTTGTTATCTGGTGCATTATAATTGCGAGACAAGGGTCGTGATCATGATACCCCTGGCAGGCCTAAGTGTCACAATTATGGTTTCTTGTCGTGATTATAATTTACTAGTAAAACTAAGATGTGGCGATCACGAACATCGGGTCATGATCTCAGGATCCAGATACTTGGGATAGGTATAAATAGGCCATTTTCAGCCCACATTTTCCATTCTTCACCCATTTTCTTTAGAGCTAAAACTAAGAGATAGCTTAAAATTAAAAATTGTGGGTGGTTTGGGGAGCTTGGTTAATGATTATTCCTTAATTATCCTTCAAATTTAAGGTAAGATTTCACAAATTTCATGGTGGATTTTCCCATTTCTTGTTGAAAAATTCCAAAATCTTGGGGGCTCAATTTTTCCACCAAGTTAGCTATGATTTCACCCATTTTTTATGGTAATGTTTCCTTGAGCATGTGGGAACATTAGATTGAATTTGAAAATGGGATTTATTTTATTAATGGGACTCACATAGGATTTCAATGTATTTTTGTACCCAAAGCACAAGAGTGAAAAAAGGGTATCATTATCTCATATTGATGAGTAGAATGTGACTTTGATAGCTTGGCATCTTGACAAAGCTTTGCAAAAGGAAAAAATGGTTATTTAGCGGATCTTTTGAGCTTTCTTCTCCATCCATGTAAGCAAGGTTTTACCCCTTGTTAAATTGAGATAATTCATAGTATGCATATGATATTGTGTTATATTTAGGATGGGTTTTATGTGTTGGCATGACAAATTGAAATGCTTATGTTAGTTGGACCGTTTATGCTATTTGGAAACTGTAAATTAGGCATAATTGACCTAGTTGCTCATATTTTTAGGATAATTTCCTACATTAGGACTAATCAAGGCTTTTTTAACATCTAAAATTTGATAAAGATACCTTAAGCTTAGTTTGAGTAGAATTTGCCTAAAATGGAACTTTGGAGATTAGAAGTGGGTCCTTGACCCACCTTAGGTTAAGACGTATGTTAGCTTTTGTAAACCCTATCATGCTTGTTAGACTCTTGGTAATGCGTATTGAGGTAATTTTTAGAAACCTTGACACTTGATGGTTATGTTGGTTGATGTAAGGGTTGACGCCTATTGATTATCTTATTATTTATGTCATTGATGATACTATTAATTATATTGGTGATATATTTATCAATTCAAGTTCGTCTATAGATGATATATTTATCAGTTTAAGCCCGGCTATGGATGATATATTTACCAATTCAAGTCCAACTATTAATGATATATTTATCGGTTCAAGTCTAGCTATTGATGATATATTTATCGGTTCAAGTATGAATAAGCATATTATGCTATAATGATATATATATAATGATATCATAATTGTGGGGTCAGAGATTGATAATCTAACTAGGTCAAAAAGGAGAAAATTGTTATAACGTGGCATGATATAAATGGATTTTAGTGAAACAATGATTAGTTGATAAGTGTTGATTAATTGGCAAGTGATGTCTATAGTATGGCATGATTTGTGAGATTTTCATCGATCATTGAAGTTTTAAGCGTTTTATGACCTAGAGAGATCTTAATGCTAGATAATGTAGATGGATATACTTTTTTAAGGATTATGATAGATTTATCTTGTATCATCTGAGTAAGCGAATGTGTTAGAATATTCCTTGAGTCAAAAGACAATAAGTATGGGTATCTTGTCTTATATTTCAGTTTCTCAAAGGTCATTGGAGTGAGACATTTATTCCTTATATAACTTGATGGTTAGCATTAATATTTTAGACACTAGAAGAATTCTTTATAGTGTTGAGGCGAGGTCTTTGATTGTTTAGAATATTCAGGATTAGTAGTCTGAGGATAGTAAAATTTACATTCTTCATGATCAGGTGTTGAGTGGTGAGTCCAAGAGGAATACCATAGATTCTGAGGGAGTTTTAAGATTACATGGTTGCATTTATGTTTCAAGAATTGATGACTTGATTAAGTTGATTTTGATTGAGGGTCAGAACTTTAGATATTCTATTCATTCGGGCACTACTAAGATGCATAGAGATTTGGGACAACATTTTTGGTCGAGTGGAATGAAGAGAAAGATGGTGGATTTTTTAGCTTGTTTCCTATGTTTTCAGCAGGTGAAGGCTAAGCATCAGCATCCAGGTGGTTTGATTCAGAGATTATCCATTTTCGAGTGGAATTCGAAGACTTTTTTAGTGGATTAACCCATACTTCTTATGGTTTCAATGGTATTTGAGTCATTGTGGATTGGTTGACCAAGTCATCACATTTCCTTTCTATTCAAATGTCCTTTAGTGTTGAGAGGTTAGCTCACATCTATGTGTGTGTGATAGTTCATTTTCATGGTGTGCCCATATCTAATATTTTGGACCGAGGTTTCGTGATCACTTCTAGATTTTAAAGATCTTTTTAGGAGGTGTCGGGTACTCAGGTGGATCTGAGTAAAACCTTCCATCAGTAGACAAATAGCCAGTCTGAGTGGACTATTTAGGTGCTTGAGGATATGCTTTGATCATGTGTTATGGATTTTAGAGGCCAGTGGGTAGAAGGATCACTTAGGCTTTTAAGAATTTTCTTATAAAAATAGTTATCATTCGGGTATTGAGATGGATCCATTTAAGGCTTTGTATGGTAGGAGATATCATTCTCTAATTGAATGGTTTGAGACATTCGAGATTCAACATCGTGGTACTGATTTTCTTCAGGATTCATTAGATAGAGTTAGGGTGATTTAGGACATGTTGAGATCATCTTAGAGTAGGCAAAAGGCCTAACCAAAACGTAGGCTTTGTGCCTTGATATTTGGAGTTGGTGATTGAGTATTCCTCTATGTATCACCCATGAATAGTGTGATGAGGTTTAAGACGAAGGGAAAGCTAAGTCCTAGAATATTGGACCCTTTAGAATTCTTTATACAGTTGGTAAGGTGGCTTATGAGTTAGATTTACCTCTAAATTTTTCTAGTTTCCATCAAGTTTTCCATATTTCTATGTTGTGGAGATACATTCCTGATCCATCTCATGTGCTTAGATGGGAATCGGTCTAATTGGATGAGCGGTTGACCTTTGTGGATGAGCCTATGCTTATTCTGGCTAGTGATGTTAGGCGGTTGCACACTAAGCAAATTCCTACAGTTAAGGTTTAATGGAGGCACTACTCAGTGGAGGAGGCCATTTGGGAGATCGAGAGTGAGATACGGACCCAATATCCTCACCTGTTAAAGAATTCAGGTATAACCTAATCCTTAACTTTTGCGGATGAAAGTTCCTTTAGTAGCGGATATTATAATCACCCTTCAGGTCACTTTTCGTATTTTAGCTTGTTTTTACCATTGGAGCTTCTCTATAGCTGCCCCAAGTTATTTATGATTTGCTGGAACTAACAGTTCAATTATCGGAAAGTTCATTTGGGTTTTTAGAGCCATTTCTTTATTTTGAAGTCTTCGCTGGTTCTAACTGGCCATCGGGCAAAAACTTTAGTCAAACGACCTTGATTGCAAATTCTAACTCTTTCCAATAGCTCCAGAATATCAATTTTAGGCTAGGTGGATTCTCGGTTTGCATCCCAAGGCACCCGAGCTCATTTTGACCTATTGGTTGGAAAGTTAAGAAAATGGAATATTAGTGTGGGACCCATATTTAATAAAAACGACCTTTGATGGAAATTTCAATTGAACCAATGAGTCTGAAATGCTGAATTTGGCATGGTTACATAGTCCATTTGCGTATACGAGATTCCAAATGAATCTCGAGGGCTTGGTAGAGACTTGGAAAATGCCATGTCTATTGTTGTTATCTGGTGCATTGCAATCGTGAGCCAAGGGTCACGCTCGCGGTACCCTTGGTAGTCCCCAAGTGTCGCGATTGTAATTTGCTTGTGAAACTAAGTTGTGGCGATCGCGAATATCGAGTCACGATTGCAGGACCCGAATATCTGGGACATGTATAAATAGGCCAATTTCAGCCATTTTTTCCAATCTTTCACCCATTTTCTTAATAGCTAAAACCCTAATAAGAGGGAAAACTTAAAATAGAAGCTTGTGGGTGGTTCAGGGAGCTTGGTTAACGATTATTCCTTGATTCTCCTTCAGATTCTAGGTAAGTTCCTCAAATTTCATGATGGATTTGTCCATTTCTTCTTCAAAATTTCCAAAAGTATAGCGTCTTGATTTTAGTGCCAAATTAGTTCAAATTTTACCTATTTTTTAGTGTAATGGTTCCATGAGCAGGTGGTAACATTAGGTTGATTTTGAAAATGTGATTTTTTTTGTAAATGGGACCCAACTAGGACTTCGATGTAATATTTGGACTTGAAGCACAATAGTGCAATACGGTATCATTATTCTTGTATTGATGAGTAGAATGTGATTTTTATTGCATGGCATCTTGTGAAAGATTCGTGAAAGAAAAAAATAGTGATTTAGCCAGGCGTTCAAATAGGCTAGGTTTTACCACTTGTTAAATTGAGCTAATTCATAGTATGTTTGTGATATTATGTTTGATTTTGGATGGGTTTTAAGTAATGGTATGATGAATTGAAATACTAGGGTTAGTTGGACCGTTTAGGCTATTCGAAAACCATAAATTAGGCTTAATTGACCTAGTTGCGCACATTTTTAGGTGAATTTCCTATTTTAGGACTAATTATGGCTTGTTTAGCATCTAAAAGTGGATTTAGATACCTTAAGCCTTGTTCGGGTAGAGTCTTACTTAAATGGAACTTCACGGATTAGAAGTGGGACATTGACCCACCTTCGGCTAAGACGTATGTTAGCTTTTTTTTACCTTTTCACACTTGTTAGACTCTACGTAATCCTTATTGATGTATATTTAAAAACCTTAACACTTGATTGTTATGTTTGTTGATGTGATGGTTGACGCCTATTGATTACGCTATTATTTATGTCATTGATGATACTATTGATTACATTTGTGATATATTTACCGATTCAAGTCTGACTATGGATGATATATTTACCGGTTCAAGTCTGGTTATTGATGATATATTTACCGATTTAAGTTTTGTTATGGATGATATATTTATTGGTTCAATTCCAGCTATTGATGATATATATACAATTCAAGTCCAGCTATTGATAATATATTTGTCGGTTCAAGTCCGGCTATTGACGATATATTTACCGGTTCAAATTTGGCTATTGATTATATACATATATATACCGGTTTGAGTTTGGATATTCATATTATGTTATGATGATATACTTATTATAATATGATGACTTTGTGGTGTGAGATTGATAATCTAGCTAAGTCAAAAATGAGGAAATGGTTTAATATGGTATGATATAAATGGATTCTAGTAAAATGATTAGTTGATAAGTGTTGATTAAGTGACAAGTGATGAATATGGGCAAGAAATGGCTATAGTGTGGCATGACTTGGATCAATTCCAATTATCTCATGAGAGTTGATAAATGACGGTGGTGGGTTATTCTATCTTGTTTGTACCTTTCAGGCTTATGGGGGCTTTCGATAGATTATTTACTTTTCTGCACCAATTGGCGTGTGGGAGCTAATTTTGTAGTTATATTTGCGTGTGTTGATGCTTTATGTTATGAAATTCTATTATTTCAATTTATTTACTTATGTATTCACAGTGATGTTGGAATTAATTCAGGTTTGTTTCCTTACCTTGACTTAGTTATGAGATCTCACATTCTATCATACTTATATCATGATTTAGCTCAGTCAACTGATGAAGCCTACTGAGTACCCATTTTCTTGGTACTCATGCTATACTTCTGTACCTTTTTTCTATAGATCCGAGTACTAATTTCCATTGTAGATCGAGTTTGTTTTGTGTTGATACCTATAGATAGGGTGATCTCTTAGAGTCAGAGTCACCTATTTCCTTCTATCTTTGATGTCTAGTTTTTAGTTTCAAGACAAAATTATGTTGAATATTTTAAGTTTTGAGTTGTATTATTATAACTAGATGATCTTTTACTGGCTCTACCTGGTCGTGGGATGATAATTATGTAGTGCCTACCTTTACACTATTTCTATTTTTTTGCTTATTTATTGTGTTGGATTGCCTATTAGGCCCTTTTGGGGAATTTCTACCAAATTTATCCATTGTGTTTAACTCTAGGTTACAGTTATGCTTACCTACTGCTAATATAGAGTAGGTGCCATCATGACTCATAAATTGGGTCATGACGTAAAGCAGATCTTCCAGAACAATCCAACACTTGATTGGGCATGGAACATGAACAATATTTTTACAAAATCCAACTTTCCTTGCTTAATCCATCAAGAAGGATCCCAAAAAAAGTTGCAGTTTAGAACGTTCAAACTACCTAGGATGCCAAACGATATGACCAAGGCAATCAGGCAAACCAAGTACCTTTTACAAAGAAGCTAGATGAACTACAGAAAGAAGAACAGCTACTTCATCTGAAAAAAGCTTGGTCACTTTGAAAGAAACGTCCTCAACCCAAAAAGTTGAAGGACTCCATCCACTTCTTTGAAGAAATACCTGACCACATATGCATTAATCTCAACAAAGAGGACAACCTTGAATAGGTCTTATCGCTAGAAGAAGAACTAGTAAAGGAAACCCTCTTCTCCATAAACGTATATGAAGAATCAGGTAACATCTATGCAGATGATCTCTACCTGATATCAAATACAGGAGAAGACGATGACAAGCTGGCAAGTTAAATTCCCATGCTCAACTTATTAGGAATTCTATCTAAGGAATTCTATCTTCTAAAATAGCAGATAGCCTTCAAGATTTGTTCAGTCAATACATGGATTCCTTCGATCCATCTATCCTCCGAGATAGAAAAACTTTCTATGAGCTCCAGGTGTTCAGAAAATATGGAGGATCTATCCTGAATCCATTCAGAGTGCTCCCAGAATATCCTTTCTATCATGTGTTCATAGCACTAGCTAATGACTTCTTGCAAGAACTCCTATGGTTATTATGGTACCTGTGTCACCAGTACCATATTCTCATGGATTTCAAGTGCAATACCTTCAAGCATTTTGATCAAATCCAACCAGCTTTAAAAAGGTTCATGTTGTGGTTCATGCCACAACACTTTGGCTTGACTTTGCCTGTAGTTTGACACATTAAATCGTTGATAACATAGTATAGATAAAATTGTTTCATATATGACATAAATGAGTTTTTTGCGGCTCTACCATGGCCTTTATTACCCTCAAGCATCTGTGGAACAAAGGTGTACTATGCAATACCTCATATTGACGTGTTTATAAAAAAAAATGAAAGCAAATTGGAAAGCTATTGTGAAGACAAATCCAATTTTATTTCATAAACATAGAAAGGACTTAAAAATCTATGTCATATGGAGAAGTCCAATTTTGTTTGATCATCATGGAAAGTACTTCAGAGTTTCATGTTGCAATCACAACAAGTATACTTGCCGAAGTGTTTCCTTACCCTACTACTCCGACTTAAAGGTTTGAAGTACCCATTGATGTTGGGTTTATTTACACGCCTAAACACCATAATTTACCCATGTTATAGCTAAGTTTTGAGGATAAAATATATAATTCCTGCACTTTTAGTCCATTTTCCTGTAAGTGAGCTAACCTACGTGATTAGCATGTTTTCAGGTATTAATGATGAAGATTTCAGCACTTTGTGGACCTTTGGGCAGCAAAGGAAAACTTCACAGAAGGGGGAAGGCAGCTTTTGGAAGATTATGGACTGAATGTGACGCATGGAGAAATTGTCCCGGGCAAAAGCAGTATTTTTAAATACTTAGGGGTGCAGCAGTAACTTAATAGGACTAGGACAAGGATGTTATAAAAACCCTATTTTGCTGAATTTTTCAGCATTGACGAATTGATTCATTCGATCACTTTTATTTTATTCAGTTAACAGATTCTGTATGTTTAGACAGAGAAAAAATGCTACAAGAACGGCTAGAGAGGAAATCACGTCATTCTCATAGTGACGCCAATACATACCCATCGTGAGATTGTTATGGTTTTGGTATAATGATGATGATGTCTTCGTTGTTTTCCTTTACAATCATGAGTAGCTAAACTTCTCTGTTAGGGTTATGGAAGCCTTTTGATATACTATCTATTACTATGAGTTTGTGAATTCTTGTGGCATATGCTACTTATATCATTACTCTCTTCATTTTAATTTAATTCTCGTGGTTGCAAACATAGAGAATAGGCCATTATATCATTAACTTGTTCGAGAGAAAAGTTACATGTTTGGAAAAGAGAGTGTGACAAGGAAATAGGGCTACCAACCCCTATTTACACGTTAGTGCCGTAACTGGGTTAACCTTTTGGAGAGTTCGTACCGTTAGTTATACGCTTTAAGCTCGAGAGAGTTAAAGTGAAATAATCCTTGATGGTTGAGAAACACTAGGATTTACCATTAGAATACGAATCTCTATAAGTGCATGCATGTCTGAATTCCGCATTACTCATAGTAAATAGATACGTAGAACTCGTAAGGTGGACATAACCCTAACGTATTTTTCTCCGTGATTAAATCTTACTAAACAAAGAATTTTTTTGTTACTTTGATAGCATTAATTCACGCCACAATCCAATCCCCCCTTTTCCGTGGAATTTTCGATCAACAGTCTAATAATAGTTGCAACACTTAGTGACCAAGTATTCCCTGTGGGATTCGACACCCAACCCAGTTGGGTTCTATATTTGACAGTGATCACTTACACTCTTACGAGAGCTGTAGTTTGGGCGTTATCAAATTTTGGCGCCGCTGCCGGGGAATACAGTTGTCAACTAAGTTTGTGATAGTTAATAGACCCTTTGGTCTAAAATTCTTGAATTTTACTTTTTGTTTGTTGTTTTTGTTTTGTTCAGGTTTGGTAGAGTGCATGCCAAATACACGAAGATCTGGTCAGCCATTATTACCCATAAATCCTGAACCACAACTTATTGGCAGAATGGATACACAACGTGACATTGAAAGAAGGGCTGCCCAACAGGAGCAGGCTAGATTAGCTGTGTTGGCAGCTGCTCAAGTGCATCAACAGAATATTGATAACCCAGGTCGGGCAACAAATCCTGATGATGAGGACTTGGGTGATGATGAGTTACTTAATCCACGGCGTGCAGATGAGGTGGCAGCGCTAGTGAACAGGAGAGATCGTCAAGCTAGAATGAGACCTGACCGCCGAGCCGTGCAGGCTCCTTTTGATGATGATGATGACGATCTTGATGGAGATGGTGCCATAGGGGCTATTATTCCTCCGCCCTTGGCACCTGGAGCTAAGTTCAATATCACTAGCACCATGATTCAGTTATTGCAGCTCAAGGGTTTATTTGGTGGACTTGCAGGCGATGATCCGAATATGCATCTGGTCAATTTTATTTCAACATGCAAGTCGTTTGACAATCCAGGAGTTGGGCAGAATGCAATTCGGCTGCGCTTATTTCCATTGTCTCTGTCTGGGGAGGCAACTCTATGGCTGAACGGGCTAACTCCTGATTCTATTACTAATTGGAGGCAACTGAAAGACGCTTTCCTAGAAAGATTCTTTCCGCCATCCAAGAGAGCACAGTTAAGAGATGAGATCAGCAATTTCTGACAGCTTCCAACTGAAGCTCTCCACAAAACATGGGAGAGGTTCAAGAAGAAGCTTATGCAGTGCCCAAATCATCAGATGACCAACATCCACTTGATGGAGATATTATACAGGGCTTTGAACTCAGTGACAAAGCCAGTGGTTGATAATGCTTCAGGTGGGTCATTCATGGACCTTACTTTCATTGAGGCAAGTGATATGCTGGACCGTATGACAAAGCAGAGTAGAGCCTGGCATACCAGGGATGCTGAGGTAGCAAGCTCTACTTTATCTGTTGGCATGACTGCAGAGCAGAGGCGTAGACAATAGGAACGTGACCAAGATATGGCTCACATGAAAATGCAGATGGATCTTCTTACCAAGCATTTATTATCAGAGAAGACCAAAAAGGTTAAATCCATTGTATCACAGGGAAGATATGATTCCGATTCTGAGGGGGAAGCAAATTACTTGAATAATTAGGGGGGTTTCCGAGGCAATGCCCAAGGAAACCAAGGTCGGAACTATTATGATAAATCTGGATACAAGGACCGCGATCAAGGTGGTTGGAAGAATAAGACTGACAAGAGTGGTTTGTATGTTCCTCCTAGAAACCGTGAGGCTGTGGCGTCTGGCTCTGGAAAGATGTCCATGGATGATATGATGGCTAAGCTGTTGAAAGGGGTGGAGGACTCCAATATGGGCGTTATTGAGGTAAAGAATGATTTGTCATCAATAAATCAATTGGTTGACTCGCATTCTACTGCAATAAAACAGCTGGAGCAATAATTGAGTCAATTATCAACGGCATTCAACCAAATAAAGAATGGCACGCTACCCAGTGACACTGTGCAAAACCCAAGGAATGACGGATCGTGTATGGCTATTACTACCCGGAGTGGTAAAGTGTTGGAAAATTCATCCAAAGGAAAGCAGGTGGTTGATGATATAGCAGAGAATATTGATGAAGCAGAGTTTGAAGATGTCGTAGAATCTAAAGTGAGTGCTCATGATGTTACACCTAGACGTCCTCAGCCTGAAAAGAGTGATAATCGGAAGCAAGATAAAAAGGAAGTGGTGGAGAAAATGATTCCTCTTCCACCACCATCTTTTCCTCAGAGACTGAAGAAGAAGGCTGATGACACTCCTGAAAAGGTTGATAATCGGAAGCAAGATAAAAATGAAGTGGTGGAGAAAACTATTCCCCTTCCACCACCACCTTTTCCTCAGAGACTGAAGAAGAAAGCTGATGACACTAGGTTCAGTAAATTCATGACTATGTTGAAGCAGCTGACTATTAATGTTCCTTTGGTGGAGGCGCTGGAACAGATGCTTGGGTACGCTAAATTCATGAAGGACCTTTTCACAAAGAAGCGGGCAGTAAGCTATGAGCTGGCAGATAATGTTCATCATTGCAGTGCAATTGCCACAAGGTCTTTAGTACAGAAGAAGGCAGATCCTGGTGCTTTCACTATTCCTTGCACGATTGGATCTATGAATTTTGCTAAGGCATTATGTGATCTGGGGGCTAGCATCAATTTGATGCCGTTATCCATTTACAGAAAGTTGGGGTTGGGCGATCCTACACCAACCAATATACGACGTGTGATGGCAGATAGGTCGGTAAAACGACATTTTTGGTATATTATATGATGTATTGGTGAAGGTTTCCACCTTTATCTTTCCTGCAGACTTTGCTATTTTGGATTGCGAGGTGGATTCTGAAGTTCCCATAATCTTGGGGCGTCCTTTCCTTGCAACTGGAAGTGTGCTGATTGATTTAAGAGCTAATGAGCTTTTATTTCGGCTGAATGACGAAGTGGTCCATTTTGATGTATGTAAACAGATGAAGCAGCCTAGAGATATGGATGTGTTCTCTGTAGCTGATGTTTATTATGAGGATGAGAAAGAATTATCTGTAGAGAAGCAGCTTACTGTTGAGCCATTGTCTGCTGTGCTGTTGAATTTTGAGCGTGAGAAGGTGGAAGATTATGAAGAAACTGTTTGTGCTCTAACAGGAATAAGGTCCTATTCTCATGCTCCTATGAAGTTGGTCCTTGATCTTAGGAATCGATCTTCACCAACAGCGAAGACTTCCATTGAAGATCCACCAGTGCGAGAATTGAAAGAGCTCCCCAGTCACCTAAGGTATGCGTTCTTGGGAAGTGGAAATACACTTCCGGTGAGTGTTGCGGCTGATTTAGGTGAATAGCACGTAGAGGCTCTCATCTCTGCTCTGAAGAGGTACAAGAGAGCTATGGGTTGGACTACTGATGATATAATTGGTATCCCTCCTGGGATATGTATGCACAAGATTTAACTCGAAGAAGATTGTATACCTACAATTAAGCATCAGCGTCGTCTGAATCCATTCAGAAAATTTTGCACCATCTATCTCGACGAAGTCTAAGTAATCGAGGTAACTATGTCGTGCCGTAATAATAAATCAAGCGCTAAATGGGAGGCAACCCATCGTTTTTAGTCGTTTTGTTTTCCTAGGAGTTTGTTTTGTTAAATAAAAATCCAAAAAGAAGAGTCAAGCCACGACCAAAACTAAGGCGCTTGGTGGGAGGCAACCCATCTTTCTAATCGTTTTTGTTGTTTTTGATTAAGTGTAGGGGAAGACGTATAAAGGAGGAGCTTGGTCTCAAATTTTGATTTGAAAGTGTGAAATGTTAAAGGTGGTAAGTGAGTAATGAAGGAGCAAAAGGCTTTCGGTTAGGCATTGCCTATACAAATCTAGGCAATGGACAAGGCAAGTCCTATGTAAATCTAGGCAATGGACAAGGAAAGGCCTATGCTATTGCCTTTGCTCTCTGAATCGATAATGCTATAGCATAGGCGCCGCCTATGCTCAACTAGGCAAAGCTAAAGGCACCGCCGATGCTATTGCCTTTGCTCTCTGAATCTACAATGCCATAGCATAGGCGCCGCCTATGCCCAACTAGGCCATAGCATAAGCGCCGCCTATGTTCAACTAGGCAAAGATAAAGGCGCCGCCTATGCCATTGCCCATGCTCACTGTTTCAACAATGCCATAGCATAGGCGCCGCCTATGTTCAACTAGGATTTGCTAAAGGCGCCGCCTATGCTAAGCATAGGCATAGCATTAGGCGCCGCCTACTTATGCTTTTTGGTCTCCTAACCCGATTTTTCATGGGTCAAACCCGACCCAAGCCTTGGTCTATAAATAGAACTTTAACCTTAAGACAAAATCAAATTATTTGCTCCATATAGGCGCCGCCCAAGCTTCCCCATTCTTTCAAAATCTTTCTTTTTGCTAATCTAATCTTGCAAGCTTATCTTCCGAATCCATCACCAAGTAAGTTATTCTTTTATATTCCGTAGTTGTTGAAATGCTACGTTTATAATGATTTATTAGATTTTGAAGTGGTGTTGGTGATTAGAATGTGGTTGGTTTGTTATGATACATCTAGTTGAGTGAAAGAATACGTGTGGGTGTTCTTGACTTTGTTCCGACTTGTATTTGATTTTTATACACTGTCATAGTTTTATGAAGTCAAAATTGTGAAGTTAATACATAATCTTCTAAGTTGAAAGCTTGAATGTTTGAATGACTCTTTCATCGAGATACCGATTATGATTGACCACAAGCATAAGATGGTGTAATTATTCCTATGCAATAACTTGTTTCTATTTGTGGTACGATCCTGATATGGTAGTTTTGTTCAAAAAGTGAATTCATCCAAACATGAAAGTATAGACAAGATTACATGAAATAGAATTGGAAAGGATAGTTAAGATGACATGAACATATGACTGTGCTGAACATGTTGTTGGAACATATTGCCTAAATGTATGTCGATGAAGTCTGAGTAATCGACATCACTCACTTAATTAGTCTGTGCCAACAAATTAGGTGTGGGGTGGTGCCACTACTGTTTGTTTTTTTATTGAATCTTCTGAGATGAAGCTAACATGACTCTATTTTAATCTCAGGTAGAATGGCCCCAAAAGGACGACAAGGAAAAGAAAAAGCGTCCACCTCACAGAAAGGACAGAAAAGGTCAAGAAAGGAGCAAGCTGAGTCCTCTTCTCTACAAATACCTCAACGCACTTTTTGGATCAAGTGGGGTACATTTTGAGGAAACTCTGAGGATGACGACTCTGATGATGATTCCGACGCAGGGGGTATGACCCCAGACATTGAAGAGGAGTCCGACTAATCAGGTTTTCCTTATTTATTTTCCACTGAGGGCAGTGTGTCCCGTCTAAGTGTGGGGTGCTGGTATTTGTATGCTTCTTGTACTTTTTTGCCTACATTTATTCTAGTTCTTGTTTGTTTTAATTAGTCGTAATATTTTCAAATTTTTTTTAGATTTTGCATGAAATTGTTCTAATAGGAGGCATGGTATTATGACAAGAGTTTGTGCTAAAATCATTACTATTGAGACGTTTAGGCTCTAAGTGTGACTCACTGTGTGATAATTGTGTGGTTTAATTCATTCACCTATTGGGTCAAGAATCTATACTGCTCCAAATAAAGTTGACCATGTGCTTTGGGTGTGTGAGGTTATAGTATATTCTGTGTTGTGACTGATGCTAGAACTTGCCTGGTATGTGTGTAAAGCGAAATAAAGAGTGTGAGTTTAGGAGATGATTTAGGCATTTCTTTGGCAGCCTGTGATTGTTTACCTTCTTTTTACCTACCCGTGGACATTATCCTAGTTAACCCCCTTTGAGCCTTTAGCTATTTTCTTTGACAGCCTCATATGTAGCCTAATCCATTTTTTTCAAGACCATAATTTGATCCAAATTCCTAAGCGCTTTAAATTGTAGAATCATGTGACAAAATAAGAGGAAAGTGGGTAAGAGTGATGCCTCAGAGTGTATTGGTACTTGAAATTGTTGTGAATAAGAGTGGCTATCATAGAAGTGTTTTATAAAAAGAAAAAGAAAAAAAAAAGAAATAGAAAAATAAAAAAAATAAGTTGTATATTCTCATCTTTGTGTTTATAATTGAATAACAAAATAGGTGAAAAGGGGTGTTAGATGAAAAGAAAGGTAGAAGGGTTGTTTAAAAGAGAGTGTTAATGGCATAATGTGATGTATTAAAGCGCTTAGGGAAAATAGTCACTATTTCTGGCCAAAATAGTCCTACCTGTCCCTTAGCCTACATTACAACCTGTAAAGACCTATTTGATCCTAAGCTTAGCATTCTGATATTAGTAGAGCATTACACTAAGGTCAAGCCTATGGTCATAGTTGCAACATATGAATTCTTTGTGAGAGTGAGAGCAAGGAGAATCTTGTACCCATGTTTCAAAAAATGCAAAACTTATGAGTGATTATGGGTGATATATTGTGTGAGACACACATGGTTGATGATTGTTGGGTAGTGTTATATGATTCTTTGTGACTTAACTTGTGGATACGAATTAACCATCCTCACGAGTCTAGGTTGGAGGTTGAATTGTTTCTAGTAGTGATCCAGAAAACTACTCTTTGTTAATAATTGTCGTGCATGTCTTGATGAATATTTTGTGTTACTGCTGTGAAATCCTAATTAGATGTTTGCATGGACGTAATATTTTGTTCGAGGACGAACAAAGCTTTAAGTGTGGGGTGTTGATGTTGGGTGAATTTACACGCCTAAACACCATATTTACCCATGTTATAGCTAAGTTTTGAGGATAAAATATATAATTCCTGCACTTTTAGTCCATTTTCCTGTAAGTGAGCTAACCTACATGATTAGCATATTTTCAGGTATTAATGATGAAGATTTCAGCACTTTGTGGACCTTTGGGAAGGAAAGGAAAACTTCACAAAAGAGGGAAGGCGTCTTTTGGAAGCTTCTGGACTGAATGTGATGCATGGAGAAATTATCCCGGGCAAAAGCAGTATTTTTAAATACTTAGGGGTGCAGCAGTAACTTAATAGGACTAGGACAAGGATCTTATAAAAACCCTATTTTGCTAAATTTTTCAGCATTGACGAATTGATTCATTCGATCACTTTTATTTTATTCAGTTTACAGATTCTGTAAGTTTAGACAGAGAAAAAATGCTACAAGAATAGCTAGAGAGGAAATCACGTCATTCTCATAGTGACGCCAATACATACCCATCGTGAGATTGTTATGGTTTTGGTATGATGATGATGATGTCTTCGTTGTTTTCCTTTACAATCATGAGTAGCTAAACTTCTCTGTTAGGGTTATGGAAGCCTTTTGATATACTATCTATTACTATGAGTTTGTGAATTCTTGAGGCATATGCTACTTATATAATTACTCTCTTCTTTTTAATTTAATTCTCGTGGTTGCAAACATAGAGAATAGGCCATTATAGCATTAACTTGTTCGAGATAAAAGTTACATGTTTGGAAAAAAGAGTGTGACAAGGAAATAGGGCTACCAACCCCTATTTACACGTTGTGCCGTAACTGGGTTAACCTTTTGGAGAGTTCGTACCATTAGTTATACGCTTTAAGCTCGAGAGAGTTAAAGTGAAATAATACTTGATGGTTGAGAAACACTAGGATTTACCATTAGAATACGAATCTCTATAAGTGCATGCATGTCTGAATTCCGCATTACTCATAGTTAATAGATACGTAGAACTCATAAGGTGGACATAAACCTAACGTATTTTTCTCCGTGATTAAATCATACTAAACAAAGCATTCTGTTGTTACTTTGATATCATTAATTCACGCCACAATCCAATCCTCCCTTTTCCGTGGAATTTTCGATCAACAGTCTAATAATAGTTTCAACACTTAGTGACCAAGTATTCCCTGTGGGATTCGACACCCAACCCAGTTGGTTTCTATATTTGACAGCGACCGCTTACACTCTTACGAGAGCTGTAGTTTGGGCGTTATCAAACCCTTTTAAAAGAGAGGAACAAGAGAGTGAACTTAGCCAATAAATATTTTTATTGATATAGATAAACTTTACAAGAGAAGTTCTTAGGTGGAAAAGCTGATTCTTTAACTAAAGGCCTATGCTTCCTTTAATATGAGAAGGAATCGCTATAAATATAAACATGAAATAAAATACCACACGTGGCTCACTAATATAAAAATAGTAAAGCCCTATTCTAAAAGTGTTATTGGCTAAATATGTCATATGGGATATGACATATGCCTGGATACCACACGTACTTTATAGTGTTCATCTTCCAGGGAGATTATTGAGATGGAAAACTTCTAAAAGTGTTAAATTTTTAGCTGACCTTGGACGTCGTGGCTTGTGATTCTTACCGGAAGAGGCAACATAATACCATAGTATTGTAGGAATCCTTGAAGCATGAACCTACTAGTTTCGTGGCTTAAACCACAACATGAACCTTTTCAGAGATATTTGGATTCAATTTAAATGCCTGAAGGCATCGCACTTGAACTCCATGAGAATATGGTACTAGTGACATAGGTACTAGAGTAACCATATGAGTTCTTGTGCAAAGTCATTAGCTAGTGCTATGAACTCATGATAGAAAGAAGATTTTGGGTGCACTTTGAATAGCTTCATGATAGATCCTTCATATTTTTAGAATACCTCAAGCTCATATAAAGTTGATCTTTTTCAGAGGATAGATGGATCGAAGGGATCCACATACTGATTAAAAAAATCTGGAGGGTAGTCTACTATTCTAGAAGCTAGAATTCCTAATTTTTTTATCATAAGAATAAGAATAGCTAGCTTGTTGTCCTCTTCTATTGTATTGGATATTAGGTAGAGATCATCTGCATAGATGTCACCTGATTCTTCATATACATATATGGAGAAAAGGGTGTCCTCTATCAATTTTTCTTCTAGTGATAAGACCAATTCAAGTTCTTCCTCTTTGCTGAGATAAATGCATGTGTGATCAGCTATTTCGTCAAAGAGGCGGATGAAGTCCTTTGAATTTTTAGGTTGAGGATAGTTTCTTGAAAAGTGACCATGCTTTTAGGAGTTGAACCACCCATTCTTCTTTCAGTAGTTAGTCGATCTTCTTTGCCTGAAGTACCTAGTTTGCTTGATTGCCTTGGTCCTATCGTCTGGAGGCCAAGGTAGTTTGAACCCTAGAATAAAAACTTTTTTTAGGATCCCACTTAAGGGATTGAGCAGGGGCAGTCGGATTTTGTAACAAGATCATTCCAACTACATGCAAAATCAAGCGCTGGATTGTTCTTGATGATCTGTTTCAGTACAGATCTCTTCTTGCATATGTTGCCTAGGGCCTAGAAGATATCCAACCCGATGTAGCCTACTTTTGGCATGATTATGGATTTGAATTTCTCCTCCATAATCATCATTATGTGTCCTGCTAGCATCTTTTACCGTTATGATACAAAGACTTTCTTATGGCTGGGATCTCTGTGCAACTTGAAGCAGATGTTCGCCATCTTCTGGAAGTGGATATCGTTGACCTATCTATTAAATGATTGGTATTTTATCTCAAATAGATGTCTCCATAACTTCTCCTATATTTGGACCATACCTCAACAGAAGACCTCCTATAAGATCTTGATGTTGCAGGAATAGTCTTGGGATGTCAGATAAGTGTGCTTATAAGCATTCCTAAGTGCATTATATCAATCTTTGAGAATTCCAGAGAATTCGGAGATGAATTCTAAGAGTATTATGTATTTATCTCATTTTTTCAGATTCTTTATTTCCATCCAAGAATGGAAGTCTTGAATCCCCTGATGCCATGATGCCAGGACGACACTTTAACTATGTCAATAGTAAAGGTATGGAATTCGGTTCCAATGGTTTTCTTTGTCGTTGTCCCTGGTTCAAGAATTTTTTCTAGGACTGAATCATCGAACACCCGATCTTGGTTATTGACTACTTTAGACACTTCTGGCTATTTGGAATGGTTCATGAACATTGGTGGATAATCTCCTTCTAAGGATTAGATTGATGATTTCATATCATCCTTGACATTATTTTGAGAGTCTGACGATGAAGTTGTATCATCTTTGATAAATTCATTATCTTGGAAGTTGGAATCAGTTTCAAAACATACACCCATAGGATTAGTATGAGATGAGTGTTCCTAATCCTTCTCAGGGTCAAAGCCAAAGAATGCATTGATGTCTTTCAGATATTCCTCAATAGGGTCATCATCAATAGATTGTTGAGGAACAATATTTCCAACTTCAGCCACATAAAGCTCTAGGAAAACCTAATCTGAAATGATAAAGTCATCATCAAAGAAAACATTTGGAAACAATGTTTTATCATTGAGAGGGCATTATCTTATGGACTTCCAGTCTTCATTTGGTGGATTTTCATTTTGGGTCTCTGTGCTTTGGATCTACAGGTCATCAACTGGGACTGTAAGATCTAGATCCGGGAACATGGGATCATGTACTGGAGAAGCACGTCTTGAGGCCATCTTCTCAGCATCATATGAAACCTGGCTAGAATACTTTATCCATTTGATCTGGTCTTGTGTTATCTCGGCTTGTTTTTGGAATGCCATGGCATATTTCCTTTCCCATAAAAATTTGGTAATATCGAACTCCTGATCATCTTTTGGAGCTAGAGTGAATAGCATGGATGAACGAGGTGGGTAAGTGGAAAGGGTCGGCCTAATCCTCATGGAGGATATGTGTGTGGAAATATGGTGGACTTTTTGGTATTTTGTAGTTTAGCGCAATCGTATTTTAAAAGATGGATTTTTTCTTCTAGTGAAGCTATTTTGTTTTATTGTTGGTCAATAAAATGTAGAATCAAGGTTCCTAGCGAACATGTTTTAGACTAGATGGTCTTCAGCCTATTTTCTATTACTCTGATAAGTATTGTATATTGGGTAGGTTCTTTTGGTAGGATAACATGTGGTGCTTTTGGAGTGTGGGTTAGGTTCTCCTTTTCGAATAGTGGGTTTGGTGGGTAGATATACTTGGTACTGGATCTTGTTGAAGACATCATGAATCTCTGAGGTTCGGGTTTTGAGTTAGAGGTTTTGATTGTGGATGGAGTGGGTAGTGGTGTCCATTTGATACGATAGTATTCCAAGAGACGGAACACGTATTCTAGGTCTCCTACAAACCTCAAGATTGGACACCCCTACCCACTCCATCCCCAATCAAAACCTCTAACTCAAAACCTGAACCTCAGAGATTCAGGATGTCTTCAAAAAGCTCCAGTACCGACTATATCTCCCCACTAAACCCACCATTTGAAAAGGATAATGACAAGACCCAAACCAGGTCCTATTGGTAATGGGTACCTCTAGTCCCACAAGGACCCGAGATCACCCCCTGTACCTAACCAAACCAAACACAACATCCCCTAATGTCAGATGAATTTAAAACATATCATGAGATGTACACAACAAGCTTAAAGAAAATCAAGACAAGTCTATAGCCGCTGATCTATGACCAACCGACCAACATCGCCCAATATCCACAGTAATTCAAACAAATACTTCTAAATATAGAACCAAAAACTAGTCTTGGTCGGTACATGTCCCTGACTCTGATAGATGGCAATGAGAATGGAAATGATAATGTTAATGATAATAAAGGAAACTATAAAATCAAATCTAAGAACGAAAGTTGGTGAAATTCCTGAGCTTTCCGAGGAATGGAAGCTCACCACTTTACCACAACACCATGAACCAACTGACCAAACTGACCGACCTAACTCTACGCAGGAAAATTAGAAGAAGCTCTGGTGCCTGCATCTCATAGGGATACAACATCCAGGACAGTTAGTGGGGTGAACACTAGCATGTAACTTAGGGATAAGGATAACATAATGCCATGATTAATAGTTCAAAATCATTCAAAACCAATGCACATAATCAAATACATATACATATAGATATATTACATGCTGGGATAGGGAACAAGTCTTAATATTTAAAACTTTAGCTTGGATTATGTAGTTCAACTATCATAATAGGTTCCCACAGGCTATATAGGACCCAACTTTAACCCCCTGGTCAGGCCCTAGTGTGTGTAGCCGCATGAATTAGAGAATAATTTAATATATATGCATGGGAAACTCGAACCTCCAAATCATATACTAAGGTGACATAAGAAACCGATCATGAAATGATAAGCGGGGGACTCGAACCTCCCTAATCATGTAATAATAAGGGATACTCGAACCTCCCTAGTCTATTAGACTCCTGCGTTGTCAAATGCGGTTTCCAATATTGGTCACTCGGACCTCCACATTCATGACTCGGCTATACAACCCCCATTAAAGCCTAATTAAAACATCTATCACACAATACCATACATTGAGCTACAATACACATTTAGGCATACATTATTGGTATCATCATACCAACTACACTTGCAAGGTAACATCAACATGCAAAAACAATTATCATCACTTGGGGAAATTCACAACCCCTTTGTTCAATTTAACAAATTCTCACATTTCTCATAATGAAAAACCAATTTCACAAAATGGGGATAGGGTCATAACCACTTCAACAGTCATAAATTTGGGAAAATCACAATTCTCTAGTTCATTCACCATGCCAATGCACGTAGAAGTTCAAAACCATACTTACAACATGAATAATCACATGTAAGACATGGGAAAACATTGCTCAACAACAAGCATTTAAAATCCCTCAACCCTTATTTCAAAACTAACATAAATATCCCATGAAAATTACTTTAAAATGAATGTTTTTAACAAATTAACAATGAGGGAAGAGTAACATGTTTCACGAAAGAAATTCAACCCTTAAACCCTTGGATGGCCTACTCATCGGAAACCCTAGGTATGGTTGCTTGAGAGAATTAAATAGAGCTTTTTGAAAGTGTTTTGGTGAGTTAACAATACTAATGGGGTCCTAATAGGGTTTTAAGTCATAGGTTACAATTGGGGTAGCGGGAAATGTTCAAAGTTCCCTTGATAAAGAGACTGAAAAATTGTCACAAGTGACTACGGGTAACTATATGACTCATATAGACACATTATAACTCGGCACCCTAAGTCGTAAACAAGATAGTTCTCAGGACACCTACACACTCTTGACCCTATGACTCAACTAGTACCACTCATCATGGTACCCTACGACTTGAAGGGTCCAATTGTAGTCAACACAGAACTCAAATGGGTAAACACTAGACATCCTATGATTTACACCCAACAACTCATAAAAAGTCTTACGACTCATAGTGAGCCACTCATACTTAGAGCAGAACTTTGCCACTAAATTTTTTATTTGGTTACGATCCGATCCCAATGACTCATCATGGTTCTTTACGACTCATGTCCCTAAGTCATAGCCTGGGCAGTAACTCAAACACCATTCACCAGACACCTTATGACTATGGTCACCTAATCCTTCAAGACACCCTATGACTCATAGGGTGAGTCGTAGTCAGGATAGTGAGGATAAAATTGCAGAATATTTTAAGGATAAAAAACTTAAGGCATTACAGATAACCTAACCCACGCTCTAAAAGAACCACATGTTATCCTACCAGAAAGTGATCAAGCCCTCACCCAATATGCCATACTTATTAAAGCACTAGAAAATAGGTTACAGACTATCCAGTCTAGAAAATATTTGCTAGGAACCTCAATTCTACATTTTATTGACAAACAACAAAATTAAATGGCCTCACTTGAACAAAAAATCCAATTTCTAAAATACGACTTCATTAAACTACAAAATTCCTAAAAGTCCACCATAGTCCCACAAACATATCCTCCACAAGGATTAGGCCACCCATATTCCACTTACCCACACCGTTCATCCATGTTATTCACTCCAGCTCCAAATGATTAATAGGAGTTTGATATTTCCAAATTTGCATGGGTAAGGAAAGATGCAATGGTAGCCCAAAAGCAAGATGAGATGTCACAAGATTGGGGCTAAGGGATAAATTACTCTAGACAGGTTCCACATGATGCTAATATGATGGCCTCAAGATGTGTTGCTCTAATACATGATCCCATCTTCCCAGGTCTAGATCTTATTGACCCAGTTGATGACATTGAGATCCAAAGCACAGACACCCAAAATGAAAAGCCACCAAATGGAGACTGGAAGTCAACCAAAATATGAATTCTCAATGACAAAAGGTTATTCCCAAATGTCTTCTTCGATTATGACTTTATGATTTCAGATTAGGTTGTCACAAAGCTATATGTGGAAGAAGCTCAAAATAACTTTCCTCAATAATCTATTCACAATGACCTGATTGAGGAATATCTAAAAGCCATCAATGAATTTTATGGCTTAAACCTTGAGGAGGATCTGGAACACTCATCTCATACTAATCTTATGGGTGTATGTTCTAAAACTAATTCCAACTTCCAAGTTGATAAATATACTAGATATAATGCAGCTTCATCAACTATCTCTCAAATTAATGCTCTGAAATCATTAGTCCAATCCCCAAAAGGAGACTATCTACCGATATTCATGAACCATTCCAAAGATCCAGAAGTCACTAAAGTAATAATGACCAATATGGGGTGACCGATGATTTGATCCTAGAAAAAAGACCAGATCCAACAACAACGACAACAAAAATCATTGGAAAAGAATTCCACTTCTTCACTCTCGATGACATCAAAGTCTCAACTTGGCCTTAGAGGATCCAAGACTTCTATCCATGGATAGCAATGAAAAATCTAGTTGAATAAAAGAAATACATAATACTCTCAAAGTTTACCTCTAAATTCTCAAGGATTCCCAGAGATTGGTGGAATGCGTTTGGGATTACTTATAAGAACGCATATCTGATATCCTAGGACTTTGCTTTCAACATCAAGATCCATAAAAGGTCTTTTATGGAGATATGAACCAAATACATGAGAAGCTACCGAGATAATTCTTTGAAGTGAAGTGTCTATCATTTGATAGAGATGCCATTGATTTCCATTTCTAGAAGATGGAAAGGATCTACTTTGAGCTAGGAAAAGATCCCATCCAGAAGTAAGCCTTCATATCATCACTATCGAAGATACTAGTAGGACATACAATGATGACTGTGGAGGAAAATTCATATCCATAATCATTCCACAGGTAGGTTATATTAGGCAGGCATTCTTCCAGGCCCTGGAAAACATATGCATGAAGAGTTGTAATAAAGCAGATCACCCAGAACAATCCAGCACTTGATCTAGCATGTAGCAGGAATGATCTTATTACAAAATTCAACTATCCCTAACTAAGCCATCAAGCAAGATCTAAGAAAAAGCTTTGCTTTAGTTAATTTAAACTACGTAGGCCTCTAAATGAAAGGATCAAGGCAATCAGGCAAACCAGGTACTTCAAATGATGAAGCTTGATTAACTACATGAAGAAGAATGACTACTTCATCTGCAAAAGCCTATTCACTTTAAAAGAAATTATCCTTAAGACAAAAAGTATAAGGACTCTATCCACCTGTTTGAAGAAAAAGTTGATCACACAGACATCTATCTAAGTAATGAGGATGAACTTAAATCAGTTTTCTTTCTAAAAGAAGAATCGATAGTGGACACCCTATTCTCCATAGGAAAATAAAAAGAATCTGACGATATCTATGTAGATGATTTCTACCTGAGATCCAATATAGGAGAAAACGATGACAAGCTGGATAGTCAGATTCTCATGCTCAACACATTAGGAATTCTATCTTCTAGAATAGCAGACTACCATCCTAATCTGTTTAATTAGTACGTGGATCACTTCAATCCATCTATCCTTTTAGAAAGATGAACTTTCTATGAGCTCCAGGCATTTAGAAAATATTGAGAATCTATCCTGAAGTTGTTCAAAGTGCACTCAAAATATCATTTTTGTCATGTATTCATAGAATTAGCCAATGACTTCCCGCAAGAACTCCTATGGTTATTTTTGTACTTGTGTCAGCAACACAATATTTTCATTGATTCCTCCTAAATTGCATTGATTTATCCTAAAGATTTCATTTCAATTAGAATTTGGTTATTCACCATGTACGAGGATCCCCACTAAGCATCCATGGTTGAATCATTATGAATTTTGAGATAGACCCAATCAAAATTGAAAGGATGAATCAAATCAAATTAAATAGGAAGATGGATTAGGATTTATTTGACTTTTAATAAAAGTTAAGGAAAATAGAACTCAAGGTGCAAGTACGATAAAAAAGCAGTTCAGTAATTCGGGAAAGTTTTTATCTATTTTGTATTTGTAGCATTTTGGCGGCAACAGCTTTGAAAAGGTTCATGTTGTGGTTCAATCCATGACATTATTAGTTTCTATTCTTCAAAGATTCCTCCAATGTAATGGTATCCATGTTGTATTGTTCAGTAGGAATCACAGGCCACTACGTCCATGCTCAGTTTGAAATTTCACGCCACTTGAAATTTCCCGTCTCAGTACTGTCTGTAGAAGATGAATTCTATAAAGCACAACACTTTATTTTCCAGCAAAATAGACACATTTCAAAAGTAATATGGCAAAAGGGGTGGGGGAAATAGAACATCAGCCACCATATAAAATCACGAGAGATGAATTCACCAACACCATTAAAAGAATATGACAAAAATCTCCCCTATAGGAATGCAAAGGTCCATATAAAAGGATGAGTTACTTAACCAAATTGCTGAAAAGAAGCTTGGAAGGCCAAGAATACCTCAGGTAGAAACACAACATTGACTGGTGGATGGAAGAAGTATATATGAGTTCATTGTAACACCATCCAGTACTGCCTTAAAGATGACGCTAGATGACACATGTAAAAAGTTACTATTCACCACAAGCTCCACGGAATTACCTTTCAAAGTTCACCAGGAAACCCTCTCAAGTAGGTTACCAAAGTTCACCAAGAAACCCTCTCAAGTAGGTTACCATCATCTAATAACTTTAGACTTATAAGGTAATAGTTAAATTTGGATACAAGATAAGAGTTAGTAAGGATACACCTTGAGACTCAAAAGGTAAAGGGTAAAATTCATCTATGAGTCCACAAGACAATTGATGGTACATAACTTATCAGATCCTACATGCAAGGTATCAGAATAGTTAGACAGTGCATGATAAATCTACGGATTTGAGAATCCATAGGGAACACAAGCCTAGTGTTAGTCTTAAATTATTTACAACTAAGAGCAACCAATTCTTGTCCCCTTTACTATTTTAGCAAATCACCCTTTACCATGTCGAATCAACGTCCAAAATCTGTTAGCCCTAATATGACACATAATAATCTAGTTTTCAAGTAAGATGGCTCTCTCCAGCTCTCAAAATGCCAAGCAAGTCACAAGAGATTTATGTTGCACTGATGATCTAGAAAGCGCAAACCACCGGATAATGAATACACAGTCAGCAAGAGCACTAGATCCTCCAAAAAAAAATTCAGCTGAAGACAAATGCTTCATCTACCATGATAAGGGACACTTTGTAGGAGCATGTCCTAAATGCAAAACATCTAAGAGGGTAGGTTAACTCTCAATTAAAATAATATCTCCCCAACACCAACCCAAAGATGAGGCCCTACAAGGCCCTCATTTCAACACAAACAACATTATTAAATTTACTCTCAATACAAATGATGGAATGCCTAAGAACATCCCATATCTCTTTATTGACAGTCAACCACAACCTTTTATTAGGAAACAGCCATCTACTACTAATCCTATGGATGTGCGTTCTAAAACCAATGATGACTTACACGAAGATAATAAAGTTTCATTGGGTTCTCGTAACCAATCAATCTAATCCATTGAAATGGAATATCAGCCCATGATTATGAATTACTGCAATGAGCCAGAGGTTTCTAAATTAGTTAATAACTAAGATAGGATGACCAATAATCCAATCCCACAAAGAAATTCAGAATCAAGGAAAACAACAAAGAAAACCAGTGGAACTAGATTCCACACCTTTCCTATCAATGATGTTATGGTTCTACCTTAGACTCAAAGAATCCAGGACTTCTACACTTGTATGGCGATGATGAATCTGACTGAATGAGGAATCCATGATACTGTCAGAGTGCATCTCCAGATTCTTTAAATTCTCAGTGATTAGTGGGAAGCACTTGGGATTACGGATAAAAATACTTATCTCACATCTCAAGATATTACCTTTAAAATTGGGATCCTGCTATAAGTCTTGGATAAAAATGCGGACAAGATCAAGCAGGCCATCTTACAGGACTTAGACAGCCTATGTAAGAAGAAATCTGTATTGAAGAAGACCATCCAAAACAACCCAACTCTTGATCATTCTTGCATTAGTAATAATCTTGTTACCAAATTAAACTGCCCCTACTTAAGTCATCAAGTAAGGTCTAAGAACCATCTACTATTTAGGAGTTTCAAAATACATAGGCCTCTAGACAACTAGACCAAGGCAATCAGGCAAACCAGGTACTTCACACGAAAAAACTCAACAAACTACAAGAAAAAAAATGACCACATCATTTGCAAAAAGCCTGGTCACTTTGTGAGATACTTTCCTTAAGCCAAAATTTTGAAAGACTCCATCCACTTCTTTGAAAAAATAACTAATCACACAGGTAGCTATCTCAATAAAGAGGATGTCTTTGAAACGGTATTCTCATTGGAAGAAGAACTGACTAAGGACATCCTCTTCTCCAAAGATATATATGAAGAATCAGGCAGCATCTATGCCGATGATCTCTAAAAGACCATTAGTAGCAAAAGCAATATAAGTTGGCTGGCCAGATCCGCACACTTATCATATCAGGAACTTTATTTTCTTGAACAGTAGACTGTCCTTTCCATTTCATCAAGCAGTATGACCCATCCATCATTTGAGAAAGACAAACTTTTTATGAGCTTTAACTGTTTAAAAAATAAGGCGAATCCATCCAGGAACTATTTGGAGTGCACTCAAAATATCCTTTATGTCATGTTCATAGTACTAGCCAATGACTTTCTGCAAGAACTTCTATGGTTATTCTAGTATCTGCTTCACCAGTATAATATTCTCATGGAGTTCAAGTTTGATGCATACAGGCATTTTGATCGAATCCAACTAGCTCTAAAAAGGTTCATGTTGTGGTTCAACTTCTATTGGGTTTGTTACTTTAAGGATTAGTATGATACAATGGTATTTATATTGCATTATCCGATAGGAATCACAAGTCACGAAGTCCAAGCTCAACCAAAATATCACTCTTCTAAAAATTTCCCATCTCAATACTCTCTCTGGAAGATAAATACTATGAAGCACAATGCTTTATTTTCTAGCAAAATAGAGGCATTACCAATTAAATATGGCAAAAGGAATGGGAAATTGAACTATACTAACGATCATCCCCACTGGGATGAAGTCTGTCGAGCAGCAAAAGAATATCAGCCACCATATAAAATCATGAAAGATGAAGTCACCAACACCATCAAAAGTAAATAATAGAAATATACCTTGTACGAATGCAAAGGTTCATCCTAGAGCAAGAGTTACTTCACATGATTTCTAAAAAGAAACTTGGAAGGACAAGAATGATGCAGGCAGAAACACGGTTTTGATTGGTGGATAGAAAATGGATACGCAAGATCATCACTGACACCATCAAACACTGCCTAAAAATGATGCCGGATGATATGTACAAGAATTTACCATTCACCAAAATATCCACATAATTACCTTTAAAAGTGTACAATAAAACCCAATCAAGTAGGTTACCCTCTTAGATAGGTTTTTCTACATGCTGCTAATACAGCTACTTGGTAGATGCAAACAAAGAACTTATGAACCTACTTGAAAGAAGATTTCAAGATACTTATCCACCTACAAGAGCTTACAAGTTGCTAATCCACCTGCATTAAAGTAGATAACAAGCTGCTCAGTCACCAGCTTGAACATGCTGGAAAACCCAACAACATACTAGTGTTTTGTTTTACTAGGCTTTTTCACATGTTAGTAAGGCTAGACTAGAATAAAATAGGTTTTATATATCTCATAGAAGAGTGTAACCGACTAGGGCTTATCTTTTTTTGAAGAGAGGGATTATCTCGTACAAGATAGGATAGGGATTTTCTATTTCTAAAATAGTACGGCATGTATGATATTTTAATTTAAGTTTATAGGTATTTGTAGCTTATCCAGATATTTCTCCTCCTATAAAAGGAAGTATAGGCATTTAGTTTGGGATCATCAGCTTCTCCACCTAAGAACCTCTCTTCTAAAGTTTCTGTCTATCAATAAAAATATTTGTTGGCTAGGTTCTCTCTCTTTCTCCTTTGTTTCCAAAGGGTTGGGTACTTAGATCCTTTAGTATGTAGTAATGGGGTAAGGAAACACTTCAGCAAGTATACTTGTTGTGATTACAACATGGAAATCTGAAGTACTTTCTATGATTTTGAAATGAAATTGGCTTGTCCATGCGATATAGATTTCTAAGACCTTTCTATGTTTATGAAAAGAAATTATCCTGTCAATAAAATACCTTTCTAATTATCTTTCTTTTCTTTTTATAAACACATAAATCTGAGGTATGACATATTACACCTTTGTTTCATGAATGCTTGAGGGCGATAAAGATCGTGTGAGAGCTAAAAAAAGCTTAGTTATGTCATATACAAAACAATTGCATCAGTACTAGGTTACCAATGATTTACTTTGTTCAAAGACTGGAAAAGTCAAGCCATCTAATTGAGGGTTGAGAAGTCTTTATTTGTGAAAACCATCCATTAGGGATAAGTAGATGCATAGCCCATCGTAAGAAAGCTATTGTGTGTTGATAAAAGCTTTGATTTTGTATGGCATGCCGCTTATATGGATGTGAAATCGCCTATCATGCATGAAATGTTAGAGTATTTTTCCTGTGGTATCGATGAGAGTTTTAATTTTGTACAGTATACCACATACACATTCATGAAATCACCTTTCCTATTGGAAATTTTAGAGCTCTATTGTAATTGCCTAGTTAATATTGCATGTGGTGTCACTTTGTGCCCTGTTGTCTGTGGTGTCACTCTGTACCTCGTAGTCCTCTATTTATTTGGTATCAAAGCTATACGTACTATTGGAGGGGGGAGGTAGGAAGAAAGTACTCGTATAAGATCCACTACCATTGTTTGTATGAGACATTTATAGTCTTTACTTTATTACTATAAGTTGTTATCCATAAAACCATCCATAGTCTTTCTTTTCTAGTTATTACAAAAAAAATTTAGTAAATATTCAAGTTGTGATTTTTCCATTGTTATAGACCTTTATTTTCAGTCCACATAACCAAAGTCTTGTACATAATCGAGTCATAGTTACTTTTCTTAAATCTTTAGAACAAATATATAGAGTCTTTATTGTCCAAAAATATGCCTATCTCTAAGTCTGTACCATCTTCATCACGAGGGTCCAGTTCATATACTAGTTCGTGTACATTCCTGCTTAAATTAGATGTGTCTTCGACCATTCGTAAAGATCTATCATGTAAAGAAGCCTACCTCTATGAAGTAGATATGTTGTCTGCCAAAAAAAACCTATTTTTCTACCTCTGTTAAGCCCATGTTTAGCCTATGTCAAGAAAGAGTGTAATCCATCGATGCAGATTGATTCTTTAGACCAAAAAGGGCCAGAAGGAGTTAAAAGAATACATTGCAGTGTCAAAACTTGACCAATATATCCTTATGATTCCACTAAAATTTATCACTCTGCAGATGCCAAATTATTTTACGCAACAATGGAAAAGCCTTGACTTTACCCATACTATTTTAGTGTTATTTGGGTCGTGTTGACTCATCAAGGGTGAAAATAAAAACCGATAAAGGTATTTCTTTCATTTCTTAAGACTAGATTCAACGAGTACCAACGTGCAAACTTAGGTATGTCAGAAATCACTCTGGAAACTGGGACAGTTTTTGTCACCATGTTCCCTAACTTTAATGTAACCCTCTTAGAATCGTATCTAATGGAGACTTTAAAACTCCAAGTCCAAATCCTTGAAGATCCTCTAGATTATATAGCCACATAGACAACTCTGCACTACCAGCTAGTTTGGGATGTCCAAAACAACGTGCAAAACTTATCTCTTCTAGATGGAAACCACTCTTAGTTTCTAATTATAGATGAGACTAATGGAATGACCAAGTGTATCCAAATCCCAAAGCATGTCTTTCATGTGTGAGCAGATGCTAACACATTTAAGGCTTTTAACTGAGAATACTTGTTAAGTCTTAAGCAAATTTTGTCATTTTTTATTATTTTACTTTGTTATTGCAGTAAAAATCATGATGCAAGGGAAATATAAGGAAATGGAAGTAAAAAAGCTGAAAACTGATGCAAAAGAACTGGAAGTGTGGCTGATGACATTCCTGATCAGTCATCAACCCTGTGATAAGTTATTAGAAATCACGTCAGGTGGCTGATGAAATTCCTGATAAGTCGTCAGCCCTGTGATAAGTTATCATAAATCATGCCAGGTGTTGCAGTGTTGTAAGGATTAAAGTGAAAATGTGATGACATTTCTGACATGTCGTCACAACTGTGATAAGGCGTCAGAGTTTCCATCAAGTGTAGGTAGAGAATCAAATTTTGAATGAAGAACTGACGACCTTTCTGATATGTCGTCACGTATTTGATAAGTCGTCAAGATTTATCGTCAGTTAAAGCAGAAGATGCCAAAAATACTGGAGGGCCTGAAGACATTCCTGATAAGTCATCAGGACCCTAACACACCATCACAAATATTGTCACCTATTCCGAAGGATTTTCTGAACATTGTGATTTTATTTCCTTATTTAGGATTAACTATAAAAAGCATTGTTTGGGGTTTTTCTAAGGGTTGGCACTTGAGTTTTAAGAGACGTATTTTGATATTTTCTCTCTCGAATTTCTTGGCTTGAAAAAGCAAATACTTTGGAGAGATTATTATCAATATTTTGGGATTTTTCCTTTGTGATCTAATCTATGATTCACTAGTTATTATTCATCTCTATAAGTTTATCTTTCAAATCAGGAATTCAATTATGTGTTTCGTTCGTTACATCATGAGTGTCTAAACTCCATTAACCTGAGTTATGGGATCTAGGGTTAGGTCTTGATGATGTGCTAAGTATTCAAGATTCAAAAGGTGGTAGGATTTCTTGGTAATTCTGAAGTTTTAATTAACGTCTGTTGGTTGCAAACAGTAGACACACCTGCTTTGATTTTATTGAGAAATAAATCAAACATAGTAGGAAGTGAATTATCAACAGGGACTCGAAAATACTTCGTTTAACAATTAGCGTTGTAACAAGGTTGGTTAACCTGAGGTAAAATCTGGGTAGTAAATAAAAATTTCCTAAGTCCGAGAGGATTAGGGAATTAAACGCTTAAGTAGGTCGAGAGACATTTAAGCATAACATCGATAAATATAGCTTTTTATACTACCCACCGTGAGAATCTTGAACCACTTTTAGTATCTGTCATGTACCAAAAGATCTAGTGAACATAATTCTAGTTTTCCATAAACTCTTGATTCCAAACACTGAAAGTAAAGTGACCAGCAATTACTTATTAAACTAAAACCCCCTATTTTACATTTTTTTCGTGCCATTTGTTTGAATTTAACTTGTAGCCTTAGTTTCAAACTATTTTAATCGCCACTCACATTGTTCCCTGTGAATTTGACCCCGACTCCAATGTTGGGTAAATATATTGACGATGACAGCCTTGCACTAAATTGAAGTATAAGTTGAGCATTATCAGTCTTCAGGGAAGAATTACTCATGATTCTTTCAAATTTGTGGGTCAAAATTTATAATAGGTTGAGAGTCCATCCTCAGAGTCTTCAGCGCACTAAGCCTATGTTCTCTAAAAATCCTTATAAAGTGTCTCTCTCAATCCATATGTATACTCTTGCTGAAACTTACCCGAAGGAATAAAACCTAGATCCAGTGAATATTTCATGTTATCTTAATAGTTCCATGAAATAACATAAATGCACACAAAAATTTGATCATGAAGGGTGTAACGTGCACTGGTTTAAATGTCCTTTTTCTGGACACTGTCTATGGGATATTGACTGCAATTGTATGGGATGCTTTGAGGACTAGCTAAATAATTATGATAAGGACTAGGATGAGCTAGACTGGGATAGTATTGGGGCTTCAAAAACCCTAATCTCCAAGTACCAAAATCTTAGGAAGAGGAAGAGACGAAACATGTATTCTAAGCCTCCTACAAACTCCAAGATTGGCCGCCACTAACCACTCCATCCAAAGGAAAAATCTCTAACTCTAAGCTTGAACTTCAACTGTTCATGATGTATTTGACAAGATCCATTCCCAGATATATCTTCCTACTAAATCCACAATTCAAAAAGGATAACCTAACATACGATTTAAAACCACCACATGTTATCCTATCAAAATAGAATCAAGCTTCCACCATAACTACCAAACTTACTAGAGCACTAGAAAATAGGCTTCGGATAATCCAATTTGATAAATTCCTACTAGGGACCTCAATTCTTCACTTTATTGACCAATAATAAAATGAAATGGCCCTACTTAATGAACAAATCCATCTTCTAACTTATAAAATTTCAAAAATTCCATCATATTTCCACAAATGTATCCTTCATATGGATTAGGCCAAACCTTTACCACATACCCACCTTGTTCTTATATGTCCATGTTATTACTCCATATCCAAAAAATAAAAAAAAAATTACATTGCTAATTTTTTATGGGAAATGAAGGATGCCATGGCAGCCCAAAAACAAACCGAGAAGGCACAAGACTAGGTCAAAAGAATGAAAGGTTGTAGTCAGGTTCCATATGATATTGATTGGATGTCCTCAAGATATGTTGCTCTAATACATGATTATATCTCCTTGGGTCAAGATCCTATTGACCAAGATAATGACGTCAAAACCTAATGATAAAGATTGGGAGTCTATAAGATAATGTATCCTCAGCAATAAATTCTTATTTCCAGATGGTTGAACCAATGATGACTCGATCATCTCAGATAAAGTTGTCTTAGAGACCTATGGTGACTCAATCATCCCAGATTTGTTTGTCCCAAATCTGTATGCTACAGAAACTGGAAATTCCATTCCTCAGTAACCTATCAAGAATGACCCTATTGAAGAATATTTTACAGTCATCGATAACATCTATGGCTTTGACCCTGAGGAGGACCAAGGACACTCAACTAATACTAATCCTGGGAATGTATTCAATGAAATTGGTGATAGTTTTCCTGCAGATAAATGTATAAGATAATGAAGATTCATCTGTTGATGCTAAAGCATATGTCCAAAATACTTCTAATTCTTTAGGTGAATCTCTTAAGGAAGACTATCCACCCATATTCATGAACCACACTAAAGAGTCAAAGGTCTCTAAAGTAGTCAATGATCAAGACAGGATGATAATTAATCCTATCCTATATAGAAGGTCAGAACCAATGAAAATGGAAAAGAAAACCATTGGAACCCGATCCCACACCTTTACTCTTGAAGATGTCAAATCTTCATCCTAGCCCCAAAGGATCCAATACTTTTACAGTTGGATGTGATGAAGAATCTGGCTGAATGAGAGAAATAAATAATACTTTAAGAGTTCACCTACAGATTCTTTTGTATTCTCAGAGATTGGTCGAACGCGCTTAGAATTGCTGATAAGAACACTTATCGGGCATCCAAAGATTTTGCCTTCAACATCAAGATCTTGTGGGACATCTTCTGCAAAGATACAAGCTAAATACTTGAGAAGCTGTGAAGTCAAATCTTTGAGATGATGAAGTGCCTATTGTTCGGTAGAGATGTCATCAATATCCACTTTGGGAATATGGAAAAGGTCTACTTCAAGCTGGGCTAAGAAACCATCCTGAAGAAAGCCTTCATATCATCACTATAGAAGAAGCTAGTGGGCCCCACAATAGCGATTATGGAGGAGAAATTCAAATTTATAATCATCCCACAGGTAGGCTAGATCATACAGGACATCTTCCAAATATTGGAAATCATATGTCTGAAGAGATCTATACTAAAGCAGATCATCCAGAACAATCCAACATTTAATTGGTCATGTAGCAAAAATGATCTTGTTAAAAAATCCAATTGCCCCTTCTCAAGTCATCAAGCGGGATCCCAGAAAAAGTTGTAGTTCAGAAGGTTCAAATTACCTAGGCCTCCAAATGATATGAAAAAGGAAATCAGGTGAACCAGGTACTTTTGAAGAATAATATCAATGAACTACAAAAATAAGAACGCCTTCTTCATCTGCAAAAAGACTAGTCATTTTTCAAGAAACTCTCCTCAATCCAAATAGTCAAAGGATTTAATCCTTGTATTTGAAGAAATAGTTGATCACACAGGCATTTATCTCAGCAAAGATAAGGAACTAGAATCGTTCTTCTCCCTAGAAAAAGAATCGATGGAGGACACCCTTTTATCTATAAACATATATGAAGAATTAAGCATCATCTATGCAAATGATCTCTACTTGATATCTGATATAGAAGAATATGACGACAAGATGACTAGTCAAATTTTATTGTTCAACACATCAGGAATTATATCTTTTAGAATAGAAGACTTGTAATGCCTTGAATCTGGTATGCAGAATGCTACACAGTGCTCATGACTCCGAAGGACCACAAGCTAACCCATGACTGATGTATGTACCTGAACACTGCATAATATATTGTATAAATGTTGAAATAAAGTATGTAAGGCCATAAGGTTCAAAACTGATAAAATAATCTCTAAATGATATAGTATCACAAAACCAAAACAAAACCTCAAATAAACTATCTGAACTTAATAATCTGAAAAGCCTCAAACTAACTGAAGTGTCTGAATAAGGAGTTGATGGGACATGTCCCTAACTAACTCCAACCACTGAAATAAATTAATTAATAAGATAATAAAGTAATGGTCATGTCCTCGAAGGATGAGGAATCACCGATAACTCTGATTGTTTAGACTGGAATGCTACTGATGCTCTGGAGCTTGTGCTTCTGAACCTATGGTATAAAACACCATAGCGTAAATGCGTCAGTACGTTTGAATGTACTGGTATGCATGTGAGGTAGACTGAATACAAAGAGTTCATATGCATGAACTATACTAACTAATTAGATAACATGAACGTATGCATAAATACATAGTAACTGTAACTAAGTTCGTGATAACATGATTACTGAGTCTGAGTACAGATAATATAAGATATTGATACTGAGATACTGTATCTGACAGTCTAGGTTCTGATGGAACTAGCTGAGTTCTATGTTGTTCTGAGTTGACTGTATCTGACAGTCTTAAATTCTGTAGAACTATCTGAGTTCTATTATTAAGACTGAATGACTGTATCTGAAAATCCTGATTCTGAAACTGAAACTGTGGGAAGTAGTCATCTAACCGATATTCCCCAAATAATACATTATAGCTAAGTTGGGTTCCAATCAGTAACCCCAATTGGAAGGGAGTCAATACCCCGCCACCGATAAGGATAAGCTGTGGGTGACCCTTATCTGACAGTGTCCCTAAAGAAGAATGGTGGGACCCTTATCTGACATTATTTATCCACCTCATCAACCCTCATCTGACATTGTTGATGTCTCAACCTATGTTGGCTACATAGTTCTGGAATGCAACGATGACTTCTAAGAATCACACCCTCATCAAACAATATGTGTTCCCATCCTTGGGTTTACTCGGTGCTAATTCCTACTCCCATCTAAATAGACACTGAACATGGATTACTGAACTAAACTGAACTGAATTAACTGAGTTCCATTGACTGACGAAATACTACGGAGATTACTGAATTTCTGAGTTTTTTGAGATTATTGAGTTTAATAAATTTTCCTAAGTCACATGACTGATTGAATTTCTATGAACATGGCTCGACTGAGAGTATCTTGAAAACATGACACTGGCTCTTGGCACACATCTAATTGTCGATTACAAGTACCCCCAGGACTCGATAGTATAAAACTGACAAAGCATGACTTTATTGAATACATGACCAACATCACAATCCGTAATACAATAAGTTTGAGATTTCATGAAGTAGAAGTTATAAAGCACCACAAGGGTTACACAAATATCCATAATTGATTGACTAAGGCATTTTATCAAACACTTGACATGTATGTACTTGTACATGAATGGCGATTTCATAATATTATACTAGTATGACACTTTTCCTTCACATAGGCATTTAATCAAACACATGGGGAGCATGCTTTGGCTATTCAACCATCAACATATTTGATAATCATGGATACATCAATCAACGTGTAAATTTAAGGGTTTATCACGATTATTATGTAAATCACCATATCCTAGGGTCAATCATCAGAGTATGTAGTTTCAAACATAAATCAAAACCCCACAACATCATGAATATGAATTTCAATTCAATTTAAATCATGAACATTCATAAATACACAAATCTTGGATTTTGAAAAGAGATTCTTGATCTTCATGGGTGAAAGGGACCCATGAATCAACACATGACATACCTGGGTTGTGAGTTTCTTGAAGTCCTTGGACTTGGAGAACTCAGAATCTCTTAGTTTCTTGAAGAATGATTTGGATCTTGTTCTTGGGGATTATCTTTGAGAGAAAACCATAATTTGATGTTGTAGATGGATAATTAACTTATGAGCCTTGGTCTGATATAATTAGGGGTTAAAACGGGTGGAAATAACCCAAATACCCTTTTCAAAATTACTTTAAAAAAATGAACGAACTATGCGACGGTGGGTGCGGTGGTCCGTCACTGGGTTGACGATCCGTCGGTCCTGTTCATCGACCTGGGAAAAATAGGGATTCACTATCTCTGCTGCGACGGCTTGGGCAAAGGTTCGTCGCTAGCTCGACGGTCCGTCTGACTGAGCCATCGCCCTTAGGCAGAATGTGGTCTCACTACCTCCACTGGGAAAGATTGGGCGACGGTCCGTCGCTAGCTCGACGGTCCATCGGCCTTCACCGTCGCACTTGGGCAGTTTAGACTGCTTTCTGTATATCGGCAATAACTTTCTACCCCGATACCGAATTTAGACAAAATTAGTATCATTGGAAATCTAATTCAATTTACCACATAGCAAAAAGTAATAATCTTTAAAATTCCACATATATAAAATTTGATTCATCTTTCAAAGTAAGTTTCTAACATACTCAGGATGATTCCAAGCTTGATAGAAGTACGAGGAATTACAATATCTCTCCCTTAATAACATTCGTCCTTGAATGAGACTAACCGAGAGAGGAGAAAGATAAACTAATGTACATACTGAACATGAATGACTGGAACCTAATTTCATGACTGCCATGACTGATAACTGAATACATCATACTGAACATGCATAGCTGATGCATGTGTAATTTACTCATGAATGCATGACTGAGTATTCTGAGAAATTAAGTTTCTCACAATGAGAATGCATATCTGATGCATGATTATATAACTGAACTTACATATGAATGCATGACTGAATATGCAATGGTACTTAATACCATGTTTATAATGGAATTCTGATCATGAACTATATACCAAGTTTGTAACTGAAATCTGAACATGAAACTGAAAAGCTTTAGGAGAATTGTTACCTTGATCTAGACCTGAGTTGGTGGAGAAGAGGTGAGGATACTTGGTTCGCATATTTGCTTCTTCTTCCCAAGTAGCTCCCTCAACGGACTGATTTTGCCAAAGAACTTTGACTAGAGGGACTTCATTGTTCCTTAGTCTAGGCATCTGGTAGTCTAGGATTTTGATTGGAATCTCTTCATAAGAGAGGTTGTTCTGAACATATATGCTCTGAATAAGGACTACAACTACTGGGTCCCCTATGCACTTATTGAGCAAAGAGACATGGAATACAGGATAAACTGAGTCTAGATCTGAAGGTAATTCAAGCTCTTAAGCTACCTTGCTGAAATAACTGAGAATTTTGAAGGGACCGACATATCGGGGACTGAGCTTTCAGTTCTTGCCGAATGTCTTCACTCCCTTCATAGGAGAGATCTTTAGATAGATATAATCACCAATCTCAAAATCGAGATCCTTCCTGCGCACATCTGCATACAACTTTTGTCGGCTCTGAGCAGCCTGGAGTCTCTCTAATCAACTGAACTTTCTCTAAGGCATTGAATACTAAGTCAGGCTCTATGACTAAAGCCTCACTAAATTCAAACCAACCAATTGGAGATCTGTACCTCATACCATAGATAGCTTCGAATAAAGCCATCCGAATACTGGAATGAGAGCTGTTGTTGTATGCAAACTCAATAAAAGGCAAATGTTCATCCCAACTACCCTTTAAATCGATTGTACACACCCTTATCATATCTTCTAAAGTTTGAATGGTCCTTTCTTCTTGACCATCTGTCTAAGGATGAAAGGTTGTATTGAGATGAACTTGGGTACCAAGACCCCGTTAGAATGCTTTCCAGAAATGAGAGGTGAACTGGGTACCTCAATCTGAGATAATAGATAACAGAACACCATGCAATCTTACAAACTCTCTGATGTAGAGTTTGGCATAATCCTTTGCTGAATAAGTGGTATAGACTAGAAAGAAAAGAGCTGATTTGGCCATTCTATCTACAATGACCCAAACTGAATTATGTTGGTGACAAGTATAAGGCAAACCCGTCATGAAGTCCATGTTCACTTCTTCCCACTTCTAACTAGGAATACTGATCTCTTGCATGGACCCACTAGGCTTCTGATGCTCTATCTTAACCTGCTGACTTGTAGAGCACTTAGCCACAAACTATGCAATATCTCTCTTTATCCTACTCCACAAATAGATTTCCAGCAAGTCGCGGTACGTCTTTGGGGCCCCTGGATGGATAGAGTAGCGCGCTCCATGCACTTCTGCAAGAATTTAATGCCATAAGTTGTCTACACCTAGAACAAACAGACGACCCTGACAACACAATACAACATCTCCCCTTAGGAGAAAACCTTTATTTTCTTATCCTTAACTGACTCTTTTAACTTGAAAAGGCTGGGATCTCTATCTTGCTTTTCTTTTACCTCGGAAAATAGAGATGATTCTGAACTAATCTGAACCCATATGTCACCCTCCTCTGAATTGAATAAGCGAACACCTAGTCTGGCAAGATAATGGATTTCCTGAGCTAACATCTTCTTGATGTCCTCAACATGAGCAACACTACCCATAGACAGTCTATTAAGAGTATCAACCAAGACATTAGCCTTTCCCAAATGATAAAGGGCACTCATGTCATAATCTTTCAAGAGCTCTAACCACCTTCTCTAATGAAAATTGAGATCTTTCTGAGAAAAGACATACTGAAGGATCCTATTATCTATGAACATATCTACATGAACTCCATATAGATAATGCCTCCAAATTTTCAAGGCAAAAACTATGGTTGCTAACTCGAGATCATAAGTAGGATAATTATTCTCATGAGGTTCTAGTTGTCTAGAGGCGTAGGCTATGAACATACCATGTTGCGTGAGGACATAACCCAAACCTATTCTGGATGCATCACAATACACTACAAACCTATTTGAACCCTCTGGAAGAGCCAAAACTGGAGCTGAGGTGAGTCGAGTCTTCAACTCTTGAAAACTCTTCTCACAAGGATCTGACCACTGAAACTTGACTTTCTTCTAAGTCAATCTGGACATAGGGGATATAATAGAATAAAATCCCTCAACAAACCGTCTGTAATAGCCAGCCAAACCCAAGAAACTCCTGATATCTAATGGAAAGACAGGTCTGGGCCAGTTTTTTACCGCTTTGGTGTTTAGAGGATCAACCCTAATGCCATCACCAAAAACGATATGACCAAGGAATTCTACTGAACTTAGTCTAAATTTGTACTTACTGAATTGGTAAACAATTGATGATTTCTGAGAGTCTGCAATACTATTCTGAGATGGTCTGCATTATTACGCAAATTGCGGGAAGAGAACAGAATATCATCTATGAAGACTATGATGAATATGTCCAACTACTACTTGAACACCCAGTTCATTAAGTCCATGAAAGATGCTGGGGAATTAGTAAGACCAAAGAACATAACAAAGAATTTAAAGTGACCATACCGAGTACAAAAGGCTGTTTTCAGAATGTCGCATTCTGACTCTGAGCTGATGATAGCCTGATCTGTGGTCTATCTTAGAAAAATAGTTGGAACCCTGAAGTTGGTCAAATAGTTAATCGATTCTGGGAAGTAGATACTTGTTCTTGACTGTGACTTTGTTGAGCTGACGGTAGTCTATACACATTCTGAGAGAACTTTCTTGCACACGAATAAGACTGGTACACCCCACGGGGACACGTTGGGTCTGATAAATCCCTTAACTAAGAGATCCTTTAATTTCTTTTTTTATTCTCTGAGTTTTGCTGGTGCTATTCTGTTTGGCGGAGTAGATATAGGTTGAGTATCTGGAAGAAGATCAATGTCGAAGTCTATTTCCCTTTCGAAAGGAATTCCTGGAAGATCTTTGGGAAAGACATCTGAATATTCATTTGTAACTGGGACTGATTCAAGACTGGTAGTTTCAAAACTAGTGTCCTTAACTCAAACAAGATGATACACACATCCTTTAGATATCATTTTTCGTGCCTGAAAGTAGGAAATAAGCTAACCTCTGAACGCTGAGGTACTACCCTTCCACTCTAGGATAGGTTCATTCAAAAACTAAAACTGGACTATTTTGTTTCTACTACCGACTATGGCATAGCAAGAATGAAGCCAATCCATACAGAAAATAATATCGAAATTAGTCATTTCTAATTCGACTAAGTCTTCTGAATTGACTTTCTAAAATATTATAACCAGAAAGTTCCTGTATACCCGTCGGGCTATGATAGTTTTACCCACTGGGGTAGAGACTGAGAAGGGATCTACTAGAATTTTGGGACAGACTCTGAAATCAACTACAATATAGGGAGTAACAAAAGACAATGAATCTCCTAGATCTAGAAAAGCGTAAACATGCACATGAAATATCTATAACATACCAGTAACCACATCAGGAGAATTTTCCTGATCTTGCTGGGATTGGAGAGCATAAATTCGGTTTGGGCGTTGCCTACTAGTAGCACTGGAGATAGCACCCTGCTGATTTGGGAGACCGGACTGAGCTGGGGAACAGTTTGCTAACCCTGATAACCTGACTGGGGACAATCTTTGACTCTGTGTCCTGGTTTGCCACATTCAAAATAGATATCACTACAAGCTCTAAAACACCCTTATGGTTCTTACTATAAGTCTGACAAAGAGGATTAGTTTGGGCATTGCTGACACTGCCCTGAGACTTAGATCTTGGAGATCTATCTCTATTACCATCCCTGAACTTAGGAGCTAGATCACTAGCTGAAGAAAGAGCTGGAATTGCTGACTTAGGATGAAATTGAGAATAGTTTCCTCCTTCTGATTTGGGCTGAGCAAAGTTGAAACTACCCGTCCATGCTCTCTTATTCTGCTTCTCCCTCATCTTAATCTTTTGCTCCTCTATCTTCTGAGCATGAGTCATAAGCCTGGCTATGTTTATGTCACTATTCAACTTCACGGACTTGTACTCATTGACCACACTATCATTCACCCCAGAAACAAACTTACTCATCTTGGCCCTGCTATCTGCAACCGCATATAGAGCATATCTGGTTAATTGAGTAAACTTAAGAGAATACTCTTTCACCATTATATTGCCCTGCCTGAGGTTGATAAATTCCAACACCTTAGATTCTCTCACCTCTAGGGTAAAGGATCTATCTAAGAATGCGGTGACAAACTCCTCCCACATAATAGGCCCTGCATCATCTAGCCTTTCTGACTTACACTATTTAAACCAAGTGTGAGAAACATCCTGCAATTGCTATGTAGCTATCTCAGTGATCTCACTAGAAGTAACCCCCATGATGTCGGTAACCTTTTAAACCTGATCGATAAATTTCTAAGGGTCCTCATCTGACTTAGACCTGAGAAAGGATGGAGGATTTATTCGAGTGAAGTCCCAAATATTGGCTGCAACTGAATTAGCCACTAGGTTAACTGGAATGACAGCTGGTCGTTCATTCGAAGCAGCAACTGACTGATCAAGAGTAGTGAATGTAGCTCTAAACTCTACATGAGAAATATATTCGCCCACAGGATATTCGAGCAGAGGGGCTGGCTGATTCCCGTTTCTTCTTTTGGAAGGCATGTTCTGTAGAAGAAAGAGGGAAATGGATTAGAACATACTAAGAGATTTACTGGACATTATGCTCACTGGCATGACATGAATACTGAAAGAAGGGAAACTATTCCTAAAACATCTTATAGCCTCTTATACATAAATGTGGCGCGCAATAAACCTATGTACAAGACTCTACTAGATGTGGCTTTCAGACTTCCTAGGACTCTATTGAACCTTAGGCTCTAATACCAAGTTTGTAATGCCCCAAATCTGGAACCCAGAACTTTACACGGTGCTTATGACCCCGAAGGACCACAAGCTAACCCATGACTGATATCTGTACTTGAACACTACATAATATATTGTATAAATATGGAAATAAATGTTGTAAGGCCGTAAGGTTCAAAACTAATAAAATAATCTCTGAATGATATGGTATCACAATACTAAAACAAAATCTGAAATAAACTATCTGAATATGATAATCTGAAAAGCCTTTAACTGACTGAACTGTCTGAATAAGGAGTTGATGGGATATGTCCCCAACTAACTCCAACTACTAAAAAAATTAATTAATGAGATAATAAAGTAATGGTTATGTCCTCGGAGGATAAGGACTCACTACTAACTCTGACTGCTGAGACTGGAATACTACTAAAGCTCTGGTGCTCGTGCTTCTAAACCTATGGTATAAAACATCATAGCGCAAATATGTCAATATGTTTAAATGTAATGGTATGCATGTGAGGTAGGCTAAATACAAAGGGTTCACATGCATGAACTATACTAACTGACTAGATAACATGAACGCGAGAATACATGCATGAATATATAGTAATTGTAACTAAGTTTGTAATAACATGATTACTGAGTCTGAGTACTGATAACATGAGATAATAATAATGAGCGACTCCATCTAACAGTCTAGGTTCTGATGGAACTAGCTGAGTTTCGTGCTGTTCTAGTTGACTGTATTTGACTGTTCTAAATTCTGTAAAACTATCTGAGTTTTATTACTAATACTGAATGAGTGTATCTAACAGTCCTAATTCTGAAACTAAAACTATGGGAAGTAGTCATATAATTGACATGCCCCAAATAATACATTATAGCTAAGTTGGGGTCCAATTTATAGCCCTAATTGAAAGGGTGTCAATACCGCGCCACCGGTAAGGACAAGCTGTAGGTGACCCTCATCTGACAGTGTCCCAAAAGAAAAATAGTGGGACCCTCATCTGATAGTGTTTATCCACCTCATCAACCCTCATTTGATAGTGTTGATGTCTCAACAGATGCTGGCTACATAGTTCTGGAATGCAAAGATGACTTCTAAAAATCACACCCTCATCTGACAAAGTGTGTTCCCATCCTTGGGTTTACTCGATGCTAATTCCTACTCTCATCTAAATAGATACTGAACATAGATTACTGAACTAAACTGAACTGGACTGAATTAACTGAGTTCTGTTGACTGGCAGAATACTACTGAGATTACTGAATTTTTGAGATTTCTGAGATTTCTGAGATTACTGAGTTTAATGAATTTTCCAGATTCACATGACTGATTGAATTTCTATGAACATGGCTCGACTGAGAGTATCTTGAAAACATGACACTGGCTCTTGGAACACAGCTAATTGTCGGGTACAAGCACCCCCAGGACTCGATAGTATGAAACTATCAAAGCCTGACTTTATTGAATACATGACCAACATCACAATCCATAATACAATAAGTTGGAGATTTCATGAAGTAGAAGTTCTAAATCACCACAAGGGTTACACATATATCCATAATTCATTGACTAATGCATTTCATCAAACACTTAACATGTATGTACTTGTACATGAATGGGGATATCATATTATTATACTAGTATGGCACTTTTCCTTCACATAGGAATTTAATCAAACACATGGGGATCATGCTTTGGTTATACAATCATCAACACATCTGATAATCATGGATACATTAATCAACGTGTAAATTTAATGGTTTATCATAATTATTATGCAAATCACCACATCCTCGGGTCAATCATTGGGGTATGTAGTTTCAAACATGAATCTAAACCCCACAACATAATGAGTATGAATTTCAATTAAATTTAAATCATGAACTTTCATAAATACACAAATCTTGAATTTTCAAAAGAGATTCTTGAGTTTCATGGGTGAAAGGAACCTATGAGTCAAAAAATGACATACCTGGGTTGTGAGTTTCTTGAAGTCCTTGGACTTGGAGAACTCGGAATCTCTTAGTTTCTTGAAGAATGATTTGGATCCTGTTCTTAGGGGTTATCTTTGAGAGAAAACCCTAATTTGATATTATAGATGTATAATGAACTTATAAGCCATGGTCTGATATAATTAGGGGTTAAAACAGGTGGAAAAGACCTAGATACCCTTTTAAAAATAACTTTAAAATAACTGAATGAACTATATGATGGAGGGTGCGATGGTCCGCCGTTGGGTCCACTGTCCGTCGGTCCTGATCGTTGCACCTGACCAGAATAGGAGTTCACTGTCTCTGCTGCGACGGCTTGGGCGACGGTCCATCACTAGCTCAACGGTCCGTCGGACTGAGCCGTCACCCTTAAGCAGAATGTGGTATCACTACCTCCGTTGTGACGTCTTGGGCGATGGTCCATCTCTAATTCAATGGTCCATCGGCCTTTACCTTCGCACCTGGGCAATTTTGACTGCTTTCTGTATTTCGACCATAACTTTCTACCCCGATACCAGATTTGGACAAAATTGGTATCGTTTGAAAGAAAATTCAATTTCCTACATGAAAAAAATTTTAGATTTTAAAATTTCCATGCATATAAAAGTGGATTCATCTTTCAAAGTAACTTTCTAACATACTAGGAATAATTCCAAGCTAGGTAAAAGTACGGGGTATTACAAGACTGCACTCCAGATCTATTTACTAAGTACGTGGATCCCTTTGATTTATCTGTAGTCTAAGAATGTTGAACTTTATATGAGCTCCGGGTGTTCAAAAACTATGATAGATCTTTTTTGAAGCCATTCAGAGTGTATCCCAAATATCCTTTCTGTCATGTGTTCATAGCACTATTTCTGTCATGTGCTCATAGCACTATACAATGACTTCCTACAAGAATTCATATGGTTATTATAGTACTTGTATCACCAGTTCCATATTCTCATGGAGTTCAAGGGAGATGCCTTCTGGCATTTCGATTGAATCCAACCAGCTATAAAAGGGTTCATGTTGTGGTTCAACCCACGAACCTATTAGGTTTGTTACTTCAAGAATTCATTTGATGCAATGGTATTCATGCTATATCGTCTACTATAAATCATAGGCCTTGACATCCAAGATCAGCCAAAAAGTTTTCACCTATGGAAATTTCTCGTCTTAATACTCTCCCTGGAAGATGAATACTATGAATCACAATGCTTTAATTTCTAGAAAAACAAATGGATTTCAAAAGAAACATGGCTAAAGTAATGGGGAAGATAGAACTACACCGATGATCAACCATGTTAGGATAAAGCCCATCAATTAGTAAAAGAATATTAGCAACCATATAAAATCATGAGATATGAAGTCACCAACATCATCAAAAGCATACGACTGAAATCTCCCCCATAGGAATGTGGAGGTCCATCTAATAGGAAGAGTGCATTTACCAAATAGCTAAAAAGAAGCTTGGAAGGCCTAGAATGCCTCAGGAAAAAACACGACATCAACTGGTGAATGGAAAAAGGATATATGAGCTCATCGCCGACACCATCATATGTTGCCAAAACAATGACACCAGATGACATGTGCAAGAAGTTACCCTTCACTACAAGTTGTATGTAATTACCTTACAAACTTTAGTATGAAACCCTTTCAAGTGGGTTACTGTAATACCTCAAGTTTTTCATGTTTTAAACCTTTCAAAGGGTTTCATCATTAAATTATCTTTCTAATGCCACAAGTCTTGCCTCATTCTAGCATTGAGGCAAAAAGTTATGGAAATTTTCCTCTAGAAGTTTGTCAGCTACCAGTGATCACGACTCACTTGATGACCAATAACCATACCTTATGAGTCATTACAAGGAGTCATATTCATAACATTAAGGGGTTCTAAGTTTCATCCCAGTAACCATGACTCCACCCCATAATTTATAATCCAATATTATGAGTTGATAGGAGGGACATGTTGCCTCAAAAGTGTTCAAGCAAGAATCCATTCTAGTAGTTATAAGTCTGGCATATCACTCATAGCCAGTACTTAAGAGTCATTGTGTGGACCCGTAGCCTGACCAGTGTATGATCCAATGACCCAACCTTAGACTAAGACTTCATCGAATGACTCGTAGTCAGTGATAACGAGTCGTTAGGTGGAAAGTCATAGCTAGAACAAAATGAACCAAGGCTCCTAGGTTAAGACTCAAACCATAACTTATAACCAATCATAATAAGTCGTAAGGTGAGTCGTAATGACTAGGAGTGGGTTTTCCTGCACGTTTTCCTATGGACTTTTATGTCTTCGTCCACTTTCTCAAAAGTCAAATGCATATAATTTTGGCTTCCAAGGGGTGGAATAAAAGACCCAAAAGCCCCAAATTCATCAGTTAACCGTATTCTACCCAAAAGATATTAAAGAGGCGATTTTCCAATCTTCCACAAATAGACCAGGGTTTCTAAAGAGCAAGATCAATTCTATAAATTTCCCAAGGCTCTTACTACCAGGTCTATGGGATATTCATCAGTGGGTCCCTTCTTCCCATTGAGTCCCACGAACATTTTTTATCTGCAAGTGTAAAACTCTTTTCCCTTTTATGGGGTTCCAAGTTATCTATATATTTAATGAATCTCCTCTTAATTATTTTGATTATGAACTATGAAAATATACTCCCTCATGAGAAATTGCGCTTCCATATATTTTATACTACACATGTTTATATCATGATCAGTTATTGAAGTATTGAATGTTATTCATGATTTTCCACACCATGGCCACTTCCATAATTACCATGATTAGTTTGCATTATTCACTGCTGGTGCATTGTGAATAACCCATACCTAGATATCCATGCATGGTTTAGATTTCCGAGTTACAAGCAATTTAGATGATGATTGTACCATTATATTAAAATTATGATATTCACGTTGAGCATTCAATAATTGTGAATCATTTTAAACTTTTATTAGCATCAGTATCAGTTCAATTAGGAGTAGGACTTAGAACCAAGAAAACCTAGGGATAAAGGCTCACCCGCCAATAGAGAATGAGACCTTTAGCAACAGTCCCTGAGTTCCAGATCTATATTCCAGTGTAGGTTATGAGAGGTCACCCTCTAATTGAGGACCTAAACTCTCTTAGGGTTCACTTTAAAGTACAGGATTGATACCTTAGTCCTTTAGGATAGCAGTTTAGTAGATCCACACAGCCAGTGTTAGTACCCTTGGCAAGGTACTAACACCCTTCCTACTAGGAATGCATGTTGGACCCCGATTAGCTTATATTGGGGCATGTTAGTTAAATGTTATCTCCCACAGTTTTAGTTCAGCATTCAGATTATGACATTCAGGTTTGCTTGACCAAGTGTCCATATATCATTTATTCAGTTATTCAGATCATTTCAGTATATGTTTATGCTTGGTCTTGCATTTTTTTTACATGTTCATGCATTCATCCTAAGTACCTATATGTATACCAGTTAATTTCTATCTCACATACCAGTACATTCAAATTATTAACCACATACTCTCTTTTGCGCTATGTTGTTTTATAACATAGGTTCAGATGCTCAGTTCCCAGATAGTACATAGTCGGATCCTGTATTACTCAACTGCAGCATTAGTGAGTCCTTTTAAGTTAAGGAATAGTTATATTATTTATCATGCTTTCAAATATTTTAGTTCATATTATTTCACTAGTCAGAGTTAGTTGGGGACTTATCCAAATAACTCATCATGTTTAGAGGCTTTTAGATAATCAAACAGTTAGTTATACTCTTTAGTGATGTGCTTCAAACCCCTTTGTTATGGATTTGATTATTCAAAAATTTAATTAAAAGAATTCTGCATAGCATTTTATTATCTTCGTTTCAGTACTTACAACTTGTATCAGTTAATGGGTTAGCTTAGGGTCACTTGTAGCCTTAAGCACTATGTTACAAGTAGGGGTAGTCTCGGGTTATGACCAACTTGGTATCAGAATACAAGGTTTAAGGTGTCCTAGGGTGTCTAAAAGTTGCCTTAAGTAGAGTTTTATTTATGGGTGTGAAGCATGCCACACTTATGGGTGAGAGGTTGTGAAACAGTTTAGGAAAGTCTCTCTTCTTTCAGAATTTATGTCGTTCAATAGAGAATGGGCTCCATTAAACTCCATCTTCTAATTTGTTATCTACCATTTATAGAAATGACTCCCATAAGGGCTAACATAAGGATAAATAGGGACAAGACCCCACAACCTATTCTCGAAGATCCTCTGAATGCGCAGGTCTCTTATGCGAAATTTTGGGATGCCTTCACTGTACTAGCCTAATACATGGCATCTCAAAATAACCAACAAGACATTGTACCATTCAATACTATAGCTAATATGACAGCAACCAGAATTTGGGACTTCACTCAGATGAATCCTCTAGCATTCTCAAGATCTAAGTCTGAAAAGGACCCGTAAGAGTATTTAGACTATGTACAAAAGGTGACATATATCATAGGTGTTACTCTGAGTAAGGGTGCTAACTTAGTTACTTATCAATAGAAAGGGGTGGCTCACACCTGGGTTGAGCAGTGGAAGAAGGATAGAGGTGCTAATGTAGGGCTTATAGAGTGGCATGGGTTTGCTACTACTTTCTTGGATAGGTTCTTCCTACTCTAGATGAGGGAAGCCAAGGTGTAGGAGTTTATAAATCTGAAGTAGGGTAACATGAGTGTGAAGTAGTATTTACTTAAGTTCTTCTAGTTAGCGAGGCATGCTCCGACAATAGCGGTTGATGCTAGGGCCAAAATAAATAAGTTTGTGTCAGGAGTTTCTAAAGATGTAGCCAAAGAGTGTAGGACAACTATGTTTATTAAGGAGATGGATCTCTCTAGACTGGCGGTTCATGTTCAGCAGATTGAGGAGGAGTAGATCAGATAAAATAAAAGAGAGAATATGAGGGCTAGAATGGGTAGATTCAACTTCTCTCATCTGAGCTAGGATGGGGGAATCGTTCTTAATTCAGCCAGAAATCTTCAGCTCCAGCCCCATCTTCTTCCAATGCTCCATTTCCTAAATTCAGATAGGATAATCATGATAGAGCAATAGGCTCTAAGTCTCAGGGCAGCATGAATAGTAGTCGTACCAACCTAATTTGCAGGAGATACAGTAAGAACCACAAAAGTGAGTGCATGGCAGGCATGATGCATATTTTTAGTGTGGTAAATGAGGCCACTTAATTAGGGTTTTCCTAGTGTTTTCCAGAAGGGAAAGGATTTCCACGATCAGGGTTACTCTAACTTCTCATCAACTCTAGTAGGTTAATCGACTCAGCACTGTTCCACCTCTAGTGCCACCAGTGGGTAGTATTAGAATAGACTCTATGCCTCCTAGACTTTTCAGGATCAGGAAAGTTCTCCTATTGTGGTTATTAGTATGTTACATGTCGTCCACCTTCATGTTTATCCATAATTAGATCTCGGAGCTTCACTTTCCTTTATGACTCCCTACATAGCAGTAGATTTTAGCGTCATTCCTGTTATCCTAACTAAGCCCTTCTCAGTTTTTACCTCTATTGGTAGTGTTATCATAGACAGACGGGTATACAAAAATTGCCCAGTCACAGTATCTCAAAATATTACCTCAGTAGACCTTGTAGATTTAATGATGATGGATTTTGATGTCATTCTCAGCATAGATTGGATTTACTTTTGCTACAGTTGATTGCAGAAATAGAATCGTCCAGTTCTAGTTCCCTACTAAGCCGACCATATAATGGAGGAGTAGTACCTCAGTGCATATTGGTTGAATCATCTCTTACCTTAAGGCAAGAAACATGATCTATAAGGATTGTATTTATCACCTTGCTCTACTCAAGGGCTTAAGTTATGAAACTCCAAGTCTTGAGTCATTTCCAATTGTAAATGAGTTTCCAAAAATATTTTCTAAAGATCTACCTATTTCTCCCGAAAAGAAAATCAACTTCAAAATAGTTCTCCTTCCTGGTACCCAGCCTATTTCAATTCCACCTTATAGAATGGCTCCTATTGAGCTTAAGTAATTGAAAGAACAGTTTAAAAATCTTTTAGATAAGGGTTTTATTAGGCCTAGTGTTTCTTCGTGGGGTTTCTCAGTCCTCTTCATTTGCAAGAAAGGCGATTCTCTTAGAATGTGCATTGACTACCGTCAGTTGAACAAAGTCACAATAATGAATAAGTATCTTTTCCTAGGGATTGAAATTGTTTGACCAACTTTGGGGTGGAAATTATTTCTCTAAGATAGACCTTAGATCTGGATATCATCATCTCAGAGACAGATAATGTTACATTCCTAAAATAGCCTTAAGAACTTGATATGGTCACTTTAAATTTGTAGTTATGTCTTTTGGACTAAATGAACAGAGTGTTCAAGTAGTACCTAGACCTATTTTTCATAGTCTTTAAAGATGACATCCTTGTCTATTCCCATAATGAAGGTGATCATGTAGACTATTTAAGGACTGTTTTGCTGACCCTTACAAATCACCAATTATTCACCAAGTTCAGCAAGTGTAAATTTTTGTTAAGGTCAATAGATTTCCTTGGTCATATGATTTCCAGTGATGGCATTCAATTTTACCCTTAAAATACCAAAGTAGTAAGAAACTGGCCTAGACCCATCTCTTCATCAGATATCAGGAGTATCTTGGGCTTAGCTGGTTACTACAGATGGTTTGTTGAGGGATTTTCTTCTATTGATTATCCCATGTCTAGACTGACTCAAAAGAAAGTCAAGTTTCAGTGGTCAGATTTCTGTGAGAAGAATTTTCAGGAGTTGAAGACTCAACTAGCTTCCACTCCAGTATTGACCATACCCGAGGGTTCAGATAGTTTGTAGTTTATTGTGATGCTTTTAGATTTGGTCTTGGGTGTGTATTAATGTAGTGAGGTAAGTTCATAGCCTATGCCTATAGATAGATTAAACCCTATAAGAATAATTACCCGATTCATAATCTTGAGTTGACAGCGATTGTCTTTGCCTTACGGATTTGGAGGCATTACCTTTATGTGGTTTATGTTGATTTTTTTACTGATCATAGGATTTTGTGGTATATGTTCACACAAAAAGACCTAAATCTTTGGCAGAGAAAGTGGCTTGAATAGTTCAAAGACTATGATATAGGTGTGTTGTATCACCTGGGTATTGCCAATGTTATGGTTGCTGCCCTTAGCAGATTGTCTATGGGGACTTTTGCTCACATAGAGGATAATAAAAAAGAATTAGTCTGTGAAGCTCATCATCTTGTTATATTGGGTGTTTAGATTCATCCAAATGTAGTATCTAGGTTAAAAATGGTTTGGAATATTCTCTAGTTTTTGAGGTAATGGAAAAGCAAGATAGAGATCCTATTTTGGTTAAGTTGAAAGCGGAAGTTTGAGATTAGAAGGTTGAGGTTTTCTCTCTAGGGGGATATAGTGTACTTTATTATTAGGGCAGGTTATGTATTCTGAATATGGATGGTTTGAGGTAGCGAATGCTAGTTAAAGCACATGGTTCACAATATTCTATTCATCCAGGAGCCACTGAGATGTACCACAATTTGCGGGAAGTCTATTGGTGGAATGGTAAGAAGAAGGATAATGTGAAATTCATGACTAAGCATCCGAATTTTCATACGGTCAAGGTTGAGCACTAAAGACCTAGTGGTACACCTTAGGAATTTAGCATCCCCACTTAGAAGTGGGAAGTGGTGAATATGGATTTTGTTATAGAGTTACCTCATATGCATCGTCAGCACGATTTGATTTGGGTCATTATGGATAGAATGACAAAGTCAGCCCATTTCTTACTGGTCCATACTTCTTATTCCACCGAGGATTACTCTAGACTTTATCTTAGGGAGTTGGTAATGTTATATGGAGTCCTATTGGTCATTATTTCAGATAGAGATACCTAGTTTACCTCTCATTTTTGCAAGGCTTTTCATAAGGGTAACATACCCAAGTTCATCTAAATATAACTTTTTATCCATAAATAGATTGTCAGACAGAGAAGACCATTCATACCTTAGAGGACATGCTGAGGGCTTGTGTTATTGATTTGAAGGGTAGTTAGGATGATACTTTCCTTTGATTGAGTTTGCCTATAATAGCTATCACTCTAGAATCCAAATGGCTCTATTTGATCCTCTCTATGGAAGGAGGTGTAGATCTCCTATTGGTTGGTTTAAAGTTGGTGAGGCTGCTATGTATCACGACCCGAGACTATCCCCATGTCGTAACATGATGCTTAGAACCATAAGTGATCCCAATCTAACCCATGTACTGGAATGATACTTAAGCAATTAAATTAAAATATTTAAATGATAAATAACTGAGTGGAAGCATAATCATGTCATAATTTGTTTCAAAACATTACTATTTAAAGTCTACAGTAATGAAATCTAAAAAAGAAACTTTGAATTACATACAATACTCTGACTGACTATCTATGAAGACTCTACTATACTAACAATAGTTAACTAGGATATGCCTCCAACTATCGCTAATCAATACATACAAACAAAGAACGTATAATACAAGAACTAAAATTGACTGGAGTCCCCAGAATAAGAGAACTCATTACATACTGGTTGAATGTTGTGAACTGACCCTGATGTGTGGACTACTTTTGGAACCTACATCATAAAGGAATGTAGCCACAAATGCATATATGTGGTCAGTGCTTTGGAATGTACTTAGTATGTGAGACATGCACTAAATCATGGAAAAACTTAATGTATGCTTTAAGACTAAGGACATAAGCTATTTGTTGAAATATGCATTTAAATCATGGTTGTACGTGAAATCTGTAAGACATAGTGAAATGGCTAAATCATGAGCTAAAAATATATCAGTAAATTATGAAGCAGTAGAGATATGAATACTGTACGTAACTCTTAAATTAAACTCGAATATTCTAAAAAAGCGTACTGAGGATCATGTACGAATACTCAACATGAATGCGTGAATATAAATGAATGCAATACTAAGCATAAACATGTACTAAAATGATCTGAAGAACTAAATAATTGAATAATCGATATATGGACACTTGGTCATGCAAACCTGAACTGATATAATCTAAATACTGAACTGAAACTTTAGGAGCTATGATGTAACCGACATGCCCTAATCTGAGCTAATCGGGGTACAATATGTAACCCCTGTTGGAAAGATATCAGTACCTTACCATGGGTACTAAAACTGGTTGTGTGGATCCACTAAACTAGTATCGTAAAGGACAAGAGTGTCAGTCCTCTACTGGTGGGTTATCCCTAAGAGAGTATCAGTCCTTTACTTACGGGTGATATCTTATAACATATGTTGGATACGTAGTTCTGGAACTTACGGACTGCTACTAAAAGACTCATTCCTTTACTGGCATGTGATCCTTCATCCCTAGGTTCACTCGGTGCAAAATCCTACTCACTATTGAAAGACTCTAAAATGTAAGCTATTACATGCACTGATAACGGATATACTCAAGTCATGGTATTTTGAAAATAATAGTGCATGCAGAATCTAAAGTAATCATGAACATGTAAATTGATGTATTTATCATAATGCAATAATGGTGAAAACTGGACATGATTCACAACTGATAAATGCTCAACATAACTATAGTAATCTGAATATGATTATAAAAATCATGATCTGACTGACTTGTTACTTGTAATTCTGAAACATGTGTAAATGTATAAGTATTGGGTGTTAATAAACCCTCGTGCACTGAGTGATACTTAAATACAACAACATCATTTAAATACCCTATAAGGAAAATTCAGGATTCAAAAACCCAAAACATTGTACATGTCACTAAACTGATGAAGTACATGAATTTGAATATTGAAATATGTTAAACTTGGGAGGACAACATGCTCACATAGTTTAGTCCATAACTTTATAATATAACATGGGGTCAATTGAATATGACATAGGTAATTGAAATTCAAAGAAAGTAATAACATAATTCACCTAATAAAACATATTGGCATGGCTTGAATTAAAAACTACTAAGAAAAACATGAGTAAATTTGTAATTAATATTTAAATTTCATGAAGAGAGGATAATAAATTCATATTGAACAAAATAGCATTTTTGGCACTCAATGGGTGGAAGGAACCCATTGATGCATACCCCGCATACCCTAATTGCTTGAGTTTTTGGAGAAAAAACTTGGAATTGGGGCCTTGAATCATTGAATCCTTGGGAATATATTTGAATTTATGCTCTTAGGAATGCGGATGTGTTTTAGGTATGAAAACTGAAGAGGAATGGGGCAAATAATGCCCCTTTTGGGATTTAAGTCATCAATTTAGGTGTTTGGGTTGAGATGAAAAGACCAAAATGCCCCTTGGGACTTTATGTATGAATGCAGGAAAGAAAAACTTTCCTTTCACAGAGGTTATCAAGATCCTAAAGGACGTGACACACTAAAATCAGGGATGCTCACTTGTTCCTCACGAAAATGCTCATAACTTTTCTCTCGTGAATCAAATTAAAGCAAAATTCAATGTCTTGGAAAGAGGAATCAATTATCTATAATTTGGTGGGTATTGAGCTCCAAAATTCCATATATTACAAAATTTATACGTTCAAAGTTTATCCTTGTATGATCAAATACCAAAAATTTGGTTGAATCAAAAGTTCTTTGATCAACTTTGCTCTAAGTATTTCCTATGAATAATTTTCACCTCATAAGCACACTTCAAACCAAGATAATAATTATGACACTTATATTCATGTGGAAATCATTGGTTTTGAGTTAATATATATAGGGAGGATGGTTTAATTTCTGGTCCAAAAATACGGGGTGTTACACTTTGATAAGGTCAGATTCAGTATATGAGGCGATGAAGAAATTTTAGTTAATTTGAGAATGGCTGAAGATAGCCCAAAGTCATCAGAAATCCTATGAAGATGCGAGGAGAAAAGATCTTGAATTTGATGTTGGTGACTTTGTGTATCTAAAACATTTTCCCATAAAAGGGTGAAGAGATTTGGTTGGAAAGGGAATCTTAGTCCTCAGTATATTGGTCCATAGAGGATTTCAATCCATTTTAGAAAGGTAGTCCATGAGTTAGAGTTGCCTGCAGAGTTAGATTCAGTGCATCCGATGTTCCAGGTATCATTGCTAAAGAAATGTATTGGTGATCCAGCTTCAGTCATTCCGTTAGAGAGTATGAGTGTGGAAGATAGCCTCTCCTATGAGAAATTCCCAGTTGAAATACTTGATGCTAGGTTTGTAGGTTGATGAATAAAAGAGTATCCCTAGTAAAATTTTTGTGGAGGAATTTATTCGTTAGGGGCTCTACTTTGGAAGAAGAAGCTATTATGCAAACCAAGTATCCCTATCTCTTCTCTAAGAATTAATATTAAGCTTAAGATAATGGTTTCCTTAAAGTAATTATCTCATTTTCCATCTCAGCTATCCAACCATCCTCATGTCACAATATGCATTCATGAATTCAGTCCAGTCCATGCATCATGTCTCAGATCCAGGTATTTAGTCATGATCAGTTTATGAACAATCAGTGCATGATCTCAGTCTTATTGGTATTCTAGATTTAGACTGTGTCGTTCAAGGATGCATGATCCCAAGGAGATAAATTGTAATACCCTAAGTTTTTCATATTCAAAACCTCTTAAATGGATTATCTATTTACTTAGCTTTCCAACACCACAAGTCTTGCCATGATCGGCATCGTCGTAAAAAGTTTTGGAAATTTTCCTACAGGAGTCTGTTATCTGCCATTGATCACAACTCACTTGATGACCCATATCCAGAACTTATAATTCATTACAAGATGTTGTAGTCCTAATATTAAGGGGTACCAAGTTTTAGCCCAGTGATCACGACTCCACCTCACGATTTGTAATCAGACATTACGAGTAGTTAGAAGCGACTTGTAGTCTCAATAGTGTTTAGAATCCTTTCCAGTGGTTATAATCTAGCATATGATTATAGTTAGACCTTATAATTCATTGTGTTAACTCACAGCCTCACCAGTGTATAATCCAAGGACCCAACCTAATACTATGACTTACCCAACGACTCATATCAGTCATAACAAGTCGTCAGGTGTAAAGTCTTAGTCAGAATAGAATAAAACCAAGATCCTAAGATCCCAGGGTACTACTCAAACCAAGACTTGTAACCAGTTGTAGTGAGTCATGTGCTGACTCGTAATGATTAGGAGTGGGTTTCCTGCATGTTTTTCCAAGGACATTTATTTCTTATCCCACTCCCTTATAAGCGTAACCCATGTCATTTTGGCTTCCCAAGGGGTGTTATAAATGACCCAAAATCCCTAAATTTATCAGTTAACCGTATTCCACCAAAAAGAGATCAAACAGGCAATTTTCCAATCTTCTACAAATAAACTAGGGTTTCTCAAGGGAAAGATCAATTCTAAAAATTTCCCATGGTTCTTACTACCAGATCTATGGGATATTCATCAGCGGGTTCCTTCTTCCCATTGAGTCCCACGAACTCTTTTTATCTTCAAGTGTAAGAATTTTTCCCCTTTTATAAGGTTCCAAGTTATATATATATATATATATATATTTAATGTATATGTCTATATCATGATCAGTTATTGAATGTTATTCATGATTTTCCACACCATGGCCAGTTCCATAGTTACCATGATCAGTTTGCATTATTCACTGTTGGTGCATTGTGAACACCTCATACCTAGATATTCATGCATGGTTTAGATTTCTAAGTTACAAGCCATTTAGATGATGATTGTATTATTATATTCAAATTATGATATTCATGTTGAGCATTCAATAATTGTGAATCATTTTAAACTTTTATTAGCATCAGTGTCAATTCAGTTAGGAGTAGGACTTAGCACTGAGTAAACCTAGGGAAGAAGTCTCACCCATAAATATAGAATGGAGATCTTTAGAATAAGTCCCTAAGTTCAAGAACTATGTTGACAGCATAGGTTATGAGAGGTCACCCACTAGTGATTGTATCAACCAGAACCCTAGTATTTGCATCAAGGCTCAATAGAATATCTCCAGCAAGTTCCTTTCTAAAATTCTATGATTGGGAACATTCATCAGCTTCTTCATGAACCTCGACCATGTCTCATACAGTGCCTCTGAATGTTACTGTCTAAAATTATAAATCTCATCCTTCAACTGCATTATTCTAGAAGGTGGGAAAAATCAATCCAAGAACTTTTTCCTTAGCTCATTCCAAGTGGTAATGAACCCATGAGGTATCTCTCCCAACTATAATATTTTTTCACCTTAAAAAAGAATGGTAACAACCTAAGTCGTGGAGCCTCTTGACACACCCATGGTAGATTACACGAAGTGAAAATCCCAAAGAAGTTCATAATGTGCATGGTTGCATCATTAGTAGGCAAACAAACAAACACACCCTTTAGATTGAGCTACTGAATCATTGCAGTCGTAATGTCAAATTTTATTTCTTGGGGAAACTCTAGAGGAATGATAGCTCATGTATCAATTTTTTCAACATACCCTAAATTTTCTTCTAGATTATCATAAACTACCAAGTATGGATTAGTGAGTGGTTGAACTTTATTCCTCCTAAGTCTATCTCTATCGAGTATTGCTCAATGATCTTCCTCCTCCTATTTAGCCCTTTCTTGAGCACATTAGGAATGTGAAAACCTTGCATTTTCTTTCAATATTAACTGGGCAGTTTTTTTCACAGCAGTTTCTTGAATACCATATAGTAGTGGCAGATTCAATGTATCTAGGTCATCATGAATCCCTTTATGCCAAGATCGATGCTCATACTCTTCTTCTCTTTCAATCTTATGATTCTATCATATGATCCGTTCAAGCTCAGGATTAAATGGAATCAGTGGATCTCTTTCACTCTAAGTACTGGGCATACAGCAGTGTATACCTTAGAAATAGTAAAAAATAAACAACAAAACAACCTCAATATACTCAGTTGATTAATCCGTAATCATATACCCCAGAAATAGTGCCAAAATTTGATGTTGCCAAAATTTCACCTCTTAGAAAGTATAAAGCAGTCGTTTGTCAAATGTATAACCCAAAAAGGTTGGGGTCAATCCCATGGGAATAGTTCAGAATGTTGTCTTAAGCTTGATATTGTAATTGGATATTGTAGAAAGTAAATGAGGGGTTTTTATAATAGTAAGAGTAAAGTAATAAGGCTCTGTAATTAGGGTTGTTATCAATATAAGAGAACCACTAGGATTGTTTTCCCCTTGACTTTATAACTCTATAAATTTCTCATGCTCATTAGACTATCTTGGTGCCTTGTATGCAAAATCTAAAAAGTTATGTATCACCTAACCTTCTCTCGACCTTGGTTTGGGTGAAATTCACTCATATTCTCTCGGTCTCAGAGTGTCACATTACTAACCCTTATTCTAGATTTCAGATTAACTATCTCCTCTCGATCTCAAGTTAGTTAGATGAAGGTTGGTAGCTTTAAATTACTATTGTGATTAGTTTTTCCTAATATCTACCTCTCTCTCAAGTAAGTATCAAATATAGGTGAGTTTCAAATATTTGTATCCATAAAGAAAGCAATCAAAAGAAAGGAAATCTCAATACATGCAAGAACACCAATTTAGAATGACTCTGCGTTTTCTCTACTTTGTTAACCATCAGGGCTCCCACAACCCTAGTTATGGGGTTAATTAATCATGATTGTAAGAACACGGTTAGATTTCATAGATGAAATCATAAGAATTAACTTACAAAAAAAGAATAAAAACCAAAAATCTTAAATTAATGTCAAACCCTAAAAACCAAGAACAATTTTTCCTAGATCAATAATGTATCTTAGAACTCAAAACAATGTAAAAAGTGTATAAAGTGACTAAACAGATAACAAAGGATCCAATGGGTATTTATATACACATCAAAGAACCTATCCTAAAGAATGTAGGAAACATTAGTCAGTACCAACCTATGACCCCACTTATGGGTCGTAGGTTGTACGCCGTAGGTACACTTCGTGCAAATTAGAGAAATCTTTAGGTTGTATTTCACCTACCTACGCAGGCAACCTATAGTACATAGATAGTACCTAAGCCTCGTAGGTATGAAGCATAGAAATTAGAAAAAATTATAAACTTGCAGAACTTTTGCTCATCATCCTACGTAGCCAACCTATTATCCCATAAGTAGGGCTCTTAGGTAGCCTTCTCAATTCCTTTTCATTCCTTTTGCTCATTCTTGGTCCCGAACTTTGTTTTTCTACATAATAAACAGAAAAACACATCACATCTAACAATAATACCTAAGTACTGGAATAATTCTTACTTTGTGTTCTATATCACTAAGAAAACCTCCATGAGGTCTTGTGTTCTGCGCCTTAGTCAACTGGCCCAACTGTGTCTCCAAATTCTTTTGAGATAGCAGATAATTTTTTATTTCTATAGCCATTAGTTCTTGGTTGGCTAGGATCTTTTTCAAAGTTTCCTCTATGTTTTTGGCCTGAGTGTTGTTCTGAATGCCTTGCTACTTGTAACACCTTGAATCTAGTACCCGGATCGCTACACGGTGCCCATAACCTAGAAGGACCACAAGCTAACCCATGACTGATATCTGTAAACTGAGTACTGAATAATAGTAATAATATCGTAAATGCGGAAACCTGAACTGAAAGGCCATAAGGTTCAATACTAGTACATAACTAAAAAATATGGTATAACAATACCAAAATAAGTAAGATAATTGTCTGAACATACTGTAGTCTGAAAGCCTCTAAACTGTCTGAATAAGGAGTTGATAGGACGTATCCCCAACTAACTCCAACTACTGAAATAAACTAAAAACTAAAATAGTAATATGACCATAACGTCCTCGAAGGATGAGGACTCACTGCTAACTCTGATCACTGAACTGGGATGCTACTGGTTCTTTGGAGCTCGTGCTTCTAAACCTATGGTATAAGACACCATAGCACAAATGTGTCAGTACTTTGAATGTACTGGTAATCAAGTGAGGTAGGCTAAATGCAATATGTTCATATGCATGAACAACCCTAACTGACTGACTAACATGAATATGAGAATGCATGCATGCATACGTAACTGTAACTAAGATCATGATAGGACTGAATACGGAGTTCTGACAACTGAGTCTACTGACATAGATATCTGAGTCACTGATGAGAGAGAAACTAATACTGTATTACTAAATATTAAGGGTCTGATACTATGTTACTGATACATGGATAACTGTGTCTGACAGTTTTGATTATGAAGAACTGGCCTGGCTGACTGTATCTGACAGTCCTACAGCTGAATGCTAATAACATAAGTTCTGATAAATGATATAACTGATAACATGAGTGATTGTATCTGACAATCCTAAATCTGATGGAACTAGCTGAGTTCCGTACTTTCTCTTAGTAACTGAATCTAAGATTAGTCCTGTCTAGCAGGTGATCTCTACATCTGATGATACTGATACTGATTGACCATAGTTGAGATCAGTCCTAGCTGGTGGGTGATCCCGGGGTCTATTTATAATGATAAGGATTGATTGTATCTGACAGTCCTAAATCTATACTACTGAGCTGAATTGACTGTATCTGATAGTCCTGATTTTGTAACATGAAATTATGGGAAGTAGTTATCTAACTGACATGCCCCTAATATGCTAATATGGCTGAGTTGGGGTCTAATCTGTAACCTCAATTGGAAGGGTGTCAATACTACACCACTGGTAAGGATAAGCTGTAAGCGACCCTTATCTGATAGTGTCCCCAAAAGAGAACGATGGTGCCCTTATCTGACAGTGTTTATCTACCTCATCAATCCTTATCAAACAATGTTGATATCTCAACCTATGCTGGCTATATAGTTCTGGAACACAAGGATGACTTCTAAGAATCACACCCTCATCTGATAGTGTGTGTTCCTATCCTTGGATTCACTCGATGCTATTTCCTACTCCCATCTGAATAGACTCTGAACATGATTAACTGAACTGGATATGGGCTGAGTTACTGAATTCTGTTGACTGATGGAATACTACTGATATCTGAAAATTGACTGAGTTCATGAGATCATGGATATTTCCTGAGTCATAAGACTGTCTGAAGTCTAAGGACTCATAGCTTGACTGAGAGTATCGTGAAAACATGACATGGCTCTAGGCACACAGCTAATGCTTCAGGTACGAGTACCCCCAGGACTCGATGGAAGGAAACTGACCAAGCATAACTTACTTGAACATCTAATTAACATCAAAGTCCATAATACATTTATAGAAGCATTCCATCAAAACATGTAATAGGCATAACTTGTACATACATGGGGATTTCATGGTATCATGCTAGTTAGGCACTTTTCCTTCATCTAGGCCTTTAATCAAACATATTGTAGGCCAAGTACATGTAAACATCATTGTACAATAATTAAAAATCATGGTTCAATTCTAATTTCATCATTCAAGGGTTTAGTCATAGGTTTGCATGAATATATATCTATAATAATTTAACCCACATAGGATTTATCACCCAACATGGAGTAGAATTCAATTTCTCATTATCCACATGAACAAGAGCAGCCCAATCATGAAATTCATAAGAAAATTCATAAACTTGAATTTAGAAAAGGGATTCTTGGGCTTCATGGATGAAACGAGTCCATGAATGAATACTATGCATACCTGGGATGTGATTTCATGATGATTGACGGTGAAATCTTCTTGAATTTGAATCCCCAATAGAAACCCTAGCCTGTTCTTGAGAGAAACTTGAGAGAAACTAGTATATTGAAGAATGGCTAAATCACATGTTATTGGTTTTAAATAGGGGTAGAAGATTGACCCTTTTAACCCTTGGATGCGTCTTTAATTTCTGAGAAAATTTTCCAATTTTTATCCGTGGCGTGACGCGCCACTATCGCGCCAAATCACTGGAAAGTGACAAATGGGAAATTGCACAGTGGATATGCGAAGCTATCACGTTGCCACCTTGTCTGCAACCTGGAAGTTTGGCACGGGATGCCACAATCATGGAGAAACACTAGAAATTGACAATCTCCATTTGAGCTATCTCTGCGACGCGCTGAAGGCTCGGGTGATACACTGTCTCACTAAAAAGGCTCTAACTCTTCACTCGGGTGTCGGATTTGGGAAAATTTGGTATCGATGGGAAGATTATTCGATTCCCCACATGATAAACAGTATAAATATTGAAAATACTACATGTACAAAAGTGTATTCATCTTTCAAAGAAAGATTCTAACATTTCTAGGAAACTTTTCGAGCAAGGAAAAGTACGGGGTATTACAATATCTCCCCCTCGGGAACATTCATCCTCAAATGAGACTGAGTGAAAGAGAAAGAATAAAAATTGATGTACATGCTTAACATGACTGGCTGGGACATGATTTCATGACTGACATAACTGATGGCTGAATATAACATACTGAACATGCATATCTGATACATGACTAATAAGCTGAATTCATGCATATTTGATGCATGATTGATAAATGACTTATGAGTACATGACTGAATATTTTGATGAACTAAATTTCTCGCAGTGAGAATGCATTTCTAATGTATAATTACATGCCTGAACTGATATATAAATTCATGATTGAATATGCAAGGGTACTTAGTACCAAGTTTGTTATGAACACTGAACATGAAACTGAGTAAGACTAAGGAAAACTATTATCTTAACCAGAAATGCTAATGAATCCGAGATTATCTTTACTAAAGATGCATGAGCGAAAATACGAGAACCTAACTGAGTCTGGTCTGATATATGACATACGAACTGAACATCATGAATGGAACTAAGCCTCTGAATACTTGGCTCAAAGCTGAGGTTGGGACTTTGAGGGTCTACACTTTACTCTAAATTGGATTCTTTATGCGAAGAGAAACTTTATTTAAGGCATGAGAAAATTGAGGAATAATGGGGTATCTCCCTCTTAAGACACTATGTCCCTGGAAGAATACTCACCTTACTAAGATACTGGGGTGATGTACAGGGCATCCACAGACTGATTCATGACTGAATAACTCAGGCTGATAATCTTAAGCTAAAATGAGAGCAAGAGGTCTAGTAATGCATATCATGATTATGAAGAACCTATAACGTACCCGAATCTATGCCGGGAGAATTTTCTTGATCATGGAGAGTCTGAAGATCATAAAACCTATTTTGATGTTGACCACTAGTGGTACCAGAAGTGACGCCCTGCTGGTGCAAATATTTTCCCTTCTGAACCCTTACTCTATATTCCCGTAGCCTGTGTCCTATCTTACAATATCCATAACATACCTCATTGCCTGCTCTGCATACACCTAGGTAATTCTTACCACACTTTTTTGTAAAGAAGATAGGTAAGACTTCTGTTCTAACTATCCTGGGCCTCGAATACTGGAGACCCATCACGACTGTCATTCTCGAGCTTGGGTACTGGTGCACTAGATGAAAATGGAGCTGGGAATGAAAATTTATGAATATACTGAGAATGGATACCATCCCCAAACTTAGGCTGAGCAAAACTAAAACTACCTGTCCTTGCCCTCTTATTTTGTTTTTTCTTCATCTTAATTTTTTACTCTTCTATCTGCTGAGCATGGGTCATAAGTCTTGCTAAAGTCATGTCTCTATTCATCATGGTGGATCTTCACTCATTAACCAAGTTATCATTCACCCCTGACACAAACTTACTCATCTTGGCCCAACTGTCTGCAACCACAAGAGTGGCATATCTGGCTAATTGAGTAAACTTAAGAGAATACTCTTTCACCGTCATGGTGCCCTGCCTGAGGTTGATGAATTCTAACACCTTAGATTCTTTCAGCTCGAGAGGAAAGAACCTCTCTAATAAAGCAGTGACAAATTCATCCCATTTTATAGGCCCTGCATCATCTGCCCTTTCTGACTTTCACTACTTGAAACAAGTATGAGCCACATCCTGCAACTGATATACATCTAGCTCAGCACTCTCAATAGTAGTCACCCCCATGATGTAAGTCACCTTTTGAACCTGATCTAGGAATTCCTGAGGGTCCTCATCTGACTTAAAGCCTATAAAGGATGGAGGGTTCATTCGGGTGAAGTCACAAATCCTGGATACAACTAAATTGGACACTAGGTTGGCCGGAACAATAGCTGGTCATTCATTATTAGTAGAAACTGACTGAGCATGAGTAGTGAATGCGGCCCTGAACTCTGCATGAGAAACATGTACGCCTAAAGGTTCTTTGGGCTGAGGGGCTGACTGATTCCCATTTCTTCTTTTAGGAGGCATGTTCTGTAGATGAAAAGGAGAAATTGATTAAACTGAGAGTTTAACATTGAGCCTAAGCTTACTGGCACGACATGAATACTGAAAGAAGGAAAACTATTCCTAAAACACCTCATAGCCTCCTACACATAAGTGTGGTGCACAACACACGCATGTATAAGACTCTACTAGATATGGATTTTCAGACTTCCTAGGACACTATTGAACCTTAGGCTCTGATACCAAGTTTGTAATACCTCAAATCTGGTGCCCGAAATGCTACACGGTTCCCATAATCCAGAAGGACCACAAGCTAACCCATGACTGATATCTATAAACTGAGCACCGAATAATATTAATAATATTGTAAATGCGGAAACATGAACTGAAAGGCCATAAGGTTTAATAATAGTACATAACAAAAAATATCGTATAATAATACCAAAATAACTGAGATAATTGTCTGAACGTACTGTAGTCTGAAAGCCTCTAAACTGTCTGAATAAGGAGTTGATGGGACATGTCCCCAACTAACTCCAACTACTGAAATAAACTAAAAACTAAAATATTAATATGATCATCACTTCCTCGAAGGATGAGGAATCACAACTAACTCTAATCACTAAAATGGGATGCTACTAGTTCTCTGAAGCTCATGCTTCTAAACCTATGGTATAAGACACCATAGGGAAAATGCATCAGTACTTTGAATGTACTGGTATGCAAGTGAGGTAGGTTGAATGAAATATGTTCATATGCATGAACAACACTAAATGACTGACTAACATGAATGTGAGAATACATGTATGCATACGTAAGTGTAACTGAGATCATGATAGGACTGAATGCTGAGTTCTGACAACTGAGTCTACTAACATTGACATCTGAGTCACTGATGAGTGAGAAACAGATACTATAGTACTGAATAGTAAGGGTCTGATACTATGTTACTGATACATGGATAACTGTGTCTGACAGTTTTGATTATGAAGAACTGGTTGGTTGACTGTATCTAACAGTCTTGAATCTAAATACTAATTGCATAAGTTTTGATAACTAATATAACAGATAACATGAGTGACTGTATCTGACAGTCCTAAATATGATGGAACTAGCTGAGTTTCATACTTTATCTGAGTAACTAAATCTGAGATCAGTCTTGTCTAGCGGGTGATCTCTAGATCTGATAATACTGATACTGATTGACCATAGTTGATATCATCCCTAGATGGTGGGTGATCCTGGGGTCTCTTTATAATGTTAAGGATTGATTGTATCTGACAGTATTAAATCTATACTACTGAGCTGAATTGACTGTATCTGATAGTCCTGATTCAGTAACATGAAACTGTGGAAAGTAGTTATCTAACTGGCATACTCCTAATATACTAATATGGCTGAGTTGGGGTCTAATATTTAACCTTAATTGAAAGGGTATCAATACTACACCACTGGTAAGGACAATTTGTAAGTGACCCTTATCTGATAGTGTCCCCAAAAGAGAACGATGGTGCCCTTATCTGACAGTGTTTATCTACCTCATCAATCCTTATCGAACAATGTTGATATCTCAACCTATGCTGGCTATATAGTTCTGGAATACAAGGATGACTTCTAAGAATCACACCATCATCTGATAGTACGTGTTCCCATCCTTGAATTCACTCGATGTTATTTCCTACTCCCATCTGAATAGACTCTGAACATGATTAATTCATCTGGACATGGGCTGAGTTACTGAATTCCGTTGACTGATGGAATACTACTGATATCTGAAAACTGACTGAGTTCATGAGATCATGGAGATTTCCTGAGTCATAAGACTATCTGAAGTCTAAGGATTCATAACTTGACTGAGAGTATCGTGAAAACATGACATGGATCTAGGCACACAGCTATTGCTTCAGGTACGAGTACCCCTAGGACTCGATGGAAGGAAACTAACCAAGCATAACTTACTTGAATATATAATTAACATCATAATCCATAATACATTTATAGAAGCATTTCATCGAAACATGTGATAGGCATAACTTGTACATACATGAGGACTTCTTGGTATCATGCTAGTTAGGCATTTTTCCTTCATCTAGTCATTTAATCAAATATATTATATGTATGGTACATGTAAACATCATTGTACAATAATTAAACATCATAGTTCAATTCTAATTTCATCATTCAAGGGTTTAGCCATAGGTTTGCATGAATCTATATCTATAATAATTTAACCCACATAGGATTTATCAATCAACATGGAGTAGAATTCAATTTCTCATTATCCATATGAACAAGAGAAGCCAAATCATAAAATTCATAAGAAAATCCTTTAACTTGAATTTAGAAAAGGGACTCTAGGGCTTCATGGATGAAAGGAGTTGATGAATGAACATTATGCAATCTTGGGATGTGATTTCTTGAGGATTGATGGTGAAACCTTCTTGAATTTGAATCCCCAATAAAATCTCTAGATTGTTCTTGATAGAAACATGAGAAAAACTAGTATATTTTGGATGAAGAATTGCTAAATCATGTGTTATTGGGTTTAAATAGGGGTAGAAAATTGACCCTTATAACCCTTGGATGCGTCTTTAATTTCTGAGAAAATTTTCCAATTTTTATCCTTGGCGCGACGCGCCATTACGCGTCAAGTCACTAGAAAGTGACAAATGGGAAATTACACGGTGGCGCGATGATATGTGAGCTAATGCTAACACATTTGAGGCTTTTAACTGAGAATAATTGCAAAGTCTTAAGCAACTTTGGTCGTTTTTGAGTGTTTTATCTTTGATTTTGCAGTAGAAGCTAAGATGTTATAGAACCAACAAGTTTGGAAGTAAAAGAGTTAAAATCTGAAGCAAAAAAAGAAAAGTGTGGCTGACAACATTCCTGATAATTTGTCAGCCCTGTGATAAGTTATCAGCTTCATCGTCAGACTTAGACAGAGAATGGACCTCAGCTGAAAGTTTTGACAATATTTCTTGATAAGCCGTCAAAGAGTTGATAGGTCGTCAAAATTATCGTCAGTCTAAGGTAGAACATGGGAGATAAGGTAGATAAGTGATGACATTCATGATAAGTCATCAAAGATCTGATAGGCTATCACAGTTCGTCATCAGTCTAAGGTAGCTAATGTTAAAATCAAAGAGGAGGTGATGATATTTATGATAAGTCGTCAGCCTCCTGATAAGGCATCACGAATGGCGTCACCTATCCGAGAAATTGTTGTACTCTATGATTTTGTTTCCATAATTAGGGTGAACTATTTGAAGCATTGTTTAGGGTTTTCTAAGGAGTTCCGAACATCTTTTGGGAGACAAGTATTTTCTTACTTTTCTCTCTAGTTTCTTGGCTAGAAAAAAAGTTAACTTTGAAGAGATTTCCATCAATATTTTGGGATTTCTACTTTGATCTAATCTGAGAAACACTCATTGCTATTCATCTTGCAATAAGATCATCTTTCAAATTAGGAATTCAACTTGTTGTATTGATAATTACATTATGAGTGGCTAAATCCCTTTAACCCGAATTATGGGATCTATGGGTTAGGTCTTGGTAAGTTGCTAAGTGTTTAAGATTCTAAAGGTAATAGGACTCCTTGATAATTCTGAGGTTTTAATTATTGTCTATTGGTTGCAAACGATAGATTGCACCTGCTTTGATTTTCTTGAAATAAGAAATCAACTATTGTAGAAAGTGAATTATTGACAGGGACTTGGAAGCTACCAACCTTCCGTTTAATAATTGACGTTGTTACAAGGTTAATTAACCTGAGGTGAAGTTTGGTCAGTGAATATAAATTCTCTAAGTCCGAGAGGATTAGGTAATTAAATGCTTAAGTAGGTCGAGAGACATTTAGGCATAACTTCGATAAAGAAAATATGTTATTCCTACCTATCGTGAGAATCTTGAATGAATATTATCATCTGTCAAGTACCAAAACCCATAGTGAACATAATTTTGGTTTTCCATAAACTCTTAATTACAAATACTGAAACTAAAGTGACCAACAATTATTTGTTGATCATCAAAAAACCCTAATTTTATCTTTTCGTATCATTTGTTTGAATTCAACTTGTAGCTATAGTTTCAAACTAGTTTAATCTCCACTCACATTATTCCCTATGGATTCGACCCCGACTCCAAAGTTAGGTAAATATATTAACAATGACCGTCTTGCAATAAATAGACGTGTAAGTTGAGTGTTATCACGTGACGTGGAGCTATCACGTTGCCACCTTGTTTGTGACCTAGAAGTTTGGTGCGAAGTGCCACTATCACGGAGAAAGCCCAAAAATTGGCAATTTCCATTTGGGCTATCTCTGCGATGCGCTGAAGGCTCAGGTGATACACTGTCTCACTAAAAAAACTCTAACTCTTCACCCGGGTGTCGGATTTGGGCGAATTTGGTATCGATGGAAAGCTTATTTGATTCCCCACATGATTAAAAGTGAAAATCTTTAAAATACCATGTGTAAAAAAGTGGATTCATCTTTCAAAGAAAGCTTCTAACATTCTTGGGAAACTTTTCAAGCAATGAAAAGTACGAGGTATTACACTACTGCTGAAACTACTACAGTTGAACCTGATTATTTCCCCATTAGTAATTGGGTTGACTTTGACACTTTCAATTGAAGGCATTACCATAATTCTAATTTCACTTTTAGGCATTTCCCACAAAATTCACAGACTCTAGGTTTTCTCCACATAAGTCTATAGTGTAACCACTACCTCCACAAATTTCACACCAAGTCTGACCATGCTGATTTCTATTAACTTTGTCCTGAGGTTGATTCATATTAAAATTATTGGATTTTGTCATTATTTGGTTTTGAAAAGAAGCCAACTATGCCGCCAATGTTGTGATACTGTCAACCTTGATCATACCTGCAGACTTCTTTACCACACTTCGAGATACATCACCCTACCATTAGGATTACCTTGTGCAATTCAGTTATGGAGGGTATATAGAACATCATAGGTCTTCTCCAAAATCTGACCACTTGAAGTTGAATCTAGATAAAATTTTTTGCTAGGTCAACTCCTTCAACAGAAGTATGAGATAATACTTTATTGGTCTATTGGTGATGTGGACAATCCCTGAGAAGAAACTTGAATCTTTCCCATGCATGATAGAGATTCCCATCTGGTATATGTTTGAAACTTAGTATCTCACTCCTTAACCTTAAAGTTTTTCAAGAGGAAAAGAATCAGATAAGGAACTTCCTTTCTAATCTGTCCCAAGTTATGATTAAGTTTGAAGGTTCATCCTTCAACCACTTCTTTGATTCCCCAATAATCAGAATGGGAAGAGTGTGAGCCTCACGTAGTCTGTGGAGACTCTAGTTGGAATAAAGGTGTCTATTATCCCCAATAATTCTATAAAGTGACTTGTGGATCCTTATGTAACAGGCCTATGAACTACCTGCTACTGTGAAATAATTGCACCATGTTTTTATTAAGCTCAAATCAATCTCCTACAGCTATTCTAGGAATGTTAGAGCTAACATTAGTTTTGAGAAGGATTTCACTTCATGCACATTCCTGTGGGTTGGCTGTTCATCACCCATGACTGCAGGAATGGTATTGCCTAATTGAACTCATAGGATTGGATAAACAAATATGTATTCTCTCTATCATTGATGCAAGCACCGCTTATGTTCGGGATATGGTTCAACCAAATTCATTTCCTTTTCCAGCTTAATTAAGATTCAAACCTATACCTGCGAGTTCAGTATCTTAAACCAAGTTGTGATCTCTTATCAACTAGAATATAATAACTAAAATCCGAAGGTTTATAATTTTTAAGTCCAAAAAAATAGGGCCAAAAACATGTTGTGTCCTACAGTTATGCAAGTGATGTGGTTGTGCAAGTAATGAAGTAGCCCTTTTGAGACGAATATCGTTCCCTCGCGGACTTAGTGGTTAGCATGCAAACCAATTCAAGTGTTACTATTAAATTTAACCAAGTATGATTTGTAAAAATAACAATAAACTCTAATGAGAAAGTAAAGTGTTTGGAACAATAATTAGGAGACATCCATGGTCAAGGCAATTCGAACAATCCTACAAAGTTATACAATCTCGTTGATTAAGTTAACTATCTTGGTTGTTGATTCATGAGGTTAATAACATGATTATGGTCTTTTGATCCTCTAATTGTCTACATAAACTATCCTTACAACTACATTTTGAGCAGGGATGTGAGAACTAATTCAAATACATTTGAATGTCATCCCATATTTGAACCAAATAGGGCAAATTAGGTATATTCCTATCCTAACCGTGAATCCTATCTTAATTCATTTAAAATAAAAGAACCCACTACATATGTTCCATAATATAATCTAATGTTCCTCCTTTTAGTCTTATAATAGAAATATAAATGTATTCTAAAATGTCACGATTCAATAGAATGGTGATTACAAGAACATATGAACTACCAAAATATGATTATAAACTTAAAGCCAATCTGATTGAATGTTAAGTAATCATGTTTTTAGCCTCAAACCTAGAATGGTGGTGTTTATACACTCAAATTCTTACAAAGAATCACAATAATTGAATTCATAAATAAAAACTACAAGAAAACTAAAGTAAAGAAGAAAAACACTAGTGTAGAGCACTCTTGACGCCTTCTTCTCTCTCCACTCTTGTGTTTTTCAAAAAATAAGTTCAATTTTGGATATTTACTCTTTATATAATATTTTAGGTCATCCATTGTCTTGACCATACAAAACAAATGCATTTACATTATTACCCCTAACTGAAAGAAGTAAAAAAATAACTTTTGGACATCTAGGGGGAGGGGTTGCACCGCAAAACCATATCATGGTTGAGGCAGTGTGCCCTTGACATAAGGGTATGGATCAGGTCTCCCTCCCATGCTATGGGAGGTGTGGCGCAAGACCCTCTCTCAAGAGTATGGTTTTGCCTCATATTTTTCCTATCTCCTTGTACATATGGTCTTTTTTACGTGAATTCTTATGACTTATTTTTAGGCCTCAATTATCTTCCACAAAACCTCCAATGTTCTAATACAACATAATATAAAAATAATTAGTCTATACAACACAATAGAGCTCATCAAAGTACACTAACCAAGAATATCTCAAGCTAGCGCCACTAGTTTTTTCGTCTAAACTCTATTTGATCATTTTGACTCTTGACTTGTTTAGAATGCACCTTAAAATCTTTAAAAATGTAACTTTACACATAGATACACAATTAAACACTTAATACCTCATTAATCACATCAAGTTATCCTCAAAACTAAGCTAAATGTGCATAGATAATGATGCTTAGGTGTATAAATATGCCTAATATCAAAGATAAACATTCTATTCCAATAATGCTGCTCTAGTGGTTAATACACTACTATAGTGGAAAATGCCATAGTTGATAAATTCCCACTATAGCAGTGGTGAAAGGCAGTCAATGATTGAAAACTGAAGATTTATTAAAATATTTTACCAAAATAATTGGTTTTTCTAATACTCATTTTATGCCAAAGAAAGGGAGATTTAGGAATAAACACACAAGAATTTCTTATTTGGTCTTCTTTAAGGTAAGAAATTCATTCCCATTAACTTGTAACTGATTATTAAGCCACAGAATTATTAATTCACAAAATTTTAGGATAATTTTAGGGCAGATTTTGGTTAATTGCTTGTGCGAAGGAAAAATTAAGGAATAAGTTAATGGATTTTGATTGTTAACATTTAATTTACCCTTTCATTCTATTAATTCACTAATATATGTATGAAATTGGTAGTCCTAGGTGAATTACGTTGGAAAAGTTTTAGAACAAGGACAGAATGTTCATGAATTTTACCTTAGGAATTGGGTGTGAGTTATAAATCCTGACATGTTAGGTCATACTCATGAATTTTATCTTAGGAGTTGGGTGTGAGTTATAAATCTTGGCATGTTTGGTCATTTCTTTAATTATGTATTTATATGCATGTTCTAGAGAATGAGTAAGTTGAAATTTCATGGAAGGGCAAACCTCTGGTATGGAAGAGTTGTGCAAACTTGGTTTGAGGTAGGTGATGGTATGTAGTTTAATCCATTTTTTCTATATGTGTATATCAACTACCTTGTAGTATGACTTGTTAGTGCATGTTGTTTGGTGTAGACTTTACAAATGATTTGTGGTTGTTATATGATTTTACCTACCTAACTTGATAAATGTGGAATGTTTGATATTTAGAACGTTCTCATGGGCTTTGGTAGAACAAGACTGGAAGACACTCGTCTCTGGAGTTTAAGTGCATAGACGGTTGTTGACCCCTCCATGTCATAGCTTGAGGGTGATTTTTTCTCACTTAGTGTGTATGTACGAGGATCAGGTGAGTTTGACAATTCCATGAGTGAACAGGGAAATATTTTTATACTTAATATTAGACCCAAAAAATTTCAATGATTTTATTTTGGTATCTCCTTCATATTTTAGGATAATTTTTGAGTTGAATTATGATAAGGAATGATAATTGGGTCATTAAGAATTGTTTCAAAAGTTTTTGAATATGTTTGGGGTCATATTAGGAACCCAAACCAGTGAGGGTCCACAATAAGAGTGTGACACACTTTGGGAGTCACGCTCTCAGCTTACCACAATTAGGGCATGCCATGCACTTTAGGGGCATGATAAGGGTGTGCCACGCTAAGGATACAAAAATGTAGATTTTATTTTTTTAGTTTAGGTTGAGGGATTTTTGGTCATTTACCTATTAAATGACTTCCCAAATGTATTAAACACAAAACCCACCCTCATAACTCAGATTAAATGACTTCTCTTCTCCCAAAAACCTCAAGAACTCCATGGAAGAGTTTTTCATCAAAATTCAAGCTTCCAAAGACCAATTTCAAGTTTCCCTTAAAAAATTCAACAAGTTCAGGTATGTGAGATTTGAACAAGGATATTCTTTCATCATTATGCCCAAAAGTTTGATTTCCACATGAATTTAAGGAACTGATCTACAAGGGTTCATACCAAAATTTCTTATGCTTCAAGATTTTGATGTTTCTACATGAATTAATTCTTATTTAGAACAAATTATATGTTTATTTATGTTTTTATTGATGAAAGTGGTTTTATGCATTGAGTTTGTTAGATTATCATGATTTTCTATGAGTTGGTAATTGATTATGATTTTGAGTATCACGTATTCCTTTTACAAGAGGTCCAAGCTTACTAGTTTAAGTTACAAGATATTACAACATGACTTAAGCATCAGTTTTGATCTTATAACTTTAGTTAGGACATGAAATTAACAAGTTATAAGTATGATTTTAGAAAGAAAAGCATAGTTGGCTTTCAGTTTATATACCTACATATTTTAAGGTAGATTTCCTAAGTATGAGCATAAGTATAACATTTGGGAGTAGTATTTAGCACCGAGAGGGGAATGTGGGTTTAGCACATCCTATTTCCCAAAAACCACACACCACCATAGGTTTGAGGGGCCTCACCCGAGAGTGTTCCCCTTGCCCATCTGGGCTCATGATTAGTGATCACTTCAAGTCAAGGTATTATTTTGATGGCATGGGTAGAAAAACCCTCCTGAATACGGGTAAGTCGTTGACTCCATTCTAGTTTACATGGTTTTAGTTGGTTATGAAAATCTCCCAAAGAAGTAAAGATTTTAGAAACTAAGTGTAATGACGCATAAGTTTTACTCAGATATTGTTGTATGATTTATGCTTATGTTATTTCATCTTTTGATATAACTCTTGATCAAGATGAGTCCATCTACACTTGGCATGTATGTTTTTAGTTTTGGCATATAACACTTTTCACTTATTGCATTCGCCCCATATACTAAGTACATTCCAGAAGTACTAATAACATATATGTCTATGTGGCTACATTGTCTCATAATATAGGTTTTGTTGTTTGTCCCGAACATAAAGATTAATCGGGGGCACTACTTCCTACATTGAGACAGTTGGTAAGTCCTCATATGTCAGGACCCAAGCCTGCCTCTTAGTTGCAACAATGGTGCTTACGATCTCAAGTGACCACAAGCTAACCCATGAGCTAGTACCTGTTGTGAGCACTGAGTAAACTAATAAATAAAGATATATGTTGGAACAACCCAGAAATATACCCTGGTCGCCACACGGTGCTTACGGTTTTGAAAGACCACAAGCTAACCCATGACTGGTACCTTTTGTGAGCACTGAATAAAATCTCAAAGAAAACCTATACGAAATTTAATTGAAACTCCATAAGGTTTTAAAAATTGCAATCAATACTGAAACATGATGTTAATGTCTGAAAAGATACATAAAACTAACTGTCTGTACTAGTATGAAAGCCTCTAACTGAATAACTCAGGAGTTGATGGGACAAGCCCCCAACTAACTCTGACTGTCTGCTAAAACTGAGAAACTAAAATAATATAACTAGTCCTCAGAACATGAGAACTCACCACTGCTGCTGCTACTGGTGCGTTGGGATAACTAGGTACGGTCGAAAACCTGAGCATCCAAACCTATGATATGAAACATCATAGCACCAGAAACGAGTATGTGATCAATACTTTGAATGAACTGGTATGCTAAATGAGGTAGGATAATATGCATGGTTTCATGTGCATGAGTAATAACTATCTAAATGAATAGCATTGGATAACTGAGCATGAAGTAATAACTAGCTGAATAATATGAGATAACTTAGTGAACATGCATGAATCAAAGACTGACTGGTTAGCCTGAGATTACTAAATATCAATGCGTGAAAGCTGTAAAATCTGAGAATACATGACCAAGTGTATAATATGTTTTTGATATTGTCTATAACTGAAATCTGATAATTGAATAACTGAATAACTGATAAACTGTATGCTATGGTCAAGAAAAACTAAATTGAGTTTTGTACTAAATACTAAAACTAAAATTATGAGAGGTATCATCTAACCGATATGCCCCAGTCTGAGCTGATCGGGGTCCTACCTATGACCCCAGTTGGAGGGGTGCTAGCATCGTGCCACAGGTACTAACAATGGTTGTGACATTTTGTTAACCCTCACTGGCAGGAAAACTCATGCGAGATAGGTCAACCCTTATCTGGCAGGAATTTATCTCAACCTATGCTGGATACATAATTCTGTAACTCAGGGATTGCTACTAAGGGTCAAACCCTCTACTAACTTGAATGCCCTCATCCCTGGGTTTGCTCAGTGCTGAATCATACTCCCAACTAAACTGATACTGATTAAGGGACTAAGTTAAGATTAACTGAAGAGGGAATTGACTCGAATTACCTAACTGTTCTAAGTTTGACTGATATAATAACTGACTGAACTGATAATGTTCATACGTTTCTGAAACTATTCTGAAACTACTAGGACTAAGTAAACAGCTAAATTTCGGGAATTCATAACCCCCAGGACTCGATAACAATAACAACAGGGTCACATGAAAGCTTTGAAACCATGGAAGAAATTATTGTTCACAATTATTCACTTAAGCATTTCATCAAATACATGGGGACCAAGACTTTAACATGAGGATATTTCTAGACATGATGAGATAGCACGATCACATGACAAAACCATAAAATGAGGATTTATTCTGAATTCTCATGAATGTGATATGGAAACCACAATATATAAAACATACTATAATGTATTCCACTTGAAAACACATTCCAAAATCTTAACTTGTAAACATATAATTAGTAGTCATTATTCAAAACCCAATCATTTAGGCATTTCATCAAACGCTTGAAATTCATGATTTAAACTAAGCATGAGAATAGTTTTAAAACTCGTAGTAATAGCATGATTTCACTTTTAAAATCACCAATTAGGGTTTAAATTCAACAAACAACCCATTCAAACATGTAAGGTTTAATATCACTAATACTTTAATGGAAACATGATAAAAATTTGAAATTCATGTAAGTTCATGGACAAAATTCATAAAATATGTAATAAGGACTGCTTTCAATGAAAATAGATTGTAAACATCATTTATAATCAAAATCCATAAGAGCTTCATGGAGAGAAATCATTATAAACATGTAATTCTTTATTTAAAACACAAAAGATGAATTCTTGGACTCCATAGGTGAAAAGGACCCATGGATGAAAAACTAACATACCTTAACACCTTGATCTTAAAATATAATTAACTTTTCTTGAACGTTCTTGGATTGAGAATTATAATTTCTTGGTTTTCTTGAAGAAGGGCTTGAATCTTGTTCTTGGGAGATGATCTTGAGAGAAAACCCTAATTTTCTTGTTCTTGAGAGTGGAGAGGAATAAGGGTTTTTAAAACTGATTTATGATGTCCATGTACGTGTTTTTGATGATTTAAGTCATGGGAGGTAAGGGAAAAGACCAAAATACCCCTCCGAATTTGAATGAAAATTGCTGAATTTCATGGGTGACGATTTGGGATGATAAATCGTCACTTAGATGATGGCCCGTCACCCAAGGTCGTCACTTAGAATCTGGAATTGATGATTTCCTGCCTAAGGCTGATGACTTGGGCTGATAAGTCGTCACATAGGTGACGGCCCGTCAGCTCAGGTCGTCTCTTTGTTGACAGGATGACATGTTGGAGTAAAATGGGCATAACTTCTCGTTCCAATATTGGATTAAGGTGAAACCAATTGTATTGGAAAGAGGACTCAGAGATATTTATTTTGGTATATAGTATGATACCTGAATCAACAAATGATAAGAGACACACTCATTTAAAGTTGAACCTTTCTGGAGCATTTGTCAAACTCTATCGACAGAAAAGTCCTCAACTCGTCTTTGAGTTAGGAGGATATTATGACCTCGATAAATACACAAAGATATTAACACATCATATATTTGATAATCACACATATATAGATATAAAATCATTGGGTTTGGGTCTGTATACTTAGGAACAATGATTTAAATTCTGGCTCAAAAACATGGGGTGTTATATATGCGGAAACAACTAATAATGCTATAAGGTTTTAAATGCTGAAAATACAAATGAATTCATAAGATTTAAACATCTGCAAAATATAAAGTAAACCAATTGATAAATCTGATAAACTAACTTATTGTTTGAATGTCTGAAAATTCTCTAACTGACTAACTGTGGAGTTGATGGCACAAACCCTCAACTAACTCCAACTGACTGAAATAGAGGAATATGAAAATAACTAAATGAATGAAAAACTTGTCCTTAAAAGATATGGAGTCACCACTGTTGTTGCTGCTATAATGCTGAACTATCTAAGCGCGGTCAGGAAACTGAACATCCGAACCTAGGATAAATGATATCACAGCGCGAAGAAAGTATGCGGTTAGTACTTTGAATGTCCTGATATATGAAATAAGGTTAGGCTGAAATGCCTGGGTTAACTGTGCATGAGATAATGACTAACTAAATTTCATGAAATAACTAAGCATAAATACATGAAATAGCTAAGAAAATGCATAAGAGCTGTAAAATCTGAGAATGCATGAAGCATATATTATTTCTGAGATAATTTGTAACCTTAAATAGTGAAATCTGATAACTGAATAACTGGTAATATAAATGCCTTGTCCAAGCAAACCTAAACTGAATTTTGTATTGAATACTGAACTGAGATCGTGGAAGGTATTATCTAACTGACATACCCCAATCTAAACTAAGAGGGGTCCAACCTGTAACCCCAGTTAGAAGGGTGTTAGTACCGTGCCACGGGTACTAACACATAGATGTGTGGATCCACTAATCTGATGTCCCGAAGGACTAGGGTGTCAAGCCTAAACTGATAGGTTAGCCTTGAGAGAAAGTCAAGCCTAAACTGACGGGTGACTCCTCAGAGGAAGTCAAGCCTAAACTGATGGGTAACTCCTCATATCCTACAAGGATATGTTATTCAGGAAAACAGGGACCGCTACTAAAGACTATACCTAACTAACGGGGAAGTCACCATCCATGCATTCGCTCAGTGATAAATCCTACTCCCAACTGAACTGACACTAATTACTGGACTAAAATAAGTTTAACTGAGCAAACAACTGATCGTTATAGCTAATTGAATGACAATGCTCATGGTTTATTTGAAATCATTCTGGAGATACTGAAATAAAATAAACAGCTAAGTATCGAGTGCTCATAACCCTCCAACACTAAATGGAAATAATAATGACATATAACATCTTTGAAATCATAATAAGGGATCATTGCTAAAAACCCAATTATTTAGACATTTCATCAAACACATGAAAGACATGAATTTAAATATGGGAATGGGTAAAGCATGTGATTGAAAATATAGTTATAATACTAAAACCATGAATTAGGGATTTAACATGAGGATTTCAATACTCAAATCCTATAAGGCCTCATTCCATCAAAAAACACTTGTAACATAACTTGTAATCAAAAGCAATAACAATTTCATGAAGACAATTCATCACATACATGTAAAAACTCATAGTTTGATATCAAAAAAGGGATTCTTGGACTCCATAGGTAAAAAGGGCCCATGGATGAACATCACACATACCTTAAACCTTTAAGCTTGAAAATAAACACAATCTTGATGCTTTTCTTGAAAGTTCTTGGATTTGGAAACTTGATTTCTTGGTTTTCTTGAAGACGAGGTAATTGAATTTGATGGACTTTGGGGATGCTCATGGTTGCTTTGATAGGAAAATTGAGAAAATGGGCATATATTGCCCTAACCGACGTTTTAATTTGTGTTTTAATGAATTAGATTGAGGGAAAAAAAACAAAATTACCTCTCAGACATTTAAGGCCCAATCGCCATAACCACCATGATGTGTCACTATTACGGTGAGCTACTAGAATTAAAATCCAAACACGATCCAATCCTCATTCAAAAATTTCAAAACTTCCCCGAGACATGCTCTTTACACTTCTAAACATGAATTAACTCGAAAACCTACGTCTCAGGGTCGAGAAGACCAATTTCAAAATACTCAAAGTTAAGAGACCAAGAATATGACTAAGTCCCCGACACTTAGTGAAATTTTTAGGTTTTAAGCCTATTATGCATGCAACTAGGAGCTTAACTGAGCTAAGAATAATATGGGGTATTACATCATAGTTTGAGGACCAAGGTTTGGTCTGTTCCATATGTTTATGGTTATGATTTTAGTTATTCAATTTTTAATTAAGGTGAGCTAGGGTTTGTCCTAGTGGCTCTTCAACTTTAGTTAGAGGCTTATCAAGACTAGTCAGACTGTGTGTCTTTTAGTTTTTTTTAGATTTGAAAGTAATGGAGCAACTGTATTTTGGTTGAGATGATTCATGTAGTTGAATTTAGTTATAAATTTCTTTAGTTTCCATTCAAGCTTCAATTTTATGTAGTAGAGTTCAGAGCTTAATGATATCATGGGATAGTTGGGCTACTCATAATTCCAAGCACCATATGACATCCGGTGGTATCTTTGGGGCATTACAAACTAGGTATCAGATATTGAGGTTTTAAGAATCCTAGGGAGACTGACAAGGCGCATTATGTACAGTCTTGATCATGGGTGTGAAATGTGTCACACTTATGGGGAAAAGTCTACAGAATATATTAGGAACTATCCCTTCTTTCATAATCTCTATCATGCTTTGAGGTGATCTTTATCTACTCTAGTTTATACTTTATATGATAAATAATGTCTCCTTGTAGAGCTTACACATAGAAATGGGAATCAACCAGCCCCACCCATGCCTATGGACCCTCTGAACGAGAATATTTCACATGTTGAGTTTTGGATTGCTTTCTAAGTATTGTATTAGGCTGTGAATTCAAATGTTCAAGGCAATCAGCCAACAATGGTTCAACTTTAGCAGAATAGTAATTTAGTTACAGCCAGAGTTTGAGATTTCTTGAGGATGAATCCAGCTGAGTTCTTTGGGCTAAAGGTGAATGAGGATCCTCAGTTTTTCATTTATTAGGCAAAGCAGATTACCCTAATTATGCATGTAATTGAAGAGGAAAGTATGAATTGGCTTCTTATCAATTGAATGATGTTGTTTATAACTAAGTTATTATATAAAAGTAAGGTAGGGTTGAGAAGGTAGCTCCTATGAGTTAGGGTATATTTTTGATGGCTTTTTTGGATAGGTTCTTTCCTATGGAGATGAGGGAGGCGAAGGTAAAGGTGTTCATGAATATGAGGTAGGTATTTGTGTCAATGAAGGATTATTGCCTTAAGTTCACCTAGCTAGCTAAGTTTGCACCAAGATTATTGCCAAATTTTAGAGCTTGTATGAGTAAGTTAGTCACCGGTGCGTCTAACTTTATAATCAAAGAGTATAGTACTTCCATATTTATTGAAGATATAGATATTGCCCGTTTTATGACTCATGGTTAATAGATTAAGGCTAAGAATCTAAAGTAAAGAAAGAAAAGGAACAAGAGGGCTAAGACTAGATGGTTTGAGTACAATCAGCTGAGATCAGGAGGTGGAAATCATTCTCAGTTTTAGGGTCAATCATTCGCACCCAAACCATTCTCAGACTATTCCTCTACAGCCAGTACTAAGCAAGATCAGTGAGGGAGGGCAACAACTACTAGATTTTAGGGTAGTATTTTTTGGGGAAGGACTAATCGGACGTGTACAAAGTGTGGTAAGACTCATCCGAGAGAATTATTTATGGGTAGAGATGGATGTTTTGGTTGGGATAAAATAAGCCATAGGATTAAGGAATTCCCTTTTCTAAGCAAGGAAATTGAGATGCTCATCCTCAGACTTAATCCATAAATTCAACAGTTTAGTTAGTCTACCTGACTCCACAGCAAGGTGCATCATCCAACACCAGTGGCATTAGTGTTTTTATGTAATACAATCCCGTCAGAAGTAGGAGAGCTCCCCAGATGTAGTCACTGTTATGCTTTGTGCCTTTTACCTTGATGTTTATGTGTTATTAGATATGTGTTCAAACCTTTTTTTGTGACCCCATTTGTTGCAGTGAATTTCAATAAAAGTCCCAAGAGTCTTTCTGAACCCTTCTTAGTTTTCACTCTAGTGGGTGAGTCAGTTGTCACAGATGAATTTACATAAATTTCCTTATTAAAGTCTTCCTTAAGGTCACTTTAATAGATTTAATAGAGCTAGAAATGATAAATTTCAATGTTATTCTTAGTATGGATTGGCTCCTAAATTTCAATGTTATTATTCGTATTGATTATATTCATTCATGTTATGCCTTAGTTGATTGTTGCACCTAACTGGTGAAGTTTTATTTCCTAATAAGTTAGTTATTGAATGGATGAGTAGTATAGTATCTCCCAAATGTCATTTTATCACTTATCTTAAAGATAGAAAGTTAATATCAAAATGGTATATTTACCACTTAGTTTGAGTTAAAGGTACTAAGTTTGAAGTCCCAACAATTCAGTCAGTTCCTATGGTCTATGAGTTTCAAGAATTTTTCCCAGAAGATATACTCGAGGTACCTCCCGATATAGAAATGGAGTTTGGAATTGACCTTCTTCCTAATAACCAGCCTATCTCTATTCCTCCCTACCGTATAGCTCCAACTAATCTTAAAGAGTTGAAAGTGAAACTTAAGGACCTCTTAGATAAGGGGTTTATCAGTCCTAGTATCTCTCTATAAGGTGCACTAGTCTTATTCATGTACAAAGAGGATGGTATTATCAGCATGTGTAAAGATTACATGGAGTTAAACAAAGTCACTATCAAGAATAAGTACCCTATTACCAAGATTGACGATTTATTCAATCATCTTAAAGGAGCCTATTATTTTTAAAATATTGATATCAGGTCTAGGAATCATAAGTTGAAGGTTAGAGAGTGTGACAACCTGAAGACTTCTTTTAGAACCTGGTACGGTCACTTTGAATTTGTGGTTATGCCTTTTGGACTAACAAATGCTCCTGTGTCCTATATGGACTTAATGAATAGGGTCTTCAAGTAGTACTTGGATATATATATCATTATCTTTATAGATAACTTACCTGTATATTCTCGGAGTGGGGAGGAGAATGCAGACCATTTCAGGATAATGTTGCAGACTCTTAAGGATCGTAATATTTATGCAAAGTTTGAGAAGTGTGAATTTTAGTTGGAGTCTATTACCTTTTTGGAGCAAGTGATTTTGGGTATCGATATTCATGTAGACTCTTAGAAAACTGACACAGTGAGGCGCTGACTTAGGCCAATTAGTCCATCTGATATTAGGAACTTTTTGGGTTTAGTCGATTACTATATGAGGGTTTTGAGGATTTTTCCTCAATGGCTGCATCATTGACTAAGTTGACACAAAAGAAAGTGAAATTCATGTAGTCAGATAAATATGAGAAAAGCTTCCAAGAGTTGAAGGATAGGTTGACTTCAGCCGCATGTAAACTATGCTAGAGGGGTTAAATGGTTTTGTGGTATGTTGTGATGCCTCTGGAGATGGGCTAGGTTGTTTTGATGAAAAATAGATAGGTAATAACTTATTCCTCAAGATAACATAAATACCATAGGGAGAATTTTCTGACCCATGATTTAGTGTTAGCAGCTGTTGCATTCGCTCTAAAAATTTGGAGGCACTACATGTATGGTGTACATATTGATAGTTTCATTGATCATAAGAGTCTCTACCACGTATTTATGTAAGAGGATTTGAATCTTTGTTTGAGAAGGTGGTTGGAGTTATTAAAAAATTATGACATGAATGTATTTACCATCTAGGTAAGGGGAATGTGCTGGCAGATGCATTGAGTAGTTTGTCTATGGGTAGTATGTATAATGTGAAAAGGAAATAGCAGGAACTAGCCAAGGAAGTACATATATTAACCTATTTAGATGTATGTTTGCTTGATATGGATGATGGGGGTGTAGTAGTTCAGAACAATTCAGAATCATCATTTGTAAAGGAAATGAAAAAGATGCAGCATAGTGATCCCACACTTAGCTACATATTAGATACAGTTCAGTAGTAGAATATTGAGGTATTATCCTAAGGGGGAGATGGTATCCTTCACTATCAAGGTCAGTTATGTGTTCCTAATATTAATGGAATTAGAGAAAGGATATTGGTCGAGGCTCATAATTGTAGATATTTGATTAATCCTGGTGCTACCAAGATGTACCCCAATCTATGAGAAATTTACTAGAGGAATGGTATAAAAAAGGACATAGCAGAGTTTGTGGCCAAGTATCCTAATTGTTAGCAGGTAAAGATTCATCACCAAAGACCTAAAGATACACTTTAGGATATCGATATTCCTACTTGGAAGTGGGAGGTCATCAATATGGATTTCATTACTGGACTTCCTCGCACCAAACGTCAATATGATTCAATTTGGGTTATCATGGTCAGATGACCAAATCAGCCCATTTCTTACTTGTTAAGACTTAAGATATAGTGGATGATTATTCTAAGACATGTATTCGTGAGTTGGTAAGGCTCCATGGGATCCCCTTGTTCATTATTTTGATCGAGGTACATAGTTTACTTCCTAGTTTTGGCAATCATTTTAGAAAGGCCTTGGTATAAAGGTGAAGCTTAGTAAGATTTTCATCCGTAGACAGATGTTAAGGCTGAGTGTATGATTCAAACATTTTAGGATATTTTGAGAGCTTGTGTGATAGACTTATAAGGAAATTGGGATTGTCATTTACCTTTAATCGAGTTTGCCTATGATAATAGTTATCATGCTAGTATTTTAATGGCTCCATTAAAAACATTGTATAGACATAGATGCAGATCATCTATAGATTGGTTCAAAGTTGGTGAAAAAACTTTAGTGGATCCATATTTCATTCTTGAAGTTATGGAGAAAGTTTAGTTTATTTGCTAGAGGTTGAAACAGCACAAAGTCATCAAAAATCATATACAGATGTAAGGAAGAGAGAACTAAAATTTGAAGTAGTTGATTGGGTATTTTTAAAAGTATCACCCATGAAGAGAATAATGAGATTTGGAAAGAGAGGATAACTTAGTCCCTGACATATTAGGCCCTGTGAAACGGTGAAGTGCAGTGGAGAAGTTGCTTACAAAATAGACATTCCCTCAGACTTAGCAGTTGTTCATCCAATTTTTCGTATGTCAATGTTAAGAAGGTACATTAGGGATCCATCTTTAGTAATGACAATGGAAAGTATGGGGGTAAAAGATAGCTTGTCCTACGATGAGATTCCCATTCAGATCCTTGATTGACATGCTCGAAGGCAAAGGAATAAAAAGGTTGCATCAATGAAAGTTCTTTGGAGAAATCAAATAGTTGAGGGAGAGACCTTGGAAGAGGAGGAAGACATGATGATTTGATATCTGCACCTATTCACAAGATCAAATTTAGTATAATGTAAGAAACTCATCCAAGTCTAATCTATTCCTGCATATCCTTCTCTTACGTTATGAATTCACTTCCATTGAGTCATTATAGTTTTAAACTACCACTCGAGATGAGAGATTTCAGTCTTAAAGTAAAAAAAGATTCATATCATCTCTTAGCAAGCCTACGAGATAGTCATTATTCCTTCCTGACCTTTATTCGATGACGAGTGGTCCCAAGGAGGAGATGATGTTAGACCCAAAAAATTTCAACCATTTTATTTTGGTATCAACTTTGTGTTTTATTATGATTTTTGAAATTAATTATGATAATGAATGACAATGAGACCATTAAAAAGTGTTTCAAATTTTTCATAATGTGTTTGGGGTCATAATGAGACCCCAAACCAGAGATGGTCTGCGATACAAGCGTGACGCACTCTGGGGTTACAGCGATAAGGGTGTGCCACATACTTAGAGTTGAGTGATAAGGGTGTTCCTTTCCAAGGGTACAAGAATACAGAGTATGTTTTATTACTTTAGGGCTTTTTGGTGTTTTACCTATTAAATGACTGTCAAAACATAACAAACACAAAACCTATCCTTATAACTCATATTAAATGAGTTCGTTTCTCCTAAAATCCTCAAAAAAAACCAAGGAAGAGTTTTTTATCAAAATTCAAGATTCCAAAGTCCAATTTCAAGTTTCCCTCAAGAAATCTAACAAGTTCAGGTACATGGGGTTTGAACTAGGATATTATTTCATCCTTATGCCTAAAATTTCAATTTTTACTAGAATTTAAAGAATTGAACTATAAGGGTTCATACCCACTTTACTTATGCTTCAAGATTTTGATGTTTGTACATGAATTAAGTCTTATTTAGCACATATTCTATGTTTACTTCTATTTTCATCCAAGAAAGAGGCTTTATGCATTGTGCTAGTTATTTTGACATGATTTTCAATGAGTTGGTAATTTATTATGATTTTGAGTATCATGTATTCCTTTTACAAAAAGTCCAAGATTATTAGTTTAAGTTTCAAGATATTATAAAATGACTTAAGTTTTAGTTTTGATCTTATAACTTTAGTCATGACATGAAATTCACTAGTTTCATGAGCATGATTTTAGGCGAGAAAAGCATAATTGGCTTTCAGTTTATAGACCTACATCTATTTCAAGGTGGATTTCCTAAGTATGAGCATAAGTATAATTTTTGGGAGTAGTATTTAGCATCAAGAGGGAAATATGGGTTCAGCGCATCCTATTTCCAATAAACTACGTGCCACTATATATTTTCGGGGCCTCATTAGAGAGTGTTCCCCTAGCCCAAATAGGCTTATGTTTAGTGATAACTTCAAGTCAAGGTTCTATTCTGATGGCAAGGGTAGAATATCCCACCTCAATATAGGTCAAATGTTAGATTCCATGCTAGCTCACATGGTTTATGTTGGTTATGAGAATCTCCTAAAAGTAAAGATTTTAGAAAGTAAGTGTAATGTCTCACAAGTTTTACTCAAATATTGTTTCATGATTTTTGCTTAGATTATTGCATCTTTTGATTTTATTCATGATCAAGGTGAGTCCATCTACACTTAGCATGCATGTTTTCAATTTTGTCATATAATGTTTTTCACGTATTGCATTCACCCCTATGTACTTGGTACATTTTAAAACTACTGACCACATATGTCTGTGTGGCTACATTATTTCATGATGTAGTTTCTGGTATTCGTACCCAGCATCACGATTAACCGCGTACAATACTTCATATATTCAGACAGTTGGTGAGTCCTTATAGTTTGAAGGCCAAGCATTGGTCTTTTCCAAATATTTATGGTTTTCAGTTCAGTTATTCAGTTTTTAGTTTATGTCAACTGGGGTCTATCATAGTGGCTCTTCAGTTTTAGTTAGAGGCTTGTCAAGACTAGTCAAGCTATGTGTTTCTTTCAGTTTTCGTAGATTTGAAAGTTATGGAGTAATCATTTTTTTGTTGAGATTATTCATTTAATTGAATTCAATTATAAATTTCTTTAGTTTCCATTCATGTTTCAAGTTTATATAGTAGTGTTCAGAGCTTATCCAATATTATGGTTTAGTTTAAGCTACTCATAGTTCCAAGCCCCATGTGACGTCCAAGGAGGTATCTTCAGGAAATTACACTTAATAAATTATCCTAACTTGTTTTTGGCTTTCCTTGACTAAACTTGACTTGGTGAAAATATGTTGACTTACTTGTTTGATTCCTTATTATTTATTGTTGCTTGTATTTCTAAGTGTATGTTTGTTAAGCATGGATCAACTTATTCTACTATAGCTCAGTTATATGTTCATATTCTCATCTTAGGTTCACCAAATGACCCTACTAGTACACTGTTGTTCTTGTCTATTGATACTACATTTGCATTAACTTTTATAAGTGCAATATATATTCCAACGTCTTACGAGATCACACTTGTAATTTCAGTAGTTGTCTATATTCAGGGTGAGAAGCATATTCGGGATTCCATGGAATCTTTACTTATTGGCATAGTTCTCTAGTCCTAAACTTATATTTTATATTTCAATTTAGGGTACATCCCCCTCTTGACATTGTTAGATTATTTGGTACAGATGACTTTTGAGTCCTAGGGATGATTTTTGCATAAATACTTTTCCCCTTTAGTTGTTTGGTTTTAGATTGGATGATATATTGATAGATTATTTTTCTTATTTAATCTAAGTGTCGATTATGATATTATCATTCAGGATAGTTGGTTCTCCTACTATTGAGTATTGTGGGTGCCACTTATAGTAGGTTTAAGTCATAACTTGATTTTATGTGGGGGATTGATAACTCCTGCTTTGTTGCATTCTCTACCTTTAGTTCATCCAACATCAATATCTTGTATGTTATCTCACGATATAACCCTACCAACTTTGTAAATTCCAGAGAATTATCTATCTATAGTGCCTTATGATTTGTTGCTTGTGCTGGTTGTTGTTGTATGTATATGTTCTCTACCAACTCCTTGTTATGTGTGATATTGGATTTAAGTGCATATTGTATTTCTCTTCTTTATCCCGTGACTCCTAAAAAATAGACTCTTTTACTTTTGTTTCTCATTTATTAATGTTGGACACTGCTACCTCTACTTCTGCTTTATATTATCACTTTGAATCTCTCCTCTAGAAAATTTATCACTAATGTTTTCTTTATCAGTTTATAAAACTTTTATTTGCCTTTTCATTACTTTGTCACTCATTGTTATGTTGGTTCCATTTTTACCAGATGACTTTCTTTGATTACTATTACTTGTGTTCCTAGGTATGGCATTGGCATTATTTGGTGAACTGTTGTAGTGATTTTTCCTTTTTGGTGTGGTGTCATTTGAACTTGAGCTGCTATTGAAAGACTTTTCAACCAAATCTTTAGTGCTACCTTCTTTTTGGGAACTCTAGTTAGTTGCATCCCCCTAATTATCTTTCCCTTTTTCTTGTTCCCTCTGGTTCAAAACCTTAAAGAGGTTGTTTGTGTTAATGACATTACTTCTCTCTATTGCCTTGTCACTTATAAGTTCTTCTTTTCTCTTTATAAAGAATCTATTTGTGGAATTCCATTTACTAATCATTGCACTATTATAAAATCCTTTTTATCATGGTGTTCTATCACTTCTTTCTCCTCTGATTTTTCTTTTTTTCTTTTGTAATTTTGGATGAAGTACTCTACATTCATCTTTATTATCCCCCTGTAGCTTACATCTCTAACAATAGGAAGGAAGGGAGTCATACTGAATCTTAACTTTTAATACTTTTTTCTCCTAACTAGTATCATTTTCAACTTCCATTTGAACATAATTAGGTTTTTATCAAGCAATTCAAAATGAATCTTCAACCTATCAAAACTAGGGTGTGTTTTATTTATGGTTGCAAGGACCAAATGAAAAAGTTTCTCAACAACTAAGACCAATATTGCAAGACTTCTTTGACAAAGAATGTGGGAAGAAGATCTGAAAATGAGGTCCAAGTAGTCACCTATTAATTTTCTTGACAAAGAATGTAGGAAGAAGATCTGGAAATGAGATCCATGTAGTCACCCATGATGTTTCTTCATTCGCTTTAAAGGTAGCATCATTATAAAAAGGCACATTTAATATGCATATCCATCTTTGGTAATTATGTAATTGACATTTTTATATAATATATTGATAAAGTCCTCAACAATCTCAAATCGCATTAAAATATGTTTATTTTCTCATAAACCAATTTTATAATCACCTGCGATGCCACACTATTTTGTAGTAAATTTCTTTAATTTTGAAATCTCAGGACAACGTATGAGAATTTTCCAACCACAATATAATGTAAATTCTCTATTATATTCATCCTGATTACTTCTTGTTCAGTCCATTTGACTATAGGAATGCCAAATATGAATACAATTTTCTTCAATGAAATAGGTTCAACATCTATTTTTTCTTATAATTCTTTGTCTTTAATACCATTCCTTCTTAATAAAATCTGCATAGCCTCCCTTAGGAGTCAATTGGGCTAAGGTTTTGCAAAGGGTTAGTCTTGGTTTGTAAGAGTTGGATATGTACTGTGGAGGTGGAGTCCAACCAGCTATCGGAGGTGGTTGGCGTCATGGATGATTGGAGATTAGGTTTTAGGTTGACATATTTAGGAGAGTGCATTTTTAATTCCAAATTGCATTATTTGTATATACATATATTAAGAACATTATTGTATAATTACAAATCTAATATAGGTGTAGAAGAAATTTGTATAATTACAAAGATAATATAGTCGTTATACTTTTACTGTTTATGTATAATTACATATACGGATGTTACGTTGTATGTGTGGGATTACTAGGAGTGATAAGGTTAGGAATGAGAATATCCAGGAGAAGGTTGGAGTGGCTTTGGTAGAGGACAAGTTGCGGAAAATCAGGTTGAGATGGTTTGGTCACGTGATGAGCAGGGTCACATATTCCCCAGTTCATAGGTATGAGAGGCTAGCTTTGGATAGTTTCAGGAAGGGTAGGGGTAGGCCAAAGAAATACTATAGAGAGGTGATTAGGCGTGACATAGAGCAGTTACAGCTTACTGAGGACATGACCCTAGATAGGAAGGTCTGGAGGACGCGAATTAAGATAGAAGGCTAGGGCGTATGGGTGGGTCGTAGTCAGTAATTAGGAGACCTTTGGGGTACCCAGGTTGGTAGTCTTAGGGCTATGCCCATAGGTTGGAGCTGCGAGTAGGAGAGTATGGCGGTGCATCTGGTTCATCTTATTTCTGTTATTCCATCGTGTTTCATGCTTTATTACAGATTTACTACCATTCTTTCCTCATGTTGCCATCTTGCTTCATGTTTTCTTACGAACTTGTTTACTATTCTTTGTCTTGAACTGGGGGTCTGTCAAAAATAGCCTTGCTACTTCTCCGAAAGTAGTGGTATAGACTTCGTACATCTTACCCTCCCCAGACCCCACTATGTGGGAATACACTGGGTTTGTTGTTGTTGTTGTTGTTATGCTTCTCCAAACTGCATTATATACATTCAGAATACATTTGTATATACATATCTAATATAGTTAGGTAAGTGTGTATAATTACATATATAATATAGTTATACTTTTGCTATTTTTTGTATAAATTAATACAATATACTTATTTCACAATAGGTATACATTGATGTGTAAATCAAAGGCATGTAGTTGGTTTCTAATGGATTCCAATACTAACAAGGTTGAATTCCTTAAGATTCAAAAGTTTCAATAGGAGCATACTTTTCCTTTAAAGGATGGGGTGTATGAGAAGAAACATGTGAGCAGTACATTGATATGAGGTATTCTGAAACAAAAGTTATCCAACCATAAAAGAATGTATATGGAAAAGCATATCCAAGAGAATATTAAGAATGAGCTCGAGGTGGATTTGACTTATAAGATGACTTGGACGTCTAGGGAGAAAGCTTTGATTTAATTGGGGGGACAACATATACATCCTATAACAAACTGTCAGGATATTTATAACTATTGAAAAATGCTTACCCTAGTTCACACATATGAATGACAAAAAACACCAAAGAATGAATTCCTATATGCGTTTATATTTTATATTCTTAAATTATAGTATTTTATTCATGTCGACGAATTATGGTCATTGATGGTAGTCACCTCAGGGGAACATATAATTGGACTTTTGTCGCAGTAAGTACCCTTGATGGATCAGGTTTTTTTCCTAAATGCATTTCAATTATGGTTTATTTTTTCAGATTTTCCATATGGTACTAAATATGTACATTTGTTAGTCGAATACAATTTTTCAAAATAACAATGATGAAAGTAGGCTCAATTACGTACTGACATTGTATATCTATATGTGGTGTGTAGGACATATGTCTCCACTAGCTTAAAGAATATTGGATCTTTAGAATTATGCAGCATGAAGTTGGTTCTTTGAGCAGATCAACGAAGGTCATGGGATAAATTCAACTATGTGCATTGTCTCTGGAAAAAATGAGAACATTATAAAGGCAGTGTCAAAGGTATATGATAGCATTTCACATTATACTTGCATATGGCATCTGTGGAAAAATGTCATAAATAATTTCAGGAAGTCATATGTAAAGTTATCAGATGCATTTTATGCAATGGCAAAAGCATATACAATTTTTAGCAATAATTTAATGAAGAAGGTTGAAAAGATTGATATTAGGGTGAATGATTACTTGCAGTAGGCCGGTTATGACTAGTGGACTAGGGTGTATGCAACTATAAATCAGTGGTTTATGTTCACATCAAACATCACAAAGAATATAAATAAGCATCATAAGGAAGCAAGAGAATATATAATTTCTTAGAGGAAGTCGGAAAGATGTTTGATAGGTGAAATCACAATAATCGAAAGGTTGGGACATTCACATGTACCCCTGTTTGCAAAAAATACAATGACCTACTTGTGAAAAATGAGGCAAAAAGTACATATATGAGGATAAGGATAGTAAAAATACGTAATTTCTATCTTATTTCTGAATATATATCTATATAACTATATTGCATTGTAGGTTATACCAGCAATAGACTAAGTTTATGTTGTACTACATTAAGATAGGTGGTTTATTAATTTCTTAGAGAAGAAGATATGTTCATGCTATAGGTTTCAAGTTAATGAAATTAGGTGTGCATATGATTGTGTAGTATTGAATAGAAAATATTTTGTTACTGATAATTATTGGTCTAACTTTTACAAGCCAATACCAGTATTGAGTACGTATGAAGTTCCCATATATTCCCCACTGGAAACTCTACATGGTAGATACCAGATTATTTATTCATTTATATTGTTTTGCCATAAAAATACAAACTCCTACCTGGGAGGCCAAAGAATAGAGAAAGAAAAAAGTCTGGTGGAGAATTTTACAAGAATAAGTGTTCAAATACATGCAGTGCTTGTGCTTTTAGCACACACAATAGGCGTTTATAGAAAAACATCTCAGGTTGAATAGTAGGATAGATTCCAAGTATTTATGTTTCAAATATTTATATTAGATACAACTATAGAAAAAAAATTTCAGTTATGACTTATGGCTGATGTTTGTTTCATGTTCTTATGAATAAAATAACTATGGAGTAACGGATAGTACTGAAAGAGTAAAAAACACAAGGGTTTTCATGTGGAAACCCAGTATGGGAAAAGCCATGGCCTGCCCTCACAAGAACCAATGATATCCACTATAATAAACCTCCTTATTACAGTATAGATTTCAACCTAACTCTAGGATCCTTGCATAAGTAGCAACTCTACTACAAGTTCATCTTTGTAACTCTACCAAGGACTTCCTCTACACTGATTAACTCTAATCATCTTTATACTTAGGCAACTCTACCTAATAAATACTCTCAATAAGAAATCACTACTCTTATAGCATGAGTAGTTCTTTTACAAATCAGCACTCAAGAACACTTTCAATTTAAGCTCACATAATTAGCTAAGAACTTGAGCAGTTTTTGAACTGGGTTTTTGCTACTTCACTTCACTCTTTTAACTTGAAAAAAAATGATTGTTGAAGAGAAATATCTTTTCTTTTATAGTTGGGCGATGATTAGGGATGGAATATCATTATACTATTTGTCCAAGTCAGTACAAAATAGCACCTGCAAGTTTGTTTCCCAAGATGAGTAAAATATGCCAAAGGTGCATGGCAACTATACTGTACCTTGAACGTCCAAAGACTTGGTCCCTGATAGTTTAGCTACTCATCATCAAGACTACATATAGAAATTTCTCCTTTTTTGATGATGACACACCAAACCATAAACTTTGAGCATTAGTGCACATTCTAATCAGAGTGATTACCACAAGAATATGAATGTTCCCCCTATAATCATGCTTCCTTTTTCATCATGCAACACATGGCCCTGGTCCCTTGTTGTTATTTTGTAGTAAAAACTTTCCCCTGTCATTGTGCACCTTTATTTCATTTGGTTCCTTTGCATTTAGACACTTCCCTCTGTCAGTATGACTCTCTTCAGATTTGTATCTCAATTCAGTATTTCCTATTTTGGTATCATTGAAAAGGATTAACAGTAAACCAAAAGTAAAGATAAGCACAGATTAGTTAAAGTAAAGATAAGTACAGATTAGTTAACTCATGGCCACTGGGGAAACACTAACATATAGAACAACTCTAAAGAAAGGAGACAAATGAGATAGACAAACTAAATATTCATTCACTCATAATAGTCATTACTAGTACAATAAGCTAAAATCATTTGAAATGCCCCATACTTTTCTTAGCTCAGTTCAGTTCCAAGTGCTTGCATAAGAGGCTAAAAACCTGAATATTTAGCCAAATATTGGGGACTTCGCTTAAGTTTTGGCCTCTTAACTTTGATGATTTTTAAAATGACCTTCCTGACCCTGAGACATAAGTTTTTGAGTTAATTCATGTTTAGAGGTGTAAGTAGCATGTATCGGGTAAGTTTCAATTTTTTTGGTCGAGGTTTGGACCACGTTTAGATTTCTAAAACAGCAAGTCACTGTAATTATGGTGTGTCGTGGTGGCTATAATGGTGGCAGCCGTGGAGCGTTATGGTGAAGGTGTATTTGTCATGTTCTTGGTTCATAATTTGAATGTGTGTGTAATGATCTTTATCCTATTGTGTGAAGTTCTTATTACGGGAAGAATGTTCAAAAAAATCTCTTCGAGCCAAGTTGATCTAAGATCCTTTGATTCATCCAAAGTTTGGTAATTGATTCTACAATGTTCAACTTTGAAAGTGTACAACTTTTAATATATGTAGGATTTTTCAGCTAAAGATCCACCAAATTATAGATAATTGGATTAGTTTCCAACGATACCAATGTCGCCTTTATTCGATACCCAAGTGAAAAGTTATGGTATTTTTCGTGTGAGGAAGTAAGCCACCGCGATTAGATCGCATCACGGTGAGCCTTCAAATTACAATTTGAGTTATGAATTTTTGGTTTAAATGAATGAGGGGCAATTAGGTCCTTTCCCACCTCAACTCAGGTCATAAAAAAATGATTTTAAGTATCCATCAATACATTATTTTCCCTCGTTATCCTATTTTACTCTCAAGAACAAATCCTAAATAATCCCCTTCAAGATCATCCATTCCATCACCTCCTCTTCAAGAAAAATCAAGATTTCAACTTTACCAATTCAAGAAAGCTTTCAAGATTTTGTTTCTTCTTCAAAATTTAAAGTTTTAAGGTATGTGGGAGTTCATCCATGGGTCTTCTTTCACCCATGGAGCCCAAAACCCTTTTTTTCAATTAAAGAAGGAATTATGTTATTTTGTATATTCAAGGAAAGATTGAATTTCATGTTTTCATGGTATTTTTAATTCAGTTCAGCTCATGTGTGATTCCATGCAAGATTTTGAATTTCTCATGCAATGAATTTGAGCTTCCCCATGCTTTATTCAAGTGAATTCAATGATAGATCCTATATTAATGATTTTTAGCAATATTCCCATGTTTTAAATTCATGCTTTCTGCATGCTTGATGAAATTCCCATATCATATTCAATTAATTTAAATATGAATACTCAAGTTATGAGTTTTGCCATGTAACTCTATTATTCTCTCATGTTTAAGACATTCTTATGTTCAAGCTATGATATTTACATATTTTGATGAAAGGACCATGTCCCATTTCACACGAATTTCATATAAATTCCCAATTCATGATTTTAGTCATGTAATCATGCTATGCTCCCATGTTTAAGACATTCTCATGTTCAAGTTCATTATTCTCAAGTGTTTGATGAAATGCCCTAAGGATTGGGTTTTGAATATTGACTACTTAGTATGTCCTATTGTTATTGTTATCGAGTTTTGGAGGTTATGAATACCCAAAATTTAGCTATTTACCTAGTTTTCAGTATCTATAGAATGATTTAAGTTATACCATAAGCAATATCATTCGGTCAGTAAGATAGTCAGTTGTGAGTCTAATTAAGCTTAGCTCAGTCCAGTTTCAGTTCTAGTATCAATTTACACATTAATAATTACCTCAAAATTCATATGCACTGTTATTTTCAGAATACCATGACCTGAACTTATTAATTATTAGTTATCAGCACATGCACCAGTTGGTAATTTATGTTAATTCAGTTGGGAGTAGGATTTAGCACCGGGCGAATCCAGAGATGGGGGCTCACCTGCCAGTTGAGGGTGTGACTCTTAATAGCAATCCATGCATTCCAAAACTACATAGCCCGCGTAGTTTTAAGATATTAACCTGCCAGTTGAGGGTTGACATATATCTCACTAAAGCTCCTGCCAGTAGAGAGTGACTCTTTAGTCCTTTGGGACTTCACTATCGTGGATCCACACAGCCAGTGTTAGTACCTGCGGCACGATACTAACACTCTTCCAACTGGGTTATAAATTGGACCCTAATTAACTCAGATTGAGGCATGTCGGTTAGATGATACCTCCCACAATCTCAGTTCAGTATTCAGTTTAGAGTTCTATTTCAGGTTTTCTTGACCATAGCATATGGTCGTCAGTTATTTAGTTATCAATATTTTAATATCTCAGTTTACAGACTATATCAGAATCATCTTTTTATGCTTAGTCATGCATTCTCAAATGTTACAATTTTCACCCATTCATGCTCAGTTATCTCATGTTGTTCGGTTAGTCCTTATCTCATAGGCATAGTACTCCACCATTTTAGTTCAGTTATTTAGATTAAGTTCAGTTCAGTGTTACATGATCAGCATTCAGTCATCAACTATTTAGTTTTTGGATATCAATAGTTCGTATTGTTATATCAGCTACTCATTGTATAGGCGTTAGTTATCCTTTGCCTAGATTTCACTTATCTCGTCACCCAGGCATCTGTTATTCAATTAATCAAATTAGTTCAGTACATATAGGTTTATTTTTAAACATTCACGTATTCATGTTTTACCGTATCCCAGCTTCGGTTCTACTTATATTATAAATGGAAAGTTTTAAGAAACTAAGTGTAGTGATTCACTATCTTATCAGATTATGTTTGTTACTCATGTTTTAAGATGTTTTTAGCTTTCAGTTTACTCCAACCTACTGGTGAGTCTACTCACACTTAGCATGCATGATTTAAGATTTCATATATACAATCAGTTTTACTTATTGCATTCACAACTATAAACTCAGTACATACTAGTTGTACCGATCCACATATACCTCTGTGTGGCTACATTATTTTATAATGTAGGTACCATTTGTATCCCGCACATTATGATCAGATAGTTGCAGTTTCCAGCTAGTAGGTGATGAGTTCTCTTATTTTGGGAACTCCAGATAGTTTTAGTTTATGTATAGTTCATTTATATTTTCTATATGTATTGATTAGTGGTAGTTGAAGGCATGTCCCAACTACCTATAGTCAGTATAGTAAAGGCTTCATAGATTTCAGTCAGAGTCAGTCATGTAACTTGGGTTCTTTCTTAGATTTATCAGATTGTAAACTTTATCAGTAATGTATTTATCCAGATAATGCCATGATTATGTTTTCACACAGTAAACTCAGCTATTTTATACATTTTAAATCAGTTGCTTGGCAGTATGCCAGTTCATGGGTTAGCTTAGGATCACTAGTAGTTTCAAACACCGTGTGGCATCCAGGGTGTACTCCCAGGGCATTGCAAACTTGGTATCAGAGCACAAAGTTCAAGTGTCCTAGGGTGTCTATGAATCCGTGTCTAATAGTCTTGTGGAACGGTATGGAGACGTCTGTACATTTCTTTGAGAGGCTACAGGTCATTTAGGAAATGTTTCCCCTCTTTCATGTCTTAGATTGTGCTATAGAAAGGTTCTATAGAAAGATTCTCTAAGAAACTAATGTAGATTCTCATCATGCTCCACTCATGTCAACTCTACCTTATTTTTAAGGTAACAGAAACAGTAAAGCTCAAATTCCTACAGATAAAGCTTTCTCAGACAGTCCCCGCGGATGGCTATGGGATTGCACGCAGGCTCAAAAGTATCCTATCAATTACATTATGTTCCAAAGTTTTAAAGATTTCATTCATGATCATGAAAACTCGTGCACTAATCCAAAGTCAGATGTGCCCTCAGATCCCTCCCCAGAATCCTATGAATGCATATAACCTAGAATTAGGAGCCTGAACCCAGAAGTTTATCAGTAGTAGAGTTGGGATAATGTTATCTGGATTGAGCAGATTTTGTATTCATGGGGCTAGTTGTATGAAGGGTGGATCAGTAGGCTTGAAATAGTGTATGCAGGAATTTAAGTTTATTGAGTCAAAAGTATATGTTATTGATGTTGGGTATGTTGGTGTAATGGTAAGTCTCATGGTTTAGATATGATGTTAGTAGGCTATAAAGGAAGTTAGTATGGTTCATTGAATTTTTGAGAATATCAATGTTAAGTGTTAGAATCTAAGTTTGAATCTTTGAAAATTGAGCCAATAGAAAAAAAAATGTTGAAGCTCTAGATGGTGTGAACTCAGAGTAAAGTGATTGTAGTTTATTTTAGAGATTTTAAAGGGGTCCACAGACTTAGAATAATGGCTTTAAGCTAAGGTAGAGATGATAGAACAAGTAACCAAGTCAGACTCTCAGATCCTAGAAGTGATGCCAGTATATGTAGAAAAGTAGTAAGGGAGGATGATTCCCAACCCATTCTTATCTCAGTACAAAGATTTTCAGTCATCACAATACCTACACATGCTTTACATGTTAGTTCCATGAACATGGCTCATATTTGTGCACTTTCCATAGAATCGTGTACTTTTTCAGTTTCTAGTATGAGGAGTTCCGGTTCACTCATGAGTACGAATCATGTTCTATGAATTCATGAACTCCAAACTCAGGTCATGTAGCTCATGTACTCATTCTTTATAGTATGTTCGGTTCCAGTACTTATGCTACACTCTTAAGGATTAACAAAATTTAGTTTATGTCATGTATGCCCTCAGTTTAGACCTCTTTGATGATCCATTATATTGATACTCTATTCTTCAGGTCTCAGTTAAGTGTCCCAATTAAGCATAGTATTCTTTTATGCTTCAGGACCTCATGTTCTAACCTTTCAGTGACCTCTCCTTATGTAATAATTAGTTGAAATTCTATGTATGCATTCTTGGGGTAGTTCTTGGAAGTTTTAAGGATAGAGGTTTAGATAATATGATAAAGATGTTTTTGTGGTTGTTTTCCTACAAGTTCATGTGTGGTTACGGAGATAGGCTAGAATGTCATGTTGGTGTACAAGTGGGATAAATAGTTAAGTATAAGCTTTCAGTATAATTCAGTCTGTATAGCAAGTAATACAGTTTAGCAGTCAGACAGGCAAGTTCCTATGGTTTTCCATCTTTCCATCTAGTCTTACTAGCTGAAGTTTCATGAATATGGCCATTCCATGAGGTAAACTATTTGTATCCATGCAAATTAAAAATTCAGCTCAATTCATGCATCATGCATCAGTGTTAGATTCCAGATATTCAGTCATGATTCAGTCTGTAAGTTCCCCGTGCATCATCTCAGTCTTTCCTTAGTATTTGAGCCAAATCACTATCATTTTGGGGGGAGAAGTATCCCAAGGGGGAGATTACCTCGAGTTATCATTTCCTAAATTTCTCACTTTTTTTTTACGAAACCAGATCCAGCCTAGAGTAATGGCTAGTCATAAGTTGACTCTCTTTCTTCTATATCGACCTTACAACCATTCTCATGACATTGCATGTATTCAAGGAATCAGTTTAGTTCAGATATTCAGTTCATGCACTATATTTCAGACTCAGTTATGTAATCATGTTTCCAGTTGTGCATGTTCAGTATATGACCTCAGTTACCTTAGTAGAACACTCTCAGTCTGACCAGTCTCATTCGAGGATGAATGTTCCCAAGGGGGAGATATTATAATATCCCATACTTTTCTTAGTTTAGTTCAGTTCCAAGAACTTGCATAAGAGGCTAAAACCCTGAAAATTTAGTTAGTCTTGGGGACTTAGCTTAAGTTTTGGACTCTTAACTTTGACGATTTTTAAAGTGACCTTCCCTACCCCGAGACATAAGTTTTTGAGTTGATTCATGTTCAGGGGTGTAAGTAGTATGTCTCGAGTATGTTTAGGATTTTTCAGATGATATTTGGACCATGCTTGGATTTCCAAACAACAAGTCACCGCGATTGTGGTGCGTTGCGGTGGCTATAGCGGTGGAAACCTTAGATCATCATGGTGAAGGTGTATTTATCATGTTCTTGATTCATAATTTGAATGCATGTGTCAGGATCTTTATCCTAGTGTGTGAAGTGCTTATTAGTGGAAGAATGTTCATAGAAATCACTTAGAGCCAAGTTGAGCTAAGTTCTTTTGATTCATCCAAAGTTTGGTATTCGATTCTACAAGGGTCAACTTTGAAAGTGTATAACTTTTTTATGTATGTATACTTTTTAAGCTTAAGACCTACCAAATTGCAGATAATTAAATTAGCTTTACAATGATACCAATGTCGCCTTAATCCAATACCCGAGTGAAAGTTTATGGCATATTTTGTGTGAGGCAGTAAATGATAACGCCCAAACTACAGCTCTCGTAAGAGTGTAAGCGGTCGCTGTCAAATATAGAACCCAACTGGGTTGGGTGCCGAATCCCACAGGGAATACTTGGTCACTAAGTGTTGCAATTATTAATAGACTATTCGAAAATTCCATGGAAAAGGAGGGATTGGGTTTGGCGTGAATTAATACTATGGAAGTAACAACAGAATGCTTGATTTAGTAAGATTTAATCACTGAGAAAAATAAGTTAGGGTTATGTCCACCTTATGAGTTCTACGTATCTATTAACTATGAGTAATGCAGAATTCATACATGCATGCACTTATAGAGATTCGTATTCTAATGGTAAATCCTAGTGTTTCTCAACCATCAAGGATTATTTCACTTTAACTCTCTCGAGCTTAAAGTGTATAACTAACGGTACAAATTCTCCAAGAAGTTAACCCAGTTACGGCACTAACGTGTAAATAGGGGTTGGTAGCCCTATTTTCTTGTCACACTCTCTTTTCCAAACACGTAACTTTTCTCTCGAACAAGTTAATGCTATAATGGCGTATTCTATATGTTTGCAACCACAAGAATTTAATTAAAACAAAGAGAGTAAGGATATAAGTAGCATACGCATCAAGAATTCACAAACTCATAGTAATAGATAGTATATCAAAAGGCTTCCATAACCCTAACAGAGAAGTTTAGCTACTCATGATTGTAAAGGAAAACGACGAATACATCATCATCATCATACCAAAATGATAACAATCTCACGATGGGTATGTATTGGCGTCACTATGAGAATGACGTGATTTCCTCTCTAGCCGTGCTTGTAGCGTTTTTTCTCTGCCTCAACATACAGAATCTGTAAACTGAATACTACTAAAAAGTGACGACTGAATTCTAAAAAGCAATGCTGAAAAATTCAGCAAATAAGGTTTTTATAACATCCTTGTCCTAGTTCTACTAGGTTACTGCTGCACCCCTAAGTATTAAGAAATATTGATTTTGCCCGGGACAGATTCTCCATGCATCACATTCAGTCCATAAGCTTCCAAAAGCTGCCTTCCCTCTTCTGTGAAGTTTTCCTTTGCTGCCCAAAGGTCCACAAAGTGCTGAAATCTTCATCATTAATACCTGAAAATATGCTAATCACGTAGGTTAGCTCACTTACAGGAAAATGGACTAAAAGTTCAGGAATTATATATTTTGTCCTCAAAACTTAGCTAAAATATGGGTAAATTATGGTTCTTAGGCGTGTAAATTCGCCCAACATCAACACCCCACACTTCAAGCTTTGTTCGTCCTCGAACAAAATATTATGTCCATGCAAGCATCTAACTAGGATTTCACAACAGTAACACAAAATATTCATCAAGACAGGCACGGCAATTATTAACAAAGAGTAGTTTTCTGGATCACTACTAGAAACCATTCAACCTCCAACATAGACTCGTGATGATGGCTAATTGGTATCCACAAGTTAAGTCACAAAGAATCATATAACACTACCCAACAATCATCAACCATGTGTGTCTCACACAAGATATCACCCATAATCACTCATAAGTTTTGCATTTTCGAAACATGGGTACAAAATTCTCCTTGCTCTCACTCTCACAAAGAATTCTTATGTTGCAACTGATGACCATAGGCTTGCCCTTAGTGTAATGCTCCACTAATATCAGATTGCTAAGCTTAGGATCAGGTAGGTCTTTATAGGTTGTAATGTAGGCTAAGGGACAGGTAGGACTATTTTGGCCAGAAATAGGATCTATGTTCCCTAAGCGCTTTAATACACTACGTTATGTCATTAACACTCTCTTTTAAACAACCCTTCTACCTTTTTTTTCATCTAACACCCCTTTTCACCTATTTTGTTATTCAATTATAAACACAAAGATGAGAATATACAACTTTTTTTTTATTTTTCTATTTCTGTTTTTTTTATATATAAAACACCTCTATGATAGCCACTCCTTTTCACAATAATTTCAAGTACCAATACACTCTGAGGCATCACTCTCACCCAATTTCCTCTTATTTTGTCATATGACTCTACAATTTAAAGGGCTTAGGAATTTGGATCAAATTATGGTCTTGAAAAAAAATGGATTAGGCTACATATAAGGCTGTCAAAGAAAATAGCTAAAGGCTCAAAGGGGGTTAACTAGGATAATGTCCACAGGTAGGTAAAAAGAAGGTAAAAAATCACAGGCTGCCAAAGAAATGCCTAAATCATCTCCTAAACTCACACTCTTTATTTCGCTTTACACACACACCAGGCAAGTTCTAGCATCAGTCACAACACAAAATATACTGTAACCTCACACACACAAGGCACATGGTCAACTTTATTGGGAGCAGTATAGACTCTTGACCCAATGGGTGAATGAATTAAACCACACAATTATCACACAGTGAGTCACACTTAGAGCCTAAATGTATCAATAGTAATGATTTTGGCACAAACTCTTGTCATAATACCATGCCGCCTATCAGAACAATTTCATGCAAAATCTAAAAAATCTAAAATTAAACTAACTAATTACGACTAATTAAAACAAACAAGAACTAGAATAAATGTAGGCAAAGAAGTACAAATACCAGCACCCCATACTTAGACGGGACACACTGTCCTCAGTGGAAAATAAATAAGGAAAACTTGATTAGTCGGACTCTTCCTCTATGTCTGGGGTCATGCCCCCTGCATCAAAATCATCATCAGAGTCGTCGCCATTTGAGTTATCCTTCACGTCTGAGTCTGGCTGTCGGTGATCATCGTCAGTCGGTACGTCATCATCGAGAGGTTCCTCAAAATTTACACCTACTCCACACATAGCCCGCGCATGCTCATTCATCGGGTAGTCATAATCCAACTGCTGGAGCTCTGCATCAGTTGGAACACGTCCCCCACTCATCATGGTAAACCTCGTCATTCCATATAAATGGCGGAATAAGCTTTCGTCGCGAGCATGTCTTTCTGCAGTGGTCAGGTTGACGCCATGCATAGTTTCAGGATCTTTAACCTTCGTAAGATCAACCTTCTTCGGGTTGTATGGAAGCTTATGATCTTGAGGTTCCTCTTCAATATCCTCTTTCCTCAACTTTGCGGTTAACAAATTGCCAAAGCTGAAGTGGGATCTCTTGTGCAGCCTAGCCTTACGCATTGACGACCGTATAACCGCACCAATGTGGATGGGAATATTAGTCATCAGAGCGTACACCAAGCATACTATATCACGTGTGATATTTGTGTACTGTGTCCCTAGAATTAGGCAAGAGTTGACTATCCGCAACCATATCTGAGCTTCTCTGTTCAAGGAAGCATACGGGAAGGTATTGTGCCGACCGGTATCCTTGTGATGACTCCAACGTGCCATTGATCTTGTTCCGCACAGTGTGTGTCTGATTGCCCTGTATGGAGGTCTATGATAAAGCTCCTTGAGCGGTGATGGATCCACAGATGGAAGTCCCAGAAAAGAGTTGAAGAACTCCGCATTCAGTTGCAAGACTTGGCCCCGAATCCTCACTTCACTTCCGGTAGTCTTTGGGGACCAATTGGCATAGAATTCTCGCGTTAGATCAAGATTGCATTCTCCCATAACTTGGAAAATGAAATCAAGATGTAGCGATATAATTTTAGCCAAAATGCGAGGTTCTCTCTTTGCTAGACTCTCCTTTTGTATCAACTCCATGTGAACATATTTTTTCACTTTGTTGTTCTTGTACCACTCCTTTCCTTCCTCCTCTAGGACCCATTTTATCCCAAACATGCGGCGAGGTATTTGCAGCGAGGAGGATTCAGCTTGCTCTTTTCTTCCCCTTTTCTGACCTTTCTGTGAGGTGGACGCTTTTTCTTTTCCTGGTCGACCTTTTGGTGCCATTTTACCTGAGATTAAAATAAAGTCATGCTAGCTTATCTCAGAAGATTTGATCGACAAACAAACAATAATGGCACCACCCCACACTTAATTTGTTGGCACCAACTAATTAAGTGTATGATATTGATTACTCAGACTTCATCGACATACATGTAGGTGATATGTTCCAACAATATGTTCAGCACAGTCATACTTTCATGGAACCTTAACTATCCTTTTCAGCTCTATGTCATGTAATCTTGACCATACTTTATGGTTTGGATTAATGCACTTTTTGAACAAGACTACTACGTAGAGATCGAATCAAGTTATGGCATAGAAATAATCACAACATCTCATGCTTGTATTTAGTCATGATCTTTATCTCGATAAACGAGTCATTCAAACATTCCAACTTTCAACTTACAATATTATGTAATTAACTTTACCATTTCGATTCCGCAAAAAGATGGCAGTGTATAACAATCAAATACAAATCGAAACAAAGTCAAGAACACCCATACGTATTCTTTCACTCAAATAGATGTATCATAGCAAACCAACCTCATTCAAATCACCAACACCACTTCAAGCTTTAACAAATCATTATAGGCGTAGTATTGTAATAACTACGGAATATAAAAGAATAACTTACTTGGTGATGGACTTGGAAGATGATCTTGCAAGGTTAGATGAGCAAAAAGAAAAATTTTGAGAGATTTGGGAAGGTTAGGCGGCGCCTAGGTTGAGCAAACAATGTGATTTTGTCTCAAGGTTGAAGTTCTATTTATATACCAAGGCTTGGGTCGGGTTTGACCCATGAAAAATCGGGTTAGGAGACCAAAAAGCATAAGTAGGCGGCGCCTAATGCTTTGCCTATGCTTAGCATAGGCAGCGCCTTTAGCAAAGCCTAGTTGAACATAGGCGGCGCCTATGCTATGGCATTGTAGATTCAGAGAGAAAAGGCAATGGCAAAGGCGGCGCCTTTAGCTTTGCCTAGTTGAACATAGGCGGCGCCTATGATATGGCATTGTAGATTCAGAGAGCAAAGGCAATGGCATAGGCAGCGCCTTTATCTTTGCCTAGTTGAGCATAGGCGGCGCCTATGCTATAGCATTGTCGATTCAGAGAGCATAGGTTTTGCCTTGTCCGTTGCCTAGATTTACATAGGCCTTGCCTTGTCCATTGCCTAGATTTGTATAGGCAATGCCTAGCCGAAAGCCTTTTGCTCCTTCATTACTCACTTACCACCTTTAACATTTCTCACTTTCAAATCAAAATTTGAGACCAAGCTCCTCCTTTATAAGTCTTCCCCTACACTTAATCAAAAACAACAAAAATGATTAGAAAGATGGGTTGCCTCCTACCAAGCGCCTTAGTTTTGGTCATGGCTCGACTCTTCTTTTTGGATTTTTATTTAACAAAACAAACTCCTAGGAAAACAAAACGACTAAAAATGATGGGTTGCCTCCCATGTAGCGCTTGATTTATTGTCGCGGCACGACATAGTTACCTCGATTACTTAGACTTCGTCGAGATAGATGGTGGCCATCCATTTTATCGAGTCAAGAGGACCGATATATGGCTTCACACGTTGGCCATTCACCTTGAAGACACCACCATTTTTGTCTTCTAACTCTACTACTCCAGACAAGTAGACTTGGCTAATTCTGAACGGACCAGACCATTTAGACTTCAACTTACCTGGAAATAGCTTCAGTCTGGAGTTGAAAAGAAGTACCATATCACCCTTCTGAATGTTTCTTTGGATAATTCGCCGATCATGGTACTTTTTATCCGTTCCTTGTAGAGGTCTGCCCTTTCATATGCATGTAGACGGAATTCATCCATCTCATTCAGCTGTTCCAATCTCAGATTAATAGCATCATCCCAATTCAGGTTAAGCCTCTTCAACGCCCACAATGCTTTATGTTCGAGCTCAATCAGCAACTGACAAGCCTTCCCATAAACTAGTTGGTACGGGGACATGCCAACTGGTGTCTTGAATGCAGTCCTATAAGCCCATAAGGCATCATCCAGCTTTCGGGACCAATCCTTCCTACTAGCATTTACAGTCTTAGAAAGGATCAGCTTGATCTCCCGATTAGAAACCTCTACCTGTCCACTAGTTTGTGGGTGGTAAGGTGTAGCTACCTTATGTTGCTTGACCCCATACTTCACCAATACGGCTCTGAACAGCTTGTTACAAAAGTGTGATCCTCCATCGCTTATGATGGTACGTGGTACCCCAAAACGAGAGAAGATATTTCTCTTTAAGGATGCTACAACATGCTTTCCTTCATTATCAGCCAGCACTACCGCTTCGACCCATTTGGATACATAATCCACAGCAACTAGGATATATTTCATCGCAAACAAACTCACAAATGGGCCCATGAAATCAATACCCCATACATCAAATAGCTCCACTTTAAGAATTTTAGACATGGGCATCACATGGTGCTTCGAGATAGAGCCTTGCCTCTGACACTGATCACATCTTCTCACAAAATCGTAAGCATCCTTGAATAATGAAGGCCAATAATAACCATTTTTCAATACCTTCCTGGCTGTCCGATCACCTGCATGGTGACCCTCAACTTGGGAAGCATGACTTGCTTCCAAGATGCTAGGCACCTCTACATCAGAGATGCATCGCCTAATAACACCATCAGCACATCATCGAAAAAGATACGGTTCATCCCAGAAGTAGTGTTTCACATCATGCATGAACTTCCTCTTTTGATGAAAGGAGAGATTCTCAGGCATCACTTTACTTACCACGTAGTTTGCAAAGTCTGCTTACCACGGTAAGTCTTCCACCATAGCGGCTAGTATCTCTTCGTCGGGAAATGCATCATCAATCTCAAGGTCGGTTTGCGCTATGTGCGCACTCTTAAGTCTAGATAGATGATCAGCTACTTGGTTTTCGCAACCTTTTCTATCCTTTACCTCGAAATCAAATTCTTGAAGCAATAACACCCACCGAATTAGCCTTGGCTTAGCATCCTTCTTTGCCATTAAAAATCTCAGAGCCGTATGATCTGTATGAACCACCACTTTGGTTCCCAATAAGTAAGAACGGAACTTTTCAAAAGCATAAACAACTGCTAGAATCTCTTATTCCGTGACGGTATAGTTCTTCTGGGCTCCATTCAAGGCCTTGCTCGCATAGTATATTGGATGAAATAGCCTTTCTCTTTTCTGACCAAGTACAGCACCCAAAGCTACCCTACTTGCATCACACATCACTTCAAACGGTAGAGACCAATCGGGTACTACAATAATAGGAGCTTCAACTAGCTTCCCTTTGAGGCATTCAAATGCCTTCAAGCAATCTTCACTGAAGTCAAACTTTGCATCCTTCTCCAAGAGTTTGCATAATGGACTAGCAATCTTGGAGAAGTCTTTCATAAACCTTCGAAAAAACTTGCATGACCGAGGAAACTACGAACTCCCTTTACAGAAATTGGAGGTGGTAGTTTCTCGATAACTTCAATTTTGGCTCGATCAACCTCAATTCCTCTTTCGGAGACTTTGTGCCCAAGAACAATGCCTTCCTTAACCATAAAATGGCACTTCTCCCAGTTTAGCACCAAGTTGAACTCAACACATATCTGTAACGCCATACTCAGATTTGCCAAGCACAATTCAAACGATTCACCCACAACTGAAAAATCGTCCATGAACACCTCCAAGGTGTCTTCAACCATATCAGGAAAAATTGACATCATACAATGCTGAAAAGTGGCAGGTGCGTTACATATCCCAAATGGCATACGTTTGAAGGAAAACGTACCATATGGGCATGTAAAAGTGGTCTTCTCTTGATCCTCAGGAGCAATACAAATCTGATTATAACCGGAATAACCGTGTAAGAAACAAAACCATCCCTTCCCTGCCAATCGAACAAGCATTTGGTCCATGAATGGCATTGGGAAGTGATCCTTAAGCGTCCACGAATTCAGCTTCCGGTAGTCCATACACACTCTCCACCCTGTGACAGGTCTGAGTGGAATTAGCTCATTCTTTTCATTCGCAACTACCGTCATGCCCCCTTTCTTGGGCACACACTGTACCGGACTTACCCTCTTACTATCGGAGATTGGATATACTACCCCAGCATCTAACCACTTAATAATTTCTTTCTACACCACCTCCTGCATGGGTGGATTCAAACGTCGTTGATGCTCAATGGTAGGCACACAATTCTCCTCGAGCTGAATCTTGTGCATACATATCCCAGGAGGGATACCAATAATATCAGTAATAGTCCAATCGATGGCTCTCTTGTATCTCCTCAGAATAGAAATAAGAGTCGCAACCTGCTGCTCACCTAAATCAGCCGCAACAATAACCGTAAGTGTATCACTGCTTCCCAAAAATACATATTTCAGGTGACTGGGCAGCTCCTTCAATTCTAGCACTGGTGGTTCTTCAATGGATGGCTTTGCTGGTGGTGAAGGGCGATTTTTAAGATCCAGATCCAGCTTCTTAGGAGCATGAGAATAGGAACCAATTCCTGTTAGAGCACAAATAGTTTCTTCATACTCTTCAACATCCTCACGCTCAAAATTCATAAGCACAGCAGCCAATGGATCAACAATAAGTTGCTTCTCTATAGATAATTCTTTCTCATCATCATAATAAACATCAGCTGAAGAGAACACATTCATATCTTTGGGTTGCTTCATTGATTAGCATACATCAAAATGGACCACTTCGTCATTCATTCGAAATAAAAGCTCATTAGCTCTTAGATCAATAAGCACACTTCCTGTTGCAAGGAAAGGACGCCCCAAGATTATGGGAACTTCAGAATCCACTTCGCAATCCAAAATAAAGAAGTCTGCAGGAAAGATGAAGGTGGAAACCTTCACCAATACATCATATAAGATACCAACAGGTCGTTTTACCGACCTATCTGCCATCACGAGCCGCATATTGGTTGGTGTAGGATCGCCCAACCCCAACTTTCTGTAAATAGATAGTGGCATCAAATTAATGCTAGCTCCCAAATCGCACAATGCCTTAGCAAAATCCAAAGATCCAACCGTGCAAGGAATAGTGAAAGCACCAGGATCTGCCTTCTTATGAACTAGCGATCTTGTAGCGATTACACTGCAATGATGAACATTATCTGCCAGCTCATAGCTTGCTGCCCGCTTCTTTGTCAAAATGTCCTTCATGAATTTAGCGTATCCGGGCATCTGCTCTAGCGCCTCCACCAAAGGAACATTAATAGTCAGCTGCTTCAACATAGTCATGAATTTACTGAACCTGGTGTCATCGGCTTTCTTCTTCAGTCTCTGAGGAAAAGGTGGTGGTGGAAGGGGAATAGTTTTCTCCGCCACTTTCTTTTTATCTTGCTTCCGATTATTGATATTTTCAGGCTGCAAACGTTTAGGGGTAACGTCAGGAACACTATCTTCAGCTTCTACGGCATCTTCACATTCTGCATCAATAACATTATCTTTTATATCATCAACCACCTGCTTGTCTTTGGATGGATTTTCCAACGCTTTACCACTTCTGGTAGTAATAGCCATACATGATCCATCATTTCTTGGGTTTTACACAGTGTCGCTAGGTAAGGTGCCAGCCTTTCTTTGATTGAATGCCACTGATATTTGACTCAATTGTTGCTCCAGCTATTTTATCGCGGTAGAATGCGAATCAACCAATTGATTTATTTATGACAAATCATTCTTTACCTTAGTAACGCCCATATTGGTTGCCTCCACCCCTTTTAACAGCTTAGCCATCATATCATCCATGGACATCTTTCCAGAGCCAGACGCCACAGCCTCACGGTTTCCAGGAGGAACATACAAACCACTCCTGTCAGTCTTATTCTTCCAACAACCTTGATCGCGGTCCTTGGATCCAGATTTATCATAATAGTTCCGACCTTGGTTTCCTTGGGCATTGCCTCGGAAACCCCCTTGATTATTCAAATAATTTGCTTCCTCCTCAGAATCTGATTCATCTCTTCCCTGTGACACCATAGCATTGACTTTTTCGATCTTCCCTGATAATAAATACTTGGTAAGAAGATCCATCTGCATTTTCATGTGAGCCATATCTTGTTCACGTTCCTCTTGTCTTCGTCTCTGCTCTGCAGTCATGCCAATAGATATAGTAGAGCTCGCTACCTCATAATCCCTGGTATGCCAAGCTCTACTCTGCTTTGTCATACGATCCAGCATATCACTCGCCTCAACAAATGTAAGGTCCATAAATGACCCTTCTGCAGCATTATCAACCACTGGCTTTGTCATCGAGTTCAAAGCCCTATATAATATTTCCATCAAGTGGATATTCGTCATCAGATGGTTTGGGCACCGCATAAGCTTATTCTTGAACCTCTCCCATGTTTCGTGGAGAGCTTCAGTTGGAAGCTGTCAAAAATTGCTGATCTCATCCCGTAATTGGGCTCTCTTGGATGGCGGAAAGAATTTTTCTAGGAAAGCGTCTTTCAGTTGCCTCCAATTAGTAATAGAATCAGGAGTTAGCCCATTCAACCATAGTGTTGCCTCCCCAGACAGAGACAATGGAAATAAGAGCAGCCGAATTGCATTCTACCCAACTCCTAGATTGTCAAACGACTTGCATGTTGAAATAAAGTTGATCAGATGCATATTTGGATCATCGCCTACAAGTCCACCAAATAACCCCGTGAGCTATAATAATTGAATCATGGTGCTAGTGATATTGAACTTAGCTCCGGTTCCAAGGGTGGAGGAATAATAGCCCCTGTGGCACCAGCTCCATCAAGATCGTCATCATCATCATCAAAAGGTGCAGCCACTTCATTAGTACGCCTGGGATTCAGTAACTCATCATCACCCAGGTCCTCATCATCAGGATTTGTTGCTCGCCCTGGGTTATCAATATTCTGTTGATGTACTTGAGCAGCTCCTAGTGCAGCTAATCTAGCCTGCTCCTGTTGAGCCGCCCTTCTGTCAATGTCACGTTGTGCATCCATTCTGCCAATAAGTTGAGGTTCAGGATTTATGGGTAATAATGGCTGACCAGAACTACGAGTATTTGACATGCACTCAACAGAACCTGAATAAAACAAAAACAACAACTAAAAGTAAAATTCGAGAATCTTTGACCAAAGGGTCTAGTAACTATCACAAACTTAATTGACAATCGTATTCCCCGGCAACGGTGCCAAAATTTGATAACGCCCAAACTACAGCTCTCGTAAGAGTGTAAGAGGTCGCTGTAAAATATAGAACCCAACTGGGTTGGGTGTCGAATCCCACAGGGAATACTTGGTCACTAAGTGTTGCAATTATTAATAGACTGTTGATCGAAAATTCCACGAAAAAGGGGGGATTGGGTTTGGCATTAATTAATACTATGGAAGTAACAACAGAATGCTTGATTTAGTAAGATTTAATCACTGAGAAAAATAAGTTAGGGTTATGTCCACCTTATGAGTTCTACGTATCTACTAACTATGAGTAATGCGGAATTCAAACATGCATGCACTTATAGAGATTCGTATTCTAATGGTAAATCCTAGTGTGTCTCAACCATCAAGGATTATTTCACTTTAACTCTCTCGAGCTTAAAGTGTATAACTAATGGTACAAATTCTCCAAGAAGTTAACCCAGTTACGGCACTAACGTGTAAATAGGAGTTGGTAGCCCTATTTCCTTGTCACACTCTCTTTTCCAAACACGTAACTTTTCTCTCGAACAAGTTAATGCTATAATGGCGTATTCTATATGTTTGCAACCACAAGAATTTAATTAAAACAAAGAGAGTAATGATATAAGTAGCATACGCATCAAGAATTCACAAACTCATAGTAATAGATAGTATATCAAAAGGCTTCCATAACCCTAACAGAGAAGTTTAGCTACTCATGATTGTAAAGGAAAATGACGAAGACATCATCATCATCATACCAAAATGATAACAATATCACGATGGGTAGGTATTGGCATCACTATGAGAATGACGTGATTTCCTCTCTAGCCGTTCTTGTAGCGTTTTTTCTCTGCCTCAACTTACAGAATCTGTAAACTGAATAATACTAAAAAGTGTCGACTGAATTCTGAAAAGCAATGCTGAAAAATTCAGCAAATAAGGTTTTTATAACATCCTTGTCCTAGTTCTACTAGGTTACTGCTGCACCCCTAAGTATTAAGAAATATTGATTTTGCCCGGGACAGATTCTCCATGCATCACATTCAGTCCATAAGCTTCCAAAAGCTGTCTTCCCTCTTTTGTGAAGTTTTACTTTGCTGTCCAAAGGTCCACAAAGTGCTGAAATCTTCTTCATTAATACCTGAAAACATGCTAATCACGTAGGTTAGCTCACTTACAGGAAAATGGACTAAAAGTTCAGAAATTATATATTTTGTCCTCAAAACGTAGCTAAAATATGGGTAAATTATGGTTCTTAGGCGTGAAAATTCGCCCAACGTCAGTAAATCACAGCGATTACACCGCATCACGGTGAGTCTTCAGACCATAATCCGGATTACGAATTTTTGGTTTAAATGAATTAGGGGCGATTGGGACCTTTCCCACCTCAACCCAAGGGGTAAAAACATAATTTTAAGCATCTATTAGGGAATTATTTGCCCTCAGTGTCCTATTTTACTCACAAGAACAATCCCTAAACAATCGCCTTCAAGATCATCCATTCCATCACCTCCTCTTCAAAAAATCAAGATTTCAAGTTTCCTAATTCAAGAAAGCTCTAAAGATTTTATTTTTTCTTTAATATTTAAAGTTTAAAGGTATGTGAGAGTTCATCCATGAGTCCCCTTTCACCCATGGAGCCCAAAACTCTTTTCTTTCAATTAAAAATGGAATATGTTATTTTGTATATTCAAGGTAAGATTGAATTTCATGTTTTCATGGTGTTTTTAATTCAATTCAGTCCATGTCTGATTCCATGCAAGATTTTGAATTCCTCATGGCATGAATTTGAGCTTCCCCACGCGTTATTCAAGTGAATTCCATGATAGATTCTATATTCATGATTTTTAACAATATTCCCATGTTTTTAATTTATGTTTTCCGCATGATTGACGAAATTTCCATTCATATTCAATTAATTTCAAGATGAATCCCCAAGTTATGAATTTTTCCATGTAACTCTATTGTTCCCTCATGTTTAAGACATTCTTATGTTCAAGCTATGATATTTATACGTTTTGAAGAAAGGCCCATGTCCCATTTCACGCGAATTCCATGAAAATCCCTAATTCATGATTTTAGTCATGTAATCATGCTATGCTCCCATTTCACGCGAATTCCATGAAAATCCCTAATTCATGATTTGGTACTCATACTAAACTTCTATACCTTTTTGGTGTATATCTAAGTACTAGCTTTCGTTGTTGACGTTGTATTTGTGCTGGTCAAATTAAGAGACAGAGTAAGCTCTCAGAGCTGGAGTTGACCATTTCTCCATCCTCTATTTTTGCATAATTTTTATATTTTTGTATTTGTTGACTTGTATAGTACTCATATTCTTTTGTATTATTGGCTCTTATACCAATATTACTAGGTCGTGGGACATTATTAATTCTATTTATTTCTCTTTTGTTATAGTATTGTGCTATGATTTATCGCTTGTAATTCCTTATTTGCACATTTCCAGTATTTGTGCCACTTTCCATCAACTATCCCATTGCTTGCAGCTCCGAACTATAGTTAGGCTTACCTACTGGTGGGATAAAGTAGGCACCATCATGACTCGTGAATTCGGGTTGTGACAATTGGCCATCCCTCTCTCTTAACTTATCTTTTTTAACCTGTTGCACATAATATATAAGTCTAGCTATGTTCATGTCTTTAATAAACATAATTACCTTACCCTCTTTAATCAAAATCACTCAAAACCCTGACATGAACATAATAATCCTATTCCTCGTATTGGACACTATATAAGGGGAATAGCAAGATAACTGGGTGAACATGAGACTATATTCTTTAACACTCATAGAACCCTGCTCCAAATTGATGAACTCTCATGTCTTAGCCTCTATGAACTTTTGGGTAAAGAAGTACCCTAAGAATGCATCCCCAAATTTACCCTATTTTACAGAGGTTGCATTCTCTCTTATAGTCTTCTTCCACTAATCATACCATATATACACTACATACTTTTAGAAGGTGAGAGCAAGATAGACCCCCTCAATATGTGTAACACGCATCATCTAGAGAATATTATGAGTTTTGTCAATAAAATTTTATAGATCCTCATCAAAATTTGACCTTCCAAACTCTGGACAGTTCATTCTGAGATATTTGTAGATCCTTGAAGTGTCCTAAAAACTTGAGTTGGTGGGGGTTATGCCCTAATGGTTAACCTGAGTCTCCATAAACTAAGTCAACATCAAAATAGTATCCCTAAACTCCATATTTTTTACCATCACAGGGCGGTTTGGCAGAAGATGAACCAAAACCCCCACTGTGTAGCAGTTAGTATAATGGACTCTCAATAATATAATTTTAACCCAAGGAACGTGTCCCATTCCTGATCTGCATAGTATGATATCGATATACCAGAGTAGAATTGACCCAATCACTAGCAGAGGCCCTCTACTAATGCTTCTTTTAGAGGCATGATTTGCACGCACGTAAAGCATGAGCTAGAAGAGATATATAGAGTTAAAATCTTTCTCATAAACTAGATCATGAAATAAGGAAATATTCCTAAATGATCTGTACCTTTCAATTATAAATGTGGTGATCTTCATACCCATAATTAGTACTCTACTAAACATAGTATACCCTAGGACAAACCTAATGCAGTAATACCAAATTTTTCATGATCTGAGTTTATCATAACATAAACATCAAAAACTAAATTGAAAACTTAAATAATGATAATTAATCTGAAAGTGACAATCTTTATTAAGACATAACTAAAAATAAGTGAAAATCAAATACAACATAATTATTATCTAGTGAAACCCCGACTACTAAATATTAGAGTCAACCAGTACAAGACCCCAGAAATACCTTTAACTAACCAAAAATCTAAGAGACTAAAATGTATGATACTAAAGTTAAATCTATGTCTCTTGGATGATGAGAAAGCTCACCAATCCACTAAATTTCATGTGCTACCAAATATCTAGCAGCGACTTGAATCTACGTACATCATGAAAAGACATAGTGAAAATGTAGTCAATACAATGAAATGTATTGGTATGCAAGATTATATACAAACATATGTGTGTATGTGTATGTATACATATTTATAAAGAGTATCTTAAACAAGAGTCAAAAGATCAGTCACGAGTCTTAACAAAATCGCTTCAATTGTCTTATAACAATTGAAAATCTGATAAGAAACATAATTTCTAAAATCAGCATAAAAAGGGACCTCTCATATACATGATAATGGCTTCATAAATCGTAAATCTGTGAGAGTTTCTTATAACTGGCCAACACCATGTAAGCTCATGATACCCAGTGTCTTATACTTACGCTGGAAGAGTTAGGTGAAGGTAAAAATTATGATAACATGTGGAATTGAAACTAAGCTACTTAATCTAAAACATACAGTGGCATGTAGTTATGGGACATGTGTTATCTGATTTCATACTCGTTTAGTGCTAAGTAATTCTCTCAAAAGTATATATGCTCAACTTGTTTGTAAAAGTGTACTTTGATGAACCTATGCTCAATATCATGTCATAAATTATCTACAAAATTCTTGCACCTAAAATATATATTCCTTAACATTGATTTCGTAACTTCATAAGGAAATCTTAAAAATATGAATTTTGAATTGTAATTCAGAAAGTAATATAGTATTCACTAGGTTTTGAAATTAGTTTAGTAGTCCTTTCATAATAAGGCTAACCATATAAGGAAATTAACCTTAATGATTTGAGCATATAAACCCTAGCGTTGAACATAATTTGAAACAACTTTGAAATCTTTGGGCGTTGAGCATGTGCTAAGTATTACTCCTAACTGAATGACACTGGTAATGGCAATTGCTTAACATGATTCAATACTTATAATGCTTAATATAATGATGCTATAAACTTCATCGTATAAACATGGTGAGTGTGTATATATATATATGTGTGTGTGTGTATATATATATCTACATGTCCATAAATATATGTATATATATATATATGTATGTATATATGTATATATATATATGTATATATATATATATATGTATGTATATATATGTATGTATGTATATATATGTATGTATGTATATATATGTATGTATATATATGTATGTATGTATATATATGTATGTATGTATGTATATATATGTATGTATGTATAACTCGAAATCTTGAAAACTATAGCATGCATGATCATCTAAGTATCGAATGTTCATAACCCACCAGTATGGAAAATAATATAATTAAATATAATGATTTTAATGTAATGACATGATAGGAAATTTCATGACTTAAACTCAAGAATCCAACAATTTCATCAGTATAACAAGTTATCATGATTAGAGTAGGGAAGAATACTTGAAGTTATGGGGAAACAATATTTCATGGTTGAATCCAAGAATTACATGGATGAATCATGGAATTTTACACTTTTCATGGAACCCTAAACAGAAGAGGAATTAAACTTGAAAATTAGTTAAACTTTGGGACTCAATAGGTTAAAGGGGCCCATTGATGAATATCCCACATACCTAAAGTAGAAGCTTGGATGAATCTCCTTGGGAATTAGACTTGCTTGATGAACCATAATTATTTCTTGGGAGAAGAGAAAACTGCCCCTTTTTGGTTTCTCTATGTTAAAATATGATAAATGATGGAATTGGGGGTTTTGGGTCTTTTATACCCCCTTTAAAAAGTCTAAACGATGTGGGTTAGGCTTTAAAAGGAGTGGATAGAGACTTAAAAGTCCCTAGAAAAATGTATAGAAAAACATGCTCGCAATCGTTAAGACTCACCTCACGGCTCGTTATGACTAATTACGAGTCATGATCTAAGTAGTAACCTGGGGTCCTAGGATCCTGGTACATTCTGGTCTGACTACGACTGCTCTTAACGACTCGTTACGACTGACTACAAGTCATTGAATGAAGTCGTAGTATGAGGCTTCATTCTTAGATCCTTTACTGGTCATGCTATGATCCACACAATGACTCGTAAGGTCAGACTACGAGTCTTGTGTTAGACTCATAACAACTGGAAGGGATTCTTGGCTGAACACTGGTGTGACTACGAGCCCCACCCAACAACTCATAATGTTTGATTATGAATCATGGACTGGAGTCCTGGTCACTGAGCTGAAACATGGGAACCTTACTATTATGACTAAGACTCTTTGTAACGACTCGTAGAGTCTAGTTATGGGTCATCAAGTGTGTTATAGTCACTGGTCAGCTGACAGATTCCTAGAAGAAAATTTGCATAACTTTCTGCCACAATGTTAGATTTGGGCGAGACTTGAAGCATTGAAAATCTAATTTAGTGGCCTATCTTTTGAGGGGGGTAGATATTAAAAAATTGGGGTATTACAATATATTTCCCCATGGGATCATTCATCCTCGAATGAAACTAGATGATTTGGAGTACTAATAAGACTGAGATCATGCATTAAATACTTATGAGTTGAGTCATGATTAAATATTTGAATCTGAAAACATAATGCATGGATTGAACTGAATTCAAGAATGCATATTATGGCATGAAGATGGTTAGATAGATGATGATAGGCGAATTTACACGCCTATAGCACTATATTTTGCCCATATTTTAGCCTAGTTTTGAGAACAAATTATATATTTCATGCACTTTTAGTCCTTTTTCCTGTAAGAGAGCTAACGAACATGATTAGCAAAGTTTCAGGTATAAATGATGCAGAATTCAGCATTTTATGGATAACTTGACGCCAAAGAAAGCTTCACGAAAGGAGAAAAGCCAATCTTGGATGCCAAGGACTAAAGATGGCGCATGGAAAATCTGTCCTGGGCTAAAACAGCATTTCTGAAGACTTTGGGGACTAGCAGTAATTTATAAGGATTAGGATAATGATACATTAACCTAGTACAATTGGGTTAAGTATTTCATTAGCTTATTAGGATTAGGATAATGATACAGTAACCTAGTACAATTGGGTTAAGTATTTCATTAGCTTAGTAGGATTTGGTTAAGCATTTCATTAGCTTAGTAGGAATAGGATATGGGTATTATAAATACCCTATCTTGCTAGAGATTTCAAGACATCTTCTTACATCTTCTTACATTCAATTCTATTACTCTACAACTCTTCTTCTAATTCTTCCATTAATTCTATTTTTCTTCTTCTATTCATCTATTCTTAAATTCCACAACAAGAGAAACGTTACTTTGCTAAGGGATTCACGCCTAACGCCTACCACACCATTACAAACGTGAAATCTTTATTGTGGTATAACAATAATGTCAATTGTGATTTCCTTCGCACTCATGGGTAACTAAACTTCTCTGTTGGGGTTATGGAAGCCAAATGAGATACTGTCTATTGATGTGAGTTTGTGAGTTCGTGACACATATGTTGCTTATATCATTATTCTCTTCATCTTAATCTAAATTCTTTGTGGTTGCAAACGCAAGAATATGCCAGTATAACATTTAACTTGTTCGAAAGAAAGGTTATCTGTCTGGAAAAGAGATAATGTCAAGGTAGTAGGGTCCCATCCCCTATTAAAAAGTTAGTGTCGTAACTGGATTAACCTCTTGGAGAATTCGTACCGTTAGACACGCTTTAAGCTCGAAAGAGTTAAAGTGAAATAATCCTCGAATAGGTCGAAAGACGCCTGGATTTACCATCGAATACAATTCTCTATAAGCACATGCATGTCTGAATTCAACACACTCATAGTCAATAGAGACGTATAACTCAGAAGGTGGACATAACCCCAACTCCTCAATTCTCATTGTTTACATATTACAAAACATTTGTTCTTTTTACTTTGCTATTTTCAGTTTTCACTTTAATAATTTGGTTACACATTACAAACCCCCTTCTTACGAGACTTGCACTAAAAGTCTAGTAATCGTTGCTTACTTGTTGACCAAGCTATTCCCTGTGGGATCGATACCCAACCCAGGTTGGGTTCTATATTTGCTAACGACCGCTTTACACTCCTACGAGAGCTGTTGATTGAGCGTTATCAAAAATTGGCGCCGTTGCCGGGGAATACAAGTGTCAATTAAGTTCGTAATAATTACTAGACCCTTTGGTCAAAGATTCTCGCACTTTTACTTTTAGTTTTTATTTTTGTTTACTGCAGGTTTTTATTCAGTGCATGCCCCATACCCGAAGTTCTGGTCAACCGTTATTACCTATCAATCCTGAACCACAACGTTTTCGCAGAATGGAGGCACAACACGCAATTGAAAGGATGGCTGCTCAACAGAAACATGCGAGACTAGCTGCGCTAGCCGCCGCTCAAGTGCATCAACAAAATATTGATAACCCTGGGCGAGCAACAAATCCTGACGATGAAGATCTAGGTGATGACGAGCTACTAAACCCTAGGCATGCCGCTGAGATCGCAACACCTGCCAATAGAAGAGATCGTCAAGCTAGGTTTAGGCCTGAACGCCAAGCTATGCAGCCAACTTTCGACGATGATGATGATGATCTTGATGGAGCCGGAGCCACAGGAGACATTATTCCTCCACCATTGGCACCCGGAGCCAAGTTCAACATCACGAGCACCATGATTCAGTTATTGCAACTCAAGGGATTATTTAGTGGACTAGCAGGCGATGATCCGAATATACATCTCATTAACTTTATTTCTACATGCAAGTCGTTTGACAATCCTGGAGTTGGTCAGAATGCAATTCGATTACGTCTATTTCCATTGTCTCTGTCTGGGGAGGCAACTCTATGGTTGAATGGGCTGACTCCTGATTCTATTACAAATTGGAGGCAATTGAGAGACGCTTTCCTAGAAAGATTCTTTCCGCCATCCAAAAGAGCACAATTGAGAGATGAAATCAGCAACTTTTGTCAGCTTCCCACTGAAGCTCTTCATAAAACATGGGAGAGGTTCAAGACAAAGCTAGCGAGATGCCCAAACCATCATATGACTAATGTTCACCTAATGGAGATATTATATAGAGCCCTGAATTCAATAACTAAACCAGTGGTGGATAATGCGGCTGAAGGATCCTTTATGGATCTCACCTTTGGTCAAGCAAGCAATATGCTAGATCGTATGACGAAACAAAGTAGAGCTTGGCATACCAGGGATTCTGAGGTAGCAAGCCCCACTTTATCTATAGGCATGACTGCAGACCAAAGGAGAAGAGAAGAAGAACGTGATCAAGATATGGCGCACATGAAAACACAAGTGGATCTTCTTACAAAGCATTTATTATCAGGGAAGACCGAAAAAGTGAAAGCTATTGCACCAAAAGAAAGAGACGAATCTGATTCTGAAGAGGAAGCCAACTACTTGAACAATCAGGGGGGTTTCCGAGGCAATGCCCAAGGAAACCAAGGTCGGAACTATCATGGTAAATCTGGAAACATGGACCAAGGTAGTTGGAAGAACAAGAATGACAGTAGTGGTTTGTATGTTCCCCCAGGAAGACGTGACACCACCACATCTAGTTCTGGAAATATGGAAGAGATGATGGCTAAACTATTGAAAAGAGTGGAGGCAACCAGCGCGGGAGTAACGGAGGTAATAAATGATTTGTCCTCAATGAAGCAATTGGTTGACTCGCATTCCACTTCAATAAAGAAAATAGAGCAGAAATTGAGCCAACTTTCAGCAGCACTCAATCAAAGAAAGGCTGGCACTCTACCTAGCGACACTGTGCAAAATCCAAGGAACGACGGATCATGCATGGCTATTACCACCAGGAGTGGTAAGGTGCTGGAAAATTCATCCCAAAGCAAGCAAGTGGCCGAACATAAGGAAGATGATGACGCCATAGAAGCTGACCATGACGCCCATGACGTCACCCCTAGTACTTTGAAGCTTGAAAAGTCCAAAATACGGAAGCAAGAGGAGAAGAAAGTTGTGGAGAGAACACTTCCCTATCCACCACCACCTTTTCCTCAAAGATTGAAGAAGCAGGCGGATGATACAAGGTTCAGTAAATTCATGGCAATGTTAAAACAGCTGACCATTAATATTCCGTTGGTGGAGGCACTAGAACAAATGCCCGGATACGCTAAATTCATGAAGGACCTTTCAACAAAGAAGCGGGCAGTAAGCTATGAGCCGGCAGATAATATTCATCATTGCAGTGCAATTGCCACAAGGTCCTTAGTACAGAAGAAGGCAGACCCTGGTGCTTTCAATATTCCTTGCACGGTTGGATCTATGAATTTTGCTAAGGCATTGTGCGATTTGGGAGCTAGCATCAATTTGATGCCACTATCCGTCTACTAAAAGTTGGGGTTGGGCGACCCTACACCAACCAATATGCGGCTCATGATGGCAGATAGGTCGGTAAAACGACCTGTGGGTATCTTGAATGATGTGTTGGTGAAGGTGTCTACCTTCATTTTTCCTGCAGACTTTGTGAGTTTGGATTGCGAGGTGGATTCTGAAGTACCCATAATCTTGGGACGTCCTTTCCTTGCAACGGGAAGTGTTTTTATTGACATGAGAGCTAATGAGCTTTTATTTCGGTTGAATGACGAAGTGGTCCGCTTTGATATATGCAAAGCAATGAAGCAGCCCAGTGATATGAATGTGTTCTCTGTAGCTGATGTTCATCATGAGGATAAGAAAGCATTATCTGTAGAGAAACAGCTTACTGTTGAGCCATTGTCTGCTGCGCCACTGAATGTTGAGCATGAGGACGATGAAGATTATGAAGAACTTATGGGTGCTCTAACAGAAATAGAGTCCTATTCTCATACTCCTAAACAACCGGACCGTGATCTTAAGAATCAACCGTCACCAACAGCGAAGACTTTCCTTGAAGAGCCACCAATGCTAGAATCGAAAGAGCTCCCCGATTATCTAAGGTATGTGTTCTTGGAAAGTATAAATATACTTCCGGTGAGTGCGGATGATTTAAGTAAACAGCACGTAGAGGCTCTCATCTCTGCTCTGAAGAGATACATGAGAGCTATGGGTTGGACTATTGATGATATAATTGGTATCCCTCCTGGGATAGGCATGCACAAGGGTCATCTCAAAGAAGATTGCATGCCTACAAGTAAGCCTCATTATCGTCTGAATCCATTCAGAAAACGATCCACCATCTATCTCAACGAAGTCTAAGTACTCGAGGTAGCTATGTCGTTCCGCGACAATAAATCAAGCGCTAGATGGGAGGCAACCCATCATTTATCGTTTATCATTTTTTTCATAGTTCATTTTGTTTTAGTATGTGTTTTGCTTTTGATAAATAAAAATCCAAAAATAAGAGTCGTGCCACAACCAAAACTAAGGCTCTTGATGGGAGGCAACCCATCGTTCTAATCATTTTTATTGTTTTTGAGCAAATATAGGTGCAAGAGGTGTAAAATGAGGAGATTGGTTTCAAAGTTTGATTTGGACGTATTGCATGGTAAAGGTGGTAAGTTAGGAATTAAGATGCATAAGGCTATGGATTGAGCATTGCTCATGACAAAATAGGCATCGAGCAAGGCTAGGCCTAGGTAAAACTAGGCCACGAACAAGGCATAGCCTATACTATAGCATAAGATCTCGAAATCTAGTGTGCTATAGCATAGGCGGCGCCCATGCTCAAGTATGCCATAGCATAGGCGTTGCCTATGCTATAGCATTTGGTCTCTGAATCTCATATGCCATGCTAAAGGCGCCGCCTATGGTCACTAAAGGCATTGCACTAGGCGCCGCCTATGGTCACTTTTTGACCCCAAAACCAATTTTAAATGGGTCAAAACCCGACCCATTCTTTTCCTATATAAAGGAGACTTAGTCTTGAAACATAAACACATTGAAAACTTGACCTAGGCACCGCACATACTCTCCAAATCATTTCAAAACTTTTCTTTTTGCTCTCCCACATCACAAGAACATCTCCAAAGGCTTCAATCACGTAAGTACTCTTTTGTTCTTCATCTATTTTTCGTAAGTGCTACATTGCTATGTCTATTATGAATCGCTACATCTTGAAGAAATAGTGGTGATGTTAATGTGTTTGAATTGTTGACACAAAACCAAGTGAGTGAACATGAACGTTAGGATACTCTTAACTTGTTTCCGACATGAATTTCATTTTGATGCATTGTTATGCTACTTACGGAATTGCTACAGTCATGAACACTGCATACTCTTGTCACTTGAATACTTACATGTTAGAATGTCCCGGAATAAGACTTATAGTTGCCCACCGACATAGGCGATTGTGATTATTGATAGAAACTATACCATGATGTAATCCCTATGTAGAAGTCTTGATATACCTAACATGAAAGTATTGCAAAGGTTGCAAGAAGTGATACATCTCTGCTTTTCTTGTTGGAATATAGCTCCTACAACGTATGTCGATGAAGTCTAAGTAATCGACCACTTTCACTTCACTAATTCGTATCAACAAACTAAGTGTGGGGTGGTACCCCTACTGCTTATGTATAGATTGTATCCATTGAGATTGGGCTAACGTGAACTCTATTTCAAGTCTCAGGTACAATGGCACCCAAAGCGAGACAAGGCAAGGAGAAGGCTACCACTTCCCAAAAGGGCAAGAAAAGAGGCCGCAAGGAGCAAGGAGAATCATCCTCAATGCAATTACCACGCCGAATGTTTGGAATAAAATGGGTTCTTGAGGAGGAAGCCAAAGAATGGTATAGTAACAACAAGGAAAGAAAATATGTTCATGTCGACTTGGTAAACAAGGAAAGCCTAGCGAAGAAGGAGCCGCGCATGTTGGCGAAGATAATGGCATTAAATCTGGATTTCATATTCCGTGACATGGGAGAATGTAATCTTGATTTGACAAGAGAATTTTATGCCAACTGGTCGCCGAAAACCACAGGCAGCTAAGTCAAGATTCGGGGCCAAGTGTTACAACTCAATGCGGATTTCTTCAACTCTTTTCTTGGCTTGCCTTCAGTCGATCCAACACCATTCAAAGAGCTGTACAGCAGACCTCCTTATAGAGAAATTCGACACACACTCTGTGGAACAAGATCCATGGCACGCTGGAGTAGACACAAGGACACTGGTCGACACAACACTTTCCCATATGCTTCTTTGAATAGGGAAGCAAGGATATGGTTGCGCATAGTCAACTGTTGCCTCATTCCAGGGACGTAATACACAAAAATAACAAGAGATAGAGTGTTTTTGGTATACGCATTGATGACGAATGTCCCTATCAACATTGGGACAATCATTCGATCCACAATGCGGAAGGCTAGGCTACACAAGCGGTCCCATTTCAGCTTCGGCAATCTGTTGACTGCAATCTTGAGAAAGGAAGACATCGAAGAGGAACCAGCTGACCATAAAATCCCACACAATCCGAAGAAGGTTGACCTCACAAAGGTCAAAGATGATGAATCAACACATGGCACCAACCTTACTACGGCAGAGAGACATGCTCAGGATGAGAGTTTCTCCCGCCATATGTACGGCATGATGAGGTTTACAATGATGAGTGGAGGTCATATTCCCACTGCTGCAGAGATCCAACAGCTGGACCATGACTATCCAATGAATATTCATGCACGGGAGATGTGTGGAGTAGGTACATACTTTGAGGAGCCTCTCGATGACGACGTGCCGACCGATGATGATCGACGAATGCCAGACTCTGACATGGAGGAGAATTCTGATGACGACGACTCCGACGAAAGGGGTATGACCCCCGACATTGAGGATGAGTCCGACTAACCAGGATCTTCTTATTTATTTTCCACTGAGGACAGTGTGTCCCGTCTAAGTGTGGGGTGCTGGTATTTGCATGCTATACTTCTCCATCCACATTTGCATTTATTTATGTTTGTTTGTAGTTAATTGTTTTTTTTCGCTTAGCTTCGCATGAAATTATTCTAATAGGCAGCATGAGATTATGACAAGAGTTTGTGCTAAAATCATGATTATTGAGACATTTAGGCTCTAATTGTGACTCACTATGTGATATTGTTTGGTTTAATTCCTTCATCTGTTGGGTCAAGAGTCTATACTACTCCCAATAAAGTCGACCATGTGCCTTGTGTGTGTGAGATAATAGTATATTTTGTGCTTGTGGTTGATGCTAGAACTTGCCTGGTATGTATGTAAAGCGAAAATAAAGAGTGCAAGTCTAGGAGATGATTTAGGCATTTCTTTGGCAACCTATGATTATTTACCTTCTTTTTACCTACCCATGGACATCATCCTAGTTAAACCCTTTTGAGCCTTTAGCCTATTTTCTTTGACAAGCCTCGTATGTAAGCCTAATCCATTTTTTTCAAGACCATAATTTGATCCAAATTCCTAAGTGCTTTAAAGTGAAAAAGTCATGTGACAAAATAAGAGGAAATTGGGTGAGTATGATGCTTTAGAATGCATTGGTGCTTGAATGAGTTATAAAAAAAAAGTGCTATCATAAAAGGTATGTTATGAAAAGAAAAAGGAAGAAAAAACTGAAAAGTTAGTTATGTTTAAAATTGAAAAACAAAAGAGGAGAAAAAGTGTGGTAGAATAAAAGAAAGAAGAAAGGTTGTTTAAAAGAAAAGTGTTAATGATACAATGTGATGTATTAAAGCGCTTAGGAACATAGTCACTATTTCTGGCCAAAATAGTCCTACCTGTCCCTTAGCCTACATTACAACCATCAAAAGACCTAGTTGATCCTAAGCTTGGCATTCTGACATTTAGTGGAGCATTACACTAAGGGCAAGCCTATGGTCATCAGTTCCTGCATATGAATTCTTTGTGAGAGTGAGAGCAAGGATATTTTGATACCCATGTTTGAAAAATATGCTATACTTGTGAGTGATTATGGGTAATATATTGTAAGACACACATGGTTGATGAGTTTTGGGTAGTTGTGTATGATTCTTTATGCCTTGACTTTTGAATATAAGTTGACCACCATCACGAGTCTATGTTGGAGGCTGAATTGTCTCTACTAATGATCAGAAAACTACTCTTTGTTGATAATTGTTGTGCTTGTCTTGACGAATATTTTATGTTGTTGCTGTGAAACCCTAAGTTGATGTTTAGAGGGACATGATATTTTGTTCGAGGACGAACAAAGATTTAAGTGTGGGGTGTTGATGATAGGTGAATTTACACGCCTATAGCACTATATTTTGCCCATATTTTAGCCTAGTTTTGAGAACAAATTATATATTTCATGCACTTTTAGTCCTTTTTCCTGTAAGAGAGCTAACGAACATGATTAGCAAAGTTTCAGGTATAAATGATGCAGAATTCAGCATTTTATGGATAACTTGACACCAAAGAAAGCTTCACGGAAGGAGAAAAGCCAATCTTGGACGCCAAGGACTAAAGATGGCGCATGGAAAATCTGTCCCGGGCTAAAACAGCATTTCTGAAGACTTTGGGGACTAGCAGTAATTTATAAGGATTAGGATAATGATACATTAACCTAGTACAATTGGGTTAAGTATTTCATTAGCTTATTAGGATTAGGATAATGATACAGTAACCTAGTACAATTGGGTTAAGTATTTCATTAGCTTAGTAGGATTTGGTTAAGCATTTCATTAGCTTAGTAGGAATAGGATATGGGTATTATAAATACCCTATCTTGCTAGAGATTTCAAGACATCTTCTTACATCTTCTTACATTCAATTCTATTACTCTACAACTCTTCTTCTAATTCTTCCATTAATTCTATTTTTCTTCTTCTATTCATCTATTCTTAAATTCCACAACAAGAGAAACGTTACTTTGCTAAGGGATTCACGCCTAACGCCTACCACACCATTACAAACGTGAAATCTTTATTGTGGTATAACAATAATGTCAATTGTGATTTCCTTCGCACTCATGGGTAACTAAACTTCTCCGTTGGGGTTATGGAAGCCGAATGAGATACTGTCTATTGATGTGAGTTTGTGAGTTCGTGACACATATGTTGTTTATATCATTATTCTCTTCATCTTAATCTAAATTCTTTGTGGTTGCAAACGCAAGAATACGCCAGTATAACATTTAACTTGTTCGAAAGAAAGGTTATCTGTCTGGAAAAGAGATAATGTCAAGGTAGTAGGGTCCCACCCCCTATTAAAAAGTTAGTGTCGTAACTGGATTAACCTCTTGGAGAATTCGTACCGTTAGACACGCTTTAAGCTCGAAAGAGTTAAAGTGAAATAATCCTCAAATAGGTCGAAAGACGCCTGGATTTACCATCGAATACAATTCTCTATAAGCACATGCATGTCTGAATTCAACACACTCATAGTCAATAGAGACGTATAACTCAGAAGGTGGACATAACCCCAACTCCTCAATTCTCATTGTTTACATATTACAAAACATTCGTTCTTTTTACTTTGCTATTTTCAGTTTTCGCTTTAATAATTTGGTTACACATTACAAACCCCCTTCTTACGAGACTTGCACTAAAAGTCTAGTAATCGTTGCTTACTTGTTGACCAAGCTATTCCCTGTGGGATCGATACCCAACCCAAGTTGGGTTCTATATTTGCTAACGACCGCTTTACACTCCTACGAGAGCTGTAGATTGAGCGTTATCAAAAATTGATCAATAGCTTAAATAGAGAATGAGAGAATTTATCTAAAGAACCATTACCTCAAGATGAATCTAAATTCGTGAAGAATATTTTTGGGATACTTGGTGCGCATATCACCTTCTACTTCCCAAGTAGCTCCCTCAACGGACTGATTTCTCCATAAAACTTTTACTAGGGCAACTTCTTTGTTCCTCAACCTACGAATATGGCAGTCAAGGATTTCTACTGGTACTTCTTCATATGAGAGGCTATCTTCCACGCCCACACTTTCTAAAGGAATGACTGAAGCTGGATCACCAATGCATTTCTTTAGAAAAGAGACATGGAACACTGGGTGCACTAATGCTAACTCTGTAGGCAAATATAATTCATAGGCTACCTTCCTACAATGGATCAAAATCCGATATGGTCCAATATAGCAGGGGATAAGCTTTCCTTTCTTACTAAACCTCTTCACCCCTTTCATGGGCAAAATTTTCAAATACACAAAGTCACTAACATCAAATTCAAGCTCTCTTATCCTTATGTCTGCATAATATTTTTAACGGTTCTAGTTGACTTCATCCTTTCACAAATCAATTGAAATTTTTCCATTGCCTTAAATACTGAATCTGGTCTTATCAAAGAAGCCTTACCTGCCTCAAACCAACCAATAGGATATCTACACCTCCTATTATAGAGAGCCTCAAATAGTGCCATCTGAATACTGGAGAAATAGTTATTATTGTAGGCAAACTCAATCAACGACAAGTGATCATCTCAATTACCTTTGAAATTGGTAATATAAACCCTCAACATTTCCTCTAGGGTATGAATGGTCTCTCAACCTGACCATCTTTCTGCGGGTGAAAAATTATACTTAGATGAACTTGAGTGCCAAAAACCTTCTGAAAAGCCTTCCAAGAATAACAGGTAATCGAGGTACCTCTATTTGAAATGCTGGTCAACAAAAATCCATGCAAATTTACCAATTCACTGAGATAAAGTCTAGCATAATCCTTGGCTAAATATGAAGTATGGACTAGCAAAAAATAAGTTGACTTGGTCATCTTATCCACAATGACCCAAATAGAATCATGTTGATGATATGTACGAGGCAAGCCGATAACAAAGTCCATATTTACCACTTACCATTTCTAAGTGGGGATGTTGAACTCCTAAAGTTTACCACTAGATTTCTAGTTCTCAACCTTGACCTGCTAACAATTCTGACACTTAGCCACGAATTTCGCAATATCCTTCTTCATACCATTCCACCAATAGACTTTCCGCAAATCGTGGTATATTTTATGGCTCCTAGGTGAATAGAATATCGAAAACCATGTCTTTCTACTAACATTTGATGCCTCAAACCATCCACATTTGGAACACATAACCTACCCTAACAACGAAACACATCATCTCCCCCTTGGGAGAAAACCTTAACTTTCTGATCCTAATCTGCCTCTTTCAACTTGCCAAAAAAAAGATATTTATCTTACTTTTCTTTTACCTCAGAAATCAACAATGATTTTGAACCATTCTGAACCCATAAATTACCTTCAGCCGAATAAACCAATCAAACACCCAATCTAGAAAGTTGATGGACCTCGCGAACTAACTCCTTCTTATCATCCTCAACGTGGGAAAAACTTCCCATAGACAACCTCTTAAAGGCATTAGCCACAACATTGGCTTTACTAGGGTGATAGAACACACTAATATAATAGTCTTTCAATAATTCAAGCCACTTTCTCTGACGAAGATGTAGGTCTTTCTGCGTGAACACGTACTATAAACTCTTGTGATCTGTAAACACATCAACATGAAAACCATAGAGGTAATGCCTCCAAATCTTTAAGGCAAAGACAACTATTGCCAACTCAAGATCATGAGTAGGGTAATTCTTTTTATGGGGTTTAAGTTGTCTAGAGGCATAGGCTATAACCTTACCTCACTGCATCAATGCACACCCAAGACCAACCTTAGGAGCATCATAATAAACTATAATTCCATTTGAACCCTCGGGTAGAGTCAATACTGAAGCGGAAGTGAGTCGAGTCTTCAACTCCTGAAAACTCTTCTCGCAAGAATCTGACCATTGAAACTTGACTTTCTTCTAATTTATTCAAGACATGGGAAAGGAAATAGAAGAAAATCCCTCAATAAATTGCCTATAGTAACCAGTCAAGCCCAAGAAACTCCTTCTATCAAATGAAGAGATGGGTCTAGGCTAGTTTCTCACTACTTTGATCTTTTGAGGATTAACTCTAATTCCATAACCAAAAATTATGTGACTGATGAAAGTTATTGATTTTAACTAGAATTTGCATTTACTGAACTTAGCTAATAGCTGATGATTCTTAAGGGTTTGCGAAACAATCTTCAAATGGTCTGCATGATCACCTTCACTGCGAGAATAGACGAGGATGTCATTTATAAAGACTATGATAAACATGTCCAAGTACTGCTTGAACACCCTGTTCATCAAGGACATGAAAGTTGTAAGGGCATTTGTTAGTCCAAAAGACATAACTACAAATTTAAAAGTAACCATATCAAGTTTTGAAGGTTGTCTTCGGAATATCTCATTTTCTGACTCTGAGTTGATGATAGCTGGATATGAGGTCTATCTTAGAGAAATAATTTGCTCCCTAAAGTTGGTCAAATGAGTCATCAATCCTGGGGAGAGGATACTTATTGTTGATTGTGACTTTGTTCAATTAATGATAGTCGATGCATATTCTAAGAGAACTGTCATTATTGTGCACAAAGAGCACTGGAGCACTCCATGGAGAGATATTAGGCCTGATGAAACCCTTATCTAAGAGATCTTTCAATTGTTCTTTCAATTCCTTAAGCTTAGATAGATCCATTGTGTAAGGTAGGATTGAAATAGGCTAGGTATCTGAAAGGAGATCTATTCCGAAATTGAATTCCCTCTTGGGAGGAACTCCAGGAAGATCTTCAGGAAACACATCTGGAAACTCATTTACTACTGGAACTGACTCAAGACTTGGAGTTTTGATACTTGAGTCCTTGACTCAGACAAGATGGTAAATGCAACCCTTAGAAATTATTTTCCTTGCCTTAAGGTAGGAGATAAATCGACTTATAGGCACTGAGGTACTACCCCTCTATTCTATGACTGGCTTATTAGGAAACTAGAACTGGACGATTTTGTCTCTACAATCAACTGAGGTATAGCAGGAATGAAGACAATCTATGTCGAGAATGACATCCAAATCAGTCATCTCTAATTCTATAAGATCTACTGAGGAAAATTTCTGGGACACTATGACTGGACAATTGTTGTATACCCTCTTGGCTATAATGGAACTACCACAAGAGTAGATACTGAGAAAGGTTCTTCTAATATATTAGGACTGATGCCGGAATCTATGGCTATATAAGGAGTCATGAAGGAAAGTAAAGCTCCAGAGTCTAATAATGTATACACATGAAGGTGGAAGACTTGTAACGTACCAGTAACTATATCCGAAGAACTTTTCTGATCCTGTCGAGTCTGAAGGTCATAGAGCCGATTTTGGCGTTGACCACTAGTTGCACTAGAAGTGGCACCTCGTTGAGTAGAGAAACCTTTTGGTGCTGCTGAAGAATTAGTTTGGCCCTACAGACGATCATTCCATCTCTTCCATATACCCATTGGGCAATCCCTTGTCTTGTGGCTTGCCTTGCCACACCTAATACACACATCACTATCGGCCATACACTCACCTTTATGGTCTTACCACATCTCTTGCAAACTAGATTTTTGCATCCACTGTTCACACTACCCTGGTACTTAGATCCTGGCACTCTATCACGAGTATATAGCCAGAACTTAGGCATTGAAGCACTAGCAGAAGACGGGGCTGGGGCTGAAGATTTTTCGCATAATTTAGAATGATTTAATCCATCAGATCTTTGTTGAGAGAAGTTAAAACTACCATTTCTGGCCCTCTTATTCTCTCTTTCCTTTTCTTTGAGATCTTTTTCCTCAATCTACTGAGCATGAACTATCAGTCTAGAGAGATCCATAACCTTAATCAACATAGTTGTTCTACACTCTTTGATTACATCTTCAAAAACTCCTACCACAAACTTACTAATTCGGGACCTGGAATTAGCCACCATAGTTGGAGCATAACTTGCTAACTGAGTGAACTTGAGCAAGTACTCTTTCACGCTCATGTTACCCTGGTTTAGATTGATGAACTCTTGCACCTTGTCCTCTATCAGCTTGAGTAAGAAGAACTTGTCCAAGAAAGCAGTAGCAAACTCATCCCATTCTATAGGCCCTGCATCAGTACCTCTATCCTTCTTCCATTGCTTAACTCAAGTATGAGCTACCCCTTGCAATTGGTAAGCAGCTAAGTCTGCACTCTCGCTAGAAATGACACTCATGAAATAAGTCACTTTCTACACATAATCAAGAAACTCTTATAGATCCTCCTCAGACTTGGATTCGAACAATATTGGAGAATTTATTCAATTAACATCATAGATCCTAGCAGCTGTCATATTCACTACTGAAATGGCTGGGGCCATAGCTTACTGGTTATTCTAGGCAGCCATAGACTAGACCATAACTATGAAAGCGGGCCTGAATTCGGCATGGAAGATATGTTTATTTAGAGAGTCTTCCTAAATAAGTGGCAGTACAGGCTGGTCCCCATTTCTCCTTTCATTACCCTTCTGGGAGGCATTTTCTATAAATGAATGAAGGATGAGTTAGAAGAGAAAATTCAATAGATCCCACACTCTATCTCATAAAAAGAGCATTAAAAGAATGAAAACATCTCATAGACTCTAGCCCATAAGTGTGGCGCACTTCACACCCATGAACAAGACTCTACTTCACGTGTCTTTCAGACCCACTAGGATACTTTAAACCTTGTGCTCTGATACCAAGTTTTTCACGAAAAGAGACTACCCCCTAGTCATAACATGGTTCTTAGAGTCACAAGTGACCCCAAGCTAACCCATGGCCTGGTATCTTCTGTGAGCACTGAAGATAATAATAAAATAACATAATATACAAAAGCCAAACTGTGGAAAAATAATAAGCTATAACACGGAAATAATACTCAATGTATTTGAATATTTGATAAAACTGAAATCAAGTCTGACTATCGGAAAGCCTCTAACATAAGAAATTGATGGGATAAACCTCCAACTAACTCTGATTGGCTGTAATGAAAAGTACTAAAAGTAAGTATGAATAACTTCTCCTCGAAGGATGAGGACTCACCACGACTGCTGCTGAGTAATACAGGAATGGACTAAGTGTGATCTGGGAACTGAGCATCTGAACCTATATTATGAAATCAATATAACTCAAAAGAGAGTATACGATTAGTACTTTGAATGTACTGGTATGTGAGATAAGGACTATCTGATGTGTATATATGTAGTGGTACTGAGCATGAATACATGAACATGTAAATTGAATGTAATACCAACTAAAGCATGTGCTGAAATAACCTATAAAATTGATCAACTGAATAATTGATAGACTAGAAACTTGGTCATGCAAACCTGAACTGGTATAATTCGAGTACTGAATTGAAATTGTGGGAGCTAACTATAACCGACATGCCCCAATCTAAGCTAGTTGAGGTTTAAACTGTAACCCCAGTAGGAAAGATATTGGTACCTTTCCAGGGGTACCAACACTGGCTGGCATGAATCTGCTAAACTGATGTCCCAAAGGACAAGGGGCCATGCCTCTACTAATAGGGTACCCCTCATAATCTATGTTGGTATCGTAGGTCTGGAACTTAGGGATTATTACTAACGACTCATGCCTAACTGACGGGGGAGCCGTCATCCCTGCGATCACTCGGTGCTAAGTGTTACTCCAAACTTAATGACACTAGTAATGAAAATTGATTAACATGATTCAATACTGATAATACTGAACATAACGATGCTATGAACTTCATAGTATATATATGTATAACTTGAAATCTTGAAAACTATAGCATGCATGATCATCTAAGTATCAGGTGTTCATAACCCACCAGCATGGAAAATTATATAATTAAATATAATGATTCTAATGTAATGACATGATAGGAAATTTCATGATTTAGACTCAAGATCCAACAATTTCACCAATATAACAAGTTATCATGATTAGAGTATGGAATAATACTTGAAGTTATGGGAAAACGCTAAATCATGGTTGAATCCAAGAATTACATAGAGAAATCATGGAATTTTATATTTTTCATGGAACCTTAAACAAAAGAGGAATTAAACTTGAGAATTAGTGAAACTTTGAGACTCAATGGGTGAAAGGGGCCCATTGATGAATATCCCACATACCTGAAGTAGAAGCTTGGATGAATCTCCTTGGAAATTGGACTTGCTTGATGAACCCTAATTGCTTCTTGGGAGAAGAGAAAACTGTCCCTTTTTAGTTTCTATGTTAGATTATGATAAATGATTAAAATTGTGGTTTTGGGTCTTTTATACCCCCTCCCCCCTTTTGAAAGTCTAAACAACGTGTGTTGGGCTTTAAAAGGAGTGGAAAAAAACTTAAACATCCCTGGAAAAACATACAGGAAAATACGCTCCCAGTCGTTATAACTCACCTCATGACTCGCTATGACTGGTCAGGAGTCGTGATCTGAGTCGTAACCTGGGGTCCTGGGATACTGGGTACATTTTGGTATGGCTATGACTGCCTCCTAAAGACTCGTTATAACTGACTATGATTCATTGCGTAAAGTTAAAGTCTGAGGCGTGATTCTTAGATCATTTACTGATTAGGCTACGAGTCCACACAACGACTCGTAAGGTCAGACTATGAGTTGTGTGCTAGACTCATAACTACTGAAGGGGATTCTTGGCTGAACATTATTATAACTACAAGTCCCACCTAATGACTCGTAATGTCTGATTACGAATTGTGGACTGGAGTCGTGGTCACTATGCTAAAACTTGGGATTCTTATTGTTGTGACTATGACTTCTTATAACGACTCTTAGGGTATGTTTATGGGTCGTCAAGTTGGTTGCGGTCACTGTCCAGCTGACAGATTTCTGGAAGAAAATTTTCATAACTTTTTTGCCACGATGTCGGATTTGAGCGAGACTTGAAGCGTTGGAAAGCTAACTTAGTGGCCTATCTTTTGAGGGGGTCTAGAGCTTCAAAATTCAAGGTATTACACAATGGTAATCAAAGAATGATGCAATATAATACAATAATATGAAATGATTAATGTATATTGATACACACCCACTCTACAATGGTATGCTTTGAGGTAAGGCCCATAGGAGAGTGGCGAGGTCCATAAACCATTTGGATCTCTGCCAACGGACCTTCATAGAGTGTGTCTATGTATATATATATATATACACACACACGCGCGCTATTTTAAATTATCACTTTTTAGAATTATCATTTTTTCTTGATAGGTGTGTCAAGTCAACCCGGGTATAGTAAAAATGAAACAGAGGGAGTACTTACCTTTATTCAATTGTTATTGTAATTTTTAGAGATTTTATTTTCTCAAGGTAAATATTTTTTCAAGAGGGGGTTGGGTTGGTCCTGGTGGAGAGAGAAAAAACTGATTGAACTATGGGTGTTGAGTTGGTAGAACAGAAAAATAGAAACCTACTTTTTCGTTTATTATTACTTGTCACTATACTAAAAATAAATTATCACTTTTTAACATATCAAGAGAAAGATAACTTTTTTTTTTATATTTTATTCTTAACATTAATTGTTCATTCTAAATCTTTTATTAAGTTCCTTAAAATATACATTAGTTAATATTAATATTATGATGTATTTTCTCTGTTCACTTTAATTTTTCACATTTGTATTTGATACGTCCATTAAAAGATCACTGATAGATATGACTATTTTGTCGCACTATCTTTATTAATTAATGTGTGAATGGATAAAGTAATATGCACTTTATTTGTTATTTTCTTTTAAATAGGATGCAAAATTCATAATGAAGGATTAAAAAGTAAATAGATGAATTGTATACTACTTGTTTGTTTATAAGAGGTCCACATTTTCTACTTTCTTTTAATTGAAAGAGTAAATATAAAAAGCATCATTAAAGTTGTCTCAGATTTATAAGTAGACACTTAAAATTTGCAGGCATTCTATTATTCTATTGAACAATTTAAAAGTGAAATAAATATCTTATTTTTCAACCAACATCCATTACAAGAAAAGAAGTGTAATTACGCATCAATTCCTATTTGCCACGTGTCAATTCATCTAATTTTATTTTTTGTTATATTTTCTTACTTTATTTATTTTTCTTTTCTTTTTTCCCTTTCTCTCTCCTCTCTCCTCCACTCTTCTCCTCCGTGAACCAATTACTTTCTACATTTCACCATTAATAATGTTCAACTTTTGTCACCTCCTTCTTAGACCCGTTATTTTATTTTATCTCTTTTAAATAGCTCCAACCTTTTTATTATTACTTATTTTATTTTTTATTTAGATAGAAAGGCAAGATAAGATGCGTTGAAAAATATGATTAAACTTATAAATAATTTTCTTTGTAGTAGTGTTGGTCTAATCATGTCCTTTATTACAATTGTTGTTAAATCACCATTGGATTATCATCAAAATTAAAATTTAAAAATTAAATATAATTATGTTGAATTAAAATTTTATTAAAATTAAATTTTATACTTTTCTTATCCAAGAAATCGCAATTTCATAACAAAATCAAAAGAAAAATAGTAAACGTACAGTAATGTATCTATTATAAACTTAAGGCGAAAGAACTTGAAAAACGAGGAGAGAAATGAAAGGAAAAAGAGAAGCAGAAAGATATTGAAAAAAATGAAATAAAATGGTGAAGATTTGAATGAAGAAGATAAGAGGCAAAAAAGAATTGAAAAATAAATTAAAATAAATAAAGTAATTAAAAAATATTTCAAATCAAATTCTTTTTAAAAAACCTAAATTTTTACTTGTTTCACGCTTTATTGGAGAGTGAAGTACACTCTCCATGTTATGTGAGGTTAAAAAGAGGTATTTATGATGATCTTTTTTTGTTTTGTGGAATAATAAGATCCTCGTAAACTTAAAATGACTTTTTAAAAATTTGGTACAACTTTAACATTTTTTATGTCTTTTCTCCAATTGAAAATTGACGTGGAAAGATGGACCGGCAAACAAAGTAGCATTGATAAGCTATTTCAAAGACCATAAATACCCTTAATTTTACATTTTAATGCCAAAGAATCACCCTTGTTGATACCAAGGCTTACACTCACCCTTCTAATAAGTAATAAATATAAATAATAAATAATAAATAATAGGGGGCACAATCCGCCTTAGTACGGCCCAGCATCATAAAATTTGAATTTATTAATTTATTTTTATCATTAGAGTAAAAATAGAGTAAAGATTTATTGTCTATTTTTCGTTACAAATATGTACATATTGTATATATTCTAAAGAGAGACTAAATTTTTTTATTATTATTTAGGGTGTAGTAAACACTAGGAAAAAATATATTTTTTTTAGGGTAAATTATCCGTAGTAGCCTCTATAGTAGGCAGTAATTAACAATTGTAGCTGCACATGTCACACTTTACCTTAATTACAGTTTGTAGTCGTACCATGCTACTACTACCGTATTTTTCTTCTTTGCTTTTACCTTTTTTCGTTTCTATTTTTTTCTCTTTTTTATATTTTCTTTCTATTTTTTTCATCTTTTTCTTTATTTCTTTTTTTTTTTGCAGCCTTTTTGTTTGTATTTTTTTTATTCTTGTTTCGTTTTTTTTTTTTCATTTTTTCTCCTCCTTTTTATATTTTTATATTTTTATATTTTCTCTCTTTTGTTATTATATTTTATATTTTATACATTTTTTATATTTTATATTTATTTGTATGATATTATATATTTTAAATAAATTTATTATTTATAATTGAATAGTTTAGCCGTGAATATGTATACTTTATCATTTGTATTTGTATACAAATAATTATATTGATTAATTGTATTTGATTGAGACTAAAATACAAAAATATGCAATGTGCTATTCAGTGAAAATATATCATTGGCATTTGTATTTCAAATTTATCATTTATATTTGTATATAAACAAGTATCATTTTGCATGCGTATGGTTCAATTTGTATAAACATATATCTTTGATACAATTGTTCAATTTGCATCAATAAAATGCAAATTGTATCAATAAATATAAATACAAGTGTTCATAGAAAAAAAAATATTTTTTTTCTATTGTTTAAAAATACAAATGATGTTGCCAACTACAAATTCAAATACAAACAAATGAAATTACAAATACAAATATAATATTCGATCAACTTACAAATATAAAATAATTTTTTAAAAATACAAATGCATCGACGGAAATGGAATACAAATACAAATACAAATATAAATATAAATACAAACGTAATAAAATCACAAAATACAAATACAATATGTAGTCATTATAAAATACAAATACAAAATAATTCTTTAAAATACAAGTGCAAATTGTATAAAATATAAATGATGTTGTGAACTAACAAATACAAATACAAGTGTGAACTATAAAATATAAATACAAATACGAACTACAAAATATAAATACAAGCGCGAACTTTAAAATACAAATACAATTTTTGGCGCGACTAAATAGGTACTGTATTTATATTTTATATGAATACAGATTATTGGTAAAACTGAATATAGCGGGCATAAAATGAATACAGTGGATATAAATGATAATTATGTAAAATGTGGCTATGGAAGGTGAGTTTTACAGCAAAGTGTCGCTATTTCTGAAAGATTCTCAAATATAAATGATGTTGCGAACTAACAAATAGAAATACAAGTGTGAACTATAAAATATAAATAAGAATGGGAACTACAAAATACAAATACAAGTGCGAACTTTAAAAAATAAATGCAAATACAGTTGTATCAATGAATACAAAAATATAAATAACGTGTGACTACAAATACGATAAACAATTATGATATTTACGTTATCATCCATGACTTGTGCTCGAGTAGTCATATTTTTTGAAAATATAAAAAATATAAAATAGAACAAAAAATGATAAAGAAAATAAGTACAGAAAAGAAAACAGAAAAAAAATCAAAGAAAAAAAGAAGAAAGAGAAATAGAAGTTAGAGATAGAAGAGAAAAAAATGAAGAAAAAAAAATAGAAAAAAAAAAGAGAAAAACACGAAAAAGAAAGAATATAAAAAAATGAAAAAGCAAAAAATATAGTTGTGTTTTTGGCTAAACTAAATAAGTAATGTATTTATATTTTTTATGAATACAGGTCACTGAATAAAAGTAAATATATTGGTTGTGAATCGAATACAGCGGCTAAATAGATACTGTATTTATATTTTATATGAATACAGACTATTGATAAAACTGAATACAGTGGGCGTAAATTGAATACAACGGCTATAAATGGTAATTATGTAAAATATGGCTATAGAAGGTGAGTTTTACATCAAAGTTAGCTATTTTTAAAAGATCATCTTTTTTTAACCATATAGTTGATTTTAGGGTGTTAATGAATTTTTGGAAAACAATAACAATCGGACTAAACTACGGATTAATTATTAGATTTTTTCAATTAAAATCATAGTTTCTTTAGATTATTATTTTTTTTGGAAAAATAAATTCAAAAAAATTGAATCGATCGAATAATTTAGATGAATAAAATACATTTTATACATTATGTTCAAATTAATAAAAATTAAAATTTTCGCTTTGAATTTGAGATGATGAAAATCACTACAAGCTAAGAGACAATTACCCCTCAAAATTTCAATTACAAAATCTATTATGTTACTTGTATTAAAACTAACTTAATCATAATATCACTAATAGTAATCATCAACAATTCATAGGAATCGTACACTCAATCAACTACATGATTGTATGTTTTGCACATACAAAAATAGCTAATTATTATGCATTATTTAATAGTGAAGTATATTTCATAAAAGTAAAATCTTGTTCGACATTCTTCATTAGTTTTTTTTATTTGACATATATTAACTTGACACGAAGCTTAATTAAATATCTCTTAAAAAATTATTTTACTGTATTAGCTTTATTAATTATATTTTAAGATTTTAAATTTAACTATTAGCATTTCATATTTACTTAATGACATAGATAAATCAGACAAACATAATAAATACATTTTAATTTTCTAAAATTAACAAATAAAAAAGAAAATTTATTTTAACATAAAATCCAAATAAATAATAATTAATAAAAGTAAATATATTAAATTTAAATAATTTAATATAAATCTTAAATAAGAATAGCAAGTACCTATCCTTCACCATACTCCAAACCAAATGAGAAAGGCAGTAGGTGGAAGATAAAGGCCCCACTGTTATCACATAAGAGTATATACTAATGCTAGTTATAGGGTCGTTTTGTAGAGTATACAACAATAATATAAAATATGGTGTGTTAGTAATATTTGTATTACTAGTGTTTGTGTCAGTTATGCTTGCATTAACTATACTTGTATTTTTCTTATGCAATGTTTAGTTTGGTGTATTAAAAATAACATGAATTAAATAATTTTTTTTCTAAAAAAAAAAATTCACAAAAACATCCTCCGTGTATATGTTGGAAAGGATGTGAAATTTTTTTAGCGATAATTGTATCTTTAATCATGTTAATGCATGTATTGGGTCCATTATATTGCTAATACTATGAATTTTGATGTATTAGTAATACACACCTCAATACACAATAGAGCGTATAATTAATGCAAATATTAATTATATATAAAATATAAAAATATACCAAACAAGATATTAGTAATACACATTAAACTAAACTTCCAATACAGAAGCAAATAAAAAGATTAAAGGGCTCATTTGTATGAGTGCATGGTCTATAATTAAATACTGGTAAAAGATGGACTTTTCTTAATATTTTCATGAGGTCCAAATAACAAAGGTTAAAGGATAACTATTCTATGCACGTAGATTTTATATTTTATACTATTAGGTAAACTTGATCGGCTATTTTAGATTATTCAGTTTTTTCAATTTAGTTTTTTATGTAAAATTAGATAACCTTTAATCACAGATCAAGTTTACCTAATAGTGTAGACTATTTTATACACTGATAACATATAAAACTTAAACTCTTTTTTAAATTATATTTTGGAGACTTTAGACTTTTGGAGATTTTATTGACTTTAGACTTTTATTTGGTAGAGTGTATAAGAATAATGCAAAATATGGTGTATTAGTAATATTTGTGTTAGCTATGCTTGCATTAGTTATGCTTGTATTTTTCTTGTGTAGTGTTTGGTTCGATGTATTAAAAATAAAATGAATTACATAATTTCTAAAAAAAAATAAAAAATCTTTTACATAATACCCTTAATATATATGTTGGAGAGGATGTAAATTTTTTTTTGAGGGATAATAGTGTCTTTAAGCATGTTAATGCATACATTAGATTCATTGCATTACTAATATCATGGATTTTGAGGTATTAGTAATACACAATAGATTGTATAACTAATGTAAACATTAATTTTAAATAAGATAAAAAAATATATCAAATAAAATACTATTAATATATATTAAACTAATACATGTATTAACTTTCCAATACACTCTACCAAACGACCCGACATGTTGAATCTAGTCTTTCTAATGTATAGAATATATAAAACAGTCATGTTGATACCAAGGCTTACACTCACTCCTCTCTATCTATCTCTCTCTCTCTCTCCTCTCTCTCTATATAAGACTGAATCTTTATCCCTGAAATCAATAAATAAAGGGCATAACTACATATTCCTGACTCGAAGCTGCATGTATGAAACTAACTAAATGTAATTAGAAAAATAATCTTATTGAGAAATTAAATTAGAAGATTATATTAAATTATTATATAAAAAATATTTTTAGAATATATAATATTTGTTTTGATATTTATATTATTTAAAAATTTAAGATATAAAACAATTTTATATTAAATTATTAGATAAGGAAAAAATATGAATTATATAGAGTGATTTAAAAAAAAAAGATTTATTTTATAAAATATAAAAATATATATAAAATAAAAATAATTATACAATATTAAGAGAGAAGAATAAAAGATAGATAATTTTTAGAGTAAAATTTAAAGTAGTGGATTGAATGGAGTATGCCCTATAAAGGCATTTTTGTTAAATCGAGGGCACTTTTCTTTTTCTCCGTTTTCCCATCATTTATTACCTTGACGGACCCCACCAAAATCTTTCATCAGATTTAATGAAGATTTTAAAAAGTATAATAATAAAAGTAAGTGGAAATATTTCCTTATCATTTGACAATTTTATATCGTCTTTTAAGTACCTAGTGGTCAGTAATCTGATTAAATTAGTTATTTTAAAAAAATAGTGATTTCATCACATGCAGCATTTGATCAATAAATTTAAAAAGCATTTTTGAAAAAATAATAATATTTGACTAAGCTATTTCAAAGTGCTTGAAGGTATTTTTTATATTCTAAAAAAGTATTTTTAAGAAAAAATTATTTTTTAGCTTTTGAAATAACAGGTTAACTATTTTTCAGAAGCACTTATTATTTTTTCAAAATTTTAACCAAACACTCGGAGCCCGTTTGGAATTATTGTTACAAAACTATTTATTTGAGAAGCACTTTTATAAAATGACTTTTCAGAAAAGTGTTTTTTTAAAAAAATAGTTTTTGTTTGATAAATTCATTTAAAAAATACTTTTGATAATCAAATTGTGTTTGAATAATTTTTTTCAAGAAGTGTTTTTTTGAGACAAATAATCAAAAAGAACATCTATCAATAGACTTTTATTACTAAAATCAATAGAGAATTTATTTTAAATATCTATAATAATATTTTTAATTAAATTTTATTTATTTAATTAAAAAGTACGTACTCTAAAATTTTCAATCAATATTTATATACATAAATACATTAAAAAAATTAAATGGTGGTATATTACTTAATTAATTTAAATATTACTTAAAACATCAAACAAAAATGAATACAAAAGTTATTTCATAAATTAAATCACTACATATGAAAAAATTAACGACAAAAATAATTAGTCCTTCATATATCAGAAAAATTTTCAACGATTTCATTTCTAATTTTATCATACAATGTCTCCATGCTTGTAGAACATTTGTCTTGTATTTCTGAAGGTATACCAAAAGGCTGGTCTACTTCTTCGATCTCTGTGATGATGTCTTCGTTAACATAATAGTTAAAGTCTTTATCAGTAGTAGAGTGTTGTTGTATAAAATTATGTATAGCCATAGCAGTTGTAACAAGATGAACTTGAGTGTCGAATTTAAAAGATGACATTAAACGTAGGAGAGCAAATCTATTTTTCCAAACTCCAAATGTTCTTTCAATTGTACATATCAATTGAATCTATCTGCTTTTAGTTACCTTAATTTAAAATTAGAATCGATCTGCTTTTTGTTACCTTATTTTTTTGGATACATTTACTTTGTCAAATTTACTAAAAGTAGGCAAACACTATAATCATGCTTACAAATATCTAAATGAGATAATATCTGTTATTTTTTACCTTTTTTTGATATATTTTTATCGTGTCAATTCTAAAACGAAGTAACCAAATTCATATATGTATAATACATGATAACAAATATTTAAAATAAAATTCTATCTTTTATTTATTATTTTTTTAAAATATATTTTTACTGTGTCAAAATTTACTACGAATGTATATATTTTTATTGTGTCAAAATTTACTGTGTTATTCAATCTGTTATTTTAAATATATTTATTATATATACAGTAAATATATATATATATATATGTGTGTGTGTGTGTGTGTGTGTGTATAGTAAATATATATATATATATATCGTAACAAATATGTCATTTTTATAAATTATTTATTTAAAATTAAATATTCGAGAAAAAATTTGCATGTGCTATCAAAATACAATCTTGTAACATGATTCATCTGTCAATTATTATCATTAATAATAAAATATAAAAAAAAAATTATATATTATTTAGTCATCATCATCAATGATTTTTCAAATTTATTTAAAGAAAATGAGTGAAAATAAAATAACAATATATAAATCATACAGAATTATGACGTAAATATGAAATGTAAAATTTTAAAAATCAAACTTATAATATGTGTGTGTGTGTGATAGGGATATTTTTATCATAAAAAAATAAGAATTTTTTTGCTTCTTTCCAAAAGCAGAAAAACCGCTTCTACTTGTTTTTAAAAGCACTTTTGCAAGTTTACCAAACACCCTTTTAAAAAAAAAAAAAAATTACTTTGAAAAATAAGCAATCTCAAACAGGGATCCAATCTTTTCAAAATAAGCACTTTTTTGAAAAATTAATCCCTATTGCAACTGCAAGTGTACAAGAGAGTTATGTAAGGTCTGAATTTAACTCAACATATCTGGAAAAACCAATATGTTAAAAAAGTTGCATTTTTATTTTGTGTGCAGAGAACCTTAATAAACGAGGCTCTATCAGACACTACACGTCACCTTTGATTTTTCCCGATTCACCAGCAAGGTTCACATTCTGCTGGAACTCCTCATATTTTAACCTCAAAGAAGGAAAAAAACACTATTATAGTTAATTCATCTATAAAGAATTATTAAAGCAAAATGAATAGATATGTTTTGCTGATATTTGGGTTACTATACTTTGATTTCTTTCGTTTCAGATACAAAGTCATAGGTCTTAAGAGCACGATCATCTTATTCTAATGGAGAGAAAAACGCTTTGCGGCACCTTGTTTTGATTCACCGTACCCTACTATTATTATTTTTCTCAAAAAATACAACCTCAAAAGTCTACTTCTCTCTTAATTGACATGTCATGTAGTAAGTCTCATCTCATTTTACTAACAATAATCTATTTAACTCAATAAATTTATTTAATCAAATTCTTATAAACTATTATAGCAAGAAGAAGAATAATAAGATAGAGAGAAAGAGAAGTTCTTATTTTCTTGAGGATTTATATTAAGGGATCAATTACACGAAGGAAAATTAATTTATTTATAGAAAAAAATTAACTTGATCCCAAAGTCAGGATTCATAACTCTTCTCCAAAGAAACATAAAGATAGACATTCACTATAATAGATATATATTTATAACACTCTCTCTTAAATGTTTATTTGATAGAAATGTGTCTCATTAAAATTTTATTAGAAAAAACTTAATGAAAAAATTTTAGTGAATAAAAAAGAGTAGACATCACTAATAATATGCATCTCGTCTTCCTTTAAAAACTTTACAACAAAAACCCAACGGAACAAAACATTTTGAGGAAAAAAGAGTATTTTGCGTATTAAATGCCTTTGATGGAAATATCGATCCAAATACTTGAATCTTCGCATCAATCTTGTATACCATCTTCTAAAAAGTTGTAATTGATAGATTTGGTGAACAAATCATTCATACTATCATGTGTTTTCAAGAATTCTTGTTGAAATGTAACTTTTATTTATCACTTGAAATAAGTTGGCAAATGGTGTTGGCGTATAGGATAAAATAGCCTTGAAAAGACTTGACAGGTTCGAGTCGGGTATGACATGAATCGGCCCACGATGAAACCATTTCAATAATGAACCCAGCACTAGGAAATGAAATTTTGGGCAACAACTTAATGGCTCGAGTGTTGGGTTCTAAATAATGTGTGAATGGAAAAAATGGAGGAAACAACTTGGAGGGAAAAATGAAGTGAACTTTCACTTAAGAAAGTAAAGTTCTCCCATATTGGTGGGAGAAAGAAACTTTCTTGTGCTTATATTGAGAATCATTTCTTCATGTGGATAGTGAGGTAAGAACAAGAGATGCCTCGCGCCGCCGTCGTCACTCGCATGACTCGACTTTGGCATTGTCAAATGATTGAGAGATTAATTTATTTAGGAAAAAAGGTCAAAAATACCCCTGAATTATTCGAAATAGATTAAAAATATCCTTCTGTTCGTTTTTTTTGGCTAAAAAATATCCATCCGTTAATTTTTTAAATCAAAAATATTCTTCTCTCTAACGGAATGACACCAAACACGCCACGTGCACAAAAAAAGTCACTTAATCAGTCCACATCAACATACACAAATTAAAAATCACTCAATTTAATCTAGCTAACCATCAACCTATTTTTTTTTAATTTAAAAACCCAACCCCACTAATATATCCGGCCCAAGAGGAAAAAAAATTAAAGAATTTGATTGCTTATTTTTCATGTGATGGGTTCAAATATTTCAGATTGATAATGCGAAAGATGAGGAAACAGTTAGGTCCTTAAATGGTTGATCTGAAAGAATCGAATTTTAATCAGGTCGACCTAAACAATTGGATCCTCAAATAGTTGATCCGATTTTTAAGAGCTCTGATTGTTACTGGATATCCTATCTGAATTTGTCTAATGAGGAACCTGATTGTAGTGAGAGGAATGGTAATTCAGAGACAAAATTGAAATTTGGAGAGTGAAAGTTTAGTAGCAATGTAAGACAACCACAAGTTGATGAGGTCAAGAATTGCTCAAGTGAGTCTCGTAACTTTGAAAATGCAAAATAATAAAATATAAGGCGGTGAAAGGGATGATATTAGGAAAAAAAATTAAAGAATTGAATTTTGCCTCTTGGTTCGGGTTTTTTAAATATGAATCGAATTGAATTTTTAAATAGAATAAAATGGGTTGCTTGTTAGGTGGATTAAATGGAGTATTTTTTCACGTATATATTGACGTGGACTGATTAAGTGATTTTTTTATCTACATGACGTGTTTGATGGAATTCTGTTAGAGAGAAAGGTATTTTTTAGCTAAAAAATTAATGGAGGAATATTTTTGAGTCAAAAAATTAATGGAGGGATATTTTTGAGCAAAAAAACAAACAAACAGAAGGGTATTTTTTAGTCAAAAAACAAACGAAGGGTATTTTTGATCCATTTTGAATAATTCAGGGGTATTTTTGACCCTTTTTGATTTATTTAATAAAATTTCAATATGAGTATGCATTTTGGACGGAGTGCAAACACAGTCGATGCATTTTGGATGGAGTGCAAACACAGTCGCAATGCATCTCGAAGGGACGTGACCCTTCAAGGCAAAAGACACACTATTTCATACTAAAATTGATCTGCGCGCGTACCTGGCGACCTACGAGCATAGGTCCAGCGAGCAGACATCACTGCAATGTGCAAAATGTCACCTGCAGTCGCAGGTCCAGCGCAGACCGGGCGCAGGAGGCTTGACATTTTAGTAAAATTGTCTCTTTTTGTGAACCATTGCTTTCTTTCTGAAGGGACGTTTTATGACTATAAATTCCTAAACTTTTTCTCAGGTAAAGATACGACTTTGAGCTGCAAAATAAAATATTTCAAACTTGAATCCTCAATAAAAGACGTAGCTCTCTTAACCGGTCTTGAACTTAACCATCAAGGTCAGAATCACTTTTATCTATGTTATCAAGATTAGAATCACTTTCATTCACATCGTCAGAGTCATCATCACTTTCATCCTTTTGTTTGTCTTCTTGAGATGGATGTTCATCATTTAACAAATCTTTTAACTTCCAACAGTCGAGCAAGACCTCTCCACCACAAGAGGCCGCTTGTACTAAATTGCTTGATGCTACAACAAAATACACAGAAGACAAATGACAAGATTAGAGTTGCAATAGAAAAAAGGCAAATACAAAAAGAGTATTGATAACAATGTAGTAAAACAACAGAAAGATCTATTTTAATAAAAATCTTGTTATTCTCTTACATTAATTGAACATGAAATAGAAGAGCGGGGTTGATATTATAATTTTATGTTACTATACTTGATCATTTTCAAGTAACTAATTCACATTTCAAGTAACTACACTTCACCATTTTCAAGTCACTACTACACACTTCAAGTCACTACACAATAATTTTTAAATAATTAATTCTCATTGCAAGTCACTACACTTAAAACATTTTCAAATCACTAGTACACATTTCAAATTACTACACTTAACCATTTTCAATTAACTAATTCACATTTCAAGTCACTATACTTAATCATTTTCAAGTAACTATACTTTATTATTTTCAAGTTATTAGTACACATTTCAAGTGACTACACTTAATCATTTTCAAGTAACTATACTTTATTAATTTCAAGTTACTAGTACTCATTTCAAGTAACTACACTTAACCATTTTCAAGTCACAAGTTCACAATTTTAAGTAACTACACTTAACCATTTTCAAGTCACAAATTCGTAATTTCAAATAACTACACTTAAATCATTTTCAAGTCACTACACTTAATAATTTTCAAATAGCTAATTAATTGACATTTCAAGTCATTATACTTGACAATTTTCAAGTAACTACACTTAACCATTTTCAACTCACTAGCACACATTTCAAGTCACTCCACTTAACCATTTCAAATAACTAATTCACATTGCAAAGCACTACAGTTAATCATTTTCAAGTCACTATTACACATTTCAAATCAATACACTTAACCATTTTCAAATAATTAATTCACATTTCAAGTCACTATACTTAACTATTTTCAAGTAACTACTTCACATTTCAAATAACTATACTCAATCATTTTCAAGTCACTACACTTAATCATTCATTTCAAGTCACTATACTTAACCACATTCAAGTAACTACACTTAACCATTTTCAAGTCACTAGTACACATTTCAAGTCACTATACTTAACCATTTTCAAGTAACTACACTTAACTATTTTTAAGTCACTAGTACACATTTCAAGTCACTTCACTTAATCATTTTAAAGTCACTAGGATACATTTCAAGTCACTACACTTAATTATTTTCAAGTCACTAGTACACATTTCAAGACACTACACATTTCAAGTAACTATACTTTATTATTTTCAAGTTACTAGTACACATTTCAATTGACTACACTTTACCATTTTGAAGTCACAAGTTCACAATTTCAAATAACTACACTTAATCATTTTCAAGTCACAAGTTCGCAATTTCAAGTAACTACACTTAATCATTTTCAAGTCACTAGTACACATTTCAAGTCACTACACTCAAGCCATTTTCAAATAGCTAATTGACATTTCAAGTCACTATACTTAAACATTTTCAAATCACTACACTTAACCATTTTTAACTCACTAGTACACATTTCAAGTGACTACACTTGACCATTTTCAAGTAACTAATTCACACTTCAAGTCGCTACACTTAACCATTTTCAAGTCACTAGTACACATTTTCAATCACTATACTTAATCATTTTCAAATAACTAATTCACATTTCAAGTCATTATACTTAACCCTTTTTAAGTTCACATTTCATGTAACTACACTAAACCATTTTCAATTTACTAATCCACTTCTCAAGTGACGATATTTGATCATTTTGAAGTCACAAGTACAAGTTCAAAATACTACACTTGATCATTATGTACAGTTTTAATTTAAGATGACAAAATTTCAAAATGTTCTTCACTTTGTTAAACTCCGTTTCAAGTTAAACCAGATAAACAAATTGAAATGGAGTACTTAATATAACTTGACAGTAATGAACAATAATGCACTTCATAGTCCTACCAGTCAACCACATTACTAACTTAAATACAAATTAACTTGATAGTAATGAACAATAAAGCACTTGTTAGTCCTACCAGTCAACCATATTACTAGCTTAAATACAAATTAACTTGATAGTAATGAACAATAATGCACTTGTTAGTCTTATTAGTCAACCACATTATTAACTTAAATACAAATTTTTGAACAGAGTCCTTAATGTTCCACCTCTTATTTATCTCTGTTAAAAGAGCTTGAAACATTTTTTTTTAACTTAAACTCGTACCAATTTAAACTATGCCACATAAATTAGAACATAAAATAATTACTAATTATGTTACAGATGAGAAGAGACATAGAAGGTTTGTGTCAACATAAAGGTCCAAATAGTGTTTGGGCTACTTTTTACCTATATGCGAATCAATTAAAAAATATAATGTATACTTGGGCTAAGTTCACACCAGATCACCAATCTAAAATCTACTTCACTGTAAATTTACCATATATATGTATACATACAAATGCTAACACGAATAAATCTTTAAAATTCTCATCGGATAATTAAAATTGCATATATAATGAGAGAAACAATTAGACAGACCTTCTTCTGCTTTCCATCACTAGATTTTGCTGGCTTAGAAGATGGCATCGGTGAGGAAGCTTGTTTCGCCGGCGGTAGGAGGGAAATAACACTGGTCGACTTCGCTGGCTGGTGGTACGCTGCAAAAAGAGCGTGGGCCCATCGATTTCTCTGTTTGGACGATGGACGGAGGAAGAAGAGTGGTATAGTATTTGCTGTCCGCTGGAGGCAGGTTGCCGGTGGTGGTGCAGAGCTTGTAGTTCTGTGGAAAAAAGGGACCGAAGAGAGAAAAGAAGGGAATAGGGCGGCGCTGGTCGGTAGCTCATCAGTCGAGGTATTGGGATGGTTCGATGAGGAGGGTGTTGGCGACAGTGAAGAGACACTGGTGGTGTCGAAGTTGCCGGTCGGCTGGTAATTGCATCCGCCGACGGCTATGCCTAGAGAGAAAAAAGGAGAGAAAATAGAGAAAGAGCAGAGAAATGCGACTATTTTTGTTGAGAATGAGAGATTTGAGTTTCTTTGATGTATAAAAGGAAAGTAAGGATGAGAGGATCTCAGTCGTTGGATCATTTTTTATCAACGACTGAGATTAAAATTATTTAAAAAGGGGTCAGAAAATGAAATTAATGTTTATTTGGTTAAAATTGGCATTAATTGAGTACAAGATGGCTAGAATTAAATAAATTAAGAAACTTTTTTTAAGTTAGGCTGCTATTTAATAAATATAATAAGGTGTCGCTATTAAAAATAGACAACACATGTAGAATTAAGATTACGTAAAAAAAATATTTTACAAAATTGTCGTTAATAATTTAAAATAAATTAGTTACAAAATTTTAAAATAATAATAATTATTATAATAATAATGAAAACTAGACAATGTATTTGCAAATTGTGAGTGTGCATATTTACGAAATATGATTTAAGTAAAAAAAATTATGTAAAGTATTATATTTTAATTTATAAATTGTAAAAATGATAATAAAAATTAATAAAAATAATTTGTAAATATTTAAATCATTAATGTGACACGAGGTTATTTATATAATATGAGAATAATGTGTAAAAATATTAATATTTGAAATTAAATAATTTTGATAAAATAACAGCCTAAGAGAGCATCGGGAGGTCAAAATTAGGTGTCAATAACAGCTGAAACAGACATGTTATAAATGTCTATTTTATTTTTTTATTAAATATTATTAAATTTTTTATATGCAAATGACTTATAATAATTAATTTGGGGGTAATATAGTAAAATCACGGAGTAGCTGAGGCAGGTGAAGAAGTATGCATGTCAACAAAGTGTTGTTTGCTTCTTCACACTTATTAATAGTAGTAACTTATCTCTAGGGAGTTGTTTGGCTTATATTAATAGTTTTGAGATTATATTCAAGATTATTTTACGTGCATTTGGGTACAAGTGTTAGTTAATCTTGAATTACTTATCTGTCACTGATGATCATTAATTTCTCGATCTCAATAACGAGTCAAGCCAAGATTGATGATCAACTCAAATACATCTTTGATATCATATTCATCTGCTTGATCAACTCGTGCAAGCTTTACAAGTATTTTTAAAATTGAGTCAAGCTAAGGTTTATTCGGTTCGAATTAATATCAATTCTGACTAAAATTGATATTTATTGAATAAGAATTAGGCTAGACATTACATAAGATGGACAAATTGAATTGACTTAGGTTGCTATGTAATAAATGTAGGAAAGACGTAATAGTAATATTATAATAATAATGATAATAATAATAATAATAGACATTGTTTGTAAATTATGGGCATGTATAATTGCACAAATAATTTAATAAATATTAGAAAATTTTTGTAAAATATTATATAATGTAAAAAATAATAATATACAAATAAATCGTATATTTTCAAATCATGAATGCGACACGTTAATTTTATTTGATGTCAAAATAAATCAACATTTAAAATTAATAATTTTGCTAAAATAGTAGCCTAAGAGGGGCATCGAGAGGTCAAAATTGGGTGTCAACACAACTAACTCTATTTATTCCCACAAATTGGGGTCCGTGGAGGGTACAATGTACGCAGACCTTACTGCTAAGGTAGATAGGTTATTTTCAATAGACCCTCAGTTCAAGAAAAATAGTCTGAAGCTGTCCAATTTAAAGAAAAACATTAGTAAAAATTGATTTAATATTGGTCGTTGATCAAATATGATAAACGATTGAGATTAAAATTGAGGAGATGAGTCAAATTGGGATTAGATATTGGGTTAAAAGAATTGAATTGAAGATTTCAATTGAGTCAAATTAAACTCAATTGAAACAAATTGAGTATAAAATAGCTAGAATTTAAATAAATTAGGAAATTGAATTAGGTTAATATTTAATAAATATAGTAAATATATAAAAGTAATATTAAAAATAAATATAATAATAATAAATAAATGTTGATCAACGGGTGAGACTAAAGACAAAGTATTTGGTTAAAAAAATTAAATGAAATTTAAAAATGAGTTCAATTGGACACAACCTGGCTAGGATTGTAATAAATTGGATAAAATTAGGCTAAAATTGTTACAAATTGGCAAAATCAGACTAGAAAATAAATAAACTGAAAAATTAAATTCACTAAGGTTGTGAATTAATACAATAATAATAATAGTAAAATAAATAATATAATTACTCTCAGATTAGTTATGAATAAATTGTGTAACTAAAAATACGACACATAATATATTACTTTAAAATCAACGATAACAATAATATATATATTTTATTATACATATAAATTTTATAGTTATATATATATTTTTATTTTATATATTTAGTATAAATAATGTTTTTCTGTTATTTCATTTCATTTCATCCATGTTGAGTTATATATATTTGAAAATGAAAAATAGGTTTGAAAAAAAATACTTTTTTCTAAAAAAATCAGAATTTTTAAATTCCCGGTCATGATAAAGAAACACTCACTACTTTAACCTTCAAAATCGAAATAAAAATTCAAAATAATTGAACCGAATTATAGAAATCAAATCAAATCGAATTTATTTTGGTTTGATTATGGCTGTCATTTTCGTCAATCCAAAAATCGAAAAAACGAATCGATATTAAACAAGTAAATCAAACAAACAGAATGTGCACCCCTGATCTCATCATATCTATAATTCTGAAACTACCTAATAATTTCAACTCAATGTAAAATAAATTAATTTTTTATTTTATTTCGTGATTATTATACCTTATATCTCACACCAAACGACTCCTAAATGTACATTATATTGATATATTATATTGTCGTGCGTATTATGATGCCTTACAATTATATTTAAATTAACCAATAGAAAAACACGCTCTATTTGATCCCTGAGTCGTTCTTCGCCCTATCTTAGGCCAACAAAATTTCACCTCTTTAATTTTTTGGTGATAACATAACGAGTCAAGCTAAGGTTTATTCGGCTCGAATATATCTGTGATACCATCTATGTCAACAAACTAATTTTAATTTCTTGAGCATCTTTTACTTGATTATACGTGTCCACCGATTTAATGTCTAATTTCTTTTTATTTTATGTTTTTTATTCTCCAAGTTTATCCTTTTCCTATTTAAATTTTTTAAGTCACAAAAATCCTATGTAAATCCCCAAGAAATAGTTTTAGCTAAATTTGTAGCAACACAATCCCCCAATAATTTTCCACGTAATAATTTCATAGGTAAATTTTCAAGAAATAATTTCAGCTAAATTTGTAGCAACAAAATTCCCCAATAATTTTTCAAGTAATAATTTTGCAGGTAAATCCCTAAGAACAAATCCCCAGCAAAATTTGCAGAACAAAATTTCCAAATAATTTTTCAAGTAATAAAATTCATTACATAAATTTTCACCAAAATATCTCTACGTAAATCTATAGGATAAATTACCTGAAAATTTTTCTATGGATTTAAAAATATATATATTTGTCTATATACCTGCGGATTTACCTAGAGATAAAATACCTGTCGATACATTTCCCCATGTAATATCGCAAGTAATAATTTCACATGTAAATTCCCAAGAATAAATTTTCAGCAAAATTCGCAGCACAAAATTTCTAAATAATTTCCTAGGTAATAAAATCCATTACATAAATTTTCAACATAATATCTCTACGTAAATCCATAAGATAAATTACTAGGGAATTTACCTATGTATTTAAAAAATATATATATTTTTCCATATATCTGCGGATTTACCTAGAGATAAAATACCCGCCGATACATTTTCCCAGGTAATATCACAAGTAATAATTCGCAGGTAAATCCCCAAGAATAAATCTCTAGCAAAATTCGCAGCACAAAATCCCCAAATAATTTCCTAGATAATAAAATCCATTACATAAATTTCCACCAAAATATCTCTACGTAAATCCATAGGATAAATTACCTAAAAAATTTTCTATGAATTTAAAAAATATATATATTTGTCCATATACATGCGGATTTACCTAGAGATAGAATACCCGCCGATACATTTTCCAGGTAATGTTGCAAGTACGAAATTTGCACAATATGGCGCCAAATTTACCTGGGGAATTTGTTGCAAATACATAGTTCACAGGTAATATATTTTAATGTTAAGGAATTTAATATTTTCGTAGGTAAATTCGCATGTATTTCCTGCGATATATTTTTCTAGGTAAAATCCCCATGTAATTTACAGTTTTTTAGTAGTGACAGCAAAAAATGTTCTTTTACTTGAATACTCTTAGTCTTCAAAGATTCATCTCTGAAAATGCTTCAGAATTGCCTGAAGAGACACCGAAAAAGGAACGTTTTATTATAATAGAGGCTTTAAAACACTCAGATTTCTTATGAAGAAGTATATTGTGAGTGGCCTTCAAGTTGACCTGTACAATGTGTACAAGAATTGTGGGATGCTTTGGAACAATAATAAAACTGATGATGCAAGAATGAAAAAGTTCATTGTTGAAGGATTTCTTGAATTTAAGATGATAGACAGTAAAACTCTCGTCTCTCAAGTTCAAGAACTGTAAGTAATCATCCATGATCTCCTCTTAGAAGGTATGAACATAGTAAATACTTTATTTGAACATATTAAGTTTGTTCTTAATAATTACATGACCTTTGATGTAGGTTTGATTGTGAATGAGGCTTTCCAAATAACGGCTATAATAGAGAAGTTACCACCTTTGTGGAAGGATGTCAAAAACTATTTGAAGCATAGGAGAAAGGAGATGTCAGTTGAAGACCTCATTGTGAGGTTACATACTGAATAAGATAACAAAGCAGTCAAGAAGAGGTTAAAACAGAATTCCGCAATTAGTGAAACAAATATTGTGGAGGATTACCCCAACAAGGCAAAGAAATGGAAGAAAGTGCCTGGACAACAAAGTAATTATCCAAAGAAGAAATTCAAAGGAAATTATTTTAATTGTGGCAAAGAAAATCATAAGTAGGTAGATTATCGGGCCCCTAAGAAAGGCAAGAAGAAGGATCAAGCCAACATGGCTGAATCCAAAGATGAAGTTTATGATCTTTGTGCTATGCTTTCAGAATGCAACATGGTTGGTAATCTTAGAGAGTGGTGGATTAATATTGGTGCCATCCATCATATATGTTCCAATAAGGAGTTGTTTGCTTCATATGTTGCGGTTCAAGATGAGGAGAAGATTTTTATGTCTAACTCCATAACAACAAAAGTTCAAGAAATGGGAAAATTTGCTTGAAGATGACATCAGGCAAGGTGGTGACACTCAACAACGTCCTTCATATTTCAGAGTTGAGAAAGAACTTGGTTTTTATTTCACTTCTGAACAAAAATGGATTCAAATGTGTATTTGTTTCTGATAAGGTTGTAATTAGCAAAGCAAAAGTATATGTAGGTAAAGATTATGTCACTACTCAAACCAGGTCCTAGTTGCGACGAGCATCTCAAGTCTATCGAGGACTGAAGACCGCCCCCTGAGCGTATTCCATTATAACCAAGAACACCTAGCAGCGGATGGATACCAATATAAAGCAAGACATGAAAGATAAACTCGAAAGTCTATATAACATCAATATCCAAAACTATCCGTAATACCAAAACCAATACCAAATGACAACCATAATTCCCAAGTCCATAGTTGTCCAACAAAGTCTTTAACAAAGCTGAATACTAAAAAAAATGTCGGGACATGCCCCCAACCATAGCCAAAATAAATCTAAAATAAAGTCAAAGACAAGGAAAAACAAAGAACGAAATGAAGTCTTTCGAAGGATGGAAGCTCACCACTTCAAGTCAACTCTCGATCTAATCGTGAACACCTAATCACTGTGCAGCAAAAGTAGAAGTATGACCAGTTCCTGTATTGCGTGGGGATACAGTGTCAGAAGATGGTTAGAGTTTGGAGCGCTAGCATATAACTCAAGGGTAAAGGGATAAAGTAATGCCATAATCCATAATATGAAAATCAGTAAAAACCAATGCCCAACATCATATGCAATAAGTACACATATATATGTCGGGAAAAGGAACAAGTCTTAGCGTGAGAGTAAAACCTTAACCTGGACTGTGTAGCTATGTCATCCTAAAGGCACTTATGGGCTATATGGCTTCAGCTTCCCCTGCTGAAAGGGCCATAGTACGTGTTAGCCGCACGTACCAGAGAAAACCCGAGGAGGCTAATTCCATCCCCAAAATATAAAGTGCGTCTCATGCACATGGTCACCATGACCAAACCTCACATTGGTAAATATGAGTTTCAAGTATTGGTACCCCAGGGACCTCCACGTTCTATGGCTTTGCTACACAACTACTTTTAAGCCCATATTAAAACCATTTACACATTCTCAACCATTTACGAGGAGTCTTTTAATTAGTCATTTCCCGTTGGTATCTTCATACCAAAATTAGAGTTTGCAAGTTTATCCCTTTATACCATATGAAATCATTAAACCAAATTTGACACTAAAGTTTCCAATAAAACCAAAACTGTGGTCACCGGGGCCTTTACAAAACCATTTGAAAACCAAACCAAACTAATTCATGTTCCATTATCATTTATGCAATGCAGGGTTTCCAAGAATAGTCAAACTAGGTGATAAAATCATATTCATTGTCAATTTCACAAACATGCTGAGGGCACATGATTTCCAACACCATATATCAAGGCAAAATCATCAAATTGGGGATTAACCATAACTCCTTAGTTTAATTACCATTCTCATGCATTCCCCAATGTTTAAAATCATAAATAAAGCATAATTATTACATAATAAACCATAGAAAAACATTTAAACTAATCACATTCACAATCCTCAATCCATAGTTCAAACCCATTAACAAAACCATGAACAATAACCAATTTCATTCCATTAATAAAATACAAGTATAGGGAAATAGATACATGTTCTTATTGCCAAGAATTTTAAATAAAACCACACCCTTATGACCCTAGATGATCACCTCCTTGAACCCTAGCCTCGAGTTGAAAAAAGGATTTTGAGAGAGGATGTTTAAGAGTGAATAACGACCTTCGTATAATGAAAAACTGATGAGAATTGGTTTTTGATGTTTAAAAATCATGTATGGGTAAAAAGAACTCACTACCCCTCTTCTTTTTTTAATTAAACAAAACAACCGTAAAATAGCATAGGTCTGTGTCGCGGACCTCATCGCTGAGGCTAGCTTCCATGACACGGACCCTATTACGGTGATTACCTTCTGTGTCATGGGATATCGCAGAGGCTTACTCTCTGTGTAACCCAAAACTACCTCGAACCCCATTCAAAAATTCTGAAACTCTTCCAGGTTACCCTTTTAACATCCTCAAATATAATTTGAGTCAATAATCGATATTTCAAGCACGGGAAGGCCAAAAATGAAATGCCCAAAATTTTAAGGGTGTTACATTATCTCCCCTTAGGATCATTCGTCCTCGAATCATGAGCTAGGACACGTTTCGCACGAGAATGATAACAACACACCAAAATTAAAAGATAAACCCGAATAATAACAAAGAAGAACAAAATTCATACCTCAAGCTTCTTCATCCATCACATGGAAAAGAAATGGATACTCAGCCTTCATATCCTCTTCCGTTTCTCAAGTTGCTTCTTTTACTTTATGGTTCCTCCAAAGTACCTTTACCAATGATATATCTTTAGTCTGCAACCTCGAAGTTGTCTATCTAAGATCTCTATCGGAACCTCTTCGTAAGACATAAAATCCAAGACATCAAACTTCTCAATAGGCACCACAAAGAAAGGATCACCTCCGTATTTCCTCAGCATGGAAAGATGAAACACAGGGTGAATAGTTACCAAACTCATAGGCAATTCTAACTCATACGCAATACTTCTTATTTTCTTTAAAATCAGATAAAGACCAATGTAATGGGGACTGATCTTCTCCTTCTTTCCAAAATGCATCTCTCCTTTCATGGGAGACACCTCCAAGAACACCTAATCACCCATATCAAACTCTGAATCTCTTCGTCGCACGTCCTTATAGTACTTTTGGAAACTTTGGGTAATCTTAAGCCTATCTCGAATCACCTTCACCTTCACCATAGCTTGATGAACTAAATCAGCGCCGAACAAACTCGCCTCACCAACTTTGAACCATCCAATAAGGGATTTATACCTCCTACCATACAAATCCTCAAACGGTTCCATACCAATGCTAGAGTGATAGTTATTATTGTATGCAAACTCTACAAGAGGTAAGTGGTCTACCCAACTGCCACCAAAGTCAATTACAAAAGCTCGAAGCATATCCTATAAAGTCTGAATGGTACTTTTAGATTGTCCATCCATCTACGGGTGGAAAGCGGTACTAAGGGTCCTTTTAGTCCCCAAACCTCATTGAAACAATCGCCAAAAATGAGATAAGAACTTAGTACCCCGATCGAAAATAATGGAAACTATAATGCCATGCAACTTTATGATTTCTTGAATAAACAACCTCACATAGTCCTCAGCTAAAAAATTAGTCCTCACTGGCAAGAAGTGAGAGAATTAGTCATCCTATCCACGAAGACTTAAATAAAATCAAACTGGTTTGGAGACTGCGGAAGACCGACAATGAAATCCATATTTATCACTTTCATTTTATATAGGCAACTCTATTTCTTGAGATAACCCACAAGGTCTCAAGTTTTCCACTTTCACTTGCTGACACACTATGCATATGGCCACAAAATTAGCCACGTCCCTCTTCATGTTATTCCACCAATAGATCTCCTTAAGGTCGTGATACATCTTTGTCAAACTAGGATGAACGAAATATCACGACCCATGAGCTTCGGCCAAAATTCTACCTCGTAGCCCATTCATATTGGGAACACACAACCTCCCTTAGTACCTCAAGATACCATCACCACCAATTTCAAAAGCTATCACTTTCTGCCCACCCACATCATTCTTGATTTGCATCAAGATAGAATCTAAAACCTGTTTCTACTTTACCTCAGCACTGAGAGATGATTTTGCGACCTCTTGCACAAACATACCACTATCTTCAAAATATAAGAGACGAACTCTAAAATTTTCCAAATGGTAAATATCCTTCACCAAATCTTACTTCTCTTCTCCCACATGAGCCAGTCTCTCCATAGATAACCTTCTAAGAGTATTAGCAACCACATTAGCTTTACTTGGGTGATAGTGGAGACTCATGTCATAGTCTTTGAGCAACTCAAGACATCTTCTCTGCCTAAGATTCAACTCCTTTTGGGTGAAAACATACTGCAGGATCTTATGATCTAAAAAGATGTCAACATGAGCCCCATATATATAATGCCGCCAAATCTTCAACACCACCGCCAATAACTCTAAATCATGATTTGTATAATCTTTTTATGAACTTTTAACTGCCTAAAAGCATATGCTACACCTTTCCATGCTGCATCAATACACAACTAAGTCCCACACGAGACACATCACAATAAACCACGAAGCCATCACTACCCTCGGACAAAGTCAAAATTAAAGCAAAAGTCAATTTATCTTTCAGCTTCTCAAAACTCCCTTCACAAGCATCAGACTATAGAAACTTTACCTTTTTCTGAGTCAACCTATTCAAAGGTGCAGCAATCGACGAAAAGCTCTCCACGTACCTTCTATAGTAACCCGTTAAACCTAAGAAGCTTCGAATATCAATTGGAGTTATGAGTCTAGGCCACTTTATAACCACTACAACCTTCTGTGGATCTACCATGATCCATTCACTAGAAATAATATGACCCAGAAAAGTAACATCATTCAACCAGAACTCACACTTTGAAAACTCAGCATATAATTGTTGATTCTTTAAGGTTTGTAACACAACCCAGAGGTGATTGTCATGATCCACCTCACTTTTCAAATATACTAGGATATCTTTATAAATACAATCACGAACAAATCCAAAAACTGATGGAATACCTAGTTCATGATATCCATAAATGCCGCTGAGGCATTGGTCAATCCAAAAGACATAACTAAGAACTTAAAATGTCCATACGAGTATAAAAGTCTGTCTTAGGGATATCCTTCTTCCTAATCTTTAACTGATGATAGCCCAAATAGAGGTCAATCTTAGAGAAATATTTAGCACCCTGAAGTTGGTCAAACAGATCATCAATCTTAGGAAGAGGGTACTTATTCTTCATAGTTACCTACCATTCTTCTTACATATAAAGAGAACAATATCACCCCATGGAGACACACTAGGACGGATAAAACCCTTGTAAAAAAGATTCTTCAACTAATCCTTAAGATTTTTCAACTCAGACGAAGCCATTCTATAATGAGGGATAGAGATAGGATGAGTGTCCAAGATAAGATCAATCCCAAAATTAATTTTCTTATTGGGAGGAACACCAGTAAGATCATTAGGGAAAATCTTAAGAAATTCACTAACCACGGGAGCAGATTGTATAGAAGGATGCTTGAGAGCAAGTTTGATATGAAAGACCTTGGAGTTGAAGATGTGATCTTAGGAATAAGTATTCATAGAACTCCTTAAGGATTAGCATTGTCACAGTCTCATTACATTGAAAAAGTACTTGACAAGTTCAAGTATTTGGATTTCTGTATTGCCAAGACTCTATTAGACGTGAGCTTTGAACTTTAAAAGAATGAAGGTAAAAGTGACTCAAAGTTGGACTACATAAGAATGTTGGAAAGTTTGATGTATATTATGAATTGTACGCGACCATACATAGCATTTTTATTAGTAAATTGAGTTGGTACACAATTAATCTCAATCAAACTCATTGGATGTCAATGAAAAGAGTTTTGGGATATCTAAAATATACTCAAGACTATGTTTTGCATTATAACAAATATCCAGCGGTAATTTTGAAGGATATAGTGATGCAAACTGGATCCCCAGATCGAATGAAGTAAAATCCACTAGTGGATATGTATTTAATTTTGGTGGAGAATCCTTCTCTCGGAAATCATCCAAATAGACATGTATTGCATTAGATAAAGCTGGTGAAGAAGCTGAATGGCTCTGAAATTTCTTAAAAGATATTACTTATTGGCCCCAACATTTGGCACCAGTATGTATGCACTGTGATAGTGAAGTAGCAATAGGTGGGGCAGGAAGCATGATGTAAAATAGTAAATCTTATCATATAAGACAAAGCCATAATACCGTTAGAGAACTACTCTCTAGTGGAATTATCACAGTTGACTATGTGAATTCAAATGATAATGTGTCGAATTCACTTACAAAAGGCCTATCTAGAGAGAAGTTGAGAAATCATCGAAGAAAATGTGATTACATCATGGCGGTAACTCTACCTAGCAGACTAGGGATCCTAAGAGCTAGGTTCAAGGATATCAAACAAAGTTGTAACTAACGATTCAACATTGTCAATATACTCAACACATTCTCATGATGAAGACAGTGTTCAGGAAGCAATGATAAGGTTTATGGTTTGAAGTTTCTTAATGGTTTCTAAGTTTGGCATATTTGACCAAATAGTTTGATCTACTGGATTAAACTTATAAGAATCACCTATGTGAGTGTGAAGTGGAAGTCGCTTCAAGAAAAATGATAGTAAAGGCCTATTCTCTAAGCTCTCATGAAATTAGGACGTGTTTATGGCTGAAATGAATGAAATCATGGGAACCATAAATGGTAAAAAACTAGTTGTGTAACTTATGTTATCTAGGTGTATATTAAAATTTGATGGTTCAAAGATATCATATCTACCGATAAACCGAGTGAATCCGATGCAAGTTCACAATGAAAAGTTTAAAGGAAAACCTACTTATACAGATGCAATTAGTGTTTGCTTGTTGATCACACACTTTTCCATAAATTTTTAGAAAAAATAGACATTCCCCATTCATGTGAGAGATTGTTGGGTTCTAAATAATGTGTGAATAGAAAATGGAGAAAACAACTTGGAGGGAAAAGTGAAGTGAACTTTCACTTAAGGAAGTAAAGTTTTCCCACATTGGTGGGAGAATGGAACTTTTGTGTGCTTATATTGAGAAACATTCCTTCATGTGGATAGTGAGGCAAGAACAAGAGATGCCTTGCACCGTCGTCGTTGCGCACTCGACTCGACTTTGACTTTGAATTTGGATTTGGATTTAGATTTGTCAAATAATAGATCGAGAGATTAATTGCAAATTCTCTATGAAAAATTCAAATGAAAATCTACTTATCCAGATGCAATTAGTGTTTTCTTGTTGATCACACACTTGTCCGTAAATTTTTTTGATAAAATAGTCATTCTCCATTCATGTGGGGGGTTGTTGGGTTTTAAATAATGTGTGAATGAAAATAAGGAGGAAATAACTTGGAGGAAAAAGTGAAGTGAACTTTTATTTAAGGAAGTAAAGTTCTCCCACATTGGTGGGAGAAAGAAACTTTCTTGTGCTTATATTGAGAAACATTCCTTCATGTAGATTATGAGTTAAGAACAAGAGATGCCTCTCCCCGTTGCTATCATCACTCGCTCAAGTTCTACTTCGGATTTGGATTAGAATTTGGATTTATCAAATGATCGAGAGATTAATCTTTTGGATAAAATTTATTTGAATCTTGGATATGAATGTAGTTTTAATCCAAGAAAATTCAATAGAAATATTTTTTTCCATTTAGGGACTGTCACGATCTGAATCAGGGCCTTGCCTGATAAGTGTCTCAAGTCCCACGTGGATTAGAGATCACCCCCTACACCTAACCAAACCAAATACAACATCTCCCAATATCGGATCAATTCCGAACATATAACAAGATAGCATGTTACAAGCTTAAAGAAAGTAAAAAAAAAAGTCTATAACGGATGACCAGCCAAACAACCGACCAACACCGCTCAATATCCATAGTAATATAAACAACGCCTTATAAACAAAAAAAACAAAATCAATCTTGGTCGGGACATCCCCCGACTCTACAGATGACAATGAGAATGAAAATGATAATATTAATGATAATAAAGGTAACTATCGACTCAAATCTAAGAATGAAAGCTAGTAAAATGCCTAAGCCTTCCGGGGAATGGAAGTTCACCACTTCACCACAACACCACGAACCAACGGAATGAACTGATAGACCTAACTCTGCATAAGAAAAGTAGAAGAAGCTCTGGTGCCTACATCGAAGATACAACGCCCGGAAACGGTTAGTGGGGTGAACACTAGCATGTAACTCAGGGATAAAGATAACATAATGTCATGATCAATAGTTCAAAATGAATGCACATAATCAGATGCATATACATATAGATATATCATATGCCGGGATAGAGAACAATGCTTAAAATGCGCTTTAAAACTTTAGACTGGGTTGTGTATCTCAACCGTCATAACATGTACCCACAGGCTATATGTGCCTCAGTTATCACCCCCTAGTTGGGCCAAAGTATGTGTAGTTGCACGAACCGAAGAATAATCTCATATATATGCATGGAGGACTTGAACCTCCCAATCATATACTAAGGTGACCTAAGAACTCGATCATGTAATGATGTACGGGGGATTCAAACCTCCATAATCATGTAATAATAATGAGAGGGAATCGAAACTCCCTAGTCAATTAGACTCCCACATAGGCTTGGCGGTTTCTAGTATCGGTCACTCGGACCTCCACTTTCACAACTCAGCTACACAACCCCTATTAAAGCCCAATTAAAAACATTTATCACACAATCCCATTCATTGAACCATAATACACATTTAGGCATACATTATTGATATCTTCATACCAACTATACTTGCAAGGTAACAACAACATGCCAAAACAATTACATCACTTGGGGGAATTCACAACCTCCTTGGTTCAATTATGCAATAGTTTGAGAAAACACAAAACCCATAAGGTTCAATTCAAAACCATAATGCATTAGTTCAAGGATAATTCGATTCCCCCATTTCTCAAAACTAAAACCAACTTCACAATATGAGGTTAAGGTTATAACCACTTCAAAAGTCACAAGTTTAAGGAAACATACAATTCCTTAGTTCATTCACCATACTCATGCACCCATAGTTCAAAACCACAATGAAAGCATAAATAATCACATGAAAAATATTGTTCAACAACAAGCATTCAAAACCCTCAACCCTTGTTTCAAAATCAACGTAAATATCTCATGAGTAATAATTTAAATCACATACTTTTACAAATTTACAATGAGAGAAGAGTAACATGCCTGAAATAACAAGTTTCACGGAAGGAATTCAACCCTTGAGCCCTTAGATGACCTACTTCTTAGAAACTCTAAGTATGACTGCTTGAGAGAATTGAAGGAGCTTTTTGAAAGTGTTTTAGTGAGTTAACAATGCTAATGGGGTCCCCAATAGGGTTTTAAGTCGTAGGTTGCAATTGAGGTTAAGGGGAAATGTCCAAAGTGCCCTTAATGAAAAGACTGAAAAATTATCGCAAGTAACTATGGGTCACTATACGACTCATATAGACATATTACGACTCAACACCCTGAGTCATAACCAAGACAGTTCCCAGGACACCCACATACTGTTGACCCTGTGACTCAACTGGTACCACTCGTCATGGGACCTTATGACTCGTAGGGTCCAGTCGTAATCAATACAGAACCCAACTGGGTAAACACTGGACATCCTAAGATTTGCACCCAATGACTCGTAACAAATCCTTATGACTCATAGTGAGCCACTCATACTCAGAGTAGAACTTTGACTCTAAATTTCTAATTTGGTTACGATTTGATCCCAATGACTCGTCATGGGTCTTTACTACTCATGTACCCAAGTCATACCCAGGACATTAACTCAAACACCATTCACTGGACACCTAACGACTAGGGTTACCTAACCCGCCAAAACACTCTACGACTAGTAGGGTGAGTCGTAGTCAGGACAGTGAGGATAAAATTGCAAAAATTTTCAAGGACCAAAAACCCAAGGCGTTATAGAGATGCATTTCGAATGAAGTGCGAATGTAGTCACAATGCACCTTGAAGGGACGTGACCCTTTGAGGCAAGAGGCATATTGTTTCATTCGTAAAAGTGATCTGCACACACACCTGGTAGCCTGAGAGCACAGGTCCAATGCAGACATCGCTAGAATGTGCAAAATGTCACCTACGGTCGCAGGTCTAGAGCAGGTCCAACGCAGACCCGTCGCAGGTCCAACGCAGACCCAACGCAAGTAGCTTGACATTTTAGAAAAATTATCTCTTTTCGTCAACCATTGCTTCCTTTATGAATAGACATTTTATGACAATAAATACCTGAATTTTTCCTCAGGTAAAGGTACAACTTTGAGTTGAATAACAATCTTCTTCTGCTGTTAAAAATTCTTGTGTGATCATCAAATCGTTGAGTGAGTTTAAAGTTTTAGAAAATTTGAGGTACCACTATTTTCTTAAAGTGAATCATTTTATCCTGGGAGGAAAGATTCCATTAACTTCGGGTATGTGAGAGAATAAATTCCTTAAGGACACACCGTGCATTTGGTGGGCTTGATTCTGTCTTTTTCTGCTTCATCTTCATTTCTTAAAGTTGATAAACACTTCATGTTGATAGTTCTTTTGACTATTCATTTGAAGTTGTTGGAACTTTATTGTAGTTCTTGAAGTTGTTCTTGAATTTAGTGTTGAAGTTCATATTAAAATATACAAATTTTGTACTCGAATATAACATCGGGAGCACTAACGATGGAAACTCTATTTAAAAGAAAGATAGAAGGATAATGTGTTAGATTATTTAGGTGCGTAAGCGACTTTCGACTGAACCACGTCAAACACACAATATAGGGTTGGCATCCTCCAAGAGGGAAAGTGGTATCAATCAAATGGACGTGGTATTACGAGTCCAGAGAATAATGTTATTCTATTGACCGCAAGACAGTCTCTGTACCCTATAAATAGACACCCTTTCCTATTGTAAAGGATTCGATCTTTGTTCATCATTATTTTATAAGCAATATAAAATCTCTACCTTGGTTATGAAGCTTTTTATATTTTCCTTTAGCGGTGTTACTGTTTTCTTATTGTTATACTCAAGCTCGGTCATATCTTGTCTATAGCTGAAAGGACTTAGTACTCCGCTATCGCTACAAATTTGTTCTAAATCTTTGACTTTTTCCGTTTGTTCGGTCTTTCGCTTATGTTATTTATTTTTCTGCAAACATTTACTAGTAATTCGGAGCTAAAACTGTAATGCATTCTTTTGACCTACAAACATCTAACTGTCCTAAAACGACGCTAAACAGTTAGCCAAAATGAAAATAGTACTGTAATATGTTAACAATGCGTCTGTTTTTAGTTTTTTTAAATGTTCTGCGGTCTCATTTGTCATTACTGAAACACGAAAACTTCAAAATACTTCTAACAATCTGGTCCTTCATTTGAGCCTCAGTGCAATCCAAAATATACAACACACGCTAGTCATCGATCCCCTGAGCTCTAATTTGCTCCAATGCCCCAAAATGACTAGCTCCGCCACTAAAATTGTACAAAGTTTAGTAGAATTTTAGACCATAACTCTGAAACAGTAGCAAAAATGGACGGCAATTTTGAGCGAGTTTTGAATGGCAAATGCTATAAGAACATGCCCAGTACGTACAACAGATGAGGACTATAAGCTAGTGTCAGCATTAACGTATGAGGGAATTTTACCTCATATTAAGTATCCTCATCCATTTCATCCATTATAACTCCATTTAATTTATTAAGTTTCAAATAGTAATTGCTTTGTTAGTCCATTATCAATTCACTCATATGGTCTTATTTCATTTCACTCATGGTGCATCAATCTGTATTTCAAAATAACCGAAACACTGATATGGAATTTCAATTAATTAAACTCAATACTCATATTCAAATCAAGACACCGTTCTTCCATTATTGCACTTCAATTACTGTAAGGAGGTGGGGCGAAAGTGTGTTATGTTTGATGTTTGCCGACAATGACTATTAATCATGACAATTACTTCTTTACTTTTTTGTAAAACGATATAAATTTTAATTAATATTTTAAGATATATTTTTTAATCAAATTAAAAAAAATTACAATTATAAATCTTTTCATTAGTTTTTGAATATCTAAATTTTAATTTTAAAAAATAAATTAATCTAATCTATTTTAGCTTTGAAACTTAATCAAATTGACTCGCGAAAAATGAGGGAAACAATTAAAAAATAGGGGGAATAAATAATCATCCATCTATCCCAACTTGTATGACACACTTTTCTTTTTAGTATATTAAAAAAAAAGAATGACATAGTTCTAAATTTAGTAATTCCTCCGTTTAAAAAAGAATGACCTAGTTTGACTTGACACGGAGTTCAAGGTAATAAAGAAGACTTTTGAATCTTGTGGTCCTAAATTAAAGTTATGTCAAATGTACCAAAATGTTCTTTAATCTTGTAGTCTTAAGTATGTCACGAGGAAAGTTGAAAGTAAAGTATTGCCAAAAATGAAAAAGGAGTTATTCTTTTTGAAACATATTAAAAAAGAAAGTAGATCATTCTTTTTTAAACGGGGAGAGTAATAACTTATCTTTAAAAATACTTTCTCCTCCATCTTTACTTGTTCACTTTTTTATTTAGGATGTTCACCAATACTTGTCTAGCTTATAAAAATAATGAATAATTTATTAGTTTTTGGCCAATTTACGCTTAATATTAAATACGATTCATAATACATTTTTTAAAATATTAAATTTATTATATTCAAATGATAATATGGTAAAATTACTCCTATGATTTACTACTTAATTCATGTGCCAATGAAAAAGTAGACAAGTAAAGATGGATGAAGAGAGTACTCATATTACTCTTACCGAAGCAACACAATCTTCCATTATTCATTTTAGACCAAAATTTTTCTTTTTTAAAATTTCGTGTCAAGTCAAACTACATCATATAAATTGAAACAAAAAAAATATATTATAATTTATTTTGAAAATATAAAAATTATTTCGTCGACTGAAGGAACCTAAAGTTCTTTGTCAACACCTGCAACCAATTTGGTGTTAACAATATTACTTTTCTCAGATTCACTCGAACTTGTGAAAGCAATGATCCATGGGCACAACATGTACACTAACATCATTCATGAGTGCAGGTCCATTCGAAGCAGCATGAGTCAGCCACATCTACAGGGAGCAAAATAAGGTGGCGGATGCTTTGGCTAAGGAGGGTAGCAAGCTGGAGCAAGTTGGTGTGACAACTATTTTGTTGTCTCTATCGGATAATGTTTTGACCTTTGTAGACTCGGACAAAAAGGAAACTACCTTTAAAAGAACCGAAAACCGAACTATCTTTGACCTAGTTGGCCGGGCTGTGGCCAATGGTATGTCTAGCACTACTTTAGCTGGAGCTACACCTCCACTACCAAACTCATCATGTCACTCTACTTAATTTGCATTTGAATTAACTCCATTAAACCAACAAAAAATAAAAAAATATTACTTTTCCAGCACATGAAGATGTCACGTCGAGTCTATTGTAAAAATTTATATTTGTCCTTTTACTCTTAAAAGAATTTATATTTATCTTTTGCCATATATGTTTTTTTTATATATTTGTCTTTATCATTCACCTCTGATTACATATTTATTATTTAATTATTAATCGTATGTCCCTATTTTTATTATTCAACTAGATGGAAAAGCCCGTGCAAGCATGGGCCCAACAATAACTGTAAATTTTATCATTTTTATTACTGGAAGAAAGACACTGCATAATAATATGTAAATAATTTATAGAAGCATAGCTAATTTTTATTTATGAACTAGTTACATACAAAAACTATTAACATGCAGGTTTGGCACACTGTGATTGTTGCATCAAAACACAAAAAATTTATTTATGTAGCCAACTATATAATGCTGGTATAGACAAGCTAAATTCATCTGTATAAGTTATATCATGTGATGAAGCTGGTAGAGGCTACCAAAATGTAGTTGTACATGCTATACTGCCTAAGCGAGTAGTCGTCACCTGTGATAGAAATCTAAGAGAATTGAGAAGTTGTAATAAAAGGGAGCAAGATCATTCTAGTTACCTGAATGCATTGAGTAAATAGATGCAATAAAGGAGAGCATGGGTATTATATTTACCTGTTGAGATTGAGATGATGCGAATGTTGAAAACAAAATGTCATTTTTCTGCAACTATACATAGTTCAAAAAAATTTCACTTAGAGTAGAATATTTCAAAGTAGTTGAAATTTCTGATAATCTATATGTTAGACCTATTGAGATTTGAAATGACGTGGAGATAATCAACTTACATGAATAGGCGTGATGACTACAACATTTAACTGAGTTCAGTTAAAGGGGATGTAGAGTACAGTAGTAAAGTCAATTTTGAAAGTATTGTTACTTTTAATCTTTTTTCGCTGGGGTAGGTAGATCGATTTTCAGCCTCTTACCGATCTCTTGGGGAGAAAGTGGAATTTCTGCTTTTTCTGCTTTAGTGAAGGACGTGATAGCTAACAAACCAGATTTTTGATCAAAAATCTGAAGAGTGGCTTTTGTAGTTGGAGCATAAATAGTTTATGAGTAAGCTGGTGATTTATACGGGCAATAGACAACGTTCGTTGCTAAGTTAAAAAGGAAAAAGAGAGCACAGTAAGTAAAAGTCTGCCTAGTGTAGAAATTTTATTTACGGATAGAATCAAATTTTCAGAAAATGAATTTTTCTATTGTTAGTTGTATGTATTTGTGTACTTGGACAGCGACACGTTCATATATTTGTTCGATAGTTAAGGAAAACATTCTTTCACCCAGCGATTTTGAGATTGTTACCATAATCGTATCGCTGGCATCCATGATGTCAAGCTCGAAGTGGCACCTGCGATTAAAATAGAAACATAACTGAAACGTGTGACAAGTTCTTAAAAGGAAAAGATAAAAAGTAGGAATAGCAAACTTTCAGCCGTGTAGATATGCCGACATAGCGAATTTACTTAACCAAAAGAGAATGTGGACATATCCTACGTTCGTTACAAGTATTTCCATAATTCAACTGCACTAATATCTAAAAACGTAACTGAAACAACTATCTGAGATGTGGGAAAATCAAATAGCAACGCTTTTATATAGTTTTAGGTAAGACTGAAAATCAGATTTTTCCTTTTTACATACAAGACAGTTTGTCTTTGCAACTCGAGCAGTCTTTGCTGGAAAGTTTTTCGTCTCTTTAAACTTGTTGGACATGATTATTTGTAAGTTCTTTGTATATGTGCATTTAGCTTCTTACAGCTTTCTTGAGGTGATTTCTAGGATTTTTTCATTTCTAGTTGGCATTTGATACTACCACAATCTTAAGTACCTTGAGATATCTTCACTGATCATTTTCCTTTGTTATGTGGAAGGGTGTCCATATTGGTAGCTAAGCTTTGTCAGTTGGTTTCATCTAATAAATTGATTGATCTCTCACTTCTTAAGTCCTATCATGTTCTATGATTAATTTCAGAGAGCTATCTTTGACCAACTTATTTGTTTAAATAGATTTAACAAATTTACATGATTAGATAATAGTTTTTGCTAAAAATAAAGCCTCTTTCATCTACGATCTTTTGATTTCTTGTCGAACCTCAACTCTTTTCAAAAGCAAAAAATGGGGAGACACTGTATTTAGTACTGAGGCAGCCTCAATCACAATTTTCATCTGGTAGCAGCACTGGACAAGCTAGTACTAATAGTATTAACAGAGGTACAGGTTGTGTGGCCTGAAATTTAGGGTTTCATGTCATTTGGTTGATTTTGTTAGTCAGACGGATAATAATCAATTTTATTATCTTCGAGTATCACAGGTCAAGAGCCACAACCCACTGCTGGAGGCTCACGGAATCATATCAGACAGATTTTACAGTGTTGTCCTAGAAACTTTTAAACTCAGTTGTTAGTAAGAGTCTTTTTCAAGTTTTACCAAAGAAGGGAGGAAAAAGAAAGTGCACAGTAGAGTGTGTACACAGGATGTGGTCGTTGCAGTAGTTACCTGAGAACTAATAGCCGCTCTAGCTTACAGATGAAGCATCGAATCAGTTTTTTTGTTTTTGTGCGTACAAAGTGACTGCAGTTTGAGCAGGTGAGCAAGTAAAATGACTGGAGATGGTTAGGAAGTGATATTTTGGCTTCCATAAGAAAAGTTTGTACATGCAGTATTAATGTAGAATAACATTAGAAACTTCTATGAAGATATTTTACGTGTACATTGTTGTAGGCATAGATTTTTGTTTGTGATTGTGTTGTATATGTAAGGTTATTCATTTTTTGTCGGGTACGGAAATAATTAGTACATGTATATTTTATGGAGTAAACTAAGCATAGATAACAACTCTAGAACGGTGGATATAGATAGTACTTGATCTTCAATAGGTACAAGATTTAGCAAGGATGATGATGAGCTTCTTAAAGTGTAAAATAGCAACATTTATTCGTTGTACTTCACCCCGAAAAAGATTAGGTTAAATAGTAAAAATATTTTTACACAACGTTAGTATGGGGAGCAAGCTAATGTATACCAGTTCATCAGTATAGTAACCTGTACATACTGAGGATTTGTTACGATTGTTGACTGATATCTTGTTGCCAGTATTGCAAAATGTTTATATAAGGAGAAGAATTCATTGCGGCAGAAGAAGCTGCCGGGCTTTGGTGTTGTGGAAAGAAAATTGGGAAGGCAAAGTTAACTACTAACATAACTCATCTAATTATATCACACAGAAGTTTGAACCACCCATTCCAACAAAGAAACAGTAAAGGTAACATTTAATTTGCTCTCACATTCTACAGCTTCTCCAATAAAATTTTGAGGGTTGATGAATGACACTAATATACATACACATACTTATAACAAACTGCAACAACAAAACTAAAAGTAGCATCACAGTAAATATCCAATAGCACCTATAAATGTCTGCCCTCATGCATGCTCACCTGAAGCCCTCTTGACTAAGAAAAAGCACACAAGTAATTAGCAAGTGAAACTGTACACAACATACAATTCACTGTTATGTACCAAAAACTTCTATTCAGTGTGATGTTACAGAAGAATTTACTAACCACATCTTTGATTATAGTTGCACAAAATTTTAATATAGGTAGCAATTGCCCAATGTTCATTGCAGCCAAGCTTAGCAACGTAGTATGGCATGAACAACTACATTTTAATCTTCTATACTAACCTTTCATAATCAGCCGACTTAACTACATTTTTGTATTTTGATATAAATACAAGATTCTCAGAATGTACAGCTAATTTTTTTTTTCACTTTCATGAAAAATTGAGCTATTTTTCTAACCAAATGATATGATATTTAAAAAATATCCTAATGTTGATGTAGTATGCAGAAGAGAGATATCCACTACTTTAAAATATTGGATTTGCAAAATTCAAATTAATTAATCATTTATCAGAATAAAGTTATTGTCTGCCTATGAAATGACTTAGATTACTTGTCATCAGAGATTTACTATCAAAGATGTTCAAAATAATGGTTGGCATTCATTTAAGTCGTGAGTTTGTAAATATATCTATTCAAAGACTAAATGGAAAGATAGTCGGAATACTAACCAAGCAATTTCTATACAGAGATTTACTTAATGTAGATAAAGAAATACAACAGTAACAACATTAACATTTTCAAGTATAGTCCTACAGGTGGGGCCTGGAGAGGGTGAGGTGTACGCAGTCGTGGATCTTACCCTTGTGCTTGAAGGGTAGAGACGTTGTTTGTGATAAACGATCGGTTCGAGAACAGGTTTGAAAAGAGCGCAAGAGTAAAAAACAATGATGTAGATAAAGACAGAGATATGTTGAAGTCGTTAGTCTATTCTGCTTCAATTTAATACATCCATCATAGTTATTTTTAAGATAATAACTTTGGGAATGGATAGGGAATGAACTTCAGGAAGAATCAATTGGTCAAGAGAATACTCAGTAAGTGCTTACTCAATTTGCTAGAGTCACATAAACACAGTATACAAGAACAACAACAACAACAAACCCAGTGTATTCCACATAGTGAGGTCTGGGGAGGGTAAGATGTATGCAGTCCATACCTCTGCCTCTAAAGAAGTAGAAAGGCTGTTTCCGATAGACCCCCGGCTCGAGACACGGAATAATAAATAAATTCATAGTAAAGCATGGAACAAAGATGGCATAACATAAATACGACACCCACAAGTAATAGTAAACAGAGAAAAGTAAACAGATTCGTAATAAAGCATGAAACAAGGTATCATAACAAGAATAATACCCCCACCAAGTAATGCCCTACACCAGCGACCCAAACTGACCCTAGCCTTCTGCCCTAATTCGCGTCCTCCAGATCTTCCTATCTAGGGTCATGTCCTCAGTGAGCTGTAACTGCTCCATGTCCCGCCTAATCACCTCTCCCCAGTACTTCTTCGGCCTACCCCTACCCCGCCTAAAACCATCCAAAGCTAGCCTCTCACACCTACGAACCAGGGCATCCATGCCCCTCCTCATCACGTGTCCGAACCATCTCAATTGAACTTCCCGCATCTTATTCTCCCCTGGAGTCACACCAACCTTCTCCCTGATAGTTTCATTCCGAACTCTATCCCCCTAGTCAGCCCACACATCCAACGCAACATCCGCATTTCCGCCACCTTCATTTTTTGAATGTGGGAGTTCTTAACTGGCCAACACTCCGCTCCATACAACATGGCCGGACGGACAACATGACCTGAATGTAGTTGCACGATAAAGATTAGAAAACAAAAGTAGCGAAATACGTGTTGAGAAAACCAAACCATATAAGGGGACAGCTAACCTGAAAACTATAAGTGACCTCACTTATAGAGTTTCCTAAATAGCAGTGTTAATAATGAAGTTTATATTATACAGAGATTGTTTTTTTCCTATTAATATATCCTTTACTTACCTGTTCAAAAAATTATTGAAGTCTAAGAGGCACATTTGGGAAGAATAAATGTCTTATAAGGTAGCTGACTTTCTTCCTTAGTCTGTAGTAAAGAGGCCTGTTTCACTCGAGATAGTTGAAAATAAGGGTAGCCAACCATGTTCAACATGCTATTTGTGCGAAAAGTAATCAAAGAAAAACAACGAAACTAACCAAGGATGCATTTACCCTGTAGTACGTCTATTCTTTAACCGATTTTGGACATACATGTTGTTGAAAATTTTCTAAAACAAACACCGACATATCGTAGCGATAATCCTCTAAAGAAACAAAGTTCACGTTTAAAGCTGCGGAAGCTAAAACACAGACACCATTACAGAGAAAAGCAACGGAATTCAAACTTCAAAATTCTCAAAATTCTACTTTTTAGTGAAAATCTTTAACACAAATGTCACAGCCCTTTTAACTTTTTGACAAAAAATTTTAATGCAAACAAAAAAAACAGGACAAACCTACAAATTTCACAATCATAAGCACATAAATCAGTAAATTTTGCTGCTGAAACTATCAGATCTAAAAGCACATACCATCAGATAGGGAACATACATACCAGATGAACAAAATGATTGAAAGAACGCATAATAAATCAAGGAGAAATTCACTCAGAAGAATGCACGAGGTTGCGAAAGGAAGAAACCAAAAACAACAATATCCTATATAGAAACGAAGGAAACTCCAAGCCAAACAACCAAATTAAAAAATAAAGCGATGAACTCACAGAGATGGTGAAATCACAACGTTTGAAGTAGAAAATTGCTCTAGCAAAAGTTTTGAGATACGGTAAAGATGCCAAAAGATATACAATACTCTCCATCCGATTGACACATTTAGCTTTGACAGAATTATTCATGGACACTCACCTGATTAGTCAGATAAATAAACAAGGAAAAGACTAAATTAGCCCTTGGTGGAAAAGATGGAGGTAGCTAAGAGTGCATATAGGTCGGGTTGACTCGATTTTTCATTAAAATATAACCAAATCAATAATATCCGTTTTCTAAATCTATAAACCAAATCAAACCAATATATAATCGGTCTTTTAATTTCGGTTTTAATCGTTTTTTTTCGGTTTTCTCAAATTTTTACAATTATAATGTGATTGAAGAAAAAAATTAAATGTTTTCACTAAAAAGATTAAAAAAAAAAAACAATGGTCATAGAGTAATTTCGATTAAAATTAAGTTGGTAAATTACCAAGACGTCTAAACTACTATCTCTCAAAGTAATATTATGTGAATACCCAGTGGTTCAATTTCTTAGTCACTACAACTTATTAAAAACTTAACTTCATAAAGTAATTAACTATAACATAATTCCATAAAAAAAAAAAGAGAAAGAAGAGAAACAAACCTAAATCACAACTTGACGAACGAATGAACAAAATGTAAAGTGAACCAATGAAGAGTTTTAGGTTTTTATATGGCAAAAATTTAGATATAGGTAACTTTTAGTCCATAATTACAAGATATGGTTAAAGTTTGCATAAATACAAAACATAAATACATACCTTAAATTCCTCTCTTTCTCTCACTCTTTCTCGCCTCTCTCCTCCTTCTCTCTCACCTCCTCCATTCCCGTCCCTCTATTGGTCCCTCCTTCTTTCTCATTCTTTTATTTTTTATAATTTCAAGAATTGTATATTTGTATATAAACTATGCAAAATGTATATGTACACACTCAATATAAATTCTGCAAACTGTATATATACAGATATATAGTTATTTAATATGCACTATAATAATATACAAACATTCAGATATACAAATGAAAAAAAAAATGTACATATACAATTAACAACTTATACATATATGACTTATATAATTGACATATATGACTTATACATATACGACTGATTCAATTGACTTATACAATTACATCATATATACAATTAATATACAATTTATACATATGCGCATATATATACATATACAATTAACAATTTATACATATATGACTTATATAATTGACATATATGACGTATACAATTGACTTACACATATACTACTTATACAATTACATCATATACACAATTAATATACAACTTATACATATACGCATATATAATTGACATAATATATAATTGATAACAATTTAGTTGAATTGAGAAAATAATGAATGAACTAAGTTATCTCAATCAAAATTTATGATAGAAAGGATTGCAAAATATATATATATATAAATTAAATCTAATATCAAAAATACTAAAAGATTACCTCAAATCTTCAATAAATATTTTAAACGGATTTTATGTGGTGACAAATCCGCAAAAAAGGTTCTCCAAAGTAAAATCAAGGATGATATCTTGTGATATTAAAGTGATTTTGAGAGAAAAATAAGGAGAAAAAAAGTTGAAGAAGGTCTCTTGAAGAACACTATTATGATGTTGCCAATGTTGTTGTTTCTTCAATGTAAAATCAAAGATATTAGAGTGATTTTGAGAGAAAAATAAGAAAAAAAAGGTTGAAGAAGATATCTTTAATAATCGTGCATTTTGATGTTCCCATTGTTGCCTTTTTTTAGCCAATAGAACAAAAAAATTAATTTTAAACTACCAAATAACTATGAATTGTAATTTTTTAAAACATTAACCATACCATGTAATTAATATAGTATTTTATCTATAATATATAATTTTCCCTTTTTATATTAATATTGAGCTTTGTATTAATTTGTTACTAATGGACAAATATTATAACTAAAGACCCAAGAATATATATATCTATTTTCTGAATATAAAAAAGTAATAAAAATAATTAGAAAGTAGATTATAAGTAATATTTTTTTACGTATAAAAAATTAAAATTATATATATATTATGTCGGTTCGGTTTGATTTTATTTTTGCTAATACCAAACCAAACCAAGAATGATCGGGTTTTTTTTTGCCAACACCAAACCAATCAAACCAAACCATAAGTCAGATTTTTTTCTCGATTTGGTTTGATTCATCAGTTCGGTTTGACTTAACGATTCGATTTGTACACCCTTAGAAGTAGCCTTGTGAGAAAGTTGGCCGGACGACGGTGACCAGCTTCCCACGGCACTTATATATACTAGTCTGACCGTGCTACGCACGACCCAATATTGATCATTAAAAATTCTATTTTATATATAGTTCTATCATTTAATTAAAACTTTCATTTGTTTGGTTAATAAATTCCTAGTTAGGCATATATTATTATATTTAGATTAATGAAATTTGTACAAAAATATTTTAAATTGTTAATATGACACTCATATAATTACGAGAGTCAATCAATTTTTTTTTTCACTTTTCACATAGTACTTATGAAATATATAATAAAATATTTTAAGTTAGTTAACTCTTGTAATTTTGAATACCTTTTATGTTAATAAAACATGTTATGCTCTTTGTCCAAACTTTTGTGGCATTGATAGTCAATTATATTTAAAAATAATTTAAATTTTTAATTATTGAGATTTGTAATAATTTTTTTTCTATTTCAATTTAAGTGGCATTGATATAATTTTGAGATTCAACCAAATATTTTATATTCTTTAAATTTTTTAAGTTATTAATTATTGTGATTAATAATTTTTTTTTACGTATTTTTTGGTATATATAACATATTAATTATTTTTTAAATATTTTAAGTTGTTAAATATTGTAATTTATTATGTATTTTTCTTGAATATATAACAAATTATTTTTTTTAGATATTTTAAATTATTAATTAATGTAATTTATAATACTTTTTATGTAATTTTCAAATAATATATGTTACTTTCCTTGTCCAAACTTTTGTTGCATTAGTAGTCAATTATTTTTTTAAAATAATTTATTTTTTAATTATTGTGATTTATAATATTTTTTTCTATTCTAATTTAAGTAGCACAATGCTTAGACGACCATAATAATTAATTAGGGATGATATAGTACAAACATGTCTAAAATGACTTGTTATAATTAATTAGAAGAGATATAGAAAAATTATTATAAAAAATATCTATTAAAAAATTAAGTGGACTTCAAATAAGATGTTAAGTTAATTTAATATTAAATATTATTATTTTTTTACTCCCTCCGTTTAAAAAAGAATGACCTACTTTCCTTTTTAGTCTATTTAAAAAAGAATAACCCCTTTTCTTTTTTGGCAATATTTTAATTTTAACTTTCCACATGACATGTTTAGGACCACAAGATTAAAGGGCATTTTGGTACATTTAACAAAACTTTAATCTAAGGCCACAGGATTCAAAAATCTTCTTTATTTTCTTAAACTTTGTGTCAAGTCAAAATAGGTCATTCTTTTTTAAATGGAGGGAGTAATATTTATGCGATTTATACTAATTAATTAGGGATCTATAGTAAAATTATCGTTGAAGTAGATGAAGAATACATGTAATAAATGTCTCTTTTATTTTTTTGTTAAATATAATTAATATTTTTAATATGTAAATGACATATAATAATTAATTAGGGGTGATATAGTAAAAATCACGGAGCAGGCACGTCTAATGACGGCCAACAGGGATGTCGACGGTGTGGTGTGTGCTTCATCTGCCACACCGTGACTTATTATATAGGAGAATTAGTAATACGGTGTTACGTTGATATATTTTCATCATAATTAAAAATTGATGTCTAATTAAGTGCTCATTTGATCATGAGAATTTTTTTTCTAGATTTTCTTCTTTTTATTCCAAATGTAAATTCAAGTTGATGTTTGATCATGAGAATTCAAAATACAACTATATTTGACCAAGTAAACTTATTTTTAATTTTTTCTCTCTCACTTTTCTTACAAAAATTTGAAGTAACTTCAATTATATTTATGGGCAAACACAGGTTCTTTTTAATGAAAACATAACATTTGTATCCAACCTATCATGACTTTCAATATATTTTCTGATAAAGTGAGGAGAGATAAAAGGGTATAGGAGTTGATTTGTTGGATGTTAACAATTGGGTGGGTCAGATTTAAAAATTGGGTGGGATAGAATAATTAATTGGAGGTCAAATTACTTCCTTCATTTTATATTAGTTGGCTTCTATAAACTTTGTACACCCATTAAGAAAAGATTTATTAAAGATTTGTTTTATTAAATGTAATGCCCCAAATCTGGTACCCGGAACGTCATACGGTGCTCATGACCCCGAAGGACCACAAGCTAACTATAATACCTATGCCTTTTTTCTAGCTAGAAATTATCTCAAGGATGCTAGGACTTAATTTGAAATGTAAACCTATCTTTGTACACGTGGTATTTTTGAGATTTTCACTTTTCATCACGTGAAAAATTAAGTTAGCTTTCCAACGGTACCAATTTTGTCCAAATCTGACATCAGACGAGGAAGTTATGGACATTTTACTTGGAACTGTCGGAAATACCCAGGTATGACGGCCAAGTTGACCGACCGCCACATAAGTGATGGACCGCCACTTTGACCGTCACAGCCAAGGCAGTTGAGCCACGTACTGGATAAGGACTGACGGATGAGTTGACGGACCGTCAATGTTGTGATGGATCGTCATCCAGGCCGTCAACTCTTATCCAGTGAACCCTATTTCTGGCCCACGTCTGACGGGCTAAGTGACGGACCGTCAAGTGTCTGACAAACCGTCAGTCGGATCGTCACATACCACGTTCAGTTTATTTTTAGGTAGTTTTAATAGGGGTATTTTGGTCACTTATCACTCGCCTACATATACCCAGATAAGTCCGAATTCAACCATTATGCTCATTATTATTTCACAAATAAAAAAACTAGGGTTTCTCTCTAAATTTAATCTCCAAGAACAAGATCTAATCCTCTTCAAGAATCAAAGGATTTCAAACCCTTCAAGTTCAAAAATGTTAAGAACCCTGAGTCAGGTATGCGTAGTGTTCATCCACGGATTTCTTTTGTCCGTGGAGTTCAAGAATCAATCTTTAAATATCAAATCATAAATATTTTGTGGTGATATGATTGTATTCATGTTGGTGGTTGTTATTTGTGCTATAGAGTAGTAATTTGATGAACTTTCATGAAGGTTATGATCATGTAGTTAGAACCCATGAATTTGGGTAGTTTAATATGGTGAAATTCATGAACACACCTATGCCTTAAAGAATGCATGCAAGGTGTTTGATAAAATGCTTAGAATGCTAGAAATTTCATGTTTACATGGTCCCATATTATCTACATGACAAGTTCATGTTAATTATATAATTCAATATGAATTCTATGTCATTGTTTTGTTGCTATTGTTGTGGTATAAAGCGTTTATGATAATGAAGTGATACAATATGTACATGATATATATCCCATGCTGACACGATTAAAATAGCCTCCTTAGCTTTCAATGACATCATTCGAAGTCAGTACGTGGGGCATCAAGCTTTGTCGCATTAAGGAAATGGGATCCTACATGGAGGGGCCGATTTGAGTACACCAAAGAGCAATCCCGTGTGTGAAATATTGCTTGGAGAATTGAAGATTGAGGACTCACGGTTTTGGGCCTTCATTAAGGACATTTTGGTTACTTAGCCTTATCTAAGTAACACTCCATGACCACCCCTTTTCATTAAGGGTATTGTGGTCATTTTGTTATGTAATAAGTTAGACTATAAATAGGTTCTATTATTTCATTTGCTAGTTAGTTTTGATGAATGATGAAATATTGAAACATTGAAAGTCCTCTCTTTGAGAGTAGAACACCTTAGTGTAGTCTTAGCTAGGGCTTGGAAAAGTTATTGTAGTTTAGAGCTTGGAAAAGCCAATATTGTTCTTTGCTTGGAAACAGTGGATCTTGAGGTGAGTCGATTACCTTGGCGATCACCGAAAGAGTGTGGTTTTGATTATTACGTTCATTAGGGGTTAATGTTGAAATATACTTGGTTCTTAATCTTGTAATAATCTTGGTCTCACTATCTATCCTTTTATTATTTTGCAAATCCATGTGTTTTTGTGTTTGTCATCTTGTATCCCTTTGTGTTGCTTGTTCTTCTCACGTTTTGTGGACTATTTTGGAATATTGGTGGAATGATTTGTATCATTTGGTATCAAAACAAGGATTGATTTTGTTTCAACAAAATCAATCTTGGGCTTGTTAGTTGAAAAATAAAAAAAAAGTGTTGAAATCCGAAAATCTCAAAAAAAGAAATCTGTCCCATTTTTGTATTTGAGCTGAAGTTTGAGACTTAGATTTAGGATATTTTAGTGTGTTTTGTTGTTTCTAGTGTTAGTCCCTTCTTCGCTAACACTTATAGAGTCTAGATCTAAATTTTGAGTCATTTCCAAGTTGTTTTTAAACTTTGAAGGTTGCTGTTTTTTGAGGATTGGTGGCTTGAAAGAGTGTTGTTGAAGTTTGTTGTTGAGATTGTGGCTTAAAAACGTTTTTTTGGATGTTGTTGTTAAGGGTTGGATCTTGAAAAATGTGTTGTTGATGTGTGGGATCTAACTTGAACCATAGAACTCCAAGATTCAAAAGTTGTGTTCTTAGTGTTCTTCACCATCTTCATATTTTGTTGAAGAGAAAATGATTGTTTGATCTTAGAAATTAAAGAAAGAGAGTGTGTCTTGTTGTTAGTCTTAAAAGACACAACTGTAAGACATCCAAAGGGGAAAGGGAACAAAAGGGTTTCAAAAGTTGTCTTGCCAAAAGGGAGAAAGTTCACCTACCAAGGCTTACAAAAAGGGAAAGAGCCAAAAGTCTTTCAAAAAGGTGTTTAGCCAAAAAGGTGCAAAAAAGTCAAACACTTTTTGAACTTGAAAAAAGGGCTCCAAAGTCTTGTTGTTACCTTCTCATAGACGAAATTCCACCATTCCTCACTTGGAATTTGATCAATACAATTTGAAGACAAGAAAATTTTTCAAACTTTCAACAATTTTAACGTCCAATAGGAGGTTGCCATGTCATCACCCTAAAAAACGACACTTAGGCTCAAAATTTCATATTTCTAAGTTTTATTTCTTATTTATTTAGTTTCAATTTTCTTGATCCTAGTACTAATAGACAAACTAGTAATCACCTACTAGGTTGTTAATTAGTTTTTGAATACGTTTCTTTCGTGTCTTCGTTATTTGTGTGCTTTACTCGTTTGTAACTCATAGTAACTTCTTTATTTCAAGTTCGTAAGTGAATTTTGTTTTGTGTCTTGAGTCAATCAAAGCAATAATCCATTCCGGACTCCAAGCAGGATTGACATCTTATTGACTACCGGAGTATAAGCAACTTTCAATATTCGCGACTCCAATTGTGAGAATCACAAAGGTGAGTGTATTGAGTGATGGTAAAGAGCTTTTACTACTAATCTTGTTTGTTTTCTTTTGTTTGTTGTTGTCTTTTTTTTTGTTTAGGTACCATGGCTTCCCATAATTTTAAGGCCACGTGTAATCGCATCCATGACGATCTTAAAGATATGCAACATGCACATTGAAATTATACGGCAATTGTTACCCAAACTCTTCCCTCAAAATCCAATTGTCCAAACAACTTGTGATAAGATCTTTATGAAGGAAGTTGCTGCCCAATCTTGTGATGGACTTTCACACCGAGGTAAAGACTAACATAGTCATGAACTTCAAGGTAAAATAGCTAACCCTTACACTTTTGTGCATGTGAATGATAATTGTGTGGCTAGTAGCCCATTGAGTGTGAGTTATAGCTTGCCTATTTGTGAGTCTATTGTTTCATTGCCACTTGATAATGATGTACTTGTTATGAGTGTGGATACACTAGTTGATCCTATTGATGACCAAATCGACTCTTCTTGTAAGATCGATTTATGTCCACCTAGTGTTGAAACCATTGTGTTGAATGAAAGTATATCGTTTTGTAAAATTTATGTTGATCAACTTTTGTGTGAAAATTGCCCAACACTTGAGGATGTGTGTGATGTGATTAATGAATTTCAAGTGTGTGATGATGTTAAAAATATTGATCAAAGAAATAGGAGTGAACCCGAGAGCTATTCTTGGGATAATCTTGCACTTGAAATCTCTTTGAAACTTGATATTAATCTTTTAGAGAGTGATGAATGTGTTTGTTCTGAATCTGCCCATGAAATAGATCATGATCTCTTAAGGTATAATGTCTTATTTGAAGATGATATAACCACTCCTAATTAACCTAGTGGTGAAAATGATGGTATAACTTGCCTTAGAAGCTATAGCCGATATGCTAACCCACTAAGGTGTGACAACATTCCTCCTAAAGATGGAAATCTCTTCTTGGAAGATGAGAGTACTCTTAAGGGTAAGGGATGTGTGGTTTTGGAAACTACTTCTCCTTCTACTTTGTGTGACTTTATTGTTAAGAGTACTTATGGTGATGATTGTGAAACTAGTAGTGAGTAAACACATGAGGGCACCTTAGTAGAAGTTGACTTGAGTGATACCTTTCTCTACTTTCTATTTGCTCTAGATAATATGTATGCTATTATAGAGAGTATTCCGTTTAGTTTGGGTGAAGACCATGGGAAAGAAGAGTGTTGTCTAGACCCGTGTCTATGGCCACTCTTTCCGTTTGACCCCGGTGCCAAATATAGAATTGGTGATGCTGGTGCACCCAACTTGTTGCTTGGTTTACATGATAAGCAAAGTATCATTTTTTGTGAATTCTATAGCCAAATCCTTTGTGCATTTTTCATTAATTATGTAATATTTAGTTCAAAGGATCCTTGATTATATTCTAAATATGTGCAACATTGGCATGTTGAGGTGATTTGTCGTGCTTACCCTAACCCTCATTCCAAGAGGAGTTTGTATTTGTGTGTCATTTCTTTGGTTTTGCAAGGTTTGGATTCGAGGTCGAATCATTTTCAAGAAATGGAGGATGACACGATTCAAATGGCCGCCTTAGCTTTCAATGACATCATTCGAAGTCAGTACGTGGGGCATCAAACTTTAGTCGCATTAAGGAAATGGGATCCTACATGGAGGGGGCGATTTGAGTACACCAAAGAGCAATCCCACATGTGAAATATTGCTTGGATCATTGAAAATTGAGGACTCACAGTTTTCGGCCTTCATTAAGGACATTTTGGTAACTTAGCCTTATCTAAGTAACACTCCATGACCACCCCTTTTCATTAAGGGTATTGTGGTCATTTTGTTATGTAATAAGTTAGACTATAAATAGGTTCTATTAGTTTATTTGCTAGTTAGCTTTGATGAATGATGAAATATTGAAACATTGAAAGTCCTCTCTTTAAGATTAGAACACCTTAGTGTAGTCTTAGTTAGGGCTTGGAAAAGCTATTATAGTTTAGGGCTTGGAAAAGCCAATATTGTTCTTTGCTTGGAAACGGTGGATCTTGAGGTGATTCGATTACCTTGGAAGTCACTGAAAGAGTGTGGTTTTGATTATTACATTCATTAAGGGTTAATGTTGAAATATACTTGGTTCTTAATCTTGTAATAATCTTGGTCTCATTATCTATCCTTTTATTATTTTGCAAATCCGTGTGTTTTTGTGTTTGTCATCTTGTATCCCTTTGTGTTGCTTGTTTTTTTCATGTTTTGTGGACTGTTTTGGCATCTTGGTGGACTGATTTGTATCCCATGCACTCCCTGCCATGCACGAGATGTTGAAAACTACATGTGGTATATTATCCCCTACTTATGATATTATGAATTGTGAACTCCAATCTTGTGATTAAGTCATGTCATGTGTGTCAGTTTCCTTCCATCGAGTCCTGGAAGTATTCATACCTGAAAAATATAGTTGTGTTCCTAGAGCCAAGTCACGTTATCCCGATAATCTCAGTCAACCCATGATCTATAGAACTCAGTTAGTCATGTGACTCAGGAAACCTCTGAAATCTTATGATCTCAGCAAAAAAATCTCAGATAGTAGTACTATTCCGTCAATCAACGGAAGTCAATCACTCAGTCCATGTACAGTCAGTTAAATTATGTTCAGTCTCTTCAGATGGGAGTAGAAGTTAGCACCGAGTGAACCCAAGGATAGGAACTCACCTGCCAGTTTAGGGTGTGATTCTTAGCAGTCATCCTTGTGTTCCAGAACTACGTAGCCTGCGTAGGTTGAGACATCTTAACCTGTCAGACTAGTGTTGATGAGGTGGCTTCACTTGTCAGTTTAGGGTTCCCACCGTTCTTATTTGAGTACCTTCCAGATGAGGGTCACTCACAACTGTCCTTACCAGTGGCACGATATTGATACCCCTCCAGTCGAGGCAGAGATTGGACCCTAACTTAGCTATATGCATTATTGGGGCATGCCGGTTAAACAACTACTTTCCACAGTTTCAGGCTCAGTCTCAGTAAAAGAACTCAGTCAGTTCTTCAGATAGAAGTATACCAGGACTACCAGATACAGTCAAATTCAGTTATAGTATGGAACTCAGATAGTTCCATCAGACCCAGGACTGTCAGAAACAGTCACCCATGTTGACAAAACCATAGTTTCAGTTATGTTAGAAATCATTAAATTATGTATTAGCGTACAGATCCACTATTACGTATTTACGTTTCCATTTATTATGTATGTATGTTTGCACTCTCACGTTCATATTAGTCGGTCAGTTAGCATTGCTCATGCATGTAAACCCTTTTCATTTAGCCTACCTCACTCGCATACTCAGTACCCCAGTTGTACTGACACATTTGTGCTATGGTGCTTTATTTTCATGTTACACCATAGGTTCAGAGACACGAGTTCCAGACCAGCAATAGCATTCACATTCCAGTATACAGAGATGCAGTAAGTCCTCTTCATTCAAGGATGATATGATTCGATTCATTTATTATTTCAGTTAGTTTTTAGTTTACGGAGTTAGTTGGAGACATGTTCCTTCAACTCCTTATTCAGTCAGTACCTCGAGGCTTTTATATATAGTTCTGATTTAGTTCAGATTTGATTCAGTTTCAGTTATTTTGGGTATCTTTCACCCATATGGATGTTATTTTACCAGATTCTTTATTCATTTGAACCTTATGGCCTACATGTTTATTTTTTCCGTATTATTATGATATATACTAAAATTTATAGGTACAAATATCAGTCATGGGTTAGCTTGTGGTCCCTCGGGGTCATGAGCACCGTGTAGCATTCCGGTTCAGAAAATCGGGGTGTTACACTAACCCATGACTGATATCTGTACTGAGAACTGCATAACATACTGTATAAATGCGGAATAAAATATTGAAGGGTCATAAGGTTCAAATATCTAATAAAACATAACATCTGAATAATACGGTATCACTATACCAAAACTGAAATAACTGTCTGAACATGCTAGTCTGAAAGCCTCTAAATTGTCTAAAAACTGTAGAGTTGATGGGACATGTCCCCAACTAACTCCAGACTACTGAAATAATAAAGTAATAAAATAATCATACTATTCTCGAATGATGAGGACTCACTGTTAGTCTAGCTGTTAAACGTCTGATCTACTAAGAATGCTCTAGAACTCGTGCTTCTGAACCTATGGTATAAAACACCATAGCACAAATGCGTTAGTACAATTGAATGTACTGGTATGCAAGTGAGGTAGGCTGAATGCAATGGGTTTATATGCATGAACAATACTAACTGAATGAATAACATGAACATGAGAATACATGCATGAATACGTGAACTGTAACTGAGATCGTGACATCACTGAATCTGAATACTGATAACATAAGTTTTGTATAACTGATATACTATTATCTGAATGACTGTGTCTGACAGTTCTATTTCTGATGGAACTAGTTGAGTTCCGTACTGAACTGGGTGACTATATCTGACAGTCCTGAATTTTATAGAACTATCAAAGTTCTATTACTGAGACTGAGACTGTAACTGTGGGAAGTAGTCATATAACCGACATACCCCAAATAAGTTATTATAGCTGAGTTGAGGTCCAATATATAACCCCAATTGGAAGGGTGTCAATACCACGCCACTGGTAAGGACAAGTTGTGGGTGACCCTCATCTGACAGTGTCACCAAAAGAGAACGGTGGAACCTTCATCTGACAGTGTTAATCCACCTCATCAACCCTCATCTGTCAGTGTTGATGTCTCAACCTATGCTGGCTACATAGTTCTGGAACACAAGGATTGCTTCTATGGATCACACCCTCAACTGTTAGTATGTGCCCTCATCCTTGGGTTCACTCGGTGCTAATTCCTACTCCCATCTGAATAGACACTGAAACATGATTAACAAAATTAAACTAGACTGGGTTCAGTGAGTTTCGATGACTGATGGAATACTACTGAGATTACTGAGTTACTGAGATTTCTGAGATTACTGGGATTTCTGAGTTTTCCTGAGTCATGAGTCTGACTGAATTCTACTGAGCATGGCTTGATTGAGAGTATCTTTAAGACTGATACTGGCTCTAGGCACACAGCTAAATTGTCGGGTACAAGTACCCCAGGACTCGATAGCATGAAACTGACAAGACATGACACTTCCTGAACTTACGACCATAATCAACAATCCATAATACAATGATTGGGGAATTTCATGAGGCACTTGATTATCATAGTTTGGTACATGAATAGGAATGCATATAAACATGTCATAATTTCATAGGCTAATCTCATGAACAATCCATCAAACAATTTCAATGCATAACAGTAACATGGAAGTAATTTTGAACATAAGGGTAAAACATGGGTTCATCAATTTGGTCATAATTGAGTCCTAAAGCATGATTCTTGTTCTCTTGGGCATTTTATCAAACACATTGCATGCATAACTTTAGGCTTATTCATACACACTAGTTCATACGTCATGGTTACTTTAATCAACTCCATTTAAAAGTTTTCAACCCATATACTAGCATAATTTCATGAAAAGTACATAAAGACTCCAACTTGGGATTCATACTGCCATATCAATATAATTAAAATCAACCCACCACATGGAAATCACAATTCATGAGTTTAAAATGGTATTCTTGAGCTTTATGGGTGAAAGAAACCCATGAATCAACACTTTACATACCTAGGTGGATGATTTCTTAAAGATTGGTAGAGGAAAACTTGAATTCTTGAATTGGAATTAAACACCTAGGGTTCCTTGTTCTTAGAGATTGATCTTTGAGAGAAACCCTAATTTGGTGTTATAGATGAATAATGAAGTTATGAGCTCTGGTCTGGTATAATTAGAGGTTAAAACGGGTGAAAAAAGATCCAAATACACTTTTAAAAATGGATTAAAATCGCTGATCGGAAGTGGCGACGGCTTGTGTGATGGTCTGTCGCTGGCTCGACGGTCCGTCGGTCCTGACCAACGCATTTGGCCAGAACCTAAACTTTCTGCCTCGTCTGCGATGGTTTGGGTGACGATCCGTCGCTAGTCAACGGTTCGTCGATCCTGGCCGTCGCACTTGATCAGAAGTCGGGTTCACTGACTTAGTCGCGATGGCTTGGGTGAAGTTCCTTCGCTAGCTCGACGGTCCGTCGGCCTAACCATCGCTTCTGGGCAGTTCTGACAGTTCTTTGTAAAACGTCCATAACTTTTTACTTCGATATCGGATTTAGACGAAATTGGTATCGTTGGAAAGCTAATTAAATTTTCCACATTATAAAAATTTGAAATTTGGGAAATTCTATCTGATTTAAACATTAATCATTTAGGAAGTCATCACTAACTTTTCTGGAGACTAGATTTGACTTAAAGAAAGTTTGGGGTATTACACTAAATTAGCTTTATTAATTATGCTACAAAAATATAAATTTAAGTTTATACTTTCATTTAGTCATTAATGATAGAAATAGTGTCGAAAGAATATAAAATATTCTCTTAATTTTATAAAAGGAACAACTAAATTGAAACAAAGTACTAATTATCATAGAAATAAATGATATGCGTGTCACATAGTTACCATGTGGAATAATAAAAATAGGGACATGAGACAATAGTTTAAGAATAAATATTTGTGTAAAGTTGAATGATAAGGGTAAATATGTATAAACAAAATAATGCCATGGATAAATATATCATTTTTCTGAGCTTTAAAGATGTAAATTTCAAAAAGGGAAAAGACATGGTTTTTGCCCTAAACTATACACGAAAAGTTGATGACATACTTAAATTGTTGAGGTGACCTAATTAAACCTATACTATATAAAAGTTAATTTATTTACTTCTCGCGGCACCCATGCTCAGACGTGTTTCTTACACTCAATATAAGTGCGTCCATCCTTTTAAAACTAAAAAATAAAAGGGCAAAGATATTAAAATTTTAATAAATTAAAGACCCAACGGATGTATTTGTCAAAAACCTCCATTTATGAAACATCTAGACTTTGAACCATTGAAAAAAAACTTTATTTTTGTGTATCTGAGTTGGGTATGACTAGAGACTTGAGTTTACCCTTGGTCACGACTAGTACCCACCTTGCTCTCCCGTCTCATATCTTAGGCTGTATGGTAAGGGTCACTCACTATCTTAGGTATGAGTAACCTCTACTCAATCGTACCCTATGTATATGATTTATATCTAGGGCAATTGTATAGAGTGAGACTTGAGCTTGAGGTAAACTGTATTGCATACGGTTGAAGCTTACGACTAGGGGTTGAAGCTTACGACTGGGGCATAATTTATACCCTTAGGATATGACTCATGGGTATGTTGTAGTACCCTTAATAGCGTGTGTCATCTAGGGTATGATTTAGGGTACCACTCATACCCTAGGGTACAATCACTAAGGGAATCATATGGGGGAGTCGTACCCCTACATGAGCTCACTTTTTAGCTTTTAACTAAGGACTTTTTGGTTATTTACCTTGCCTAAAACCCTAACCCCTCTCACTATATAATTCATTATAACCTCCTAATTCTTTATTTTACAAGACTCAAACACTACTAAACACTCTAAAGGCTTTTTAAAGTAAGATTTAAGGCTAGGGTTTGAAGGGTGATCATCTAGTGGTAAGAGAGAGTCAACATTCTTGGTGATTCAAGTTATTTAAGGCATATATCTCTTTCCCTCTCTAAATATCTCTAAACCCATGTATTTCACACTTGGATTAGTAAGTGTACATAGTGACTTTGAAATCAAATGAAAAGGGTTTTGTTGCTTAATGATGAATAATGTGGACTATTGCTTTGACTTGTGTTTATACATGTTATTGTTGATATTTTGCACATATGAGTGTTTTTTGTTGGTAGTCTAACCAATGAGTCTTGATAAACCCTAATATTGATGGTTGTTGCTTTGACTATGGCCTAGGTAAGGGCATGTACACAAGGTGTTTGTTAAAATGTCTAAGTGAAATGACTAGTTACCTGTTGACAATGTATTGAGCTAGGGAAATGGCCCAAATGAGTATTAATGATTGACAAATAAAATTTAAAAAGTATTAGGAGCCATGTATTATGAATTTTATAACCTTATTGGTTGATGGCTAATGATAGGGTAAAGCCCTAGACATGAAAATGAACTTGAATTGTGAGTGGAACCAAGTGTGGTAAAAATATGATATATTATTGTTAATGAAATGTGAGTAGTTGTGTGGGTCTTAAGGAACACAAATTGTATGTTGTGATGAATTGAATGAAGGCATTGGCCTATTGATATGGTTGAGCAATGAAGGCTTCCATGAGGACTATGTGGTTATGTATAATATTGAATTGGCTAAATGAGGCAAAGCCCTTAAATGCGATATAAATTATATAAGTATAAATTCATGAACTAATGGGTTAAGAGTTAAATGACGACTAATAATGATAGGCGATTCGAGTTCCTCGTTTAATGATATAACTGGTGATTTGAGCTCCTAATCCCAGGAAACGATGGGTGATTCGAGTTCCCCGTCAAATAAAAAAGCTAGTGATTAGAGTTCCTAGACAGGTAAAATGACTAGTGATTCAAGTTCCTAGTCCAATGAAATGGCAATGAAATTGGTCAAATGAGCTAACTTGTTTGAAAGTTGTTCACTTCATATCTCATAAATGAATGATTTGAGAATGCTTGCTAAGTCGTTTTCCCTTGTGGCATAATATGATCATGTTGTGCATATCCATGTGTATGAGAATATGTTCAAGAATGATGTTGAGCCTTGGTCTATTGATTAGTATATGAAATGACTATGTGTAAGGATAAGTGTATCAATATATATGAATGATGATAATATATTGACTTCTTGTTAAACGATGATGCTATTTTATCCTCTCCGTTGAGTTACATTCTAGCATTCCAACTGCTAACTGTATCTGAATGCTATGTCCCCACGCGATACAGGGGCCAGAGCATCATCTTCTTTTCTTGTGCAGTGATTAGTGGATCAAAATAATTCGTGCATTGACTTTGGAGTGGTGAGCTTCTTTAATTTGGAAGAGATTTATCCTTGGTCTCCTATCTTTAGACTTAGTTTATTTTTACTTGATTTGGCTATCGTTGGGTGCTTGTCCCGACGTATATATTTCTAAACTTCGGTTTGTATAGAGGTATTGTGGATGGCTGTGGACTTGGCCATATTGGGATAGGGTGTTGATAATTATGAAATGGTTGATCTTATTAAGCCTTGACACATAGTCACATTTCCACTATCTTATTATTATGGTTCGATTGTATCCGACCCTTGTGGATTGTTGTTGATGGATAGGTTGGCTTACGGGGCGACCTCTGGTACATGTGTGCTTTAGGTGCCCATATGACATAGCCCGATTTTGGGTTGTGTTAATTTAAGTCAATTTGGGGTTCCCAAATCAAGAACCCTAATTCCCAAATTGGTCATCCAGAATCAAAATTCAAGCTCGTTTGTTTGAAGAATTGACAACTAAATCTTTTTAATTGTTTGATTTCTTACTATATTATGAGAAAATATAGTTCTTTTCTCTCATTTTTTTTTCAAATTTTGATAATTGTTTCTTCCCTCAAGTGTTTCTTCAAATTTGAATTAATTTTTTGTGATTGAGCATTTGTATCAAATTTGCATCGATTTGTATCAATACCCTACCTTAAAATCAAGTGAACTCAACCAAACTCGACTCGTAACAATTTAACTCAACTTGAAATGAAAAGAGAGATATGATTTTTGAGAAATTGATAGTGAAAAACATAGAAAATTAGTTCTTCATCTCTTCTATCAGGTTCAAATTTGCAAGAAAACTGAGAAATGGGTTTGCCGATCTTTGAAGGTCTTAAAAGTGGGTTTTTCAATACATAATCTACCCGAATGGATCGGATAGGGTGTAATAAATTGGGTTAGGTCTAATATTTGGGTTGGGTAGAGTTATTTAACATATATTATGGGTTTGGATCAGGCTATTTAACATATATTATGGGTTTGGGTCGGGTTAGGATTAAATTTAATAGGAAATATGAAATTAAAAAAATAGTGTCACCATAGGGCAAGTGTACTCTACTCCACTCATTAATCTTGGGCATGGGTGTCGCGGAGAGTAAATAAATTCACTTTTATATGGTATAGGTGTGTAATAGGTCACCTCAATAGTTTAAGTGTGTCATCGATTTTTCATGTATAATTTAGGATGGAAACCATGACTTCTTCCTTTTAAAAATTGTAACAACGACCCGTTACTTTATTATTTTTATTTTTCATACTTATTATTAGTTAGATTGAGATGAGATATGTTCTAATATCAAAAGGGTGGCTTGGTTCCTCTATGTGGAGAATCTGTCCAGTTTCTTTCTTGCCGCTCTAAATGAATTAGGTGTGAGTCTTACCAGATTTACTTTATTAGCTAACTAGTCATAATGACTTATAAATATTATTGCAAATTATTATAAATAAAATGGTTTATTTTTATCATACATTTGTGATAATTTATTGTATATAGTTAATTAAATTATAAATTCTTATTTTTGTTTACGTATGTAACACCCCGAGCCTATACCCTGGACGTCACACGGTTCTTATGATACCAAAGGATCACAACTAACCCATGACTGGTACCTGCTGCGAGCACCGTATAATCATACTAAAAATCATATGCGGAAGTATAACTAAAAATGCCATAAGGTTCTCAAAATACTGAAATAATAACTAATGTACTAATAATAATATCTGAAAAACATAATATCTGTCTGTGCTAGTCTGAAAGCCTCTAACTATCTAAATATGGAGTTGATGGGACAAGTTCCCAACTAACTCCAATTACTGAACTAACTGGAATACTGAGTTAAATAAACTCTGTCCTCAAAATATGAGGACTCACCACTGTATCTGTTGCTGATAGTCTAAGCTTCTAAGTACGGTCAGGACCCTGAGCGTCTGAACCTATGATATGAGACATCATAGTTTAAAGAAAGAGTATGCATTTGTACGTGGAATATACTGGTATGCTAAGTGAGGTAGGCTGATACACATGGGTTCATATGCATGAGGTGATAACTGACTGAATGAACATCATGAAGTAACTGAATAAGAGTACATGCAAAATCGTAACTACTAAACATGCTGAATATGAAATACTTGTACATATAACGTCTGTCTGAATTACACTGAAATTGAAGTTTTGAGTTCTGATAACTGAATATTGATAACTGATAGTTTAGACTGATACTGAAGTACTGAATATTGATAACTGATAGTTTAGACTGATACTAAAGTACTGAATTTTGATGGTTAAATAACTGATAACTAACAACCATAGTTCTGTAGAACTATCTGAGTTCTTTACTGAATACTACATCTGCTTGGTCACCAATGCACTTCTTTAGCAAGAAGAGATGAAACACTGGGTGCACTGATGCCAAGTTTGTTGGAAACTCAAGCTCATAAGCTACCTTACCGAAACAATTGAGAATCTTATAAGGACCAACATATCGGGGACTAAGCTTTCCCTTCTTGCCAAATCTCTTCACTCCTTTCATGTGAGAGATCTTCAAATACATAAAGTCACTAATCTTAAACTCGAGATCTTTTCTTCTCACATCTACATAAGATTTCTGTTGGCTCTAAGCTATCTTAAGCCTCTCTCTGATCAACTGCACCTTCTCTAAGGCGTTAAATACCAAGTTAGTCCCTACTACTGCGGCCTGGCCTACTTCAAACCAACCAATGGGAGATCTACATCTCCTCTCATAAACTGCCTCAAATGGAGCCATCTGAATACTGGAATGATAGCTGTTATTATACAGGAACTCAATCAAGGGTATGTGGTCATCCCAACTGCCCTTAAAGTCAATAACACATGCTCTCAACATATCTTCTAAAGTCTGAATGGTCCTTTATGCTTGACCATTTGTCTGAGGGTAAAGGGTTGTACTGAGGTGAACTTGGGTACCAAGACCCTTCTACAAGGCTTTCCAAAAATGAGAGGTGAGCTGCATACCTCTATCTAAAATAATGTACAATGGGATACCGTGCAATCTGACCAACTCTTTAACATAGATCTTGGCATAGTCTTCGGCTGAGTAAGAGGTAGGAACTGGCAAGAAATAGGCTGATTTGGTCATCCTGTCCACAATGACCCCAATTGAATTATGCTGACGATGAGTACGAGATAAACCCGTCACAAAGTCCATGTTCACTTCCTCCCACTTCTAAGTGGGGATACTAAATTTCTGCATAGTCCTACTAGGCTTTTGGTTCTCTATCTTTACCTGCTGACATGTAGAGCACTTGGACATAAACTCTGCAATGTCTCTCTTCATCCCACTCTACCAATAGACTTCCCGTAAGTCACAGTACATCTTCGTGGACCCTAGATGAATCGAGTAACGTACACCATATGCTTTTGTAAGAATCCGTTGCCTCACGCCATCCATACATGGCATACATAATCTACCCTGGCAGCGCAACACACCATCTCCCCCTTGGGAGAAAACCTCTACTTTCTGATCTCTGATTGATTTCTTCAGCTTAACTAAACTGGGATCTCTGTCCTTCTTTTCTTTTACCTCAGATACTAAAGTTGATTCCAAACTACTCTTCACCCAAATACTACACTCAACTGAATCAACAAACCAGAAACCAAGCTTGGCAAGCTGATGAACTTCTTGAACTAACTTATTATTACCATCCTCAACGTGAGAAACACTACCCATGGACAATCTACTGAGAGCATCTGCCACTATATTGGCCTTGCCCGGATGATACATGACGCTCATGTTATAATCTTTCAATAACTCTAACCACCTCCTCTGATGCAGGTTTAAGTTTTTATGAGAAAACACATACTGCAGGCTTTTGTGGTCCGTGAACACATCAATATACACCTTATACAAATAGTGCCTCCAAATCTTTAAGGCAAACACAATAACTGCTAACTCAAGTTCACGGGTGGGATAATTCTTTTTATGAGGTTAAAGCTGTCTAGAGGTATAGTCCACAACCTTAACCTTCTACATCAAAACACACCCTAAACAACCTCTAGAAGCATTACAATAAACGATAAACCCATCTGAACCGTCAGGTAAAGTCAGAACTGGGGCTGTAGTGAGTCAAGTCTTCAACTCCTAAAAACTTTTCTCATAAGAATCTCACCACTGGAATTTGACTTTCTTCTGAGTCAATCTAGACATGGGGGATGCGATAGACAAAAATCCTTCAACAAACCGTTGGTAATAGCCAGCCAAACCCAAGAAACTCCTGATATCTGATGGAGAGATGGGTCTAGGCTAGCTTCTTATTGCTTTGATCTTTTGAGTATTAACTCTAATGCCATCATCGAAAACTATATGACTAAGGAAAACTATTGACTGTAGCCAAAATTTGCATTTACTGAATTTGGCGTACAACTAATGGGTTTTGAGGGTTTGCAATACTATTCTAAAATGGTCTGTGTGATTATGTTCACTGTGGGAATAGACAAGAATATCATCTATGAAGACTATGATGAGCATGTCTAAGTACTACTTGAACACTCTATTCATCAAGTCGATGAAAGCTGTTGGGGCATTGGTAAAACCAAATGACATGACTAGAAATTTGAAGTGACCATACCGAGTTCTGAAAGCTATTTTTGGAATGTCACATTCTTTGACTCTGAGCTGATGATAGCCTGATCTGAGATTTATCGTAGAAAATTAACTGGCATCCTGAAGTTGGTCAAACAAGTCATCGATTCTGGGAAGTGGGTACTTGTTCTTGACTGTGACTTTTTTCAACTGATGGTAGTCAATACACATTCTGAGAGAACTGTATTTCTTACGCATGAATAGAACTGGTTCTCCCCATGGAGAGACTTGGGCCTGATGAATCCCTTATCTAGGAGATCCTTCAACTATTCTTTTAGCTTTTTAAGTTTAGCTGGAGCCATTTTGTATGGCGGAATAGAGATGGGATGAGTTTCAGAAAGAAGATCTATTCCGAAGTTAATTTCCCTTTTGGGAGGAATTCCCAGAAGATCTTCGAGAAGCACATCTAGAAATTCACTTGCTACTGGAACTGACTCAAGATTAGGAGTCTCGGAACTAGAATCTTTAACTCGAACGAGATGATAGACACACCTCTTGGATGTCATTTTTCTCGCTCTAAGGTATGAAATAATCTGACCCCTAAGTGCTGAAGTACTACCTCTCCATTATAGGACAGGTTCATTTGAAAACTGAAAATAGACAACTCTATTTCTGTAGTCAACTGAAGCATAGCATGAATGGAGCCAATCCATGTTGAGAATGACGTCAAAATCCGTCATCTCTAACTCTATTAAGTCTGCTGAAGTAACTTTCTGAGACCCCATAACTGGACAGTTCCTGTATACCCACCGGGCTATGATAGACTTACCCATTGGGGTAAAGACTGAGAAGGGCTCTGCTAGGATTTTGGGACTGACTCTGAAGTCAACAACTATATAAGAAGTTACAAAGGATAAAGAAGCTCCTGGATCTAGCAAAGCATAAATATGTAAATGGTAAACTTGTAAAGTACCAGCGACCACATCAGGAGAACTTTCTTGATCCTATTGGGACTGAAGTGCATAGAGCCTATTTGGGGACTGAAAGCAACACCCTGCTGAGACGGGCGACCGAACTGAGTTGGGGGATGATTATACTGACTCTACAAACCCACCTGAGGACACTTTATGACCCTATATCCTGGCTTGCCACATCCGAAACATACATCATTGCCAGCTTTGTAGACACCCTAATAATTTCTGCCATACTTCTGACAAAAAGGAATTGTTCGGGCACTGCTAACACTACCCTGAGATTTAGAACCTGGCACCCTATCTTTATTACTATTTCTTTGGATGAGGACGAAGCCAAAACTAAAGATTTTGGGAAGAATTGAGAATAATTACCACCCTTTGACTTAGGCTGAGTGAAGTTGAAGCTACCTAGTCTAACCCTCGTGCTCTCTCTCTTTTTTTCTCCTTAGTCTTATACTTCTCTATCTATTGAGTATGGAGTAACCTAGAAAAGTCCATCTCCTTAATCAACATTGCGGTCCTACACTCCTTGACCACATTGTCAGACACACCAAACACGAACTTACTTATCTTAGACCTGTTATCACCTACCACATGAAGAGCATATCTGGCTAACTGAGTAAACTTGAGAGAATACTCCTTCACTGTCATGGTGCCCTACTTTAGGTTAATAAACTCTAAAACCTTGGCCTCTTTCAATTCCAATGGGAAAAACCTATCTTGAAAGGCAGTAGCAAACTCTTCCCATTCTATAGGCCCTGCATCTACAACCCTATCTTCCTTCTACTACTTAAACCATGTATGAGCTACATCTTGTAACTGATATGTATATAACTCAGCACTCTCACTAGTGGTTACCCCATAATATTTGTTACCTTGTGCACAATGTCAAGGAATTCCCGTGTGTCCTCTTCAGACTTAGACCCTGAAATTGATAGAGGATTCATTCGGGTGAAGTCCCGAAATCTAGCTGCAGCAGTATTGGATAGTTGGTTGGCCTGAACCACAGCTGGGCGTTCATTCTGGGCTGCCACAGAATGAGTTAGAGTGGTGAAAGTTTCTCTTAATTCTGCGTGAGAGACATGCTCTTCCAGGGGATTTGCCTGAATAGGCGAAGGTGCTGGCTGGTTTTCAATTCTTTTTTCGTTAGTCTTTTTGGGAGGCATGTTCTGTAAATAGAAGGGAAAATTAGATTAGAAAGATAGTTTAACTTGAGATAATGCTCACTCTCACGACATGAATACTGAAAGAAGGGAGCTTTTCCTAAAATACCTCATATCCCAATAAGTGTGGCGTGCTTTACACCCATGCACAAGACTCTACTTGACGCGACTTTTAGACTCCATAGGATTCTGTTGAACCTTAGGCTCTGATACCAAGTTTGTAACAAATCAATCCTACACCCTGGACGTCACACGATGCTTACGACCCTGAATGATCACAAGCTAACCCATGACTGGTACCTGCTGTGAGCACCAATTAATAATATTGAAAATCATATGCGGATGTAAAACTAAAAATGCCATAAGGTTCTAAAACTACTGAAATAATAACTTAATGTGCTAATAATAACATCTGAAAAAACATACAACAACACATACATGAACACCATCCAATTCAAACGTGTAAATCATGAAATCTATAAACTTGTAGTTTTAAAAAGGGTTCTTGAACTCCTTGGTTGGAAGGAAACCCAAGGATTAACACCTAACATACCTGAATGACGGAATTCGTGAAGGTCGTTGGGGATTTCTTGGAACTTGATCTTTAGCTTGATGAACTAGGGTTTCTTTCTTAAGAGGATTTTGTTAATAAATAAAGAATTATTCCCTTTAGGATATCAAATTTCATTTTAAGGTTGAATAATTATAACACCCCGTACTCAAGTACGTGTATTGGCGTATTCAAGTTCGTGTATTGATCTTATTTATATGGAATTAATTTTTTATTTTATTTATACCAGAATTTACCCATCGATGGTTCTATGCGAAGGTTATTGAATAAGCTTTCCAACGATATAAAGATTTCCAAAAACATATAGTTTCGGATATAATTGAGCACGTTCGAAACTGTAAAACGGTGGCCGGGATATTTGGGAATAGTAAATGTGCAGGAAAATTTCCTGCACACAAACTACTGAGGCCAGCCAAATTTTTGGGTCAACTTCAAATGATCATAACTCCCTTAATATAATGAACTAGGAGATATGCAACCTATGAAAAGAAATATCTTTGAGTCTTATTTCCAATGCAATTGGTTTAGTCCAAATCCAACGTCTGAGTAAGGAGTTATACTCGTTTTACTTCAGCCTATCAAAACATATTTTTAGGGTCAACTTCAAACGATCATAACTCCTACTTTATATGAAATGAAATCCCTTTGAATTATCCTTTCAACTATACCAATTTCACCCAAATCTGATATTGGAGCAAAGAGTTATAGTCGATCAACTTTAGCTTATCAAAACAGTCCACCAAAGAACAGATTTGACATTATTTAAATTTTAAAGGCATTTTGGTCATTTACTATTATATTATGGACAGGAATATGTGTATATATACATGTATATGAGTTCAAAAACTCATTTTCATCATCAATCATTGAGAAAGAACAAACCCTAGCCAAATTTGTCCTTTAAATTACTTTTGATTCAACCGTAGAAATTCCAAAGTAATCCGATAACTGCGTTTGTCATCTCGAGAGCTTTGAACGACACCTATTATTTGTGCAAACAGGATTTCATAACAAGAGGTGAATTCTAAGGTATGAATATTGTTTCCTTTGGTCTTTTCCATATGTATATGTGTGATAGAGGATTATATGTATTGGTTGTTATTGAAAGGTGATAGAAATAGGGTTGTGGACTATTTTGCATGGTGTGGTTGTATTGAGTTGTGGAAGGTGGATATGGTAATTGAGATATGGAAGGTGGATATGGTGATATACTATTGAAATGATGATTATTTATGTCTATGGCTCAATTTGGTTTAATGGATTGGTTGGAAGTATAAATGAATCCAAACTTGATATTGGAGGATGTTTTATGAATATGCATGACATCTGAATGTAATTGGAGTATAAGAGGGTTAAAGTGACACCCTTTATGGTATAATTAAGGCTTACTACTTAACCACTAGTTTGGTGAATTCAAACAATTGAATTATGACGTTTGGTTGCTCATACTAGATTGCTATATATGTTCATTGTAGATAAGTAATCCGAAAAGACGGGAAGTCCATTTGGGACTAGCATTGAAGGTTCATAGTTAGGTATGTAAAGCATACTCTATACCATATCTTTGACATGAAAGTGAACAATTGTTCTATTAAGAAAGTTTCCAAAGTTATTCAATAACATGTGATCCATAATGGTTTTGTATGATGTCCTACGTTACCAATGGACTTGTTTCCACCCTACAAGATGTCAAGACATTCCAATACTTACTTGTTTTCCAAATCGTACATATTTATTGCACTAATGAATGTTAGAAGGTATCTGGTTACTCAAACAAGATCCATGTTCTATTAATGACTCCAAAATGTTTCATTGATATACCAATAAGTTCCTACTTCATTGTTATGGCATTGATGACTCCAAAACACTTCATTGATGCGCCAATGAGTTCTTACTTCATTGTTATTGCATTGATGGTCTATTTATATGTCTCTTATTGACGTATCATTGTTTCAAAGTATAAAAAATGCGGTGGCGACCGAAATAACAATCTTAAAGATTAATTGAACTAAGTGATGGAAGTTCTTTCTTATCGGGTGGTATCCCAGGGGCATAAGCCTATCATGGGTCGATCCCTATTTATGTATTTATGGGTGGTATCCCAGGGGAATAAGCCTATCATGGGTCGATCCCAGTTGATATGTATTGGAGGAAGCCTAATGGTCACAGTACAGTACAGTAATGATAACAAAGATGATAAGAACGAAGGTAAAGTGATTGAATAAATACAATATACTGGTTGTCACAAGTTCTAGTAAGTGTGGTCCACTCCTATTATAATTTATTCACTTGTTTCTGATTTCTATTGAGCTCTTATATCATATGTGATTATCTACAACTTTAAATACTCAGTACATATTTCGTACTGACGTCCCCCACGGGGGACCTGCATTTCATGTTGCAGGCACAAGTACCTCAGCTCATACACCGCACAAGTAGGAGCCAGGATATCCAGCTGCTTTTGGTGAGCTCCAGTTTGCTTTGGGGCTTTCCGTGTCATATCCAGTCACTTTTGGTATTGTATAGAAGTTAGTTATATGGCGGGGTGTGTACCGACCTTAGTTAAACTCGGTGTATTGTCTAGAGGCTTTGTAGACCTAATGTACAGTCAAGGTGGTGTTTTGTTAATAGACGTGATGGATCCAACTGCCAAGTATTGTATATACATATATATGTGTGCTCGAGCTTATACAGGTTATTATTTTCTTTTATATGTGACATGATGCTGTCCGAATTTTGTGTTGTTAAAGAGGTATGCATGGGAAGTTTAAGGTTATGAGATGGTTATCCCAGGCCTCCTCGGTTACGGGTGCCAGTCCGACCCAATAGGATTTGAAGCATGACAAAAGTGGTATCAGAGAAGTTCATCCTAGTGAGTCTACAAAGCTGTGTCTACGTAAAGTCTTGTTTATCTGTGTGTCGTGCACCACATCTATAAATAGGAGGGTATGGACAGTTAGGAATTATCTCTTTTCTTCATGTCTTAGATCATACGATAGAGCCTATATTGTATATGAAGTCATAGTTGACCACTGAATCTATTTGTTTCGCTCATTATAGTAATGATGCCGGTTACCAGCAGCAAAAATACCGGTAAGCAAGTAGATGTGGATGCCGGAGAGGGGACTAGTAAGTCACCCACTATACCATCTAATTAAAGTGAGGCTCTATCTGAGCATGCATCAGAAACTTCTTCCACTCCGGAAGAAATAAGGGGGAGGAGAACTATATACCCAGAGCCACCTATTAATGTTGCTGATTAAGATCTTAGAAATGCAGTGCAACTTTTGACTCGTATAGTTGATGGTCAAGATCAAGGTCAAGCCATTCCTACCATGGGTCCTAGTGGTACAGATAGGGTGGCTAGCCTTCAAACACAGGATTTTCTTAAGATGGATCCTCCCACTTTTACTAGATCAGATCTTAACGAGGACCCACAAGACTTTATTGATCAAATTCAAAGGGCCTTAGATATAATGCATGTAACGGGTAGAGAGACAGTGGAGTTAGCGGCATATAAATTCAAAGGGGAGGCTATATATTTGTACGAGGACTGGAAATGATCTAGGGGTATTGATGCACCCCCAGCTACTTGGAAAGAGTTCAAAGAGGCATTTCGTAATCATTATCTTCCATTCGAGATTTGTCAGGCCCGTGAAGATCAGTTTTTAAATCTTTGTCAGGGGAATATGAGCGTGAGGGAGTACAGTCTCCGATTTAATTCCTTGTCGAGATATGCTCCTAATGTTGTAGCTACTATGGATAACAGAGTTCATCAATATATGGATAGGCTGGATCCATATCTAGTTAGAGATTGTACTATTGCTGCTTTGAACAAAGATATGGACATAGCGAGGATCCAAGATTTTGCACAGAAAATAGAAGATTAGAGGTAGAAGAGAAGAACACAGGAATTAGAAAGAGGATATTCCAAGAGGGCCAGATCTACAGGGCAGTTCATGGCATCCCAAGGAGGGTTCAGACCACAGTTTTCTGCTAGACCACCTAGGCCATTATCTTCTTATTCTGCAGCTAGTGCCCCACCAAAGTTCCAAGGGTCCAGAGAAAATCAATTTGGGCACATAAGTGAGAGTCAGAGTTTGCGGACAGTGGGGTACCAAGGGCAAGGGAATATGATCCAATCGAGACCTCCTCGAGAGCCATACAATAAATATGGAAGGTATCATTTAGGCGCATGTCGGCTGGGGACCAATGTTTACTTTTGGTGTGGTATATCGGGGCATATGATGAGAGAATGCCCACGAAGAGGAATAGGGGGTATGGCACGACCTACAGGGTTATTTGTTTCATCATCATCATCGATACCTTATTCAGGAAGGGGTGCATTACTAATGGGTCGTGTTAGAGGTGATAGAGGAGCCACGAGTTCTAGCGGGGCTCAAAATCGTACGTATGCTCAAGCGGATCGACAGAATTTAGAGGCTTCCCCAGATGTGGTTACGGGTACGTTGTCTATCTTTTCATTTGATGTTTATGCCTTAATTGATCCTGTTTCTACATTATCTTATGTTACTCCAGTGGTTGTTGGAAAGTTCGAAAGAATACCCGAACTGTTAGTTAAGCCATTTGAAGTGTCCACATCGATTGGGGAATATATTATAGCTAGAAGGGTTTACCAAAACTGCATAGTAACTATTTGTGGTCGTGATACGATGGCTGATCTTGTGGAGTTAGAAATGGTAGATTTTGATGTTATAATGGGTATGAACTGGTTGGCATCTTGTTATGCCACAATTGATTGTTGCACGAAAAAGGTATATTTATATTTTCCAAATGAATCAGTCTTTGAATGGAAAGGTGAAATTGGCGTGCCAAGAGGTAGATTTATTTCTTATTTTAAGGAAAGAAGAATGATTTCCAAGGGATACATATATCATTTAGTTAGAGTAAGGGATATAGAAGAGGAGCCACCAACTCTTCACGCTATTCCGGTGGTAAGTGAATTTTTTGATGTATTTCCTGAAGATCTTCCAGGTTTTCCTCCTGAACGAGAAATAGAGTTTGGTATTGATGTAATACCATGCACCAAACCAATATCCATTCCTCCGTATAGAATGGCCCCAGCAGAATTACGAGAATTGAAAGAGAAATTGAAAAATTTTCTAGAGAAGGGATTCATAAGGCCTAGTATGTCCCCCTGGGGAGCACCAGTGTTATTTGTGCACAAAAATGATGGCTCGCTGAGGATGTTTATTGATTATCGACAATGGAATAAGGTGACTATTAAGAATAAATATCCCCTCCCAAGAATTAATGATTTATTTGATTAGTTACAGGGCGCCAAGTGTTTTTCTAAGATTGATTTGAGGTCAGGTTACCACCAAGTTAGGGTTAAAGAGAAGGATATACCCAAGATAACTTTCCGAACATGGTATGGTCATTATGAGTTTCTAGTTATGTCATTTGGGCTAACAAATGCACCCACAACTTTTATGGATTTGATGAATAGGGTGTTTAAGCCATTCTTGGATGTATTTGTGATAGTTTTTATAGATGATATTCTAGTTTATTCAATATCAGAAGAGGACCATGCCAATCACTTACGACAGACATTGCAGACTCTTCGTGATTGTAAGCTTTATGCAAAGTTCTCTAAATGTGAGTTTTGGTTAAAGTCGATGGCATTTTGGGTTATATTATATCTAGTGAAGGGATAAAGGTTGATGCTCAAAAGATATAAGCTATGAAGAACTGGCCAAGGCCCACAATGCCTATGGAGATTCGTAGTTTTCTTGGGTTGACCAGTTATTATAGAAGGTTTGTTGAAGGCTTTTCTTCCATTTTAGCACCCTTAACCAAGCTAACCCATAAAGCATCTAAATTCCAATGGAATGATGCCTGTGAGAAGAGTTTTCAAGATTTAAAGAACAAATTGATTTCTACACCCGTGTTGGTACTTCCAGAAGGCACCGAAGGGTATACAGTGTATTGTGATGCTTCTAGAATTGGTTTAGGATGTGTATTGATGCAGCATGGTAAGGTAATAGCATATGCTTCTAGACAATTGTGGCCACAAGAGAAAAATTATCCTACACGCGATCTTGAGCTGGCAGCAGTTATTTTTGCATTAAAGATATGGCGCCACTACTTATATGGGGTTCATGTCGATATATATACTGACCATAAAAGCTTGCAATATATTTTTAATCAGAAGGATGTAAATTTAAGGCAGCGGAGATGGCTTGAACTATTAAAGGACTACAATGTTGATATCTTATACCATCCAGGGAAAGCAAATGTGGTAGCTGATGCGTTAAGTTGTAAGTCTATGATGGCACCTATAGAAAGGCAAGGGATGATTAAAGATCTTCACCAGTTAGCTAGTTTGGGAGTTCGCCTTCTTGAAACTCCGGATAAAGAGCTTATCGTACATAATACTGCGGAATCTTCATTAGTAGATGAAGTGAAAGAGAAGCAATATGCAGATCCTATTTTATTACAGCTTAAGGAGAACATTCAGAGTGGTGCGACCAAGGCATTTGAGCTTCCGTGAGAAGGAGTACTTCACTGCCAAAACCGATTGTATGTGCTGGATGTAGACGGGCTAAGAAAGAAGATTACGACGGAGGCACATTATTCAAGGTATTCCATTCATCCAGGATCAATCAAAATGTATCAATATTTGAAAGATATGTATTGGTGGAATGAAATGAAGAAGAGCATTGCAGAATTTGTAGCTGAATGTCCAAATTATCAAAGAGTTAAAGTTGAGCACCAAAAACCCGGAGGTTATATGCAATGCATTGATATTCCAAGCTGGAAGTGGGACATGATCAACATGGATTTTGTTATTGGTTTGCCTCGTACATCCCGGAAGTTTGATTCTATATGGGTGAGTGTTGATAGGCTAACCAAATCCACACATTTCCTACCAGTTAGGACCACTTACACAGTTGAAGAGTATGCAAAGCTGTACATTAAAGAGATAGTCCGATTACATGGAGTGTCAATCTCTATTATATCAGATCGGGGAACCCAATTTACCGCAAACTTTTGGAAGTCTTTTCAGAGGTGTTTGGGAACACAAGTGAAGTTGAGTACATGTTTTCACCCTCAAACAGATGGACAAGCAGAACGTACCATCCAAACACTTAAAGATATGCTACAAGCTTGTGTAATAGATTTTAAGGGCAACTGGGATGATCATTTACCTCTTATTGAGTTTGCCTACAATAATAGCTATCATTCATGTCTCAAAATTTCACCATATGAAGCTTTATATGGAAGGAAGTGTAGATCACCAATAAGATAGTTTGAAGTGGGTGAAACTCTTTTGTTCGAACCGGATCTTGTTTATCAAGTCATAGAGAAGGTTAAAGTAATTCAGCAACGACTAAAAATAGCCCAAAGTCAACACAAGTCATATACGGATAGTAGAAGGAGAGGGCTAGAGTTTTCTATAGGTGATTGGGTATTTTTGAAGGTATCACCAATGAAAGTGGTAATGACATTTGGCAAGAAAGGGAAGTTGAGTCCACGTTATATAGGCCCGTATAAGATCACTCGAAGGTTTGTACAAGTTGCATATGAATTAGAGCTACCCCAAGAGCTCTCATCAGTACATTCGTTATTTCATGTGTCAATGCTTCGAAAGTGAATCGGAGATCCATCACATATCACTTCTACTGAGGATGTGCAAGTTCCGGAAGATCTTACCTATGAGGAATTGCCTATTGCTATTCTACATCGCCAAGTTAAGAAGATGAGAAATAAAGAGATAGCATCTGTGAAAGTACGTTGGAGAAATCGTCAAATGGAAGAGATTACATGGGAAGCTGAGGAAGCAATGAAATCTAAGTACCCTCATTTGTTCAAATATAAAGAGGAAGTTCAAGAAACGGAGTTAGAACATTAACAAGTAAGTTTTTATTATATATGGATAGTATTTATGTGATGATGTGAATATTAATGATGGACTTGAACTTGTTTCAGTTGAATAACTACGCTATTATTCGAGGACGAATGTCCTAAAGGGGGAAGGATGTAACGCCCCGTATTCAAGTACGTGTATTGGCGTATTCAAGTACGTGTATTGTTCTTATTTATATGGAATTAGTTTTTTATTTTATTTATACCGAAATTTGCCCGTAGATGGTTCCATGCGAAGGTTATTGAATAAGCTTTCCAACTATATAGAGATTTCCAAAAACATATAGGTTTCGGATATAATCGAGCACGTTCGAAACTATAAAATGGTGGCCGGGATATTTGGGAATAATAGATGTGCAGGAAAATTTCCTGCACACAAACTACTGAGGCCAGCCGAATTTTTGGGTCAACTTCAAACGATCATAACTCCCTTAATATAATGAACTGGGAGAGTTGAGACCTATGAAAAGAAATATCTTTGAGTCTTATTTCTAATGCAATTTGTTTCATCCAAATCCAACGTCTAAGTAAGGAGTGATACTCGTTTTACTTCAGCCTATCAAAATAGATTTTTAGGGTCAACTTCAAATGACCATAACTCCTTGTACATGACGAACTGGGTGGCCTACTTTATATGAAATGAAATACCTTTGAATTATACTTCCAATGATACAAATTTCACCCAAATATGATATCATATCAAAGAGTTATGGTTGATCAACTTTAGCTTACCAAAACAGTCCACCAAATGACAGATTTGACATTATTTAAATTTTAAAGGCATTTTGGTCATTTACTATTATATTATGGACGGGAATATGTGTATATATACATGTATATGAGTTGAAAAACTCATTTTCATCATCAATCATTGAGAAATAACAAACCCTAGCCAAATTTGACCTTTAAATTAATTTTGATTCAACCGTAGAAATTCTAAAGTAATCCGATAACTGCATTTGTCATCTTGAGATCTTCGAACGACGCCTATTATTTGTGAAAACATAATTGCATAATCAAGAGGTGAATTCTAAGGTATGAATATTGTTTGCCTTTGTTCTTTTCCATATGTATATGTGTGATAGAGGATTATATGTATTGGTTGTTATTGAAAGGTGATGGAAATAGGGTTATGGACTATTTTGCATGGTGTGGTTGTATTGAGTTGTGGAAGGTGGATATGGTAATTGAGTTATGATGGTGGATATGGTGATATACTATTGAATTGATGATTATTTATGTCTATGGCTCAATTTGGTTTAATGGATTGGTTGGAAGTATAAATGAATCCAAACTTGATATTGGAGGATGTTGTATGAATATGCATGACATGTGAATGTAATTGGAGTATAAGAGGGTTAAAGTGACACCCTTTATGGTGTAATTAAGTCTTACTACTTAACCACTAGTTTGGTGAATTCAAACAATTGAATTGTGATGTTTGGTTGCTAATACTAGATTGCAATATATTTTCATTGTAGATAAGTAATCCGAAAAGATGGGAAGTCCATTTGGGACTAGTATTGAAGGTTCACAGTTCGGTATGTAAAGCATACTCTATACCATATCTTTGGCATGAAAGTGAACAATTGTTCTATGAAGAAAGTTTCCAAAGTTATTCAATAACATATGATCCATAATGGTTTTGTATGATGTCCTATGTTACCAATGAACTTGTTTCTACCCTACAAGATGTCAAGACATTCCAATACTTACTTGTTTTCCAAATCTTACATGTTTATTGCACTAATGAATGTCAGAAGGTATCCGGTTACTCAAACAAGATCCATGTGCTATTAATGACTCCAAAACATTTCATTGATATACCAATAAGTTCCTACTTCATTGTTATGGCATTGATGAATCCAAAACACTTCATTGATGTGCCAATGAGTTCTTACTTCATTGTTATTGCATTGATGGTCTATTTATATGTCTCTTATTGATGTATCATTGTTTCAAAGTATCAAAAATGCGGTGGCGACCGAAATAACAATCTCAAAGATTAATTGAACTAAGTGATGGAAGTTCTCTCTTATCGGGTGGTATCCCAGGGGCATAAGCCTATCATGGGTCGATCCCTATTTATGTGTTTATGGGTGGTATCCCAGGGTCATAAACCTATCATGGGTCGAGCCCAGTTGATATGTACTGGAGGCAGCCTAATGGTCACAGTACAGTACAGTAATGATTACAAAGATGATAAGAACGACGGTAAAGTGATTGTATAAATACAATGTACAGACTGTCACAAGTTCTAGTAAGTGTGGTCCACTCCTATTACGATTTATTAACTTGTTTCTGATTTCTATTGAGCTCCTATATCATATTTAATTATCTACATCTTTACATACTCAGTACATATTTTGTACTGACGTTCCCCACGGGGGACCTGCATTTCATGCTGCAGGCACAGGTACCTCAGCTCATTCACCACACAAGTAGGAGCCAGGATATCCAGCTGCTTTTGGTGAGCTCTAGTTTTCTTTGGGGCTTTCCGTGTCATAACCAGTCACTTTTGGTATTGTATAGAAGTTAGTTAGATGGAGGGGTGTATCCCGACCTTAGTTAAACTCAGTGTATTGTCTAGAGGCTTTGTAGACCTAATGTACAGTCAAGTTTGTGTTTTGTTAATAGACGTGATGGCTCCAACGGCCAAGTATTGTATATACATATATATGTGTGCTCGAGCTTATACAAGTGATTATTTTCTTTTATATGCGACATGATGCTGTCCAAATTTTGGGTTGTCATAGAGGTATGCATGGGAAGTATAAGGTTATGAGCTGGTTCTCCCGGGCCTCCTCGGTTACGGGTGCCAGTCCGCCCCAATAGGATTTGAGGCGTGACAATAATGTAAGGGAAAAATAACCCATTTCCCCCACAAACCCAGATAAAAAAATGTTGGACAGGGTCCCCATCACATCTTGACCCCTGCTTGGGTCAAGCGGCCCTCGCGATGTGACCCCTGATCGGGTCAAGCAGCCCTCGCGGTGCGACCCTAATCCTGGCTTAACTGGCCCTCACAGCATGGCCTTATCGCGATCCCTTGCTGTTTTGGACATCCAAACTCACCCTTACGCTAGTCCAAAAAATCAGAAACTTGCCTGAGATGACCTACAAGTGACCCTGATCATGAATCAACTTGAAAATCAACATACTAAGGTCGGAAAGGTCAAAAATAAGATCCTCCAATTTTGAAGGCTAAAATGATTCTAAGTCTTAACACTTAGCTGAAATTTTCAAAGTCTGGACCTCTTTTGGCATGCTATATTGGACTGAAATGACTAGGATTTTTGCGGGGTCTTACAATGTGTTTTATTAGGTGAGAAATTTTTGTTTCTCTATAATTTTCTTTTATATATTTAAATGAAATGATGATGAGACAAAAAAATAAAAAAATAAATTATAATTGATGAATAAAATTAAAAGAAAGAATTTTAGTAATTACTTTGTACTTCATAATTAGTTATGATATCTATTATTTCATAGTTATGCTTTAGTGTTAGCCCTAGTTGTTCCATAATTTAAAGAACTTGATATAATAAAAATTAACATTGCTTCAATTTTGAAAGTTCTATCTCAATAAAAAATATTGAAAGTCCTATCTCAGCATGAAAGAGGCTATGAATAACAAATATTGTTATCCTTCTATTTTCCACTATTGAAATTTACTATTGTAGGAAGAATCCCCCTACCTATTCGAGAAGTTTAGAAAAGTTAGATAATGTAAAAGAAAGAAATAAAAAATTATGCAACATATTTAGAAGAAAACATAACAGAGCAATTAGCAGTTATCTACTTATCTTCCATTCTCTTTCATAGTTACAAAGTTGGGTCTATGTGTTTTATACACCACGTTCATGAAAATAATGAAATAAACTATATAATACTTAAAAAAGGACAAAATGTTCTACGTGACGTGAATGAATATCAAAATGGTTTGGCGTAATGAAGTCCCCTCATTTAAAGAATTTATTTATTAAATTTATTTTAGTCACAATCCGAACATAACCTGACTGTGACGGGTATCTCAAGTTCGTCGAGGACCGAAGACCATCCCATTTTCCTAGCCAAATAAAATACAATACAGCTAGCAGTGGATGAATTCCATACATATAACAAGATAAACTGAGTTCCGAACATATAACAAGATAGGCAACTCAAAAAAGCATTTATGAATTTCAACACATCCCAATCCACAGTAATTCACAAAGCCTCTAAAAAAATCAAAATCAACCTAAGTCAGAACATGCCTCCGAAGATAGCCAAAAGAATTCAATCGAAGTAGTCTAAGGCATAAAGGAAACAAGACTTTCAAATGATAGCTCTTCCGGAGAATGAAAGCTCACCACTTCAAAGCTGATTGCTGACAACCCAGAAATCCTATCACTGTGCAGGAAAAGTAGAAATGTCTCCAGTTCCTGCATCACGTGGGGATTGAACGTCCGAAGGTATTTAGTAGAGTGAGCGCTAGCATGTAATGCAGGGAAGGGGATAAAGTTATGCCAAGTCAAAAACTACAGTAAAATCTACATGCACACATTGTACATACACACACGCACACACACACACACATATATATAACATGCTGGGATAGGGAACAAGGTTTAGCATAAGAGTAAAACATTAGCCTGGACTCTGCAGTTTAACCGTCATAAAAAAACACCCACGGGTTGTATGGGCTCAGCTTCTCCTACTGAAAGGGTCCTAGTGTGTATTAGCCACACAAATCAGGGAATAATCATATGTACATATTCACCAAGGGTACTCAAACACCTGGCATATATCAAGGGTGACTTGAACATCCTATCATTTAACAAGGGTGACTCGAACACCCGATCATAAAGCAAGGGGGAATCGAACACCCAACAATTTTGACCCCTACGTCGGCAAACACGATTTCCACTAGTGGTTCCTTGGGACCTTCACTTTTACGTCCCATATATACAACCCCATTTAAGCCCAATTAAAACAAGTTTCACATAGCCCATTCATTTAACCATGATACACATCAGGCATACACTATTGGTATCGTCATACCAACTACACTTGTAAGGTAATATCGTCATGCTATTATAATTTAATTAACTTGGGGGAGCATCCCCCTTTGTTCATTAAATCAAAACCATTATGTTTCAATAACCTCTTTATATCATGCAATGGTTTTAAAAGTAGTTTAATGTGCATACCTTCATGTTCAAAACAAGTTTCACATGATTGGGTTGAGGTTTTATCAATTACAATATTCAAAATCATCAATTTAGGGTAAATGACGACCCCCATTCCAATTAAACACACTCATCCACCCCAAATAGTTCAAAACCATTAATTCAAACCATGAATCATTCATAAAAGCCATGAAAAAAGTCATTAATTGAGGTTCAAAAACCCTTAACCCATATTCATAAACCACAATCAAACTACATGAATAACAATTGTAAATACATGCTTTTAACAAAATAAACTTTAGGGAAGAGTAACATGCTTGAGATATCAAGAATTATAGAGAGAAATCAACCCTTGGATACTCTAATTGCCAATTTCTATGAAACCCTAGGTGTTCTTGACTAAGGGATTAAGAGTGTTTAGGCAAGTGTATTTGATGGTTAAGTATTGAGAATAGGGTCCCCAACATGTTTTATGGTTGTGGGTCTTACGTGGGGGAAAGAGGGAAATGACAAGAATGCCATCGCTTAAAAGTGCAGAAAAAGTCACCTAGTCGTCATGGGTCACCTTATGACTCATGACATCTGGCTATGAGTCGTCACAGTAGCTTAAGGACCCCACACTGTTGACTTCATGAGTTTACACACTACGACTCATAGTTGTACCTTACGACTCATAGATTCCAGTCGTAGTTAGGACACAAACATTTGGGCACTACACTGATTTGGCTACGGAAGGCACTCTATGACTAGTAAAGAGTTTTGCCGACTTGTTAGGTACAAGTCATCACCAAGTCACTGACATGGACAAGCTTTACTGGTCACCCTAGGATTAGGGCCCTAGGACTCGTAAGGTGACCTTATGACTCATAAGGTAAGTCATAGGTTTGGAAGTAGACTCAAGATCAAAGAATTTTCCAAAGACAAAAATCTGGGGTCTTACATTCTCCCCCTTATGATCATTCACTCTTGAATGATGAGACAGGGCATCCATTTACATGATTTAACATAAAACACAACCACACTTTTCTTTAACAAAGTCAGAAAACAAAAATATTAAGGAAAACACATATTTTAAGCACGATTATCCAAGGCGGGAAACAAGAATGGATATTTGGACTTCATGTCATCTTCAGTTTCCCAAGTAGCCTCTTCAACCTTATGATTTCTCCATAGAACATTCACCGAAGCCACATCCTTATTCTTCAAATAACAAACTTGCCTATCCAAAATCTCAATTGGGACTTCCTCATAAGACAAAGAATCCAACCGCCAACACTCTCCAAAGGGACATCCAAGAAAGGATCACCCATACACTTCTTCAACAATGAGACATGGAACATTGGATGGACAAAACCCAAACTCGAAGGCAACTCCAACTCATAAGCCACATTGCCCACTCTCCTCAAGATTAAGTATGGGTGAACATAACAGGGACTGCGCTTCCCCTTTTTTCTAAACTTCACCATACCTTTCATTAGAGACACCTTCAAAAACCCTCAATCACCAACATCAAACTCCAAATCCCTATGCCTCACATATGCACAGGAGTTTTGGTGACTTTAGGCGGTATTAAGCCTATCCCTAATCATCTTCACCTTCTCCACAGCCTGATGAACCAAATCAGTACTAAATAATCTGGTCTCACCAACTTTGAACCACCCAATAGGAGAGTGACATCTCCTACCATACAAAGCCTCAAACAAAGACGTCTAATAGCTAGAATGATAGTTGTTATTATACCGCAAACTCTTTGAGAGGTAAATGATCAACCCAACTATCACCAAAATCAATCACAGAAGCCCTTAGCATATCTTCTAAAGTTTGAAATATCCTCTTCTTTTATCCATCCATCTGAGGGTGGAAAGTGGTGCTAAGGTTCACCTTAGTTCCTAAACCTCTTTGAATTGACCCCAAAAAGTGATATGAGAACTGCGTACCTCAAATAGATATAATTGAAACAACGCACCATGCAACTTAATGATCTCTTTAATGAAAAGCTTAGCATAATCGTCCACAAAATAATTAGTCTTCACGGGAAAGAAATGAGCAGACTTGGTCATCCTATCCACGATTACCCAAATCAAATCAAACTGACTACGAGACCACGGAAGACCCATAATTAAATCCTTATTAATCATCTCTTATTTCCACACAAGCAACTTAATCTCTTGAGACAAACCACTAGGCCTCAAGTGCTTCACTTTCACCTGTTGACAGACCATGCACTTGGCCACAAAATTGGCCATATCTCTCTTCATGTTGTTCTACTAATAGATCTCTTTCAAATCCTAGTATATCTTTGTCGAACTAGGATAAATAGTGTACCTCAACTCATGAGCCTCAACCAAGATCCTCTCTCATATCCTATCAACATTGTAAATACACTATCTACCTTGGTATCTCAAGATACCATCACCACTAATCTCAAAAGCCATGACTTTCTGCTGACCCACATCATCCTTAATTTGCATCGATATAGGATCTAAAACTTATTTCTCCTTCACCTCAGTACTAAGAGAAAACTTCACCATTGCTTGAATAATCACCCCACTATCCTCGAAATCAAAAAGTCAAACTCTAAGATTATCCAAACGATGAATATCCTTCACCAACCCTCGCTTTCTCTCATCAACATTAGATAATCTCCCCATGGATAGCCTACTAAGGGCATCAACAACCATATTGGCTTTTACTGGGTGATGGTGAAGACTTATATCATAATCCTTGGGCAACTCAAGCTATCTCCTTCGCCTGAGATTTAACTCTTTCTGGGTGAACACATATTGCAAGCTCTTGTAATCAGAATATATATCAATATGAACTCCATAAAAGTAATGACGCCAAATCTTCAAAGAAAAAACCATATCCAGAAATTCCAAATCAAGAGTCAGATAAATCTTCTCATGCACCTTAAGCTGCCTAAAAGCATATGCCACAACCTTACCATGCCACATAAAAAATTAACCCAGTCCCATATGGGACGCATCATAATAAACAACAAAGCCATTAGTATCCTTAAGTAGGGTCAAAATCAAAGTTGAAGTCAACTTATCCTACAACATCTCAAACTACCCTCACAAGAATTGGACCACAGAAACTTTACCTTTTTTGAGTCAACTTAGTCAGCGGGGCAGCGCTAGACAAAAAACTCTCCACAAACCTCCTATTATACCAGCCTAAACCCAAGAAGCTCCAACTATCAATTGGAGTCATGGGTCTAGGAAAATTCTTAACTACCTTAACTTTTTGTATATCCACCATGATCCCCTCCCTAGAAACAACATGACCCAAAAAAGTAACAATATTCAACCAAAACTCACACTTCGAAAACATAGCATACAATTGTTGATCCTTAAGAGTCTGTAACACTTAATAGAGGTGATTGGCATGATCCTTCCCTATCTTAAAATATACCAATATGTCATCGCTAAACACAATGATGAATAAATCCAAGAACTGTTTGAATACCTGGTTCATAAGATCTATAAATACCGTCGGGGCATTATTCAAACAGAATGACATAGCAAAAAACTTATAATGACCATATCGGGTTCGGAAGAGGTCTTAGAGATATCCACATCCTTAATCTTCAAATAATGATAGCTCGACCAAAGATCAATCTTAGAAAAACATCTATCACCCTAAAGTTGGTCAAACAAATCATCAATCCTAGGAAGAGGATAATTATTCTTCACTATCACCTTATTTATCCGGTGCTAATCTATACATATCTGAAGGGAACCATCCTTATTATGCAAGAAAAAAATAAGAGCGACTCACGGGGACATACTAAGGAGAATAAACCTTTATCCAAAAGATGTTTTAGCTTCTTCTTTAGCTCTTTCAACTCAGTCGGAGCCATTTTGTAAGGAGGGATAGAGATAGGATGGGTATCCGATAGAAGGTCAATCCTAAATTCTATTTTCCTAGTGGGAGGAATACTAAGAAGATCATTAGGAAACACTTAGGGAAACTCATTGACTATAGAGACAACTTGTAAAGAGTTAACCTTAGAACCAGAATCTTTAGCCCAAACTAAATGGTATAGACACCTCCTGGAAATTAATTTTCAGGCTCTTAGTTAAGAAGTGAACCTCCCCTTAGGTGCTAAAGAACTACCTTCCCACTAAATCACTGGTTCTACGGGAATTGGAAACTAGCCCTTCAGGTTCTAAAATAAGAGACGCTTAGCACGAATGGAGCCAATCCATCCCCAAAATAACATTAAAGTCTAACATATCCAACTCTATCAGATCTATCAATATCTTCCTACCATAGAAAGATACCACACAACCTCTATAGAATTTTCTAGCTATAACAGAGTCACACATCGTGTAGACACAGAAAATGGATCAAAAATAAACTCAGGACCAAAACCAAAATGAATAACCACATAAGGGGTTATAAAAGAAAGAGTAGACCTCAGATCAAGTAAACAATACTTATCAAAAGAGAAAATGTGTAACATACCAGTGACAACATTAGGAGAAGCCTTAGATTCCTAACGAGTGGTAAGAGTATACAGATGATTTCGACCAGTATCGATACTGGAAGTAGCACCTTTTGGCACAAGAGCTGAAGAAGTAGCAACCGGGACCTTATTAGCTCTAGAAGCACCCCTTAAAGGACAATCCCATTGCATGTGACCAAGCTGACCATATTTAAAGCACTTAATCCTCCCTTCATCACATAATCCATAATGCAATTGCCCAGAAAAACAATAACGGGGTTAAGATGGGACTGACTGAGCTCCACTGGCCTGAGATTAGAAACCTTGTGCCCTTAATCCACTATATATATAGAAGCGATGATCACCTGAGGGCTTAGGATATGGAGCACTAGTAGTAGAATAAGAACCAAAATTTCCTCACTGCTTCTTAAACCACTACCTTCCATCTCTACCACATTTCGGCTGACCTCCACCCTGCTCAGAATACCTTAATTTCTTACTCTGCCTTTCTCATATCTTGGCTTATTTTTTGTTTTCATATTCAATCTGCTACATATACACCACAATCCTAGAGATATCCAAGTCACTATTTAATAAGGTGGCCTTGCACTCCAACCCTAAGTCCCAAGAAATGCTCGAAGCAAACTTCCTCAACTTAGCACTCATAGAAAACACCAACTACGAAGCATAGTGAGATAGCTGATGAAACTTCAAGGCATACTTCTTCACAGTAATTATTCCTTGCTTTAAATTCACAAACTTCTCAGCCTTTGCTTCCCTTAACTCTTGAGGAAATAATCAGTCAAGAAAGGCACTCAAAAAGTCATCCCACCCAGCTTGCTCAGCATCTTCACCCCTCAACTGCTCCCACTCCTCATACCACTAATACACCATATTCTTAAGTTAATATGCGGCAAACTCCACACCTTCAGAGTCAGAAGTATATATCACTCAAAAAATCTTTTCTATCTCATCTATGAACCCATGAGGATTCTCCTCAACCTTGGAACTAGTGAAAGTTGGAGGACTTAACCTCATGAACTGGCCAACCCATGTGGTCTCAGAAGAAGGAGTGACAAGAGCAATATGCTAAGACTGACGCAATTAAGAGGCCACCAACTGAGTAAGAAACTAAATCAATTAGTGAAACTCAGCGTTAGACACATCACCTTGAGGAGTATGAGGGGGACTAAAGGGAATCGGTGAAACTCTATGAGGGAAATCAAAAGCAAGGAATGCAGATTAGGTTTGTACCTGATAAGCAAGATGAGTTCAATCCATGTTGTCCTCAGGCAGGACAGAGGAGTTTCCACGAGCATCAAATCTTATGGGAGGCATGATATGAAATGCAAACAAATGATAATTAGAGGAGATTTTAACATCCTAAACTCTACAGCCTAAAAGTAGAACAAAAAAAAGGGAAATATTTGAATATGCCTCATAGCCTCTCCCATATAAGTGTGGTATTCTACACACCCATAAAATAGACTCTACTTGACATGGCTTTGTGGACACCCAATTGACCATAAACCTAGTCTTTGATACCAAACTGGTCACAACCCAAATCAGGGACTGACCACGACGAGTATCTTAAGTCCACCCACGACCGGAGACGACCCCCTTTTCTTTGCCAAATATAACACAATATAACTAGCAGTGGATGAATTCTGAACATGTAACAAGATAAGCTGAGTACTGAGCATATAACATGATAGGCAACTCAAAAAAGAATTTAAGAATTCAACACATACCAATCAACAGTAATCCACAAAGCCTCTAAACAGACCAAAATCAATCTAAGTCGAGACATGCCCCCAACGATATCCAAAAGAATCTAATTGAAGTAATCTAAGGTATAAAGGAAATGTGACTTTAAAATGATACCCCTTACGGAGAATGGAAGATAACCACTTTAAAGCTGACTGCTGCTATCCCAGAAATCCTATTACTGTGCAGGAAAAGTAAAAGTGTCTCAGGTTCCTGCATCACGTGGGCGTACAATATCCAAAGATGGTTAGCAGGGTGAGCGTTAGTATGTAACTCAGGGAAGGGGATAAGGTAATGCCAAATCAAAAACCACAGTATAATCCACATACACACATTGTACATATATATATATAACATGATAGGATAGGGAACAAGTTTTAGCATGAGAGTTAAACATTAGCCTGGACTTTATAGCTTAACCGTCATAAAAAGACACCTACAGGCTATATGGGCTCAACTCCTTCTGCTGAAAGGGCCCTAGTATATGTTAGTTGCATGAACTAGAGAATAATCATATGTACATATGCACCAAGAGGAATCGAACACCTGGAATATATCAAGGGTGACATGAATACTCGTTCATTTAACAATAGTGACTTGAACACCTGGTCATAAAGCAAGGGTAACTGAACACTCGACCATTTTGAACCCCTCCATCGGCAAATGTGATTTCCAGTAATGGTCCCTTAGGACCTCCACTTTCATAACCCAGCTAAAAAACCCCTCAAAGTCCAATTATAACAAGTTTCACATAAACTATTTATTGAACCATGATACACATCAGGCATACACTGTTGGTATCATCATATCAACAACATTTGCAAGGTAATATCACCATGTTATTATATTTCCATTAACTTGCGGGAAGGACCCCATTTATTCATTAAATCAAAACCATTATATTTCAATAACCTCTTTATATCATGCAATGGTTCCAAAAGTTGTTCAATGCATATACCTTCATGTTCAAAAAAAATTCACAAGATTGGGTTGAGGTTATACCAATTACAATATACAAAATCTTTAATTTGGGGGAAATCACGACCCCTATTCCAATTAGCCACACCCATGCACCTCAAATAGTTTAAAACCATCAATTCAAATCATGAATCATCTAAAAAATCCATTAAAACAATTCATTCATTGAGGCTCAAAATCCCTTGATGTGCTATAGAAATTTACCACTTTCGACTCTTAAAATAAGGAAAATATGCAAGTTTCTGAGACTGTTTAGTTAGATGTGATCTGTTTTACGTATATTTTATAGGAAACCATATTTTGTATGTTGTTGTCATGAAAAATGTGAAAAAAGGTATTTTGCCCACTTTTTGGAGCAGTTATGGATATTCGAGATTCTTTCTAACTTGGTCGTGATCAAACCATGCTTGAAAAGTGAAAAAAGCTGAAAATATGACTCCTGACACCGACCAGGCAACCCACCAACCACACGTAGAACCTATAGACCGCAGGTGAGAAAAGTAGGTACCGAAGGTCAAAATATCAAGAGTCAGGCTGCACCTATGCACTATGCACGTATGTACGTGCATATGCGCGATCGTAGGTGCGATCTGCACCTATGCACTATGTCAGGACCGCACGTACTACCTTCTCCCTGTGCCAGATCGTAGGTACAGAGAGTAGGTGGCGATAGACCCTGTTTTATTTTATTTTGTTCATGCTTTGGTTTTAGGGTTTCTTCTTGTACTATAAATACCCTTTATTTACTTTTTAGGGAGTGTTACATACTTTTGATACTTAGAAACATCTTTTGATTCCAAGATCTGATTTTGGTCTAGCGATTCCATTGTATTAACTTTTGTTGATTAATCCAGATATGGTTGTGGGTTTTCTTTCATCTTATCATTGTAATTTCATCTATGCTTTCAATTACGATTGTCATTGATTGTTTCATAACTATGAGTGGCTAAAACCCATAGCTATAGTTGTGCAAACCTTGGTAGATTGACGAAGTAGGAGAAGTCCAATTATTGATCTGAACCAATACCTATGGAATGTATTACTTTATCTTCATTATAACAGATTTCTTAATGGGTGCACATATTAAGATCCTACCTAGATATTGCTACTTACTCCAAAAGATAAGTAGTAACTAGGAAAAGATAACGACAACTGTAATTTGGAGTTTAACTATCGATCCACGCTTCTAGGTCATATCTTAGTAAGATGGTTAAGTTTTATCTAATAACTAGAGACTCAAAAGGTAATAGTGAACTGGGATCAAGATAAGGGTTAGTAGTGCAACACCCTGAGACTTAAAAACTAATAGGTGAAATCCTTCTACTCATCCAAAAGACTGTAGGAGGTAAATAACTTATCGATTTTGCATGAAAGGTATTGGGTTGGTTCAAAAATGCAAGATGAACCTATGGAGTTGAGAATCCAAGGGGAACACAATTCTAGTGTTCTCTTATACTACTTATAACTAAGTTAATACAGTGCGTTGCTCTCAATTACTACAAATAAATTCCCCCATTTACTTTTTCTTTTTTACAATTGACTACAACTGCTGAGATCTATAAAGCCAAGTGTTCCCTTGGGATTTGACCCCAACCTTAGTTGGTTTACTATATCTTGACAATGATCATATAATCTAAAAGGAGGTATTGCTTGGACGTCATCAAGAAATTGGTGCCATTTTCGGGGAACACGGTGTTATTTATGATTAGAAGTTGTTGCAATTTTTGGATTTTTTTCGTTCTTGTTCTTAGTTAGTCATACACCGGTGTATGTCTAGCACATGGAGTATAGACGATCCCTTACTCCCAGCGAATCTAAATCCATAGAGGATCCTACAAACACCTCATGGGATGTTTGAGCATAAAAGAAATGATCCTCCTAAAAATGATCGTGATGATCTACTTCCCCCTCCTTCCAAAGGAGTAAATATATAGTTGATTGACAGACCGATCAATTTTTGGATCAAGCAGAGAATGAGAGGAGCATAATTGAAGAAGCTCAGCATGTAGCTAGGGAGACAAAGCTTGTTGAGCAGATACAATAAGCAGACCGCTGAGCAACACACGATGTGAATCAAAATAGAGCTATGGTTGAGGTTGACACCGAGATACCTATTATACAGGGAGGACCATTTATAGCCACAAACAGAGCTATGGTTGACATGGAAAAAGGTGAGCTAAAATTCAAAGTCAACAGTGAGGAGGAGACTTTTAACATTCAAAAGTCAATAAAGCAGCCAACCGACTTGAGGGTAGTCTCGGTAATTGATTGTATTGATAACCCTAGAGGATACTCTTATGGGTATATTAATGAATTTTGAGTAGTCAAGATACATACATTGTGCTGCGATGTTAAATTATACGCTGCATGGGAGGTAACCCATGGGCTTGTTGGTGAAGTTTGAGTAACCAACATAGCCATGTTGTGCCGCGATGTTAAATCAAGCGCTGAGTGAGTGACAACCCACTATTTTAGTGTTTACGTTTTTGTTGTTTTTTTCTTTTTGTAGGTTTTCAGATTTGGACCTTACCCGAAATACAATAAAAATTCCTCTATTCGTTGATTTTCAGGAATGGTGATTGTGTGATCAACCCATCATGGTCACAAGTCCTACACGGTAAGTTGAGTAATAAGTTGAAAAGTTGATATTTTGAGGATGAAAAATGGTAAGTTACAGACTTTGACATTTAATTTTACCTTTGAGACCTAAAATTTAGGTTGCTGGACCATAAGTATTTAAAAAATATCAAAATATTGAGTTCAGGTTGTAGAAAAGTGGGCCAAAAATTTTGGCCCAGCACCCGCAGGCCGCAGGTGGTACCTCCATCTACTGCCTGGCCGTAGGTGTGGAGCGCAGGTTGATGTCGCGGCTAGGTCACTTTGTGGGCCCATTTTTAATTTAAATTTTGGGCCTACCAATATTTATATATGACCTAAAATGCCCCCACCAATATAGCAACATTCTTACCCTCATTCTAATCCTCAAAACCTCACTTTTCTTTTTGAATTCAAACTTCCTTGTTAAAACATAAACTAACCCCACTCTTAAGTAAAGGATAGATTAACACTTATTTGAGATACCAACTTACCCAACACACTAAAAACAAGTTTTAACCTTGGTTTTGCTTGAGTTCTTCATTATTCTCTTTCAGTTCTTCATATAAAAGGTAACTTCCTCGACTCCTAATGGTTATGTATCGATCTATCTATTGTTTAAGAAAGTTGATATGTGTATTACACTACCAAATATATTTAAACTACCATGCTTGTATGTAGGAGCCTTGAAGTATCCTAAAATCGTAATGTAGGGTCGTGTTTTGACGAAAAATCTAAAGTTAGACCCTAACTAGAAGTTGAACTTGAATGATGAAAGTAATACCATTAGTTGAACATGTTTGTTTGCTTTGAAATTCATGATTCTTGATTGGTTTGTGCACGTTGGACTTGTTGGGATTTCAAATAGGTCTTAGGGATGTGAAAATTGAGGAAAAATTCAAACTTTTTGAATTTTGAATTTTTCTTCAACTTTTGTTATCCTTCTCTTTTGTTGGAAATTAACAACTGGTTTTTTAGGTACATATGGCACCTAAAGCGATGAAGAAGATGAAGGCCAGTACTTCGAGGATATGGGCAAAGTCTCCTAAGTTGATCGATTCAGTAGAGGAATACTCGAGGCAGTGACGTAGAGACGCTGCAGTTGAGGTGACATGCAGAGTCACGAGAAGATAGACTCACCAGGCTGCTTAGTCAGCTGCAGCCCGATTGAGGATGAAGACCACACATATATTACCTCTGCACACTCCTCTATATGATGATGATGATGATGATAAGTAGACAGAATCTGAGTCTTTCCAGAGCTTGTTGCACAAGACCCCCAGTATGAGGAGGGGTCCCAGAATTCATCTGATGAGGTTGAACAGGAGCAGTTATCTGTGGTTCCCCAGTTTGAGGAGGGTACTTCTACTTATGTACGACAGATAAAGGTACCTCAGTCTACTGAGGGTACCGAGAAACCTTCCCACGATGTTTCAGTACAACAGAGTCCCGTTTCTACACCTGCCCTAGATGCACCTCCTGAGAAGAAAGATCAAAGGTGGTGTGTGGAAAGGATACAAAGTATATTTTGTAGATAGAATTGTTTTTGCAACATAGGAAAGTCTTTGATATGCATTTATGAGGAGCGCCAAATTGAACTATCGGGGCTAGATCGAGTACCATAGCTGTGAGTGACATTTGATAGATATTAGCTAGAGTGGATCACTAGGCCACTCGGTTCCTACAACCCAGCTATGGTATGGGAATTTTATGCATCCGACATAGCTATCGTGGTCCTTCCTATGTGCCAACATCCAGGCCTGATCTAATTTTCTAGGCAACTATAGCTTGATCATACACTGGTTAGAGGGGTCAGATTTAGTATTATAGAGGACACTACTCACAGAGTTATCTGATGTCGCCCAAAAAAAACCTCCAAATAAGTATGCTACGGTCGATGCCAAATAATGTATCCCAGCTAGGTTGGATTCGATCCCATAAGGAAGATGCTGAGCAGTTGCTTAACTTAAGGTAATCCATAAGTAGTATAGGAAAGTAAATAAGAGGATTTTAGTATCAATCGTAAGTAGTATCCAAATCTTGAGTGCTTTTGAGTCGTAAACAATAGAAGATGAACACTAGGCTTGTGTTCCCCCTGTATTCTTAACTCTGTAAATTTCTCGTGAGTAACCCCGCTATTCTGATACTTTGCATGTAAAGTCTACAAGCTATGTATTATCAACCATCTTGTAAACATGATGATATCTCACCCTTTACCGGTTAAGTCTCAGGGTATTGCCTTATTGCTCCTTGTTACAACCTCAGCTCACTATCACCTTTTGAGTTCAAGTGATTAGATGAGATAGCGGGAATTATAAGGTGGATGTGAATCTCAAATTACTTTCTTAATCTTCTTTTCCTAATCACAAACTCCCTTGTGAAGATGTTTGCTAATACAGGCTATCTCAATCTTCTTCAGCAGCTTTGAGATTAATTATTGTGAATAAGATTAAGATACATGCATAAACCCTAGAATAAATGAATATCACACTTTCTCTTCGTATCTAATCCGCTCGGGTTCCCACAAACCTAGTCGAGGAGATTAGCTGCTCATGTTCATGCAAAAATCTATGATTATCAATGAATAAGACATGTAATTAATTGCACAAGAGTAAGCTGAATAAACCCCAAAGTCTTGAATTGAATAAAAATCCAAAATCTCAAGAATAATTATAAAGTATGTGAATAGTAATAAGAACAATGTCAAAGTACGTAACCTATTATAAGAATGTGTAACCTAATAAAATATAAACCCTAGGATATCTATAGTATCTCAAAATAACATAGAAATCCTAATAAAAACAAGAAAGGTAAAGTTATGTCGGCACTCAATACGACTCGATCTTCAACTCGTACCGTCATCATACGAGTCGTACTTATGCCTCTCATATCTGTTCCAGTGTCTGATCTCCCAAGGATTTAATTTTTAGTTCATCATATGACTTATGCTCACCCTAAGTTATTCATGATCTTACGACTCATTTCCTTCACTAGTATCTACCTGGGACTTCTGTCTTTCCAAGCTTTAAATGTTGGTCTGCTTACGGTTTCCCTATACAAGTCCTACTCAGACTTCTAACTCGTATACTTTTGATATTTCAACTTGGGATGGAAACTTTAGATTCTATTATGCTTACAAATTCATGATATGACTCGTATCCTCGCATATGACTCAGATGCTCCAGTCATGTATTGTCCATACTTAGATTCTCAGTTTAGCTTTGGGTTCTGTTGTGCTTACAGTTATCCTACGAGTTGTATCGAGTGTTAAAGACTTGAGGAGTAACTTGTATCTTGATAAGAATTGGTATTTCTATTTTTTTTTCTTCTATTTTTACTATAACACTACTATAGATCTGTTTTACCTGAAATAAACACAAAAGTGCATCATATCTGCTAAAACAACCTAAGTACCCGCATAACTTTATGATTTTAAGCATTGAAAGTGTCGTGTTTCCATGACACATCAACACCCTTAACTTTTAATTTTGCGTGTCCTCTAGTAAACAACAATTAAACTCTATAACTCAACATGATGCTTAAACAAGAAGATCATAAGCTACCCATGGCAGTGATTTTGAACTTGATTTCAATCATGTTACTCCGCTTCTAATTTTAACTTTTCAACACTCAAACTATGTATAACGATTTAGAACACAAAGAAAAACAAGGAAATCCGATGATGGCATTACATTAGTTACAAACAACTAGGCATCAACTCAAGCCACATTAACCAAACACACTAGCAATTTAACAACAAACCCCATGTGCGCTCATAGTCAAAGAAATCCCATTCACTCAACTAAGATCAATCAATTAATTCAAGAATATAACAAACAATGCTCTCTCTCACAAATATGTATCACCGGTGTATACATAATACCATAGGCTTGCCCATATGCTCTCTTTCTATGTTTTTGGATAGTCAAAGTAGGATCACTAAAGGACTTTATTCGACTTATAACGTAGGTTAAGAGCTGGTATGGTATCTTTTTGGGATTTATTAAGTGACTATGCCTCCTTGACATTACATCTTCTTTTTTGAGTTCCGCTTATTTTCCACTTTTTTCGTCAACTTTATTTTCACCCTTATGTCTCCCTTTTTACTTTTAAAGCATATTCAGACTTAGGCCAGGTACAGTTTTCTCACTTTATTTTTCTTTTCTTTATCTTTTGTGTTAAATTTTCTTCCCTATTTCTATTGTTTTCTACTTATTTTCTAACCGCACCTGTCTCCTTTCATTTTTCTTTCTACACTTCTTTCTTTATTCATGTTCTTCCTATGAACCCATATAATAGCCACCTTCAACTTAGGCAATTTGCTTGAGTTGAGGTGCACAGTGTCCAAGAAGGACTAGGGCCAAAAATAGGTTCATTGTAGAAATGAGAAGGTAAAATCGGTGTATTAAACAAAAAAAATGGTCACTTAAGGCTCAAATATATGGATCAAAGTCATACTTATTAGGTTGGACATTTGGGCTCAAGTGGAATTTCAACAAAAATGGGCCTATGATCATCTCCTACTTGACTATCTTAGACCTTAGTAAAAGCAACCAGGCAAGTTCTAGATTCCTATACACCAGGAACTCAGTAATACCTCACACAAACTCACACAGGGTCGCATTGCTAAGTACTACTTATACAGTTATGAAACTGTTTACCCTAGTTGTTCTATCCCTAATCCTAATGCCATTATCAGAGTCACAACGGTCTCACACATACATATATTACACAGTATAAAAATTTAGGAGGGGCCTCAACTTTTCAACACAATGTCATTAAACACAAATACTCAGCATAATCATTTCAAATTCACAAATTTTCCCAAATTTCTAAATCAGTTCAAAACTCACAATTCATTACAAATATTTTCATAATCTCTCAAAAATCAAGAAAAATAATCTTCTTCCATAAGTGCCGATTTTCTTCCTATTTCAGCACTTTGTTAGAATCAAAACTACAAGTCATAATAGACTTTTATCTACTTAAATTTTTCAGCTACTCCCATAAATTCTGAATCAAATATATACCCCCATCCCCAACTAAAAATCATGCATTATCCCCAGTGCTAAAAATATGTAAAGTAAGGATGAAAGGTCATACCTGGGTACTCAAGGCACCAGATCAATAACATCAACATGTGGGTCGTCAAGTTATCTACCACTGTTATCATCGATCATCCCATCAGATACTGGGATGGAATTAATAACGGTAGCACTAGATAGCTCTGCAACACCTTCTCTCTCAGCATCATCAACTGGTGGTCTTGAACCACCTACTCTAGTGGCCATCTTATGGACCCTTTTCTCCCAGTCCTTCTTATCTTAAAGACTATTTGCCTTAGCTTTGTTCAATTCCTTTTTCTCCTTGAGCCTTATCTTCTTCTTTGCTCGTCTTTTATCTGGGGTCTCCTTAGCTTCAGATTCCAAAACAACCCAAATTTAGGAACATGGACAGTGGGCATCACTATTTCAATCACAGTCTCTGGAATCACCGATTCATCATACAACTCTGTGACCATCCTCTTAATTTTAGAAACTTCAGCTTTTATCCTAGCAATATTCTGCCTGCTACTCAACTATTGAGTGATCCTCAACTCAAATGCATCAAGTCTGCCTTGAACCTGTCTGGCCTGTCTTGTGAACTGTGTGTCAAGTTAGGGATTCACGCCCTCCTTCATATGACTGATGTTAGCCTCTAGTATGGACAGTCTAGTCCTTTCCTCAGTACACATGGCCTATAAAATCATAATGAGTCCAAAAGGCATACCTCGTGGCCTAGGTGGCACTGATTGGACCGAAGGAGGAGCACTAAAAGTACCCACTATATAAGCTTCATAGTCTACGTCTGCTCACCCATATCAGCTTGACCGCTCTATCAAAACATATAGCTATCAAATCTGTTGTTTTCCTTGCCTGCCGGGAAAAAGGGTTGGCTGCGTCTCGAATTAGGCCTAAGTTAGTGGTGTTCATAGCCTCTAACATCTCATCGATACTCAGATTTCTTGTACTCATGTAGCCAGGAACATCTATGTGACCATGAAAGGATACGCCAATAGAGACTTCTAACCTCCTATAGCTTGGTCTCTCAACTCTTGAGCTAAGAATTCACCAACATCAAACTCGTAAATGGCTATGAACCAGCTATCATAGTTGCCCGAATCGGGCTCATATATTATCTCTCATGGTAGGACAAAGCCTATATCGGGCTAATGTCCACCATGCTTTACCCTCGAAGTTGAGGGTATTCTTATCAATATTTTGGGAGACCACCCCTAGGCTTCCTACTACCCACACAACATTATTTTGCTCATTCAAAGCTATTTGCTTTACAATCCATCTAAAGAACTCTATTTTTTTCTCAAAAACTAGCATCCTTCGAGTGATCTTTCTTATTTTTTCCATCTGATAGTCTGTCTCCTTAGTGTTTATCAGAGGCTAATACTCTGGTCCGTACAAGAACCGACCAATAGTATGGTGGTAAATGTCCACCCACACTCATCGAATAGTAAGTGAAGCAATAGGCTCACCACCCTTCCACAATTGGCCTTGTGGATATTGTCTTTGATGTTTGCCTTTTTATTCCGCATAAAATTCTTGCATCAGTAATTCATTGTATTTTCCGAGCACTATAGTCATCCATTCAAAGCCATACTGCCTAAAGTGCTCCTCGAACTTGGGTATCTCTGACATCCCAGTAGTCATCAACCTCCACTCTAGATACAATACCTATTTGATCTTTCTACCTCGAGGTCTGCTCAACCCACTGTTAAATATTTTCTGCATACCGAGGTACCCCCATCGTTCAATGATGGGCACCAGAGTTGTGGTATGTCATGACCCGAGGCCTACCCCCCAGTCACAATAATAGTACTTAAGATTATAAGTGTTCACAAGCTAACCCATGAGCTAGTACCTGTTGTGAGCACTGATAAAATAATAATCGTATACGTGTGCAGAAGATAAACTATTGAAGTAATGCAAATCTGAATATTAAAAATGTGATTCAACCACAAATTTGAAGCATCTGGTGAAATACTGAAAGGTAACTAACAATTTAAAACAACTAATAATACCGAATGGACTGATAAACTGAATAACCATCTAACTGACTGTCTGAAAGCCTCTAAATAACTGAGGAGTTGATGGTATAGGCCCCCAACTAACTCCGACTAATTGAACACAATGAAATATTGAAGTACTAAATAAGAGATAATATGCCCTCGATGGATGAGGACTCACCACTATGGCTACTGAGAAATGATAGTTGTCTAACTACGATCGGGAAACTGAGCCTCCGAACCTATGATATAAGACATCATAGCACAAAGAAGAGTATGCGGTTAGTATTTTGAATGTATTGGTATATGAGATGAGGACTGGCTTAACTACATAGGTAATTGTGTATGAATGCATAAACAAGTAATATCTGTGATTGCAAGACTAAGTATAAACATATTTCTGAAATAATTTGAAAACTAAAAGACTGTAATTTGTATAATTGAATAACTGAGAATTTATACACTTGGTCAATGCAAACCAGAACTAAAAATATACTGATACTGCACTGAAACTGTGGGGGGTATCATCTAACCAACATGCCCCAATCTGAGATAATCGTGATTGAGACATTTAAATTTGAAACTAGACAAAATAGGCTTACCGCAATGCGGTCTTATCGCGATTAATCATTTCCCTCACCATGACGCGGTCTACATAAAAATGGGAATAGAGCCGCGACATGGGCCTATCGCGATGACCCACTGGTTTTGTGATCCAAACAGATCCTTGACCTCATCTAAAAAATCTAAAACTTCTCTAAGATATACTTCTTATATCCCTGAACATGAATCAACTCAAAAACCAACATCTCCAGGTCGGGAAGACCAAAATAAAAACCCTTAAAGTTAGAGGTCTTAAAAATGACTAAGTCCCCAACACTTAGTGCAAATTTCAGGCCTTAAAACCCCTTATGCATGCAACTGAAAGTTGAATTGAGCTAAGATTAGTACAGGGTATTACAATATCTCCCCCTTGGGAATAATCTTTCTCGAATAAGACTGGTTAGACTGAGAGTACTGTACTAAGGCAACTGAGACCATATACTGAACATGCATAACTGGAAACATGATTACATAACTGAGTCTTCAACATGATACATGAACTGAACTGATTTCATGAATGCATGCAATAACAGAAGGATGTTTACATATATATATATATATATATATAACTGGAACTGAGAATGGAAAAGAATAAATCTAGGGAAAACTGTTACCTCAAACTGAGTCTGAGTTTGCGGAGAAAAGATGAGAGTACTTGATCCGCATATTTTCTTCTGCTTCTCAAGTAGCTCCCTCAATGGACTGATTCCTCCTTAGAAATTTAACTAAGGGAACTTCTTTGTTCCTTAGTCTATGAATCTGACGATCTAGTATCTCAATTGAGACTTCTTCGTAGGAAAGGCTATCCTTAATATACATATATTATAAAGGAACAACTACAACTGAATCACCAATACACTTCTTTAACAAAGAAACATGAAATATCGAATGCACTGATGCCAAATCTGCAGGCAACTCTAGCTCATAAGCTACCTTCCCAAAATGGTTCAAGATTCTATAAAGGCCAACATGTTGGGGACTAAGATTTCCCTTCTTACCAAATCTCTTCACTTCATTCATGGGCGAGATTTTTAGGAAAACTAAATCATCTACCTCAAACTCAAGATCTCTTCTCCTCACATCTGCATAGGATTTCTGACGACTTTTGGCTATCTTTAGCTTCTCCCTAATCAACTAAACTTTCTCTATTGCATCAAAAACTGAATCTGGCCCTATTAAAGTAGCCTCACCAGTCTCAAACCAACCAATAAGAGATCTACATATCCTCCTATAGAGAGCCTCAAATGGAGCCATCTGAATACTGGAGTGATAGTTGTTATTGTAAGAAAACTCAATCAAAGGAAAGTGGCCATCCCAACTACCTTTAAAATCAATAACATATGCTCTCAACATGTTTTCTAAGGTTTGAATGGTCCTCTATGCCTGACCATCTGTCTGAGGATGAAAAGTTGTACTGAGATGAACTTGGGTACCAAGACCCTTCTGAAAAGCCTTCCAAAAGTGAGAGGTAAACTGAGTACCTCTATTTGAGATAATAGACAATAGAATCCCCTGCAACGTAACCAAATCCTTAATATAAAGCCTTGCATAATCCTTAACTGAGTAGGAAGTATGAACTGGTAAGAAATGAATGGATTTTTTTATTCAATCCATAATGACCCATATTGAATCATGCTGACAACGTGTACGAGGCAAACCTATCACAAAATCCATGTTAACTACTTCTCACTTCCAAGTGGGGATACTAAACTCCTGTAATGTACCACTAGGCCTCTGGTGCTCAATTTTAACCTACTGACAATTTGAACACTCATCCACAAACTCTGCAATATCTTTTTTTATACCATTCCTCAAACAAAGCAAGTAGATGCAATGGCTCCAACCGTGCAAACCAAATAATTGAAAACCAAAAGGTCAAAATATTTAACTTAGAATTTCACCATGTACATGAACAAAGAGGAAGAATCTCAAAAAGGAAATGTTGAAATTGGGAGAATAATTTCAATTGATGATAAAAATTATACTAGAACAAAATGAGAAATAAAACTCAAGATAGTGGATTTCATAAGAAAAACTAAAATTATGCATCCAAAGGCAAGAACAAAATTTCCCTCTTCCCAATTTACATGCCCTATCCAGATCCTTTAGTGGTCAAAGTCAAAAAGATTTTTGTTCTAAAGAAGAAGGCGAAGGTTCATCGATCAACATTGCTTCCAAGTCAATCTTCAGAGTAGTTGAATCTATTCCCTTTTAGTTTTGAAATTTTAAAACTCAATTGCATCCTTTGAGTTCTTTTCCCTTCTTATTGAAATAATTGTGATACAAATTGTAATGTTTTTTATTTTGTGTGTGTTGATGTGAAAAGTGTTATTTTGAAAACAAAATATGTATAAAATAATATGAACTTCAACACTAAGTTCAAGAACGACTTCAAGAACAACAATGGAGTTCTACAACATCAAAACAAGTTCAAATTAATGATCAAATAAACTATCAAAATAAAGTTTCTACTATTTTAACAAAAAACAGTAAAACCAAGTTAAGAAATGAAGATGAAACAGAAAAAGGATAGAATCAAGTCCATTGAATTCATGGTGTGTCCTTAAGGATTTATTTACCTCAAGTACCCAAGGTTAATGTAATCTTTCCTTCCACAGTAAAATGATTCAGTTTAGAAAACAACGGTACCTCAAATTTTCTCAACTTCGAATGCACTCAACGATTTGAAGAACAAGTTAGAGTTTTTTTTAGAAGAAGAATGTGTTTTTCCACTCAAAATTCATACATTTACCTAAGAAAAAGTTCAGGTATTTATAGCCAAAAGTTCTTATTTCAGAAAGGAAGCAATGGTTCATGAAAAAAGATAACTTTCTGGAAAATCATGCCACCTGTGCCCAGACTGTGTTGGTCCTGTGTCAGACTTGCAGCCGCAGGTGGCGTTTGCCATTTTCTAATGAGGTCTATGTTGCACACACGTGTGACCTGCGCCCAGATGTCACTTTTTCACCCCAACCAGTATGTCTCTTTCCTCGAAGGGTCACGTCCCTTCAAGGTGCGTTGTGACTGCATTCACACTATGTCCGACGTGCGTTCGCAAATGGAAAAAAATTTTAACTTCACTTATTTTTAAGTTTCAAATAAATTTTATCCAAAAAACTAATCTCTAGATCGATCATTTTTTAAATTCAAATCCAAAACTAAAGCCGACGCGTAAGCCAAGCCTAGCAAGCGATGACGACGACGACACGAGGCACCTCTTATTCTAGCCTCACTATTTACATGAAGGAATGTTTCTCAATATAACCATAAGAAAGTTTCTTTCTTGCACCAATATGAGAGAACTTTCTTCCTTAAAGTGAAATACTAACTTCACTTTTTCTCCATTTGGTCCCTCCATTTTCTATTCAAATATTTACTTAGAATCCAACAATCCCCCACATAAATGGAGAATGACTGCTTTATCAAAAATTTTACGGATAAGTTGTGATCAACAAGAAAAGAGTAATTGCATCTAGATAAGTTGGTTTTCCTTTGAACTTTCTGTAGTGAACTTGCATTGATGCATTTAGTCAATCGGTAGATGTGATATCTTTTAATCGTCGAACTTTTATGTACACCTAGACAACACAAGTCATACAACCAATCTTTTATTATTTATGGTTCTCGTGCTATTGTTCATTTCAGCCATGAACATGACCTGATTTCATGAGAACTTAGAGAATAGGCTTTTACTATCATTGTCATTAAAGAAGCTTCCACTCCACTCCCACATAGGTGATTTCTAAATATTTAATACTTTAGATTATCAAATTATTTGGTCAAATCTGTCAAATTTTGAAACCATTAAAAGCTTCAAACCATAAGCTTTATCCTTGTTTCCTAAATATTACCTTCATCACGAGAATGGATTGAGTATATTGATAATGTTGAACCGCCAGTCATAACTTTATTTGATTTTCTTAAACCTAGCTTTTTGGATCTCCAGTTTGCTAGGTAGAGTTATCGCCATGATGACTTATTTGAGGGCATAAACACATTTTCTTCGATGATCTCTCTATTTTCTCTCTGGATGGGGCTTTTGTAAGTGGATCCGATGCATCATCTTTTGACTTCACATAGTCTACCGTGATAATTTTACTAGTGAGTAGTTCGCTAACGGTATTATGTCTCTATCTTATATGACAAGATTTATCGTTATACATCTTGATCCATATCCTTTCTATTATCGTTTGACTATCACAATGTATTTATACTAGTGCCAAAGGTTTGAACCAATAAGGAATATCTTACAAGAAATTTTGAAGTCATTCAACTTCTTTACCGGTTTTATCTAACGTGATAGATTCATATTTTATTATAGAGCGGGCTATACATGTCTGTTTGGATGATTTTCAAGAGAATGCTCCTCCACCTAAAGTAAATACATATCCACTCGTGAATTTTACTTCATTCATTCCGGTGATCCAATTTACATCACTATATCCTTCAATTACTGTTGTATATTTGTTATAATGCAAAGTATAATTTTAAATATATTTTAGATATCCCAAAACTCTTTTCATTGTCATCCAACGAGTTTAATTGGGATTACTCGTGTACCAACTCAATTTACTAAAAGTGCATGATATGTCTGATCACGTATAATCCATGATATACATTAAACTTCGCAACACTCTTGCATAGTTCTATTATGAGACACTTTCATCTTCATTCTTTTGAAGTGCAAAACTCACGTCTAATGGAGTCTTGACAATACTGGAATCCAAATACTTGAACTTGTCAAGTGCTTTTTTAATGTAATGAGATTGTGACAACACCAATCCTTATGGAGTTCTATGAATTCTTATTCCTAAGATCGCATCCGCAACTCCAAGGTCTTTCATATCAAACTTACTCTCAAGCATCCTTTTGTAGCATTTATGTCAGAAATGTTTCTACTTATGATCAACATATCATCCACATACAAACAAACAATGACCTTGTTATTTGAAGTGTCTTTAATGTAAACACATTTATCACATTCATTTATCTTGAAGCTGTTTGCTATAATTTGGTCAAACTTTGCATGTCATTGTTTGGGTGCTTATTTTAGTTCATAAAGTGACTTAACAAGTTTCCACACTTTTCTTTCTTTACCAAGAATCATTAAACCCTCAGGTTGTTCCATGTAAATTTCTTCCTCTAATTCTCTATTTAAAAATATTATTTTCACATCCATTTGATGAATTTCAAGACCATATATAGTCGCTAATATAGGAAATATCCGAATAAAATTTATCCTTGTTATGCGAGTATGTGTCAAATTAATCAAGGTCTTCTTTTTGCCTAAAGCCTTTCACAACAAGTCATGACTTGTATTTGTCAATAGTACCATTAGGTTTCATTTTTCTTTTAAAGATTCATTTAGAACCTAAAGGATAATTTTTTGGAGGAAGATCAACCAATTCCTAAGTATGGTTGCTCAAGATTGAATCAGTCTCACTATTGACTGCCTCTTTGCAAAAGGATGAGTCCAAAGACCAAATCGCTTTTTTAAACGTTTAAGGCTCATTTTCAAGAAGAAATGTTACAAAATTTTATTCAAAGAAAGTTCACGTTCAACTTTTTTTGACGTGTACTAAGTCTCATCATTAAGTACATTCTCGTTTGGTTCATCTCGAGGTCGTTAGACCCTTCACTAGACAGTTTATGTACAGTTTTATATGGATAAATGTGTTAAAAAAACTCAACATTATCTGATTTAATTATCGTATTTTCCTGAATATCCAGATTTTTGGATTTATAAATCAAAAATCGAAACACTTTACTACTTTTAGCATATTTAATAAACACACAGTCCACAGTCTTAAGTCCTATTTTTACCCTAGGCATAGAAAGTTGGACTTTGGCTAGCACTCCCACACTTTAAAATATTTCAAGTTAGGTTTTCTTTCTTTGCATTTTTCATATGGAATCGAATGTGTCTTACTATAGGGGTACTCTATTGAGTATTTAGTTTGATATATGGGTAGCTTCCCCTCATAAGTTTGCGATAAACCTAAACTTATGAATAAGACATTCATCATTTCCTTTAGCGTTTGATTTTTTATTTCCTCAATTTCATTTGATTTGGTAAATATAGGGCAGTAGTTTGATAGATAATTTTATTTTTGAAACATATCTCCCAAAAAAGAGATTCATACTCTCCACTTCTATCACTTCTTATCATTTTGATATTCTTATCCAGCTAATTTTCAACTTCAGTTTTATATTGCCTAAATGCATCTATTTCTTTATCCTTACAATTTAGTAAATAATCATAACAATATCTAGTGCAATCATCAATGAAAGTTATGAAATACTTTTTCCCGCCACGAGATGGTATTTACTTCATATCACAAATGTCTACATGGATTAAGTCTAAGGGATTGAAATTCCTTTCAACAGACTTATATAGACGATTAGCATACTTTAATCACACATATGTTTGACACTTTGATCTATTGCAATCAAAGTTAGAAAAAACTCCTAAATTAATTAGTTTTTGCAAGGTTTTGTAATTGACATGTCTTAAACGTTCACACCACAAATCATTTGACTCAAGTAAGTAAGAAGAAATAAAACTTTTATTGATTTCAACATTCATTACGTTGATCTTAAAATGGTCCTCGATGAGGTAGCCTTTGCCTGCATACACTTCTCCTTTGCTAATTACAACCTTATTAGAAATAAATACACATTTGAATCCATTTTTGGTCAGAAGTGAAATAGAAACCAAGTTTTCTTTCAACTCTAGAACATGAACGACGTTGTTGAGTGTCACCATCTTGCCCAATGTCATCTTCAAGCAAATTTTGTCTGTTTATTTAATTTTTACTGTCACGGAGTTAGACATAAAAATCTTCTCCTCATCTTGAGTTGGAGTGTACGATGCAAATAACTCCTTGTTGGAACATACGTGGCAGGTGGCACCAGAATAAATCCACCACTCTCTAGGATTATCAATCAAGTTTCATTCCAAAAGCATAGCACATAGATCATCCACTTCATCTTTGGATTCAGCCATGTTGGCTTGATTCTTTTTTTTTATCTTTCTTAGGGGCCCAACAATATGCCGACTTGTGGCCAACCATGACACAATTAAAGAAATTTCTTTTGAATTTCTTCTTCAGAGGATTGTTTTGTTGTCCAAACATTTTTTTTCTTTTCTTTGTTTTATTAGGATCTCCCTCCATAATATTCGCTCCACTAATTGTAGAATTTCCTTTAGACCACTTCTCGACTGCTTTGTTGTCTTCTTCAATTCGTAACCTCACAATGAGGTCTTAAACTGACATCTCCTTTCTCTTGTGCTTCAAGTAGTTTTTGAAGTCGTTCCACAATAGTGGTAACTTCTCAATTATAGTCGTTGCTTGGAAAGTCTTATTCACAATCAAACTTACATCAAAGGTTATATAATTATTAAGAACATATTTAATATTTTCAATAAAGGTATTTACCAATGTTATACCTTCCGCTAGGAGATCATGGATGATTACTTGCAATTCTTGAACTTGGGAGACAACAATCTTACTATCTATCATCTTCAAGTCAAGAAATCCTACAACAATGAACTTTTTTATTCCTACATCCTCAGTTTTGTATTTCTTTTCCAAAGCATCCCACAATTCTTTAGAGGTTTTCATGTTATTGTACACATTGTACAACTCATCTTGAAGTCCACTTAAAATGTAGTTCTTACATAAGAAATCTGAGTGCTTTCATGCTTTAGTTACTATAAAGCGTTCCTTTTCAGGTGTTTCCTCCGGTAACTCTGGAGGGCTTCTAGAGATGAATCTTTGAAGACTTAATGTAGTCAAGTAAAAGAACATCTTTGCTGCCACCTTTTAAAATCCACACTAAATTTTTTTTCGAGTTTCTCCATCGATGCCATGGCGAGTGCAGCATTTGAACGGCTTAAAGTTGCAATAATTATTGTTGCGACATTTGTCATTCAATCACTAACTTGATTTTCAACAGTCATTTTGTTGTCACAAAGAGACAATCAATTTAGTATGTTAGAATACTGACTATGAAGTTTACAACTTTAAATAACAACTTGTTTCTAGTTTAACGATGAAGTTTTTATGTTCTTCTAATCGTCAACCTGATGAACTTTAACTCACAAAGAAGTTTTTATATCTTCAAATCACTATTAAGTTGAAATAGTGAAGAAAACAATAGGTTTTAATCTTCAGAAACCTAAAAATACATAATATCAATAAATTCCTTAAGATTGTTATTTTAGGGTATAAAATTTGTAAATAACAATATGAACTTCAACACTAAGTTCAAGAACTACAATGAAGTTGAACAACTTCAAACACAAGTTCAAATGAATGATCAAATGAACTATCAAAATGAAGTTTCCACAATTTTCAGGAAAAAAGTAAAACCAAGTTAAGAAATGAAGATGAAACAAAAAAGGATAGAATAAAATCCACCGAATTCACGGTGTGTCCTTAAGAAATTTATTCCCCTCAAGTACCCGAGGTTAATGAAATCTTCTCTCTGAGGATAAAATGATTCACTTCATAAAATAACAGTACCTCAAATTTTTTGAACTTCGAACGCACTCAACGATTTGAAGATCACACTAGAGTTGTTTAGGAGAAGAAGGAATTTTTTCCACTCAAAATTCGTATCTTTACCTGAGTAAAAGTTCAGGTATTTATAGTCAAAAGGTGTTGCTTCAGAAAGGAAGCAATGATTTATGAAAAGAGACAACTTTTTGGAACGTAATGCCACCTGCGCCCAGTCTGCACTGGTCTTACGCCAGACCTGCACCGCAAATGAAGAAAAATTTTCTTAGGATTGTTGTATTTAAAAACTTTACTTGTTTTCAAGTTGAAAATTTTTTCATAGGATTGTTGTATTTAAAAACTTTACTTGATTTCAAGTTTCAAATAATTTTTTGCCAAAACTGAGCTAAGCAATCAATGACAATGAGGCATCTCTTGTTCTTGTCTCACTATATATAGTAGGAATGCTTTTCAATATAAGTATAAGAAAGATTCTTTCTCCCACCAATGTGGGAGAACTTTTCTTCCTTGAAATGAAATACTTACTTTACTTTTCTTCCTTTTGTTTCCTTTATTTTCCATTTACATATACACTTAGAACCCAACAAAAGAAGTGGTCAATAAAAGAGTGATTTATTGTTAGCAATCTGCATTTCTTGATTTGGTGTTGAGAGCTTGGTTAGGCAGCATCGATTAGGCAGTGAGAAGAAAAAAGGGAAACTGAGAGAGTGATGATAACTACAGTTGTATCAATTGGTTAACCAAATAAATCTGGTCTATTGAAATATTAAAGAGCCATGTATAAATTAATTTGAGGGCAGGGGTGGCGGGGGGAAGGGAGGGGCATTGGAGAAGCTGGAGAGATCCCCTACGGGTGGGGATCCAAAGGCATGGATAGGGACACAAAAGGAGACAATTTTCTGACATCAATAACTCGAAGCCCTTTATTATTCAAGAGAGATAAAACATAGTAAGTCTAAAGGCATTGGAGAAGCTGGAGAGATCCCCTACGGGTGGGGATCCAAAGGCATGGATAGGGACACAAAAGGAGACAATTTTCTGTCATCAATAACTCGAAGCCCTTTATTATTCAAGAGAGATAAAACATAGTAAGTCTAAAATAAAAATTCCTTCCCCACTCTGACTTTGATCGACTTACTAATATATCTTTTTTGATAGTAGAATCACATTTGAGATGGCTAGATCGATGTTTAAGAGTCTTTTAAGAAAGATAGGACATCTATGACAACGGTGACCACCACAAAGACAAAGAAGGATGACACGAGGAGTTGGCCTAGCAAAGCTTCGAACTTCATAGTAAGAATCACTTGATTAGCTCCAACCATGAAGCCTACCAAATTCAACGCTGAGAATGTTATCAATGGAACAGCAAGTATCCCTATCCCTTGGAAATCAAATTTCCCCTTCTCATATTTCTTGAGCTTTTCCTTGTCAATTGCTTTGTCCGACAAATATAATTTCTCTCCTTGAGTTCCGATGATCTTTTCTACTATAGCTTTCACTCCTCCTAACCATATTGCACTAACTCCCATCATCATCAGTGCCCTGTATTCCATCCACCAAGTTTTAACTGAACCGCCTTCTGGAATTGACTCTGACATGTTCTCCAAAATTGTCGATATGAAAGCAAGCACATACACTGCAAACCATGGATCATAGACCTAAAATAACAAACAGAAGTTATAAATTAGTTTTCCAAGTAGCTAGTTCATGTTGAATAGTAGGCAATTAAGTAAGTAAATAAAAATATGCTCTCTAACAGTTTAAGCATTTATAAATGAGACGATCACATAATGTAAAATTATATCATAACAAATTGAGGTATAACTATCAAAGCAAAAATCCATTTTTTTCTCCTCGTAAGATTGAGAGAAATTAATAAATATGGAAAAAAAAAAAAAAAGAACCAAACCGAACCATCTCTCTAATATTTAAGGCCACAAAGAAAAATTGTTTCGGTTTACCTCGGGGTAGACTTGATTGCCAAGCAAAAGGCTAATAGAAGGAACACTAGCATGCAGAACCATTCCCCAAGAATAGAGAGAGAAATACATCAAATAGGCATAGCACAAGCATTGGATAGTCTTAATCCTGCTCTTCATGCCGTAAGTGATGGGATTGAGATGTGATAGACCAGCTTGTGTGAGTGCAGCAACCCATTTTGTGAGTTGTGAGGAGAATCCTTGCATATCAACTGGGGCACAACCCAAGAAAGATGGCCTTTCTGGATACAAATATGTTGATGTCCACCCTTTGCAGTGCAAAAGATAACCGGTAAAAGTGCTCTCCAAATGGCAATTGTAGGTATAACCGATCTGCGTAATGCATTAAGAGAAACAAATATGTAAGGTAGTTCTCATGATGAAAACCTTTTGGTTTAGTTGCATCAACATTTAAGTTTATGTATATTGACAACGTAAAACAAATTTTACTTTAGCTTTGAAAGGGAAGCGCAACAAGCATCTTGACACATGGAGTATCTTTAGAGAATATGCTCATCTCATCTGCATATTTACCACTTGAATAGAAGGAAATGGTATTATAAGGATCTCATGTTACTTAGAAGTATATAGCTAAAATATGTTATCACTTAGAAGTATATAGCTAAAATATGTTATCTTTGTAATGAAATTCTAAAACCAAATCCCCATGTTCTTTTTAAGACAACAAAAATATCTAACGGAATAAATGTATGGACTAAAAGTACCAAGCTTTGCCTATTCCTGGAAAGCATTTGGACCAATGTAATCTTTAAGCTAGGTTTTGCCACATTTTCTCAAATATTTTTGACAAGTTATCTTTGGGTGAAAATTTGATTGAAATTTTACTTTGTATTTGACCATAGTATTTGAAAAACATATATTACTTTTAAAAGTTCACAAAAACTGAAATTTGACCAAATACTGGTATTTTTTAGTATTTGAGAATTTGAATTATTTGTCAAATATATTTATCAAATAAAGCCAAATTGTATGACCAAACACCATTGCCAAGTTTTTTTCCCAAAAACTACTTGGAAAATCAATGAATCCTAAATCATACTAGTATTTTGAAGAAAAAAAAAAGGTGAAAAGGGATATTTGAAAATCACATCCGTGGTGGACATGCGTAAACTTATAAATGAGTTGAAATTTTGTGAGTGAAACATAAATTAACTTGAAGAACAAGTTAAAACTACTTTTTCAAACTTATACCTTATCTTCAAAATTTTCGAAAAAATAAGTCAAATGCATAGCTAAATGTTGCTTTGAATTTTATTTTTCAAAAAATGTAAAATTTATGTGGACAAACGGTTAAAAATGAAAACAGAGCAATTTTTGTTTTACTGGTCTGGTACAGTACTATTTGGGAGTACTTTCAGCATGTCTCTTTTAATCCAATTAGGTTTGTTCGGTTAATACAATGCGAATAGATGCATTGGATCACAAGGCTTTTTCTGTTTTTGAAATAAACTGGTGCTACATTTGGTAATTAGTGGAATTAGCGCTATATTTCATAATTAGGACTCAAAGTACTCGTATTTCTGAAATTTCTTCAAGAATCAATGGGCCAAAATGTGTGTGATCCAACTGGACCCGCTGGAAAAATTGGATTCAGATGGGTTAGGATGATGTAAGCTGATCGGTTGAAAAACAACCCAACCCAACACAACATGTCAATAACTTACGAGGCAAATGAAAAACGTGATATGGCGGGACACAAGGTAAATTGTTGTCTTTGTGCAGAAAATTCAATTTTTCAAACATAGAATTTGCAGATAATGTTGTCAATTTAGGGATTGTTTGGTACGGAGGAAAATGTTTTTTATGAAAAATGTTTTTGTAGAAAATATTTTCATGGAAAATAAGTTGGCTTCTTACTTTTATTATGTTTGATTGGTGAGTAAAAAATATTTTGTAGTGTTTGGTTGGTGAATGAAAAAGTATTTTTCAAAAAATACATTTTAGTGTTTAGCTAAAGAGTAGAAAATTATTTTTAGAAAAATATTTTTTGACCTCAAAAAGATTTTTTTTAGATTGTGTTCGATATGGAGCGGAAAACATTTTCTAGAAAATTAACTTGTTTCTTATTTATATTCTCGTGTTCATTATTGTAAGTAGAAAAATATTTTTTAAAATTATTTGTATATATTTAACAAAAAATAGTGAGAACAAATAGGGTAAGAAGGGTGGGCTAAGAAAAAATTTCAAAAGCTTTTTAGAAAAAAAAAATTAAATTGTTTTTGGGAGGGGATGGTAAGAAAAAAGTTTTGAATTTTTTTTCAAAAATAAATTAAAGAATATTTTTTTCGGAGGGAGATAGTAGGGCAATGGATAGGGGTAGGGGGAGTGAGGGTGAGGTAAGAAAAAAATTAAAAAAATTTAAGAAATAAATTTTAAAAATTTAATTTTTTTGAAGGGAGGGGCTGGTAGGGTGAGTAAGAAAAAAGTTTGAATTTTTTCTTCGAGAGGAGTTGGTAGGGAGTGTGGGTCGAGGTGGGGAGTGAAGTAAGAAAAAAATTTAAAATATTTCTATAAAAAAAATTAAATATCTTTTTTTTGGATGAGAGTGGTAGGAGGTGGGGGTGATTGGGGTTTGGATTCGGGGTAGGGGTGAGTGATTTTAAGAGTTATATGAACATTTTAACTTGAGAGTGAGATTGAAAGAGAGTTTTTGGAAAATATTTTCCTTACTTTTTGAAGGAAAGTCATTATTTTAAATTTAAGAAAAGTAAATTGATTTAAAAAATATTTTTTAAAACATTTAAGTTAACAAACATGCTAAAATAAATTGAGAAAATATTTTTCCTTCGTACCAACCAAACTCTTAGTATAATTCGTTGTGTTTATGTTTTTTTTTTTTTTTTTTGGGGTAAATTTGTGTTTATGTTCTAAGATACCATAACAGTCTTTATTCTATGGCATGACATGTATATTAATATTTTATGTTGGTGTTATTATGTATTTTAATATTCAACAACAACAACAAACTCAGTTTAGTCCCACATAGTGGGATTTATGTATTTTAATATTAAAATAAAATTTTTAATTTGCATGATAATTTATGGTCATAAAGTGAAGAAAGTGTTATTATTATATTTTGATAACTCTTGTAACTTCTAACACTTTATTTGTTCATGATCTACCACATTAATTCTTATAACTCATATGACCATTAGTTAACTCTCATGGTCATTAGTTCTTGTAACTCCGTGGGCATTAGTTTCATGTAACTTATTAACATCAAGACTATTCATCTACTCACATTATTATTCCTCATTCATCTTATTCATTACATGAAAGAATTCTATACTTATAAATAGTGGTGTTTCTTCCTTTGTATTTGATATATTAAGTAGCCGTTTGACCATGAAAAATCTTTACTTTTTTTAAAAAAATTATTTTACTTTAGTGAAAAATGTGAAAACTGTATGTGTTTGGCCATGAGAATTCCAAATATAATTTCGAAATTGTATTTGAAAAAATGAAAACAAGTTTTACTTGTTTTCACCTTTTTCACTCATAGTTCTTGCACAAAATTTTAAAAACAACTTTAATTTATATTCATGACCAAACACAACTCCAGCTCCAACTCCAACTTCAACTCCAAAAAATTATGATTTTTATGGTCAAATGGGGCCTAAGTATAAGAAAAATATGATAAGTGTGAAAATTATATTAGTGAAAGAGAGAGTTGAGACAAAAAAAATATTCTAAGTTTTCAACTATATTCACTGTACAAATAAGAGTAACTATATTGGTAAAAGAGAGAGTTAAGACAAAGAAAAATATTGTAAGTCTTTAAATATGTCCACTATACAAAAATAGAGTTTTAATATTTTGAAGAAAGATGTTCTTATGGTGGAACTTTGCACTCTTTAATTAATTCGGAGTTACTTGAGTTATACATCGTTGCTGAGCTATTGTATTTTGAAAGGGACAAGTCAAGAGATATACTGCTGGATCGGTGTATATTATGTTGCAATGAACTTGAATTTCCTTAAAGGAAGAGATATTTGCGCCTCAACCAAAAAAAAGATTATCTTATTTTCTTCATTTTTTATTTATTTTACTATTTCAACTATAATTATTGTAATTTATAATATATTACGTCAACATTTTATAACAGGTGAGACACAACCAACAAAAATGTGTGAGACTTTCCCTATATCAGGCAAGTGGCATTATGGTTTTCACAAATAAATTTACTTCCCAAAACCTTTTTCCTCTTCATTTTTCACTATATTTAAAATATTTTAAATTAAAAATTTTAATTTTACCTTTAATAAAATAATCAATAGCCACAAATATAATGTCTTTCACTACTTTTAGACAACAAATTAAATTTCAGAAAACTCATTTTCAAACTCCCTACCAACTAATATGTCAAATAGTCACACAACCCATTAAGTAAACAAAAGGCAACATGATATTTTAGTCAGAACTTTTAAGCATAGTTTTTGTAGGGTGACAAAATTTTCTCTTTTATCGTTTGGTGTGAGGCATAAGTTATATAATAGTCTTAAGATAAAATATGAGATTATTTTATTTTATATTTGATTTAAAGTAATAATTAATTAGTCGAGAAATTATTTATCCCACCATTTATGCTTTACTGATGGGATAAGTTATCATATATATACAGTAGGATAACTAATCTCGGGATTAATTATCCCCGGATAATTTGTTCCCAACCAAACGACCCCTTAATGTTAAAGTAAGTCCAGACAATTATCATCATACTCCATCCGTCTCATTTTATGTGTCGCTTTTTGATCGGGTACGAAATTTAAGAAATAAATGATGACTTTGTAAAGTTTATAAAATTATTCCTCTTAAAGTAGCTTTAATATTTACTTTTTAGTTGTTATTTTTTTATTAAGTGAGATCCAGTAAGGATAAAATAAAAATGATGTCATTAAATAATTACCAAATAAGAAAATGTGATATTCTTTTTGAAACAGATCAAAAAGAAAATGATTACATATAAAGTGGAAGAAGAGTATAATAACTAGTACATAACAACAACAACGACTACATAAAAAAGATAAAATATTTAACTTACCTCTTCGCCCCATCGTGTACCATCCTCGTATGCACAAGTAGACAAGGTCTTAGCTTCCTCTATAGTATCTTCTGTTATGAGTTTCTCTTGCTTAACATAACCATTGTCCTCCTCTAGAGAAGCAATGAACTTTCTACTTGATCCGAAATGCTTTTCCGGTGAAATAAGATACTCATCTGTGACAGAAGTCACCACGCAAGAAACAGAACAAAGATTGGATGATTTTCCTTGTCTAAAAAGTATAATGAACGAAATATTATATTTCTTCAGTTTCAAATTTACTTAATCCATGTTCATTTAACACTTTCTTTAAAAAGTATTTAGTACTAAGAACTTATTTACTAAATTAATTACTTCATTAATTGTAATTTGGAAATAAAAAGTTGATTACTGATATTTTATGGAATAATATAGTGATAAGGATAATATTAAAAAAATATTTGATAAACTAGACAAGTAAAACAATCAAATCTATTTTCAATATGAAGATCAAGTAAAATAAAAAGGGGCAAGTACATATTTCATCTGCTTTATATTGCTTGGCTCTGTTGATATGATACACTCCTTAAAATTTTTTAACAAGAGGTGCATTTTACTAAACTACATCAATAATATTTTGAAACTCTAAATTTTATTACAACTATTTTATATAGTTATTTAATACAAAGGTAACATGAAAAAATAATAATAAATTTCTCTTGATTTGTTAAAATAAAATATACGCCCTCCATTCATACTTATTTATCAAATACTTTCTTTATTTTCTTTTACTTGTCATTTATTTCCTAATTAAATTTTCATTTTTACTTATTAGACATATAAAACATATTTTTTTCTATTTTATCATTAACATTAAGTACTTATTCTTCAAATTAATTTCAAAATACAATAATAATCATAAATTAATAAAAGTACTAAGGTAAGATAATCGAGTCAAAATGTGACAAGTGTAGACAAATGAACAGAGTATTCTAAAACTATATATTCATTTTCAACTTATTAAGAAGTGATAATTATTTTTTATGTGTTATTCTCCATATTAATTATTTATTTTTTAAATCATATCCACAACTTATAATTATACATAAATTAATATAGATGTTATAATAAAATACTCATATAACATATCAATCCATCATCACTAAAAATAAAGGCCAAAGTGAAATAAAAGTGAGGACATGTATAGAGAATTTAAAATTAGGTTTGAGATAAAACGAACCCTTTAGACCTGGACTCGTGTATAACGCCTTCCTCTTCAGAAAATACCCAGTTCCCGATAGCACTGGGCCTTGGATACCATCCATTCCGTGCCATATTGTCTTAAAAGTAAAATATCAGAATCAACATTTTTTTTAAAAGAAAAATATTTCTCTGCCAAATTTTAATTAACCAAGATAAGAAATTAAAGAAACCTTGTAAGCCTGTCTAATTTTGACATCGTAAATATCGGACTTGCTGACATTGTAAAACACTTGAGGGAACTGCACATAAGCTAAGGAAGGTGCTAGTTTTGGATCAAGATGGAAACACATTGCCTTCCGAGCTGATGTTGGATCATGACAGAAGAAATCACAATCTAAGACCAGTAAATAGGGGGCATTACTCATTATCCCTGAAACTCGAAGCTGCAAATATGATATTAATTAAATGTAACTAGAAAATTTCGTTATCGAGGAATTAAAATTAAAGGATTAATTAATTAATTAATTCATACAAGAGCATTTGCAGATCCACCCTTGAAGTGATGACGACTGTTAAATCTTCTTTCACGGGATACGTATACTAGCAAAGGCATTTTCGTTATATCGTCGGCACTCTCCTTGTTCTCCATTTTCCTGTCATTTATTACCTGGACGGACCCGACCAAAATCTTTCATCAGAATTAATGAAGATTTAAAAAGTTAATAATAAAAGCTGAGTAGAAATATTTCATATTCATGTTTGATCAAACTTTTAAAATCAGTATAGTTTTACAAATGTTTTCGGAAAAGCACTTCCTATCAGAAGCAATATTTGACCAATAAATTTAAAAATATCTTTTGACAATAATTAGTATTTGATCAAAGTGTTTTTAGGAGTTTTTTTTTTTTTAAAAAAAGTTTTTGACTAATAACTTTTGCTACACTTCAAGACACTTATTTTCTTTTAAAAACTTGGTCAAACACCTAAATTTGTAAAACTAAACACTTGAGAAAAAATAAATGTGACCAAATAAGGGATCTAATTTTCATATACTCTCTTCGTTTAAAAACGAATGACCTATTTTGAATTGATAGGAAGTTCAAACAAAAAAACTTTTAAATTTTGTGGATCCAAATTAAAGTTATGTCAAATGTATCAAAATGTCTTTTAATCTTGTGATCTTAAACATGCTACATGTAAAGTTGAAATTAAAATACTTAAAATAAGAAATCATTCCTTTTAAAATGATTAAAAAAAAAAAGTCATTCTTTTTCCTAACAGTGAGAGCATATGTTGGTTGCAAGTTTACTAGAGAGAGATATAAGGTCTGAACTTATACTCAGCATATCTGGAAAACGTAATATGTTAAAAAAGTAGCATTTTAGTTTGTTGTTCAGAATACCTTAATAAACGAGGCTCTATCAGGCACTACGTCACCTTTGATTTTTCCGGATTCACCAGCAAGGTTTACATTCTGCTGGAACTCCTCATATTTTAACTGCAAAAAAGAAACATAAAACATTTTAGTTAATTCATCTGCCAAGAACTACTAAAACAAAATACATATATAGATGTGTTTTGCTTAATTTACGGTTCATACTTTAATTTCTTTCATTTCAGCTACAAAGTCATCGTTCTTAAGGACACGATCATCTTCTCCTAATGGAGAAAAAAACGCTTTGGGGCACCTTGTTTTGATTCCATACTTCCTACAGAAAGGTAGCCACAACTTGGCAAAAGAACAGGCCTCCTCCATGGCGTACAACGTCAAGGGGCATCCTCCATCATCAGCCAGATACACAGCCAATTTATCCGTCGGGTAATCAAGAGCCATTGCGGATATCACAGTGTTCATGACATCCACAATTGGCTCTTTCTTGGGATTGGCAGTGAAAACCATCACATCTAGTGCGGGCAGCTGGGAATCTTGGCAAGTAATATTGTCCAGGAACACTTCCCTGACAACGGGGCGCCAACGAGTCCCTTGTCCAAAGAACCACTTGACAATGAAACAAATTTCACCTAAGGTGATAAGCCCCCATGCAAATGCTTGTAAAGTGAGGACGTTTTCGAAGTAAAACAGATTAGACAAACGATAGTATACTAATGCAAGCATGATTAGAGAGTGGAGAAACATGTGTAGTCGGTATATGGCGGTGGTAGGTTGCTGCACCGTACATCTGTTGAGCTCCATGGCTTTTTTCTTGGGGGGACTAATTTCTCTTCTCTCACTACTCTGGTTACTCTTTCAACACCTATATATGGCTTGGATAGTTGTTAATTACTCATTTGTTTAAGAATACAAAAGTATAGGCTAAGAAATAATAAACAATAAGGGTAACATTATTGTATAATTTTTTAACATAATAAATTTAATATTTTGAAAAATAAATTGTAGTGATGAATCGTACTCCATCCAATTAAAAAGAATAGACTTAGATTGAGTTGACACGAAGGTTAAGAAATAATTTTTTTTTTGAATCTTGTGATTCTAAATTAAAATTATGTTAAATATATTAAAATATCTTTAATTTGTGATCTTAAATATACATGTGAAAAGTTGAAATTAAAGTATTTGCAAAAAATAAAGAAATCATCCTTTCTTTCATTAGTAATTAAAAAATTAGATCATTCTTTTTTAAACGAAATAATATTTAATAGCAAGAATAAATAAATAAATTATTTTTTAAATTAAATAAATAGTATTAAACATATAAATATTGCTGGACATAAAAAATACCCGCTTTGAAGAACTAAAGTAATTCGAAATTTATTGATTGGGCTTAGAGCTCGAAATTTCAACACAGATTTATAAATCAGTTCATTTAATTGACATTTTAATAATAAATTAAATCACTTATAATTTGGCTGAGTAAATATCATTTCAGTCTATTATATTTTTAAGGGAACTACGAAGTTTGGTCCTACTATTTACATACTTCCCAATTTAACCCCACAAGCAAATTAATGCCATAATCAAACCCACAGGACCAAATGTCATAGCCCTGATCGTTGCGCATGTGACTACAATTTTTTCAATGTTATTCTAAGGTTGACGTGAATGCATTAAATTTTTTTTTTGGCCTTTAATGCCTGGTCTCTGTCACACACCTTTACTGGAACAATCACATTTACCTCATCACATGCTTGTTAGAATTTATACAACTTATTTTCTTTTTAATCAATTCTAAAAAAGACATATTTCTTCATTAAATAACATTTATTGAAAAAAATAATACCAACTGCTTATTATACGAATCGGGTTCTTGAACAAATAAACATAAACAATATGAGAACACACAAGTAATTTTACATTGCAAACCTCCTAACTCAAGGAATAACAACCACAATCATCAAATTCACTAAACTTCAATCAACCAAGTTTTATAATTACAACTCAATAATAAAAGAAGCAAACTCGATTACCTAGATACAAACAATTAATTATAACTATTCTTAGCAACAATTTTCTCGAGAATCCAAATTCATTTCTTGTTAAAAGCCTCATCAATTAAATCACATATACTAACACAATAGATCAGCTATAACTCAATAACTGAACTATTACACGACTAACACAAACGGCTAACTCTACCCGTAATCAAGAATAATCAACTCGATCTAAATCATGTTTGAGCCTTCAATGGATGCCTGCTTGATATTCGCTTGAGAATAATGCTTTCTCAGCTTGTGCAGTTGGTTAAAAACTGCTTAGGTCTCCTCCTTACATAGTAGCAAGTCCATGGGTTATTTGTGTCTCGATCGTACATGGAGAAAAAATCTTAAGGTTTTCCTTGGTTGACAGGGACTCAATAAGTAGATCAAAAATATAAAAAGTAGGATCCTTGTATGATTCAATTTACCATAATAAGATTATTCTGTCTTGAATCATGTGAAACATACGAGCTTGTTTGTCTATCATCAAAACACAGAAATGAAGAACTGAATCCTTCAAGGATTCTTCAATTTTCCTTTTTGATGATTACAGATCACCCATTCATTTTGTTTCTTCTTATATACACATACACCTGCACTTGATTCTCAACGCAACTCTATGCCTCCACCTAATTTTCAACACACGACATAGTATACCACATAAAGCACAATAATATTCCCCGTATTGAAATCATTAAAAACAAGTAGAGAAGATATTGCATATATATACCATAGTTAGATTATTCTGTCTTGAATCATGTGAAACATAGGAGCTTGTTTGTCTATTATCAAAACACATAGAAATGAAGAACTGAATCCTTCAAGGATTCTTCAATTTTCCTTTTTGGCGATGACAGATCACCTATTCATTTTGTTTCTTCTTATATACACATACACCTGCACCCGATTCTCAACACAACTCTACGCCTCCACCTAATTTTCAACACACGACATAATATACCACATAAAGCATAATAATATTCCCCGTTTTGAAATCATTAAAAACAAGTAGAGAAGATATATATATATGTATGTATATATATATATATATATATTGAGTGCAATTGTAAGTTGATGTGCCATGGTTTCATGATACTTTCGATGCTTAAAACTGAAAAATATGTAAGTACTTAAGTTGTTTTGGTAGATATGATGTGTTTTTGTGTGTATTTTGTAGGAACTAGGTTTTGGATCTTAACATGAAGAAAAGGAGTCAAGATTTGTAGAAAAGACCACCTGTGAGGCTACCAACGTGGTGTTGGCAACACTTACAAGGTGTAGGTAGTTGTCATATATTCCAGAGTTGCAAACATCAAAGAATCCAAAGTTGAAGTTGTTGATTGTTACCTACGAATTCTACGGCCCGTAGGTGCCACCTAGGGCCCACATGTGGCCGCCGATTCAAGTTTTTCAATTTGTTTTGGTTTAGATTTTTAAGGTTTTTATGTTATATATAAATACTCTTATGATGTTTTTGAGTTAGTTTAAGTACTTTTACACACTTTATAATCTTACAAACATAATTTGATTGCAAGATTGATTTTTGATCTTGGAATTTCTTTGTTCTTAGTTTTTGGTTGATTAATTAATCTGAGACTTTAGATTTTCTTCGTCAATTATTTGTGCTATATGTTTATTTATTGAATTTCATGGATTGTTTTGCAACTATGAGCGACTAATTTCCTTAGCTAGGGTTGTGGGAACCTGGCAGAATAACGAAGTAGTTCCTATAAATTATTGTTTACACTTGCATTGTGATCTTCTTCAGTTTAATTGCTTTCTTAGTGGTGGACAACTCTAAGAACCCGCCTATATTTGAGATCGTTCTCACAAGAATATTGAGATTGGGAAAAGAAGATTACAACAGTGATTCGAGGCTATCAACCCTCGTCTATTAACTTGATACCCACAAAGTGATAGTTAAATTGGAATCAAAGGCAAGGGTTAGTAAGGCGACACCTTGAGACCCATAAGGTAAAGGGTGAGATTTACCAACGCATTCATAAGATGATTGGTAATACCTAGCTTATTAGATTTTGCATGTGTGGCAGTGAGATAGTTGGATTGAGCACGAGAAACCTACTGAGTTAGGAATACAGGGGGAACACAGTCCTAATGTTCATCTTAAATTATTCACAACTAAAAGCATTCTTAACGTGTTACTTTTTATTGCTTACTACAAAATTTCCTCGATTTACTTTTCTGCACTTCTGGCTACTTCAGCAAGTTCAAGAGACATATTCAGCCTATTCCCTATGGGATTGACCCCAACCTAGTTGAGTTACTAGAATTTGACAGCGACTGTATTGTATCTTTTTGAAGGTTATAGTTTGGGGGGCATAAAATTTTGCCACCATTGTCTGGGAATATGGTTGTAGATTTATTAATTGAAGTTGTTGAAATTTTCAATTTTTACTTTTTGGTTCTTCTTAAGGCGTACGCCAATGTATTCCCAGTACTAAGAGTCAATGCAATCCCTTGTTTTCATTTGATCCAAAGCCAAAAAACCCTACAACAGAATCATAGGATGGCACAACATGGTCGTGAAGCTCATTATGAGCTACCTCAAGATGACCCGCAAGACCTGCCTCCCCCAGCTCCTCAGAAGATAGTAGAGAAAACCATTGTATAGTTGCTAGCAGAGAAAAATTTGAGGAGAGATAATGAGGTTGGCTATTATATATCTCAAGAGACAGAGAGAGATAGAGACAAAGATCGATAGCCAATCGTCGAGCAGAACTCGACAGAGGTAGAAGAGATAGAGCTCCAGTACCCCTAGTTTTTCACTACTTTCCAACATGTGAAGATCCAAATGAAGTCTTGGGGTACGTAAAGCCTATTGAGACAGGAGCTATTATTCCTTCTATATTACCCCAGAGTGTAAAGTCCAGTTATTGAATCTAAAAGGTGTGTTTGCTGGCTTACCAACTGATGATGGAAACGCGCACCTTATAAATTTTATTGGGATTTGCACATCATACACTATACCTCGGGTAGATCAGAAAGCTCTAAGACTCAGGTTGTTTCTATTCTCTCTAATTGGTGAAGTGACATTATGCTTTTGGGGGACTACTCGTGGGACTACCTTCAAATAGAATTCTATAGTTGAAGGAAAAGATCTATAATTTTAGGCACTTACATTCTAAATTGATGTATGAGGCATGATTTCGATTTAAGAAGAAGTTGATGATGGTGCCTAATCACTGAATTTTTGGGAGAAATTTGCTGGAGATTTTCTATTGTGCCTTGAATACCAGTTCCAAAGCTATGGCGAATATTATTATTGGTGGAGCTTTCATAAACCTGCGTTGGGGAGCAACATCAGATATTCTAGATCAAATCTCTCTTACCAATCGAGGGTGGCATAATTTGGAGGCAGAGAGAGGTGCCGACACTTATGCCATTTGTGCTTCTAATAAACCTGAAGTGATAGATGATTCAGTGGCTCAAGAGGTCGCACAACTGAGTACAAAGGTTGGGTTACTGTCGAAGCAGTTTGCAATGATGAGTTTCGAGAAGGTAAATGTCATGAGCACATAGGGTAAAGCTTCTAGGTCATATAATTTGTATGTTGATGAAGAGACAAAATATCTAGATAGAGAGTTGGCGGGTTTCCAAGCCAAGGGATAATTGTCTGCTTAAGAAAATTGGAACTCTAAGCAAGATAATCAAGGTCGTAACTACTATGGGGATAAATATAGAGATTAAAGAAGAGAGAGAGATGGTGAATGAAGACGTCATGATAATTATAAAGAGAAGAATGACATATATGTACCACCAGGGAATCGTGACACTGAGTCAAGGATGAAGGCTAGTTATCAAAGCTGGTAATGGATTAGGAAAGTCAAGAAAGTTGCCTAAATGAGATTAAGGCAGACATTCATGTTTGGCCCAGAAAGTGGAATCACATGCTACTGCGATCAAGAAACTTGAGTAGCAATTGGGTTAGATGTCGGTGAACTTGAATCAGCATCAATCGAGCACTTTTCCAAGTAATACTATGCATAATTTGAATAATGATAGTCACTATTTGTCCATCACCAATCAGAGTAGTAAAGCCACTATTAATCCTCATATGCCTATAGTTGATAAAGTTACAAATGATGTGGTTGATAATGATGAGGCACCAAAGCAGAATTTGAAAATTTGGTGAGTAATGACGAGTCATCATAAAAACTGACAGGTGTTGATAAGCGTATAAAGAAGGATAAAAGAAAAAAGAAAGAAGTCAAGCCAATATTGAAGACCATCCCACAACCTCCCCCACCTTTTCCTTAGAGGTTAAAGCAAAAGAAATAAGAAGAGAAGTATAAAAAGTTTATTGCTATGCTGAAAGAGTTGAGTTTGAACATACCTCTTCTTGAAGCTTTTAAGTAAATACCTGGGTACGCAAAATTTATGAAGGATTTAGTGACGAAGAAGAGAACTGTCAGTTATGAGGACGTTAGTGGGTTTTATCATTGCAGTGCAATTACATCCAGATCTCTGACACAAAAAGGTGATCCCAGTGCCTTCACTATTCCTTGCACTATTGGGACATCTAGATTTGCCAAATCTCTGTGTAACTTGGGTGCCATTTTGATGCAGATAGAAGTGTTCAAACAATTAGTCTTGGGACCTCTTGTACCAATAATGATGTCGTTATTGATGGCATATTGGACAATGAAAAATATCGTGGGCATATCGTATGATATTTTTGTTAAGGTGGGCAACTTTCGGTTGACTTTGTTGTCTTGGATTGTAAAGTTGATTTTGAGATGCCCATTATTTTGGAAAGACCATTTTCGGACATGTGTAGCATTGATGGATATGGAAAAAGAAGAGCTTAAGTTCAGGCTGAATGATGAGGAGGTCACATTCAATATTTGCAAAACCATGAAGCAACCAACTGACATAAGAATGGTTTTAGTAATAAATTATGTTGATAACCCTGGAGGTTAACCCTTTGGCTACCTTGATGAATTCTGAGTAATCACGGTACCCGCATCATGCCACAACGTTAAATGAGGCACTTCTTGGGAGGCAATTTAAGGTATATTGTTATTGGTGCTATTGTGTTAATTTATGTTAGTGTGATTTTCCTCGGATCTATGCACCTAAGGTGCCACAAGTATGTTCGTAACTCTCTTTTTTTGTAGCGGCCTAATGCATTGGGGACAATACATGTCTATTTGATGGGGTTAGGGCTACTTGTGGGTTTAGATGTCCTCTTGGGTTTTTTGTTGCCATGTTGTTTTTTTCAGGCGTCTGCTCTTAGTAGAGTCGGCATGTTTAGGATGTATTTTGTTTTGTTTCGTAATGTTTTGTATTATTTTTGTTTAATCAGGAGGAAAATAAATACCTAAGGGCATTTGATGTATTTTGTGTTTATGTTTAAATGTGTTAGAAAATTGATACCCCTCCAAAAAATTTATTATTGAACTGTGTGATGTGTATATATATATGTAACCATTGTGAATCTCATTATGACATTAGGATTAGGGACATGATAATCATAGTTTGCATTTGCATGAACAAAATAGGTAGTAGTTTGTTATGCAATACTATGTCATATGTGTAACAACCCGATTTGCTGAACCGGAATGCTACACGGTGCTCATGACCTCGAAGGACCACAAGCTAACCCATGACTGATATCTATACCTATATACTGGATAAGATAACATAATAATGTAGAAACATGCACTGAAAGGCCATAAGGTTCGATTATGAACGTAATTGAATAACGTAACATCTGTGTGGGGTAATAGAATACCCAAAACAAAATTGAACTCTCAAACATGATAGTCTGTATCTTGTCTGCATCTCATCTGGAAGCCTCTACTGTCTCAAGAATCTGAATAAGGAATTGATGGGACATGTCCCCAACTAACTCCAACTAATAAGCTAATCAATAAAATAATAGAAAATCATTATATCCTCGAAGGATGGGGGCTCACTTCTACTCTGACTGCTAAATCTGGGATCTACTGCTGATCTGAAACTCGTGTCTCTGAACCTATGGTGAAACATAAAAAGAAAGCACCAAAGCGTGAATGCGTCAGTACATATGTACCAAGTATACATGTGAGGTAGGGTATATGCAAGGGTTTGCATGCTTAAATAATGCTAACTGAATGTCTAACATGAACGTGAGAATACATGCATAAATACGTAACTGTAACTGACAACGTGATTTTGTGATTTCTGAGTCTGTATACTGATAACGTGACATGCTAGTAACTGATATGACTGATAACATGAAGGACTATATCTGAATAATGTTGATAACATAGGTGACTGTATCTGAGTATAACTGATAATGTGGGTGACTTTAGCTGATAGTTCTGAATCTGATGGAACTATCTGAGTTCCGTACTGTATCTGAGTTGACTGTGTTTGACAGTCCTGAAATCTGAAGAACTATCTGAGTTCTATTACTGAGACTGATTGACTGTATCTGATAGTCATGATTCTATAACATGAAACTGTGGCAAGTAGTATCTAACCGACATGCCCCAAAGGTGCTATAATAGCTGAGCTGGGGTCCATCTATGCCCTGATTGAAAGGGTGTCAATACCGCTCCACTGGTAAGGACAACATGTGAGTAACCCTCATATAATAGGTAACTCTATCGAGAATGATGGGAACCCTCACATAACATGTTAAGCCACCTCATCTACCCTCATATAACGGGCTACGGTGTCTCAGCCTATGCTGGCTACATAGTTCTGGAATGCAAGGATTGCTTCTTGGAATTACACCCTTGTATAACAGGTGAGTCCTCATCCTTAGGTTCACTCGGTGCTAATTCCTACTCCCATCTGAATGGACACTGAACATGATTTACTAAATTGAACTGAGCATGGACTGAGTTACTGAATTTTCGTGGCTGACGGAATACTACTGATAGCTGACAACTGACTGAGTCATGAGATCATCAAGTTTTTTCCTGAGTCATAAAACTATCTGAAGTCTAAGAGTTCATAGCTTGAATGAGAGTATCGTGAAAACATGACATAACTCTAGTTACACAGCTAATATTTCGGGTACAAGTACCCCCAGGACTCGATAGAAGGAAACTGACATAGCATGATTTACTTAAAGACTTGACTAACATCATAATACATACTACATTCATAGGAGCGTTTCGTCAAACATGTAATAGGTATGAACTTGTACATACATGGGGATTTCATGATATCATGCTAGTTAGACAATATTCCTTCATCTAGGCATTTTATCAAACATATGGTAGGCATAGTACATGTAAACACATTATACAACAATTAAACATCATGCTTCAATTTCAATTCCATCATACAAGGTTTTAGTCATGAGATTTCGTAAATCTTTATCTCTACTAATCAACCCACATGGAATTTATCATCAAATCATGGAATAGAAATCAATTCCTCATTTATCAACATGAAAGAGAACATACAAAGCATGAAAACATGAAGAAAATTCATAACTTGTAGTTAAAAAGGATTCTTGGACTTCATGGACAAAAGGAGTCCATGAATGAACACTATGAATACCTTAGATCGTGATTTCGTGAAGATTGATGGTGAAACCTTCCTGAATTTGAATCCCCAATAGAAACCCTAGTTTGTTCTTGAGATAAACTTGAGAGAAACTAATATGTTTTGGGTGAAAAGTGGTTGAATCACGTGTTAAAGGGATTATATAGGGGTAGGAAGTTGACCCTTTTAACCCTAGACACGTCATTAAATTTTCAGTAAAATTCCCCGAGTTGGGCCCTTGGTGCGACGCGGTGTTATTGCGCCGTGTCACTGGAAATTGACAATTGGGAAATTGCATAGTAGCGCGACGCGGAGCTATCGCGTTGCCACCTTGTCTATGAACTGGAAGTTTGGCACGACGTGCCAGTATCACGGAGCAATACTGGAATTTGAAAATTGCCATTTGAGCTATCTCCACGACGCGCTGAAGGCTCTGGTCAAACACTGACTCACTAAAAAGGCTCTAACTCTTCGCTCGGATGTTGGATTTGGGCGAATTATATATCGATGGAGAAATTATTCAATTTCCCACCTGATAGGAAGTGAAAATTATGGAAATATCATGTGTATAAGAATGAATTCTTATCTCAAAGTAAGTTCTAACATCCTTGAGATGATTTTCAAGCCAAGAAAAAGCACGGGTATTACAATATCTCCCCCTTGTGAATATTCATCCTCGAATGAGACTGACTGAGAGGAGAAATAATAAATTGAACATGAATAACTGTAACATGATCTCATGATGGACATGACTGACAAGCTGAACATAACATACTGAACATGCATATCTGATGCATGCGTAACTGATTCATAAATACATAACTGAAAGTTCTGAAGAACTAAGTTTTCTCACAATGAGAATGCATGTCTAATGCATAACTATATAACTGATCTGATACATGAATGCATGACTGAATATGCGGGGTTACTTGATACCAAGATTATCATGGGAACATGAGCATGAGACTGAATACTAAGTTAGTGATGTACACTAATCATGAAACTGAGTAAGCTTAAGGAGAATTATTACCTTGAGCTTGATATGAGTTGGCAGGGAAAAGGTGAGGGTACTTGGTACGCATATCTGCTTTTATTTCCCAAGTATCTTTCTCTACGGACTAATTTCTTCAAAGAACTTTAACTAGAGAGACTTCTTTATTCCTCAATCTACGGGTTTGATAGTTAAGGACTTCAACTGGGATCTCTTCATAAGAGAGACTGTTCTGAACATCGATGCTCTGAATAGGGACTATGACTGATGGGTCACCTATGCACTTCTTGAGCAAAGAGACATAAAAGACTGGATCAACTGAGACTAGATCTGAAGGTAATTCAAGCTCATAAGTTACCTTGCCAAATCGACTGAGAATCTTGAAAGGACCGACATATCGGGGACTGAGCTTTCCCTTCTTTCCGAAACTCTTCACTCCCTTCATAGGAGAGATCTTAAGGTACACATAATCACCAATCTCAAACTCGAGATCCTTTCTACGAATATCTGCACAAGACTTCTGTTGGCTCTGAGCAGCCTGGAGTCTTTCTATAATTAACTGAAATTTCTCTAAGGCGTCAAATACTAAGTCAGGACCTATGATTGAGTCCTCACTACCTTTGAACCAACCGATTGGAGATCTACATCTCCTACTATAGAGAGCTTCAAATGGAGCCATCTGAATAATAGAATAATTGCTATTATTGTATGCAAATTGAATCAAAGGCAAGTGGTCATCCCAACTACCCTTGAAATCAATTACACACGCCCTTAACATATCCTTCAAAGTCTGAATGGTCCTTTCTACTTGATCATCTTTCTGAGGATGAAAGGTTATACTGAGATGAACTTGGGTACCAAGACCTTTTTAGAATGCCTTCCAAAAATTAAAGGTAAACTGGGTACCTTTGTCTGAGATAATAGTCAACGGAACACCGTACAATCTGAACAGCTCCTTAATGTAGAGGTTGGCATAATCCTCGGCTGAATAAGAGGTATGAACTGGAAGGAAAAGAGCTGATTTGGTCATTTTTTCTACAATGACCCAGACTGAATCATGCTGACGATGAGTTCGAGGTAAACCCGTCACGAAGTCTATGTACACAAATTCCCACTTCCAAGTAGGAATACTGAACTCCTGCATAGGACCACTAGTCTTCTGATGCTCTATCTTAACTTTCTAATATGTAGAGTACTTAGCCACAAACTATACAACATCTCTTTTCATCCCACTCCACTAATAGATTTCCTGCAAGTTGCGGTACATCTTTGTGGCCCCTGGATGAATAGAGTAGCGCGTATCATGCGCTTCTGCAAGAATTCACTGCCTTAGGTCATCTACGTCTGGAACACAAAGACGACCCTAACAACGAAGTACACCATCTTCCCCTTGGGAGAAAACCTCTATTTTCTGATTTTGAACTGACTCTTTTAGCTTGACAAGGCTAGGATCCTTATCTTGCTTTTCTTTCACCTCGGAAACTAGAGATGATTCTGAACTACTCTGAACATATACACTGCCCTCTGAAGAGTCGACTAAGCGAATGCCTAGTCTGGCAAGCTGGTGGACTTCCTGGACTAACTTCTTCTTACTATCATCAATATGAGAAATACTACCCATCGATAGTTTACTGAGAGCGTCGGTCACTGCGTTGGCCTTGCTCGGATGATAGAGAACACTCATGTCAAAATCTTTTAAGAGCTCTAACAACCTTCTCTGACGAAGATTGAGATCTTTTTGAGAAAAGACATACTAAAGGCTCTTATGATCTGTGAAGATGTCTACATGAACTTCGTAGAGATAATGCCTCCAAATCTTTAAGGCAAAGACTACGACTGCTAACTCAAGATCATGAGTAGGATAATTCCTCTTATGGGGTTTAAGCTGTCTGGAGGCGTAGTCTATGACCTTACCATGCTGCATGAGGAAACAACCTAAACCCACTCTAGATGCATCACAATAAACTACAAAATCGTCTGAACCATCTGGAAGAGATAGAACTGGAGCTGAGGTGAGTCGAGTCTTTAATTCTTGAAAACTCTTCTCGCATGGATATGACCACTAAAAATTGACCTTCTTTTGAGTCAATCTGGACATAAGAGATATAATAGAAGAAAATCCCTCAACAAACCATCTGTAATAGCCAGCCAAACCCAAGAAACTCCTGATATCTGATGAAAAAATAGGGTGAGGCCAGTTTCTTATTGCTTCGATCTTTTGAGGATCTACTCTAATGCCATCACCAGAAACAATATGGCCAAGGAATGCTACTGACCTTAGCCAAAATTCGCACTTACTAAATTTGGAGAATAACTGATGATTTTTGAGAGTCGAGAGTACTATTCTGAGATGGTCTGCATGATCACGCTCATTGCAGGAATAGACCAGAATATCATCTATGAAGACTATGATGAATATTTCCAAGTACTGCTTGAACACACGGTTCATCAAATCCATGAAAGCGGTTGGGGCATTGGTAAGACCAAATGACATGACTAGAAATTCAAAGTGACCATACCGAGTAAGAAAGCTCTCTTCGGGATGTCATATTTTCTAACTCTGAGCTAATTACAGCCGGATCTGAGGTCTATTTTAGAGAAATAACTGGCACCCTGAAGTTGGTCAAACAAGTCATTAATTTTGGGAAGAGGATACTTGTTCTTGATCATAGCCTTATTGAGTTGACAATAATCAATGCACATTCTGAGTGCACCATCTTTCTTGTGCACGAATAAGACTGGTACGCCCCACGGGGAAATGCTGGGTCTGATGAATCCCTTATCTAAGAGATCCTTCAACTGTTCTTTCAGTTCCTTAAGTTCTTCTGGTGCCATTCTATATGGCAGAATAGAGATAGGCTGAGTGTCTGAAAGAAGATCAATATCGAAGTCTATTCCCCTTTCGGAAGGAATTCCTGGAAGATCTTCGGGAAAAACATCTGAATATTCATTCACTACTGGGACTGGTTCGAGATTGGGAGCCTCGGAACCGGAATCTCTAACATTAACTAGATCATAAACACATCCCTTAGATATCAATTTCCTTTCCCAAAGGTAGGAAAAAAGTTAACCCCTGAAAGCGGATATGCTACCCTTTCACTCTAGGATTGGTTTATTTAGGAACTGAAACTGAACTATTCTATTTCTGCAGGCGATTATGGCATAGAAGGAATGAAGCCAATCCATACCGAGAATTATATCAAAATCAGTCATCTCTAATTCGACTAAGTCTGCTGAAGTGACTTTCTGAAATATCATAACTGGGCAGTTCCTGTATACCCGCTGGGCTATGATGGTTTTACCCACTGGGGTAGAGACTGAGAAAGGCTCGGCTAGAATTTCAGGACTGATTCTGAAATCAATTGCTATATAAAGAGTAACAAAAGACAAGGAAACTCTTGGATCTAGCAAAGCGTAAACATGCACATGAAATATATATAACGTACCAGTAACTACATCAAGAGAACTTTCCTGATCTTTTCGAGTATGAAGAGCATAGAGATAATTTAGGCATTGCCCGCTAGTAGCACTGGAAGTGGCACCCTGCTAATTTGGGCGATCAGACTGAGCTGAAGAGCGATTCTATTGACCTTGAGGACCTGGCTGCGGACAGTCTCTAAGTCTATGGCCTGGCTTGCCACAACCAAAAAAAATGCCACTACCTGATCTACACACACCCTGATGGTACTTACCGCAAGTCTAACAAAGAGGATAGATGCGGGCACTACTAACACTGACCTGGGTCTTAGAGCCTGGCGCTTTATCTTTGTTACCCTCTCTGAACTTAGGAACTGGAGTACTTGCTATAGAGGGAGCTGGAACTGATGACTTAGGATGAAACTGAGAACGATTTTCCCCTTCTGATTTAGGCTGAGCGAAGTTGAAACTACCTGTCTTTGCTCTCTTATTCTGCTTTTCCCTCTGCTTAATTTTTTTCTCTTCTATCTACTGAGCATGGGTCATAAGTCTAGCTAAGGTCATGTCACTGTTCAGCATGGCAGATCTGTACTCATTAACCACACTGTTGTTCACCCCTGAAGCGAACTTACTCATCTTGGATCTACTGTCTGCAACCACATGAGGGGCATACCAGGCTAATTGAGTAAACTTAAAAGCATACTCTTTCACTGTCATATTGCCCTGCCTGAGGTTGATGAACTCTAGCACCTTGGCTTCTCTAAGCTCTTGGGGAAAGAATCTGTCTAAGAATGCTGTGAAAAACTCCTCCCACTCTATAGGACCTGCATCATCTGATCTTTAGGACTTTCACTATTTGAACCAAGCATAAGCCACATCCTGCAACTAGTATGCAGCTAGCTCAGTACTCTCAACAGTAGTGACCCCCATGGCGTCTGTTACTTTTTGAACTTGATCTAAGAATTCCTGAGGGTCTTCATCGACCTTAGACCCGACAAATGTTAGAGGATTCATTCGGGTGAAGTCCCGAATCCTCGCTGCAGCTGAGTTGGCCACTGGGTTGGCTGGAACAACTGTTGGTCGTTCATTATGATCAGCGATTGATTGAGCAAGAGTGGTAAATGCGGTCCTAAACTCCGCATGATCTCCCAAAGGTTCTTCGAGCTGAGGGGCTGACTGATTTCTTCTCTTAGGAGGCATATTCTGAAATAAAGAGAAGAAGCGGATTAGACTGAGAGACTGACTTGTTATTATACTCACTGGCATGACATGAATACTGAAAGAAGAGAAACTATTCTTAAAACATCTCATAGCCTCTTGCACATAAATATGGTGCACAACACACCCATACACAAGACTCTACTAGATGCAAATTTCAGACTTACTAGGACTCTATTGAACCTTAGGCTCTGATACCAAGTTTGTAACAACCCGATTTGCTGAATTGGAGCGCTACACGATACTCATGACCCCGAAGGACCACAAGCTAACCCATGACTGATATTTGTACCTATATACTATATAAGATAACATAATAATGCAGAAACATGCACTGAAAGGCTATAAGGTTCGATCATGAACATAACTGAATAACGTAACATCTGTGTGGGGTAATAAAATACCCAAAACAAACCTGAAGTGTCAATCATGATAGTCTTTATCTAGTCTGCATCTTATCTGGAAGCCTCTACTATATGAAGAATCTGAATAAGAAGTTGATAGGACATGTCCCCAACTAAATCCAACTAATAATCTAATCAATGAGATACTAGAAAATCATTATGTCCTCGAAGGATGAGGGTTCACTTCTACTCTGACTAATAAATCTGGGATCTACTGCTGATCTAGAACTCATGTCTCTGAACCTATGGTGTAACATAAAAATAAAGCACTATAGTGCAAATGCGTCAGTACATATGTATCGAGTATACATGTGAGGTAGGCTATATGAAAGGGTTTGCATGCATGAATAATGCTAACTGACTGTCTAACATAAACGCGAGAATACATGCATAAATACGTAACTATAACTGATAACGTGATTTTGTGATTTCTAAGTCTGTATACTGATAACGTGACATGCTAGTAACTGATATGACTGATAACATAAAGGACTATATCTGAATAATGCTGATAACATAGGTGACTGTATCTGAGTATAACTAATAACGTGGGTGACTGTAGATGACAGTCCTTAATATGATGGAACTATCTGAGTTCCGTACTGTATCTGAGTTGACTGTGTTTGACAGTCTTGAAATCTGAAGAACTATCTGAGTTCTATTACTGAAAATGATTGACTGTATCTGACAGTCATGATTCTATAACATGAAACTGTGGGAAGTAGTATCTAACCAACATGCCCCAAAGGTGCTATAATAGCTAAGCTGGGGTCCAATCTATGCCCTGATTGGAAGGGTGTCAATACCGCGCCACTAGTAAGGACAACATATGAGTAACCCTCATATAATAGGTAAATCTAGTAAGAACGGTGGGAACCCTCACATAGCATGTTAAGACACCTCATCTGCCCTCATATAGCAGGCTACGATGTCTCAACCTATGCAGGCTACATAGTTCTGGAACGCAAGGATTGCTTCTAGGAATCACACCCTCGTATAACAAGTGAGTCCCCGTCCTTGGGTTTACTCGGTGCTAATTCCTACTCCCATATGAATGGACACTGAACATGATTTACTAAACTGAACTGAGCATGGACTGGGTTACTGAATTTCCATGGCTGACGGAATACTACTGATATCTGACAACTGACTGAGTCATGAGATCATGAAGATTTTTCCTGAGTCATAAGACTATCTGAAGTCTAATAGGTCATAGCTTGAATGAGAGTATCATGAAAACATGACATAGCTCTAGTCACACAGCTAATATTTCGCGTACAAGTACCCCCAGGACTCGATAGGAGGAAACTGACATAGCCTGATTTACTTGAAATCTTGACTAATATCATAATACATACTACATTCATAGGAGAGTTTCATCAAACATGTAATAGTCATGAGCTTGTACATACATGGGGATTTCATGATATCATGCTAGTTAGACAATATTCCTTCATCTAGGCATTTTATCAAACATATGGCAGGCATAGTACATGTAAACACACTATACAATAATTAAACATCATGCTTCAATTCCAATTCCATCATACAAGGTTTTATTTATGAGATTTTGTAAAAATTTATCTATACTAATCAACCCACATGGAATTTATCATCAAATCATGGAATAGAAATCAATTCCTTATTTATCAACATGAAAGAGAACATAATCCATAACTTGTAGTTAAAAAGGATTCTTGGACTTCATGGACGAAAGTAGTCCATAAATGAACACTATGCATACCTTAGATCGTGATTTCATGAAGATTGATGATGAAACTTTCCTGAATTTGAATCCCCAATAGAAATCCTAGTTTGTTCTTGAGATAAACTTGAGAGAAACTAATATGTTTTGGGTGAAAAGTGGCTGAATCACGTGTTAAAGGAATTATATAGGGGTAGGAAGTTGACCCTTTTAACTTTGTACACATCATTAAATTTTCAGTAAAATTTCCCAAGTTGGGCCCTTGGCGCGACCCGACATTATCGCGCCGTGTCACTGGAAATTGACAATTGGTAAATTGCATGGCAGCACGACGCGGAGCTATCGCATTGCCACCTGGTCTACGACCTGGAAGTTTGGAGCGATGCGCCAGTATCACGGAGAATCACTGGAATTTGACAATTGTCATTTGAGCTATCTCCGTGACGCGCTGAAGGCTCAGGTCTAACACTGACTCACTAAAAAGGCTCTAACTCTTCGCCCAGGTGTTAGATTTGTGTGAATTATATATCGATGGAAAGCTTATTAAATTTTCCACGTGATAGGAAGTGAAAATTATGGAAATATCATGTGTATAAGAATGAATTCTTATCTCAAAGCAAGTTCTAACATCCTTGAGATGATTTTCAAGCTAAGAAAAAACATGGGTATTACAATATGTGTGTGAGATGCTTACTTAGTTTTTCTTGTGTGTTGAACCTAGAACCTACCCGATTAGTCTTTCCTAGGTTATAAGATAGTCGGTTAGGAAAGGATCATAGGTCGTTCTCAAATTTATCCATTTTTAGCCTAAATGACCTTCCAAATGTGAATGAGTATCCCTTGATCCCTATTTTGAGCCTCTCTAGACTATTTTTTCTTATTTCTACTATTCACCTTCCTATTTTAATTATAATAAACTTGTTGTGACCCTGGTCCTCCTTGGGCATTGTGCACTTCAACTTAAATAAATTACCTAAGTTGAGGGTGGTTATCATAGGGTGCGTAACTAAGAGAGGTCTGAAGAAGGGAATACATAAGAGAAAAAGAAATTAGGGTTTGGTGTGGTAAGAAAGAAGAAAAAGAAAAAAGAAAGAATAAAAGAAACCGCACCCAACCTGAATAAGCAATAAAAGGAAAAAAGGAGAAATAAGGGAGGAATAAAAGAAAAATTGGTTGATAAGTGGACCGCTAATGTAATTGTAGTGCCAAGGAGTCTTAGTCTCTATATTCATAATTTTACTATACCAGACTCCAAGCCTATGTTACAAGCTGAGTAAACTCCTATAGTGATCCTAGTCTGGCTGCTCGAAAGACTGAGGTAGAGAAAGTAAGGGCAAGCCTATGGTATTTTATGCACATTAATGGAAATTCTTTTTGAGTGTGAGTGTATAATGATTGTCCCCACATTAACATGCATCATTCTACTAAGTGAGTGGTACTTCTTTGTTGTGAGGGTGCATGAGTTGTGTTTCTAGTTGCTTATCTATTTGGGTAGTTTAATTTCAATATATGATTGATTATGTATTGATAATAAAATGTCATATCTTGATTCCATTGTGTCACATTATTGTACTACATAGAGCCACACAGTTGATTTTGAAAAGTTAAAATAAGAGGGGGTGATATTTTCGAGCTGAATTTGAGATTGACTGCCATAAGTATCTTAGGTTTCTCTTGGTTAAGCATCATTGTTGTGTTTTGTTGTGTTTTTTTTCCTGAGGACATGCAGACATTCTGAATTTTGTGTCTATTTTCAGGGAACTAGATTTTGGAGCTTAACATAAAGAAAAAAGAGTCAAGATTTCCAGAAAAGCCCACCTTTGAGGCTACCTACATTGCGTAGGTAGCACTTACGTGGCATAGATAGTTTTCATATGTTCCAGAGTTGCAAACTTCAGACAATCCAAAGTTGAAGTTGTTGATTGTTACCAATAAAGGGTCATCTACGGCCCGTAGGTGCTACCTATGACCCATATATGGCCGCTGACCCAAGTTTTCCGATTTGTTTTGGTTGGATTTATAGGGTTTTATGAAATCTATAAAGACTCTTACAAACATATTTTGATTTCAAGATTGTCATTTGATCTTGGAATTTCGTTGTTCTTGGTTTTTAGTTGATTAATTAATCCGAGACTTTGGGTTTTCTTTGTCAATTATTTGTGTGATTATTCATAGTTTTCTTTATTGAATTCCTTGGATCATTTCACAATTATTAGCTGCTAATTCCCTTAGCTAGGGTTGTGGGAACCCTAGAAAAATATAAAGTAGGGGAAGTGTTAGGTTCTTCTAGATCATTGTTTACACTTCCATTGTGATCTTTTCTAGTTTAATTGCTTTCTTAGTGGTGGCCAACTCTAAGAACCCACCTGAATTCGAGACCGTTTTCACAAGAGAGATTGAGATTGGGAAAAGAAGATTACAATAGTGATTCAAGGCTATCAACTCTTATCTAATATCTTGATACCCACAAGTTGATAGTTAAACTAAGATCAAAGATAAGGGTTACTAAGGTGACACCTTGAGTCTCACAAGGTGAAGGGTGAGATTTACCAACGCGTTCACAAGACAGTTAGTAATATCTAGCTTGTTGGATTCTGTTGTATGGTGGTGAGATGGTTGGATTGAGCATGAGAAACCTACTGAGTTAGGAAACCAGGGAACACAGTCCTAGTGTTCATCTCAAATGGCTTACAACCAAAATCATTTACAACTTGTTACTTTTTAGTGCTTACTACAAAACTCCCCCCATTTACTTTCCTTCACTTTTGGCTACTTCAACAAGTTAGAGAGACAGATTCGACTTATTCTCTGTGGAATCAACCCCAACCTAGTTGGGTTACTATGATTTAACAACGACTACATTGTATCTTCTATAGTTTGGGAGACATCATTAGTACTCATAGAAATTGAGTTAATAGTTCCACAAACAAGAGAAACATCACACAAATATTTAGGATATAAGCAATTTCAAGCATCAACACAGTGTAATAAAAAAATATAACATGACAAAGTGATCAGTGACTTCGTCCAACTACACACATAAGTGTACATGGTTGTGTAAGTAATAAAGTGGATCTCTCGAGCAGAATAATGATCCCATAGGGACTTGAGTTTTAGCAAGCAATCCAATTAAAGTGCTAGGATTGAAGCTGAGCAAGTGCATTTGTAACCAAAAGAGAGTTTAAGTTTTTAATCAGCTAAAAGGAACAATGAACAATAACGAGATCAAAAGAGTTGTGAACAATAATTTGAATAATTCCAGGGTCAAATTATCTTGAACATTTGTGCAAAGCTATACAATCTTGTAGGTTAAGTTATTTATCTTAATTGTTGATTCATAGGGTTAATATCATGATTATGGTCCTTCGAGCCCTTAATCGTCTATCTAAATTAGATTGAAAACTACATCGTTGAGCGAAAATGTCAGAAATAATTTAATCACATTTATATTTCATCTAGTATTTGAATCAAATAGGTAAATCTAGGTATATTCCTATCCTAACCGCAAATCAAATCTTTACTTATGAAAGATGAGAACTCATCCCTTACATTCTTCGTTCTAATCTAATGTTACTACTTCCAAACTCATAAAAGAAATATAAATTTATTCTAAAGGTCGCAGATCTTTAAAATAGTAAGAGTAAGAATGCAAGAAAAACTAAATATGATAATTAACATTAATTAATATGAACATAAGCTAAGCAATCATGTTCGTATCCTCAACCCCAGAAGGAGGATATTTAGCCACTCATAATCTACTTTACAATCATAAAATTGATGTAGTTCATACAAGAATTAAGTACTGAAAAGAGAAAAATAAAACCCCATTTGAAGCCTCCCTTGTGTATTTTTCAGTCCTAAGTCATCCAAAGATGATTAGAGTAGAAGATAAGTGTCCTTTTATAGTGTAGAACAATTTTACGTGAAAATACAAGTCTGTGGCTCATCTAAATTGCAGAGACTAAGATTCGTGACACTTTGATGTTGCGGCACCTAGGCAATGCTCCATTATAATAAAATGGAACCTAGAAACCATGGCATGCTGCTAACATGAAAACCCACTATTTGCCAACCAAACTCGTTATAACTTTGTTTCTTCTATTTCTTGACTCCGTGGCACATTCAAATCGCGATAAGCTACTTTTTTTGTTGTCCAAACTCTTACAAACATTATATTTAATATTTATCCACGACTTTGATTGCATCACATCTCAATTTTTATGAATTTTTTACTTTAATCCTCACATTCTCTAGCTTGGCGAGCTTCATTTGTGCACTTCTAAATCCATTGTTCACATCAAGCTTGATCCTTTTTTCGTCACCTATTGTGGCTCATGTATGGATTCATTTATCATCTAAAGTAGCTCTAATAGACTCCTACAACAACTCAACCTAATTATTAGACAATAAAATACAAATAACATATCAAAACTACACAAGAATAAGTCTAACTTAGGTTAGTTTAACTAATTATCTCGGCAAACGTTCCCTTGTCCATTTTAATTCTTATGATTCAATTGAAATACAAACCACCTAAACACGAGTATTATCACATAATTACATGAATATTCTCTTTATACTCCATTAAGCACATCAAGTTATCCGTAAAACTAAGGTAAACACGTGTCAATAATGACACTTAGGTGTATAAATACACCTAAGATCAATTAGTATATGCACAAGATTAAGTCAATCATTTGGACGTAAAAAAATATTGAAAGATTATTTAACAAAAAAAAGATGTTTGTAATGAGAACATATAAAAAACCAGAGAGCCAAGAACAAGAATATTCAACTGGGATAAACGCGGCTTAGGAGGAAGAGGCTTAGACTTGGGAATGAACTTTATGAGGGAGTTCAGGCTAGATAGATGGTTTTTTGCTGGAGTAGAATATCATATTTTAAAGAGCTAACTTGGGACTATGCTGCAAACTAAACCCTCAAACTGAATATTTCTTCTCTTAGCTTGGTATTCTCTTCTTGGGAAGCCACAAAATCCATCATCAATTAAGTGACAAGGCTAGAAGCCTTCATTCCAGCTGGCTTGTTGAGTAGGCAGTCACACTTACTCAAGGTCTTATTTATGATTATGTAACTCCCTATGTGACATCTCTCAGAGGTACCTCAAAACTTTAAGACACAATAGTGAGTAAATATTCATAGGCTAGACCATGAGGAACAGTCTTACAATAAATTACCATGTTCACATGTTTGATTATAAGAGTAGGGAAATTGATATTTTCATCCATTTTTATAGATACATGAGCCCCTATATCTGAATCAAGACTCATTTATCCCCTCATCCTTAAGAAATACTTTATTGTTCATAATCTCATATAAGAGTTTATGAAAATGCTGCATTTCTCTTTTTAACATTGTCTATGGATCCTCTTCACCTTTTCTTAGTGAACTTTCAATTCAATATACACCCTTCATCAGTATCCCAATCATATTTTTCCAACCCCTCAGTAGGAACCTTCAAAATATCACCCACCTCTATGGAATCAAAAACAATTTCCACCCTTCTCATAATAGAGCTAACAACCCATTCCTCAAAAATAGACAAGTTCACATAGAATTCAACCACCTCCCTCTTATACACCACATGATTAAATAACATAAAAAAATATACCCATCCTTGAAAAGCAAGCCTATTAAGTAAATTTTTAACAAATTTTCAAATAACTCTTCGTCAAACATCCTTACCTTTAGGACAAATTTGGATCCACAGTAGGTTTCATTTTCTATCTCCAAAAACTTTTGATCGTTCTTGTTTATTCTTTCTTTCTTGGGATGAGAAGGAGAGACTTTTGTTCTTATTCCTTTTTTTCAATATCATTAGGCTCTTCAAATTCCCTAATTTTTTTATTTTCTTTTGAGATTCTAGCCTTCTTGCTAGACTCAGCATCGACCCTACCTTTGCAACTCTTTTTTAGGGATTTTTAAAGGTAAAAAGGAAGAGGATGGAGTTCTTGGTTTTTGAGGAGGCTTGGGTTTGAGCATGGCACACTTTTTGTAACTTGGAATAGAAATGGTTACAATAGTAGTAAATTTTTAGGCAATAACAAGATCACCCTTAATATCACTTTCATCTTCAATAGGGAAAAAGGGTTTGAAAGTCTAAATAGTGGGAGTAGGGGTGCTTTATTCATTTGAAATCCATATATAGACTAAGTATTAAACTTTTGAGATAAAGGAGATAAGGGTTTTAGAGATAAAAAAGATGATGGAGAAAAAGAAAGAGCATGGCATGAGGTTCTCTCAAAAGAAAAGGAAAGAGTGGGTGATGGAGATCTAGACCCTATTTCCCTTCAGTTGTTTCCATAATATATAAGGAAAAATCCTCATTATTGGAGTAATCTACCAATGAGTGCACTGGTAGAGAATCAGGTTTAAGGATAATAAAGAGGGAAATAAGAAAACCATTTTAGGAGTGTGATAAGAGATTGAAGAGTTATCAAAAGAGAATGAATTGGGGAATCCAATAAGGAGAGAAATTTTGATTTCTTTCTAGGTTTTGAGGAAGATAGATGATTTTTGGAGGGATTTAAGGAGTTTGGAGAGTTTTGAAAGTTTTTAGGTTATGGTTATCGGTTATTGAAAGAGGGAAAATGATTAGAGCTATCTATTTTAATTTTGTAACTTTGAGGTTTTGTCATTTTAAGGAGTTTAATAAAAGGATAAGGATTAGTTTCGTATGAAAAGACAATGCTTTTAAAATAATTGTACTTAATTAATGAAAGTCTTATAAAGGATGTGTGTATCTAAAGTGAAGACTGAGTCCTTATATGTTTTTTTTCCTAGTTAATGGAATGCTTTAATCAGAAGAAACTATGGGTGATATCATCAGACCCTTACAATAATTTCTCATGTTGTCGTTGTGATCCTGCAAAGAAACAAATACAAACTCATTTACAATGTGTATTGTTTAGCAAACATATTCATATACCTCAAGTTCTTTTAGTCAAACATTGAGGAAAGCTTCATGCTTTCTTCAATTAAAAGTTAGTTTATTAAACTAGAAACATATCAATTATTCTCTTTCTAGGGTATTTGTAAATATGTTAGCAACTTGTTCATCAGTTCCACAAGGAATCATTTCAAATTGTCCCGTTTTCACACAATCTTTGAGAAAGTGATCTCACATCAATATGCTTGGTTATTTTATGCTGGAGTGGATTATTTGACATGTTTACTTCACTAGTGTTGTCATACATGGTTAAGATGCACCTTATGTTGATTTCATAATCACTAACTACTGCTTTATTTAGAGTTATTGAAAGCAACATAATGCAAAAACCATATATTCATCTTCAGCAGTTAATAGTTCCATAGAGTCATACTTCCTTGATACCTATGAGATAATACAACTTCCCAAAAAGTGAGACATTCTAGAGGTTCTTTTTCTATCAACCAAATATCCAAAATAGTCAACATAAACATATCTTAGTAGATCAAAAAAATCTTCGACAGGGTACTAAAGAAATAGGAACTGAGTTTTCTTAAGATACCTTAGTACTCTTATCACAACTTTAGATGAGATTCGTTAGTAGGGGATTCAAATCTAGAACACAGTCCAAATGAGTAAATGATCTTAGGTGGATTTATACACCTAAGACTTGCTATCCAATCTTAATTTGCCTTATTTTGTGGACTTCTTGTGTGCTTAAGTCGTTAATGAGATAATTTAGCTTATAAGTGTCAAAATACTTGATTATAATGTTTAAGGTGTGTTTCAAAGAAGTTTGGAATCAATTTGGCTACTTAGAGTTTAAACGAAAAAACTAGTACTACTAGCTTGAGCTATGTGTTGTTCTAGTTTACCACGATGGATTCTAGTGAGTGTAATGGGATAATAAAGGTGTAATTGAGTATTATTTATGGAATGAATTTTTTATAATGTTTAAGGTTCTACTGAAACAAGCCAAGAGACAAAACACTAAGTTAATGATCAAAAGGACAAAGCTAGTAATCTTAGCTTAAGTTACAAGCTCATCGTCTTGGATTGCATGTTGTTTTGAGCTCTAATTCATGGTGTTTGATGATATAGGATGCTTTGTGAGTTGATAGTGATGATATAAATAAGATACAAAATCTGGAAATCAAGTATAAATGTAACAACCCAAAATCGCCTCCCGGGACGTCACACAGTGTTTAAGGCTACAAGTAGCCCCAAGGTAACCCTTTGAGCCTGTTCCTATTAATAATACTTATTTCAAGATGAAATAATTCAAACACTAGCATAGTCATATCATATGAAGGGAGATACAGAGAAAGTACTAGGTCCAAACAACCATAATACTGGAATTCTCAACACAATCACAATCTGGTAACTAGTCTGACAAAGCCTCTACTAATCCATGAGCTAGAGAGCCGTTGGGACAGGTCCCTAATTAACTCGAAATGAACTGAAAGTAATAACATAGTCTCTCAAATGCTGAAATATTTTAAGATAGATCCTCGAACCATGAGGACTAACCATTGTAGGAATGAAGACAGAGGTACTCGGAAGTCACTGACGAGGATGGGACTGAGCACCTGAACCTACATTATAAGACAATGTAGCACATAGACGTAGATGTGTATCAGCACTTGGGAATGTACTGAGTATGTGGGGGTGCATGCATTTATATAAAACAACATCAATAAACTTTAATCAAATCATGCATGCAATAAGTAATGACTCACATGGCTTGAATAAGTATAAAATGTAAAACTCATGAATCATGTAAAACGGAGCATGTAGCACAAATCTCGTGAGTCATCATAGTTTAACTTTGAAATCGGTAATCTTCTCTTATTATCATTACCCATAGGCTAAAGAAAACTTTAAACAATACTTTCAACTCATTCAATGTCTCATGGAGAGTAAAACTTCGTTAATGCTCAAGAACTCATAACTCTTTTGAACTCAAGTACTTGAAATTTGGAATCATATAACTTTGAAACATACTTGAAGACATTTCATTCACTTTAGGGAAAATACTCATATCAAGGGAAAATACTTTAGTCTTAAGGAAATAATTTATCTCAAAGCTTTAGTTTTAAGGGAGGTTCTCTTAACCGACATAAACCATGCGAGCTACATGGAGTCCAACATTTTGTCCTCCTAAGAAAGAGACCCCACATTGGGGAGGAGCGTCATACTCTTTCCAGGGAGTATAGCCTCAATTCAGTGATCACTTATCTTGGCCTCGAGCCCAATATCTCGGCCTTAGGCCCAAAAATCATCTCGGCCTCAGGCCTAACCTACGGTGGCACGTAGTTCTGGGGTAAGAAACCATAGCAACTTACCCAACTCGATGCTAAATACTACTCCCCATATATTATCTCGATCATCTCATGAAAATCCACTTTAAAATAATCTCATGATTCATCAAGAACCCAACAATCAAATTTGTAATCTCACGTAGTGAAGTGGATTTCAAAACTCCATGACCATTAGGTCAAAACATTTCTTAATAATCTTAGAATACTCAAATCATGGGTGCTTATAGTACAAAAGTTCATAAAATTTTAAGTCTCAAGTAGGGCTCAATAACCCATAATTCAATCTCAAGTTAAAACTCATCAAAAGCATAATAGATAGCATATCGATTCATAACTCATATAGAAATTTGGAAATTTCAGTTATTTATCTCAAAAGCTCAACATACTCATATGCTTTAATATCTCAAATATTTCAACTATTAAGTTCTCAAGGCTTAAAATAATGGGGTATATACCAACTGCAATTTCTCAAGAAAACATGTGAAAATCATGCCATTAGACTCTCAATTCATGGGAAACATCAAAATATTGCAATCAATAATAATGGGTGAAAAATCCTAATTCAAATTCATGTAAAATCTCATAGATTGCAGACAATTATAGTTTAAATAAGTCTTTGGGAACAAAGGTGGAAGGATTATCCTTGTTCAAAACCCCACATACCTTAGATTATGAAATTGAATGAACAATCTTGCTCTAAACTCTTCTTTTTACTCTTTAGAGAGGGTTCTTGCAACCTTTGAACTTAGGTAACTCAAATCTCAACTCAATTTGTAGAATCCATGGTGAGTTCTTGGATTTCTTGGAGAAGGGTTTTAGATTGACTCTTGAGGGAGAAACCCTAACCTTTGGATGTTTTGGGAGATAATGAGGCTATCAAGTTCATTTGGAACATATCTGAGGGTTAAAAGGAAAAAGACCTAAAAGCCCCTTTTAAAAAGAACTTAAAAATACTAAACGGGGGCTGCGACGGTTGAAGCGATGGTCCATCGCTAGCCTGACGGTCCGTCGGGTCATTCATCGCACGCTGGACAGGAATGGGACACACTACCTCGATGCAAAGGTTAAAGAGATGGTCTATTGCAAGTTCGACGGTCCGTCGCAAGTTTGACGGTCCGTCGGATCTTCCATCGCACGATGGCCAGGGTGAGGCCACATTGCCTCAGCGCGATGATCACAACGATGGTCCGTCGTAAACCCGATGGTCCATCATCTTGGCCATCGCACTTGAGCCAGAAATGGGAGTTACTGACTTGGTTACGAAGGGCTGAGCGACGGTCCATCGTAGACTCGACAATCCATCAGATCGTCTATCGCACGTGGGCGGTTCCGACAACTCTCAGTAAAACGGCCTTAACTTTTCACCCCGATACTGAATTTGGACGAAATTGGTATCATTGGAAAGATAATTCAATTCTCTACATGAAAAAAAGTCAAATTTAAGAAAATTATATATGGTTTAAACACCAATTACTTGGGAAGTCACTTCTCAATATTTTTGGACCAAAATTACACTTCACTTGACACGCTCTAAGGCCTGGACTATGAGGAAACTTTGCGGGGTCTTACAATATCTTCCCCTTAGAAACATTTATCCTCGAATATTGCTAGTTAGACTAGGAACACAGGGAAAAAAATAGAGTACACATAGCTGAAGCAATTTGCTAAACGACTCAAAATCTCTCTAAACTCTTGAATACCTCAAAAATTGCAAGAATAGATATATATAGCCGAACTTTAGATTAGAAGGGATGAATTAAGGAAGAATAATACCTTCGAATCGTTATGAACTCGCGGAAAAGAGGCACGGGTACTTGGCTCGCATGTCTGCTTCTACCTCCCAAGTAGCGCCCTCGACAGACTGGTTTCGCCATAAAACTTTGACCAAGGGAACTTCTTTGTTCCTTAGTCTACGGATCTAAAAATCTAGGATCTCAACAGGAATCTCATCGAAGGAAGTACCGTTATGAATATCAGCACTCTCTGAGGGATCTACTACAATGGTATCACCAATATGCTTTTTAAGCATGGAGACATGAAAAACAGGATGAAAAACTGACAACTCTGCAGGCAACTCAACCTCATAGGCTACTTTACCAACACGGCTCAAGACTCTAAACGGGACAACATAACGGGGACTAAGCTTTCCCTTTTTACCAAACCTCTTCACCCCTTTCATGGGTGAAATCTTTAAGTATACACAATCACCCACCTCAAACTCAAGATCTCTTCTCCTCACATCGGCATAAGACTTTTGGCGACTCTGAGCTGTCTTCAACCTTTCTCTAATCAACTTAAATTTCTCCATAGGTTCAAACACTACATCAAGCCCAATCACGGAAGCTTCACCCACATCAAACCAACCTATGGGTGACCTATATCTCCTACAATATAAGGCCTCAAATGGTGCCATCCCGATGCTAGCATGGTAACTATTGTTATAGGTGAACTCTGTCAATGGAAAATGCCCATCCCAACTACCTTTGAAATCAAGAGCACACACTCTCAACATATCTTCTACTGTCTAAATGGTCCTCTCAGCCTGACCATCTGTCTTCAGGTAAAAAGAAGAACTCAAAAGAACTTCAGTACCAAGACCCTGCTGAAATGCCCTCCAAAACTGAGAAGTTAATTGAGTACCCCTATCCAAAATGATAGACGAGGGAACTCCATGCATCCTGACTAACTCCCGAATATACAATCTAGCATAATCCTCAGTTGTATAAGATGTATGCGTGGGCAAAAAATGCACGGACTTAGTAAGCCTATCCACAACAACCCAAATCGAATCATGATGACGACGCGAAAGAGGCAACCCGGTCACGAAGTCCATATTCACCACCTCCCACTTCCAAGTGGGTATACCAAACTCTTGCATCACACCACCAGGTCTTTGGTGCTTTACCTTAGCCTGTTGGCACGTTGCACACTTTGCTACAAACTCGGCTATATCCTTCTTCATACCATTCCACCAATAGATTTCCCGCAAGTTGCGGTATATCTTGGCAGTGCCGAGATGAATAGTATACCGCACGCCATGCACTTCATCCATAATTCTCTGCCTCAGATCATCAACACACAGAACACATAATCTACCTTGCACTCTCAACACGCTATCTCCCCCGGGAGAAAACCTCTACCTTTTGGTCCTGAACTGACTCCTTCAGTCTGACCAAACTAGGATCCTTATCTTGCTTCTCCTTCACTTCTGAAACTAAAGAGGATTCGGAACTACTCTACACTAAAGTACTCCCCTCAGTTGAATCAAGCAACCTAACACCCAATCTAGCTAGAAAATGCACATCACGGGCTAACTCTTTCTTAACTTCCTCCACATAAGCAACAATACCCATAGACAACCTGCTAAGGGCATTTTCCACTACATTAGCCTTGGTCGGGTGATACAGCATACTCATATCATAGTCTTTCAACAACTTCAACCACCTCTTCTGCCTAAGATTTAACTCCCTCTAAGAAAACACATATTGTAAGCTCTTATGATCATTAAACACATCAACATGAACACCATAAAGATAGTGTCTCTAGATTTTCAAAGCAAAGACCATAACAGCTAACTCAAGATTATGGGTTGGGTAGTTCTTTTCATGCGTCTTCAATTGTCTAGAGGCATAGGCTATAACCTTACCTTTTTGCATCAACACACAATCCAAACCAACTCTAGAGGCATTACAATACACCCAAAACCATCTGTACCATCAGGCAAAGTCAACACAGGGGCTGAAGTAAGTCGAGTCTTCAACTCCTGAAAACTCTTCTCACAGGAATCTGACCACTGGAACTTAACTTTCTTCTGGGTCAACTGAGTCATGTGAGATGCAATAGAAGAGAAACCTTTAAAAAAAATGGCGGTAGTAGCCCGCTAGACCCAAGAAACTTCTAATATCAGATGAAGAAATAGGTCTAGGCTAATTTCTCATAGCTTTTGTCTTTTGGGGATCAACTCTAATACCTTCGGCTGAAATAATATGACCAAGAAAGGCTACAGACCTTAGCCAAAATTCACACTTACTAAATTTGGCGAACAACTGGTGGTCTCTAAGAGTTTGCAAGACAATTCTAAGGTGGTTCGCATGGTCATTCTCATTATGGGAGTACACAAGGATGTCATCTATGAACACTATGACAAACATATCCAGATATTGCTTGAATACTCGGTTCATGAGGTTCATGAAGGTTGCTGGGGCATTGGTTAGCCCAAAAGACATGACTAGAAACTTAAAGTAACCATAGCAGGTTCGGAAGGCTGTCTTTGGAATATCACATTCCCTCACTTTAAGTTGATGATAGCCGATCTAAGGTCTATCTTGGAGAAATAACTTGCACCTTGCAACTGATCAAACAGGTCATCAATTCTCGGAAGAGGATAGTCAATCTTGTTCTTAATGGTGACCTTGTTAAGCTGACGATAGTCAATGCACATACGCAAAGAATCGACTTTCTTTCGCACGAATAAGACAGGTGCGCCCCAAGGAGAAATACTGGGCCTAATGAAACCTTTGTCTAAAAGATCTTTGAGTTGCTTTTTCAACTCCTTAAGCTCTGAAGGTGCTATACAGTATGGTAGAATAGAAATGGGATGAGTGTCGAAAAGAAGGTCAATCCTAAATTCTATCTCTCTATCAGGAGGTACCCCTGGGAGATCTTCCGAAAAACCATCTGGAAACTCATTGACAATTTTGACTGACTGAATAGTTGGAGCCTCAAACTTAGTGTCTTTGACTCTAACTAAGTGATAGATGCAACCCTTGGATTTTAGCTTTCTGGCTTTGAGATAGGAGATAAAATGACTTTTAGGAGATACCGAACTCTCGGACCACTCAAAAGTAGGTTCATCGGGAAATTAAAACTTGACCACATAGGTACGACAATCTATAGATGCATAACAAGAATGAAGCCAATTCATACCCATAATAAGGTCAAAATCCACCATGTTTAACTCTGTTAAATCCACAAGTATGACTCTATGAAGAACAATAACAGGGCAATCTCTATATACTTGTTTAGCAACAACCGACTCCCCTACTGGTGTAGAAACTAGGAAAGGCTCAGAAATCATTTCAGGACTCATTTTAAAATTCACAGCTACAAGTGGGGTCATATAAGAGAGACTTGACTCGAGGTCCAACAACACATAGCAGCAAAGCAAAATACACGGAGCATACCGGTAACAATATCGGGAGAGTCCTCATTCTCCTGATGGGATGATAAGGCATAGAATCTGTTCTGGTGCTGACTGCCAGCAGTGCTAGATGAAGTGCCCTGAGCAGGGATGGGATGGGGTACAACAGCTAGTGCACTAGTAGCTTGTGCCTGAGGTCGGGCATCTCTGTTCCCCTGTCTAGCATGAGGACAATCTATAAGTCTATGGCCTTTCTTACCATAACCAAACCAACCCCTTAGATCTACGAAACTCTCACCGGGATTATCCCTACTACACTTAGCATAAGGAGGATAACGGGGCCTGTTACCAACACTGTTCTGCGACCTAGACATAAAAGACCTTTCCCCTTGCTCCTACCTACCTCTAGAAATGGGAGCACTAGATGATGAAGGTGCTAGCATAGACGGATATCTCTAAAACTGAGGGTGGTTTCCTCCATAGAACCTAGGCTGTCTAAACTCATGCTGTTCGAATCTAGCTCTCTTGTTACCCCTCACTCTATCTCTCTCTCTAATCTTATCCTCCTCTATTTACTAGGGATGTGTTATCAACCTAGCTAGATCCATATCCCTATGAAGCATCGCAGTCCTACACTCTTTCAGTACCAACCCAGAAACACCGATCACGAATTTGCTCATACTAGCTCGGGTATCAGAAATCAAATCAGGAGCATACTTGGCCAACTGGTTGAACTTCAAGAAGTACTCTTTAACAGTCATGGATCCCTTCCTCAAGTTCATAAACTCCTCAATTTTTGCTACCCTTATCTCAAACAGAAAGAACTTGTCCAAGAATGCATCTTGGAACACTTCCCAAGTCATAAGAGCAGCATTATCACCTTTACCCTTCCTCCATGATACAACCCAGTCATAAGCAATGTCCCTCAGCCTGTAGGATGCCAAGTCAACACTTTCTTCCTAAGAAATATGTATCACTTATGTGATCTTTCTCACCTCCTCAAGGTATAACTGTGGGTCCTCATCTGCCTTAGACCCATAAAAATTTGGCGAATTCATTCGCATAAAATCATGAATCCTAGCCGTAGCTACATCACCTCCCTGCTGATTAGAAACTGTAACCTGGTTATTAGCCTAAACATTGACGGTGACTACTTAGGCAAACGCTTGAAAGGCCGCCCAAAACTCAACATAAGATACCATCTCATTCAAAGGATCAACAGGTGAGGGTTGTTCGTTATTGTTTCCGTGAACATTCGCTCTTCGAAGAGGCATTTTCTGAAATAGAAGAGCACGAATTATTATATGAGAGGGACAACTGTAGGCACGATAGAATCTGAAAGAAGAAGCAACTTTTTCCTAAAATATCTCATAGCCTTTTGGTCATAGATTTGACGCGCTACACACCGATGATCAAGACTCTACTTAAGCGGCTTGTCAGACTCCCTAGGACTCCTTAAAATCTTAGGCTTTGATACCAAGTTTGTAAAAATCCGAAATTACCTCCCGGGACGTCACACGGTGCTTAAGGCTACAAGTAGCCCCAAGCTAACCCTTTGAGCCTGTTCTTACTAATAATACTCATTTCAAGATGAAATAATTCAAACACTAGCATAGTCATATCATATGAAAGGGAGATACAGAGAAAGAACTCGGTCCAAATGACCACAATACTGGAATTCTCAACACAATCACAATCTGGTAACTAGTCTAACAAAGCCTCTACTAATCCATGAACTAGAGAGGCATTGGGAAAGGTCCCCAACTGACTCCAAATAAACTAAAGTAATAACATAGTCTCTCAAATACTGAAATATATAAAGGTAGATCTTCGAACCATGAGGACTCACCACTGTAGAAATATAGACATAGGTATTCGGAAGTCACTGACAAGGCTGGGACTGAGCACCTGAACCTACATTATAAGGCAATGTAAAACATAGAAGTATATGTGGATCAGCACTTGGGAATGTACTGAGTATGTGGGGGTGAATATATTTATATAAAACAACATCAATACTCTTTAATCAAATCATACACGCAATAAGTAATGACTCACATGGCTTGAATAAGTATAAAATGAAAAGCTCATGAATCATGTAAAACGGAGCATGTAGCACAAATCTCGTGAGTCATCATAGTTTAACTTTGAAATCGGTAATCTTCTCTTATTCTCATTACCCATAGGCTAAAGGAAACTTTGAACAATACTTTCAACTCATTCATATGTCTCATGAAGAGTAAAACTTCTTTAATGCTCAAGAACTCATAACTCTTTTGAACTTAAGTACTTGAAATTTGGAATCATATAACTTTGAAACATACTTGAAGGCATTTCATTCACTTTAGGGAAAATACTCATATCAAGGGAAAATACTTTAGTCTTAAGGAAATAATTTATCTCAAAGCTTTAGTTTTAAGAGAGGTTCTCTTAACCGATATAAACCATGCGAGCTACATAGAGTCCAACATTTTTTCCTCCTAAGAAAGAGACCCCACGTTGGGGAGGAGCGTCATACTCTTGCCAAGGAGTATAACCTTAATTTAGTGATTACTTATATTGGCCTTGGGCCTAATATCTTAGCCTTAGGCCAAAAAATCATCTCGGCCTCAGGCCCAACCTATGGTGGCACGTAGTTCTGGGGTAAGAAACCGTAGCAACTTACCCAACTCGGTGCTAAATACTACTCCCCTTAGATTATCTCGCTCATCTCATGAAAATACACTTTAAAATAATCTCACGATTCATCAAGAACCCAATAATCAAATCTGTAATCTCATGTAGTGAAGTGGATTTCAAAACACCATGACCATTAGGTCAAAACATTTCTCAATAATCTCAGAATTCTCAAATCATGGGAGCTTATAGCACAAAAGTTCATAAAATTGCAAGTCTTAAGTAGGGCTCAATAACCCATAATTCAATCTCAAGTTAAAACTCATCAAAAGCATAAAGATAGCATATCGATTCATAACTATGTAGAAATCTGGAAATTTCAGCAATTTATCTCAAAATCTCAACATACTCATATGCTTTAATATCTCAAATATTTCAACTATTAAGTTCTCAAGGATTAAAATCATGGGGTATAGACTCGACTGTAATTTCTCAAGAAAACATGTGAAAATCATGTCATTAGACTCTCAATTCATGGGAAACATCAAAATATTGCAATCAATAATAATGGGTGAAAAACCCTAATTCAAATTCATGTAAAATCTCATAAATTGTAGAAAATTATAGTTTAAATAAGTCTTTGGGCACAAGGGAGGAAGGATTACCCTTGTTCAAAACCCCACATACCATAGATTATGAAATTGGATGAACAAGCTTGCTCTAAACTCTTCTTCTTACTCTTGAGAGAGGGTTCTTGCAACCTTTGAACTTGGGGAACTCAAATCTTAACTCAATTTGTAGAATCCATGGTGAGTTCTTGGATTTCTTGGAGAAGGGTTTTAGATTGTCTGTTGAGGGAGAAACCATAGCCTTTGGATGTTTTGGGAGATAATGAGGCTATCAAGTTCATTTGGAATATATTTGAGGGTTAAAAGGGAAAATACCCAAAAGCCCCTCTTAAAAAGGACTTAAAAATACTGAACGGGGGCTGCGATGGTCGAATCGACGGTCCGTCGCTAGACTAATGGTCCGTCGGGTCATCCGTTGTATGTTGGTTAGGAATGGGACACACTGACTTCATGCAACGGTCATAGCGATGGTCCTTCGGATCGTCCGTCGCACGATGGCCAGGGTGAGGCTACATTGCCTCAGCGCGGCGGTCACAACGATAGTCCATCGCAAACCCGATGGTCCGTCGTCTTGGCCATCACACTTGAGCCAGAAAAGGGAGTTACTTTCTTGGTTGTGATAGGCCGAGCGACGGTCTTTCGCTGACTCGACGGTCTGTTGGATTGTTCGTCGCACCTGGGTGGTTCCGATAACTCTCGGTAAAACGGCCATAATTTCTCACCCCGATACCGGATTTGGATGAAATTGGTATCGTTAGAAATCTAATTCAATTATCTACACGACAAAAATTTAAATTTAAGAAAATTCTATATGTTTTAAGCACCAATTACTTGGAAAGTCACTTCTCAATTTTTTAGGATCGGAATTACACTTTGCTTGACACTCTCTAAGGCCCAGACTACGAGAGAACTTTGTGGGGTCTTACATTATGTTTAATAGGTATTTAGATAATATTCTATGGTTACAATATTGGTTTCTTCATATTTGACCTTGGGTTTTCAATTTTGGTTTAGATTTTTGGATGACATACTCATTGGGAGTAGTATGCTTGAGTTGGATTCAGCATGGCTTCATTCTAGGTTGATGGGACATCCTGGAGCGGATCATTCAGTGGTGAGTAGTTCTTTGGACTCCTGAATTTTAGTTTTACTTGTCATCCGGACCAATTGTAGCATTAGAATAGATTGCAGACCTTGGTTATCTCAATTCGTATGCTCAAGTGGGGATTTATGAGCTTATTCTCATGCTTGGCAGTATGGATTTTTAATTGATTAGGTTTAGTTTTTTTATAAGGTTAGTGTGATGAGATTGCGCGGACAGGACTTGTGTGACTCTCTGCTTGGTTTGGAGTGTTAGCAGGTTTGGAAAGGGAAAAATAGGTTATATTTGGATTTGGAGTTGGTTGCATGACCTATGCCTTGTTCTTCCTTTGGTATGGATGAGTTTTCTTTTGTTTTGTTGATATCAGTGTGCCACTATTTGTATTTTCATGCATCAGCCTTCCTCGATACAGTTGGAGGTCATTTGGTGGTTAAGGTAGAGTTTTAGCTATTTAAGAGTAAAGTGCGGAAGTTGGTTGAAAAAGGAATACCTGTGGAAAAATTCATTGGATGTGTTGTCTCTTCTTAGAGGTTATCTGGGAAGTCATGCTCAGAGCAAACAGACCTAGTACCCCGTCTTTTTGACTTTTGATGATCTTTCTATCCATTGACTTTCGCATACAAAAGTCCTTTTAGTAGTGGATATTGTAATGACCCTTCAGGTCATTGCCTCGATGTGCATGTATTTTCAGCATTTCACGCCTTCCCAAAGTAGCTAAAAGTTATTTATGACTTGACGGAACTATCGATTCAGTGATTGGATAGTTCATTTGGATTTTAGACTCATTTTTCTGTATTGGATCTTTCTCTGTTTAGGATTTGGTCTCAAAACAAAACTCATAGATATGACCTCGGATAAGAATTCCAACAGTGTCATTAGCTCCGAAACATTAATTTTAGGCTAGAAGGACCCTTGATTCAGGTCCCGAGGCTTATGGACTTATTTTGGGCTATTGGCCGAATCTTATGAAAAATAGAACTATAGGTGTGTGCCTATATTTAGTCAAAATGATCTAGGATGAAAGTTTCAATAATTCCATTGGATCCGAAATGTGGTTTACAATTAAATGTTGTAATTGGATCATGTTCATAGTGTACCGGATGAGTTCTGAGGGTCAAAAATAAGTTAAAAATAAGTTTTTGACTTTGTTGATGCTAGTGTGTTCATGAAAGCGAACTTTGACCATTTGACCTAATCGCGTAAGTGACCAAAATATTGCATAAGTGACCTTTTTACCCCTTGGTCAAGTCTCTTAAGTGATCAAAGTGTCACTTAAGCGACCATCACTGAGTATAAGACCCCATATTCATATTTTTGACATTTTGTAAGCTAGGAAGCTCCGATTTTGACGATATTCAGTATGTTTTTCTCGTATAATCTTTGTCTATCAGTATAAAACTTTGTTTCCTCATTTCCCAAGAACTATTATATTTTTCTTAATTTTCACCCAAGATAAGAATCAAAACCCAGTTTCACCATTTTTGGGGCTTGGGAGCTCAGATTTGGGTGATCCCGAAAGAGTTTTTAAGATTTCATCCATGAGTAACATTTATAATCTTATAATTATCATTTAGCCCTCTATTTCATCTTCAAAACAACTTCAAACTTGTGATTTCAAAATGGGTTTTTGAGAGTTTTGTCGGTAAAGCTTTCAGATGGTTTTTCTTTGAGTTGAACGTCGTTTTAACTTATTTTTGCTTGGGTTTTCAGCTGCAAACTCCTATGAGTATGGGTAATGTATTTCAAAAATAAAATTATGGTTTTACTCTTTTTATTTTCAAACCCATTGTCGAGGTCCAATTTTAGACCTGACTTGAATAAAGCAATATGGATCTTATTTTACTTCTAACGACGTGTAAATGACTATTTTGATAGTGTGATGCATTTAGAGATCATGGAGAGAAGGCGGATGATTTGTGGACAATTTAAGGAATTTTAGTTCGGCATCGAGGTAGGCTTCTGTCTACTATTCTTCATGAGATGGTGTATTATATATGTTGTATGTTAGATAGGAATGTTAGGATGTAAGATTGGGCAGAACACCATAACTTAGCCAAATTTATGAGTTTGGGGGCTAGAAGGGTAATTAACCCATAAGGTGAAATACTTATTATACTTCTATGATCCTATTACCTTCTTCATAAATTGAGCTTATTCGCAGAATGATTATGATATTATGCTAGGTATGGGATGGGATTTAAGTATTGGAAGCGTGATTAGTATGATTAGCCTTATTTGGACTTTTTAGGCTACCTTGGAACCGCAATTTAGGTGGAATTGACTTATTTGCTCATGTTTTAGGTGAAATTCTTACCTTAGGGCTAATTATGACTTATTTAACATCTACGAGTTAATTTAGATACCTTAGCCTAGTTGTAGAAACTATCTAAAAATAATTTTTGGTTATTAGAAGTGGGCCCTTTCGTCTCATTATAGATCAAGACCTATGTGGCTCTTGTAGACTTATACACATGTTAGCGTGTTAGGCATAATTGAGACTAATAAATATTTAGTATAGTTTTTAATATATTACTCTGTAGATTGTGATGGTTTTTCACCGGATTGTGATGTTATGATTATGTCGGATATATATATATTTGGGCCTAAAGTTGTGATTATGATACTGTAGTTATTCCGTACATATTATTTGGCCCAAGGCCGTGTTTATGATACTGGTTGGATTTTGAGAAGTGGTTATCCTTGTAAAGAACGTGGTCGTAGTCTGTAGACATATTAACTCTTATAATGGTATTGTGTGGATACTGGTGATGGCATGCATAGATTCAGTACATTCATGATCACTTAGATAGTAAATGGTACGATTTCAATTGAAAATATGATATTACTACTCTTTTCCTAAAAAAAGATTTGTCCTCACTTTTCACTTTTAAAATGGATTTCTTCATAATAGAAATCACACCATCTTAATGAATAGCTTATGATCCTTCAGGACTAATAATACTGATGTTTTAAGGATTTGACTGAGATAGATTCTGGCCTATAATTTTACTATTTTTATTTACCACAGTCGAGAGAGATTTTGACCCTTTCTGAACTTTTATTGATAATACGAGCACTAGTTTAAGTCTGGCAGTTAATTGTTATATTGATGATTTGAGCATCGGTTCAAGTACGGTAATTGATTATGATGGATTACATTATGATACTTAGATTGGTTATGGTATTATGGATTATGTTGCATTCATCCTTACATGTGTATTACCTATCACCAATATGTCATATATCTATCAACCTTGTGGGGGAGGGGGGTTGTATAGGTATAGGTATAAGTGTTGCTCGCAACACTAACTGTTGTTACAGAGTGTTGATTGTACCTTCTGAGTCCATATCGGTGGTAGTTTATGAAAGACTCGATTAGGTATTGTTTGTCCGAATTAACCAGTTACTCACATTGTTATTGTTATTGTCATGACTGTTATCACTATTATGGCTAGACCGTGATATATTGGTTAATTATCCGGTATTGAGATTCGAGGTATGTTTTGGATTTCTTTCCTTACGGTTGCTTTATTATGGATAATTATTTCATGATAGGACGTATGGATTAACGACCCTAATTATGATAGTACTAATTCTTACTATGATTAGGAGGCCTAGAGATGCTAGTGTGATTACTTAGCTTGTATCCTTGAGTTAGACTTGTTATGTATATGTATTCATCTATAGTAGTTATGGTATTACCGTATATCTCTTCCTTCCTTCATTTATTCATGTTGTATATTCATTCCTTGGCTTTTTATACTATTATATATCCTACTTTTGCCCGTAATTCGTATATTGAATAGTGATATACGGTATAGTATTGAGGTTTCTGAGTATGTCTAGAATGGGATGATTCATCCTTAATATATCCTTAGCCTTATTATGTTAGTTTCTTGAATATGAATAGGAAGGTTTATCCTTATTATCTCATTACCTTTATTATGTAGTTTGTCGGATATTTGGTTGTAGTTTACATTCCTACTTACAAGCTATTTATATTTGCATTATCTTTGGAGCTCAATCACCAGTTGCCTACTGAGTACTATGTATTTGATACTCATACTACACTTCTGCAGCCTGCAGATCATAGTACGGGTTCTCGCCGTTGTTGTGCGCATCATGCGGAGTAGCTATATAGTTCGGAGGCATGAGGTGAGCTCCTGACATTCAGAGTATTGCTATTCTCCCTCTTATGTACTATACTAATCCTTATGTTGTATTCAGAGATGGTTTTATCTATATATTTATTTAGTACTTCATTTGGTATCCTTATTACATTAGAAGCTCTTGTACTGATTCCACCAGGTTTTGGGACTATCTTGTGTATTTTTTACCTTTTTACTATATATACTCCGCATTCTGCCTCCTTCTCTCTTGATAGTCCATTACTAGTAGTTTCGAACTACAGGTTGCTTTGTCTACTGATGGGTCATGGTAAGCGTTATCATGGCCTGAAAAATCGGGTCGTGACAAGAAGTGCACGAATAAGTGTCTTTGATGTTGCCATTTAACTAATATCCTGTTCATATTATTTTTTTCAAGTTTATTCGCTTTGAGCAGAAAGTCAAATAATCTCATCTAAAGCTTGATAACTTCAAATACGAGTGTTTGTCTTGTGGAAGCTATACGTTTCCACCTAATGTTTTCTAATGGCTTCCAAAGGAAAAAATTTAGACATTTTGACTGAGGTTCATATAAAAATTGATGAAAGTTTCAGCTATATATATCCGAATCTTTTCATGTATGTTGCACCTCAGTCATAGCGTCTGAACATACCATAATAATTTTTTCTTTGATTTTCAATAATTTAAGACACGATTTAACACTTAAATATTTTTTCCATAAGCTCAAATTTGAAACATAAGTTCCATATAACATAAAGAATAAAACATAATCATCAATTTTATCAAAAACACACAAATTAAATAAACTCATTAACGCCCTTTTCTTTCAAATATGCACTTCAATCATGCATATTTGACTGAAATGCATGTAAAATAGGCTGAAGTTAGTCTGAAATTTTTGCCAAAAAAGTTTTTCAGTTTCCAAATTTAAACACCAAATCGTCTCTAAACAAGCTCAATTTTAAACATAAGTTCCATGTATCATAAAGAATAAATTTCAATCATCAATTTATCAATATAACAATAAATTTAATAAACCCATTTAACAATACCCTTTCAAATTTTTCATATATGCATCCTCTCAATCATACATGACTAAAACAAGTGCCAAAATTGGCTAAAGTTTCAGTCATGTGTCTGAATATGAAAGTACAAAAGAGATTCACGTTAAAAAATATAAAATGAATATTACTTTAATGAATGAGTTTTTGCCAAACTAGAACTGCACAGACAAACTTACTCCATGGAATCCTTAGTACTTTAATTTAATTTACTACCTTGAAACTGCTCCGTTTGCAGTAATTCATGATTTTGTTAGTTTGTGTTTGGTGAATAACTTACGAGAAGATGCCATAACCCCAGGGTGGTAGGTTAGCTCTATATATATATCACTAGATAATGAAGGGCCTGCTTTACGGGTCCGATATTACAGTTTTAAATGTATTTATCGATATTTAATTAATTGATCACAAAAATAAAATTAATATTTTAAAATAAAAATATAAGCACAATCCAAATGGAGTTAATAAAAAGGAATGAATGAAATATTATATACCTTATTTTTAAGATTTCAAATCTCAATTTTTATGAAAGCTTACAACAACAACAACACAATAACAAACCCACTGTATCCCCATCTAGCGGGGTAACCCAGTGTATCCCCATTTAGTGGGGTATGTGGAGGGTAGAATGTACGCAGTCCATACCACTATCTCCGAAGAAGTTGAGAGATTTTTTTCGATAGACCCCCGACTCAGTACCAAAAAGGCAGTAAACAATGTCGTAAATACATATATAAATATATTTATATAATATAGTAAAAAAAAATAAACTGACCATTTAATGTACTTTAATCTTTTTTAAAAAAATTATCTTTTAAATATCTATTTTGCGAGTTGACATGCACATCAATTGTGATTACACCTACAATCCATAAGTGAATACAAAACTTGTGCATTTGAAGTCTTATATGAATATTACATATGCAATTCTTTTTCATTTCTAATAAAATATTTATAGATCGATTTAATGATATTTTTCGTAAAACTATTTGATAATGAAAAATATATATCTTTAAATAGGTTAACAACTTTAAATATTAACCACCAGGTTCATGCGTGATAGTATTTTTTTTAGCACAACACTAAAATATTAAAAGCTTGGAGTATTGTAAATTTTGACAGAGTCAGAATTTTCACTTAGAAAGTTTAAAATATAAGAAAATAAATATATGAAGAAGAAAAATTCAACATTTACCACATAAAAAGAAAAAAAATAATTTTAGTTCTATATAAACAATCTAATATTTCGTGAACGGAGATTGAGATTATAAATGTAAATTTATTTAAAATATTACTTTGTAAATAATTTGATTGAATAAGTTGGGACGTGAAAATAAAAATGTTGTTAGCCACATAATGGATCCACTTAGAAAATGTAGACACATACGCTAAAAAATTACTAATGGAGTTCTTTGTTGAAATGATTATTAACTAATTATTGTACCATTTAAATGTGCAATAACAAATATACCTTTGGTCGCTCCCCAACTACTCATTCTTCTAGATAATAAAATAATAATATACCTAATAAAATAATAACATTATGATAATATTATATTGCACAAATATATAAATATTTTTTGCTTGAGAAAGGCTCTTATGATGTTAATTAAATTATTTGTACACTAAAGTTATTTTGAAAACTAGTCTATGGAAATGTGTGTTGCATGTTAATCCCTTATATTATTATAAATTTTTTAATATATTTTTAAAAATAGAGTCATAAAATAGGAAGTGCTGAAATTAACATATTAATTTTATCATTTTTATTTTATTCAATATTTATTCACCACGAGGGTCAATATATATATTACTCCCTCCGTTTATAAATACTTGTGACTTTTTTTATTTGCATGCACCTTAAAAAAATTATTGTAAGGTATGAGGCTTGAGCCCAACATCTAGGGAACTGATGTGGGGTTCATATAACCGGATAAACTACAAATATGAACCACATAATAGGTGGCTTTATTTTTTTGTCCCTCATAAAAAAGTATTATAAAACTTGTATTCCTTCTTTTTTATGTATAGAACAAAAAACTATTTGCCCCCTCTATATCTCAAATATTTATAAAACTACTCTCCATACTTTTTGTATCTTTCAACTTCTATTTTTTTTCTCTTTTTTATTTTACTTTGCTTTTTTTCCTTTTTTTATGTTTTTCTTAACTCTACTTTTTGTTCCTTTTTCCCTCTCAAATTCTATTTCTTTTTTTTTACTCTTCTTTGATTTTTATTTTTTCATTTTTATTTTTTATTTTATTTTTCTCAGTCTTTATTTTTTTTGTTTCATCCTTTTTTTTTCTCAACCTTTATCTTTTTCCTTGTAGTTTTTTTCTTTTCTCCTCTCAGTTTATATATATTTTTTTTCTCTTTTTTATTTTTTTATTCCTTTTCTTAATATTTTTTCTTCATTTTTCTTTTTCCTCAACTTTTATAAAAAAATTCTTTTTTTCTTTTCATTTTTTTCTTTGGTTTCTTTAAAACAACAAGTTACGCCATATGGGCAAGAGTTGACACCACCACATTGTGTTTTGATTTATGAGATGTTCTATAAATCTTGCCTTAGAGGTGCAAGACTTAGCCCAAGGAGTTTCAAATAATAAGTTACGTCTCATAGGGAAGAGTTGACACTATCACATTGTGTTTTTAGTTATCAGATGTTCTATAACTCTTGCCTTAGAGGTAAGACTTAGCTCAATGATTTTCAAACAACAAGTTACGTCCCACAGGTAAGAGTTGACACTACCACATTGTGTTTTTAGTTATGAAATATTTTATAACTCTTGCCTTAGTGACAAGATTTAGCCCAAGGACTTTCAAACAATTAGTAATGCCCCATAGGCAAGAGTTGACTCAACCATATTGTGTCTTGATTTATGAGTTGCTCTATAACTCTTGCCTTCGTGGTAAGACTTAGCCTAAGGACTTTTGAACAAGTTATTCCCCATGACAAGAGTTAGCATTGCCATATTGTGTCTTAATTTATAAGATATTGTATAACTCTTGTCAGGCAAGACTTAACTCAAGGTCTTTCAAACAACAAGTTACGCCCTATGAAAAAGAGTTAACACTACCACATTGTGTCTTGATTAATGAGATGTTATATAACTCTCGCCTTAGAAGCAAGAATAAGCTCAAAGACTTTCAAAAAATAAGTTACGTCCCATGGGAAAAACTTGACACTACCACATTGTGTCTTAATTTATGCGTTGTTCTATAACTCTTTTCTTAGAGGCAAGACTAAACTCAAGGACGTACTTTCAAACAACAAGTTACATCCCATGAAAAACAACTGACACTACCACATTGTATCTTGATTTATAAGATGCTCGATTAGTCTTGCCTCTAAGATAAGACTTAGCCCAAGAACCTCCCCCAAAAACAATTTACTCCCCATGGGCAAGAGTTAACATTATTTCATTATGTCTTAATTATGAGATACTCTATAACTCTTATCTTAGAGGCAAGACTTAGCTCAAAGATTTTCAAACAACAAGTTATACCCATGAATAAGATTTGACACTACCACATTGTGTCTTCATTTATGAGATGGTCTATAACTCTTACCTTAGGGGCAAGACTTATCCAAAAAGACTTTCAATAATCAAGTCACGCTCTTAAATTTACTTTGACACTAGAGAAAGTAGATCCTCTTTTTGGATTATTCAACTTTCTGTTCATTAGCAAAATTTAATAGATGTTGAGAAAAAAGAAAAAGACAAAAAAAAAAGAGAAAAGAAAAATAAATAAAGATTGAGAAAAAGGAAAGAAAGAAAGAAAAAAATAAAGGTTAAGAAAAAAGAAAAAAGAGAAGAATAAAAAAACCAAAAAAAATATAAAAAGATAAAGATTGAGAAAAATAAAAATGAGAAGAAAGAATAAAAAAAAAGGATAAAAATAAAAATGAAAAGAAAAATAAAAGTTGAGACAAATGAATTACAAAAAAAAAGAGAGAGAAATTTAAAATAAATAATATTCAAGAAAAGAGAGAAAAAAAGAACAAAATATATAAAAAGAAAGAATTAAGTATGAGACAAATAAATTAAAATAAGAAAGAAAAAGAAAAAGAAAAAAGAAAAATCAAGCAAAAATAAAAAGAGAGGAAAAAAAGAAATAAAAATATAAGTTGAGAGACAAATGAGCATGAAAAGTGAAAAAATATTTGAGGTGTAAAGGGAAAAAATATACTTGTTCAATACATGAAAAGAAGGAAGACTAGTCTTTAAAGACTTTTCTTATGGAGGACAAAAACGTAAGCCACCCAATATGGGGGTCATCCCATGTAATTTCCTGTATATAACCTTGGGCTCTCCCATCTCAATAGCTTTTTGATGTGTAATTCATCTAAGATTATATTTCTCAATATCAACATCTTGCTTCTCCTGCTCCTCATTCGAATACTCATATTTGTAATCCTCCATATCAGCATCTAACACATTCAAATAATATGAGTATGTACATAAAGAACCAAAACCCAAATCTCAATTTTTTTGTTCACATACACCAAAAAAGTTTATCTCATATCAGCATGTAAAACATACAAATAATACCAGTATATACATAAAAAAGGTTCCTTGTTCAAAGGAGAGAAAGATTCATTCATAATCTAATAACAAATTTAAACGCATATTATTATTGACTTCAACATCTTCACATAAATTATTATTTTCTGGGTACAAAATCTATATTAACAACAAGAACTTCAACACTAAGTTCAAGAATAACTTCAAGAACTATAAAGAAGTTGAAATAACTTTATGCACAAGTTCAAACAATTTATGAACTATCATAATGACATTTCAACTATTTTCTAGAAAATAGCAAACCCATAAAAAAGAGATGAAGACAAAAATGATAGAATGAAGTCCATCGAATTCAGGGTGTATCCTTAAGAAATTTATTCCTCCTAGGATAAAATGATTCACTTAAGAAAATAGTGGTACCTCAAATTTTTTGAACAACAAACTCACTCAACAGTTTGAAGATCACACTTGAGTTTATTAAAAAGAAGAAGATATTTTTTCACTTCAAACTTTCGTATCAAAACTTGAGAAAAAATCAGGTATTTATAGTCATAAAGATTTGCTTCAAAAAAGAAGAAATAGTTCACGAAAAGCTGCAACTTTTCAGAATATCGTGATGACTTGCAAACCTCACCTAGGCCCGCATATAGGACCTGCATCCACAGGTCGCATTTTATCTAAACACAGAATCTTCCACCTCGACCTGCGTTGTCCACCTGCGCCCACAAATGGACGCCTTCGTGTGCCGGTCGTTATTTTGCTTTGAAACAATGCCACGAAGGGTCATGTCCCTTCAAGGTATGTTGTGATATTTATCCACACATGCCATGGTGATGACAATTCAAGGCTTGTGTTGTTCTTGCCTCACTATCCACTTGAAGGAATTCTTATCTATATAAGCATAAGAAAGTTTCTTTCTCCCGCCAATGTGGGAGAACATTACTTCCTTAAAGTGAAAACACAATTCACTTTTTTCTTCATTTGTTCCTCCATTTTTCATTCACATTTCTACTTAGAATCCAACATAAATTATGCTGAAGAGAGTGATAATTAACAATTAAAGTACTTAAAGCAAGCAACGACTAATAAAAAACTCGTTAAACTTTTAAAATCTAAATACCGTTATTTAAATTAAGATAAAAAGTGTAATATTCTCCTGCTTGTGTCTTTTAATTTTCCTGTATGTTGGGTGCTCACGGCTAAGATAGATCCTATATTTATCGTCCCATCAAGGCGTAATCTATTTAAAGTTTGACTATATTACTTAAATATTCCTAGAAAGAAAAAAAAAACGACAATACTATACAAAATGCAACTAGCATCTCCAGCTTCGCGCCTTTAAGAAAAGCAAACCACCTCTATATAAATTTCACGTCTCATCATCAACGATGGAGTCCAAATTTGTACTAAAAGAATTAAACTAAAATATCAAAAATAAATACACCAAAAAAATAGATTTAATGTATCATTAAATACATTTAAGCAGTAAAAGTTGTACATCTGTGTGAAATGTGTAATATGTCAACTACTCACAAGTGCCGACTAATTGATCGATGATAAACTTTGAATAGTTTGTTAGACTTGAATAAGAGTCGGAGCTGATTTTATATACATATATACTAGATATCAGAGCCCATGTCAGCACGGGCCCAATGTGCTACTTTTCGAATATTATATGTTATTTTTTGTCTCAATTTATATGTTACTAATGAAATATTTGAGAAAGCCAATCAGATTTGTTATATATAGTTTTAGATATTTTAAGTTGTTAATTATATTATGATTTATACGACTTTTAACGTAATTTCAAGTAATATTTTTTTTATCCTAATTAATATGACATCGATAATTGTTGTAATCTATAATACTTTTTTGACGTTGTAATTTACTATTTTAAATTATTTTCTATTGTAATTTATAATATCTTTCTTGTTCAAACTTTTGTGGTATTGATAGGGAATTTAGATTTTAAAAATAATTTTAATTTTTAATTATTATAATTTATAATATTTTTTTATTTCAATTTAGCGACACTGATATAATTTCAACAGTAACCAAATATCATGATTGAAATAGAAAAACAGACACGTCTTGAATGACTCAAAATAACTAATTAAAACCGATATAACAAAATTGCTATAAAAATACTGTGAAAAATTTTAAGTGAGCCTTACATAAGATGACAAATTAATTTGAAACATCAAGATTATTAATTTTTAAATACTTAAATGACTCATAATAATTAATTATAGGTGATATAGTAAAATTACAGTTGAAGCAGCTGAAACAGTCATGTCATAAATGTCTATTTTACATTATAAATATTTATTGTATTTTTTATTAAATATTATTAATTTTTTAATAAGTAAATATAATATAATAATTAATTAGGGGTGATATAGTAAAATCGCGGAGCAAGGAGGCAGCTGGAAGCAAGCATGTTGAACACCAGCTGTCTGCTTCCAGTCGCCCACACACTCTTATATATAGTAAGAACTAGTGGCGGTTAGGCCATCCTAAAATTAAATTTTAAATTTGTAATGAAAGCAATGAAACAAATCGTCATAATTAAATATTGATATATTTATATATAATATGAGGATATTTAGAAATTTAATCACAGTTTATATTTTTACGGTAATTTTACTACCTAAAATTTAGATCTTTCATTAAGGGGTCATTTGGTAGAGTGTATTATAAAATATAATCCATGCATTAGTTAATGTGTACTACTAGTACCTTGTTTGGTACGTCTTTTTGCCTATGTATAACTAATGCATTAGTTATACACTCTATTTTGTATTGAAGTGTGTATTAGTAATACACTCCATTTCCTATGTATTAGTAATACAAAGACTTTAAACACATGCATTAACTTATTAAATGACCTTAACACCTCTCAATTTTCCTCTCAAAATATTTCACCATTCCTTTTCCCGCCATTTTAATTTGCAATAGTGAATCTTTTCAAAACATTTTACAATTTCTTTTCCCACCATTTTAATTTACAACAATGAATAGTTGATTTAAATAACTATAACATGTTTTTGCTTTGCTTTGAGGCTCTTTAAAAAGATTAGAAAAAAAAATTGAGACCATTTCTTAATTTTATGTCTTGATTTTATTTTTGTTTCGACTATGTTAATTCGTCGGCGTAACATTTCTATACAAAGACGACGGTCTTGCAATTAATCCTAAACCTCTATATACTAGTTCAACAATACTAATTATACTTGAGATGACAAAATAAATTTGTTGCAAAAAAATGTACAAAATTAAAGAGGGGTATTTTTGTAAACAAACATTTCTTTTATAGAAATTATGTAAGATGTATTATTTCTTATACATCAAACCAAACAATGTATAAGAAATACTACATGCATAACTAATACAAGTATTACTAATACAAGTATTACTAATGCAGGCATTACAAATATACTATATTCTGCATTGTTCTTATACACTCAAACGACCCTAAGTGTTAAGGAAATATATTTATGCATAAAGTGGCCTAAAAAATTAAATAGTTTTAAATAATTTAAGTTTTAATTATTCTAATTTATAATATTTTTTCTTCTATTTCAATTTAAGTGACTCTAATATAATTTTGAGAGTCAAACAAACATCACAATTGAAGTAACAAAACATGCATGTCTTAAATGACTCATAATAACTAATTAGAAGTGATATAATAAAATTGTTATAAAAAATACTTGTGAAAATAATCTAAATGGGCCTCATATAAGATGTCAAGTTAATTTAAAACATCAAGAGTTAATTTATCATTTTATGTTTGTTTTACCGTTTTTATTAAATATTATTAATTTTGTAATACTTAGATAACTTATAATAATTAATTAGAGTCGATATAGTAAAATTACGATTGAAGCAGATGAAACAGATATGTATGTTTAACTTTTTTTACTTGAATATTATTAATTTTCTAATACATAAATGACATATAATAATTAATTAAGGGTGATATAGTAAATCACGGAGCAAGAAGTGATCAGCAAGCATGTTGACCACCAAAACGAAAAAGTAGTTTAAATCAGCAAGCATATTGATCACCGAAACGAAAAAGTAGTTTAAAAAGTTAAAATTTAATTTCCTTGTTTACGTATTTTATGCTTCATTTAGTTGTACCTAATAAAAATTGATATTTTTATCATTTAGATTTTATCTCATAACTACGTATTTAATTTTTGTTTGAATCTAATCATTTAGATCACATTAGGTGCACTGTTTCCATACTTTTTTTTGACACAGATATTACTATTGCAAAGTACTTCATCCAACCATTTTTTTTATCTATTTTATCTTTGTTATTAGATATTATTTATAATCTTGTACTTAAATAACTTATAATAACTATTTAGAAGTGATATAATAAAATTACTATAAAAAGTACCTGCGAGAAAAAATTAAGTGGACCCCATATAAGTCGTCAAGTTAAGTTAAACATCAAGAGTTGACTTATAATTTTGTGTCTATTTTACCTTTTTTATGAAATATTATCAAATTTCTAATGCTTAAATTATCTATAATAATTAATTAGGGATGATATAATAAAATTACGATTGAAGCAGTTGAAGAAGACATGAATAAATGTCTATTGTACTTTTTTTAATTAAATATTATTAATTTTCTCATATATAAATTATTTATAATAATTAATTAGGGATGATATAGTAAAATCATGATTGAAGCAGCTGAACCAGATAAGTTATAAATATCTATTTTATTTTTTAATTAAATATTCTTGATTTTCTAATAAATAATGACTTACAATAATTAATTAGGGATGATATAATAAAATCATGATTGAAGCATCATGTCTAATGTATTTTTTAATTAAATATTATTAATTTTTTAATACATAAATAACTTATAATAATTAATTAAAAATGATATAGTAAAATTACGGTTGAAGCAACTGAAGAAACATGTCATAAATATCTATTTTCCTTTTTAATTAAATATTATTAATTTTCTAATACATAAATGACTTATAATAATTTATTAAGGATGATATAGTAAAATCACGATTGAAGCAGTTGAAGCAGGCATGTCGTCCACAAGTTGCTTGCTTCAGCAACTTCATTACGTGTGGCTATAGTAAAATCACGGTTGAAGCAGCTGAAACAGACATGCCATAAATATCTATTTTATTTTTTAATTAAATATTATTAATTTTTTAATACATAAATGACTTATAATAATTAATTAGGGATGATATGGTAAAATAACAGTTGAAGCAGCTGAAACAAACATGTCATAAATATCTATTTTATTTTTTAATTAAACATTATTAATTTTTTAATACGTAAATGACTTATAATAATTAATTAGGGTAATATGGTAAAATCACAATTGAATCAGCTGAAACAGACATGTCGTCCACGAGCTGCCTGCTTCAACAGTTTGATTGTGACTTATACACTAGTAATAAATATATATAATAGTCAAGTGTATGTACTTTTCACATGTGTCATGTTAACTGATAATAAAGCTATGAAATAGAAATTAAAATAGTAAAAAATTATAATACATAAACATAATACCAAATTATTTTCGTATAAATCAATAGCAACGTCTTTAGTTGTATGAACATTTTCATATCGTGTATAAAAATGAGTATATTTTTATCAGTTAACTCAAAAATCGAACTGTTAATGACCCAAATCGAAAAGAAATACCTTATTGATTTAGCATGTTTAGTAATCAAAAACTAACAAATTGAACTGATAATACATAAAATTGATCTATAAACCAACCGATGAGCACCTCCTAATTGTTATCATAGAAGTCTTTGTATTTAGAATTCAAAACAGAAAAGAATTCAAGACAAGTTTATATGTAGTTCAAATAGAAAATTTAAAATTAAAATAATAAAGACTTTAAAATCAATGTAGTTCGAAGTGCTCTAGTCCGTTTAACCCAATATATATCCTATTACGTTAAAAAGTTACATAAAAACTATGAAGATCTTTAAAAGGAGTAAAACTTGTGGCAACAAAAAAGAGAATCACCATTCTTGTAATATAAACATTAGTTTTTAGGCAAGAAAAACATTTACTTTATTTGGCGGAAACTGTCTTATCTAATTTTACAGTAGAAGAAGTGACAGATTTTCTATGTTAAAGTTTGATCAAAATATTATTTAAATAGAATTGTAGATTTTTTTTTAATATATAAGGTAAAATTTTAATTGATTTAAATATCCAAAACCTTTCCCTTAATTAAATATCTAAATATGATAGATTTTTATTTTTATTTCATAAATTATTTTTAATATTAAAATAATATGCATTCCAAATATAAACTCACATTTTCTTTATATGTTTTCTTTTATTTAAATAAAATGGTTTCTTGGATATATATTCTTGGATTTTTTTTCCTTTTTTTAAAAAAACCCTCATATGTATGATTCCTAAAAAATAGAAAAAGTTCCAATTGAATTACAATATGAACTTTATCAATTCAGGAATCCTATATTTTTAGAATTAATTTGCAATTACCCTATATTTTCGCTTATAATATATTTTAAAACTCCTTAATGTTTAACATAATTTTTTCCTTATCATATATTTTAAGGACTCCTTAATTTTAAAAATATCTAACACTAAAAAAGAATGTTTCATATATTAAAAACACAAATATATATATATATATATATATATATATATATATTAATGCACAGATGACTTTGGAAAATTATATACATGAATAAAAGTATATAAAAAATAAAATTTTTAGAAAGTGCCATCTGACTTAAAATAAATGAATCCGCCGGAAGACTCTAATTTTGACTTATATACAAAAAAATAATAATGAAAAAGCCAATAGTAGAAAGGAGATATGTCCCAATTTTGAACTATTACTTTGAATGAACAAAATATGTTTGGAAATTGCAAAACATCATCTATTAGAGAAAGTTATTTAAATTGATAATAGAAATTAAAATTACCTCTAAAAAGGTTGTTTGATCATATTTTGTATGTGCGATAATTATTAGAGCCTGTACTAAAGAAAAGGACAATTAAAATCTATTAATAAACATAATGATGATATGCTAATTCTCATGATTTATTTATAATAAAATAATTGCATATAAATAAAAATTTAAAAGAGAATACATATAACGAAGAAGGCTAGAAAATCCTAAAGAATCCAAGAAGAAATTTTTTATTAATCATCAATCAAATCAAAAGAAAAATAAGAAGAATAAGAAGAAATGTAGAAGTAGAAAAATTACACTTATTTTTCTAGTAAAATATGATCAAACAACTATTTAAATAGAATTATTGACATTTTTTTGTTTTATATAAGGTAAAATTGTAATTGATTTAGAATTATCAATATTAAGATTTCTTATCTAAATAAGATATATATATTTTTTCTTTCCATGCATATGTCTTTTAAAAAATATATATATTTTGGTTCCTAAAATTTTTTCCTATAAAACTTACATAAGAATCTTTTTTTTTCATGCGTATTTTTTAACTATAAATTTTGGTTCTTAAATTTATTTTCCTTACCATGAATAGTTCTTTTCCTAAAAAATTGCATCGGACTCTTAATAAAAAATGTCACATTACATTTAATTCCTTTTAGAATTGTTCCTTGTTCCTTTTTTTTTTCTTTTTTTTTCTCTATATTCTTTTAAAAGATAATTATTTAAAAAATAAAAATGAAAAGCCGATTTTGTTTGTGATGGGGTATTTTAATAAAGGGCAAAAAGTTCAAATTACTTTTCTAAGGGTCTTCACACTTTTAATATATATATATATATATATATATATATATATATATTGCGCGCGTACCTCACTTTATTGAGTTCAAACGTTATACTAAATAAGATATTTGCTGAAATATTAAAGATGAATACAATAATTAAATTTAACATCTTTTGGAGAATTTATTTAATTAAACCTAATCTTTACCAAAAAAAATTTATCAAAGCTGATCGACATTCATCTACCACCTGTAAACCGCAACAAAACAATACGATGGTAGAGACACCAAAACAGTATATATAATTAAATCTAACCTTTACATAAAAAATTCCTGAAAGTCGTCTGATACTCATCTACTACCTGTATACTGTAACAAAATAATACGATAATAGAGATATCAAAATAATACAACTAAACTTAATCTTTACACAAAAAAATTCTCAAATTAGAGATTTAAATACAACACAATTAAACCTAACCTTTATATAAAAAATCCTCAAAGCTGACCAACATTCATGTACCGCCTGTAAATTCATCTACGATCTGTAAACTATAACAAAATAATACAATAGTGATCACACCTGTAAACTACAACAAAAATAATACAATAGTGATCACAAAGCTCCAGTTTTGATGAAAATAATTCTTGTCTGATAAAAATTTTTGACCCTAAAGAATGACTTGAATGAAAACAAAGAACATATATATATATATATATATATATATATATATATATATATATATATATATATATGTTGAATTCTATTATGTTGTAAAAAACAATGAAGAAGTTGAAGGTTAGAAAATTAAGCATCCACCAATCTAGACATGTAACCGAATCAAGTTAGATGGGCATCCATTATATTTTTTCAACAACTAAACCGGTTTCTTCTCTAGTTTAACGTGCATTTCAATATTTATAGAAGTTTTTGCTTAATAGAGTCTTATTTTAGGAGTATTTTGCTTTCCTATTTTATGAGTATTTTTCTAATTGATCAGTACAAAGAAAAATATTGATTAATTTTTCTTCCATATATTTTTGGAGTCCCATATATTTTAGGAGTCTAGTTAATATAATAAAAATAATTAAATAATAATTTGAAGAAAATAGTGAAAAAACAATTTTGTTTAAAGGAGAGTCTTTTAATAAAGGACAAAAAGTTCAAATCACTTTTCTAAGGGTCTTCACACTTTTAATATTATATATATATATATAATTCTACTTATCACAAATAAATAAAAATCATACCATATGGACATTCTAATGAAAGACAAAAAGTTCAAACAACATTTCTAACACCTTCACACTTAGTATAGTATAGTTATATAGTATATAGTATAGATTATTCAATAACTAAAATTTGTAAATACAAAAATACTGCAAAGACAAACTCAATTTCATGGAATCTATAACACTTAAGTTAATTTCATTTACTACAGTAATTGTTTCACTAGCACTAATTCATGATTTTGTTGTTTTTTTGAGTAACTTACGAGAAGATGCTTCAGCCATACAGTTGTATTTCCACATTTTTAAAATAAGTAGTGTTTTTAATTCGGTCATACTTCTGAAGAAGACTATTTATTTGGTGTGTGCATAGGTCGGTTTGATTTGAATTTATGTATTATTAGTTCGGCTAATTGATTTTTGTTTTTTAAACATGCTAAATTAATAAGATATTTTTATTGATTTTTGATTTATCAATTTTTGGTCCTTAACGGATGAATTTTCAATTTAATCAATAAGAAATGCTCATAAAACAAATATCAGTTTAGCGCAATGATTTTCAGTGTTGTGTAACAGTAGCAACTAACATGACATAAATAAGATTGCTCATGAAATAAAAACAGTAGCAGGTAACATAACATATGCCTTGCAGTGCCAAATTTCATGAAATAAGAAGTTCACAAACTATATGCATAAACGAAATTGAAAAGTTTTAACTTTATAAAGTAAGGGTAAAGTCATAATTTAGTATATTCTTATTGGGTTATTGATATACCCAATAACCTAATATGAAAAATAGAAGTCGAGCCAATAACAGAATAATTTTTTTTATAAATTATTAAAAAAGCCATTTATCTAATAATAATAAACCAATAACATTTTTGGTTCTATTTTTGCGCACCTCTACTTGTCGTTCTTAGAATGTTAGGTGTACTTTTGCTAATTTATCCTTAACAAATACATTGAAAATATGTAGTTCTTTATTAGTTTTTATGTTATGTAAAACACTCTTTATTTAAAAAAGAGTAAAACTGAAAGAATTTAATTAGCATCCTTTTAATTATATATGAAAGACCACTTATTTTAAAATAAAATATAAAAGAAAAACACCACTATCTTTTTAATTATATTTGAAAGATCATTTATTTTAGATTAAAATGTAAAAGTAAAACACTATTAATTTTAAAATGAAGGAAATACCAAATTTCCCGGGAAATGGTTTGTTTTTTCACTATTTAAGATTTGTGGTTTGCGTATATCTGTTTATTTATTTATTTTTTATTACATGGACATACTCACAATAGAAGTGTTCAAAAATCAAATCGACCAATAAATCGGACAAACAAAAATGCTATTGGTTTATTGTCATTAGGTTATGAAGTTAGCGGATTTTTAATGATTTTATATTTATTGGTTTGATTTTGATTTTTTCTTTAATATGTCCCTCCTCGATCCCGCTGCATTCAAAATAGTCGAAATAGATGCATCAGACAGAGGCTATGGTGGCATTCTAAAACAAAAGAAAAATGATAAAGAACATATAGTTGCATTTGCATCCAAGCATTGGAATAAAGCTCAACAAAATTACTCAACTATCAAAAAAGAAATTTTAGCAACTGCGTTATGTATTTCTAAATTTCAAGCTGGCCATGAATACCGTCTTTGGCTCCGGTTCTATGAAAAATAGCTATAAAGGAGAAACTGTCCTATATGTATATATGTATATATATATATATATGTATGTATGTATGTATGTATATACATATATATATATGTATATATATGTATATACATATACATATATACGTATATATGTATATGTTTCTAAAAAACTCTTCAATTTCCTGACCTATTCATGCTTGAAGATTCTCGTAAACTAAAACACATCATGTAGAATTTTGGCTGCAACTAAGATTTCATTTCTTTTTATGTTAGTTGCTATTATTTCTATTTTATAAGTATTTTTTTTTATCGTTAAGGACTAAATATCAGTAAAAATAATTTATTGATTTGTTTTTTTCATTTGCATATTTAAAAATTAAAAACTGATGAATTGAACCGATAACACATAAAATGGAACCAAACCGATCGATGCATACTCCTAACTCACAAAATCGATACAATTTGTAGTTCTGACTTCTGAGCATCAAAGACCTAATTACTGTTGATACAAACCCCAAGAAGATACCGACGAAGGGAATCTCCTTTTTAAATAACTTAGAAAAAGATTATACAAAAGATCAAGTAATAAATTTATATTTTTTATGAAGTACGTACTGAAAACTATTTTCTGTTGAGTATCAGATACTCTCAAAATATATTGTACTTTAGATATAACACAATCCTACGCAATAATAGTAATCCAGTTAATTTGCGATGGAATTCTATGGGAATATGAGATAATTTCGTTGTAAGTTTCATTGGTGGTGACTATCCAAAATATAGCATGTTTCTAATTTTTAATGACTATAGAGATTGTATTGTAAACTAGATTAATAAGAAAAAAAAGTAAAGATTGATGATGTAATGACCCTTCAAGTTATTTCTCCTGTTCCTGTTTATTGTCGCCGTTAGAGATTTTTTATAGCTTTCCTAAGTCATTTATGATTTCCTGGAACCGATAGTTCGGTTACCTGAGAGTTCGTTTGGTTTTTATAACCATTTTCCTGTTTAGAAGTCTTCGTTGATTCAAATGGACATCGAGCAAGAACATCAGTCGCACGATATCGGATGCAAATTTTGACTGTGCTAGTAGCTCTGAAATATTATTTTTATGTTGGGTAGACCTTTGGTTCGGGTCCCACTACACCCGAACGCATTTCTACCTGTTGGTCGAAAAGTTGATAAAATTGGAAATTCAAGTGTAGGGACCACATTTGGTTGAAATAACCTCGGATGGAAAATTTGACTTTGCCAATGCGTCTGAAATATCGAATCAGTATAGTTGCATATCTCGTTTACTCATATTGGGCTCTGGATGCATCTCGAGGCGTTGGCCAAAACTTGGTATCAAATTCCAAGTTTCAGCTGTCGTCAAGTGTAGAAAGCTACCTCGATCACAGAGGAGTTGATGCGATCGCAACACACATGGGTGCACGATCGCAATTTTCCCCATTGTCTTGAGTCCCAAAACCCTAATAGAGAGTGTAGACCTTAAAGTGAGTCCTGGGTATTGATTGGGAGCTTGGATTACTTGTGTATTCTTGATTAACGTTGAATCTAAGGTATGAATCCTTTAATTTTAGGGTTGAATTTGTGATTTATTGACCCAAAACCCCAAATGGCTTGAAGCTTGATTTTAGCCCCAAATATGGTTCCTGTGCACAAATTTCTTGAGGGTTATCACTCCCTAATGCTATGTGAACAACAGATCTCTCTCGAAAACTCGTATTCTGTATGTGGGATCCACCTGGGAGTTTTTGGTGTCGGTTTGGATCCGAAGCACAATGGTGCAATATGGGCATTGATATTGTCATATTGATGTATAGATTATGTTTTTGCTAGCTTGGCTCGTTGAAGAAGCTTTAAGGAAAGAAAAAATGAAGCTTGTTAATTCGTGAGCTATATTTGGATTCGAGGTAGGTTAGGCTTACTTGTAGTTAGATTGATCTTATTTATGATATGACTTTGATATCTTAATAAGATTGAGCGAGGTCTTAGATGTTAAAATTGTAGATAGTAATGTTTGGGATTAGTTAAATCACTCAGGATTTTGAACACATAAAGTGTAGTACTTGACTCATAGTCTAGAACCTTGGTTAGTTGGACTTGTTATCTGATGAATATCTTGAGAATACTCTAGTTGCTCTAGTTAGATGAAAGTGACTTTATTCACTCATCTTAAGAGTAAGTTGACCTAAATATACCTAGTTGTGAAATTACCCTTAGAGGCTTGATGACTTAAGAGTAATACTCGAGAAAGAATAGTCCAATAGAACTAGTGTGGAATGATAAACCTCGAGACATAATTTAGTAGGTGCCATCATGACTCGTGAATTGGGTCATGAAAAATTAGTAAAAGAGCCAGGTTTCACTGGTATTATAGGTACAAGAGCAAGTGTCTAATAGAGTCCAGTGGATCGGAATATTGATGTCCGTTTTCTATCTTCGAGAGGCTATGGGACATTCTTAGGAGTCCCTCACTTCTTTCACTCATATTGTGCTTAGCGTCTAAGTTGGTTTGTAAGATATTTTCTTGACTTTACTCTTTCGCAGATGCCCAGGACACGTGCTACAACTATGCGTGAGGAGGGTTCCGAGATTAGGCCCCGGGATCCTACTCCTGTTCAAGAATAACATCGTGATGTGCCCCCCAGTTAGGGACCGGGATAGGCCGCCCCCAAACCCCATTCCTGCACCTGAGCCAGAGATTTCTTTGCCATAGCCAGTAGTGGGCCAAGGACTGACCCAGGATCTACTAAGTTTTATTCCTTCTTCTTTGCTTAGAGACGCCTTGGTTCATCTGTTGGGTATTGTTGATAGTACGTAGACTAATGAGGAAGGAGTGAAGCCTGTAGCTATAATTCTTAGAGTTGAGGTTCCTCCTATACCGATAGTTGTTCAGCCGACAGTCATTCAGCCAGTTATGACCCAGCATGTTATGTCTGCTGAGGAGCAGAAGATGTTGGGTAGGTTTTTGAGGTTGGATCTGCCTAGGTTTTTTGGTGCTCCTGTAGAGGATGTATTTGAGTTTCTTACTACTAGTGAGGATAGACATCGTGGATTAGGACTTAAGAAGACTCATAGTGTGAATTACACTATATTTTAGTTGGATTTGTCTGCTCGACACTGGTGGTAGGTTTTATGAGTTCTAGGCCAATTGGATCTTCTCTCCTATCATGGCCTCAGTTCTTTGAGATATTCTTGGAGGAGTATATGATGTGCAACCTTAGAGATTGACTGAGGGATCAGTTCACTAGATTGGAGTAGGGTTCTATGACGGTCGCCAAGTATGAGGCCCATTTCCATGAGTTGTCTAGGCATGCGACTTCTATTTTAGATACTGAGTATGAGAGAGTTTATTACTTTATGAGAAGACTGAGACTCCTTATTCGGATGGCTACTCAAATTTTGATGGACGAGGGTAGGACCTTTGCTGAGGTTTCAAATGATGATATAGTGATGGAGGATATGCATCGTGAGGGTCACGATAAGAGGCCTAAGTTTCAGGGAAGATTTGGTGAGAGACATAATAGTTTCTGATTTATAGGTGGTAGTTCTCATGTTGGGCATCTTTTGTGCCCATTTTTTCAGCCTCAGAGTTAGACTCGTCGACCAGTTCAGATATCTGTTCAGACTACTAACAGAGGTTAGTTTGGTACTAGTAGCTGTCCTGGTAAGGGTGGCGATCAGTATTTGAGAGGTTCATCTGCAGACCGTACTAGACGTGGTGGTTACTCTGATTCGGTCTGATTTGTGAGTTCTAGTTCTGCTCGTGGCTCTTGTTTTACTTGTGGGCTTCTTGGTTATTTATTGAGAGATTACCCTAGTCATGGGGTCATTGCTGTTTTAGCCCAGCGTTCTACTCCTATTAGGGTAGTTTATCCTTCAGGTAAAGGTGGTTTACAAGGTTGTAATGGTAGTTATCAGGGTGCTTGAGTTGGTACTTAGGCAGGCAAGACAGAGGGTCGGTCAGGTGCCCAGCCAGGTGGTGGGTGTTCAGTTATATGCAGTACCTTCTAGACCCGAGGCTGAGACTTCGCATGCTGTAGTTATAGGTATGATTTTGGTGTGCCGTAAGTCGACTCTTTCTTTATTTCATCTCGAATCCACTTATTCTTATATATTTTCTTATTATGAACCATAGTTGGACTTGACTAGTGATTTATTGTCTATGCCATTGTGCGTATTTACTCCCATAGGTGTTTCTTTAATAGTGGATCGAGTATTCAGATCATGTGTTGTGACAGTTAGCGATATTGATACTTATGTTGATCTTATTATTCTGGATATGCTGGATTTCGATGTGATTCTGGGCATGGACTAGTTATTCTACTATCATACGATCATGGACTGTTTTACCAAGACTATTACCTTAGCCATTCCCAACGTACCCCAGTCGTGTGGCAGTGAGTTATTAGCCGCGAGTCGATGGAGATTATTTCTTATGTTTATGCTAGGAGGCTTATATCAAGGTGTTGCGAGTCTTATCTCACTTATATATGTGATACTCGTGTAGAAAGTCCATCGCTTGACTTTGTTTCTATTATTTGTGTTTCCTAATGTATTCTTTACTGACCTGCCTGGTCTTCCCCCTGATCATGAGATTCAGTTTGCTATTGACCTTGAGCCTAGAACTCGACCTATTGCTATGTAACCTTACTGTAAGGTTCCTGCTGAGCTTAAGGAGCTGAATTCTTAGCTTTAAGATCCTCCTGAAAGGGTTTTATTAGACCTAGTGTGTCCCAATGAAGAGTTTCTTTGTTGTTGCTGAAGAATAAATATGGATCCATGCGTATGTGTATCGATTATAGGCAACTTAATAAGGTGACAGTAAAGAACCGTTATCCCATGCCTCACATTAATGATTTGTTTGACCAACTTCAGGGTGCAGCCATATTTTTTAAGATTAATTTGAGGTCTGGTTATCATCAGTTGAGGATTCGGGATGAGGATACCACAAATATAGCTTTCAGGACCCGTTATGGTCATCATGAACTCTGAGCCCGTGTTTTATGGATTTTGGAGGACAGTGGGATCAACACTTAGCTTTGGCAGATTTTTCCTAGAACAACAACAATTATTAGAGTATTAAGATGGCTCCTTATGAGGCTTTGTATGGTAGGAGATGTCGTTCTCTAATAGGATGGTTTGAGATTTCCGAGGTGAGACCTTATGGTACAGATTTGCTTCAGGACTTATTAGATAGAGTCAGGGTAATTCGAGATAGGCTGAGAGTAGCCCAGAGTAGGCAGGAGGCCTATCCCAATCGTAGGATCCATGCCTTGAGATTCAAAGTTAGTGACTGTGTGTTCCTTTATGTGTCTCCCATGAGGTGTGTGATGAGGTCCAAAAGAAAAGGTAAGCTCAACCCTCGATATATTAGTCTTTTTGAGATTCTTTGCGTAATTGGAGAGGTGGCCTATGAGTTAGCCTTGCCTTCAAATTTTGCTGCTGTCCATCTAATTTTCCATGTTTCCATGTTGCGAAAGTATATTCTTGATCCTTCTCATGTTCTTAGGTGGGATTCAGTCCAGTTAGATGAGTAGTTGACCTTTGTGGAGGAGCCCGTGCTTATTTTGGCTAGTAATGTGAGACAATTAGGTACTAGGGAGATTCCTGTAGTTAAGGTTCAGTGGAGAGACCGCCCTGTGAAGGAGGCCACTTGGGAGATTGAGAGCGAGATGTGGGTCCAATATTCTCATTTGTTTGAGACTTCAGGTACTTTCTTCATCTTTAAATTTTGGTGATGAAAGTTCCTTAGTAGTGGATGTTGTAATGACCCTTAAGGTCATTTCTCGGGTTTCCACTTATTGTCGCTATTAGAGTTTTTCCATAGCTACCCCAAGTCATTTATGACTTGCTGGAACCGATAGTTCGGTTATCGGGCAGTTCGTTTGATTTTTAGAACCATTTCCCTATTTAAAAGTCTTTGCTTATTCCAAATGGCCATCGAGCAAAAACTTCAGTAGAATGATATCGGGTGTGAATTTTGACTGGGCCAATATCTCCGAAATATCATTTTTTGGTTGGGTAGACCTTTGATTCAGGTCCCGCTACACCCGGATACATTTCAACCTGTTGGACAAAAAGTTGATAAAATTGGAAATTTAGATGTAGGGCTCACATTTGGTCGAAACAACCTCGGATAGAAAATTCAACTTTGCCAACGCATCCAAAATATTAAATTCAGTATGGTTGCGTATCTCATTTACTTATATTGGCCTCTGGATGCATCCCAAGGCCTTGGACGAAACTTGGAATCAAATTCCCAGTTTCAGCTGTCGCCAAGTACAACAAGATACCGCGATCGTGGAGGACATGGTGCAATCGCGATGACCGTGATCGCAATATGCGTGGGTGCACAATCGTACTAACCGATGTCCTGGGATGGGATTATTTAAATGCTCTTCTTGGCACTGAGAATTGGCCATTTTCCCTATTATTTTGAGCCCCAAAACCCTAATAGAGAGTGTAGACCTTAAAGTGAGTCTTGGGTGTTGATTGAGATCTTGGATTACTTGCACACTCGTGATTAACGTTGAATCTAAGGTACGAATCCTTTTATTTTAGTGTTGAATTATTGATTTATTAAACCAAAACCCCAAATAGCTTGAGGCTTGATTTTAGCCCCAAATATGATTGTTTTGCATAAATTTCTTGAAGGTTATCACTCCCTAATGGTATGTGAATAATGGATCGATATCAGAAAATCATTTTTCATATGTCGGACCCACTTGGGGTTTTTTGGGGTCTTTTTGGACCCGAAGCACAATGGTGCAATATAGGCATTGATATTCTCATAATAATTCATAGATTATATTTTTGCTAGCTTGTCTTGTTGAAGAAGCTTCAGGGAAAGGGAAAGCGAAGATTGTTGGTTCGTGAGCTATATTTGAATTTGAGATAGGTTAGGCTTACTTGCAGTTAGATTGAGCTTATTTATGGTATGACATTGATATCTTGATAAGATTGGGTGGGGTCTTAGATGTTGAAATGGTAGATGGTAATGTTTGAGATTAGTTGAATCACTTAGGCTTTTGAACCCATAAAAGTGTAGTATTTGACTCATAGTCTAGAACCTTGGTTAGTTGGACTTGTTATCTCATAAATAGCATGAGAATGCTCTAGTTTCTCTAGTTAGACGAAAGTGACTTTATTCACTCATATTAAGACTAAGTTGACCTAGATATGCCTAGTTATGAAATTGGCCTTAGAGGCTTGGATGACTTAAGAGTAATACTCGAGAAAGAATAGTCCTGTAGAACTAGTGTGGATTGATAAACCTTGAGACATGATTTAGATAACTCTGTCTAACTTTGGGTAGAAGTTAGACTTGAAGAAGATAATTTGGGAGATTAGAAGCGGAACTTAACTCGCCTTAAGCTTGTTTTATGTAGCTTCATTAGTGACCTAAATAGTTGTTGAACACCTAGAATATTCTTTTGGTAGTATGACGGCTAGGCCTAGTAAAGGGGTTGTCCATGATGTTGATGTTGGAGATAGTGAGCGTGCTTGATTGATTATCTTATTGATACTTGGATAACACTGGAAAGCCTTGTGAATTGAACCTATGACTATACTATCACTTAACTTATTAGATAGTTTGATATGCGAGCCTTGGATTATGTCATTACTCATATTAGGATCAAGCCTAGTGACTAAACTTATGTTTGTACCGAAGAATCCCTTTGTGCTAGTATTATGAACCATGCCTAATAAGAGAGATTCTATAAAGTATAACCATGACTTGTAATTAACTATGCTAATATTCATGTCAAACCCGGTAATGTATTGAGTGTTCATATCATATAATTATACATGTTCATGCACTTACTATTATAATTTATTAGTGATAAATGGTGAGGTACCATGTTATGCCTTCCCTTACTTTTCTTACACTCTATTGTTTGTGGGACTTGTACTTATTGATTTGGCTATATATATTATTGTCTTGATGAATATTGATGATATTATGATGCCCGGTAAGACCAGAGGATATGTTGATGATATGTATGGTAAACATGTGTATATATGTTCCTGTGTGATTATGCCTTTATATAATTACATCCGTATGTGTCTTGAAGATATGATGTTATTCTTGGGATGTCATTTATAGTCCTTCAATACTAATCACTCGTTTAGAGGTATAGTTTTTGCTAGTGATGAATAGTGAGTAGAAGTAGAATATGCCTTAATAAGGAGTTAAGGGTTATGGTTCAGTGGAATCTTGTGTAGAATATAGAATTCACCGAGTAGGTATATTTGGATTGAATAAAGGGATATACTAAGGAATATTATCTAGTTAAATGAGTTGTATGGTGACTAGTTGACTACTAAGTGACTACTTTACTTGATGACCAGAAGTCTAGAGTACTAGTTAATGGATCTTGTTTTGTTGAAACATGGCAACTAGTAACTATGGTTGTTATGAAGCCAATGATGATGATAGGTTTTGCATGAGTGGTAAATAGTGACATGGATGACTAAAGTATAATGTCTCTTAGTTGTTAAATGAGAACTTGTAGATTAATGGTGCTAAATAATAAAAGGTGCTATTTGATAGATGACTAAGTGTTATAATGATGATTAATAACCCCTTGTTGTCTAGGTTGTGGCTCATGCGAGTATGATGACTAGAGACAAGCTTTGGTTAATCGGTGTTTATGGTCTAGTAGTGAATCTTGTCTAGATATGGACATTGGCTAGTTAATTAATGATAGTTAGTTGCTATTCCGTGAATAAGGGTTATGTAAAAAACCAGTTAGGTTAACATTAGAAGTCCTTGACGACTAGTAAATTAGTAATGGGTTTTTAATAGTCATTGATGATCTAACCTTGGGTAAGTGTAATATATTATTGATATAGACATCTTTATGGTGATAACATTATGGGTATTAGTACCTTGGTATAAGTTGGTTGTTTGCGGTATTGGTTGATGATTATAATTGTTGATAAATGACCATTGATGGGAAATGTGGAAAACCATGGATAACGAGAAGTTGATTATATATATTGATACATTGATGATTTGACTTATTGATGCACTCTACGGTGGTATGGAACGCCGTGATGTGTTCTTTACTTTATGTTCTTTTTAGTGTACTCCCTGATGGTCTGGGACACGGTGGTGAGTTCTTTTACTTTATGTTCTAATGGATGTATGTGCATTGCAACTTGGTATTTCTGTGGTTGTAATGGTATATATGTCGCTTTGCGCTTCAAAATTAATTATTCATTTATTATGACGATATTGATATGTAAGGATATGGGTTGTCGTATTATTGTTCTAGTTGATTAGCTATTTTGTATAGTGATGATGAAGATGATTCAAGTTTGATTCTGTACCTTGATTCTGAGATATTGTCTTGCTTTATATCATCTTTATATCATAATTTAGCTTAGTCGACCGATGATTCCTACTGAGTATCTATTGCATTGGTACTCATACTACACTTTTGTACCTTTTTAGTATAGACCCGAGTACTAGTTGCCGCTGCTGAGTTGAGATCATACTATGTTGACCTTTCGGATACAGGGTGAGCTCTTGAATTTTGATTTGCACATTTTCCTCCTATCTTATTTGGTATTTCGTGTTCAAGACGAATGTATAAGACTATTTAGACTTTGAGTTGCATTTTCTTTTGCCGAACATAGATGCTCTTATATTGATATTACCAGGTCATGGGATTGGTATCTGTGGTTGAATGTCTATTCTGGAACGTTGTTATTTATGGTTGTGTTCATCTATTGTGGGCATTGTTGGGCGTTTCTACCAAAGTAACCCATTACCTTAGCTCGGTAACAGTGTTGGCTTACCTACTGGTGGGTTTTAGTAGGTGCCATCACGACTCATGAATCGGGTTGTGACAGTTGAAATTATATATTCTTGTAAGCGTATATGGTTAAAACACTAAAATTGTGTTTCCATAGTCAATTGCTTTATGTTTTTGGTAATCATGAAACTGTATGCACTTAGTCCCTGTATTACAATTCAGTCTCTTTTGAGTTCATGAACGATTTATCTACAAATGATACTTTCAAAACTATATGAGTTATTGATAATAAGAATAACCGAATATGCTAAGTAGATTCAATAGAATCTAATATAAATCTATCAAACAAGGATTAATGCCTCGAGTTCATGCAAGTATATTTTTTACCAAACCCTAACCCGATCTTTCGAGTTTGTAGATTAAGATATTATCATGTAGGTTAATGTTTGCAACCACTAATCCTTTTATTTAAGAACAAGAGAAATTTGGTCTATAAAAATCCTAGTAACGTGTAATAACAATTTTTTTAATGAACTTCACAATCTCATTGGTGTTGTATCCTTAGTAGAGGATTTAATTATCCTCTACTCATACTTATAAATAAACGTCACGACCAAAAAATTGAGGTCATGTGGACCCTACCATATCCCAACGCTAGGTAGGTAAGTTATGTGGTATGCATATATCTATTTTATTTAATTATTTTTTATTAAATGGGCACATTCACAGTACGAATTTGCAAAAACTGATCTGACCAATTGTAACACCCTGCATTTCGGACGAGAACGAAAATCATCATTTCCTTCACGTAAAGGTTCCAAAAGCCATAAATCCAATGCAAGTTTAGTGTGTTAATAAATTATGTAGTGTGGAAACCTATTTGAGCATGAATTGAGATCATAGAGGTCCCCAACCTCAAGGACAAGTTGAAAGTTTTCCTATCGCTCGAATTTTAGTGAGCGTTGAAACTTAGGTCAAATTTAATCGACCATTACTCTTTGTATATATTGAATTAAAGTACCTACTATATATCAAATGAAAGGTATTCGAATTATCTTTCCAATGATACCAATTTCGTAAAAATCCGACACCCGAGGAAGAAGTTATGGCTTTACAAAGTGGAGTGTGTCGTGCAGCATAAGGTGTGCGACGTACACCCTAACTTATGCCATAAGGTGTGCGACGCACAACCTAATGTGTGAGATAAAGAGTGCGCCGCACAACCTATATTATGCGATAAGGTGTGCACCGCATATATTATTACTCAAGTGACTTAAACACTCCATTTTTGGGGAAAAATGGTCCTTTTCCCACCCTTATTTAGCCATAAACACGAAATACAGTTCCCAAATATCCCAAAATACACCTTCATTCATCAAAATTGCTCAAGAACTCTCCTTAGGATTTCAAAATAAAAACTCAAGCAACTCAAGATTCAACCATGGATTTTTGAAACTAATTGCATATTTGGAATCCCCAGAACGTAGGCTTCAAGAAGCACCTATCATCTTCGCATATAGAGGTACGTGGGGTTATCTTAAAAATCTCATGGGCTTAAAAATTCATGTTTTAAAAATGGGGGTTTTGAAATTATGAATATAATCCCATTTTAAACGTTTTATGATATTGATTTGGTCTTTAGGCCTATTCCCGTAGTGGTTTGATATATGATATTTGTATATGCATGTATTCCGAAAAGATGTTAACTTGAGAGCATGAATTATATGAAATCCCTCTCTTTATATGATCTCGTTTTAAATTCTCATATGATGAGAAATGTTTGAAATCATCTTGACAAGCATGACATGAAATATTTTGAAAATGGTTATGATTTTTGACTTGAAATGAGAGGGTTGTTATGTTGAAATATGATGAATATAATGGTTGCATTAAAGAATGATGTGATATTAATGGCTTGCAAGTCAGGTATGACGATACCTTACAAAATAAGATATGTGATTGAATTAAATGGAGTTTGATGCATTGATTTTACATGAGATAGGTGGATGCCCGAAGAAGGCATTTGAGTGTAAGGGATCATCACTGGAAACCGTGTTTGCCGATATGGGGATTTGGTAACAGGCTAAGTGATCTTGTGTACTTGAATTTATGTCATTCCCAAATTGGGAGTATGGTTAGGAGCCCAGGCTAAGTGATCTTGGGCACTACTATACTTTATTGGGTCGAGACACCCTGCTGTGTGATCTTGTGTGTCTTCCCCTCACTTATACTCTAATCTCGGCGGCAACCGAGATTTGACAGTTGTTGTAAATATTATATGTAGGGTATTCTACCTAGCTCAGCTGTATTACATTGTTGTTGAAAACTATTACATTATGCCCATGTGTTTTCAAATGATTTGATATGAAACTTCTTTATAATGGCTCTCACCTATATTTGGAAAAAAATATTATATTTTGTTTTTGATTTCTCTGTATACCAGTACTTTTGTATTGACCCCCTTCCCTCCCAGGTTTGAAGGCACAGTTTAGGGATCCAGATAACCAGTAGATCTCTTCTGACAGATTTGCAGAATCAAGTGGTGAGCTTTCTATATTTCGGAAGGCCTGATGTCTGTCAGTTCATTTATCATTTAGTAGTTTTGGGTCTACTGGGGGCCTTGTCCCAGTTTTTAGACAGTAATTTATTTCAGTCATGTATTAGAGATTTCGCAGACGGTTGTTCATATGTCGATAGATGTTGTAGGACTTTATTTTCCATTTGTTGATTTCATTTGATTTATGACCATATTTTCCATAATATTGTGTATCTTCCACATATCTTATTATCATACAAATTATGTGCATGATTACCAGATAGATAGGGTGTTTCAGGCCTTCATGGTTCAGAATGCTCGTCACGGCCAGGGCCCCGATTCGGGTCGTGACAAACTTAGTATCAAAGCACGGTTCATGGTACCAGGGTGTTTGCAAAATCGCATCGGGTAGAGTCTTGTTTATGGGTTTGTAGCGCGCCACACTTATAAGTAGGAGGCTACTAGGCATTTACGAATGTCTCTCTTTCTTCATGTTCTAGTTCATCCAGTAGAGTCAGAATGTTCCTTTTTCATACTTCAATGCATGCTATGGTGTCGTCCACACAAAAGTAAAAAAAGTCATCCCAAATTCTTTTCTTATTCTAATGTCCTCAGATATGTCTCATTATTGAGGTGATTCAAGTGCAGAAGTTTAGAATCTAAATGGTATGGTCTTTTTTAATTGAACCATATAAGAGTTAAAATTTATGCAAGGACTTGAGAAGAGTCCGTTAGTGCTTCAATATGTATTAATTCCGATGTAAACATTGATCCTGATGGAATCGTGCTTTTCAGCTTGAGGTATTAATTGCATTTAGTCCCCTTCAAATTTATGTTACAAATGTCTTGCTTAAGGGAGGATGGTGTGTAGTAGAATGTTGGAACTGTATTTCCACCCGAATAGTAGTATGCATTAAAGTGTTGTTGTCATGACCTATTGGTAGTGAAATTAGACCAAGAAGTTGGTGATGTTAAGTCACAAAGTTAGAAGTCAGAGCGAGGATGACTTTTGTGTAAATGAATATTTTAGTTGAATAACCGATGTTTGAGAATGATTTACCCCTTATGATGATAGACTAATGTGGTAACTAGTAGCATGTGTGGATGGTATGGTAGTCTGTGGAGAAAGTGTTTGACTCTGATTTTATTTATACAGAGTAAGATGTCTATCCTTAGTTCATTGGATATTGTATATAAAATTTCTATCTCATGTAATCTTGTCATCAAGGTGTTGTTGAAAAAAATAAAGTCTAGTGAAGCCGTATGGGGCTCTTTCGATTCACTAGCATAGTTGACTTGTCATTCATCTCATTTTCTTGTTCAAAATACAAAATCAAAGTCTAGTGAAGCCGTGTGAGGCCTATTTCGATTCACTAGCAACTTGTTGTCCAACTTGTTGTTCTTGTGTTGGTTTAATATATATATAGCTGAATCTATTTGCATGAGATTGAGTTGGTAAAAAGGTGATTCGTCCTTGTGTGTTAGTTTAGTAGAAGGTAGAAAATGAGTTGTTAGTTAGGGTGATTTGTCGGTTGCTTGAAGTGTGAAAATGACTATATTAGCCAGTAAGTTGTAAGTATAGACTCATGGTTGTTTGTGGAATTTGAAGGTAGTCTAAATGTATGTTTGGGAAAGTAAGTATGAGGTGAGAAATCCAAATAAGTAAAAAAAAGGTATGGGGTTATAATATAAGATTAAGGTTGATCATGTCTATTATGTAACTTTACCCCTTGACCTTCTTTTCGTTGGTAATTGTAAACTAGTACTACTTGTGAGAAGGTATGTAGTGATTTTTGAGGCATTTGTATAGTATCTCCCAAATTTTATGGACTAGCATATTATGTTGCATTTTTCAGTAGTGATAGATGATTGGTACAGGACTATATGCTTGAATTTAATGTAGCATGTGGCGGTAAAAATAATGGCATAAGATTAATAATGTATGTTTTGTGGGAAAAAAATTAGTAGGCTTGATGTGTTAAAATAGTACGTGCTAATGAGTTATGATAAGGAAGACCATAAGGTCACTATCAATTATTTGTTGTTTGGAAGTTCTAGTGTACTAGTGTTTCTTGATGTCTATTTCATGGTATCCAAGTGAGAATCTTGCGTAAGGTTGGGTTGTAAAATCATGTTTAGCACTAGACATTATGTTTTGAACAATTCATGTCCATGAAGGTGGATGTGATGATTTCTTGGTTAATGATACTAGTTTTATGGAAGTAATCCAATAGGCTTGAACGGTATATGCAAGAGCTTAAGTTTATTTGATTCGTAGTGAAGTATGCTGTTGCATATATAATGTAGAAGTATGCCCAAGGTGATCTGAGGTTGCGGTATTTTCTAAGACTATTACACGTTTTGTGTGACGAGTGGTACCGTTGAGTTTCTAGGTGGAGAAAGACTAGTTAGATGGTATATGGTGTTCTAAATAGCCAAGTTAAGGAGTTTTGATTGATAGTGTTAAGCCTTTTTATATGATCTTGATTCTCATAGTAGAGAGATGTAAGTTTGGAGTCGCGATATTGGTAGGCTATGTCGGAAGTAGTATGATTCATTGAAGGCTTGGTGATATCCATGTTGAGTGCTAGATTCTAAGTTTGAGGTTTTGAAGGTTGAACTAATAGAAATAAGAGTTAAAGCACTAGAGGGTGTGCACTTCGACTATGGGGATACCCATGAAGACCCGAAGTGAGTAAGTGTGCAAGTATTATATGATGATTACTGGGTCTATAGAATGATAAAGTGTATCTCAGAAGGTAGTATTAACAATGGGTTTTCCACCTTCAGGTGTAGTCATTCAGGTTAAGTGACATGATATGCGTGTATAGTAGTTTTCCCGATCCCAGAGTGCAGTGAGTGTACTTCAGTTTAGAGTCTAGTAAGAGATCTCCAAAACTTAATATGATGGCTTGAAGCTAAGGAGGAGATGATAGAGCGAATAACCAAGTCAGGCTTTCAGATTCTAGTAGTGATGTCAGTATGACATAGAACATCAGAAGGGAAGAGTGAGGCTCACCCCATTCCGATCTCAGTATTTTTCAGTTATCCTAATACCTACTCATACCTTACGTTTCAGTTCCATGATCATAGTTCATGTTCATGTATATGATAGAAAATCACGTGCTCTTCCAGATTCCTAAATGACAGTTCATTCAGCCGTCAGAATCACATTCCATATGTTATGAACTCTAAATTGAGGTCATGCAACTCATGACTCATGTATTCACGCTTTATAGTGTGCTCAGTTCCCATAATTCATGCTATACTCTTTACGATAGGTGGAATATAGTTCATATCCATGTATGCCCCAATTCAGATTTTTTTTTCTTTGATAAATCCCGGATGTTGATTTGCTATTCTCCAGGCCTCAGTTAAGTGTCAAGTTTCACATAACATCCTTCCATGCTTCAAGATCTTATGTTCTAATCTTTAGTGATTCCTCTTTATGTGATGGTAGTGGTGATGAGTAAATGTTTCTAGTTGGTGGAAGATCATAGTATGCTTATTTTAGATAAGGCCATAAGTGCGAAGTAAGGTTGGGGCCAAGTCTTTGATACATGTGATGGTTAGCTGAAAGGTGTGTGTGTATGTTCTTGGGGTAGAGTGTGGGAGCTATATCTATAGATGGTTAGTAGAATATGTGAAGTGTGTCTTTATGAGTGTTTACTTTGAAGTTCATATGTGGTTATAGAGATAGGCTTGAATGACATGTTGGAATTTTTGTTAAGGAACGCTATATGCGCTAGCGACTTTGTAGTAATAGTTCAGAGTTAGCCATTGAAGTGGTAAGGCATGATAGGCTTAGGGTGTGATTTTTTAAGAGATATAGAAGGTGGAATCTTATGGTTTAAACTTGTATCGTGGAGTGGCATGTAGTATTTTGCGAGTTGGAGTTAGGCCTGGTCACGGTGAAGAGGATTTAAGTTACTATAGACATTAGTAGAAAGATTTATAAAAGCAAATACGAGAACAAATAAGTTGGATCGAATGAATGTGGTATCTACGGGTAATAGTACAGTTAAGGAAGTATTTGAGGAGTGTGCTAATCATTAAAGTAAGAAGTCGCATTGACTAAGGCCTGGAAATTGTATCCTAATTTATGAGTTATATGTCTATATTCCAGACTGCAGAGTAGTGTAAATGTTGTGATTTCCCTCAGTTGGATGTCTTATGTAATCCATACCCAAGATTCGTGGCTTCCTATTACTGCTAGAACTTCTTTAGAGAGAGTGTTGAAGAGATACTCCAGTTGAGTATAAGTGTCTGGTATAATTCAGTCTGTAATTCAGTTTAATAGTTGGGCAGACAAGTTTCTATGGTTTTTCCACCTTTTCACCCAGTCCTACTATCCGAAGTCTCATGCGTATGGCCATTCCCAAGAGATAATCTATTCCACCCATATAAATTGTGAGTTCAGTTCATTCCAAACATCATGTTTCAGATTCAGCTATCTATTCATGACTCGGTGCATAAGAGTTCAACGTATAATCTCAAAATTTTTCAAGTATTTCAGCTCAGATAGTGTAATACCCTTGCACGATCTAAGTCTTGATGTCTTATGATTCGTACTTGCATAAGTTATCACTTCCTAATTTCAATATGTATGATTGGATCATGAATATTTCAAGGGAGTCCTAAATTTTCAGCACGAATCAGCTTCTTGAAGCAAGAAAAGTCAAGTCAGCTCAGAATTCAGTTTCATTATAGAAGTTTAAATATTTCAGATCAGTTATGTCCTTTCTTAGAAGGCACATCATGTCCGCGTTATTCCATACCTTTAAGCTTCAGAAAGTTCCTACCCATTATTCGGGGACGAATGATCCCAAGGGGGAGATAATGTAACACCCCACATTTCGGACGAGAACGAAAATTGTTATTTCCTTCACGTAAAGGTTCCAAAAGCCATAAATCCAATGAAAATTTAGCGTGTTAATAAATTATGTAGTGTGGAAACCTATTTGAGCATGAATTGAGATCATAGAGGTCCCCAAGATCAAGGACAAGTTGAAAGTTTTCCTATCGTTCGAATTTTAGTGAGCGTTGAAACTTAGGTCAACTTTAATTGACCATTACTCTTTGTTTATATTGAATTAGAGTTCCTAATATATATCAAATAAAAGGTATTTGAATTATCTTTCCAACAATACCAATTTCGCAAAAATCTGACACCCGAAGAAGAAGTTATGGCTTTGCAAAGTGGAGTGTGTCATGCAGCATAAGGTGTGCGACGCACACCCTAACTTATGCCATAAGGTGTGCGACGCACAACCTAAAGTGTCCGATAAAGAGTGCGCCGCACAACCTATATTATGCGATAAGGTGTGCGCTGCATATATTAGTACTCAAGTGACTTAAACACTCCATTTTTAGGGCAAAATGGTCCTTTACCCACCCTTATTTAGCCATAAACACGAAATTCAGTTCCCAAATACCCCAAAATACACCTTCATTCATCAAAATTGCTCAAGAAATCTCCTTAGGGTTTCAAAATAAAAACCCAAGCAACTCAAGATTCAACCGTGGGTTTTTGAAACTAATTGCATATTTGGAATCCCCAGAACGTAGGCTTCAAGAAGGACCTATCATCTTCGCATATAGAGGTACGTGGGGTTATCTCAAAAATATCAAGGGCTTAAAAATTCATGTTTTAAAATGGAGGTTTTGAAATTATGAATATAATCCCGTTTTAAACATTTTATGATATTAATTTGGTCTTTAGGCCTATTCCCGAAGTGGTTTGATATATGATATATGTATATGCATGTATTCCGAAAAGATGTTAACTTGAGAGCATGAATTATATGAAATCCCTCTCTTTATATGATCTCATTTTAAATTCTCATATGATGTGAAATGTTTGAAATCATCTTGACAAGCATGGCATGAAATATTTTGAAAATGGTTATGATTTTTGACTTGAAATGAGAGGGTTGTTATGTTGAAATATGATGAATATAATGGTTGCATGAAAGAATAATGTGATATTGATGGCTTACAAGTCGGGTATGACGATACCCTACATAATAAGATATGTGATTGAATTAAATGGAGTTTGATGCATTGATTTTACATGAGATAGGTGGATGCCTGAAGAAGGCGTTTCAGTGTAAGGTCTCATCATTGGAAACCGTGTTTGCCAATATGGGGATTTGGTACCAGGCTAAGTGATTTTGCGTACTTGACTTTATGTCATTCCCAAATTGGGACTATGGTTAGGAGCCCAGGCTAAGTGATCTTGGGCACTACTATACTTTATTGGGTCGAGACACCCTACTGTGTGATCTTGTGTGTCTTCACCTCACTTATACTCTAATCTTGGCGGCAACCAAGATTTGACAGTTGGTGTAAATGTTATATGTAGGGTATTCCACCTAGCTCAGCTGCATTACATTGTTGTTGAAAACTATTACATTATGCCCATGTGTTTTCAAATGATTTGATATGAAACTGCTTTATAATGGCTCTCACCTATATTTGGAAAAAAATATTCTATTTTGTTTTTGATTTCTCTGCGTACCAGTACTTTTGTATTGACCCCCTTCCCTCCCAGGTTTGGAGGCACAGTTTAGGGGTCCAGATAACCAGTAGATCTCTTCTGACAGATTTGCAGAATCAAGTGGTGAGCTTTCTATATTTCGGAAGGCCTGATGTCTGTCAGTTCATTTATCATTTAGTAGTTTTGGGTCTACTGGGGGCCTTGTCCTAGTTTTCAGATAGTAATTTGTTTCAGTCATGTATTAGAGATTTCAAAGATGGTTGTTCAGATATCGATAGATGTTGTGGGACATTATTTCCCCTTTGTTAATTTCATTTGATTTATGACCATATTTTCCTTAATATTGTGTATCTTCCGCATATCTTATTATCATATGAATTATGTGCATGATTACCAGATGGATAGGGGTGTTTCGGGCCTTCATGGTTGGGAATGCTCGTCACAGCCAGGGCCCCGGTTCGGATCGTGACACCAATAAATCAGACTAGCAAAAATTCTATTGGTTTATTGTCATTGGGTTATCGAGTTAATGATACTTGAATAGTTTCTAAATTAAAACACATCATGTAGGATTTTGGCTACAACTAAAATTCCATTTCTTTTCATATTAGTTGCTACTATTTCTATTTTATTAGTATTTTTTATCGATTAAATTTAACATCAAACCTTCAAGGACTAAAAATTGATAAAATATACCTTCTTGGTTTGGTTATTGATTTGACATATTTAAAAGCCAATAACCGATAAATCAAACCGACAGATGCACTTCCTTAACTCACAAAGTCCTTAGAAGTTTTAATTTTGACTTTTGAGCAGCAAAAGTGTAATTGTTGTTGCTAAACCTCCCTAGAAGATGCCGACGAAGGAATTCCTTTTGAAAATAACTTGAAAAAAGAGTACAAAGATGATCAAGTATCTATGTGATGCTGCGAAGTACGTGCTGAAACTATTTTTTGTTGAGTATCGGATACACTCAAGATATATTGTACTTTAGCTATAATGCAGTTTTATGAAATAATAGTAGTCCAATTAATTTGGAATCAATTCTCTTGGAATATGAGAGCATTTCGTCATAATAAAAGTTTCACTGATGGTGACTATCCATAATATAACATGTTTCTAATCTTTACAACTATAGAGATTTTATTGTACGCTAGATTATTAAGACAAGAAAGTAAAGATTGTTGAAATTATATATGCTTGTAAGCTTATATGATTAAACCACTAAAATTCTGTTCCTATAATGGATTTCTTTGTTTTTCTCCGGTAATCATGCAACTATATGCACTTAGTCTCCTGCACTATAATTTAGTCTCTTTTGAGTTCATGAACGATTTATCTGCAAATGATACTTTCACAACTGTATGAGTTATTGATAATAAGAATAACTGAATACGCCAAGTAGATTCAATAGAATCTAATATAAATCTATCAAATAAGGGTTAGCACCTCCAATTCATACAAATATTCTTTTACCAAATTCTAGTCCGCTCTTACGAGTTTGTAGATTATGATATTATGATGTAGTTAATGTTTGCAGCCACTAATCCTTTTATTTAAGAGCAAAAAGATATTTGGTCTCTAACAATCCTAGCAACTTTTAATAACAAAAAATCTTTATGAACTTCACAATCTTATCGGTTTTACAACCTTATTAGAGGATTTAACTATCCTCTACTCATACTTATAAAGAAATATCACGATCCAAAAGTTAAGGTTATGATGGACCCTACCATATCCCAACCTTGGATAGGTAAGCCCAAACCCGATACAACTAAAGAATGAGAAAAGCGATAATAACGCCAATATGAAACTTCTAGAACGAAGTCAGGCCATACTATAAATAACCATAATATCTAAATCCAAATAATACAACTCCAAAACTCAAAATCTGATATCATAATTAAAGATCACTAATTCTGACAATTAGTATAAAAATACATATGTCTGTCTCCAAAAAGTAAAATAAAGTCAATAAGATAGAGGGAGGTTGGACAAGGATTCTGAATATAGAGCTCACCAGTACTCTGAATCAGCTCTTACAACATGAATCAACTACTGTGGTTGCACTTGTACCGGAATTTGCATTGAAAAGGCACAAAAGTAAGACTGAGTATCATTCACTTATACTCAGTAGGTATCGTAGGATGACTAAACAAAGTAGAAAACTAAATAAGTAAAGAATATTATGTGCACACTTTCACCTGCATGAAGAAAAGTTTTTAGCAATGGCTCAAAACGTATCTCCTAACAATTCTACAAGTGTAATAATTATATAAGGATAATAAAACACACGAATATATAGAACTGTACAATAATAGATACATACATAGAAGTAAAAATGATGTAATACAATGTAATGCAATAAAGTAGGATGATGATAAAGTAAGCCGTTGCATGACTTCGTATACATCTTCAAGCATAAGCTTCCAGGACAGGACCCATGGGGCATTCACAATCCATATACTTTCACAATTTCAATTGCCTTTGCGACATAATCTTTGGTCAAGGATTTTATAAAGTGTTTCCTATTTTTTCAAAATCATTGTTTTCTTGTGGTACCATTTCCTTGTATAAAGATGCATGATAAGAGGATGCATACTCAATAACTAATGCAATATATATATATATATATATAATGAGTAAAGTCAATGATGATATTAAATGAGCTCAAATCTCTTCAATATCTCAATAAATGATGATATTATCCATCACATTTACTACAATAATGAATAGTGATGTAAGACATCAATATTATTAAATTAAGATCCACTCGGGCATAACAATAAAGATAAGTGAAAATTATACTCAAACAAGGTCAATATCAACACCCACTCAAGCATTACCTCAATAATTATCTCTCAAGTCAAATAAAATATTCACATAAGCCCCCCTCAGGCATCACAACAATAATAATCTATCAAGTTGAGAATAATACTCGAATAGGCCCCCACACGAGCAACACAATAATATATCTATCTCAAAGTATAATTTTCATGATAATATCCCCAACTCATAGAATGCTTTACAGGAGTGGTTAACAACCCTGTCCAGTATAAAGAAAGTTAAGTCATAACCTATCTCAAAAGGTCAAAACATGAGCCTAGACCCTTTAACACGTAGCCTTTCCTTTACAAGTGGATTTAGAATAAATCAAATCTATCAAAAATATAATCTACATGTTAAAAGGAGTCTAGCAATACTCATATTAGCTACCTCAATTCTGGGTCTAAAAATAGTTCAAAAGTTGACCTCAAAGAAAAAAGGGTAGAATTAAAATTTTATCTAAGAACCATATTTTCCATACTAAGAGGGTTCTAAATATGAAAATCCAACAAAAATGAATTGAAATCAAAGAAAAATAACTTTTATACTTTATCAGCTAAAAGCCTCAAAATCTAAGTTTGGAATCAAGGATTTGAAGTTGTTTTGAAGATAAAATTAATAAAAAATGATAAAACAAAAAAAGAGTTTGTATTTTACCCACACAAGATTGATAAAGAATCCCTTTGAAATTGACAAAAATCGAGGTCTCAAGAATGAAAAATGGTGAAATTGGGATTTTGGACAAGAAATAATTTAAATTGTGCAAGGTATAAAATACTCATTGTGAACGCGAGCCGCAGGCTGCGAATACAATGATCAATCCGATCTGAGTATCGTGACTGTGGTTTACCTTTGTGATTGTAGTGAAGGCTGACCCAAACACGCATCCGAGTACCCTTTCCAAATGCGTCCATTATTATATGATTATGATGAAAAATAAAGACAACCCTTCACAAATACAGTCCCACCATTCCATTTGTGATGACCATTATTTTCCTTCTCCATAAATGCGATTGAAGGCCCTAAAACACAAAAAGATTTATGCTACACCAGATATCAGTGAAAATACAAAGGAAATAATCTAAGATCCTCCGAATGAACCCTCAAAATTTGTTAGAGATCCTAATAAAATAATTTGATTATGATACTAGGATAGTTTCAATATTTCAAACACAATGAAACTATCAGCTTAATGACAAAAGTTTGTTTTCAACAAGTTAACTCCTAGGATCCCTTTTAAGTTATTTTAACTAGTTCCTCATCAAAAAGGTCAAAACTAAATATAACAACTCAAAACCCAGACCAACTACACAACTAACCCAAAATTGATATTTCAGATTTAATGGATAGATAGAATCACCATCCAATACTTAGATCATAATAAGTTGACTAATATCAAACTAAATATTCTCAAGGCTTCTCAAGATCTTAAACTCACTCAAATCAGTCTCGAATGCTTCGGAGATTTTGCCAACCAACCCCACAACTCATAATAGCATGTAGAAATTACAAAAAAAGGAAAAATTATCAAAATATAGCAAAAGCTAAAAATCACAACAAGGATTGTTACATGATCCACCACTAAACCACAAGTTCATTCTCAAATTAAAAATCAAATAAGGTATCATAACCAGTAAGAAGATGGGGGTATCTGCTTCGCATATCAAACTCAACCTCCGAAGCAACCTTCTCGATATGGTGATGTCTCTACTTAAATCTCACCAAATTGATATGCTTAGACCTCAACTCTCTACTAAGCTTATTTAGGATAACAATAGGCTCCTCATCATAGGGAATTTCTTGATCTAATGCAAATGAGTTCTTGTAATGCCCAGAGTCTGTACCACGGACGCTACACGGTGCTCATAATCCTGAAGGACCACAAGCTAACCCATGACTGGTACCTGCTGCAATAACTGAAAAATAATATGGTATAATACAGAATAATGGGCTGAATGCCATAAGGTTTAAAAATGTAATACTAATGAAAAAAACTGATAAAGTCTGATAAAACATCAAAATCTAAAATATTGACTACTGTCTGAACATCTAGTCTGAAAATCCTCTAAACTGAACTGCCTGAATAAGGAGTTGATGGGACAATCCCCCAACTAACTCTATTTACTGAAATGCTGAATCTAATGAGATAATGAAATAAAAGAATATCCTCGAATGATGAGGACTCACAGCTAGTCTACTAATGCTGGCTGAATGTCTGAACCGCTAAGAATGCTCTGGGGCCCGTACGTCTGAACCTATGGTATAAAACACCATAGCACAAAGAAAAGAATACGTCAGTACGTGTGAATGTACTGGTACACAAAGTGAGGTAAGGCTAAATGCAAGGGTTCATATGCATGAACTATAACTGACTAAATAACATCAACATGACTGTGTGAGAATACATTCATGAATACATAACTGTAACTGAAGTCATAAGGATTCTGAATACTGAGTTTACAGATAACATGGATTACTAATAATTGATATACCTGATAACTAATCTAACTGATAACAGATATACAGTTTACTGAGTGACTGTGTCTGACAGTCCTATTTCTGATGGAACTAGATGAGTTCCATACTGAGCTGAGTGACTGTATCTAACAGTTTTAAAATTTGTAGAACTATCTAAGTTCTTTACAGAAGATTGATACTGAGACAGTGGGAGGTAATCATCTAACCGACATGCCCACTTTCTAAATAGATTCGAGGTCCAACCTATAACTCCAGTTGGAAGGGTGTCAGTACCGTGCCATGGGTAAAGACACTAAAGAGATATCCTTATCTGACAGGTTCTCAAATAAGAATGGTGGGACCCTCAACTGTTAGGTTAAGCCACCTTATCAACCCTCTTCTGGCAGGTTTAATGTCTCAACCTACACTGGCTATATAGTTCTGGAATACAAGGACTGCTTCTAAGGATCACACCCTCTACTGGCAGGTGAGCCCTCATCCTTGGGTTCACTCTGTGCTGAATCTTACTCCCAAATGAATAGACACCGAACTGAGTATACTGTACTAAATTGGACTGAGTTTACTAAGTTTCATTGACTGACAGAATACTATTAAATTTTGAGACTGGCTGAGAGTACTACTGATCGTGACATGACTGAGATGGATTCTGTAACTGTCACTGGCTCTAGGCACACAACCAGTTTGTCGGGTATTAAATACCCCTTAGGATTTGATAGCATGAAGATAAGAAGACACAAAAATTCTTGAATACTTGACAATAGTCAACAGCTCACAATACAATTTATAGGGCATTTCATCAAGCACTTGAAAGTCGTGAACTTACACATAAGTAGGAATGCATTCTAACATGTCATAATTTTATTAAACGAATCTCAACAATATTTCATCAAACACTTACAAGGCATATCTTTATACTTGGGCATGAACAACAATGCTAATACATCATGACTACCATATTAATTCATAATTCAGGAGTTTTTACATAAGAAAATCAAAGCTCAACTTACATGCCACCATAATATCATGAAATACATTAAAGATTTTAACTTGAAATACATACCACAACATCAATATGATTACATCCAAACTCACAACATGGACATTACAATTTTATATTTTTAAAAGAAGTTTTTTTAACTCCAAGGATGGAAGGGACCCTTGGATGAACACTTTACATACCTTGTTGAAGATTTTCTGGAAATTAATGGTCGAATCTTGAGTTCTTGATTTGAAATTTAAAAACCGTAAGGCTTGTTCTTGAGAGAAATTGAGAAAAAATATGTTTATTTGCTTCCTAGGGTATTAAATTTCGTGTTTTGGGGGATGAGAGTTGGGGAAAAAATGACCCAAATACCCCCAAGAACGCGGTCTTTTAATGAGTGAAAATTGGATTGCCGACGCGCAGGTCAACGCGGTGCATCAATGGCATCGATGCGATATCCAACGCGTTGTGCCAAGATTGCGCTAACTCATTGGAATTTAATACTAGTAGCTGGGGAAAATATTAACCAACACGATAGGTGATGCGACATGCTAAGATCGTATTGGTACACTGTTTTGGGATTCAAAGGAGCTTCAAACGAAGTCCAAAAAATTTAAAACTTATCCGGGAACACCTATTGACCTTCATGATCATGAATTAACTAAAATATAGATATTTTAAGGTCTTTAAGGTTGCAAAATAACATTTCCAACTTTCGAAAGGACTTTAAGGTCGCATATCTGATACCAAGTTTGTAATGGAAATCTGAGCATGAAACTGAATAAGCTTAAGGAAAACCATTACCTTGGGCTGAGTCTGGATTAGCGGAGAAGAGGTGAGGATACTTGGTCGGCATTTCTACTGCTTCTTCCAAAGTAGCTCCCTCAACAAACTGATTCCACCAAAGACTTTGACTAGAGAGACTTCTTTGTTCCTCAATGTCTAGTCTGATAGTCAAGGATTTTCACTGGAATCACTTTGAAAGAGAGGTTTTTCTGAACATCTATGCCCTCTCTAGGGACTACAATTGCTGGGTCACCTATGCACTTCTTTATCAAGGAGACATGGAACACTGGATGGACTGAAGATAAATCTAAAGGCAATTCGAGCTCATAATATACTTTACCGAAGCGACTAAGAATTTTGAAGGGACCGACATATTAGGGATTGAGCTTTCCCTTCTTACCGAACCTATTCACTCTCTTCATGGGAGAGATTTTAAAATACACATAATCACCAATCTTGAACTTGAGATCCTTTCTGCGCACATCAACGTATGATTTCTATCGGCTCTGAGATATCTTGAGCCTCTCTCTGATCAACTGAACTTTCTCTAAGGTATCGAATACTAGGTTAGGTCGTACAACTATGGCCTCACCCACCTCAAACCAAGTGATTTGAGATATCATAGAGAGCTTCAAACAGAGCTATCTGAATGCTGGAATAATATCTGTTGTTGTATGCAAACTCAATCAAAGAAAAGTGGTTATCCCAACTAACTTTAAAATCTATCGCACACGTTCACAACCTATTTTCTAATGTCTGAATAGTCCTTTCTTCTTGACCATCTTTCTGGGGATGAAAATCTATACTGAGATGAACTCGGGTGCCAAGACCCTTTTGCAATGCCTTTTAGAAATAAGAGGTTAACTGGGTACCTCTATCTGAGACAATGGATAACGGAGCACCGTGCAATCTGACCAACTCTCTGATATAGAGTTTGGTGTAATCCTTGGTTGAATCCGAGGTATGTACTAGAAGCAAGTGAGCAGATTTGGTTAACCTGTGTACGATGACCCAAAATGAATCGTGCTGACGATGAGAATGAGGAAAACCTATCACAAAGTCCATGTTCACTTCTTCCCATTTCCAAGTAGGGATACTAAACTCCTGGATGGACCCACTTGGCTTCTAATTCTTAATCTTAACCTACTGACATGTTGAGCACTAAGCCATAAATTCTGAAATGTCTCTCTTCATCCCACTCCACCAATAGATCTCTCGCAAATCATGGTACATCTTAGTGGCCCCTGGATGAATAGAGTAATGCGTACCATGCGCCTCAGCAAGAATTTGCTGCCTCAAGTCATCCATACCTGGCACACATAGACGACTCTGATAACACAAAACACCATCTCCCCCTTGGGAGAAAACCTTCACCTTTTGATCAATGACTGACTTTTTTAACTTGAATAAACTGGGATCTCTATCCTGATTTTCCTTTACTTTGGAAATTTAAGATAATTTTGAACTGTTCTAAACCCACACACTACCTTCTGCTGAATCGACTAAGCGGACACCTAGTCAGGAGAGCTGATGAACTTCCTGAACTAACTTCTTCTTATTGTCCTCAACAAGACAAACACTACCCATAGAGAGTCTATTGAGAGCATCAAGCACTACATTGTCCTTGTCCGGGTGATATAGAATGCTCATATCATAGTCTTTCAACAAATCCAACCACCTCCTCTGACGGAGGTTTAAGTCTTTCTGAGAAAACATATACTGAAGGCTTTTGTTATCTGTGAACACATCTACATGCACCCCATACAAGTAGTGCCTCTAAATCTTTAAGGCAAAAACTACTGCTGCTAACTCGAGATCATGAGTTGGATAATTCTTCTCATGGGGTTTAAGCTGTCTAGAGGCACAGGCTATGACCTTACCATGCTGCACGAGGACACAACCCAAACCTACTCTGGATGCTTCACAATATACCACAAACCCATTTGAAGCATCTGGAAGAGTCAAAACTGGAGATGAGGTAAGTCAATTCTTCAACTCCTAAAAAATCTTCTCGTATGAATCTGACCACTAAAATTTGACTTTCTTATGAGTTAATTTGGACATAGGGGATGAAATAGATGAAAATCCCTCAACAAACCACCTGTAATAGGAATCCAAACCAAAGAAACTCCTGATATTTGATGGAGAGATGGGTATAGGCCAGTTTCTCACCACTTTGATCTTTTGGGGATCCACCCTAATGCCATCACCGAAAATGATATGGATAAGGAATGCTACTAAGCTTAGCCAAAATTTGTACTTACTGAATTTGGTAAATAACTAATGGTTTCTGTGAGTCTGCAATACTTTTGTGAGATGGTCTGCATGATCATGTTTACTGCGGGAGTAAACCAGGATGTCATCTATGAAAACTATGACGAACATGTCCAAGTAATGCTTGAACACACTATTCATCAAGTCCATGAAAGCTGCTGGGGCATTGGTAAGACCAAAGAAAATGACTAAGAATTCGAATTGACCATACCCAGGTTTTGAAAGCTATTTTTGAGATGTCACATTCTCAGAATCTGAGCTGATGATAGCCTGATCTGAGGTCTATCTTAGAAAAGTAGCTAGCGCCTTGAAATTGGTCAAACAAGTCATCGATTCTAGGAAGAGGATACTTGTTTTTAACCTTGACTTTATTTAATTGGAAGCATTCAATGCATAACTTGAGAGAATAGTTTTTCTTACGCACGAATAAAACTGGTGCGCCCTACGGGGACACACTGGGCCTGATAAATCCCTTATTTAGGAGATCCTTCAATTGCTTTTTAAATTCTCTGAGTTCTGCAGGTTCAATTCTGTATGGCGGAATAGATATGGGCTGAGTATCTGGGAGAAGATCAATTTCGAAATCAATTTCTCTATCGGGAGGAATTCTGAGAATATCTTCGGGAAATACATCAAGGAATTCACATGATACTGACACTGATTCAAGAGTAGGGGTTTTTGATCTGGAGTCCTTGACTCACATAAGGTGATAGACACATCCCTTAGATATCATTTTTCTCACCCGAAGGTAAGCAATAAGCTGACCTCTAAACACTGAAGTACTACCCCTCCACTCTAGAATGGGTTCATTTGGGAAGTAGAACTGGGCAATTCTCTTTCTGCAGTCAACTGAGGCATAGAAGGAATAATGCCAAACCATGCTGAGAATAACAACAAAATCAGTCATCTCTAATTAGAATAAGTCTGTTGAAGTTATTTTTTGAGATACCATAATCGGAAGTTCCTGTATACCCATCGAACAATGATGGATTTACCCACTAGGGTAGAGACTAAGAAAGGCTCTGCTAGAATTTTAGGACTGACTTTGAAATCAACTGCTATATAAGGAGTAAACTAAGACAAAGAAGCTCCTGGATCTAGCAAAGCATAAACATGTAAATGATAAACTTGTAACGTACCAGTGGCCACATCAGGAGAACTTTCCTAATTCTGTCGGGACTAAAGAGCGTAGAGTCTATTTGGACGTTGCCCACTAGTGGAACTGGATAAGGCACCCCCTACTAATTCGAGTGAATGGACTGAGCTGGAGGACGATTTTGCGGACCCTGAGAACCTGAATGCGACAATCTCTGACTTTGTGGCTTGGCTTGCCACATCCAAAATAAACATCAATGCTAGCTCTGCAAATACCCTAATGGTTCTTGCCAAAATTCTAACAAAGAGGATTGGTTCGAGCATTGCTGACACTACCTTAAGACTTAGAGCCTGGCGCCCTATCTCTATTGTCGTCTCTGATTTTTGGAACTGGAGCACTATATAAGGATGGAGTAGGAACTGAAGATTTTGGGAAGAACTGAGAACGATTCCCACCCTTAGACTTAGGCTGAGCAAAGTTGAAACTATATGTTCTATCTCTCTTGTTTGCTTCTCTCTCTCCTTATTCTTCTGCTTCTCTATCTGCCGAGCATGGATCATCAGCCTAGCCAAGTCCATGTCACTAATCAATATTGCGATCCTGCACTCTTTTGACCACATTATCATTTACCCCAGATACAAACTTACTTATTCAGGATCTTCTATCTGCTACCACATAAGGAGGGTATCTATCTAATTGAGTAAACTTGAGAGAATACTCTTTCACTATCATATTGCCCTACTTCAGATTAATAAACTCTAGAACCTTAGATTCTCTAAGATCTAGGAGAAAGAATCCATCTAAAAAAGAAGTGGCAAACTCCTCCCATTCAATGGTCCCTGCTTCTACGGACCTCTCTGCTTTCCATTATTTAAACCAAGTGTGAGCCATTTCCTACAACTGATATGTAGCTAGGTCAGCACTCTCACTAGAGGTCACCCTCATAATATCAGTAATCTTTTGCACCTGATCAAGATACTCCTGAGGGTCCTTATCTGACTTAGATCTAAAAAAAAATGAAGGGTTCATCGGGTGAAGTCCCGATTCCTGGAAGCAGCAGTACTGGCCACTGGGTTGGCCGGAATGGCAGATGGGCATTTATTTTGGGCTGCCAAAGAACGAGCTAGGGTGGTGAATGCTGCTCTGACCTCCGCGTGGGATATATATTCTCCTAAAGGATTGGGCTGGTCGGGCTGAGGGGCTGGATGATCTCCCGTTCCTCTTCCTTGAGTCCTTTTTGGAGGCATTTTCTATAGATGGAAGAGAAACTTGTATTAAAAAGAGAGTTTATCTGGAGCTTATGCTCATGTGCACGACATGAATACTGAAAAAAAAACTGTTCCTAAAATATCTCGTAGTCTCCTGTCCATAAGTGTGGTACGTTATACACCCATGCACAAGACTCTACTAGATGTGGTTTTCAGACTGCCTAGGACACTGTTAAACCTTAGGCTCTGATACCAAGTTTGTAACACCCTGAGTCTGTACCCTAGAAAATACATGATATTCATAATCCTTAAGGGCAACAAGCAAGCCCACGACTGGTACCTGCTGCAATAACTGAATTATAATACGTTATAATGCTGAATGATGGGCTGAAATGCCATAATATTCAAAACTGTAATACTGATGAAAATAAAATGATAAAGTCTGATAAAACATAAAAATTTAAAATGCTGAATACTGTCTGACATCTAGTATGAAAAGTCTCTAAACAGAATTGTCTGAATAAGGAGTTGAAGGGACAGTCCCCAACTAACTCCATCTACTGAAATGCTGAATCTAATGAGATAATGAAATAAAAGAATATCCTCGAATGATGAGGACTCACTGCTAGTCTACTGAATCTGGCTGAATGTCTGAATTGTTAAGAATGCTCTGGGGCCCGTACGTCTGAACCTATGGTATAAAACACCATTGCGCAAAGTAAAGTATGCGTCAGTACGTGTGAATGTGCTGGTACGTAAATTGAGGTAAGGCTGAATGCAAGGGTTCATATGTATGAACTATAACTAACTGAATAACGTAAACATGACTGTGTGAGAATGCATGAATACATAACTGTAACTGAATTCATAAGGATTCTGAATACTAAGTTTAATGATAACATGGATTACTGATAACTGATATAACTGATATACTATTTACTGAGAGATTGTATCTGATAGTCCTATTTCTGATGGAACTAGCTAAGTTCCGTACTGAGTTGAGTGACTGTAGCTGATAGTCCTGAAATCTATAGAACTATCAGAGTTTCTTACTTAAGGCTGAGACTGAGACTGTGGGAGGTAAGCATCTAATCGACATACCCCTTTTCTGAATAGATTTAGGGTCCAACCTCTAACCCTATTAGGAAGGGTGTCAGTACCGTGCCATGGGTAAAGACACTAAAACGATATCCTTATCTGGAAAGTTCTCAAATAAGAACGGTTGGACCCTCAACTGTCAGGTTAAGCAACCTCATCAACCCTCATATGACAGGTTTGATGTCTCAACCTATGCTGGCTATGTAGTTCTGGAATACAAGGTTTGCTTCTAAGGATCACACCCTCTACTAGAAGCTGATCCCTCATCCCTGGGTTCACTCGGTGCAGAATCCTACTCCCAACTGAATAGACACTGAACTGAGTATACTAGACTGAACTGGACTGAGTTTACTAAGTTCCATTGACTGACGGAATACCACTAAATTTTGAGATTGGATGATATTACTAATGATCGTGACATGACTGAGATGGATTCTGTAACCGTCACTGGCTCTAGGCACACAACCAATTTGTCGGGTATTAAATACCCCAGGACTCGATAGCATGAAGATAATAAGACATGATAATTCTTGAATACTTGACAATAGTCAACAACTCACAATACAATTTATGAGGCATTTCATCAAGCATATGAAAGTCGTGAACTTACACATAAGTAGGAATGCATGCTAACATGTCATAATTTCATTAAACTAATCTCATGAACATTCCATCAAATACTTACAAGGAATAGCTTTATACTTGGGCATGAACAACAATGCTAATAAATCATGACTACCATATTAATTCATAATAAAAGGGTTTCTACATAAAAGAATCAAAGTTCAACTTACATGCCACCATAATATCAAGAAATACATTAAAGATTTAAACTTGAAATACATACCACAATATTAACATGATTACATCCAAACTCACAACATGGACATCACAATTTTATGTTTTTAAAAGAAGTTTCTTGAACTCCAAGGGTGGAAGGGACCCTTGGATGAACACTTTACATACCTTGTTGAAGAATTTCTAGAAATTAATGGTGGAATCTTTAGTTCTTGATTTGTAATTTAAGAACTCTAAGACTTGTTCTTGAGAGAAATTGAGAAAGAATGGGTTTATTTGCTTCCTACGGTATTAAATTTTATGTTTTGGGGGCTGAGAGTCTGGGGAAAAAGACCTAAATACCCCTAAGAACGCGGTCTTTTAATGATAAAAAATTAGATTGCCAATGCATAGGTTAACTCGGTGCATCGATGACACCGATGCGATATCCAATGTATCGTGCTAAGATCATGCCGACTCACTGGAATTTGACGCTGGTAGCGGGGGAAAATATTAACCAACTCGATAGGCGATGTGACGCACCAAGATCACATTGGTACACTGTTTTGGGATTCCAAAGGAGCTTCAAACGAAGTCTGAAAAATTGAAAACTTGTCCGGGAACACCTATTGACCTTCCTAATCATGAATTAACTAAAATATATACATTTAAAGGTCTTTAAGTTCGCGAAATGAGATTGCTAACTTTCGATGGCCTAAAATAAACTAAGTCTGAATACCTAGCTAGAATTTTTTAAGTCTGGGACCCCTTAACATGCTTAAATGACTGAATTAAGCTAGGAATTTTGTGGGGTCTTACAATATCTCCCCCTTATGAACAATTGTCCTCAAATGATACTGACTGAATTGAGAGTACTATTAGGATGAATCTACTTACTGAACATGAACATATAGGACATGACTATAGGACTAATATTACTGATCTACTGAATTATCACACTGAACATGCATATCTGATGCATAAGTACATAACTCAGCTAGTTCATGAATACATGACTGGGAGTACTGATAAGCTGAGTTTCTCTTACTGATCATGCATAGCTGATGCATAAATACATGACTGAACTGACTCATGAACATAGAACTGAATATGCAAAGGTAAATGATACCAAGTTTGTAATGGAAATCTGAGCATAAAACTGAATAAGCTTAAGGAAAACCATTACCTTGGGCTGAGTCTAGATTAGCAGAGAAGAGGTAAGCATACTTAGTCCGTATGTCTGCTTTTACTTCCCAAGTAGCTCCCTGAACGAACTGATTCTGCCAAAGAACTTTGACTAGAGGGTCTTCTTTGTTCTTCAATCTACGAGTCTGATAGTCAAGGATTTCGATTGGAATCTCTTCGAAAGAAAGTTTTTTTTGAAAATCTAAGCCCTCTATTGGGATTACAACTGCCGGGTCACCTATGCACTTCTTTAGCAAGGAGATAAGGAACACTGGATGGACTGAACATAAGTCTCAAGGAAATTTGAGCTCGTAAGCTACTTCACCGAAGCGACTGAGAATTTTGAAGGGACCAACATATTGGGGATTGAGCTTTCCCTTCTTACCGAACCTATTCACTCTCTTCATTGGAGAGATTTTCAAATACACATAATCACTAATCTCAAACTCAAGATCCTTTCTGTGCACATTAATGTATGATTTCTATTGGCTCTGAGCTGTCTAAAGCCTCTCTCTGATAAAATAAAATTTCTCTAAGGTATCGAATACTAGGTCAGGACCTATAACTACGGTCTCACCCACCTCAAACCAAGCAATTAGAGATCTATATCTTCTACCATAGAGAGCTTTAAACGGAGCCATCTGAATGTTGGAATGATAGCTCTGTTATATGCAAACTCAATCAAAGGTAGTGGTCATCCCAACTACCTTTAAAATCTATCACACACTCTCACAGCATGTCTTTCAAAGTCTGAATAATCCTTTCTGCTTGACCATCTATCTGGGGATGAAAGGCTGTACTGAGATGAACTCGGGTGCTAAGACCTATTTGGAATGCCTTCTAGAAATAAGAGGTTAACTGGGTACCTCTATCTGAGACAACAGACAATAGAACACTGTGCAATCTGACCAACTCTCTGATATAGAGTTTGGCATAATCCTGGGCTAAATTTGATGTATGGACTAGAAGGAAGTGAGCTGATTTGGTTACCCTGTCTATGATGACCCAAATTGAATTGTGCTGACATCGAGTATGAGGCAAACCCATCACAAAGTACATGTTCACTTCTTCAAACTTGTAGGGATATAGAACTCCTGTATGGACCTACTTAAATTCTAATGCTCAATCTTAACCTTCTGATATGTTAAGCACTTAGCCACGAATTTTGCAATGCCTCTCTTCATCCCACTTGACCAATAGATCTCCCATAAATTACGGTACATCTTATATGTCCCTAGATGAATAGAGTAATGCATACCATGCACCTCTACAAGAATTCTCTGCCTCAAGTCATCCATACCTGGCACACATAGATGACTCTGACAACGCAAAACACCATCTCCCCCTTGGGAGAAAACCTCCACCTTATGATCTCTAACTAACTTTTTCAACTTGACTAAACTGGGATCTCTATCCTGCTTTTCCTATACTCTAAAAACTAGAGATGATTCTGAACTGTTCTGAACCCACACACTACCTTCTGCTGACTCGACTAAGAAGACACCTAGTCGGGTAAGCTGATGAACTTCCTAAACTAAATTTTTCTTACTGTCCTAAACTTGAGAAACACTACCCATAGACAGTCTACTGAGAGCATCAACCACTACATTGGCCTTGCTCGGGTGATACAGAACGCTCATATCATAGTCTTTCAACAACTCCAACCACCTCCTCTAATGGAGGTTTAAGTATTTCTGCGAAAGCACATACTGAAGGCCTTTGTGATCTGTGAACATATTTACATGCACCTCATACAAGTAGTGCCTCTAAATCTTTAAGGCAAACACTACTGCTGCTAACTCGAGATCATGAGTTGGATAATTCTTCTCATGGGATTATCAATGTTTGGAGGCATAGGCTATGACCTTACCATGCTGCATGAGGACATAAACCAAACCTACTCTGGATGCTTCACAGTATACCACAAACCCATCTGAACCATTTGGAAGAGTCCAAACTGAAGCTGAGGTGAGTCGAATCTTCAACTCCTAAAAACTCTTCTCGCATGAATCTGACAACTAAAATTTGACTTTCTTCTGAGTCAATCTGGACATAAGGGATGCAATAGACAAAAATCCCTCAACAAACCACCTGTAATAGGCTTCCAAACCCAAGAAACTCCTGATATCTGATGGAGATATGGGTCTGGGCTAGTTTCTCACTGCTTCGGTCTTTTGGGGATCCACCCTAATGCCATCACTTAAAATGATATGGCAAAGGAATGCTACTGACGTTAGCCAAAATTCACACTTACTAAATTTGGCGAATAACTGATGATTTTTGAGATATGCAATACTATTCTGAGATTGTCTGCATGATCATGTTCACTGCGGGAGTAAACTAGGATGTCATCTATGAAAACTATGATGAACATGTCCAAGTACTGCTTGAACACACGGTTCATCAAGTCTATGAAAGCTTCTGGGTCATTGGTAAGACCAAAGGACATGACTAACAATTCGATGTGACCATATCAGGTTCTAAAAACTATTTTTGGGATGTCACATTCTCTGACTCTGAGCTGATGATAGCCTGATCTGAGGTCTATCTTAGAAAAGTAACTAGCGCCTTGAAGTTCATCGAACAAGTCATCAATTTTGTGAAGGGGATACTTATTTTTGACCGTGACTTTATTTAATTAGTGGTAGTCAATGTATATCCTGAGAGAACCGTCTTTCTTATGCACGAATAAAAGTAGTGCGCCCAATGGGGACACACTGGGCTTGATGAATCCCCTTTTTAGGAGATCCTTCAACTACTCTTTCAATTCTCTGAGTTCTTCAAGTTCTATTCTATATAGAGAAATAGAGATGGGCTGAGTATTCGGGAGAAGGTCAATTTCGAAATCAATTTCCCTTTCGGGAAGAATTCCAGGAAGATCTTTGGGAAATACATCTGGGAATTCACATACTAGTGAAACTGATTCAAGAGTAGGGGTTTATGAACTGAAGTCCTTGAATTGCACAAAGTGATAAACACATCCCTTGATATCATTTTTCTCGCCCGAAGGTAAGCATCAAGTTGACCCCTAAATACTGAAGTACTACCCTTCCACTCTAGGATGGGTTCATTTGGGAACTGGAACTGGACAATTCTATTTCTGCAGTCGACTAAGGCATAGCAAGAATAAAGCCAATCTATGTGGAGAATGACATCAAAATCAGTCATCTCTAATTCGACTAAGTCTGCTGAAGATATTTTCTGAGACACCATAATCATACCCATCGGGCTATGATGGATTTACCCACTGAGGTAGAGACTGAGAAAGGCTTTTCTAGAATTTTGGTACTGACTCTGAAATCAACTACTATATAAGGAGTAACAAAAGACAAGGAAGCTCCTGGATCTAGCAAAGCATAAACATGTAAGTGATAAACTTGTAACGTACCAGTGAGAAGGTTAGGAGAACTTTCCTAATCCTCTTGAGACTGAAAAACATAGAGTCTATTTGGACTTTACCAACTGGTGGCACTGGATAAGGCACCCTGCTAATTCGAGCGACCAAACTGAGCTGGAGGATGGTTTCGCTGACCCTGAGAACCTAACTAGGGACAATCTCTCACTTTGTGGCCTGGCTTTCCATATCCGAAATAAACATCACTTCCAGCTCTACAAATACCCTGATGGTTCTTGCCACAAGTCTGACAAAGAGGATTGGTTCGGGCACTGCTGACACTACCCTGAGACTTAGATCCTGGCGCCCTATCTCTATTGCCATCTCTGAATTTTGGCACTGGAGCACTAGATGAGGATGGAACTAGAACTAAAGATTTTGGGTAGTACTGAGAATGATTTCTACCCTCAGACTTAGGCTTAGCAAAGTTGAAACTACCTGTACTAGTTCTCTTGTTCTGCTTCTCTCTCTCCTTATTATTTTTCTCCTCTATCTGTTGAGCATGGATTATTAGCCTACCCAGGTCCATCTCACTAATCGACATTACATTCCTGCACTCTTTGACCACACTATCATTTATCCTAGACCCAAACTACTTATTCGGGATCTGCTACATGCCAGCACATGAGGAGGGTATCTAGCTAATTGAGTAAACTTGAGAGAATACTCTTTCACTGTCATATTTCCCTACTTCAGATTAATAAACTCTAACACCTTAGCTTCTCTCAGCTCTAGGGAAATAATCTATCTAGAAAAATAGAGGCAAACTCCTCCTATTCAATGGGCCCTACATCTACGGACCTCTCTATTTTTCACTGTTTAAACCAAGTGTGAGCCATATCCTGCAACTAATATGTAGCTACCTCAACACTCTCACGAGCAGTCACCCCCATAATATCAGTAATCTTTTTCACATGATCAAGATACTCCTGAGGGTCCTCTTCTGACTTAGACCCAAAAAAAGATGGAGGGTTTATTCGGGTGAAGTCCGAATTTTGGCAGCAGCAGTATTGGACACTGGGTTGGCTGGAACGGTAGCTGGGCATTCATTCTGTTCTTCTACAGAATGAGCTAAGGTGGTGAATGCTACTTGGAACTCCATATGGGAGACATATTCACTCAAAGGATTGGGCTGGTTGGGCTGAGGGGCTGGATGATCTCCCATTCCTCTTCCCTGAGTCCTCTTTAGAGGCATTTTCTATAGATGAAAGAGAAACTTGTATTAAAAAGAGTGTTTATCTGGAGCTCATGCTCACTTTCATAACATGAATACTGAAAAAAAAGAAAATGTTCCTAAAATATCTCGTAGCCTCTTGTCCATAAGTGTGGCGCGCTACACACCCATGCATAAGACTCCACTAGATATGGCTTTCAGACTTCCTAGGACACTGTTGAACCTTAGGCTTTAATACCAAGTTTGTAACACCCCGAGTCTATACCCCAGACACTACACGGTGCTCATAATCCTGAAGGACTACAAGCTAACCCATGACTGGTACCTGCTGTAATAACTGAATTATAATACGGTATAATACGGAATAATGAGATGAAATGCCATAAGGTTCAAAACTATAATACTGATGAAAAGAAAATAATAAAGTCTGATAAAATATTAGAATCTGAAATACTAAATACTATCTGAACATCTAGTCTGAAAAGCCTTTAAACTGAACTGTCTGAATAAGGAGTTGATGGGACAATCCCCCAACTAACTCCATCTACTGAAATGTTAAATCGAATGAGATAATGAAATAAAAGAATATCCTTGAATGATGAGGACTCACTGCTAGTCTACTGCTGCTGGCTGAATGTCTGAACCTCTAAGAATGCTCTAGGGCCCATACATCTGAACCTATGGTATAAAACCCATAGCACAAATAAAAGTATACGTCAGTACATGTGAATGTACTGGTACGTAAAGTGAGGTAAGGCTGAATGCAAGGGTTTATATGCATGAACTATAATTGACTGAATAACATAAACATGACTGCGTGAGAATATATACATAAATACATAACTGTAATTGAAGTCATAAAGTTTCTGAATACTGAGTTTACCGATAACATGGAGTATTGATAACTGATATAACTGATTACTGAGATACTATTTACTGAGTGACTGTGTCTGACAGTCCTGATTCTAATGGAACTAGATAAGTTTCATACTGAGCTGAGTGACTGTATCTGACAGTTCTAAAATTTGTAGAACTATCTGAGTTTTTTACTGAAGACTGAGACTGAGACTGTGGGAGGTAATCATCTAACCAACATTTCTCTTTTCTGAATAGATTTAGGGTCCAACCTGTAACCCAAGTTGGAAGGGTATCAGTACCGTGCCACAGGTAAAGACACTGAAGAGATACCCTCATCTGGAAAGTTCTTAAATGAGAATGGTGGGACCCTATCCTGTCAAGTTAAGCCACCTCATCAACCCTCATCTGGCAGGTTTGATGTCTCAACCTACGTTGGTTACGTAGTTCTGGAACATAAGGACTGCTTCTAAGGATCACACCCTCTACTGGCAGGTGATCCATCATCCTTGGGTTTACTCGGTGCTGAATCCTACTCCCAACTGAATAGACACTAAACTGAGTATACCCACTGAACTAGACTAAGTTTACTGGGTTGCATTGACTGATGGTATACTACTTAATTCTAAAACTGGCTGAGAGTACTACTGATTGTGACATAACTGAGGTGGATTCTTTAACTGACACTGGCTCTAGGCACACAACTAATTTATCGGGTATTAAATACCCCCAAGACTCGATAGCATAAAGATAATAAGACATGACAATTCTTGAATACTTGACAATAGTCAACAACTCACAATACAATTTATGAGGCATTTCATCAAGCACTTGAAAGTCATGAACTTACTCATAAATAGGAATGCATGCAAACATGTCATAATTTCATTAAACTAATCTCATAACATTTCATCAAACACTTACAAGGCCTAGCTTTATACTTGGGCATGAACAACAAAGATAATACCTCATGACTACCATATTAATTCATAATTCTAGGGTTTCTACATAAGAGAATCAATGTTCAACTTACATGCCACCATAATAGCAAGAAATACATTAATTATTTCAACTTGAAATACATACCACAACATCAACATGATTACATCCAAACTCACAACATGAATATCATAATTTTATGTTTTTAAAAGAAGTTTCTTGAACTCCAAAAGTGGAAGGGATCCTTGGATAAATACTTTACATACCTTGTTGATGAATTTCTAGAAATTAATGGTGGAATCTTGAGTTCTTTATTTGAAATTTAAAAACCCTAAGGCTTATTCTTGAGAGAAATTGAGAAAGAATGGGTTTTTTTGCTTCCTAGGGTATTAAATTTCATGTTTTGGGGTCTGAGAGTTGGGGGAAAAAGACCCAAATACTCCTAAGAATGCGGTCTTTTAATGAGTGAAAACTGTATTGCCGACGCACAAGTTGATGCGGCGCATCGATGCCACCGACGCGATATCCAACACATCGCACCAAAATCACGCTGACTCACTAAAATTTGACGCTGGTAGCTGGGGAAAATATTAACCATTGCGATAGGTGATGCGGCGCACCAAGATCGCATTGGTACACTATTTTGGGATTCCAAAGGAGCTTCAAACGAAGTCCAAAAAATCCAAAACTTGTTCGGGAACACCTATTGACCTTCCTGATCATGAATTAACTAAAATATAGACATTTAAAGGACCTTAAGGTCACGAAATGAGATTGCCAACTTTCGAAGGCCTAAAATAAACTAAGTCTGAATACTTAGCTAGAATTTTCTAAGTTTAGGACCAATTAAAAAGCTTAAAGAACTGAATTAAGCTAGGAATTTTGCAGGGTCTTACAGTTCTGTTGAATCAAATACAAATTATTTAGGCGGTATTTCTTCAATATGGAAACATGTAATATCAAATGAACAACTGATATATGTGGAAGCAAAGCTAGCCTACAACCATATCACCAAATTTCTCAAGTATCTTAAACTGGAAAGTCAACGTAACTCTTATGCCTACTCTGGGTAGCCAATAACATTGATTGAATCAATATAGTTCAATTCATCGAGTCTCTCAACAAATCAGTGCCCCAAGGTCTAACTTCAAATAAATCAAACTATCTCACGTGGGATCTACACCTCCTCTTATACAAAGCTTCAAATGACGTCATCTAAATGTTAGAATGGTAGCTGCTGGAGTAGGCGAATACTAAGGGAAAATACTGGTCCTAATGACCACAAAAATCTATAACACACGCTCGAATAATGTCCTCTAGCACCTGAATGGTCCACTTTGTGTTTCCAAAGCCATTCTCATATCAAGTTGAGTACCCAACTCTCTCTACATAGAACTCTAAATAATTCAAAGTAAACTGAGTACCTCTATAAAAAATAAAGGAGATAGATACACCATGCCACTAATCAATCTCTCGAATGTAGATCTTGGCCAACTTCTTTGCATTATAACTCACCCTCAAAGGTATAAAATATGTGGACATAGTCAACCTATCCATAATCACCCCAAGAGAATAAAAATTCCCCAAAGTCAGGGGTGGACCAACCAAAAAGTCCATAGTGATTCACTCCCCTTTCACTCAGAACAAGCATTGTTTGCATAGTACCACCCGATTGCTAATGCTTATACGTTACTTGTTGTCAATTCAAACACTTTGCTACAAACTCAACAATGCCCTTCTTCATAACTCACCATCAATAGTGTTGCTTCAAGTCATGATATATTTTGGACGCTCATAGGTTGAATAAAATATTTTGAATAATGAGTCTCCTCCAACTCTTGGCATGAAAACACCACTCCCAATCCTCAAAACACCACCGGAGTCAAGAATTACAGTCTTAGCTTCACCATTCAACACTTTATCATGAATCACCCTCAATCTTTCATCGTCAAACTAGTGATCCCAAATGTGTTCATCAATGAGAATCTAGGATTAATAAATGCCAACACATGCTCGGGTGTCAAAATATCAAGTCGAACAAACTGGTTAGCCAAGGACTGAATATCTAAGGCTAAAGGCCACTCCTCTACTAATAGAGGAGCCAAACTCCCATACTCATCGCCTTCCAACTCAAGGCATCCTCTACCATATTAGCCTTTGTCTGGATAATAAAAATAGTGCGATCATAATTATTAAGAAACTCTAACCATCAATGTTGTCTCATAGTAAGATCTTCCTGAGTGAAGAAGTAATAAAGGTTATGATGATTGAAGAAAATCTCACAATGAACACCATACAAGTAGTGTCGCAATAATTTCAAAACAAATGTAACCACAACTAACTCCAAATCATAAATAGGGAAGTTATTCTCGTGAGACTCAGTTGTCTAGAATAATACGCAATCACTTTTTCTTTCTATATTAATACACCATCCAAGCCAACTGTAGAAGCATTACAAAATACAATAAAACCCATGCCTTCCTTAGGCAAAGTAAAAAAAAGCTGAAGTCAACAACTCCTTGAGATTTTGAAATCTCTGCTCATAAGCATCTAACCACTTAAAAATAATATTCTTCTGAGTCAACTTGGTCAAAGAATACATAGTAGAAGAGAAACCCTGCATAAAGCGTTGGTAATAATTGGCTAGCCATATAAAACTCCAAGTCTTGATAGGAGAAGTGGGTCTAACCCATTCACAAATTGCTGCTACCTTGGTCAGATAGACTATAATATCATCTTTCGACATAATATGACCCAAGAAAGAAGAGAATCCAACCAAAACTCACACTTTAAAAACTTGACATACAATTTCTCATTCACAATTTTTAAAATATAATCCTCAAATGTCTCACATTCTCAACCTCATTCTTGGAATAAACCAAGATATCGTCAATAAACACAGTCACAAAGTATTTAATATAAGGCCAAAATATCCTACTCATCAACACCATAAACACTGCAAGGGCATCAGTAAACCTAAAAGACATTACAAAGAACTCATAATGGTCATAGTGTAATAAAAAAGCCATCTTTGTGACATCAAAACTCTTATCCTCAACTGATGATAGCCTGATCTCAAATCAATCTTAGAAAACACTAAAGCACCCTGAATCTAATCAAACAAGTCATCAAATCTAGAATATGGTATATGTTCTTAATAGTCACCTTATTCAATTATTGATAATTAATACACATGTACATAAATCCATTTTTCTTCATTACAAACAAAGCATCCCAAGGAGACACACCCAATCTAATAAAATTTTTGTCCAACAAATCATATAATTGCTCTTTAAGGTGCTTGTTGGGAGGCGGCCAATTTATTTAGTGCAACCTTTTTTTTAATTTTTTTTTGTAGTGTCAGTTTTTGTGTTGTTTTATTTTGGTAGATTTAGGGAAGCCTGCGTACCCAAAATTTAAAGGTAAGGAGCATGTTTGAGATTAAATGTGGGGTACACATGACACTTGATGAAAAGTGAAGAAACGTACTGTCAGTTGGGCCCTAGAGGGTCTCAAAGAGTATCTTTAAACCTTGTCTTACTTTATTTATTGCTTGTAAACAAAGCACAATTTTAAGTATGGGGTGAGATGTCTTCCAATATTTGTTTAGGGTGAAGTATGCTATAGGATGTATTTGATTGTTTAGTTCTCAGTTCTCACTTGAAAAGAAAAAGAATTAAAAGAGTTTAAAAATACAAAAAAGTTTTTATTTTATTCTTTAGATTAGAGTAGTTTTTTTTTTTTTAATCTTTATTAGAGCATACTTCACCACACCTTAATTTATTTTTTTAATTCTTTTTTTGAGGCAAATCCCTTTGAACTGACTATATTTTAATTTTTAAGAGTAAATTTTATTTTTTATTTTTTTGGAGAGAAGAAAAAACCACATTTTGACTTGTGTGATAATAGCAATTTAGGCCCGAGCATCAATAGTACTTTTCTATGAGTGCTTAGGTGTAGTAAAATAGAAGACTTTCTAACACCTAGGCTCTTGTTTGTGGCTTTGTATATACTCTTCTTTCTTATTTTATTATTTGCTATGAGAATGTCTGTCATAGATGTGGAATTAATCCATCTTGATTGATACTTATCCCATGTATGGTGAGGTTTTATTGAGATTCCATGTCTTGCATACTAGTCTAAAACTTGCCCTAAATGTTATTAAAATGGAAAGTGTTGCTTCTTTTAGAAGATAATAATAGCTTTCTTTGATTTGTCTCGAGAATTTTAGCCTTTTCAGATATTATACCACTAGTTAACCTCTTTGATCATGTAGCCTTTCATTGGTAGCATTACTTTGCCTTTATTATTTTATTAAATCCCTAGTTTTTGCACCGTGCTTTTTTTCGTAACATAAACTATGATAAAATTGTTAAATCTGAAGAAAAGGGCTGGTTGAGTGTAAAAATATGATCAATGATAGCTACAAAGTGATGAATTGACGCTCTTTGAGGGAGTGTGACCAAAAAAGAGAGAAAAAATTATTGAAAAAAATGATTGAAGCATTCTTGATAGAATGAGATTACTAGTGAATATAATTGATAAAGAGAGGGTTAAAAATAAAGTGAAGAACATAACGAGTTATGAAGTCTAATAGTGCATAATTCTTACAGAAGTGTGAGTCACCATTATGTAGTTTTTCTACCCATACCTTAGCTTAATTACAGTCCATTAAAGTCTAATTTAATTCTATTTGAGCATGCTTAATTAGTGGAGTTATACATGATGAGCAAGTTTATGGTTCTTTGTGCATACATATGAATTCTTTGTGAGTGCGATAGTTGTTCTTTGATGTTAAGTCCTTAAATTATATTAAATCTTTTGAATTGAGTATGTGAACTATTTCTTCTTGTGAGGGCACTTCTTTCATGATAGAAATGAGATATTATTAACTTTCTTTGATAGAAAAGGTGAGCGAGCTTAAATTTAATTTGTTAGAGTCTGTCTTTGAGGTTAGAAGGTTAAAAGTTTGTTGTATGTTTGTATATTTACACAATGATCAAAAGGTGTACTCAATATTTTAAATTTTTACATGACCTAATTGTTTATATCAACCATCATTTGATATTCATAGTTTGATTATTGGATGCACTTTGATGGTTGCTTGAGAACGGGTAAGAATCTAAGTGTGGGGTTGTGATGTGAGACCAAAAACTATATTTTTAGTCATTATTTTTCTGATATTTAGTATTTTTATTTGTCCTTTCTAAGCATGATTTTATGGATTGTGCCTTATGCTATTTTGATGTCTAGAATTAAAATAATGTAAAGATGAAAAGAGTTAGAGACAAAATGAATTATAGAAGGAAATAAAGCAAGCAACTTCATGGATTAAATTTATTAAAATAATGAAATTCTACCCTAAGTTAGAATTGAAACATCAACTAGTGATATCGGTGTTATGGGCATGGTATGCCTCATCGATTTGGCATGTTTCCTCTACAGCATGGAGGAAGAAGTAACTCGTATTTATTTTTTTCTAGTATATTTTGGTCTCGATTTTTTATTTGAATCTTTTTTCTACACCTATAAATATTTTATAAAATCAGTGTTTACGAAACTTTGACCTAGGAAGAGTTAGGAGCCTCCCGCTGCGGAGGTAAAAAAATATTGGTTACATCTTTTATTCTTATTTTATTTATTTTTACGTTATTTCTGCATGATTTATTGTAATTGCTCCATGTCTATGTGGATTTGAACTTCTTGTTCATGGATTATGTAGCTACTTACATGATTGTTTAGTAACTTCTTTATTAGATTTATTCAATTATTATCATAGTTGCTATTATATTCTTGTACTTACAATTTCAATGCTTAGCTATTCTAAAAATAAATTTATATCCTTATTATGAATCCAAAAGAAGAATCAATGAATAAAATGAATAATATAGGGAGTGAGTTTTCTTCTTTCATAAAATAAGAAATTGATTTGCAGATATTACTATCATCTTACTTGGTTATTAAATGAAAAGACATATAAATGTGTTCAAATTGGATTATTATATCCCCGCTCAACGATGTAGTTGTGAGATCAATTTGAATAGATGATTAGAGGATCAAAAGAACATAATCATGTTATTAACTCTGTAAATAAACAACTAGATAACTAAACATGTTGATGAATTGATTGCTCAATATGATTGTTAGCAAATCCATAATTCTATATTAATTAATTCATTAATTGCATAAAATTTGCTCTTTTCTTGGTTAATTGTCCATTAGCTATTTTCTTTTCATTTTTGTGTTGTTTAGTTAATTCAGAAATTTGTCTTTGGTATTTACCACTTGAATAAATAATAAGCATTAGTATAATTTAGTAAGATATTTAATCGACAAATCCCTGTGGATTTGATATTTAGAATTAAAAATCTTATATTACTTGTACGACCGCGTACACTTGCATGTGCATTTGCATGAAACAACACACATTATAACTCACCTTATTCTTACTTGTTGGGTCAAAGGGGTAATAAATTGGAAAATGATTAAGAATGGACATTTGTGGCTAACAACCCTCATCTAACAACTTGAGATTTGTTAATGAAAAATTATTTGAGGTCAAGGCTAAGGGTTAGTTAAGAAAACACTCGCAGATGGACCAAGTTACATAGTGATATTCATCTCTATAGGGGACCAACCACTTAGGTGAACCTAACTTACCGATTTTGCATGCTAAGCACCAGGATATATCACTAGTATTCTATGCTTCCTGAGTTATGAAACCATGGGATACACAATCATAGTTCATTCTCACTAATTTATTACATCATAACAATTTCTCAATACTTGTTGCTTGTTACTTATTATTGCAAACTATTACTTGTTCTTTTAACCCCCTCCCCCAAAATAATTGATTAATAGTTACAATTTGTGGGATCAAACCCAGTCTTGGTTAGGATCTATATTATATCAAAGATCACATTTTACATTATTACGAGCTATAATTTGGGCATCATTGTTGACTCGACCTAACCCAGGGCCTTGTCATAATTTGCATCCAAAGTTCAACCAGGACAGAGGGCCGCCCCCAATATCCAACCCAACCATGAAAACGCATATCCTGAGTTAGATAAATTCCAAACGTATAACAAGGTAGCGTGTAAGCATAACCTAAGACTCTGGGATATGTCTATAACCTTGACCAACCCAAATAAGTCCAACCATCCATTACCAGTGAACAACCACAACCAAACCAATATAAAACTAAGTTCCTGTCCATAACGTAATATAAGAGGATGTAACAACCATAAATTTAGTCCAATGGTATCAACCCTAATACCAATGCCAATACTAGGGTTGACACCAATATCGATCCCGCCCATTCCAATCCATAATAGTCACATAAGCCTCTAACCAAAAGAAAAATAATATCCGCTTGGGACATACTCCCAACTATAGACAAAACCAACATCCATAAAATAATTCAAGTATGTTAAGAAATCCATGATATGTAATAGAGACTTCCAAAATATGGAAGCTCACCACTTCAATCTAGTAGCTGATCCCAAATCTGATCACTAAGTAAGAGGAGTAGAATGGTTGGTTCCTGTATCGCGTAGGGATATAGCTGCTCGAAGACAGGTTAGCGGGTGAATGCTAGCATGAACTCAGGAGAAGGATAAAATAATTTCATCCAAAACTAAGTAATCCAACCATATGCATACAAACCATATATATATATATAGAACCATGCTGAGAAAGGGGGACGGGTTTAGCATGCCTTTAAAACTATTAACCTGGGTATGTGTAGCTTAACTATCTTAAAACCACCCATGGGTTATATGGGTCTAGTATAACCCCCTGAATAAGCCCTGATGCATGTAGCTATATGAATCGGAGATACCATAAGCGTAGGGGATTCCCAAGTAACCTTTGCTCTCCATGATACATATGTACAGTGTACTTATAAGATTCCCATGTACCTCATAGTATCATATATGGTCTCTATGACCAATCCTAATGTCGGCAAATATGAGTTTTCAGTATTCCGTCTATTAGACTCGCACCTTCACGGTTAGCTATCAAACCCCGCCATTATTGCCCAATTAAACCATTATCATCCAACCAAACCTTTATTCCATTATTATTAACCAAGGATTTGAGTAGTGGTATCACCATATCGACTATAGCTTGCTAGCAATGTCCTTAGCCAACTTCTTTATGTGAAGGCATTCCTATGTACCCATAGATTACATTATTAAGTTAACTTGGGGGAATCCCGTGTACCCTACAAGTGTTCCATTACCAAACTATACCATGCAATAGTTCCATTAAATGTCCGATAATATATAAAATGCATTATCATAGACATTTTATCAAATATGTTCGGGACATAATATTTCTAAAACCAACTCCAATTACCAATTAACCATTACCATGCGACCAATTGTCCAAACCATCATTAAAGCATGCAAATACATAATTAAAATATGGGAAAACCATAACCAAACATTTAATACCAAAACTCCAACATATGTTTGAAAACCCCGAAACCATGCCATGAAAATATTGTATAAATCATGACTATAGTTAGAACTAATAACGAGGGAGGAGTACATGCCTTAGATTATGAAGATGATGGAGAGAAATCACCCAAACAAGTCCCAAATTGCTCCTCTAGATGAAACCCTAGTCTTCTTTTACCCAAGAGCCTTAGAGAGAATTAGAGAGTGTTTCTAAGTATTTAAGATTAGAATAATAGGGTAAATAATGTCCAATAGAGTATAAGTCGTGGGGACTTAAGTGGTTAAATGGGGAAATGTTCAAATTACCCCCAACTTAAACTACTAAAAATTCCCATCAGGTGGTACAACTACCTATAGAAGTCGTACCCTCTAATACGAGTGGTACCAACCACTCGTACCCTAGATCTATCACTTGAACCCAACACTGTCTAGTATATGACTTACCTAAACTAAGTCTTACCAAAATCATATTATTATTATCCCTAAACCGTATCACTAGTATAATAGAATCAAAGGAAATTTGAACACTATCTACCATATAAGTCAATGGTACAACTCGTACCCTATCTTATGGTTCATGGTAAACCACTCATACTCAGATCCTACTTAAGTTACTAAGTCTCAGATTAAGTGAAGAAAAAACCCAAATAATTTGTCTCGTATCCCACCATACGACCCGTACCCTCCAATCGTACCCATTCCAGAACCTAATCCAACCCACCAACCAATATTGGTTTGTGTATGACCAAGCCTTACCGATCGTACCCCAGCATACAACCTATATCCCCTAGTCGTATCTTAACTAGAAACCAAAAATATAAGAAATTTTCTAAGGGTCCAAAACACAGGTTGTTTCAATTGCCAGGGATTACAATTTTGGATTAGATCAATTATGTTTATTTGAATATTAGTCCTTATTTACTGAGTTACTTTTAATGTTGTTTTTGTATTTTTCTTAGGGTACAGGCTTGTGTAGGCCCAACACTTGGAGTCAAGGGAATCTTCTAATTATTATTAATCTCAAACATGAAAAAATATTAAGGAGAATTGATAAAAATGGCTACCAAGAGACTTCAAAGTAAGCCACAACTAAGATATTGGCTGGGACCCAACAAATGGGAGGTAACTCAACTAAATAAAAAGCAATGCCAAGCGGAAAATGATGAGTAAGCTATGCATAAAGAGGAAACTTATCATGCTTCACTAAATAAATAGGCTAGGGCCTATGAAATTAAACTCGACGTTGTTGGTCCAAGAAAGAATATGGGCCATGAATAATAAATCTATTGCTATGCCCACAGTTTTATGAGGATGACAATGATATTGTTGGCCTTGATGATGTAGGTGTGATAGGTACTATCGTTCCTCCCTTGTTGTCCGCTGGGGCCAAGTTTGACATCACTAGTATAATGATAAAGCTACTGAACATGAAAAGATTATTAAGTGGAAACACTACTGATGATCAATTACACTTGATGGAATTTTTGGGGATCTGCAAGAATTATAAACTACCTAATATGACCAAGATGCTATCAAATTGTGACTCTTTCCATTCCCATTGATAGGAGAAGCAACTTTTTAGTTGGTAGAATTGCCATATAACTGATCACTACTTCGACGGAATTGAAGAGGGCCTTGTTCAAGAGGTTTTGCGTGTCATCTAGAATGTTTTAGTTGAAATAAGAAATCTATAACTTTAGACAATGAGGGATTGAGGCTATGCGTAGGACATGGCTGGGGTTTAACAAGAAGCTAAAAGAATGCCATAAATACAGAATACCTGACAAAAGTTTTTTAAAGATATTCTATAGGTCTCTAAATGCTAGCATCAAGGTGATTTCTAATACTGTCATAGTAAGACCTTTGATAAGTCACATGTATATAGATGAAACAATGACGCTTGATGTAGTCACTAAATCTAACAGTGCTAGTCATATCAATCTAAAGTTCCCGTTGGTACTTATATTATAGGTATGTCTGTAAAGCAACATAGGAAAGATGAGGAGCGTGATCAAGACATATACCATATAGAAACTAAATTGGATCTTATTTTAATACATGTAATGATGGTAGCAAAATAAAAGGTAAACTACAACTAGTGTCGAATGGAAAATGTCAATGTATAAAAGTTACGATTCTGATTCTAAGGAGGAGGTAAATTATATAAATAATTAAGTAGTCAATTTTTGGGCCAACAACCAAGGGTTTAATTAAGATTCTTGGTTCCATGGTCAAGAAATTCAAGGTCAGAACAATTAAAAAAATAATATCTATAGGTCAGGGTATAGAGATAAGAGTAGAGGTAGAGATAAAGATAATGATTAGAAGAAGCATGAGGGGTAAAAAAATAATAAAAGTGATTTGTATATTCCTCTGTATAGCTGGAAGGTAGAGTTAAGAACTTTTAGATTGGAAGAAATGATACCCAAGGTGTTGAAGAAGGTAGAATCTACTGATGACAACCTCAACAAGATTTAAGGAGATATTTTTTGGATGAAATAACGGGTTGAATTGTAAGCTACTGCAATTAAAATTTTTTAGTAAAAAATGATCCAAATGTCTGCATCTTTGAATCGATTGTAAAAAGGTACACTCCTTAGCAATATAGTCCAAAATCATAAACATGGAAATCACTGCATAGCTGTAACTACCTGGAGTTTCTTATCGATAGCTGTTAATGATATGGTTGATCTTGAGATGATTAATGTTGAAAATATTACTAAATCCTAATAATAGGTTACTGATTAGAATTTGATAGAAAAGTTGTCTCTAGTTTCTCAAAAGGATACCATGGTTAGAAAAGGAAAGGAGAAAGAGATGCCACAGATTTTGGCTCCTATTGCATGACCTCCTCCATCTTTCCTATAGAAATTAAAGAAGAAGGAGAAACAAGGTAGATATCACAAGTTTATTTCAATTCTAAAGTAGTTATTAATGAATATCCCTTTAGTTGAGGAACATAAGAAAATGCCTGACCATGTTAAGTTCATGAAGGATATTGTTAAGAAAAAAAGTAATCTGATTTCTAAGCCTGATGATAATTTGCATCACTGTAGTGTAATAGCATCCCAATATCTTTTGCAGGAAAAATATCCTGAAGTGTTCACCATTCTATGCACCTTAGGAGCCTTCAATTTTGCAAAGGTTTTATGTGATTTGGGTAATAGAATAAATCTTATGTTGCTAGAAATATCTAGATAGTTGGGCTTAGGATCACCCAAATCAACTTCAATACGGCTTCTTATGGCAGATCACATGGTAAAAAAGCTTGTGGGCACTATTTATGATATTCTATTGACGGTTTAGTCATTTATATTTCAAGTTGATTTTTTCTATTTTGGATTGTAAAGTAAATTTTGAGGTAACTATCATCTTTGGGAGACCATTCTTTGCCATCGAATAAGCATTAGCTGACATTGAAATCAGAAAATCAAAATTCCAATTACATAAGGAAGAAGATTCAATGTTTATTAGTCAATGAAATAGTCAAATGACATGCATATTGTTTTGGTATTTATGTTGTTGATGAAGAGTTTCCACTAGTTACTATTGAGGTGAGTCGGTATTGAGGCACTAATGTGTGATCATTAATTTTGATGGAGATAATATAGATGAGTATGATGAGATGGTTAATGCACTCACCAATATGGGTTCGTAAACTTATGGACTAAAAAGTTCTATCTGTACTTGAAGAATTTTTCAACACTACCAACCAAGCCTTCTATTGAGAAGCCTCTAGTATTGGAGATCAAGGCTCTCCCATCCCATCTTTGTTATATTTCTCGGGAGCTAAAACTGACTTTATATTTATTATAGGATGTGATTTTGTTAAACGATGAGTGGAAGCTTTATAATCTCTATTGAAGAAATTCAAATGGGTCATTGGTAGGTCCATTATAGACATCATTGGTATTTCTAGAATTGGTTAAGCCCGATTGTTTTTATAGTAGTGAGCATTAGCTATGTTGAATCCACCTATGCAAGAGGTAGTGAAGAAGGAAATCATCAAGTGGTTGGATGCATGCGTGATTTATTCCATCTCCAGTGGTAAGTGTGTAAGCCCAGTCTAATATGTGCCACAGAAGGGTACAATTACCATGGTTTATATTGCCAAAAATGAGCTTAATCTGATAAGGACAGTCACAGGGTAGAGAGCATGCATGGACTATAGGAAGTTGAATGAATAGACTCAAAAAGGCCTTTTTTGATGTTGTTCATGAATAGGATGTTAGAGTATCTTGCTTGTAGAAGATGATATCGTTTTCTTTATGGTTATCCAGGATATAACTACACTTTGATTGCCCCTAAAGACCAAGAGAAGAATACTTCCACTTGTCCATAAGGGACAATTGCATTCAAGTAGATACCTTTCAGATTGGGTAATGCGTCTCTGCCCTTTCAATATTGTATGATGTCTGTATTCACTGATAGCATGGAGGACACTATTATGATATTTTTGGATGTTTTCTGTATGGTAGATGATTTATTTAAGTCATGCCTAGATCACTTGTGTAATATGTTTCATGATGTAAGGAGACCAATATGGTGCTCAATTTGTAAAAGTGTCATTTTAGGATGAAAAAGGGTATAATTCTTAGCCATAAGATGTAACACCCTGACACTACCCCCTAAACATCACAAAGTGCTTAGAACCACAAGTGATACCAAACTAACTCATGATACTGGAATACTTCATGAGAAACTGAATAAGATACATAAAATTTGAAATAATATGTGGAAGATATGTCATTAGCTAAACTTGTTCAATACAATACTGATTAAAACATTTATAATACTAGATTATACAAATGGAAATTAAAACGGAATACATCAACTCTGACTGACTATCAATGAATCCTCTACTAATACTGACTATAGGTAGCCATGACACGACCCCCATCTATCCCTAATCAATACGACCGAATAAAATTAAATATTGAAATTAGAAATTAACTTGAGTCCTCGAATAAAGAGAATTCATATCCTGTTTGATGGAAGCTGTGAAATGCTAGATCATAAATTTATGGACTACAACTGGAACCTACATTATGAGACGATGTAGACACATAGACGTATATGTGGTCAGTACTTTAGGAATGTACTAAATATGTGGGGCTGAATGCAATAAGTAAAAGTAAATCAAGGCATAATCTTAAAAACTGCATGCTAAGTATATATAGACTCACCTTGATCATGAATAACACTGAAAGATAAAATAACAAAAGCACGACACATAAAAAATATCTGAATAAAGATTTTGTGTCATTGTACTTAGTTTCTTAAATCTTTGTTTTATGGGAGATTCTATAACTGATATAAACCATGTGATCCATCATGGAGTCCAATGTCTTACTCACGTTGAGGAGAGTTGTTCTACCCTTTCCATCGGAATAGAACCTTGACTTTGAGTGATCACTAAACTTGGCCCATTTATGGTGAGAAAATACTCTATGGTGAGGTCCCTTAACCTACGGTGGCATGTAGTGTCTAGGAAATAGGATACGCTGAACCCATATTCCCTGCATGGTGCTAAATACTACTCCAAGAATACTCGTGTGCTCATACTTATGAAATTTACCTTAAAATAGAGTATGAGTTTATAAACTGAAAACCAACTATGCTTCTCTTGCTTAAATCATACTCATAATGAAACTTGTGAATTCATGTCTCATTTGAGATCATAACATCAAAACAAAAACTTTCATCATTACTGTAATACTTTGTAACTTGTACTAATAATCTTTACTTCTTGTAAGCTGAGTGCATAATGCTTTAAGTGTAATTATTTACCAACTGATAAAAATTTCATGTCAAAATACCAATCTCAATTCATAAGATAACTTTCATGGATAAATCAAAAGTAAACATGAAATGTTGTGCTAAATATAGCTTAACTCATGAGAAAACATCAAAATCTTAAAGCATAAAAAAAGTGGGTATGAACATTAATAAATCAATTTCTTCAAAATTAATTAAAAATCAAATTTTTGGGCACAGGGAAGGAAGAATATCCTTGTTCAAACACCATATACCTGAACATCATGAGCTTTCTTAAGTGAAACTTGAATTGGAGCATTGGAACTTGAACTTTGGTAAGAAACCCTAATTTTTTTTCTCTTGAGAGTGGATATGATAAAGAACAATGAAAATAATTGATAACTGATGAGAATATAATGTTTATAGGATGATTTAAGTAGTAGGGGTAGGGTTTGAAGTATGGAAAAGACCAAACTACCCCTACGAAAACTAAAAGAAAATTTCAAGAATTAACAGTTGATGATGGGAGTTGAAAACTAGTTCATGTCTTATCAACTCAGGTCATCAATCTCTAGATGATTTTGGTCTTTTCTGGTTAAGGTTGACAATAGGAGTAGATAGCCCGTCAACTAGTTGACGACTCATTAACTCAGGCCGTCAATCACTATACATTTTTGGTATTTAATGATTAAGGTTGATGATGAGAGTTGATAACCCATCAACTAGTTGACAGCTCATCAACTTAGATAAATCAATCTCTGGTAAACAAATACTCTCAGGTAAAATAAGTATAATTTCTAACACTGATCAGATTAAGGTGTAATTAGATGCATTGGAAAAAAGGCTCAAAGATATTTCATTTGGAGGGTCTTGAGCTCAAAAAATATATTCATTATACAAGATATACTTGTTTAGAGTTGACCCTTCTTGGCTCAAATACTAGAACTCAATCGATAACAAATGTTCTCGACCTAAATTTGCTCTAAGTGCTTTCTCTGACCATGATTTGCATTGAAAGCACTTTACACACAAGGTGAATGGTCATGACACTTATATATGGTTTCAAATAATTGCTTGGGCATTTAGACACAAACGATTAGAAACTTAGCAAGGAGTTTGTGGGGTATAACATTATCTCCCCCTTGGGATCATTCATCCTCAAATAAAGACTGATATTTTGGGTGAAAAGAATGTAGTTACTATCTTGAAACTAAATTTTTAAATTGATCAGGTCCATAACTGGAGTCACCTCTCGATAGGGTACCGACTCAGCTGATACATATGAAATAGGTACACATATATAGAAATAGTATCGAATAATGTAGACATGACATATGCCCTAAAGAAGGATATAGATGACCTAAAATAATACAAATCCTATCATGAAATTGATTTCTGAGCTGACTTGATTGGCTATAAGGAGCAGATTCATGCTGAGAGTTTAGAACTCAATTGAAACATTCATGACATAACCATACATATAGAACTGCGAAGTGATAGCTAATGCGATAAAATTTCCAAAAGTTACAATGAAAGAAATATGAGTTTCCTTAGACTCTCCTTATCATAACTTCTAAAAACAATCGAGGGGAAGAATTTTGGGAATGATTTGAGTATGAAATTTGAATAAGAAATCGCAACATGGCTACAACTCTAAAAAATAGAATACATGCATATAGAAAAGAGGCTAAAATAGGATTACTATGCCTTAGGCAATGCAACTATTAACTTTCAATCTTAACCACACTTCTCAAATACTCCCCCAACTATACTTTTCCTCTTAAATACTACACTTTATTTGACACAACTTATATTTTCACATGAGTATTTATTACTCCTCTACCAAAGTCTGAGTTGAACTATATGCTCTCACCTTGTTCAAGCCTAAATCAAAGTCACAAGGTACTACACATAACACCATAATACAAGTCTAAACCACAGGTACAATATACTGTGTCCTTTAAGAGCTGTCATCTTAAGAACAACACTTACCACTTCAACCACCAACCCCGAGCTCTTATTAGGAATTCACATATATACCAATATGATATTCAAGCCTATCATTATAACCACATATGAACTTGTTGATAACCAACCCATCTTGGAATTTTCCCCATATTCTATAATACCTCTATCAATAATTATTTTCACACATTATCCATAAAAGGCACACCATAAAATTCTCAACTAACTATGATATATATCAAAGATTTAACTCGATCTTCCGTCCTATTTATTTCCTTAGATAAAACAAGCATTCAACAATTTTTTTCTAATAAGGAACATCACTCTCTCCCATCTAAACCAATGTTCATTCAATTTCATCACTGCTATCTTAACATATGGAGGGGTCACTGAAGGGATTGAACATGAGTACCTAAAGCGTGATAAAATACTATACATAACTTTGACACTTAATTGAGGCCTAAGGAATAGAGTATTAAAGGCATAAATTCATTAATGACATCAAAACTGAGGACATACATGACATAATGCACATCTCACAAATCATTAAGGGTGTATCATGAGCTTTTGGAACCAAGCATACTCTTAAATAGGTGTTCATACTTATCAAATATTACTTAACATAAGACTGGAACTCATAGATAAGGGATGACTTGGATCACAGAGTGAAGCTGTTACTTCTTTTTACTAGGAGCTGGGAATGAACATGAATATGCATGAAGTGTATAAGCATTGGTCACATACGTGGCTCTATTATGTAAGACATGGATAGGGTTCCATAATGATAGAAATGCAAGGAATATTCTAGAGTAAAGAATGTATCACTATATCATCACATATTTTTTTGACATACATCACAATCTAATTGTCAAGACATGATTTGGTTCGTCACCCTATCATCTTCTTCTTAGATCAAAGCCGATATTCTAAGCCTATGGGCTTATTCTATATACCTAAGACTAAGCCATAATTTCTTCACTATAACTATTACAACCAAAACCAGGGCCTAGCCATGACGGGTATCTCAAGTCCCACGTGGACCGGAGATTACCCCCTGAACCTAACCAAACAAACACACTACACCGAAGTAGGCTGAATTTTGAACATATAACAAGATAAGAGAATATTAACTTAAATACAGTAGATAAAGTCTACAACCAAAACCAACTGATACAGGCATCAATGCCAATACCAATACCAATACCGACACCACCCATACCAATAGCAGCCCAAATAAAGCCTCTACTGAATGAGTATCAAATAAACATCAGGACATGCCACTGACTCTAATAATGAAAATAGAAATGTTAATGTTATTGTGAACTCTTCACTTCTAAATTATGGAAAGAAACTGATGAAATGATTAAGCCTTCTAGAGGGATGAAAGGTTACCATTTTACCACCAAAGACCAAGGAACCATGCTGATCCAACTATCTCTGTACAGGAAAAGTAGAAGTTGCTCCGGCGCCTACATCATGTGGAGATGTAGCATCCAGAGATGGTTAGTGGGGTGAACACTAGCATGAAACTCAAGGATAAGGAAAACATAATGATATGATCAAAAGTTTAAAATCATTCAAAGCCAGTGCACAAAATTAATGCATAAATATATATATATGCGTATATAAGATGCCGTGATAGGGAACAAAGATTAACATGCTTTTCAAAACTTTAGCCTTGATTGTGTAACTCAACCGTTATAATTATAGTACCCACGGGATATATGGGTTCTAACTCTCACCCCTTTGTTGGGACCCAGTGCATGTAGCCGCACAAACCAGAGAATAATCTCATATATATATGCACATAGGGGACTCAAATTCTCCAACATATACGAAGGTGACTTAAGCAGCCGATTACATAATGATGTACGGAGGACTCAAACCTCCCTAATCATGAAATAATAATAAGAGGGGCTCAAACCTCCCGATCACTTTGATCCCGGCATCGGTAAATGCATTTCTAGTAGTGGTCACTCGAACCTCAACTTTCATGAATCAAATACACAAACCTTATTAAATCCCGATTAAAATAGTTGCCATTCATTCCTATTAAATGAACCACATTTAAATTTAAGGCATACATTATTGTTATTGTCATACCATCTGCACTTGCAAGGTAACACATCATGCAAATAGTTTTCCATTAACTTAGGGAAAACAACTCTCTTTGTTCATTAATACATAATGGGGAACACCGAATCCCTTATTTATTAAATAATCTTATTGTATTTCAAATACTTATTTATATCATGCCAAAGCCTTAGTTCAAAAACATAATTCAACCTGTGACAATATAATTCTTATTGACAAATTCACAAACAGGTTGAGGGCATGCCATTATCAAAGCCAAAATCATAAAATTTGGGGTTCAACTATGAGCCCTCAATTAAATCACCACTCCCATGCACCCACATGTGCAGAACCAAAATTAAAACATAAATAATCACAAATTTAAACCATAGAAAACAATATTCAATGATATGCATTCAAACCCCTCAATCTTGGTTTCAAAACCACCATCAATGGTTCATGAACAATCCTTTAAGCATTTGAATTTAGTAAACTAACAATGAGGGAAGTATAAAATGCTTGAATTATGAAGATTCATGGAATGAAATTGACTCTTGAACCCTTAGATGACAACTTTGGAGAAACCCTAGCCAATTTTGCTTAAGAGGATTTTTAGAGGACAAAGAGGATGTTTAATCTTGTAAAGTATGGAATGAATGACCAAAAAGTGTTATATGGATGTGGGTATTAAGGGTTTTAAGTGGGAAATGTCCAAAGTGCATCCAGCTCAAAGTTGTACAAAGCCGTTCTTGGTTACGAGTCGATCCCCTGACTCGTCACCACCTTATGCGACTTGTAGCCATGAGTCGTATCCTAGATAATGTGTTGGACACCCATACACTATCCATCTCATGAATCCATGATCCCACTTATGACCTATCCATATGAGTCGTATGGACTAGTCATATCCAAGAAAGAACCCAAAGGGATTAGACACTGGATAACATACGACTTATCCTAACCACTCACAATATGGTCTTGAAACTCGTAGTGAGTCACTCGTACTCAGAGCATAACATAGACAATTTCACACTAGTTTGTTTAGAACATAGGTCCCTAGACCCCGTAACCATACCATACGAATCACATGATAAGTCATCAACAGGACAGTGAGCTCAAAGCTCGAGAAATTTTCAAGGGCCAAAATTTGGGGTATTTCAATTCTCCGCCTCTTGGATTCTTCACCCTCAAGTGATGGGACAAGGAAATTTCTCGCATGATTTGACTCTATATTCTCTTACTCTTTCCTTTAAGAAACTCAAAATGAAAAGATGTCAAGGAAATCAATCTTTCCTTTAACAAAGTCAGAAAATAAGGATATTAAGAATAACACATACCTTATGCATGATCATACAGAATAGAAAACAAGAATGGATACTTGGAATTCATATCATCTTTGGCTTCCCAAGTAGCCTCTTCAGCCTTGTGGTTCCTCCATAGAACCTTTACCAAAGCTACGTCCTTTGTCCGCAACCAATGAACTTGCCAAACAAAATCTAAATAGGGATCTCTTCATACGATAGGGAATCCGAAATACCAATATCCTTGATAGGCACAATCAATGACAGATCACTCACACACTTCCTCAGCATGGACACATAGAACACCAAATGAATAAAGCTCAAATTAGTAGGCAACTCGAACTCAAACACAACATTACCAACCCTCTTCAAAACTAAGTACGGGCCAACATACCGGGGACTGAACTTGCCCTTCTTCCCAAACCAAATTAATCCCTTCATGGGAGACACCTTCAAGAATACCTAGTCACCAAACTCAAACTCAAACTCCCTACACCTCATATCCGCATAGGACTTTTGGAAACTTTGGGCCGATTTAAGTCTATCCTGAATCACCTTCACCTTTTTAATTGCTTGGTGAAGTAAGTCCGGTCCAAACATCTTCACTTTGCCAACCGCGAACCACCCAATAGGATACCTACACTTCCTACCATACAATGCCTCAAACGGAGCCATCTAAATTCTAGAGTGGTAGCTATTATTATATGCAAACTCAATAAGAGGCAAATGATCAACCCAACTACCACCATAGTCAATAACACAATCCCGAAGCATATCTTCCAATGTTTGAAGGTGGAAAGTAGTACTAAGTCTCACTTTAGTTTCCAAAACTCTCTGAAAGTAATGCAAAAAATGCGATGAGAATAGAGTTCCACAATCCAAAATGATAGAAATAAGCGCCCCATGCAATTTCATAGTCTCTTAGAGGAATAACTTTGCATAATTCTCTACAGAATAATTTGTCGTCACTGTTATGAAGTGAGCAGACTTAGTCATCCTATCCACAATGACCCAAATTGAATCAAACTAATTACAAGACTGAGGAAGAGCGGTAACAAAATCTATATTGATCACTTCCCACTTCCACATAGGCAACTCAATCTCTTGAGTCAATCCACCTGGCCTTAAGTGCTCAACCTTTACTTGTTGACACACTATGAATTTAGCCACAAAATTTACAACATCTTGCTTCATATTGTTCCACTAATAAATCTCCTTAAAGTCGTGATACATCTACATTGATCTGGGATGAATTACATAACGCGACTCATGAGCCTCAACCAAAATCCCTTTCTTCAAACTACCTACATCGGGAATACATAATCTACCTTGGTACCTCAAGATACCATCGCCACCAATCTCAAAAGCTACAACCTTTTTATAGCCCACATCTTCCTTAATCTTCATTAAGACAAGATCTAATATTTGCATCTCTTTTATCTCAGCAATAAGGGATGACTGCGCCACCTCTTTCACAAATACGCTATCATTTTCAGAGTCGAAGAGATGAACTCCAAGGTTAGTCAAATGGTGAACATTATTCACCAACTCACAGTTATCCTCATCCACACGAGCTAGACTCCCCATGGATAGACTTCTAAGAGAATCAGAAACCATATTAGCATTACCTGGGTGATAATGGAGACTCATGTCATAGTCTTTCAGCAACTTAAGCTATCTCCTCTACCTGAGATTCATCTCCTTCTGAGTGAACACATACTACAGACTCTTATGATTAGAAAATATATCCATATGGATTCCATACAAATAGTAAATCCAGATCTTCAATGCGAACACCAGAACCAACAACTCCAAGTCATGAGTCAGATAATTCTTCTCATGAACTTTTAGTTGCCTAGAAGCATAGGACACCACCCTACCATGATGCATCAATACACAACCAAGTCCTATATGGAACGCATCACAATAAACAACAAACCTATTAGTACTTTCTATCAAAGTCAAAATCAAAGTTGAAGTTAAACTATATTTTAGATTCTCAAAGTTACCCTCACAAGTGTCTGACCACAAGAACTTCACCTTCTTCTGAGTCAATTTAGTCAATAGGGTAGCTATAGTTAAAAAATTCTCCATAAATATCCTATAGTAACAAGCTAAACCCAAGAAGCTATGAATATCGGTTGGGGTCGTAGGCCTAGCCCACTTCTTAACCACTTTAACTTTCTGCGAATCCACTATGATCCCTTCACTAGAATGGCATGACCCAAAAAGGTAACATCTTTCAACCAAAATTCGTACTTCAAAAACTTAGCATACATTTGATGATATTTCAAGGTTTTTAACACGATGCAGAGGTGATCAACATGACCTGCTTCACTTTTAGAATACACCAGAATAACATCGATCTAGTGAAAGACCCTATTTATCAAGTCCATAAATGTCGCTAAGGCATTAGTCAAACCAAAAGACATGACTAAGAACTCATAATGACCATATCGGGTTCAAAATATAGTCTTAGGGATATCCATTTCCCTATTCTTTAACTAATAATACCCAAATTGAAGATCGATCTTAGACAAGAACTTAGCACCCTAAAGATAGTCAAACAAATCACCAATCCAAGGAAGAGGATACTTGTTCTTCACCATAGACTTATTCAACTGACGGTAATCGATGCACATTCGAAGGGAACCATCTCTCTTTATGCATGAACAAATTAGGATCACCCTATAAAGACACTAGGGCAGATAAAACCCTTGTCAAGGAGGTCTTTCAACTACTCTATAAGCTCCTTTAACTCAGCTGGAGCCAATCTATAAGGAGGGATGGAGATAGGACGAGTGTCCAAAACAAAGTTAATCCCAAAATTAATCTCTATGTCTGTAGGGACACAAAGAAGATTATAAAAAAAAACCTTAGGAAATTTAGTAACCACAGGAACTGATTGTAAGAAAGGACCCTCCAAGTTAGAATCATTAAATTGGATTAAATGATAGAGACATCCCTTGGAAATCAACTTTTGAGCCCTAAGATATGATATGAATCTTCCTTTAGGCACTAGAGAACCCCCTTCCACTCAATGTCAGCTCATTAGGAAATTTAAACTTAACCTTACAGGTTCGATAATCTAAGGAGGCATCACACGAGTGTAAAAAATCCATCAGTAATATGACATTAAAACTAACCATGTCTAACTCTATCAGATCTAACATAGTTTTTTTTATCACCAACAGATACCACATAACCCCCATAGACTCTTCTAGCAACAATATAGTGTAATACCCTATATCTTTTTTGGTCTCAATGCAACATATGAATCATGATCCTCAGTCTACCCTAGTGTAGGATTCGTATGTTGGATTCATAACTAAGTTAGTATAGTATGTTAAACATTCTATTGTAAGTATGACTTGACCTTATAGGTCGTCAAGAGGGGTCGTATGAACCCAGCCGTATGGATATCAGTGTTAACCCCTTAAGGTTTATTCGGGATATGAGAGGGAGGTATTTAGTTGTATACAAAGGTATGATTCATATAAAGGGAAGTCGTATCACTAACAATGTTGGTTCCCCAAGTTGTCCATTCATCCTATGAGTGACTTTACAAAAATCATATAGGCATCTTTCGAGTTGGAAGTATGACTAGAATCCAGACCAATACATGTTCCTTGAAATATTCTAAGCTTACGAGTTAGAAATCCAATCATACCCTAACATACGATTCGTAAGGTTGACTCGTACCAATTGGCAATGTAATTTTTTACATGTTTTTCCAGGGGATTTTATGTCTTTCTCCACTCCCTTAAAATCCAAACCCATGTCATTTTGAATTCACAAAGGGTGGTATAAATGACCTCAAATCCCTAATTTATATCATTAAACATCAATTTACTAAATAGAATCAAGGGAAAATAGATTCTTCATCTTCATAAAGAAGCTAGGTTTTTTTAAGGCCAAGAATAACTTCAAAGAAATTTCCCCAAAGCTTATACTTTAGGTATGTAGGGTATTCATCAATGGGTCCCTTTCACCCATTGAGTTCAAAAACCCTATTTTAATTTAAGAGTATAAATCTTATCCTGTCATGAAATCATTCATGAATCTCATGAAATTAATCTGTGAAGTTCTTGCTAAATCAATTGCAAGCCATGTCTACAAGTGTTTCTAAGTGAATTAAGTTATGTCACGATTTGAGTTGCAAGTTTCCATGTAATATTGCATTGATTTCATGTTAAAATCCCCAAATTATGAATTTATCCATATAATCATGTCATATTCTCATGTTTAACACATCCCCATGTTCAAGTTCATGCTTCTCACTTATTTGGTGAAATGTTTATATTTTGGGTCTTTGAACTATTATTTCATACCACGGTATTAAAGCATTTCTATCATATTTTATAATCATACAATGCTCGAAAGTTATGAATAGCCAATACCTATTTATTTATACATGTCTTTGTTTTCAAGTTACAAGTCAGACAAGTTACAATTTTAGTCACTATATTTAACTACCATGTTCTTGTTGAGTACTTATCAGTACATTACCATGTCATGTTAGACCCATAATAATACCAGTGTTTTTTAGTTGGGAGTAGGATTTAGCACTGAGTGAACCCAGGGTTGGGGACTCACCTTCCAGTAGAGGGCATGACCTTTAGTAATAGTACCTGAGTTCCAAAACTACAAAGCCAGCGTAGGTATGGAAGGTCTTTCTTCCAGTAGAGGATGGACACTCTTCTAGGGGCACCTGCCAGTAGAGGTGACTCTCCAGGACTTTAGGACACCAGTTTAGTGGATCCACACAACCATGTGTTAGTACCCGTGGCATGGTACTGACACCCTTCCAACTAGGGTTACATATTAGACCCCAATTATCTCAAATTAGGGTATGTCGGTTATATGATACCTCTCACAGTCTCAGTATAGTAATCAGTGTATCTCAACTTAGGTTTGCTTGACCAAAGCATACAATTTTTTTTAGTTATTTAGTTATACAGAATTCAATATTTTAGATTATAGATTTTCTCAGAAATATGTTTATGCTTGGTGTTGCATTCTCAGATATTATATGTTCATACATTCATACTCAGTTATCTCATGCATTTTAGTCAGTCCTTATCTCACATACCAGTACATTCAAAGTATTGATCACATACTTTTCTTTGCACTATGTTGTATTATAACATAGGTTCAGATGCTTAGTTTCCCGATCGTTCTTAGATAACTCAGCATTACCCAGCAGCAGTAGTGGTGATTTCTCATCCATCGAGGACATGATATGTTTTACTCAGTTATTTTAGTATTTCCTTATGATTAGTCAGTCATAGTTAGTTGGGTTTTTTTTTCCATCCATAACTCATGACGTTTAGAGGCTTTCAGATAGACAGTTAGTCATACAATTAGACATTCATTCTGTTTTTAGTATTATCAGTTGTTTCGGTCAGTTAGTTTAGTTTCTAGTATTATTATTAGATATTTTAGATATGTCATTTCTACGTATTTCAGTATTTAGATTTACAGTATTTTCTCAGATTGCCTTTTGCACATGTCTTGTATTACTATTTATTTAAAGATCATAGCAGGTACTAGCTCATGAGTTAGCTTGTGGTCACTTGTAGCCGTAAGCACCATAGTCTCAACTAGGGGGTAGCCTCAGGTCATGACAAAACTTGGTATCAAAGCATAGATCTTAAAGTGTCCTAGGGTGTCTAAAAGCTGCATTGATTAGAGTCTTGTGCATGGGTGTAAAATGCGCCACACTTATGGACAAGAGGATATGGGATGTTTTTAGAAAAGTTTCCTTTTTTTCAGCGTTAATGTCATGCAAAAGAGCATGAGATCTATTTAAGATCTCTTTATAACTTAGTCTTCATTCATTTTACAGATAATTCCTCCCAGAAGAAACAATGAAAGAAGGAACGGGAATCATCCCACACCACCACCTATTTAGTAAGATCCCTTAAATGAGCATGTCTCTTACACCAATATCAGGACTGCTATTGCTACCCTATCCCATTTTATATCTGCTCAGAACAATTGCAGGCTATTACCTCATCCAATCTAGTAGAAAATACAAATATAGTTAGGATTTGGGATTTCACTCGGATGAACCCCCCTCTATTTTTTGGATCTAAGTCTTAGAAGAATCCACAAGAATTTTTAGACATGGTGTAGAAGGTGATTGATATCATAGGTGTCACTTTGAGTGAGAGTGTAGAGTTAGCTGTGTACCAGTTGCAGGATGTAGCTCACACCTAGTTTAAGTAGTAAAAGGAGGACCGAGGTATGGAGGAAGGTCTTATTGAGTGGGAGGAGTTTAACATGAATTTCTTAGATAGGTTCTTTCCATTAGAGTGGGAGAAGATAACGTGAAGGAGTGCATCAATTTGAACCAAGGTAGTATGAGAGTGAAGGAGTACTCGCTTAAGTTCACTGAGTTGGAGAGATATGCTCCTACTATGGTGGCATACAATAGGTCTAGAATGAGTAAATTTGACTTCCATGTTGATTAAAGAGATGGACCTATCTAGGCTAATGGTTCATGCTTAGTAGATTGAGGAAGAAAAGAGCAAGGAGAGGGAGAGAGAACAAGAGGGCTAGAATAGGTAGTTTCAACTTTTCTTAGACAAGGTCAAAAGGTGGTTATTGTTCTTAATTCTATTAGAAATTTTCAGCCCCAGCTCTATCTTCAGCTAGTGCCTAAGTTCAAGCAAGATAGTCGGGATAGGGTGCCGGGCTCTAAGTGCCAAGGCACTATGAACAGTGGTCGCACTAATCCTCTTTGTCAAAAATATGGTAGAAATCACCAGGGTGCATGTAAAACTGGTAGTGATATGTATTTTGGATATGGAAAATTAGTTCATAGGGTCAGGGATTGCCCGAGGGATGGTCAATAGGGTTAGTGTTCTTTAGCTCTATCTGGTTGCCCAACTCAACAGGGTGCCACTTTAGTGAAACCAGTGGATAGCGGTAGAATAGATTATATGCTCTCAAGACTCAGCATGATTAGGAAAGTTCTCCTGATGTGGTTATGGGTAGTTATAGGTTTTCCATATTCATGTTTATGCATTGTAAGATCCCAGAGCTTCACTTTCTTTTGTGACTCCTTATATATCCATCAACTTTGTGTCAGTCCTAAAATGGTAGGAGATCCTTTCTCAATGTCTACCCTATAGGTAAATCTATTATAGCCAGACGGGTATACAGAAATTATCTGGTTATAGTGTCTCAGAAAGTCACTTTAGTTGATCTTGTAGAGTTAGATATGAGTGATTATGATGTCATTCTCTGCATGGATTGGCTCTACTCATGCAATGCCTTAGTTGATTATAGAAATAGAGTCATTTAGTTTCAGTTTCCCAATGAATCAATCATTAAATGAAGGGGTAGTACTTCAGTGCTTAGGGGCTAGATTGTTTCTTATCTTAAAGAAAGAAAGATGATATCTAAAAGTTCTATTTACCATATTGTTTGAGTCAAAGGCTCAAGTTCTACAACTCCAAGTCTCGATTCGGTTTCAGTAGTATGGGAATTTCTATATGTGTTCCCTGAAGCTCTTCCTGAATTTCCTTCTGAAAGGGATATTGATTTTGAAATCGATCTCCTTCCAGATACCCAACCTATCTCTATTCCACCTTACTAAATGGCTCCAACTGAGCTTAAGGAGTTGAAAGAACAATTAAAAGATCTCTTAGATAAGGGTTTCATTAGGCCTAGTTTTCTCCATAAGGAACTCCAGTCTTATTCATGCGTATGAAAGATAGTTCTCTTAGAAAATGCATCGACTACCATCAGTTGAATAAAGTCATAATAAAAAACAAGTATCCACTTACTAGAATTAATGACTTGTTCGACCAAATTCAGGGTGCCAGTTATTTCTCTAAGATAGACCTCAGATCCAGCTATCATCAGCTTAGAGTCAAAGAATGTGACATTTTGATGACAACTTTCAGAACTTGGTATGGTCACTTTGAATTCCTAGTTATGTCATTTGGACTAGCGAATTTCCCTACAACTTTCATGGACTTGATAAACAGGGTGTTCAAAATGTTCGTCATAGTCTTCATTGATGATATCCTTGTCTATTCCCATAGTAAGAATGATCATGCAGACCATTTGAGAATTATGTTGCTGACCCTTAGAGCTCATCAGTTGTTTGCCAAATTTAGTTAGTGTGAATTTTAGCTAAAATCAGTAGCTTTTCTTGGTCATATTGTCACCAGTGATAGCATTAGAGTTGACCCTAAAAAATAGAAGCAGTGAGGAATTGTCCCAGACTAATCTCTCCATCAGATATTAGGAGTTTCTTGGGTTTGACTGGCTATTACAGATGGTTTGTTGAAGGGTTTCGTCTATTTCCACCCCCATGTATCATTGACTATAAATAAAATAAAACTTTAGTGGTCAGATTCCTGTGAGAAGAGTTTTCAGAAGTTGAAGACTTGACTCTCTTCAGCCCTAGTCTTTACTTTGCCAGATGGTCCAGATAGGTTTGTAGTTTATTGTGATGCTTCCAAAGTTAGTCTTGGCTGTGTTTTGATGCAGAGTGGCAAATTTATAACCTATGCCTCTTGACGACTTAAAACGTATGAGAAGAATTATCCTACCCATGATCTTGAGTTGGTAGCTGTTCTTTTTGCCTTGAAAATTTGGAGGAATTATCATTATGGGGTTCATGTTGATGTGTTTACTGATCACAAGAGTTTACAGTACGTGTTGTCGCCGAATTATCTAAATCTTTGTCATAGAAGTTTTCTTGAGTTGTTAAAAGATTATAATATGAGTGTTTTGTATCACTTGGGCAAGGCCAATGTAGTTACGAATGCCCTTAGTTGATTGTCTATGGGTAGTGTTTCCCATGTCCAAAGAGATAAGAAAGAGTTAGTCCATGAGGTTCATCAGCTTGCTAGATTAGGTGTTTAGTTGGTTGATTCAGCTGAAGGTAGTATATGGCCTAAAAATGGTTCGTAATCTTCATTGGTTGACAAAGTGAAAGAAAAACAAGATAGGGATCCCAGTTTGGTTAAGTTAAAGGAGGCAGTTAGAGACCATAAGGTGGAGGTTTTTTCCCAAGGGGGAGATGTCGTGCTTCATTGTCAAGGTAGGTTATGTGTGTCATGTGTTAATGGTTTGAAACAATAAATTTTAGCATAAGCGCATGGTGCACGGTACTCTATCTACCCAGGGACCACCAAGATGTACTGTGATTTGTGGGAAATCTATTGGTGGAGTGGTATGAAAAAGGATATTGCAGAACTTGTGGCTAAGTGTTTGAATTATCAATGGCTCAAAGTTGAGTATCAAAGGACTAGTGGTACATTGCAAGATTTTAGAATCCCCACTTAGAAGTGGGAAGTGGTGAACATGGATTTTGTGATAGGGTTGCCTTATACGCATCGTCAGCATGATTTGATATGGGTCATTAGGGATAGAATGACCAAATATTCTCATTTCTAGCCAGTTCATTCTTTGTATCTAGATGAGGATTACACTATACTTTATCTTAGAGAGTTGGTTAAGTTGCATGGTATCCCATTGTCTATCAATTCAGATTGAGGTACTCATTTACCTCTCACTTTTGGAAGGATTTTCAGAAGGGTCTTGGCACTCAAGTTCATCTCAGTACAACTTTTCATCCTTAGATAGATGGTCAGGTAGAACAGACCATTCAAACTTTACAGGACATGTTGAGGTCCTGTGTTATTGACTTTAAAGGTAGTTGGGATGACCACTTACCTTTGATTATGTTTGCCTATAACAATAGCTATCCCTCCAGTATTCAGATGGCTTTGTTTGATGCTCTCTATGGGCAGAGATATAGATCTACTATTGGTTGGTTTGAAGTAGGTAAGGCTACTTTGATACAGCTAGATTCAGTTCTTCAGTCCTTTGAGAAACTAATATGCATGCCTAACTACACATACTCATTTTCTTGTGACTCAAGGCATCAACTACCATATTTTGCTTACCCAGATGATACAAGATAGAAATATCATAGTTCTTTAACAACTCCATCCATTTGCGAAGCCGAGCATTAAGCTCTCGTTGGGTCATAAGATGCTGAAGGTTGTGATGATCGGTGAAAAACTCACAATGCACACCATACAAATAATGATTCCAAATCTTGAGCGCAAAAACAACCGCCATCAACTCCAAATCATAAGTGGGGTAGTTACGCTCATGCACTTTAAGTTATCTAGAGGTATAATCAATGATACGACCCCACTGAATCAAAACACAACCAAGATCAACCTTAGAAGCATCACAAAACATGGTTAATCCCTCACCCTTAACTGGAAGAGCTAACGTTTGAGCTGAAGTATGATAATGCTTAAGCTTTCCAGAGATTGACTCACACTCCTTAGACCATCGAAAAGGAACTTTTTTATGAGTCAATCTAGTCATAGGGTCTTAAATAGAAGAAAAGCTCTCAGTAAAGCGTCTGTAATAACCAGCCAAACCAATAAAATTGTGAACCTTCATCAGAGAAGTAGGTCAAGCCCAATCACTAATTACCAAAATCTTAGATGGGTCCACCATGATGCCGTCCCTAGATACCACATGTCCAAGGAATGACACTGACTCATGACAAATCTCACACTTAAAGAACTTGGCAAAAATCACATAATCCCTCAAAGTCTGAAGCACAATCCTCAAGTGTTGTGTATGCTCCTTACTACTTCTCGAATACACAAGAATGTAATCAATGATACAATAACGAAGGAATCTAGGTAGGGTCTAAACACACGGTTGATCAAGTCCATGAACATGGTTGGGGCATTAGTCAGCCCAAAATACATCACCAAAAACTTATATTAACCATAACGGGTCCTGAAAGTTATCTTCGAGATATCTCAGCCCGAATCCTCAGTTGATGATAACCAGACCACAAATCAATTGGTTTTTCCAGTTTAACTTTTCCATCTTCGTACAAAAGTTAAAAATGGAACTTTGGACTTTTTCTACGCCTCTTAAATCATCCAAACACCTGATCTAAGGTCATTACAAGAACCTTATACGACTTTTCTCAAGATTTCTCTCAACAAAAAACCCTAAGTACCCAAAACCTCTTTGAAGGATCTAAAGAATTCACCATAGTTTTTTCAAATTAAGTCAAGATTCAAGGTTCCCAAGTCAAGGAATTTAAGAACCCTCATACAAAAATACGAGAAAGAGTTTCAAGCAAGTTTATCCACCCAAGTTCATAACCTGAGGTATGTGGGGTTTGAACAAGAACACTTCTTTCATTTTTGTGCCTAATGATTTGATTTTTATAAATAAATTTCATGTTTTTATAAGTAGGTCTATACCCAAATTATATTATTTTTTGAATATGAATTGATAAGTTGTTTAAGTTTTGAATTGCATGATTATTTCGCTTATTTCTGATTTGAATTGATAATTCAAGCTATAAATTGCACATTCCTATATTGATGTGATATCTTCAAGTGTTTCCAAGATTGGTGTCATGAATTAAGCTTTATTGTGAAATTGTGATCCTTTAAGAATATACATGCCTTAAGTCCAAGAATGAATTATTGATACTTTCTAACGTGTTTTAAGAAGTCTATTGATATTTCTATGCTATTAAAGATTGAAAGCTTATTGGTGATAGTCTACTAAAGTTTCAAGAAAAGAGTTGATTTTAATCCTAAGCTAAGAAAGAAAATCCACACCATTTGATTTAAGCTAAAGGGAAGCATAGTTGGCTTCCATTGCATATTTCTGAGTTGATTAAGTTAGATTTTTCTTAAAAGATCTAGCTTAAGTAAGGGAGTAGTATTGAGCACCGAGTTGGGCATGATTCCAAGATCTCATGCCCCAGAACTACGAGCCACCATAGGATTTGATTTACCCTAAGTATGTTAAGCTAGTGATCACTAAAAAGTAAAAGGTTTTACTCCGATGGAAAGGATAGAAAATATATCCCCAACGTGGGCAAGATGTTGGACTCCATGTAGTTCACATGATTTATGTTGGTTAGAAGAAACTCCCAAGTTTCCTAGAGTCTCAAGTGTTAAAGTTCTTTAGGTTTTAAGTCCTTGAGTTTCATAGAAGTTCCTTGTTTTCAAAAGACGAAAGTGTACGTTCTAAAAGTTATTATTTTAACAGTTCAACTAGTTTACAATCTTGAGATCACAGAAAGAATACAGATTTAGAACAAAGTGTAATGGATCACGTGATTTATACTACATATTTCATTATTAATGATTTATGAGAGTTTTATTCAAGCTATGTGAGTCATCTACAATACCATGTATGTTTTCTATAAAGATTTATTGTATTGATATTTAGCTGCATACACCCCCATATACTTGGTACATTCCCAAGTGCTGATCCACATATACGTCCGTGTGCTACATTGTCTTATAATGTAGGTTTAGGTGCTCAGTCACAGCCGCGTCAGTGATCCCGAGTACCTTTATCTACATCTCTACTGTGGTGAGTCCTCATGGTTCGAGGACCTATCTCCATACACTTCCATATTTTTAGTAGTTATTCTGCTACTTTTAATTTAGTTTGAGTCTGTTGGAGATCTGTCCCAATGGATCTCTAGTTTGTTGAGTAGCTGAGGTTTAGTCGAATAGATGGTCAATATGTTTAGATTTGCAGTATTTTATTACCTTTACAGTACTCATTTGGATTTTAGTTAGACATAATATAACATGACTCCTTATTTTGCTCTCATTATCTCTAAGTAAATTTTATACTAAGTAGCTGGCTTAAAGGGTTAACTTGGGGATACTTGTAGACTTAAGCACCATCTGACGCTCTGGGATAGAATTTAGAGGCATTACAAACTTGGTATCAAAGCCTAAGTTTTAAGGAGTCCTAGAGAGGTTGTCAATCCGCGTTAAGTGGAGTCTTGATCATCAGTGTGTAGCGCACCACATCTATGAGCAAGAGGCTATAAGATGTTTTATGAAAAAGTTATTTCTTTCTTTCAGATTCTATCGTGCCTACAGTTTTCTCTCTCAACTTTTGGTTCATGATTTTTTGTTTCTGAAAATACCTCCCTGAAGAGCGAATGCCCACAGAAACAATAACAAACAACCCCATCCTGTTGATCCCTTGAATGAGACTATGTCTCATACTGAGTTTTAGGTGGCCTTTCAGGAATCAGCCCAAGAAGTTACAATGAATGTTCAGGTCAATAGCCAGGCCACAGTTCTACCTCAACAAGGAGGTGATTTAGCTGCTGCTAAGATTCTAGATTCATGAGGATGAACCTGGCAGAGTTTTATGGGTTAAAGACAGGTGAGGACCCACAGTTGTATCTCAAGGAGGTAAGGAAGATCACCCAAGTAATGTATGTCTTAGAGAAAGAAAGTGCTGAGCTGGTGTCTTACAGGTTGAAGAACATTGCTTATGACTGGGTTGTTGCATAAAAGAAAAATAGAGGAGAAGATGCAGCCCCTACTACTTAGGAGGTGTTCCAATTTGCATTCTTTGACAAGTTCTTCCCGCTTGAGATGAGGGAATCAAAGATAAAGGAATTTATGAACCTAAGTCTAGGCTCCATAACTTTTAAGGAGTATTGCCTTAAGTTCTACCAGTTAGTCAAATATGCTCCTGATTTGATTTTTGACACTCGAGCTAGTATGAGTAAGTTCGTGACTGGAGTATCTAGACTGGTGTTGAAAGAGTGTAGGACTGCTATGCTCAATAGGGACATAGATCTTGCTAGGCTAATAATTCATGCCCAACAAATAGAAGCATCCAAGATAAGGGAAAAAGATAGAGTGAGGGGAAACAAGAGGGCTAGATTCGAGCAATATGAGTATGGTCAGGCTAGGTCCCATGGAGGGAACCGTCCATAGTTTCAGAGCTGTTCATCTATGCCAGCACCTTCATTAACTAGTGATCCCGTGCCCAGAAATAGGCAGAAGCAAGGGAACAGGCTTCTATGTCCAAGTCCGAGAATAGTGTAAGTAAGAGGCCTAATTATTCTCCCTGTGCTAAGTGTGGTAGGACCCATCCTGACTAGTTCTTGGCCAAACAGAGGGGTTGTTTTGGTTGTGGTAAGTTTGGATATAGACTTAGAGAGTGTCCGCATGCCAGGCAGGGGAACAGAGATGTGCGACCTCATACTCAGTCTAATAGTGCCCCAGCTTCTTTAGCCTGTCCAGTTCCTCCTCAGGGTGCTTCTTCCAGTACTACTGGCAGTCAGCACCAGAATAGGTTCTATGCCTTACCATCCCGTCAGGAGTAGGAGGATTCTCCAGACGTTGTTACTGGTATACTCTACGTCTTTTACTTTGATGTTTATGTATTGTTGGACCCCAGGTCAAGTTTCTCTTATGTGACCACACTTGTAGCTATGAGTTTTGAAATGAGTCCCGAAAAGATTCCTGAGCCTTTCCTAGTTTCTACTCCAGTAGGGGAGTCAGTTGTTTCTAAACAAGTGTATAAAAAGTGTCCTGTACTGTACTTCAAAGAGTCATACTTGCTAATTTGATAGAGTTGGACATGGTGGATTTTGACCTTATTCTGGGTATAGATTGGCTTCATTCCTGCTATGCATCTATAGAGTTGTACCCATATGGTTTAGTTTTAGTTTCTGGATGAGCCAGTTTTCGAGTGGTCTGGGAGTTTAGTATCTCCCAAGAGTCATTTTATATTCTATCTCAAAACCAGAAAACTAATATCCAAAGGCTGTATTTATCATCTAGTTTGAGTTAAGGACACTAGGTCCGAGGCTCCAACCATTCATTCATCCAACATTGTTAATAAGTTTCCTAATGTTTTTTTGAAAGATCTCCCAGGGGTACCTCCCAATAGAGAGATAGAATTCGGGATTGACCTTCTTCTCGACACTCAGCCTATTTTTATTCCTCCCAACCGTATGGCACCTGCAGAGCTTAAGGAGTTGAAAGAGCAACTTAAAGTTCTTTTAGACAAAGGTTTTATAAGGACTAATGTATCTCCCAGGGGAACACCTATTCTATTCGTGTGAAAAAAAGATGGTTCTTTGCGTATATGCATTGTCTATCATCATCTTAATAAGGTCACAATTAAGAATAAGTATTCTCTTTCGAGAATTAATGACCTATTTGATCTGTTGCAAGGTGCGAGTTATTTCTTAAAGATAGATCTTAGATCCGGCTATCATCAAATTAAAGTAAGGGAGTGTGATATCCTAAAAATAGCCTTTCGAACCCATTATGGTCACTTTGAGTTTCTAGTCATGTCTTTCGGGCTGACCAATGCTCCACAGCTTTCATGGACCTTATTAATCGAGTGTTCAAGCAGTCTCTTGATATATTTGTCATAGTGTTCATAGATGATATCCTTGTTTTCTCCCATACTAAGAATGACCATGCGGATCATCTTAGGATTGTTTTGCAAACTCTTTCAGATCATCAGTTGTTCGCCAAAATTAGCAAGTGTCAATTTTGGCTAAGGTAAGTAGCTTTTTTGGGTCATATTATTTTAGTTGAAGGCATTAGAGTTGATCCCAAAAGATAGAGACTGTAAGAAATTGGCCAAGACCTATCTCTGCATCAGACATTAGGAGTTTCTTTGGCCTAGCTGGCTACTACCATTATTTTGTTGAAGGTTTCTCTTCTATTGCATCCCCATGACCCTTTTGACCTAAAAGAAAGTTAAGTTCCTTTGGTCAGATTCCTTTGAGAATAGTTTTCAGGAGTTGAAGACTCGACTCACCTCAGCCCCTATGTTGACTTTGCCTGATGGTACAGATGGGATTTTGGTGTATTGTTATGCCTCTAGAGTTGGTTTGGGTTGTGTGTTGATGCATAGGGGTAAGGTTATAGCCTATGCCTCTAGACAGTTGAAGCCACATGAAAAAAACTACCCAACCCATGATCTTGAATTAGCTGCTGTGGTTTTTACTTTGAAAAGCTGGAAACACTATCTTTTTGGTGTTCATGTTGATGTTTTTACTGATCTCAAATGCCTGCAGTATGTGTTTTCTTAGAGGGAGTTGAACCTTAGATAGATCAGGTGGTTAGAATTGCTAAAGGATTATGATATGAGTGTGTTGTATCACCCAGGCAAGGCTAATGTAGTGACGGATGCCCTTAGCAGGTTGTCTATGGGCAGTGTTGCCCATGTAGAGAATGGTAAGAAAGAGTTAGCTCGTGATGTGCTTTGTCTTACTAGATTGGGTGTTAGGTTGCTTGATTCTGCTGAGGGGAGTATTTTGGTGCAGAGTAGTTCTGAATCCTCTTTAGTTTTAGAATCGAAGGAGAAATAAGACTTACATGCTAGTTTGGTCATACTGAAGAAGTCGGTTAAGGACCAAAAGGTAGAGGTTTTCTCCCAAGGAGGAGATGGGGTATTGAGGTTGCAGGGTAGATTATGTGTTCCTTGGGTTGGTGATTTGAGGCAAAGAATTATGACTGAAGTGCATGGCGCATGATATTCTATTCATCCCGACGCTACCAAGATGTACCTTAATTTGCAGTAAATCTATTGGTGGAGTGGTATGATGAAGGATATAACAGAGTTTGTGCTGAAGTGTACGACGTGCCAACAAGTTAAGGTAGAACACCAGAGACTTGGTGGTGTAACACAAGAATTTGGTATACCCACTTGGAAATTTGAAGAGGTGAATATGGATTTCGTGACTAGTTTACCTCCTTCGCGTCGTCACCATGATTCTATTTGGGTTGTTGTAGACAGGCTGACTAAGTCAGCATATTTCTTGCCCGTGCATACATCCTATACAGCTGAGGATTATGCTAGATTGTATATTCGGGAGTTGGTCAGGTTGCATGGAGTTCCTTTGTCTATCATCTCAGATAGGGGTACTCAGTTTACTTCTTAGTTTTGGAGGGAGTTCCAGAAGGGTCTTGGTACCCAAGTTCATTTGAATTCCACTTTTCATCCACAGACAGAGAGTCAAGCTGAGAGGATCATTCAAACTTTGGAGGATATGTTCAGAGCATGTGCTTTTGACTTCATAGGTAGTTGGGATAAGCATTTACCATTGATTGAGTTTGCGTAAAACAATAGTTACCATGCTAGCATCAAGATGGCACCATTTAAGGCTTTGTATTGTAGAAGATGTAGATCACCCATAGGTTGGTTTGAAGTTGGTGAGGATACTTTAATTGGACCTGATGAAATGTTTGAGGCTATGGAGAAGGTGAAGTTGATTAGAGAAAGGTTGAAGACAACCTAGAGTCGCCAGAAGTCATATGTAGATGTAAGAAGAAGAGACCTTGAGTTTGAAGTTAATGACTTGGTATATCTGAAAATCTCACCCATGAAAGGGGTGAAAAGGTTTTCCACAAAAGGGAACCTTAGTCCCCGGTATGTTGGCCCTATAAAATCCTAAGTCATGTGGGGAGAGTAGCCTATGAACTTGAGTTGCCCGAAGAGTTGTCATCTGTTAATCCTATCTTTCATGTCTCAATGCTTAAGAAGCACATTGGTGATTCCGTTGTTGTGGATCCTTCAGAAAGCCCATATTTCCCGACTAGCCTTTCGTTTGAAGAGATTTTTGAGATTCTAGACCACCAGATCCATAGACTGAGGAACAAAGAAGTTCTCTTGGTTAAAGTGTTGTGGCGAAACCAGTCAGTTGAGGGCGCTACTTGGGAAGCTGAGTCAGATATAAGATCCAAGTACCCGCACCTATTTTCCGCAAGTTTAGATCAAGCCGAAGGTATCATTCTTCCTTAATTCACCCCCTTTCTAATCAAAGTTGCAGTTATATAGCGATTCTTAATTTAAGTTCATGCATTCTCTGAAGTATTCAAGAGTTTAGAATGATAAAGAGTTCATTTAGCAAGTTGCTTCAGTTATGCATACTCAGTTTCCTCCGTACTCTTAGCTTAATGAGCGTCATTCGAGGACAAATGTTCCTAAGGGGGAGATATTGTAATACCCCCAAACTTTTCCTTAAGCTTAATGTTAGCTCTAGAAGGCTAAGGAATGACTTCCTAAGTGTGTAACATTTAAACCATATAGAATTTCCCTAATTTTAACTTTTTTGTCATGTGGGAAATTTAATTAGCTTTCCAACGATATAAGATCCGTCGAAACCCAATAATCGGGCAAGAAGTTATGGCAAATTTAAGTCATAGTTGTAAAATAGCATCATTTTAGTGCTTGGCGCATCGCGGAGAGGGTCTATTTGACAATTGTCAATTTCCAGTGAAACTCCGCGATAACGGCGCATCACGCTGAAGTTCCAGGTCCCAATCAGTGGGACAATGCGATAGCACCACATCACGGTGACCCCCAGAATCCCGTTTGTCAAATTCTAGTGTTCCACCACGATAGTGGCGCATCGCGGTGGCCCATAAAATTGGGTTTTCCAGTTTAATATTTCCAGCTTCGTACAAAAGTTAAAAAGGGCACTTTGGACTTTTTCAACGCCTCTTAAATCATCCAAACACCTGATCTAAGGTCATTACAAGCACCTTATACGACTTTTCTTAAGATTTCTCTCAACAAAAAATCCTAAGTACCCAAAACCTCTTCGAAGGATCTGAAGAATTCTCCATAGTTTTTCTAAATTGAGTCAAGATTCAAGGTTCCCAAGTCATGGACTTCAAGAACCCTCATCCAAAAGTACGAGAAAGAGTATCAAGCAAGTTTATCCACCCAAGTTCATAATCTGAGGTATGTGGGGTTTGAACAAGAACACTTCTTTCGTTCTTGTTCCCAAAAAATTGATTTTTAAAAATGAATTTCATTTTTTTACAAGTGGGTCTATACCCAAATTATATTATTTTGAGAATATGAATTGATAAGTTGTTCAAGTTTTGAATTTCATGATTATTTCGCTTATTTATGATTTGAATTGATAATTCATGCTATAAATTGCACATTCCTATATTGATGTGATATCTTCAAGTGTTTCCGAGATTGGTGTCATGAATTAAGATTTATTGTGAAATTGTGATCCTTTAAGAATATACATGCCTTAAGTCCAAGGATGAATTGTTGATACTTTCTAAAGTGTTTCAAGAAGTGTATTGATATTTCCACGCTATTAAAGTTTTAAAGCTTATTGGTGATAGTCTACCAAAGTTTCAAGAAAATACTCGATTTTAATCCTAAGCTAAGAAAGAAAATCCACACCATTTGATTTAAGCTAAAGGGAAGCATAGTTGGCTTCCATTGCATATTTTTGAGTTGTTTAAGGTGGATTTTTCTTAAAAGATCCGAGATTAAGTAAGGGAGTAGTATTTAGCACCAAGTTTTGCTTGATTCCAAGGTCTCATGCCCCAAAACTACGAGCTACCATAGGATTTGATTTACCCCAAGTGGGTTAAGGTAGTGAGCACTAAAAAGTAAAAGGTTCTACTCCCATGGAAAGGATAGAACAGCTCTCCCCAACATGGGAAAGCCGTTGAACTCCATGTAGCTCACATGGTTTATGTCGGTTAGAAGAAACTCCTAAGTTTCATAGAGTCTCAAGTCTTAAAGCTCTTAGGGTTTTAAGTCCTTGAGTTTCATAGAAGTTCCTTGTTTTCAAAAGACTAAAGTGTATGTTCTAAAAGTTGTTGCTTTAAGAGTTCAACTATTTTACAAGCTTGAGATCAAAGAAAGAATACATATTTAGAACAATGTGTAATGTCTCACGTGATTTATACTACATGTTTCATTATTCATGATTTATGAGAGTTTTATTCAAGATATGCGAGTCATCTACAATACCATGTATGTTTTCTATAAAGATTTATTGTATTGATATTTAGCTGCATACACCCCCATATACTCGGTACATTCCCAAGTGCTGATCCACATATACGTTTGTGTGCTACATTGTCTCATAATGTATGTTCAGGTGCTCAGTCCTAGCAGCGTCAATGATCCTGAGTACCTTTATCTACATCTCCACTGTGGTGAGTTCTCATGGTTCAAGGACCTATCTCCAGACACTTCAGTATTTTTAGTATTTGTTCTGCTGCTTTCAATTTAGTTCGATTCAGTTGGGGATCTGTCCCAATGGATCTCTAGTTTGTTGAGTAGTAGAGGGTTTGTCAGACTAGAGGGTTAGTATGTTTAGATTTGCAGTATTTTGTTACCTTTACAGTACTCATTCGGATTTCAGTTAGACATGATATGACATGAATCCTTATTTTGCTCTCATTATCTCTAAGTAAGCTTTATAATAAGTAGCAGGCTCCAAGGGTTAGCTTGGGGATACTTGTAGCCTTAAGCACCGTGTGACACTTCGGGACAGGATTTTGAAGCGTTACAGCACCTGACCAACCTTCTATTCTGCCTGCCTGAGTACCACCTCAAGTACCCTGGTAACTACCCCTGCGAGCTCACGAACTACCCCTACCTGAGGGATAAACTGCCCTAATAGAAGTACCACCTTGTCTGAAATAACCATCGCCCCACGACTAGGGAAATCTCATAAAAAATTACCAGGAAACCAATGAGTAAAATACGAGTCACGAGAAAAACTAGAACTTATACATCCAACCAAATAGGAGTAACCACCACGTCTAGCATGTCCTGTAGATGAACCTCATAAAGACTGATCAACGCCCTTACTAGGGAGACCAGTAGTACCAAACTGACCTCCATCAGTAGTTTGAAGAGCTTCCTAAATTGGTCGACTAGTCTGACTCTAAGGCTAAAAATATGGACGCGGAGGATACCCAACATGAGAACTACAACCTATGAATAAAGAACTACTATGGCTCCCATCAAATCTTCCCTGATACTTGGGCCTCCTATCACGACCCTCACTATGCATGTCCTCCATCACTCTAGAGTGATCGGAAACCTCAGTAAAGGTCCTAGATGTAACAACTAAACTCTGAGTAGCCATCTATATAGGGAGTCTCAGTCCTCTTACAAAGAAATAAACTCTTTCATACTTAGTATCTAAATAGAAGTTTCATGCTTGGCCAACTCATGAAACTGGGCCTTATACTCAGCGAGTATCATTGTAACCTACTCCAATATAGTGAACTGATCCGTTAGATGATCTCTAAGGCTACGCGACATATACTTGTACAAGAACATATCAGAGAACTGAGTCAATGATAGAGGAGAAAATCCAACTGGCCTAGAACTCATAAAACCTCTCCACCAGTGTCGAGCAGACAAATCCAACTGGAATATGGTGTAATCCATACCACGAGTATCAACAAGGACTAAACCATGAAGCCTATCCTCACAAGTAGTAAGAAACACAAATGCATCCTCTCCAGGAGCACCAGAAAACCTTGGCGGATCCAACCTCAAAAACCTACCCAGCATCTTTTAGTCCTCGGCAGACATAACAAGCTGAGTCACAACGGGCTAAGTGATTGTTGGATGAACATTTACCTCCGTATGAGGAACATCAACTCTAGGAGCTGCAGCTGCAGATTGGACTCTTGCCCTAGTAGTTTGCATACCATCAAAAATACCTAACAGCTGATCCAAGGTATCTCTAAGAAAAGAATAGGGAATAAAACCTGATGAAGTCGGGGTAGGTCCCTGGCCCACCGCTGGCTGTGGCAGAGGAATCTCTGACTCAGGTGTAGGAATACGGTTTGGGGGCAGCCCATCCTGGTCCCTAACTGGGGACACATGACAGGGCTATCCTCGAACAAGAGTAGTGTCCTTGGGCTCAATCTCAGGACCCTCCTCACGTGTAGCTATAACACGTGTCCTGGATATCTGTGAAAGAGTAAAGTCAATAAAATATCCTAAAAACTAACTCAGACTCTTATCACGATACGAGTGAAAGAAGTGAAGTACTCCTTAGAATGTCCCATAGCCTCATGAAGATAGGAAACGAACATCAATATTCTGATTTCAATATCAATAGTTATAACCGCATAAATACTGATTTTAAGCACGTACTTACATTAGAAGATAAAGTAAAAGAACTCACCAGGGCATCCTATACCACTGGGGAGTGCACACAAAAGAACATAAAGTAAAGAACTCATCATAGTCTCACATACCACGGGAGAGTACGTCAATAGATCAAATCATCAATGTATCAAACTCTATATAATCAACTTCTCATTATCCATGGTTTTCCACAATTCCCATCAATGGAAATTTATCGATAATTATAAACGTCAATCATTTACCACAATTAAGATAACATATACCAAAGTAATCATAACCATAACAATATATCCATTTAGATATCTATGATATCAATACACTCTATCTAGTCATTATTTACTAACCAACATTATTATTATTAGGCTACTAATTCACTAGTCCTTATAGAGTCTCTATTATGGCCTAACTGATACTTTACATAAACCTCAATCACAAGATAACCCTAACTATTATTCAATAAATAACCAACATCCACTTCTAGTCAAGATATACAACTAGACCATATTCACAATTTAACCAAAGATCATTCCTAGTTATCATAGGTGCACTAGTCATCATATAGTAAGAGGTTACATGTTATCAAACAAACTTATCCATCTATTAACCAACACATTTTTCTAGTTAGGACCATGATCCTTTAAAAACTCATTAAAGCAACCACGACATTACAAACTAGACATCAGTATCACTAATCATCAACAATCCTAAGTCTATTATCATCATTAGCCATTCTTAAACCATAATTACAAGTTACCTTATTTAACTAAATAAGGTCCACCATCGAGTATTCTAGTATTCTAGCCATTAAGTAAGATAGACACTTAGTAGTCAACTAGTTACCACATAACTCATTTATCTAGGAAATTGTAATGACCCGAGACTACCCCCTAGTCGTTACACAGTGCTTGTGATCGTGAAGGACCACAAACTAACCCATGAATGATATCTGTTGTGAGCACTGAATAATAATACTGAAATAATTACGGAATAACATGCTAATATTCCATAAGGTTCAAAACATCTAAAATACTGATAATGAATAATAACATATGAATCTGAAATACTATCTGAAAATTTAGTCTGAAAAGCCTCTAACTGAAACTGTCTGAAAGTGGAGTTGATGGGACACTCCCCCAACTAACTCCATCTACTAAAATACTGCTAAGATGAAGTACTAAAATAAAAGCATTTCATTAATAGATGAGGACTCACTGCTAAATCTTCTACTGCTGGCTAAATCTGGCTAAGTGCGATCAGGAACCTGAGCGTCCGAACCTATGATATGAAACATCATAGCATAAGAAACGGGTATGAAATTAGTACGTAGGAATGAACTGGTATGCTAAATAAGGTAAGGCTAAATGCATGGGTTCATATACATGAACAATAACTAACTGAATGATATGCAAGAGCTGGATTAGCATATATGGAGGATTTGTAACTACTGAACATACTATGCATACTGTAACTGAGTATACTAGAACTGAATCTGATAACTGATAACTAAATATACAGATAATCTGAGATCACTAATAATATGAATTACTGATAAATAAGTGACTGTATCTGACAGTCCTGATTATATAACTGAACTGAGTTCTATTCTGAAGACTGATATTGAAAATGAAACTGTGGGAGTTCTCACTTAACCGACATGCCCCTGAATAAGCTGAGTGGGGTCCAACCTGTAACCCCAGTATGAAGGGTGCTAGTATCATGCCATGGCTAAAGACACTGCTATGGTCAAGCTTATCTGATGGGTGACCCTGAATAGGAAGTCAAGCCTAATCTGACGAGTGACTCCTGGGAGGTAGCCAAGCCTTAATCTAACGGGCGACTCCTCACATCCTATGCTAGATATGTAGTTCTATAGTGTGAGACTGATACTAATGACTCTACCTTCAGAATGGGAGAAGTCATCACCTCTACACTCACTCGGTGCTAGTTCCTACTCCCAACTGAATGACACTAACTGATTAGACTGTACTGGACTGGACTGAGTTAGCTGGGTTCGATAACTGACTTAGTTCTACTATTTGTTATACTACGGAGTGTATTCTATAATTACTAAGGCTCTATATAAACAACTAAATTATTGGGTATTAAATACCCCCAGGACTCGATAGCATGAAAAGTAAAGCAAAGCATCATCTTGAATAACATAATAATGTTCACTTGGTCATAATTCATTCATAGAGACATTTCATCAAACACTTGTAATGCATTAACTTGTACATGGATGGGGAATACATGTTAGCATGCTATAATAGTATTATTTCATTCTCATAGACAATTTATCAAATACATAAGAAGCATACTTGGTTCATTAAATCATAAACACTCAGGGTTAACATGGATACAACAATAAACTTGCAAATTGAAGGATTTATCATGAATATCATGAAATTCAACACATACTAGAATCAATTCTTGGAACTTGTAATCTAACTCATGGATTAAAACTCAAACAACATCATGAACTTAAATTCACTCTAATTCAAACATGGAAATTATATATCATAAATCTTGTATTTTGAAAAGGGATTCTTGGGATCCATGGAAGGTAAGGATCCATGGATTAACGTCTAACATACCTGGAAATCTAAATTCTTGAAGTTCTTGAAGACTCCTGGAGGGATTCTTGAGATTGCTTTTGAAACTTGGGGCTAGGGTTTTCTATCTTTGAGGGAGAATATATTAAATTTGGGGAAAGTGAGATAATAATGACCCAAATATGTTTGTGGGATTAAATCCCACATCTGGGCAGAAAAAAATCATGGGAAAAGACTGGTTTAACCCTTGGCAGAACTTTAATTTTTCATGAAATTTTCCCGATCTGAACCCCTGGCGCAACGCGGCGTTATCGCGCCGTGTCACTGGAAAATAAAAACTGGAAAATTGCACTGTGGCGGTATCGCGTTGCCACTTTGTTTGTGAACTGGAAGTGCACCGCGACGCGGTAGAATCACATTAGTACACTGTAAATTGACAATTGTAAACTGGGTCTATGACACGATGCGCCAACATCGCGGAGCAGCACTAAAAATTGACAATTGCTATTTTGACACACTCCACGATGTGCTACTATCCTGAATGATGATGTTTAATGACTAAAACTTAAAATTGCCATAACTTTTTACCCGATAGTCGGATTTAGGCGAATTTTATATCATTGAAAAACTAATTGAATTTCCTATGCAATGGAAGGATCTAATCTGAAAATTAACGAGTATTTCAAAAATTTAATTTAGGATAACCCATGTACTTAGGGTTAATCTAGGCTAGGGAAATACAGGGTATTACAATATCTTCCCCTTGGGGAACATTCATCCTCGCATTTGGCTAGTTAAGCTGAGAGAGTACGGACCGACTAAGTTCATGTACTAAACTAGACATGCACAACTAAAGCTTGATTACATGACTAGTTTGATAGAATAAACTTACATACTGAATATGCATATCTGATGCATGATTACATGGCTAAAACTGATTCATGAAATACATGCCTGACTCGATAATAATATGAGATGGTAACAGATTACAAGTTTGTAACGGTACTGAATATGGGATTGAGTAGGTTTAAGGAAAACTATGATGATGTACGATACACCATCTAACTGAGATGACTGAATGACTTCGACATGCTATTGAGGTCTGAGGAACACATGACATAAATTGAACTTCACAAACCATTAAGAGTGTAACATAAGTCATGGGAACTGAGCATACTGGGAAACATGAATATGTGCATCACGAACTGCATTACCTGAGTTTGGAATTTCTAAACTTATGGAACCTGATTCGTACTATAGAGTGAACTGAAACTCCTAATACTAGGAACTATAAGCATGCATGGTCATATAACATGTACTATATTGCCATATCCCCCTTAACTTAAAGTCATAATTCTATGTCCGTAGGTCACTAAATCAATAACCCTACTATTGTTTCAGGGTTTAACCTTGGTATGGACTGCTATGTAAGAAATTACAGAATATAGAGAAGCTCATAGATAAATAAGGTATAAACATATAAGAGGGTAATTTTAAACTTACCGGTGACCACATCAGGAGGACTTTCCTGATCCTGTCTGGACTGAAGTGCATAAAATCTATTTAAACGCTGACCATGGGTGGTACTGGAAGAGGATCCCTGCTTATTCAAGCGACTGGAATGAACTGGTGACTGATGATACTGACTCTGATGGTGTATATCCCTACCTCTTTGAGCATATACTCAACACTCTCTAAGCCTATGGCCCGGTTTCCCATAACCATAACAAATATTACTACCAGCCCTACACTCTTCCTGATGGTTTTTACCACGCTCCTTGTAAAATGTATTAGTACGACCATTGCTTATGCTATCCTATGTCATCGGTACACTGGCTGAGGACGAAGCTGGAACTGAAGACTTTGGACAAAACTGGGAACGGTTACCGCCTTCTGACTTAGGCTGATTAAAATTAAAGCTACCTGTTCAAGCCCTCTTATTCTCTCTCTCTTTCTCCCTAAGTTTCTGCTCTTTAATCTATTGAGCATGGACCATGAGCCTAGATATGTCCATCTCTTTAATCAATATTACTATTCTGCACTCCTTAACCATATTATCTGATACCCCAGATATGAAGTTACTCATTCTGGACTTATTGTCTGCTACTACATGGGGAGCATACCTGGCTAACTGAGTAAACTTGAGGAAATAATCTTTTATGCTCATACACTCATACAGAGTAGTGAATACAACTCTAAATTCTGCGTAAGAGACATGTTCATCCAGGGGATCTGCCTGAATGGGATGAGGAGCTGACTGGTTTCCAGTTCTTCTTTCGTTAGTCCTTTTGGGAGGTATGTTCTATAAATGAAATAAAGAAAAAGATTAGAGTGAGAGATTAACTTGATCTCATGCTCACTCATACTACATGAATACAAAAAAAAGAAAAAGTTTTCCAGAAACATCTTATAGCCTTCTGTCCATAAGTGTGGCACGCTATACACCCATGCGCAAGACTCTATGCGATGCATCTTTTTAGACTCTCTAGGATACTATTAAACCTTAGGATCTGATACCAAGTTTGTAATAACCCAAGACTACCCCTAGCCATCACACGGTGCTTGCAACCCTGAAGGACCACAAGCTAACCCATGAATGATATTTCCTGTGAGCACTGAACAATAATACTAAAATAATTGCGGAATAACAGGCTGATATTCCATAAGGTTCAAAACATCTAAAATATTGATAATGAATAATAACATTTGAATCTGAAATACTGTTTGAAAATATAGTCTGAAAAGCCTCTAACTAAAATTGTCTGAAAATAGAGTTGATGGAACATTCCCTTAACTAACTCCATCTACTAAAATACATCTAATCTAAAGTACAAAAATAAAAGAATATCCTCAATATATAAGGACTCACTGCTAAATCTACTACTGCTGGCTAAATCTAGCTAAGCGCGGTCAGGAAGCTGAGCATCTGAACCTATGATATGAAACATCATAGCGTAAGAAATGGGATGCGATCAGTACGTGGGAATGTACTGGTTTGCTAAATGAGGTAAATCTGAATGCATGGGTTCATATGCATGAACAATAACTAACTGAATGATATGTAAGAGCTAGATTAACATACATGAAGGACCCGTAACTACTGAACATACTGTGCATACTGTAACTGAGTATACTGGAACTGAATCTGATAACTGATAACTAAATATACTTATAATCTAAGATCACTGATAATCAGAATTACTGATAACTAAGTGACTGTATCTGACAGTCTTGATTCTATAGAACTGAACTAAGTTCTATTCTAAAGACTGAGACTGAAACTGAAACTATGGGAGTTCTCACTTAATCGACATGCCCCTGAGTAAGATGAGTGGGTTCCAACCTGTAACCCCAGTTGGAAGGGTTCTATTACCATGACACCACAGGTAAATACACTACCATGGTCAAGCCTATCTAACGGGTGACCCTGAACAAGAAGTCAAGCCTAATCTGACGGGTGATTCCTGTGAGGTAGCCAAGCCGTAATCTGACGGGTGACTCCTAACCTGCTATGCTGGCTATGTAGTTCTATAGTGTGAGACTGCTACTAATGACTCTGCCATCCTGATGGGAGAAGTCGTCACCTCTACACTCACTCGGTGCTAGTAAAATCTCTCAACTAAATGATACTAACTGATTAGAATAAATTGGACCAGACCGAGTTAGTTCGGTTTGATAACTGACTGAGTTCTGCTATTCGTGACACTACAGAGTTTATTCTATAATTACTAAGGATCTAGATAAACAACTAGATTGTTGGGTATTAAATACCCTCAGGACTTGATAGTATGAAAAGTAAAGCAAAGCATCATCTTGAATAACATAACAATGTTCACTTGGTAATTATTCATTCATAGAGACATTTCATCAAACACTTGTAATGCATTAACTTGTACGTAGATGGGGAATACATGTTAGCATGCTATAATGACATTATTTCATTCTCATAGACAATTTATCAAACACATAAGAAGCATACTTAGTTCATTAAATCATAAACACTTAGGGTTAACATGGTTACAACAATCAACTTGCAAATTGAAAGGTTTATCATGAATATCATGAAATTCAACACATACTAGAATCAATTCTTGGAACTTGTAATCTAAATCATGGATTAAAATTCAAAAAACATCATGAACATAAATTCACTCTAATTCAAACATAAAAATCATAAATCATAAATCATAAATTTTGTATTTTGAAAAGGGATTCTAGGGCTCCATGGAAGGTAAGGATCCATGGATGAACATCTAGCATACCTGGAAATCTAAATTCTTGAAGTTCTTGAAGACTTTTGTAGGGATTCTTGAGATTGCTTTTGAAACTTCGGGCTAGGGTTTTCTATCCTTGAGGGAGAATGTCTTAAATTGGGGAAAAGTGATTTAATAATGACCTAAATAAATTTTTAGGGATTAGATTCCACATCTGGGCAGAATAAAATCATGGGAAAAGACTGGTTTAACTCTGGGCGCAACTTTAATTTTTTGTGAAATTTTCCCGATCTGGACCCTTGGAGTGACGCGACGCTATTGCACTGTGTCACTGGAAAATGACAACTGGGAAATTGCACTATGGCGCGATGCGGTGGTATCGCGTCTCCACTTTGTTTGTGAACTGGAAGTGCACCGCGACGTGGTGGAATCGCGTAGGTACACTGGAAATTAAAATTTTTGAATTGGGTATATGGTGCAATACGCCAATATCATAGAGAAACATTGGAAATGGACAATTGCTATTTTCACACACTCCATGATGCGCTACTGCCCTGAATGACGATGTTTAATGACTGAAACTTAAAATTGCCATAACTTCTTACCCGGTTTTTGAATTTAGGCAAATTATATATCATTGGCACGCTAATTGAAATTCCTACGCTATGGCAGGCTCTAATCTGAAAATCACCAAGTATTTCAAAAATTTTATTTAGGATAACCAATGTACTAAGGGTTAATCTTGGCTAGGGAAATACGGGGTATTACAACAATATTCCTTAGTTTATCTATTTTTTCAAGACAAATATATCCACTAGGTGAATCCTTAAATCTATATGATTATTCTTACCAATTAGTCTTAACTTAATATTCAGCATATTCTACTTCTATTCACTAATTAATAGTGAAAAGATCCACGCCACTTGATAAGTGATTAACGGTAGAGAATTATAGGCAACTTTCCAAGGAAAACATCATATTCCTAATACACATACGACTGTAATCATATAAGGGCATAACCACACATTTACCTATGTTTTCTTATATGCTTAACATACATAGAATCACCATAACATTAATATGTCCTTCGGGTTTAACGGGCATCATCATAATATCAATACCTTTTTTCGAATTTACCAGGCATCAATATAACATCAATGCCACTTTTGGATTTACTGCGCATCATCATAATATCAATATATCCTCCGTACTTTCCAGGAATTAACATAGCATCAATATACCTTCCATCCTATTCGGGCATCAACATAGCATCAATATGTCCTTCGGCCTTGCCAGGCATCATCATTTTATCAATATATCCTCTGGATACACCAGGCATCATAATATCATCAATATATCTTTCGAATACACCAGACATCATAATATCATCAATATTTACCATAGCATCAATTTCATTGTATCATCAATATATATATATATATGTAGCCAAATCATTGACAAATACAAGCCCCATAATAATAAAATGTATGAAAAGAAAGGAAATATGTCATAGTATCTTACCATTCATTATCAACACATTACAATAGTAAGTGTATGAACATGCATGTCCAAATGGAATAAACACTCAACATCATTACTGGGATTGACATGATTATTAGCATGGTCAATATAATTCATGATTATACTCTCTAGAATCTCTCTTATTAGGCTTGATTCACAATACTATCACAAAAGGGATTCTTTGGAACAAACATAAGTTTATCCACTAGGCTCGAGCATAATATGAGCAATAACGTAATCCAATGCTCACATAGTAAACTAGCCAATAAGCTAAGTGATGGCATGATTATAGGTTCAATTCATAAGACTTTCCAATGCTATCCAAGTAGTGATAATAAGATAATCAATCAAATATGCACCTTAGTTCCAAAATCAACATCATGAATAACCCATCTACTGGGTTTAGCTATCATACTGATAAAGCATATTCTAGATGTTTATCAAGCATCTAGGTCACTAACGAAGCTACATATTTCAAGCTTAAGGCGGGTCAAGTTCCACATCTAATATCCCAGATTATCCTATAAAAGTCTAACTTCTACTAGGAATTGCACTAAGTTATCTAAAGTATATCTCAAGGGTTTATAAATCCACACTAGTTCATATGACTATTCTTACTCAAGTATAACTCTTACGTCATCCAAGCACCTAAAGCCAATTTCACAAATACGCATATCTAGGTCAACTTACTTTTTATATGAGTTAGACAGGTTGCTTCTGTCTAACTAGAGTAACTAGATCCTTCTTATGATCCTTATGACATAACAAGCAAAACTAACCAAGGTTCTAGACTATGTGTCAAACACCATACTACAAGTATTCAAAGGAATATATGATTCAACTAACCCAAACATTATCATCTACCTTTCTAATATCTAAAACCCCACCAAATCTTATCAAGATATCAAATTTATATCATAAATAGGATAAATTTAACTACAAGTAAGCCTAAACTTCCTCATATACAAATGTAATACCCCAAACCTTCATAGCTTAAATTCGTTCCTAGAATGTTAAGAGTTATCTTCAAAAATGAATAATAATTATTCTATATGGACTTTTACAGATTTAGACTTTTCATTGTGTGGAAAATTGAATAAGCTTTCCATCGATATAATATTTGCCCAAATCCGACACTCGGTGAAAGAGTTATGGCATTTTAAGTTAACAGTGTGCCACCTGAGCACTTAGCGCGCCACGGGAAAGGAAAAATTCATAATTGTCAAATTCCAGTGGAAATCTATGATATTGGCACATCTAGGAGAGAGATAATTTCCCATTTGTAAATTTCTAGTGAGCCTTCGCGATACTGGCGGGTCGCGCTAGTGGCTAAAATGGCAAACTAAAGGGAACCGCAATTGTGGCGCGTCGCGGTGAAAGCCCAGTTCCCATTCATCCACTTTCTAGTGAGCCACTGCGATAGTGGCGCATCGCGGTGGCCACCCAGTTTGGAAATATTATAGTTGTTAGTTTCATTAAAAAAGTTTAAAGGGGGCATTTTGGTCAATTCCCAAGCCCCCAATCCGTCCAAAACACAAGATTTAACATATTCCAAAGCACTTTATGCTTATTTCATCCACTTTCTATCAAAAGAAAACCCTAGATCATCAAAGCTCCTTCTCCAAGAAACCCAATTTCTCCATAAATTCTCCAAGGTAATCCAAGATTAAGAATTCCCAATTCAAGAACTCTACGAATTCATCTCTAAAGCATCAATAGAGATCCAAGATTAAAGTCATAGCATCTAAGATCATCAATTGAGTTATGTGGGGTTATGAACAAGGATAATCCTTTCATCTTTGTTCCCAAAACTTATTTTAATTACAAATTTACTGAATTTTATGTGATTTCCCATGAAATTGAAGTTAGGGTTTATTCCCATTATTGTTATTTACAAGCTTATTAGAATTCCAATGATTTAGAAGTTGAATTACATTATTTTGTTCATATTTTCATATATATTGCAGAAATTTCTAGATTTTGAATTAATTTATCAATGTTTACATTATCTAGCATGAATATTTTGATGTTTTAACATGATTTTGGTGCATGGGTCATTAAGCCCCAATTAAAGATTTCTATTTCGAGCTTTGTTGTTCTATAAGCACCCTATGATTAGATTCGTTTCAAATTATTGATAAAGATTTGACCTTTTGGTCTCAGAGTAGATATGAAATCCACTTTACAAATTCAGATTTTAGATTTAGCTTTATATATATACAGTTAGTTTTCATTATAAACCATTAGACTATTTTAAAATTGGATTTCTATCAGAATGAGCATACAGATTTAATTAGAGTAGTATTTAGCACCGAGATAGGTACATTACTATGATTTCATACCCCAAAACTACGTGCCAATGTGGGATTTAGATTGTTCCCACTTCTACATGGATAATAGATACATGATCACTTAGATAGGTTATACTCCCCCAGCAAGAGTATGACTCCTCTCCCCAACATGAGGATTCCTCTTTAGGGGGACAAGAATTTTGGAATTCATGAATGCTCACATGGTTTATGTCCTTTTGAAGAACCTTCCATACAGAATAAGTTTTCAGATTTCTAAACCCGTAAGATATATTGTTTTCTCTACAACTTTAAAGATCTTGAATTTAGAATATTGCTTTACACAAGCCTTTATGATTTGAGAATAAGAATAGAATACAGATTTCAGAAATAAGTGTAATGGCTCACAAGATTTAGGTTATATGCCTTACTATTCATGATTTATGATCTTTAGTTTTCAAATTACTCAAGCCTATGTGAGTCATTTACATTTAGCATGCATGATTTTGTAAATTGTGATAATGTTGTTCACTTATTGCATTCACCTCGATATGCTCAGTACAATCCCAAAGTACCGATCCATATATACGTCTGTGTGCTACATTGTCTCATAATGTAGGTCCAGGTGCTCAGTCTCAGCAGTGTAAGTGATCTTCGAGCATCACATCTATATCCCTATAGTTGATGAGCCCTCATAGTTCAAGCACTTAGTTATTCAGATTTCCAGCTATTAGTAGATGATTTAGTATTCATTTTAGATAGTTTGAGTCAGCTGGGGCTTGTCCCAGTGACTCTTTAGATTTAGTCAGTAGAGGCTTGTCAGACTACCAGATTTAGTATCAGACTTTGTTTTGATATCCAGATTTTCCAGTATTATTTTACCAAGACTCTTGGAATTAGTAAATCTTAGACATACCCTATTATTTCAGATAGATTTTCCACATTTACTATGATTTTATATTCATATTCCCCTATTTTGAGATTCAGATTTAGTAGAAGGCAGCCAGGGTTAGCTCAGGAATACTTGTAGTTCGGAGAAACATGTGGAATCCTAGGAATCAGATTTTGGGGAATTAAAAACTTGGTCTCAGAGCCTAAGGGTTTGAGAGTCCTATGGAGTCGGACAACCCGTGTTACATAGAGTCTTGATCATCGGTGTGAAGTGCACCACAACTATGAGCAAGAGGCTATGGAGCGTTTTAAGAAATCATCTATTCTTTTATGATCTATCATGCATTTTGTGTCTCTATCTACTTCTAAATCATTCTTTCACGTGATAAAAAATGCCTCCTTGTCGAGCTAACGCACACAGAAATGATAACCAGCCACCTCAACTAGCAGATCCTTTAAATGAGAATATGTCATATGTAGAGTTTTAGGCTGCCTTTCAGGCGCTAGCCCAAGCTGTGACAGCTAATGTTCCAGGAAACCGTCAGGCTACTATACCACTTCATCAAGATGGAGACTTAGCCATTGCCAAAATTTGAGATTTTATGAGAATGAACCCGCCAGACTCTTTTGGGTCGAAATCAGGTGAGGACCCATCAAGATGATGTAAAAAAAATCACTCGAATTATGTATGTTTCTGAAGAGGAGAGTGTAGAATTGGTATCCTATGGGATGAAGAATGTTGCATATGATTGGGTAGTGTTGTGAAGAAAAAGTAGAGGGGAGAATGCAGCTCCCTTGACTTGGTAGATATTTCAGGATACATTCTTAGACACGTTCTTCCCCTGTGAGATGAGGGAAGCTAAGATAGAAGAGGTCATAAACCTAAGGCAAGGATCAGTGATAGTGAAAGAGTTTCCTCAAGTTCAACCAATTTTCTAAGTATGCCCTGATCAGATAGCTGACCCTAGGTCAAGCATGAGTAAGTTTATGACTGGTGTGTCTGGGTTGGTAGTTAAGGAGTGTAGGACTTCTATGCTCATTGAAGACATGGATCTTGCTAGATTTATAATGTATGCTCACATATTGAGGTAGAGAAGTTGAAGGAAAGAGAGAGGGTAAATAAGAGGGCTAGAATAGGGAAGTTTGAGTATGGTCAGAATAGGTCTAGAAGAGGAAATTATTCACAGTTTCAGAATCATTGATCTATGCCCGCACCTTCTTCAGCCAGTTCCCCTGCACCCAAAAATAGAAAGAAACAGAGTGGTAAGTGTTCTATGTCTAGATCCCAGAATAGTATGAGTGGGAAACCCGATCATCCTCATGTACTAAGTGTGGTAAGAATCATGTGGATGAATATTTATGGGTTCAGAAAGGTTCTTATGGTTGTGGCCAGATGGGTTACGGGGTTAAAGAGTACCCACATGATAGATGAGGAAATAGGGATGTTCGTCCACAAACTCAGGCTACTAGTGCACCATCTTCTCTAGGTTGCCCATCCCCTTCTCAGGGCACATCATCTAGTACTGGTGGTGGTTAGCGCCAGAATAGGTTCTGTGCTTTACCTTCCCGCCAGGAGCAGGAAGATACGCCAGATGTTGTTACTGGTATGCTTCGTGTCTGTCATCTTGATGTTTATGTGTTGTTAGACCCTGGGTCGAGTTTCTCTTATGTTACCCTATTAGTTGCAGTAAATTTTGAGATAAGTTATGAAAAGATCCCTAAGCCTTTCTTGGTTTCTACCCCAGTAGGTGAGTCAATTGTTGCCAAATAGATTTATAAAAAGTTTTCTATGACTGTCCTTGATAAAGTTATATTGGCAGACCTAATAGAGTTAGATATGGTTGACTTTGATCTTATTATTGGAATGGATTGGATTTATTTATGTTATACATCTATAGTTTTTTGCACCCGTGTGGTGAAGTTTCAGTTCCCAGAGGAGCCAAGTTTCAGTTCCCAGAGGAGCCAGTCTTTGAGTGGTCAGGTAGTTTGGTGTCACCCAAGGGTCATTTCATATCTTATCTTAAAGACAGAAAGTTGATTTCTAAAGGATGTATCTATCATCTTGTTCGAGTCAAGGACACTAAGTCAGAGACTCCAACAATTCAGTCAATCAGTGTAGTTAATGAGTTTCCTGATGTTTTTCCAGAAGATCTCCCAGGGGTACCTCCCAATAGAGAGACAAAATTTGGTATTGACTTTCTTCCAGATACTCAACCCATATCCATTTCTCCTTATTGTATGGCTCCAGCCAAATTTAAAGAGTTAAAGGAGCAGCTTAAAGATCTTTTAGATAAAGGTTTCATAAGGCCCAGTGTTTCTGCATGGGGAGCTCCCATCCTATTCATTCGAAAGAAAGATGACTCTTTGCGTATGTGCATTGACTATCGTCATCTAAATAAAGTCACAGTAAAAAACAAATACCTATTTCTAGAATTGATGACTCATTTGACCAACTTTAAGGAGCAAGTTATTTCTCAAAGATAGACCTCAGATCCGGCTATCATTAGCTTAAAGTAAGGGAATATGATATTCCAAAGGAAGCTTTCAGAACCTGTTATGATCATTTTGAGTTTCTACTCATGTCTTTTGGGCTAACCAATGCCCCAACAACCTTCATGGACCTTATGAACCGAGTGTTCAAATAGTATCTCGACATGTTTGTTATAGTCTTTATAGATGATATCTTTGTCTACTCTCATAGTGAGGATGATCATGCAAACCATCTTAGAATTGTGTTACAGACTCTTAGAGATCACCAGTTGTTTACCAAATTTAGCAAGTGTGAATTTTGGCTAAGATTAGTAGCCTTCCTCGATTATGTTGTTTTAGCCGATGGCATCAGGGTCGATCCCCTAAAGATAGAAGCCATAAGAAATTAGCCTAGACCTATCTCTCTATTAGACATTAAAAGTTTCTTAGGTCTAGCTAGATATTATAGACATTTTGTTGAGGGTTTCTCATCTATTAGATCTCCCATGTCTAGGTTGACCCCAAAAAAGTTAAGTTTTTGTAGTCAGATTCCTGTGAGAAGAATTTTCAGGAGTTGAAGACTCGACTCACTTCAGCCCCAGTGTTAGCATTACCTAATGGTACAAACGGTTTTGTGGTGTATTGTGATACCTCTAGAGTTGGTTTAGATTGTGTGTTGATGCAAAGAGGTAAGGTCATAGCCTATGCCTCTAGACAATTTACACCTCATGAAAAGAATTACCCAACCCATGATCTTGAGTTAGCTGCTGTAGTGTTTGCTTTGAAAATCTGAAGACACTATCTGTATGGCGTGCATGCTGATGTATTCATGGACCATAAAAGTTTGCAGTATGTGTTTACCCAGAGGGAGTTAAATCTCCATCAGAGTAGGTGGTTAGAATTGTTGAATGATTATGACAAAAGTTTGTTTTACCATTCAGGCAAGGCCAATGTAGTAGAAAACGCCCTTTGTAGATTGTCTATGGGTAGTGTTGCTCATGTGGACAATGATAAGAAAGAGTTAACTCAAGAAGTTCATCCTTTGGCTAGATTGGGTGTTAGGTTGGCTGATTTAGCTAAAGGGAATGTTTGGGTTTAGAGTAGTTTCAAATCTTCCCTAGTTTCGGAAGTGAAGGAGAAGTAAGATAAGGATTCTAGTTTGGTCAAACTGAAGGGGTCAGTTAAAGAACAAAAGGTGGAGGTTTTCTCCCAAGGGGGGAGATGGCGTGTTGAAATATCAAAGTAGATTATGCATACCATGAGTTTATGATTTGAGGTAGCAAATTATGGAGGAAGGTCATGGTGTGTGTTATTCTATTCATCCAGGTGCTACCAAGATGTACCACGACTTATGGGAAATCTATTGGTGGAATGGTATGAAAAGAGATATAGTGGAGTTCATAGGTAAGTGTGCAACTTGTCAACGATTTGAGCACCAAAGACCTAGTGGTACGTTGCAAGCGTTTGGTATCTCCACTTGGAAGTGGGAAGAGGTGAATATGGATTTTGTGACTGGTTTACCTTATTCGCGTCGTCATCATGATTCGATTTTATAGATTGATTGACTAAGTCAGCGTATTTCTTTCCAGATCACATGTCCTATACAGCTGAAGATTATGCTAAGTTGTATATCCGAGAGTTAGTCAGACTACATGGAGTTTCTTTGTCTATAATTTCTGATAGGGGTACCCAGTTCACTTCCTAGTTTTGGAGAGCCTTTCAGAAGGGTCTTGGTACCTAAGTTCATCTCAATTTATCTTTTCACCCTCAAACATATGGTCAAGCAGAGAGGACCATCCAAACTCTAGAAGATATGTTGAGGGCATATTCTCTTGATTTCAAAGGAAGTTGGGATGAGCATTTACCATTGATTGAGTTTGCTTATAATAACAGTTACAATTCTAGTATTCAGATGGCCCTATTTGAGGCTCTTTATGAAAGAATATATAGATCACTCATAGGTTGGTTTGAAGTAGGTGTGGCAGCTTTGCTTGGGCCCGACCGATGTAGTGCTTGAAGCTATGAAGAAAGTTAAGTTTATTAGAGATAGATTGAAAATAGCTTAGAGTCACAAGAAATCATATGCATATGTGATAAGAAGGGACCTCGAGTTTAAGGTTGGTGATTTAGTATACTTAAAGATTTCACCCTTGAAAGGGGTGAAGAGATTTGGCAGAAAGGGGAAACTTAGTCCCCGGTATGTTGGCCCTTATAGAATTCTGAGTCGTGTCGGGAAAATGGCTTATGATCTTGATTTGCCCGCAGACTTGTCAGCCGTTCATCCTGTATTCCACATCTCTATGCTTAAACAGTGCATCAACGACTCCACTGTTGTAGTTCCTTTAGAAAGCTCAGATATTCAGAATAGCCATTCTTACGAAGAGATTCCGATTGAGATTTTTGATCATCAAATTCGTAGACTAAGGAACAAAGAAGTTCCTTGGTCAAAGTTCTTTGACGGAATAACTTTGTTGAGGGCACTACTTGGGAAGTAGAAGCAAATATACGAGCCAAGTACCCTCACCTCTTTGCCACAAACTCAGATTTAACTGAAGTTAATACTCTTCCTTAATTCAGTGCTTTTCTAATCACAGATTCAGCTATGTAGTTTTCCTCATGAAAGTTCATGCACTCATAGAATTACTTATAAGCTCAGAATGATTTAGACACAATTTCACAATTTATTTTCAGTTGTGCATGATATCATATAGCCTTAGATTCCTTAGTATTCCTAGTCTAACTAGTAACAATCAAGGATGAATGTTCCCAAGAGGGAGATATTGCAATACCCCAAACCTTCTAGCTTAAATTCATTCCAAGAATGTTAAGAGATAACTTCAAAAATGATTAATAATTATTCTATGTGGAATTTTCTAGATTTAGGCTTCCCATTGTATGGAAAATTGAATAAGCTTTCCATCGATATAAGATTTTCCCAAATCCAACACTCGGTGAAGGATTTATGGCATTTTAAGTTGATAGTGTGCCACCTGGGCACTTGGCGCGCCGCGGGAAAGGCAAAATTTATAATTGTCAAATTACAGTGGACCTCCGCAATATTGGCGCATTGCGGAGAGGGTCAATTTCCCATTTGTCAATTTCCAATGAGACTTCGCGATACTGGCGCATCAAGCCAGTGTCCAAAATGAAATACTAAATGGCATCACGATTGTGGCTCATCGCGGTGAAAGCCCAGTTCCCATTCGTCCACTTTCCAGTGAGCCACTGAGATAGTGGCGCGTCGCAGTAGCCACCCAGTTCGGAAAATGTTGCATTTTTCAGTTTCATTTAAAAAGTTTAAAGAGAGCATTTTGGTCAATTCCCAATCCTCCAATCCGTCCAAAACACAAGATTTAACATATTCCAAAGCACTTAATGCTTATTTCATCCACTTTATCTCAAAAGAAAACCCTAGATCATCAAAGCTCCTTCTCTAAGAAACCCAATTTCTCCATAAATTCTCCAAGGTAATCTAAGATTAAGCATCCTCAATTCAAGATCTCTAACAATTCATCTCCAAAGTATCAATAGAGATCCAAGATTAAAGTCTTAGCATCTAAATCTTCAATTGAGGTATGTGGGGTTATGAACAAGGACAATCCTTTTATCCTTGTGCCCAAAACTTATTTTAATTACAAATTTACTGAATTTTATGTGATTTCTCATGAAATTGAAGGTAGGGTTTATACCCATTATTGTTATTTACAAGCTTATTAGAATTCCAATGATTTATAAGTTGAATTACATGATTTTGTTCATATTTTCATATATATTGCAGAAATTTCCAGATTTTGAATTAATTTATCAATGTTTACATTATCAAGCATGAATGTTTTGATGTTTTAACATGAGTTTGGTGCATGGGTCACTAAGCCCCGATTAAAGATTGCTATTTCGAGCTTTGTTGTGCTATAAGAATCCTATGATTAGATTCCTTTCAGATTATTGATAAAGATATGACCTTTTGGTCTCGGAATAGATATGAAATCCACTTTATGAATTCAGATTATAGATTTAGCTTTACAGATATACAGTTACTTTTCATTATAAACCATTAGACTATTTAAAAGTGGTTTTCCATCATAATGAGCATACAAATTTAATGGGAGTAGTATTTAGCACCACGATGGGTACTTTACTATGGTTTCATACCCTAGAACTACGTGCCAATGCAGGATTTAGATTGTTCTACTTTTACGTGGATGATAGATATGTGATCACTTAGATAGGTTATACTTCTTGGAAAGCGTATGACTCATTTCCCCAACGTGAGGATTCCTACTTAGGGGGACAAAAAAGTTGGACACCATGAATGCTCACATGGTTTATGTCGGTTAGAAGAACCTTCTGTGCAGATTAAGTTTTCAGATCTCTAAACCCCTAAGATGCAGTGTTTTCTCTACATCTTTAAAGTTCTTGAATTTACAATATTTCTTTACACAAGCCTTCAGATATAGACTTACAGATGTCACTTAGCAAGTATGATTTGAGAATAAGAACATAATACAAATTTCAGAACTAAGCGTAATGGCTCACAAGATTTAGATTATATGCCTTATTGTTCACGATTTATGATCTTCAGTTTTCAGATTACTCAAGCCTATGTTAGTCATTTACATTTAGCATGTATGATTTTATCAATTGTGATGATGTTGTTTACTTATTGCATTCACCCCCATATGCTCAGTACATTCCCAAAGTATTGATCCACATATATGTCTGTGTGCTACATTATTTCATAATGTAGGTTCAGGTGCTCAGTCTCATACGCGTGAGTGATATTCAAGCATCACATCTACATCTCTATAGTTGGTCAGCCCTCATAGTTCAAGGACTTAGTTATTCAGATTTCTAGCTATTAGTAGATGATTTGATATTCATTTTAGACAGTTTGAGTCAGCTGGGGTTTGTCCGAGTGACTCTCTAGATTTAGTCAGTAGTGGCTTGTCAAACTACCAGATTTAGTATCAGACTTTGTTTTGGTATTCAGATTTTCCAGTATTGTTTTACTAAGTCTCTTGAGATTAGTATGTTTTAGACATACCCAGTTATTTCAGATAGATTTTCCATATTTACTATGATTTTATATTCATATTCCCTTATTTTGAGATTCAGATTTAGTAGATGGCATCCAGGGTTAGGTCAGGACTACTTGTAGTTCGGAGAACCGCGTCGCGTCCCGAGCATCAGATTTCGGGGAGTTACACCAAATTTAGCTCACAAATCAACAATCTTTGCTTTCCTTTTCCTTGAAGCTTCTTCAATGATCCAAGCTAGAAAAAACATAATCTATGCATTATTAGAAGAATAACAACACCCATATAGCACTATTGTTCTTTGGTTCCAAAATGACATCAAAAACCCCCAAATAGGGCATACATATGGAAAATGAGTTTTCAAGGCCAACCCATTGTTCAAAATCATTAGAGAGTTATAGCCCTCAACAAATTTGTGCAAATAAACTATATTTGGGGCTAAAATCAACCCTCAATCCATTTGGGGTTTTGGATAAAAAAATCAAGAATTTAACACTAAAATTAAAGAAATTTTACCTTAGATTTGATGCTAATCACAAATATGCAAGTTGTTTAAGCTCCCAATCTACACACAACATACATATAAAGACTACTCTCTTCACTAGAATTTTAGAGGCTCAAGACAATGAAGAAATGGCAAATTTTTGGCAAAGGGGATCTTTTTAATGTCCTATACCAGGCCCTCAAGAGTGGAGATTATGCACATACGCATTCCATGATTGTTGTAATGATGATCATACCTATGCCCACGCGATCGTGGTACTTGCTGCATTGAGAGACGGCTGAAACCAAATTCCAAGTTTCAGCGAAGGCTTCGGGATGCATCCAGAGTCCAATATGAGCAAATGAAATATGGAGACACACTGATTTCGACATTCCAAAGTCATTGGCGGAGTCTAATTTTCCATCCAAGGTCATTTCAACCAACTATGGGACCTACAACTAAATTTCCAATTTATCAACTTTCTGACCAACAGGTCAAAATAAGTTCGGGTGTAGTGGTACCAGAACCAAAGGTCTACCCAATATAAAATTAATATTTTGGAGTTGATGGCACAGTCAAAATTTACATCCGATATCATTTTGCTGAAGTTTTTGCTCAATGACTATTTGGTACCAACGAAGATTTATAAACGGGAAAATAGTTCTAAAAACCAAACGGACTGCTTGGTAACCAAACTATCGATTTTAACAAGTCATCAATGACTTGGGGAAGCTATATAAAAGATCTAACGATGAAGATAAGCAAAATCTCAAGAAATGACTTAAAGGGTCATTATATTCTTAGACCACTTTCCACCATCGCTACTACATTGTTGTTGACCTCCACCCTAATAAGAGAATCTAGACTTGTTATTTGTCCTCTCTCCAATTTTATCCTGCCTATTCTTTTCTTTCTCGACTTGTTGTATATATACACAACTAATATGGAGATATCTATGTTCTTGTTTAACAAGGCAGCCTTACTTTCTAGAATCAAATCAGGGACAACCTAGAAGCAAATTTCCTCATTCTAGCCCTCATGCTAGAAACTAACTTGGGAGCATATTGGGACAACAGATGGAATTTCAAGGCATACTCTTTGACCATCATCCTGCCTTGCTTCAGATTAACAAACTCTTCCGTCTTCGCGTACCTCAACTCTTAAGGAAAGAATCGGTCCAAAAAAGCATTAGAGAAATCATCCCACAGGGCTGACTCAGCATTGTCACCCCTAAACTATTCCCTTTACTCATACCATTGGTATGATACATCCTTCAGTTGATAGGTAGTGAATTCTATACCCTCCACGTTCGTAGCATGCATAATGCAAAAGATCTTCTCCATATCATCAATAAAACCTTGAGGATCCTCCCAAACCTTAGCACCAGTGAACACAGGAGCACTCAACCTCATAAATTGGCCAACCCTTGTGGCCTCAAAAGATAAAGTAATAGAAGCTATACACTCAGTATGAGAATCTACAAACTGAGATTACATATGGATAGACTGACAAAATTTTGCATTCGTCACATTAGCCTGTGGAGCCCGAAGAGGACTAGAGGAAACCAGTGGAACTCCAGGAGGGAAATTAGGAATTAGATCCCTAAATAGTGTTTGTAACCCATAAGTAGGGTGTGTCCCATCAACATTTTCCCCAAGTAGGACAAAGGAGTTTGCATGAGCTTCAGATCATCGGGGAGGCATTATCAGAAAAGCAAACAAATAGGAATGATAGAGACTCAAGACCTCAGACTCTATAGCTTTAAATAGAACAACAAGAGAAGGAAACATTCCTAAATATCTCACAGCCTCTCCCTTAGATGTATGGCACACTACAAACCCATAAAAAAGACTCTATTCGACACGATTTTCTCGAATACCCAATCACACCAAATCTAGAATCTGATACCACCTTTTTCATGATGTGAACCAAGGCCTCTCCATGATGGGTATCTCAAGTCCCACATGGACCGAAGATCACCCCCTGAACCTAACCAACCAAACACACTATGCCAAAGTGGGCTAAATTTCAAACAAATAACAAGATAAGAGAATATTAACATAAAGACATTAAATTAAGTCTACAACCAAAACCAATAAATACCCATATAAATGTGAATGGAAATACAAATACCGACACCAATACTGACACCACCCATACCAACAGTAGTCCAAATAAAGCCTCTAACAAATGAGTTCCAAATAAACATCGAGATATGCCCCCAACTCTGAGAATGACAATCACAATGATAATGTTAATGTGAACAGTTCACTTCTAATTAATGGAAAGAAACTAATGAAATAATTAAGTTTTGAGGAAATATAGAAGCTCACCACTTCACCACCAAAGACCAATGAACCGTTCTAATCCATATAACTATGCCCAAGAAAAGAACAAGTTTCTCGGCATCTACAATGCATGGGGATGTAGCGTACGATGATGGTTAGTGGGGTGAACACTAGCATAAAACTCAAGGATAAGAATAACATAATGATATGATCGACAGTTTAAAATCATTCAAAGCCAACGCACAAAATCAATGCATAAACACACACACACACACACATATATATATATATTAACATGTTTTTCAAAACTTTAGCCTGGATTGTATAGTTCTACCATCATAATTATAGTACCCACGAGCTATATAGGCCCCAGCTCTCACCCCTGGTCGGGCCCCAGTGCGTGCAACTGTATGAATCAGAGAATTATCTCATATATATGCGCATGGGGACTCAAACCCTCCAATATATACCAAGGTGACTTAAGCACCCAATTATATAATGATGTACAAGGGACTCAAACCTCCCTGGTCACTTTGACCTCGCGTCGGCAAACATGGTTTCTAGTGTTGGTCACTCAGACCTCCACTTTCATAACTCAGCTACACATTCTTATTAAAGCCCAATTAAAATAGTTGTCACACATTTCTAATCAATGAACCAAATTACAATTTGAGGTATACATTGCGGGTATCATCATACAAACTATACTTGCAAGTTAACACATCATGCCAAATAGTTTCCCATTAACTTGGAGAGAAAAACTCCTTTTGTTCATTAATACACATTGGGGAACACTGACTCCCTCTATTCATTAAATCATCTCATTGTATTTAAAATACTTCTTTATTAATACCAAAGCCTTAGTTCAAAAATACAATTCAACTTACGACAATATCATTCTTATTGACAATTTCACAAACACGTTGAGGGCATGCTATTATCAAAGACAAAATCATCATATTTGGGGTTCAACCATGACCCCTTAATTAAATAACCACTCCCATGCACCTACGTGTGCAAAACCAAAATTAAAACATGCATAATCGCTAATTTAGAACCATAGAAAACAATATTCAATGATATGATTCAAACCCCTCAACCTTGGTTTCAAAACCATCATTAATGGTTCATGAACAATGCTTTAAGAATATGATTTTAGTAAAATAATAATGAGGGAAGAGTAATATGCCTGAATTACGAAGATTCACGAAAAGAAATTGACTCTTGAGCCCTTAGATGACCACTTTGGAGAAACCCTAGCCAATTTTACTTGAGAGGATTTTGAGAGGACAAAGAGGATGTTTAATCTTGTAAAGTGTGGAATGAATGGCCAAAAGGTGTTATATGGACGTGGGGTCCTAAGTGTTTTAAGTGGGAAATGTCCAAAGTTCCCCCATAGTAAAACTGTAAAAAGCCGTTCTTGGTTACGAGTCGACCCCTTGACTTGTTACCACCTCATACAACTCGTAGCCATGGGTCGTATCCTAGACAGTGAGTTGGACACCCATACACTGTACATCTTATGAATCCATGATCCCACTCGTGACTTGACCATATGACTTGTATGGTCTAGTTATATCCAAGACAGAACCCAAATTGATTAGACACTGGACAACATACGACTTATCTTTACAACTCTTAATATGGTCTTATAACTCGTAGTGAGTCACTCGTACTAAGAGTAGAACTTAGTAAATTTCATACTGGTTTGCTTATGACTTGGGTCCCTAAACCCGTAACCACACCATATGACTCGCATGATGAGTCATCAACAGGACAAAGAGCTCAAAGCTTGAGGAATTTTCAAGGGCCAAAATCCGAGGTGTTTCAATAAAAGTGTACACATAAGCTCAACTCACGTGGATAAACTATATATGGGAAATACTAACTTCTTTCCTGGACACTCTTATCTTATATACCACCCTTAACTCTCTTTAGTTTCAATAATCATCATCATATACTTACACTCTTCTTAGCAAACATTCTTGCCTCTCTAAGCATATAATCTGTCCTTTTCTTCTTAGTTTACTAAAATCACACTTCTAAGCTTATATTTTCCCAAAACCATGAAAATTTTAAGACCCAACATTGTTAACCTATACCTCCTAACTTAGAAATTCAAAACACCATATACTATATACCTAGCCTCATTTAGTGTGTAAACCCAAGGTACTGTCTAAGAATCTACAATACTTAACAATCTAAAAAAATTCATGCAGCCATATATTACCTTGGGTACACCTCTACAACATACCAACACCATTATACTTAATTCTGAGTGAATGAACATATATTCTTGCATACATTATTTGAAGCCTACTATCTCACCCTTCATATAACTACTATCACTATCATAAGCAGTCATTATTTTTAACTTGATGATCATCTACTGTTCAAACTTAGTGTCTAGTACTAGACATGATTAACAATACAACTTCACATACTATTCTTGCTTGGAAGCTATATAAAAAAATATCAAGAAATACTAGCCCACTAGAACCACATAATAACAATAATTAATCATAATCTTATAGTCTATCTAATTATTATTATCCATTACCAAATCCTCCTTTTATACTTCATTACTACTTATCCATCCATACATTCGTAAGCATCAACTAATTTCCTTCTTACAATCACAATGGAAATCCAAGATAACAATCCTTATCCACCAAATACATTAATGACCTATTCTTTTATAACACAAAGAACTACCATTAAGAATTTATTTCTTAGTTCAAGCTTAATCCAAGTCACCTTAACTAATAACTCTTTCACTACTTTCCACTATGAAATCTAAACCACACTCACTACCCCTTAGTTAACACCTAAAGATACATCACCTCAATCTGTCTTAATAAAAAATATAGATCCATCAATATACTCTCAACCAATCATTATCCCCACCTCTTCTTATCACTACACTTCTAAATTCATACTTCTAACTCTGAGGTTGTTCTACTACTTATGGATCATAACACCCTAAGTTTCTATATCCCTTAATGAAATCTCTATTTAATAATCTATGTACATACTCTTTCCACTCATAAGCATTATCTGTAATGAAGGGTTAATGAGGAATCTAAATACATTTAATATTTTGTCTTAACCGCATGAGTCATATGGATGAGGGCATAAGCTTTGGACTTAGAGGACTTGAAACACACAAACAGGCTTCTCTCAAGCCCTTTGTGCAATTTCAAAAGTATCTGATATTTAATCTGAGAGCATCATATTCAGAGGAATTGAAATTTATTTCTTACATTAACTCAAAGATAAGTCATAGTAGGATTAATTTGGGATAACACATGAATAAACATAAGTTTCTAAGAGGACAACTTTACTTCATGATATAGAGTATAAAAAGAGGAGATGTTTCTTAAATGCCCAATAGCCTTTTGAAAAAGAAGTATAGATGTTTATGTATCATTCTGCAAGACTTTATTAGACACGACTTGACAGATAAACTAGGATACTTAAACTCTGTGCTCTGATACCAAGTTTGTAATGCCTTGGGATTACCCTCTATAACATAGTCATAGAACCACAAGTGATCCCAAGCTAACCCATGATACCAGTATACTTCAAGAGTAACTGAACTTGTTCAATACAATACTAATTAAAACATTTAGAATATTGGATTAAACAAAAGAAAACTAAAATTAAATACATCAACTCTGATCGACTGTTAATTAAGCCTCTATTAATACTTACTATAGGTAGACGAGATATGACTCTCTATCACAACCCAAGACCACCCCTTAGTTGTAATACGATGCTTATTATCACAAGTGACCCTAAGCTAACCTATGATCTGGCATGAGCTATAAATACTAAAAGAAGGTTATAAAATACTATGCGCAAGTCATTTAAAAGTATCTGATAATCAAAGCAATATCATAGGTAACTAAAATACATTACTAAAAAACATGTCTAACTATCTAACTATCTTAAAGCCTTTAAAGATGAGAAATTGTAGAGACCGGTCCCCAACTAACTCTAACTAACTGAAATAACATGAAGTAAAAATACTGGTATGAATAACTAATAAAATAACTAGTCCTCAATTGATGAGGACTCACCAATGCTACAACTGATTGGCATATAAATGAATTAAGTAATAGCTAGGAACTAAGCATCCGAACCTATGTTATAAGACAACATAGCACAAAGAAGAGTATGCAATCAATATTTTGAACATGTATGCATAAATATGAAAATCAAATGCTAGACAAAGTATAAACATATACTATGTATCTAAATAACTTAGTACTGAACACTAGGTCATGCAATCCTAAACTGAACATAATCTAAATACTGAAATATAATTGTGGGAGCTAACATTAACCGAAATGTCCTAATATGAGCTAATCGAGGTCCAACTTGTGACCCCAGTTGAAAGGTTGTCAGTACCTTGCCAAGGGTACCAACACTGACTAGAGTTGATCTACTAAAATGGTGTATCAAAGGACTAGGGTGTCAGTCCTCTACTAGCGGGTGACCCCTCACAACCTACGCTGACAACGTAGTTTTGGAACTTAGGGACTTCTACTAATGGTATCAACCCTCAACTAGCGGGTGAGCCTTCATCCCTGTGTTCACTTGATGCTAAATCCTAATCCCTACTAAATTGAAACTGAAACTGATGTTGATAAAATCCTTAACATGACTTGTATTGAAAAATTCTCAACATGATAATATTTTGAATTTAATGATACAAGCATGATATGAATGACTTGTAACCTAAAATCTGTAACATGCATGAATATCTAGGTATCAAGTATTCATAACCCACCAACACTACCTAATACATATGAATATGATAACATCATCTAGACATTATAAAGAAAATTTGCAAATTAAACTCAAAACATAAATCTTATCATGCTAAGAGAATTTATGATTTTGGATATGAGAAAACATAAGTTTTACGAGGTATTATGTATTCATGCTCAAATTTACACATCAAACTAAGATTCCAAAAGATAACTTATAATTATCATGGAACCCTAAGAAAAATGGTGAGCTTAAACTTGAGAATTATAAGAGAACTTTAGGACTCAATGGGTGAAAGGGGAGCAGTGATAAATCCCACATACAACGAGTGTAGAAGCCTTGAAGAAATACTTAAAGTTGATCTTGTTTTTGAGAAACTATAGTTTGCTCTGAGGAAGAAGAGAATTTCTTTATTTTGCTAAGATAAATGATTTATGAAGTTATGAGAGGTTAGGGTAATATTTAACTTTGATAATTAATGTATTGGAAGGGTAAACAATGTGGGTTTGGGATAAGAAGGGGTGGAAATTACCAAAGATCCCCTGTTTAAAATATGCAGGAATTTGGTCCTGAGTCATTAAGACTCACCCTATGATTCATCACGACTGGTTACGAGTTATAGTCTAAGCCGTAACCTGATACTCTGAGTCGGATCCCTTACTGTCCTGACTATGACTCCCCTTCCTACAACTTATTAGGACTGACCGAGAGTCGTGAGAAGTAGTTGAGGTCTGAGACTAAATTCTTGAATTCCTTACTGGTGTGGTAATGAGTCCACCTAACAACTTGTTGTCTTTGATAACCATTCATAAATTAGGGTCGTTACCACTGGACTGATATCTGGGATTCTTTTTGCTGTGACTATGACTCAGCTCGTACGACTCATTATAACTGATTATGTATCATGAAGTGGGGTCATAGTCACTAGGATAAAACTAAAGGTCCTTTCTATCGTGAAGACGACTACTCATAATGACTCATAACGTTTGATTATGGGTTGTCACATACGCCTTTGTCACTGGAAGCTGACTGATACTAAAGGGAAATTTGCATAACTTTTTGTCACGATATCAGATCAAGGCGAGTCTTGTGGCATAGGAAAGATAACTTAGTAGCCTATATTTTGAGGGGTCTATAGCTTAAAAACTTGGGGTATTACACCCTCATCTATCCCTAATTAATACAATTTAATAAAATTACAATACTGAATCTACAAACTGACTTGAGTACTCAAATAAAAAGAATTTATCACCTACTAGTTAGAAGTTGCTAACTGCCTGATCATAATATTCTGTGCTACAACTAACACCTATATTATGAAATAATATAGCCACACATATGTATATGTGATCATCACTTCTGGAATGTACTAAGTATGTGGGGGTAAATACAATAAGTAAAACTGAATCAATGCATAATTTAAAACATGCATGTTAAGTGTAAATAGACTTACCTTGATCATGAATGAAACTGAAGGCTAAAATAGCAAAAGCATGAATCATAAACAATATCTTAATAAAGCTTTTGAGTCATTACACTTAGATTCTAAAATCTTTAATTTTATAGGAGAGTCTTATAACCGATATAAACAATGTGATCTATCATAGAGTCCAACGTCTTACACATATTGATGAGAGTTGTCTACCCTTCCCATTAGAATATCTTAATAAAGCTTTTGAGTCATTACACTTAGATTCTAAAATCTTTAATTTTATAGGAGAGTCTTATAACCGATATAAACAATGTGAGCTATCATAGAGTCCAACGTCTTACACACATTGATGAGAGTTGTCTAACCTTCCCATTAGAATAGAATCTTGACTTAGAGTGATCACTAAACTTGGCCCATTTGGTGTGAGGAGACACTCTTTGGGATGTTCCTTAAGCTACGGTGGCACATAGTTTTTGAAAAATAGGATGCGCAGAAGCGATATTCCCCTCTGGATGCTAAATACTACTCCAAAAATATATACTTGTATGCTCATAAATTTTAAATTCACTTTAAAGTAGAATATGAGATTATAAGATAAAAACAAACTATGCTTGTCTTGCTTAAATCATACTAATAAAGAAACTTGAGAATTTCATGCCATATCTGAGATAATAAGATCAAAACTGAAACTTTCATTATGTCGTGATACTTTGTAACTTCAACTAATAATCTTGGACTTCTTGTAAACTGCATGCATAATGCTTAAATTATAATTATTTACCAAATCATAAAAATTTCATGTCAAAATACCAAACTAAATTATATTTATTTACCAACTCATTGAACTTTCATGTCAAAATACCAAACTCAATGCATAAAATCACTTTCATGGATAAAAACATACATAAACATAAAATCTTATGCTATATAAGGCTTAACTCATGAGAAAACATTAAAATCTTAAAGTATCAGAAATGTGGGTATGAACCCTAATTAATCAATTTCTCCAAAGTTAATTAAAAATCAAAATTTTGGGTACAAAGGTTTAAGAATATCCTTGATCAAGCCCGAGATACCTAAACTTGTTGAGTTTTCTTAAGAGAAACTTGAATTGGAGCATTGGAAGTTGAACTTTTGGAAGAAACCTCAATTTCTTTTCTCTAGAGAGTGGAGAGGATTAACAATGATGAAAAAAATTGATAACTAATGACAATATAACATCTATAGGATGATTTAAGTCGTAGGGTAGGGTTTGAGGTAAGGAAAAAATCAAATTACCCCTAAGCAAACTAAAAGAGAATTACAGGAATTATCAGTTGATGATGGGAGTTGATAAATTGTTAAATAGTTGATGGCTATTAATTTAGGTCATTAACCTCTAGCTGATTTTGTTCTTTATTGGATAAGGTTGACGATGGGAGTAGACATCCGGATCGTCAACTCAGGTTGTAAATATCATGTTATTTTTGGTCTTTACTGGTTAAGGTTGATGATGGGATTTGATAGCCCTTCAACTAGTTGACGGCTCATCAACTCAGGTCATTAATCTCTAGTAGATAGACACTCTCAGGTAAAATGAGCATAAATTTCTACTCTGATATCAGATTAAGGTAAAATTGGACATATTGTAAAGAAGTCTCAAAGATATTTCACTTTTTATGTCTTGATATCGAAAACTATATCTATTCTAGAAGTTATACGTATATATAATTGACCTTGTTGGGTCAAACACTAACGCTCAACCGATAATAAATGTTCTTAACTCAATTTTCTCTAAGTGCTTCCTATTGCCATGATTCGTATAAAAAACACTTTACACATTAGGTAAATGGTTATGACACTTATCCATGGTTAAAATAGTTGTTTTTTGGCCTTTAGACATATGACGAATGGTTAGAAATTTGGATAAGAGTTTGTGGGGTATTACATAAGATTTCTAAAAGGGGGATCCAAGTTGATAGGGTAAAGACTGAGGTGATTGAAATATTCCCCCCACCAATTTATATATAGGATATTTAAAGCTTTTTGGGGCATACTAGATTTTATCATAGGTTTATCAAGGATTTCCTTAAAATTGTACATACTTTGTGGAAGTTGTTCCTCTCTACTTCTTCGAAGGTAGTGATATGTCCTGCGTATATTTTACCCTCCCTAGACCCCACTATATGGGAATACACTGAATATGTTGTTATTGTTGTACTTTATGAAAATTGTTCGACAAAGATGTGAAGTTCATGCTTGATTATGCTTGTTTAAATGCATTTGAGTGCCTTAAGGAGAATTTATCTTAACTTCAATCGTTGTTGTTCCCGATTGGTCCATGCCTTTTAAAATTATATGTGGTGCTAGTAAAGTGGCGCTAGCACCAGTCCTAGGACAAAGGCATGAAAATATTCTTCATCCTATCTAATATGATACCAAATCACTTAGTACAACTGATAAAAATTATACCATGACAAAACAAGAGTTGCTTTCTTTGATTTTTGCTTTTTAGAAGTTTAGAGCCTATTTTCTTAGCATTAAGGTGATTTTTCTCATAGACCAATGAAGCTCTAGTGTAACACCCTAAAAGTTTTAGAATACATATGAAAATGTCCAAATCCCACTAACCTTGATAGGAACCAATGGGCCATTAGTTGATAGGATAGGCCATTGTGTTGACATTCTGATCCATGTCCCAAAAGTGAAAAGTACCCAATTGGTAATAAGAGGGAAAAATGACTTGTTGGATAAACCAATGAGATCTTGGTTGTAATCATGGTAAATGGACAATCCAAGTTAAGGAACCAATGACCAACAATGACGAACCTTGATAAGAACTAATGAAACGGTTCTTGTTGAGGTTTGAAAAACCATTACGAATGATCAGTACCAATGACTAGGACCAATGACCTATTGGTTCATAGAATGGGCCGTTGGTTGTTATGTCCATTATGAGCAGCAGTTCAACAGTTACAACTTCTAAAGGACAATTTGTTTTTTTCCATTATTTAAACTCCTATTCTATGCCACTTTAACTATCTTATAGGGTAATAATTAAGCCTAACCACTCCTAATTTCTCATTTTCCTCAAACTTATGTAAACACTCAAAGTAAAATTAGAAACTGGAAATAGACTTTTTCGTCAACCAAGAAACTAGGGTTCTTAACTTTCATGATCCAAGGTCCAAGTTATAGATAGAATTACACTTCTAGGTATGTGGAATTTCACCAATGGGTATCATTTCACTAGTTTTCCATAAGTATACTCACTTTCCCTATTAATCCATTGTTTAGAAATTGGGATTTTCATTACAGGAATGATTCTCCTTAGATATATGTTCCCCATGATTAATAATCTATAAATACATGTTTTCCTATGAAATTCAATACATTTACGAATGTCATTTTATGGCTCCTTAATATATCAATATTTAATATTTTGGGACTTAAATCTTTTTGAATTCTTACTCTTACAAGAATATAGAAATTGTCCTGAATAATTATACTCTCCATAGTTGGTGGTTGTGAACACCCAATGACCTAGCATCCATGAATAGATAGTTCCATACTCAGTTCTCTAGTTATATAAATTTTAGAATGTTTTCATAAAAGGTAAGTATCATTCAATTTCAAAACATCTACATTATTAAGCTATTCAATATATCAGTTTTAAATTCAATTGGGAGTAGTACTTTGCACCGAGTGGACTTAGGGATAAAGGGTCACCCTATAATTAGGATTAGTCTTTTAGTAGAAGTCCCTAAGTCCCAAATCTATGTTGCCACTATAGGTTTTAAAGGGTCACAATCTAGATTAGGCTGACACCTTAATTCTTGTGGACATTAGCTTAGAGGATCCATGCCAGTCAGTTTTCATACACTTGGAAAGGTATAAATCACCCTTAGAACTAAGGTTGGAGGTTGTACCCCATCTAGCTCAGAGTTAGTTTCATGATCCCAAATTCAGTCTACTTAGTTCCACTTTCAGTTGAGTCTCACCTATTCAACATGTTTATTCATATATCATAGTACATATCTCACGCGCTCATTACATTCATAGTACTAATAATATACTCTTTTCCACTATATTATCGTATAATGTAGGTTTAGATGCTTAGCATCCATCTCATGGTTAGCTGAATCTCATACTGATCTCAATGATAGTGTGTGGTGAGTCCTTATCTTTCGAGGATAATTTTTATCATTATTTCCTTATCTTAGTTATTTCATTTTTCTTATAGTCGGAGTTAGTTTAGGGATTGTCCTAGTAACTCACCATTAGTAGAGGCTTTCAAATAGTTAGTCAGATATGTTTTAAGCTTTATGATATTTCTAGACTTACATTTATTCGATTATTCATTATTACTATTTAGTTAGCTTCTACATTTGTTATTCAAACCTATTTCTGAAATCATAGATTATGCTAGTCCATGTGTTATCTTGATGTCACTTAAGATGCTAACCACTATGTTACGTCTAGGTTCTAGACTCAGGTCGTAACATCTAGGCACCTAATAATGAAAAAAAATGCAAAGCCTTGATTTATATGATGGGTACTTCTGTTGCAAGAATTTGACTTTGAGGTTAATAATCAAAAAGGGCAAAAATCAAGTGGCTTACCACTTGTCTAGACTTGAAGAAGAGACGATGTTGAAATTGAATGATGATACTTTTTCAAATAAGCATGTATTTGGCTTTATCACAGGATTTGATTCCATGGTTCGCGGATTGTCTTAAATTTTTGGTTTGTGATGTGATGCCTTCAAATTGGTCCTTCCACCAGTGAAAGACATTTTTGTCTGATGTGCAACAAATTTTTTGGGATGAGCCACACTTGTTTTATATTGTGTTGATAGTACAATTTGTAGATTTGTGCCTGAGGTTTAGATAATAAGCATATTGGAGGCATGCCACTCATCCCCTATTAAGGGGTCATCATAGTTGAATACATACAACCCATAGATTCTAAAATGTAGGTATCATTAGCCAAGTATTCATTAATGTTCTCTTGATTATGTGAAGGCATGTGACCAATTCCATAGGAAAGGGGGAATATCAGTAAAGCAAAAAGTCTCTCTCTACCTTATTCTTATGATTGAGCTATTTAATGTTTGGGGTATTGACTTTTATGGGTACTTTTGTGATCTCAAAAAAGATGAAATACATAGTTATAGTTGTTGTTTATGTTTCCAAGTAGGTGGAGGAAGTTGTTCTTCCCAATAATGAAGGCAAGAGCGTCACGACATTTTTGAAGCAAAATATCTTTTTTAGGTTTGGTACACCAAGGGTAATTATTATTGATAGGGGCTCTAATTTTTACAATCAATTGTGTTGATCCCTACTTGATAAGTATAGTATAAGGCATAGGTGTCAACACCCTATCATCTACAATCTAGTCAGTAGGTTGAGGTCTCCAATTGGGAGATAAAGGCAATCTTACAAAGGCTGTGAATGCAAATAAAATGGATTGGTCTAGGAAGTTGGATGATGCTTTATGGTTGTACTATACTTCCTTCAATACCTCTATAGGTATGTCTCTCTATCTACTTATATATGTAAAATTGTGTCAATTTCCAGTTGAGCTTAACTACAAAGCTTTGTGAGAGCTCAAAAAGAAGAATTTGGATTGGGGTGATGCCTCTGACTTAAGGCTTGATCAATTAATTAAGCTGGATTAGTTTCAACTAAGATCTTATGATAATTTTTCTCTTTACTAAGAAAAAATAAATATGTATCATTAACAAAAGATTGATATGTGATAATTTAGTCCAGTTTATTTAGTCTTACAACTTAAATTAAGGCTTCACTTGTTCCTGGGAAAGTTGAAGTCTAAGTGGTTAAGACCATTTTGTGTGGTACATATGTTTTCTAATGGTGCAATTGCAGTTGAAATGGTAGAAGGTAAATGGTCAGCGCGTGAAAGTATACTCAAATGAGGAATACAGGTGATGTGCTATGGATTTATAGTACTTACGATGATTAAACTTGGATAATATGCATGGACTTAAGTCTATTTTGTTTGATTTGATGAGGTTTTGGAGTGATTTTGCAGGAAATTAGGTTTTGGATGCCAAAAAGAAGAAAAATATAAAAATTTAAAGTTTTGGCCTACTTACCAAGGAGCTTACTGGGATTAGGTGCCACTTACTTAAGTAGCTGCCTAAGTAGGTGTCAAAACTTGAAGTCCAGAGGCTCATGAATAGGAAATAGAAGATCCTGTCACTTACTAAGGGAACCTATGACCTATAGGTTCCACCTATGGTCCGTAGGTGTCAGAGTAGGTTGTAGAACCATGAATTCCAGAGAGTTTTTAGCATTTTTGGAGGTTAGGGAACTTACCCATGGACCACCTACGGTCTGTAGGAGACCTTAGTAAGTGGTCACCGACCTTAATTTTCCTGGATCATTTCGAAATTATTTTCTAGGGTTTCCATATAACCTAAACCAACTCTTATGATTTTTAGTCATTATTATGTACGTCTAGTCAAGTTTTCCTATTTTATTTAGGATTTGATTTCTTGAGTTTCTTGTAATCTATAAATACCCATTAGACTTTGTTTAGTAAAAAGAGACTAGAGATTTAGAGAGAGGCCCTTTAGGGATAACTTACATCATTTTTTGATTATAAGATTAACTTGTAATCTTAGGATTTTATTGTTCTTGATTTGTTATTCAATTTGAGACTTTGGGATTGCTTCTTTAATTATTGTTAGATTGATTATGTAATTTTTTCTGTGGATTCCATGATCGATATCATAGCTATGAGCGGCTAATTCCCTTAACTAGGATTGTAGGAATCCTAGCGGATTAGTAAAGTATAGGAAGTGACAAGTCATTCTAGATAAAGATTCTTGAATATGCAGAGTTTTCTTTGTTCTTATTGATTTCTTAGTGGTGATCAATGTTAAGATCCCACCTATATTCACTACTTGCTTAACAAGAGAAGTAGAGAGTAGGAAAAAAAGATCACAACAGTAATTTGGAGATTAATTATCAATCTGGGCTAATCAATATTATCTACGTAAGACGTTTATCTTTCATATAATAACTTGAGACTTAAAAGGTTATAGTTAATTGGGATCTAGGATAAGGGTTAATAAAGAGACATCATAAGACTCAAAAGGTAAATGGTGTACATCAACGAGTCCACAAGATAGTTAATGGTGCATAACTTATCATATTCTGCATGCAAGGCATTAGAATATTTTGATAGTTCATGATAAGTCTACGGAGTTAGAAGCCAGGGGGAACACAGACATAGTGTTCGTCTTAGATTTTTTACAACTAAAGCATCCGATTCTTGTTACTTCTTGCTAGTTACTACAACCCTCCTCCCATTTTACTTTTCTGCACTACCTGGTGATCTCATCAAGTTCAAGCAAGAGATCTGGCGTATTTCCTATGGGATCGACCCCAACCTAGTTTGGCTACTATATTTTGACAGTGACCACTTTATCTTTCTATGGAGGGATTATTTGGGAGACATCAAAAGGTAGTTGATATTTAGGCCTTTGGAAAAGTTTAAGTAACAAAGCAACCCAAGTCATGCCGCAACATTAAATGAAGCGCTTCATGTGAGACAACCTATGGGTATCTTGGTGAAGTCAGAGTAGTCAAGATACCCATACCGTGCCATAACATTTAGTCAAGTTCTACTTGAGAGGAAACTCAATACTTTTGTATTCTCATTTACATTTATTTTGATTTTTAGGATAGGCTTGATGTTTGTTGAAGCGTGCATGAATGACTTAAATAAGAAACGGAAAGAAGATGACAAAGTAGGGACCATGAGTTCTTTTTATGATCTATAGATTTACTCGTGGTCCAGTTTATGGTAACTGGAATAAAATTGCATAAATTTAGGAGTTATACTATGACCATACTTCATGATTCATACTCTCAAACAATGGACTGTGAAGTTATTCATACTATTGAATCAAAACTACACATGTCTAGACCATATATCTATTAACCATAGTATGGATTGTACTATTTAAATATGATTTATTCCATAGTCCATAGAAACTAGGGAAAAATTAGGTGCAAAAGATCACACTACACACCATAGCATGAGCCATTGTTTAAAGCTATGATCCAAATTGGGTTCGAAGTCTCTCACTACACTCCATAGCACGAAACGTTATTTAAAGACACATATCATTCTATGCATTCATAGAATCTAGGTAAGTATTCTTTCCAAAAAATTGAGAGATGGTATTCACGACTTGCGGTTACTTACCGTGGACTGTAGTCTAGGGTCATGGTAAAAAAAGTCTAGAGTTTTAAGAATAAGCCAAAACCAACCCATTTCCAACCAAATCAATATGAAACCCTAATTTAAATATGCAATCCCCCCATTTGAATTCTACATTATTTGTAAGTCCCTCATCCCCATTAACTCCTAATTCCCTTACTCATCTTCAATAATTACTCCCTTAATCTACCATTCAAGTGTAAATCCTATACAAACTCCATACTCCACAAAACAATCTAATATAATATCCCCGTTCACTCTAATTCACTCAATTCCACCTATTTCTCCAACGGTTGGTTCGTTTAGCACTATTTTGTAGTTGTTTAATCAATTTTCACAAATTCTGCTAAGGTTTGAAGTAACTTTCTCATCCTTGTTTAGATTTGTTAATTGAAAATACCTGACCTTGGGTTAATTATTTATGTTTATTAACATTAGAACCCATAGGGATAATGTTAATCGAACAAAATCATGGATCCCCAGTTAGTTCTTATGTGTTGATTGTATAAAATTGGTTGAATGATCTGTTAGGGAAGTATTTGGCTAGTAAAGATGAAAAATTAGTTGTATACTGCATGATTATGATGGTTGTTGGACTAGGGATTCATTCGAGTGATTCGACGGGCATTATGATTTATAAAAATTGCTTTGAAAATGGAACAAGGATTGTTTTTCCAATAAAGTATAAAATATAATTAATAATCTCTCTCATGCTAACCATAGCTATCATGTTCAATTGAAATAATTCGTTCACCTATAATGGCTATTTCATCCATTGGTCAGCCTTTTATTGTGGTTGACCAGCCTTCCCTAGTTAATACGTAGGAAAATTTCCCTTTACTTCCCCAAAATAATAGCACCGTTCCTAAATGAAATTTGTTGACTTATTGAAACCTACTATGATTCATGATACTGAAGTCAAAGCTAAAAGTGGTGCAACCTATTTCGATTAAAGCGGTTGACTTTTTAAATGGTATTCCTTATGTGAGGTGGGCTGAAGAAGAAGTGGATAGAATAAATTTCAATGAAGGACTTCAGTTTGCAGTAGTTGGTAAATTCTCCTATTGTTGGCTGGACTTGGAAGATTTCAAAATCCAACTATCCAAACAACTTTACATAAAAGGTGATTGTAAAATTAGATTACTACGTAATCGACATATTCTTATGAGATTTGATAGAATGGAGGATTTTGTTAATGTATTAGCCAAGAATGTGTACTAGATTAATGCAAGGTATGGGAGTTCATATCAAACGATACCCCTAATATATGATGCAAAATTCAAGATGAAGGAGGAAATAACTCAAGCCTTGGCATGAATCTCATTCCCGAATCTCAAGCCAATTTTTTTTCAAAGAATCATTATTTTCTCTAGCTGCAGCAGTTAGAAAACCAACTTTTTTAGACATAGAGGCAATGAATAAAACAAGACGTAGTTGTACTAAGGTTAAGGTCCAGATGGACTTGTTAGATGATCTTCCTAGATACGTGGAAATGGAGATAGTTAATGATATCACCATGGAGTCAATGATTGAGAAAGTTACAACCAAATATGACTTTCTACCAAAGTATTGCAATAAATGAAAACTTTAAGGTCAAGATTAACAAGAATACATAGTACTACACCCTAAATTGAAGATTCCTAAAGAGAATTAATATCAACATGAAGAATTGGGATCTAGGATTGTAAAGGAGTAAGAAGGAATAGAAAAAGCACAGAAATAGAATGATACTAAACAAAGATTCATTAATAAAGGTTACTTCTGTGAGAAGGCTATTTCACCAGCTAAAGAAATATTCCATAGCAATCCATTTGATTCTCTTACAGAAGATAATGGTGACCAACAAATAATAGTCTATGCAGTTAATACAGGACATACAATAGGAGAAGCAAGTAATAAATAGCAGAAATAGTGAAACAATTGACAAAGAACTACGTTTCCATTTATTTCCACAGTAGGGTGGATGGTCTTATATCACCAACTTCAATGGAAAAATCTACAATGTAGAACAGTAGAGATGCAATAGATACAAGTGAAGAAATTGAAGACTGCATTACATCTTATTCAATAGATGCTCATGCAACAACTCCAACTCATTATGCACAAAAGAAAGACGATTTAGCACATTAAAAGAATCAAATTGCACAGGATAAAAAAACTACTAATACCTTAGGAAACATGTGTGATAAAAGTCAAAAGGGCTGCAAATATAGCTCAGCATATAGTTGTATCCATAAACAAATATATAATAAGTTTTTAGTCAGTGCATCTGTTGGTAAAATAGGATAACAACTTGATTAGGCTGCAGTGAAAAAGATGAAACTGAGATTAAGAAGTATGAAATGAGCATTATAATGGCTACCACACATGAGAAAGATGTCAAAGATCTACCATGTAGAGATAATTCAGCAACAAAGAATCATTCTTTGGCCATAATTGATGCCCCACTAAATATTGATGATTCATAGGTGTAGAGAAGTAATATTGTGTCACATAATGTCGTCCTTCAAAATATTTTAACTCATATTATTGAGGAAGTGGACCCATATGCACAAATCAAAGATGAAAATGATGTGTTGATGACCACGATAAAATTGATGCTTTGACAAATGTTGATTTATCTCCAAGGGATATGAAAGCCATCAAAACTACAAAGAAAGGAAGAAAATAGATTAATACTGGGATGTCTCAACCTAGAAGAACCTAACCAAAGAGAAATGGAAGATCACAAAATTCCAAAAATTAATGAAAGACATTATTTGAAACATTAAAAGGCCTTTCACAAAGTACAGATATTGTACAAGTACCATAAGTTTGGTTTTACTACTTTACTTGAACCTTTTCAACATATAAGAACCATTAACAGATATATCAGTAGAATTCAAATGCCATTGTATTTTTAAAACTATTCTGGAAAGATTTGGCTTTTTATTAATCAACGATTTGATGTATCTGTTATTATGGATAACGAGTAATAAATTACTTTGCAAATTAAGGATCTTAATAGTGGTCTTGAATTTTTGGTCACATTTGTGTATTCTAACTATGATAGACATTAAGGACTTCAGTTAAGGTCTAGGTGGACTTATTATATGATCTTTCTAGATATGCAGAAATGGAGATAGTTAATGATATCACCATGGAGTTAAATATTGAGAAAGTTACAACCAAATATGAATTTCTACCAAAGTATTACAATAAATGAAAACTTTAAGGTCAAGATTAACAAGAATACATAGTACAACACCCTGAATTGAAGATTCCTTAAGAGAATGATTATCGACCTAAAGAATTGGGATCTAGGATTGTAAAGGAGTTAGAAGGAATAGAAAAAGCACAGAAGTAGAATGATACTAAGTAGAGATTCATTTATAAAGGTTACTTCTGTGAGAAGGCTATTTCACCTGCTAACGAAATATTCCATAGCAATCCATTTGATGCTCTTACAGAAGATAATGGTGACCAACAAATAATAGGTTATGCAGTTAATACATGACATACAACAGGAAAAGAAAGTAATAAATAACAGAAATGGCAAAACAATTGACAAAGAACTAGGTTTCCATTTCTTTCCACAATAGGGTGAATGGTCTTATGTCACCAACTTCAGTGGAAAAATATACAATGTAGAAGGGTAAATATGCAATAGATACAAGTGAAGAAATTGAAGATGGCACTACATCTTATTCAATAGATGCACATGCAATAACTCCAGCTTATTATGCATAAAAGAAATATGATTTAGCACATTAAAAAAATCAACTCACACAAGATAAAAAAGCTACTAATACGTTGGGAAATATGTGTGATAAAATGAAAAGGGCTACAAAGATAGCTCAACATATAGTTGTATTCATAAATAAATAAATAATAAGTTTTCAGTTAGTGCATCTGTAGGTAAAATTAGACAACAACTTGATGAGGCTGCAGTGAAAAAGATGAAACTGAGATTAAGAAGTATGAAATGAGCATTATACTGTCTACCACACATGAAAAAAGATGTCAGAGATCTACTATGTTGAGTTAATTCAGCAACAAAGAATCATTCTTTGGTCATAATTAATACCCCACTAAACATTGATGATTTATAGGTGTAGAGAAGTAATATTGAGTCTCATAATGTTTTCCTTCACAATATTTTAACTCATATTATAGAGGAAGTGGACTCATATGCATAAATCAAAGATGAAAAATAGTGTGTTGATGACCAGGGTAAAATTAATGCTTTGACAGATGCTGATTTATCTCTAAGGGCTATGCAAGCCATCAAAAATTCAAAGAAAGGAAGAAAATAGATTAATACTAGAATATCTAAACCTAGAAAAACCCAATCAAAGTGAAATGGATGATCACAAAAGTCCAATAATCAATGAAAGACATTATTTGAAACATTAAAAGGGCTTTCACAAAGTGCAGATATTGTACAAGTACCATAAGTTTGGTTTTACTACTTTACTTAAACCTTTTCAACATATAAGAACCATTAATAGATATCGGAGTAGAATTCAAATGCCTTTTTGTTTTTACAACTGTTCTGGAAAGATTTGGCTTTTTATTAATCAATGATTTGATGTATCTATATTTATGGATAACAAGTAATAAATTACTTTGTAAATTAAGGATCCTAATGGTGGTTTTGAATTTTTGGTCACATTTGTGTATTCTAAATGTGATAGACATCAAAGACTTCAATTATGGGATAGTCTCTTTTTCTATATAAGATTGACTAAGATTACCATGGATGATAAGTGGTGATTTTAATGTTGTACTAAATAAAATTAAGAAGATTAGTGGTGTTTCTATGGTAGCTGCTGATGTAAAGGATTTTCAAAATTGTATTGTATCTTGTGATTTGACACAAATTCATAAAATAGAATCCCTTTCACATAGTGGAATGTTAGAGCTAGTCATGATTGTATTCTTGAAAGGTTATATAGAATTTTAGTGTCATCTAATTTTCAAATTCTCTGCTCTTCTATGTAAGTTGAACATCTCCCTAGAGATGGTTCAAATCCTGAACCTCTACTTTTAGACTATGAGAATAAAGCCATTAAATTTTAGAGTACTTTTAAATTCCTAAAACTCTGGAAAAAATATACTAATTTCAAGGAGGTGGTTAAGAGTAACTGGGATGCTGATTTTTCTGATAATCCCTTTTTTGACTTTAAAAGAAGGTAAGCGGGTTAACAAAGCTCTGACTGTGTGGAAAGGGTAGCCATATGGTGATATCTTTCAATATTTAATCATTAAAGAAGAAATTACCAAGGTGATAGATTGAAGATACATCTCAAGAGAACAAGATGGTAATGCAAAAGATAAAAGCTAAATATTTTAGATATATACATGTAAAAGAAAGTTTTTTAAAATAGAAGTATGAATATGATTAGTTTTAAAGTAGAGATAGGAATACAAGATTCTTTTACATCATTGTGAAATAAAGGAGAAATAGGTTAAGGGTATCTAGAATTAATGATCAAAGGGCTGTTGGTTAGAAGATAAAAGCCTTATTGCAAATGGGTTGTTGATTTCTATCAAAAGTAGTTTACCCAGGAGAGGGATGCCATAGAGTTTCCTCTTATTAATATCATACCTAATATGGTTGTTGATGAGGATAATGAGATGTTTGAGACTATACCAAATGATTCTAAAATTAAAAAGATATTTTTAGGCTTAATGGAGATAGTGCTCGTGGATCAGCTAGATTATTAGGGTATTTCTATCAGTCTTGTTGGGATATAGTCGAAAAAGATATTATTAGATTAGTGGTGATATTATTTTTACATAATTTCCTTCTAAGATATATCACTCATACTACTTGGTTCTCATTTCCAAAAGAAAAATGTTCAATTCTTTCCAAACCTGAGACCCATTAGTCTTAGTAATTTTGTGAAAGATTCACTACACAATTATTCTTGATAGGTTAGAAGGCATTCTTCCTAGATTTATATCTCCTAATCAATCAGGCTTTGTTAAGGGGAGAAATATTATGGAAAATATGCTTCTAGCATAGGAATTAATTATTGATATAGGGAAAAGAGGAACACCCTCTAATAGTGTGTTGAAATTGGACATGCCTAAGGAATATGATAGAGTTTCATAGTATTTTTGATGAAAGTTCTCTAAATAATTAGTTTTTCCAATAAGGTGGTTGATGCAATCTAGAGACTTATCTCCAATAGTTATTACTTAGTGCTTCTCAATGAGCAGTTAGTAGGTTTCTCTCATTTTACTAGGGGTGATACAATGGATAATTTATAACCTACTTTCTTTATATCGACTATTGAGGTCATGACTAGGGCTTTAATCATGTTTTTGAGGATGATGATAATATGGGCTATAGGTTACCTAAGTGGAGCCCTAACATAAATCACTTGGCATATGTTGCTAACACTATCATTTTTTATTCTTCTAATGTCTATTCTATGGAGAAAATTATGTTTATTTTGTAGGAATATGACAAGGAATCAACGTAGATAGAAAATAAAGAGAAAATCTTCTTTTATATTCATAAAATCACCCAAGTTGGAACTTTACAACAAATAGAGATGATTATAGGGATGGGGAAATGTACTTTCCCTTTAAAGTATCTTGGGTGTCACATATCACACTTAAATAATAAAAAGGAGGACTTTGTAGAGTCGATGGAAGAGATTAAAAACAAACTACAAACGTGGAAAGAGAGATTACTATCTTATGGTGGAAAAAAACATTATTGAAGAGTGTTCTTTATAGTGTCCCCACATATGTGCTCTCAACACTTTATCCCCCTAACAGTGTTTTAAAACACATCTAAAGAATCTTTGAAAAATCTTTTTGGCATAAAAAAAAAGTGGGCAGAAGTAAGAACTAGTCTGCTTGGAAGATGACGTTAGATCCCAACATTAATGCAATGGAGATGACGTTTCCAAGTATGGAAACCTATTTTGAGAAACAGGGAAAACGTGGAAAAATACCTTTGGTGGGAACCTAAAAGTTCCACCACTACTGTATGATTTGATAACTTGACTAATACTAGTCCATTATTTTTGTATCATCTGATGTTTATACTTCTCATCCTCTAAAAGATATTGTAGAGTTCCTAAATAAAAAAGGTTGGAACTATGAGCTGATGCAAAATTTTCTCCCTAGTTATATTCTGGATCATGTCAGGACTAACTTGAGATTTGTTTATTATGAAGATGTCATGGATAAACCTTTACAGACTAAATATCAATGGTAAATTCTCAACCAAGAGTGCTTGGGAATAGCTTAGACAAAGAGTTGTCAATAATGATTAATTAAAGGCTATTTAGTGTAAGGGTTTGACTTTTAAATATTCTTTCCTTACTTAGAGAATATGGTTAAGGGAAGTTCCTATGGCTGCTCTGATACATGAGTGGATATCTGATATTGATGCTAACTGTGGGATATCAACGATTCTATATCCAAGTTTTCTAAGTTGATATTTGAATGGAGATTGTAGGGAGAGACTGGTACTATATAATTGATGTTTTGTAGGTTTATAATAGCAAAGTTAATATCAGATTATTAAGTAAGATGGATTTGGACTGAACAAGGGTGATTTAAAGGTAACACTAATGGGGCATCATGGGTAAACCTGACCCTAGCTCAACTGCCTTTTACATTAAGTATTTTGAAGGGAATTTATTGGTTGCTAAAGGTGCTATAATTCATGATACAACAAGCTTGGTGGCAGAAGCTATTGCTATTAAGGAATGTCTGAGTTATTGTAAGGAAAAGGGATTAGACCAGATCATTGTAGAGTTAGACTCATGGTCCATGGTTTAAATTATCAATGGGATTTAGGATATTCCTTGGAGTTTGACTATGGATGTCAATTCCATTAGACTTATGATAAACACATAACAGTGAGGGTGGTGTATTCCCCTAGAGAAGGCAACACCCTCACAAATTATTTATCTAACATAGTTTTTCATTTATCAAGTGGCGTTCAATTTAATAGTTTTTCAGATGTTCCAGAAAGAGCCAGAAACATCATTAATCTAGAAAAAGAAGGGATACCATAGATAAGATGGATAGTGCCACATATATGAAAATAAACTTGGAGTCAGATGATAGCACAAAATTGCATCAAGATTCAAGTTTACTGGTGATGAGACATACACAATAATTTTGATAACCTTATTCAAATGGTTAGTGGTGGTATGTCTATTACAGTCCACTAATCTAAGACATAAGAAAGAGAATATAGTATCATGTATAATCTCACAAATTTTAGTTAGTAGAAGCATGTTACTGAAAGTTAAGCATGCATCCCAGGGTATAGCTGCAAGACATAAGATTAAATATAAATTGTGGGAGAAAATAGTTATAATTATTGGAAATAACCACGGATCTATGCTTACCTCTTTGTTGGAAGATATTTCCATGAATACCATAACCCAAATCCAGTGAGAATTAGGGTGTCGACAAATTGTGGATTAAAACATAGACGGGCTCAAATCCAAGGAAAAGTCAATTATGATGTTAATCAACCCTGTTTCACAAAAACTATCATTAGATTAGAAAATTCTCCCCTTAATAAAAACAATTTTTAATATAAAGTGGTAGTATTAGCTTGGTATAAAGAGAAGGATTAACACTCAGCTGAATTAGAGCAGAAAGAGCAATCTTGAGATAATTTCATTAAGACATGGATGGGGAGTTAATACCATATCAGTGTAGGGAGATGGAGATGGCAATAATGTACTTTCTAAAGTGTGATCTTAGGTTTTTTGTTGTCTGACATGAGTTTTGGTCCAGGCCACTTTTAGTCCTGGTCATTGTGTATTTTTACCATTTAATAAAAAGGTCTATAAGCTCAGTTTTAATCGACAAAGGTTTATTTTGCCCACCGAACTTACAAAAACCATGATTCATGATAATACAGGTGAATTCTTGAAACACCTAGATATTGAACCATTGAAAAATTTCTTCATTTGATGTCACAGGGGTGGGTATGACTAGGGGTAAGAGTCGTACCCCTTAGATATGAGTCGTATCCTCCCTAGCCTCCCCTCTCATACCCTAGGGAATGTGGTGAGGGTTACTCACTATAATAGGTATGAGTGATCCTCCTCCAAATTATATCTAAGTGTACGAGTCGTACACAACCCAATCGTATATATACAAATATATAATAAAAAACAAAACATACATTAGGTTCCTCCCTTACTCAAAATCCTAAGTCCCTTTACTATATAAGTGTATATGGCCTCCTAAAACAACTTTTAAGTTGATAAAACTTCCAAAACTCTCTCTCAAACACATTTTTTTAGAATTAGAGACTAGGGTTCAAGGGTGTACATCTAGGAGCAAGGTGAAGTCAATATTCTTGGTGAATCAAGCTACCAAAGGCATAAAACTCTATGCCTAGTTAAATAACTCAAAAACCATGTATTTAACACTTGTATAAGTAAGTGTTCATGGTGGTTTTAAATTTAAATGAAAGGGTTTTTTGTTGTCAATGATGAATAATGTTTGTTCTTACTTGAGCTTATGGTTATAGATGTTATTAAATATGGATTGCAGGTGTGGGTAATTGTTGTATGTGGTCTAACATATGGGTCTTGAATAACCCTAATAATGATGAATTCCACCATGAATTTGGTTTTGATAAAAGCAAGCACATAGGGTGTTTGTGAAAATATATAAATGAATTGTCTAGTCACATGTTAATGGTGTGTTAAATGAGGGTATTGGTCTAGTTAATATGAATAAGATAAGATATTTTTGCAATGAATGTGAGTACTTAGTAAATTATTGGTAAAGTCCTTGTTGACCATATATTGAGTCATGATGAATGTGAGTCATGATGAATGTGAATTCTTGGTAAATGGATGGTAAAAATCTTGTTAATCATGTAATGGATTAATTTATGACTTTAGATGGTGTGATGGCCCAATAAGTATGAATGGTTGATAAATGATATAGTAACAATGTTGTTATCCATGTTATTAATTAAATTATAACTATGTTAGTTTGATGGCTAAGAAAAGGGTTCAATCCCCTAAACATGAACTTGAATTGTATATAGAACCAAAGTGTGGTATAGAAATACTAATGAAAAATGATTGGTTTAGTAAGGGTCTTGATGACCACCAAATAAATTGAATGATGATTTGAGTTAAGGCATTGGCCTAATAACGTGTTCAATTGATAAATTTTCCCATGAAGACATTATGGTCCCATGTGGTTGTGTTTTGGATAAATAGTTCTAGTCCTTAAGTGTTGAAATGAATTGTATATATGTTAAGGCATGAACTAAAGTGGGGTTAAGAGATCAAATGTCAACTAGCAACGGTAATGAAATGACTTGTGGTTGGAGTCCTTCACCCAATGAAATGGCTTATGGTTGGAGTCCCTCGCCCAATGAAATGACTTTTGGTTGGAGTCCCTCACCCAGTGAAATGGCTTATGGTTGGAGTCCCTCGTTCAATAAAAAGGCTTGTGGTTTGAGTCCCTCGCCTAATGATTTATCTTTTGGTTAGAGTACCTTGCCCAATTTAATGGCTAATTGGTGGAGTACCTCGCCCAATGAAATGACTTATGGTTCGAGTCCCTAGTACAATAAAATGGCTTGTGGTTCAAGTCTCTAGACCTATAAGACGACCTGTAGTTTGATTCCCTTGCCTAATGAGTCAGTTTAATTAGCTAGATTAGTAGAGTTGGTTTGAGGTTCGGAACCTATTGACTAGGGTGACAAAGAAAATTAAGGTTCTAACATTTGTAAGGTGAAAGGTTGAAAGTTCTTTACTCATTGTCTCATGAACGAATAAATAATCTATTGTTGATTGCTATGACTCTTTCCATGACTTGACATGCTATATAATTATATGTATATGTATCTTCATATATGCCTATTCTAACGTAAATGTGATTGCTTATGATGGTTTGACTTGGATTAAACAAATGCACTATTTTACCCTTATCCTCGAGATACATGCTATCTCTCCAATGATTAACCATCTCTAGATGCTATGTCCCTATGTGACATAGGGGCTGGAGCTTATTTTTCCACTTTATGCAGTGACTAGGTGTTCGACCGATTCAGGTGTTGCCATTTAAGTGGTGAGCTTCTATTCTTTGGAGAGCATACATTTCATAGTCTTTTACTTTATTTCATAGACTTGTATAGACTTGGTATTTTGCTATTGTTGGGGGAATATCCCAACATATTGTTGACATCGTTTTGGTAGAAGCCTTGTGGGTGACTGTGGACTTGGGTATACTGTCTAGATTATTGTCATTAATGAATTTTATATATTGTCTAGGTATTGACTATTAACTTTATTTTTGCTACTTTGATTTTTTTGTCGGAGTTCATCTGACTTTTATGAATTGAATAGATGGTTAAGTTGGGTTAACAGAGCGATCTCCGATCCAAGTTGGGCTTGAGATACCCACTCGACATGTCCCAGTTTCAGGGCATGTCAAGTTGGTATCAGATGCTAGGTTCATGGTTAGTTGGGAGTCCATAAAATTATGTCAAGTAGAGTCTCTTTTATGGGTGTGTAGCATACCACACTTATAAAAGAGGGGCTATGAGACATTGAGGAATGTTTCCCTTTCTTGTGTTTCAATCTCAAGCTATATAGAGTCTAAGGTCTTGGATTCCTCTAATTTTGTTGTGCTCATCTTTCAGATCATGTATCAAAAAAGATCTGATCTTCAAGTGAGCTCTCCTGCCTTGGCTGAGGGCAATATAGGTAAAGTTTATCTAATTTCTAGGATTTAGACCCGGTTAAGGGTCATGGAATCTGACTGACCTCGAGGTGTTCCACCTATTCCTACTAACCCTACTTTTGAGGGTGACACTTCTCCTCAGTAACCTTAAAATGCTATGTTCTATCGCTTTTTTGCTCTGTTGCCTCAGGTTGGTGGAAAGTTTTCCAAGAGGAAGTATTGGGTGGTTCCTAGATTCTATTATGTGGCTAGTTCTCCCTACTCAAACCCTTTGGGAGACAGGCATTTTCAAATTAGTAATGCTCATAGGGAATGGGGTGCCTAATATTAGGTTAGAGGGGCCCAATCCTTACTCACCTATCCTTATTGTTTGTTTTGCAGTTAGTCAAACTATGTTGTTGTGAGAAAGGAAAGAATCGGTGTTTTAAATATGTTCAATTAGGTCACATGTCATGGTAGTGTCCTATAATGATTACTGCTTGGACAAAAAGGGTACCAGTTGACACTTCTCTAGCTTTTGCACCTAGGGGTACCACTTCTAGCTTTGATATTAGTCTGGATGTCTTAATGCTCTTACTATCCCTCGGGAGCTCAAGGCACCTTCTAATGACGACGTGGGTATATTGAAACTTTTCGCTCATGATATGTACTATTTGCTTGACCCAAGCTCTACTTTTTCTTATGTGACCTCATATTTTACTATGCATCTTGGTTTTTGGTCCTGAGAGTCTCTTAGTTCTCTTTTTTTGTTTCTACCCTTCTAAGAGACTATGTGGTTGCTAAGGTGGTCTATAGAGGGTGTATGGTATCTGTTAGTGGTAGAAAAACTCGTGTAAACTTAATAGAGTTGGGCGTGGTTAATTTTGATGTTGTCCCGAGGATCGATTGGTTACATTCGTGTTATGATTCCTTAGATTGTTGGACCCATAAAGTCATGTTCTTATTCCCGAATGAGCTGATCATTGCATGGGAATGGGTTTCTTTGGTGCCTAAAGGGAGGTTCATTTCGTATCTTAGAGTCCATAGGTTAATCTCAAAAGGGCATTTGTATTATTTAGTCTGAGTTAAAGGTTCTAACTTGGAAGGTTCTTCCCTAGATCCCATTCATCTGGTCAATAGGTTTCCTGATATTTTTCCTGGTGATCCTTTCGGTATACCTACTGATAGGGAAATTGATTTGGGTTTGATCTTATTCAGGACACTTTTCATAGTATATATCTTTGAAGTGCTGCCGTGTTGTTTATGCGCAAGAAGGATATCTTCCTTTGTATGTGCACTAATTATTATCGGTGGGACAAAGCGACCATAAGAAATAAGTATCCTCTCCCTAGAATAGATAATTTGTTTTATCAAATTCAAAGTGTGAAGTGTTCCTCTAAAATTGATCTTAGGTTCAGTTATCATTAACTTAAGGTTGGGGAAGTCGATATCCCTAAGGCCTCCCTTTAGAACTCGATATGGTAACTACGAGTTCTTAGTCATGTTATTTGGGTTGACCAATGCTCTGCGACATTCTTTGATTTGATGAATAGGGAGGTTGAGTATAGGATTGGTCTTGTTTTAGACGCTTGTCCAACTTGTATTCCTCTTTTATAGAATGGTTTTGGGTATAGGAAAACCAAGTGTCCCTAGTGTACCTCCCCGGTGATACCCATTACAGTGGAGTGTTGTGCTTGATGGCATAATGGGAGAAGGGTCAATGGTTTATCCTAAATTTTCTTCTAGCAGTGGTCCCCAAGGAAAGGTCAGGTTGCGTACTCTAGTGATTCTTTCCTATCTCGGTCGAGAGGTCTCTCTACTAGTGTGGAATGCATTCTATTAGCACTTATACCTAAGGTTCATATCTTGCATACACTTTGTTCTCCGAATATGAGTCTTGACCTTACATTATGTTACCAATGGTATATATGGTGGTGTGTCATTTGGTGTCTAGTCCTAAGGACTCCTCCTTTGGTATGTTGTGTTGGGATGGGTCTCATTTATGACCTAAGTAGTTGCAATGAAATCCTTCATGCATATGGTTTCGTTTCTCTTTTGTGGGTCTTTCCTTAAGTGGCATAAGTGGTTCTTGTGCTTTAGTTCCTCTGTGACCTTTCTTGTGTTGGGGTATAGTGGCTCGGGAAACATGGTGATGTTTTGAAATGGGGAAATGTAAAAGTCCCTAAGTGGGGGAGATTCTAGGAAGACTTCTAGAACTAAGGTTTTGGGAGGAGTGGATAGTAAAAAACTTTATGAAAATTAAATATTATGCTAGATCTTGGGAAGGATAGATCATACCGCTGGTATAAAAGTGGTAGGCTTGAGTGTTGCGGTTGGTAGATATACCAATAGTTGTGTTGGGTGCTTAAGAGGTTTGGGAAGGCATTAGTATGAATTGTTTTATGGCATAGTTGTGTTATGGTTTTGTATTTTCAATCCTATATTGGTGATTTTGGCTATAATGGTTGTTATAATTTTCCTGTGTCGTCTACTTGTGGTTTCCATATGATAATGGTAATGGAGAAGAGTAGTGTTTGGGATGGATGTATGGAATATATCCCAGTGGCTTAAGATAACTCCTTATAAGTTTTTGATATGCTTGAATATAAAAGTAGTGTATGGCTAGATGCAGGCTCATAGTGGTGTGTCTCTGGGAAGCTATAAGTTGAATCAGACTTGCTCTCTATTATTGGCATGACCCCTATTGAGGCGTTGTATGGTAGGAAGTTTTGATCTTCTATTGAGTGGTACAAAGTTGGCGAGGGTATGTTTCTTGGCTCTGATCTAGTTCACCAAGCCTCAGAGAAGGTAAAAGTGATTTGTGAGAGGTTGAAAACCACTCAAAGTCGCCAAAAGTCTTATGTGGACGTGAGACGAAGAGATTTAAAGTTTAGTATTGGCGATTGGGTATTCTTGAAAGTGTCTCCCATGAAGGGAGCGATGCAATTCGGTAAAAAGGGAAAACTTAGTCCCCATTATGTTGGTCCCTATTTGATTTTGTAAAGGATTTGCAATGCTGCCTATGAGTTGGAGTTTCCTTCTAGATTGAACTCTATTTTTGTACTTTTCCATATCTCTATTGTGAAAATGTATGGGTGACCCTTCCTTTGTTGTTCCCTTGTTGGGTGTTGTCATTTCGAACTCTTTGTCCTATGAGGAGGTCCCGATGAGGATCTTGGATTGGTAAGTTCACCGGTTACAAACAAAAAAGTGACTTCAGTGAAGGTTCTATAGAGGATCCAATAGTTTGAGTAAGCTACTTGGGAGGCGGAAGAGGATATAATGTGTAAGTATCTGCATTCGTTTCCCATTATGAAAACTCATGATTGAGGTATCTATTAATCTTTTTTATTTGATGTATGTATTTTATAGACAATGGGTTCAAGTCCCTAAGCTTTGAATTGATCAAGTGTTTTTGATAAATGATGGGTTTGAATTCCAAAGACAATGAGATAAATAGTTTATTGATGATGAACGTGATAAATGTTATATCCTTCATACACAACCCAATCGTATAGAGTGAGGTCTTAACTTAGAGTGGATTATTTTTGTTATAGGTGAAGTTTATGAATAAGGGCATGAGTCTTATCCTTTATATATGACTCAATGGTGGGTATTCGTATCCTAACTAGTATGGATGGCCTAAGAGAAGCCTAGGGTACGAGTTAGGGTACCACTCGTACCCTAGGGTACGATTGACTCAAGTGAGTCGTACCCAATATTGTGGCCAATTTTCATCTTTTAGTTGAGGACCTTATGGTCATTTCCTAACCTAAAACCCTAAGTCCCTTTACTATATAAGTGTATTAGGCCTCTTAAAACACATTCTGAGTGGATCAAACATCCAAAACTGTCTCTCAAACATATTTTGTCAGAATTGGAGTTTAGGGTTCAAGGGTGTGCATCTAGGAGCAAGGTGAAGTCAAGATTATTGGTGAATCAAGTTGTCTAAGGCATGTAACTCTCTCCCTTGTTAAATAACTCAAAAACCATGTATTTCACACTTGGATTAGTAAGTGTAGATAGAGGTTTTGAAATCTAATGAAGGGGTTTTTGTTGTCAATGATGTATAATGTTTGTTCTTCCTTGAGCTTATGATTATAGATGTTATTAGTGATTGCTTTCATGTGTGGGTACTTGTTGTATGTGGTCTAACATATGGGTCTTGAATAACCCTAAAAATAATGAATTCCACCATGAAGTTTCTCTTGATAAAGGTATGCACATAGGGTCTTTGTGAAAATGTCTAAATGAATTGTCTAGCCATATGTTAATGGTTTGTTAAATGAGTTTATTGGTCTAGTGAATTTGAATGAGATAAGATATTGTTTCAATGCATGTGAGTACTTAGTAAATGATTGGTAAAGGCCTTATTGACCATGTATTGAGTCATGATGAATGTGAATGCTTGGTAAATGGTTGGAAATAATCTTGTTAATCATGTAATGGATTAATTTATGATTTTAGATGGTGTGATAGACCAATAAGTATGAATGGTTGATAAATGGTATTCTAAAGATGTTGTTAGCCATATAATTAGTTAAATTATGACCATGTTAGTTTGATGGATTAGATAGGGGCTCATTCCGCTAAACAAGAACTTGAATTGTGTGTAGAACTAAAGTGTGGTATAGAAATACTAATGACGAATGATTGGTTTGGTAAGGGTCTTGATGACCACCAAATAAATTAAATGATGATTTGACTTAAGACATTGGCCAAATAAAGTGTTTAATTGAGAATGGTTCCCATGAAGACCTTATGGTCCCATGTGGTTGTTTTTTTTGGATAAATGGGTCTAGTCCTTAAGTGTTGAAATGAATTGTATGGGTGTTAAGGCATGTAATAAAGTGGGGTTAAGAGATCCAACGTTAACTAGCAATGGTAATAGAATGGCTTGTGGTTGGAGTCCCTCACCTAATTAAATGGCTTATGGTTGGAGTCCCTCGCCTAATGAAACGACTTGTGGTTGGAGTCCCTTGCCCAATGAAATGGCTTGTGGTTGGAGTCCCTCTCCCAATGAAATGGCTTATGGTTGGAGTCCCTTGTTCAATGAAAAGTCTTGTGGTTTGAGTCCCTGCCTAATGAAATGGCTTGTGGTTGGAGTCCCTCGCCCAATGAAATGGCTTGTGGTTGGAGTCCATCGCCTAATGAAAGGACTAGTGGTTTGAGTTTCTAGTCCAATGAAATAGATTGTGGTTTGAGTCTATTGCCCTATAAGACATCTTGTAGTTTGAGTCCCTTGCATAATGAGTTAGTTGAATTGGCTAAATTGGTTGAGCTGGTTTGAGATTTGGATCCCCTTGACTAGTGTAAAAAAGAAGTTTAGGGTTCTAAAATTTGTAAGGTGAAAGGTTGAAAGTTCTTTACTCCTTGTCTCATGAATGAATGATCTAAGATTGATTGTTATGACTCTTTCCATTACTTGACATGCTATATAAATATATGTATCTGTATCTTCATATATGCCTATACTAATGCAAATATGATTGCATATAATGGTTTGACTTGGATTGAACAAATGTGCTATTTTACCCTTATCCTCTAGATACATTCTAGTGCTCCAACCGTTAACCTTCTCCAAATTCTATGTCCCCAAGCGACATAGGTGCTAGAGGTTTTTCTTCCTCTTCTATGCAGTGACCAGGTGTTCAAGCGGTTCAGGCGTTGACATTAAAGTGGTAAGATTCTATTCTCTGGAAGGCATACATCTCATAGTCTTTTACTTTAAGTCATAGGCTTGTATAGACTTGGTATTTGGCAATTTTCAGGGGAATGTCCCAACATATTGTTGACATCGGTTCGATAGAGGCTTTTTCAATGAATGTGGACTTGGGTATACTGGATAGATTGTTATCATTAATGAAATTTTAGATATTGTCTAAGTATTGACTATTATCTTTATTTCCGCTACTTTGATTTTTGGTCGGAGTTCATCCGATACTTATGAATTGAATAGATAGTTAGGTTGGGTTGAAGGGGCAATCTTCGGTCCAAGTTAGGCTTGAGATGCCCACACTACATGGCTCAATTTTGGGGTGTATCAAGACTGAGAAACACAAAGTGTTATAAATGTGAAAACAAGAGGAATTTGCATCAGTGAGTCATTCCAATGATTGTAAATTGATAACGAAACTGTGTACGTAAGAATAACGAAGTGTGGAACCTAAATAGTTGGAGCCAAATATGTTAAGTCTAATATTAGGGACCATGAGGTTTAGCAGGGGTTGTTGTTTTACACCATGAACCTAGTTGAAGGTCGGGGTAGCCTGCCCTGAAACTTTATTTTCTGTCCATTCTTCATAACCTACACTATGGGGCATGGTTTTATACCATGGACTATTGTGAAGTGCGTGTTGTGTAAGGCTAAATTTATTGGTTGACTCTTAAGTACAAAGCATATCATAGGCCATGGTTTTAAATTGTGATCTATAGTATGCCTCGTACTGAGTGGTGGTAAGAAGTTAAGTTTCTGATTCTTGTTCATGAGGCTAGTCACAAGCCGTGGTGTTCTTTCCACGCCATTTCTACTAGATCATATTGTTAATCCTGTACCAAATTTATTAAACTTTTGTCTTTGATTTTCTTTTTATTTCTTTGGTCTAATATTCTCACCCTCATGTACCATGCCATAAAATCCAACACCTAAGAAGGGAGGCAAACCGGCACTACCTACTTAGGAACACCAACTAGAGGATGAATCAAGTTGTTTTGAGGAGGCATATCCCATCAATAAAGAATAGTAGTATCATGAACCTTGATCCATAAGGTGAAGAATAAAGAGAAAGAAAATAGATAGAAGTAACTTAAGCAGAAGCTCAGGAATAGGCACAAGTAATCACTCCCGAGTCTGAAGAGGGTGAAAGGTCATTTCATTCTGCCGAGGATGAGTAGTCTGGGTCTGGAGATATTGAGTCATAAAGTAGAACCAATGTTGAGTGTTTCATATCTCAATCTTCAACTAATTAGGCAAGACGACTAGCAGAACAGATAATCAAATCAAAGCAGCTTCATGAGGGACTTCGATGGCAAGTTGAGGGTTAACATACCTATCCTTAACCTTGACCCATCTAAAGCCTTCTATTCTATTGCTGATGTTACCCCCCAATATGATCATGATGGTCAACTAAGTTTCTTTTATGCGATTGTGAAAAAGGTATTACGAATGTAAAGAAATCTTAGAAGTTGTAAACAACAACTACTACAACCAGCAACTCCAAGTCTAAGACATTCCTAAATAAATCCCCAAAATTCATTTAAAATCACATGAACACAAACCAAATATGCTACTATATTGAAAACGACCTTCCTAACTCAATAGAATTACCAAAACACTAAACATACATAACCCTCACCTAATGTTGATCGAGGCTAAAGCTAGACTTAAACTTATAACTTTCCATCCAACTAATAAAAATCCATATAAAAACCTTGGGACATAAACAAAAGGTCCTACCATCCTAAAAATCATATTTTTAAGCTAACAAAATTTTCAAAATTCCCATACGACCATGTTAACACTAAATATTGATGAAATTTATCAATTATACGAACTTTAAAATCTTTTAAAGTTAAAAAACATGTATAATTCTCACCCAACTACCTCGAGAATCATGCAACATACACTCCCAGACCATAAATATCATAAAGAAATTAAGGAGAGGGGTACAATGATTAAAATGTGATGTAACGACTTGAAAATTTTGATGTTATATGTGAAAAATGTGCTTTTATGTGATTTTACTATTTACCCTTCTTTGTAGTTACATTGTGGTATTTTTGGAGTGTAGGGTTGATTGGTAGAATTCCTAATGAATTTTGGTGCCATTTATGCTATAGTGTAGTTTTTGGTGGCTTTGAGAGCGCCTTATTATGGACTTCTTTAGTTATCTTTTGATCCGTCGGACAGATGGCTGAATGGACTACACCAGTAGATCCAAAATATTGATTTTAGGGTGGTAACATATTTGGTCTGGTTTTAAGGCATTTAATTCTCATTTAGACCGTCGGTTTGAAAGATTTTGATTTTAGGTTTCGGGGGTCAACTTTGTAAAAATGACGTCTTTTACAAAAATATGGTATTTCCACTGATTCAAATTTAGTATGGTCACATAGTTCATTTGCGTGTATCAAATTTTGAATGTATCCCGAGGCCTTGGCGAAAACTTGGAAGAATTTCCAAATTTAGACTGGTTTTTAGTGCATCTGTGATTGCACCACTTGAGTGGAAATTGCACCAGTGTGTGCAGAGAGGGTAGTGTAATAGTACTAAGGGTGATGGTGATCTCTAAACCTCCTCCTACTACCACAGTGTGCGATTTCATACCTGGGGTGTGTGATTGCATACCTGGGTGTGCGATTGCACAACATGATTACCTGAAATGGGTATCCTAGACCTCTTAGGTCATAAATTAGCTCATTTTTCATCTTTCCTCTTAAGAAATAAACCCTAAAATAGTGTTACAACTCAAAAATAAAGGTTGAGGGTTCTTGGGAAGTTAGATTAACATCCATTTCTTGATTCTCTTACGGTAAGGTAAGAATCCGCCCTTTTCTTAGTTGAATTTCTCAATTAATTTCTCAAAACCCCAAAAACCTTAGTGATTGATTTTAATATCCAATTTTACTCCTTTTCACTTGAATAATGTTCCTAATTCTATAATTACTTGTTTTCCCCAGGTTTCACCTTCAAAACAACTTTGATTCTTGTTTTTAAAACTGATTTCAAAGGTTTTACCCAATAAGGTTTAGAAATGGGTTTTCTTCAATTTGGACCTCATTTTTAACTTAATTTGACTTGGGTTTTCATTTGTAGGTTTCTAAAGGTATTGACATGACCCAAACTAGGGCCTTGTCATAATGGGCAGCTCAAGTTCAACAAGGATTGGAGATCACCCCACTATTCAATCGAACCAACCAACAACTATAACATAATCAAAATAATAACTAAGTCCAGACCCATTCCATAATATAACATACCCGAGTTCACAGTTTGTCCATACAAAACTTCTAAAATAAGTCCAAGAATATTCGGTCAGGACATGCCCCCGACCACAACCAAAACCAATATCTAAGTGTAAACGAATAAAGACATAAGAAAACACAAAGTAAGAAATAGAGACTTTTGAAGTATGGAAGCTCACCACTTCAACTCACCATAAGTTGTTCCCGATCCTTATCACTGAGTAAGAGGTATGAGAATATGATAACCATCTGTATCACATGGGGATAAAACGTCGAAGATGGTTAGCAGTTGGAGCGCTAGCATGTAACTCAAGGATAAGTATAAAATAATACCAAGAGTTCAAAACCATTCAACCAATGCATATAACCAATGAAATACATACATATACATATATACCATGTCGGGGTAGGGAACAAGATTAGCATAAACATTGAGAATATTAATCTGGGTTATGTAGCATAACCGTAATAGAACAAGGCACCCATGGGCTATATGGGTCCAGCTCTCCCCTAGCTGGAAGGGGCCCAGTGTGTGTAGCTGTACAAACCTGAGAATATCCATAACCGTATATGCCTATGTAGGGGACTCAAACCTCCCAGCATAATCAAGGTGACATGGAACCAATGTATACAACATGGGGGACTTGAACCTCCCATTCATATATTCACTCGCGGACTCGAACCATCCGGTTATAAGACACTCACACCAACTAGCACAATTTCCAATGTTAGTCCCTTGAACTCTACTTTTATGGTTTGGTTACAAATCCCTCTGTAAAGCCCAATTTAAAACTATCATTACGCATACACTACCATTAAGACAATTACTTACAAAAAGTATCTCGTTGGCATCGTCATACCAACCCCACTTGCAAGTATACAATAATTCCACATCCATTATCATTTAACTTTGGGACTCGAACCCATTATCTATACAAAGTCATCAATTTAATTAGACATTTAGGGACTCAAAACCATTATTAGATAGAGACATAAATAATTTTAATGTTTAGGGACTCAAATACTTTTATCCAACGAAACCACCAAGGTTATCATTTATATCATCACATGGCCAACAAGGTTTTCACAAAATCATTTACCAACCATTCATATCCATTAGGCCAATATCTTAGTTCAAAACACATTTAAATTCAATTTATGGTCATCAATACCTTTACAAAATCATTCATCCTTCATTAACATTCTTATACTGAGCATTAGTGCAAAACCCAATTCATCATGTGACTAGTTTATTCTCTTAGGCATTTTCACAAACACTTTCAGGGCATACCTTTACCAAGTCAAAAACCAAAGTAAAACCCATAAAGTTTAAGGTAACCTATGAACTATTTGTTAAACCACAATTACCAAGAACCCATATGTTCGAACCATCATAAAAAACATGTATAAACATAATTTAAACCAAGTGTAAGCAATACTCAACCTTATGCAAACAAAACCCTAAACTATGGTTTTTAAAACCACTATTAATGAATCAAAATAAATCTTTAAAACACATGATATTTGTGAAATAACAATGAGGGAAGAGTCACATGTCTTATTCACGAAGATTCAATAAAGAAACTTGACCCTTCAGCCTCTAGATGAACACCTTGTAGAAAACCCTAGCCCAATCTTCAAGAAAGAGTTTAGAGAGTGTTTTTGGAATGTTTGATCTTTAAAAAATGTGTTATGAGAGGCCAGAAAATATTATAATACATGGGGAGTTAAGGGTTTTGGGGTGGTAAATGTCTGAAATTCCCTCATCTTAAAAGCTAAAAACTTGGTCGCTGGAGGGTATGGACACACACCCTAAACCATACACTAGGGTATGAGTGGTACCATTATGTAATATCATAAGCCTCATCTTAGACCTCCATACTGACCAACATACGACCACAAAGGACTAAGTCTTATCTTATCATATGAGAAGTACCCTAAGAAGCGTACCTTGGTCAAAATCATATAGACTGACCTTAGGGAACCATACAATTTAAAAACATACACCTCATACCCTAAAATATGACTAGTAATATGCTTAATAATACCTTGGATAGAATGCAACCCAACCGTACTGATTTTCATACGAGAGAAGGGACTTTAAACCATACCACATTATATAACTAGTATGAACAAGTCATATGGTCTCCAGAATGCCTAAAATAGGAGATTTTCTAAGGGTCCAAATCCAAGGTGTTTAAGTATGGGGAACATATATTTAAAATAAATTTACAATTTTTTATTTTTTTTCAAAAACCCATTCGAGGATTCATTTTGACCCCGAACTAGAAGTAGAAAATATGGGGATCCTTGTGTTTATTTTGGTACATATATTCAATATTTATTGGTTTTAGTTGATTTAAGGATTGTTTGTGGGAAGTAAGGTCGTAGGTTGAAGAGTTGCAGATTGATTTTCAGCCTTGACGTAGGTTATGGCTTAATTCATTCAAACTGGGTTGGGTAGTTAATTTGTATATAAAATACATGTTAAAGGGATAGGAACTAATCATGAATTTGGCTATCTAAATTTTTTATGCCCGAGTGGGGGCCTATATGTGATATAATTATTGGTTTTGAGATATTATGTGATATGTGTAATCGTATGGGGTCCTGTTTGATGCTGATACCCTAAATTACATGTGAATAATTGTATTGTGTTGTTGAAATAACTATTTTGGTACCATTTCTATATTGTGTTATATTCATGGTAATTTATGTGTAATCATGTGTAATTTAATTCATAGTGGAAATAATGAGTGGATATTGGCAGACGTGGCTATGCAAATATATCAGTATGGATGGTTATGGAAATATCATATGGTTGGTTGTGGAAATACTCATTGTGATTGTTTGTGAGAATTACAACCTCATACCATATTCATGAAACATTGGTACCACTGTATAAACATTTGAGAAACACTAGAAATACCCTTTTAAAACCATTCCAAAGGGATGTGCCGGGAAAAAGATATTATGAATCTTATAAAACCCTTCCTGAGGGATATACAGGGGAAGAGATATGATAGATGGATTTTGTATGGGTTGATGAACCCCCCATGGGTCCTAAATCGGGAATCTTGCCTCCGTAGGTGTAAATGGAGATTGTGCGACAACCTCGTGCATCATCATCATCATTTTATACATTACTCTTACCTTATTATGTTTATGTTGGGTTTGAATTTCCATATTAACTTATCATACCTTATTTGTAGTATTTCCTTTTAATTGTACTTGGTATTCTTATATGTACTTGTTCTTCCTTGTAACTACTTCTATGTGATATAATGCATACTTGTTTCTACCTGGTTGTGTTGTTGAAATATATGAGATATGTATATTAAAACTGTTAATGCAAGAGGCGCGAGATACCGTTTAGGGACATTTTTTATTTGCAGGTGATGTGCCCCTAGTGTGCATTTTGTATGTTTTATTTTCAACTTTACTCGATCGGCCTATGATATCTACTTAGTACAAGTGGTTGGTACTCACTCTTACTATACCATTCTCGTGTAGATTCAGGTTTAGGTGTGCCCCACGTTTCTTAATTTGGGTGATTGTTTGAGTTTTCAAGGTAGTGGATGGTTTTCTAGCATCCAAATTCTTCTACTATATGTTCTTATAATGTTGACATCAGATTTTGGGATTTATGACTGCATTGTTGTGTATATTCTTTTTGCAATTGTTATACTTACATGGTTTGACTTTATTCTAGAAGCTTACCTTCGAGGTATTTTTGTCTTTCCCCCTTCTTGTATCAATTAGGTGATTGATGTGGCATGGAAACAAGCACTTTCGATGCTTAAAATTGAGAATTTATGTGTGAACTTAAGGTGTTTTTTAGATATGATGCACTTTGGTGTGAATTGTAGGTAAAATAGGTCAACAACAGTACTTGAATGAAAAGAGATGAAAAAAACCTGAGAAAACCAACTTTGATCAGTATACGAGTCAACACCTAAGTCGTAACAAACCAATACGACCCATGTGATGAATTATATGAGTAACGACACCAAAAGTGAAATTAAAGAACCAAATCTAAGGAGTATACGACTTGAGTATCTCATCCATAAGGAAGGATACGAGTCGTATATTGAAGCTGTAAGCATAATAGAATCCAAGCTACTATCCAAGAATCGAAGTGTCAGAAGTATATGAGTTGGAAGTCTGAGTACGACTCATATCAAGAGGTTGTATGTAAACCAGTGATCAAGATCTGAAAAAACTAAAGTCCCAGGTGGATACGGATGATGAATTTGAGTCATACACATGGTTATGACTTGTGATCAAGAATTATAAGTTGAGAATAGAGTTGAAGCCATGAGCAGAAAAGATGTGGGACTGGTTACGGCAAGGAAGGGTATGACTCGTAAGCTGAGGATATGAGTGACGACCGAGTCTTATCGACTGGAGACTTAAATTTACCTTTCTCATTTTAATAGGAATTTACTATTATTTTGAGATACTATAAAAACCCTAAGGTTTATCTTTTATTAGGTTAGCTTCTATTGCATACTACAATATACTTTAACATGCTTTACAATTGTTCTTGAGATTTTAAGGTTTTATTCAATTCAAGACTTTGGAGTTTAGTCATCTTATTATTATGTGATTGATTTTATGTATTCTTCATTGATAATCATGGATTTTTGCACAAACGTGAGTTTCTAATCTCCTTATCTAGGGTTGTGGGAGCCCTAGCGGATTAGCAATATAGCGTAAGTGTGAAATACATCTGTTCTAGGGTTAAGCATGTATTCTAATTCTTATTTATTACAACTGATTTCAAGTACCTGCAACATCCTGAGATAAAAGCCTGTATTCACATTCATTCAATGACCCAGAAAGCTTGTGATTGGGAAAAGAAGATTAGGACAGTAATTTGGGATTTCTACCACCATCTTATAGTCCCTACATTCCATCTTATCACTTCGTCTGATTAGCAAGGATTAAGTGAACGGGGGCCTTAGAAAGGGGGAACTAGGTGACATCCAGAAGCGATAACCAAGTCAAAGGGTGAGATTTATCTTTGCACTTAAAAGGTGGTTGATAATACATAGCTTGTAGGCTTTGCATGCATAGCAACAGAACAATGGATAGATCACGAGAAAACTATGAAGTTGAGATGTTAGGGGGAACTCAGACCTAGTGTTCATCTTTAATTGATTACAACTAAAAAGCACTCAAGAATTGGTTACTTTTTGATATTGATAACAAAATTTCCCCATTTACTTTTCTACACTGCTCAAGGATTAAATCAAAACAAACAACTGCTTATGATTTCCCAGTGAGATCGACCCTAACCTAGTTGGGTTATTGTATTTGCATCAACCGCATTATACTTCTGATTGAGGTGTAGTTTTTAGTGACATCAAAATTTGGAATCGTTGCCGAGGACATATGATTTAAGGAGTAATTGTAATTGGTAAAGTTCTTGTGTTTTTACTTTTCTATTTTTGATTTGGCATAGACGGTGTATGCCAAGCACTAGGAGTAGAGGTAATCCAATACTCCCTTTTGATCCAGATCCAGAAAGGATCCTTCAAACACAAAGAAGGATGTCAGGACAAGTTCGTGAAGGGGTGTAAGATATCCCACCTATAGACCCAAACGTATAAATCCTGCGTGATCTATTAGACACGCAAAATCTTGTATACATTCAGACTCAACAACTATTGGAGAAAGAACAAAAAAAGCCAATGAAGCTAGACTGGCTACTAAAACTGAAGTAGCATAGCGAGGTGTAATAGCTAGACCGAGATAGGTTGTTGATCGTCGAGTTCATAGGGGTAGAGTTCCATATGTTCTAGCATATCAGCATTTATATCCATATGATGAGGATGATGAAGACATGGGCTATGTTGACCCTTCTGATACAGAAGCTATTGTTCCCTCCTGCATTAGCCCCTAATGTGAAGTTCGATATTATTAGTTCGATGATCCAATTGTTGAATCTAAAAGGTGTATTTTCGAGAGCATCTAAGGATGACACGAACATGCACCTTACTAATTCTTTGGATATGCACAAATTATAACCTCTTAGGGGTTGATCAAGAAGCATGAGGTTAAGGTAGTTCCCCTTTTCTCTAATAGGAGAAACATTTCTATGGTTAAGGGAACTACCAAGAGGATCTATCATATTGTGGAATAAGTTGAAGAAACAGTTTCTTCCAAGATTCTTCCCTCCTGCACGAATGTACAACTGAAGGATAAAATTTATAATTTCAGATAATTACCTGCAAAATCGATGTATGAGGCATGGCTTAGATATAAGAAGAAGTTGATCTTGGTGCCAAACCACAAAATCAGAGGATCTAATCTTCCATAAATCTACTATAGATATCTAAGTGATAGTCCGAGAGCCATGATAGATACTATCTCTGGAGGTTCATTTATGCGTCTTTGTTGGGATGGAGCACATGAATCACTTGATGATATTGCAGCCACCAATAGGGGATAGATGATCTTGGGCATATTTATATGTTCAATCAGAAATATTCACCCAAATTTGGACTTGTTCTGAGTGTTGTAATGTGCTATTCTGAGTGTAATTGAGCTTTAAGTGTGTTCTTTATCAAATGGACATGATTAGTATTTGCAGGACTAAATTATGATGAATTAGACATGATTGGACACATTAATGATATGCAAGGGTAAAGGTAGTGATCAAAGGCATTGGAACATAGCTTAAAAAGGCAAGTTAAAAGTCAGAACTTTTAATTTTTGCAATCACCGCATTGCGAAGAAGGACACAATGGCATTTGTCAAAATCCAATGAGGTACCGCGATATCACCACATCGCGGTGAGGATCCAGTTCCCAATTGTCAAATTCTATAATGAGAAAATGATATTACTGTGTCGTGGTAAGGTTCCAATTTCCATTTTTTCAAAGTACATAGCTCAGTGCGTAGCGGTGAAAGATGAAATTACATTTGTCAAAAACCAATAGCTCACCGTAATATCACTGCATCACGATGATGAGCCAAATTGTAATTGTCACAAAATAATAACTTTCTACGATGGCACATATTCGATAGGAAAATGGCATTGGATAGAACAGTGCATTGCGCTTAATGAAAAAATTGAGTTTTTCAACCCAGTTATAAAATGAAAAATTTAAGATAATATGGGGACACTTTGGGAAAGCGTAGCAGCGGCGGAAAAACACAAAATTCTCTATCTTAGTGTTCTTAGAATTTATTTTGAACTTCTTTACTTTATGATTAATTCTTCGTATGCCTGATTATTTACTTTTATGTTGAATTAAAACTTGAGTGGCAAAACACCCTTGTTCTGAGGTTGAGGCCAAGAACATGATTACTCATTGATATTCTTTATCGTAGTTTTTTTTTGGATTATCATCTCAATTGTTCTTAATTTCTTCAGCTTATTATTTTGATGAGTGGCCACCAATAGAATAAATCTATATTTGTATGTGAATCCGGGAGGAGAATCCCAAGATAGAACTAAGAAAGTAAAGAGAAAGGTTCTTATCCTTTTATGAAATAAGGGGTTTGAATTAGCATCTAGGATAGGGATATACATAGAATCCTTTTTTGGTTCAAGTGCAAGAAGATAACTTCAGGAATCTAGATGAATTATTTTATCTTTGTGGGAGTTGTAGTTGCAATATTTAATAGATAGAAGATTTGAGGTTGGGAGACCAAGATCGTACCAGAAACCTTGCGAATTAACAACTCGATAACCAATTAGAATGTGATAAGAAGATAGAATTATATGATTGTTAGATGTGTATCAACCCTGGAATTTTCATTACTATTTACAACTGTTGCTTGCTTATTGCTATTTTTTTTATTCACAATTTCACAAACATCTTGATATTTTACAACACTGAATACCTCTTTGTCTAAAACTAAAAATTGGTTAAATTTCTAGTTTTGTAGTCCACGTGGGAAGGATATCTGACTGTCTAAGTCACTATATTACATGTACGATCATGTGCAGTTGTGTGTGTGTTTGACCCACAATAAGTTTTTGGCGCTATTGCCGGGGACTAGTATAATTAGTACTTTGCTAAATTTTTGGTTTTTAATAATAAGTTTAAGTGTTAACGACTTGATCTTAGCTGCTGAATTTTTACAGGTTTAGCTGACTACAGGACTGGCGAGAGATAAAGAGTTGGTGGAGCCTTTTTGCAGAACCAGAACTGATACTTCAACAAAGGCGAAGATCTCATTATCCCATTCAACAAGTTCAAATATCTGAAAGAGTTAATCTAAATGATCCTATTGATCCAAATACCAGACATGTCCCAGCTTCGGTTATCCCAGTTGTTCCTATTTAACAAGCTGCTAGATATATTCATGAGGTAGTAATCCCACTCACGAACCATGCGACTAACAATATTTGCAAGCCCAATCCAGGTGGTTGATTTGAGTTAAAGCATAATATGGTGCAGTTGATGAATTTGGCTAGGCAATTTTCTAGCCTTTCACATAAAGACCCGCAGCAGCACATACAGACCTTCCTAGAAATAAGTGATACTTACATTCCTGTAGGGGTGAATACTGATTATGTTAGATTGACACTCTTTCCTTTTTCTATAATTGGGGAAGCGAATAGGTGTTTACATGCTGAACCACCATTCTCCACTTCTTAGGAAAATCTAGCTCGAAAGTTCCTTATTCGATTCTTTCCATCTGGGAAGACTACTCGCTTGAGAAGCAAGATTTTGAGTTTCAGATAGAATAAAAGAGAGAATCTTTACCAAGATTGGGAGATTTAAAAGTATGCTAAAAAATTGCCCTTACCATCATTAGTGTAATGATGTTTTTGTTCATACCTTCATTGAGGGGTTAGATCCAAATACCAAGATTCTGTTGGATTTAGCAGCAGGTAGGTAAGCTCTTGAGAAGAATTATGATGAATTATACACACTGCTGAATCGGATTTCACAAGGGAACCCTGAATGGTATGCTGATTCGAGAAGTACTCCTAAGAATGTGCTGGTATGTTAGAGATAGATCATTTTATATCATTATCAGCCCAACTAACAGTAATGCAAAATCAATTGCTTACTCAGTTGAACAATATGAAGTTGGGGGTTCCGCAAGCAGCAGCTATAGCCAATGTAGTCTAATAGGTAAATTCTTGGTGTGAAGTTTATGGAAGTAGTGAACACGCGGCATATGCTTGTGCGGTTAATTAAGATTCTGTGAATTACGTGGGGATAGCGAATCATCCAGGTTAATAGAACTTTGGTAAAACATACAATCCCAAATTGAGGAATCATTATAGTTTTTCATAGGGTGGAAATAAGGCATAGAATAATAATCAGTATAAGGGGCCAGTGCATGATAACGCTCAATCTACAGCTCTCGTAGGAGTGTAAAACAGTCGTTAGCAAATATAGAACCCAACAGGGTTGGGTGTCGATCCCACAGGGAATAGCTTGGCCAACAAGTAAGCAAAATTACTAAACTTTTGGTGCAAGTCTCGTAAAAAAGGGGGGATTGTAATGTGTCACCAAAACAATTAAATAAAAGCTGAAAATAGCAAAGTAATAGAGAAATATTGTTACGTAAGTTGTAAACAATGAGAATTGAGGCGTTGGGGTTATGTCCACCTTCTGAGGTATACGTCTCTATTGGCTATGAGTGTGTAGAATTCTGACATGCAACTGCTTATAGAGAATTGTATTCGATGGTAAATCCAGGCGTCTTTCGACCTATTCGAGGATTATTTCACTTTAACTCTTTCGAGCTTAAATAGTGTCTAACGGTACGAATTCTCCAAGAGGTTAGTCCAGTTATGACACTAGCTTTTTAGTAGGGAATTTTAGGGGGTGACCCTACTACCTTGACCTTATCTCTTTTCCAGACAGATAACCTTTCTTTCGAACAAGTTAAATGTTATACTGGCGTATTCTTGCATTTGCAACAACAAAGAATGTAGACTAAGATGAAGAGAATAATGATATAAGCAGTATACGTGTCGCGAACTCACAAACTCACAGCAATAGATAGTATCTCATACGGCTTCCATAACCCCAACAGAGAAGTTTAGTTACCCATGAATGCGAAGGAGATCACGATTGACATTGTTGTTATACCACAAGATTGAGTAATTTCGTGTAGCTTAGGTGGTAGGCGTGAGGCGTGAATTCCTAGGCAAAGTAACGATTCTCTTGTTGTGGAATTTAAGAATAGAAGAGTAGAAGAAGAAAAATAGAATTAATGGAAAGATTAGAAGAGTTGTAGAATTGTTTGTAGTGGAAGATGAGAGGGATGGAAGAAAGTATTGTGGTCTCCCCCCTTCAAATTCCTTACAAATCTCTAGCATGATAGGGTATTTATAATACCTATATCCTAATCCTACTAGATAAATAAAATATCTAACCAAATTCTACTAGGCTAATGTAATACTTAACCCAATTATACTAGGTTAATGTAACATTATCATAATCCAAATAAACTAATGAAATACATAACCCAATTGTACTAGGTTAATGTATCATTGTCCAAATCCAACTAAGTTACTGCAAATCCCCAAAGTCTTCAGAAATGCTGTTTTAGCCCGGGACAGATTTTCCATGCAGCAGTTTTGGTCCTTAGGCGTGTAAACTCCCTTCCCTTCCTTCGTGAGCTTTCTTTTGCGTCAAGTAAGCCATAAAATGCTGAATTCTGCATCATTTATACCTGAAACTTTACTAATCATGTTCGTTAGCTCATTTACAGGAAAAAGGACTAAAAGTGCATGAAATATATACTTTGTTCTCAAAACTAGGCTAAAATATGGGCAAAATATATTGATATAGGCGTGTAAATTCGCCTATCATCAACACCCCACACTTAAAGCTTTGTTCGTCCTTGAACAAAATATCATGTCCCTCTAAACATCAACTTAGGGTTTCACAGCAACAACACAAAATATTCGTCAAGACAAGCACAATAATTATCAACAAAGAGTAGTTTTTCGATCATTAGTAGAAACAGTTTAACTTCTAGCATAGACTCGTGATGGTGGTCAACTCATATTCAAAAGTTAAGGCACAAAGAATCATACACAACTACCCAAAACTCATCAACCATGTGTGTCTCAGAATATATTACCCATAATCACTCACAAGTATAGCATATTTTTCAAACATGGGTATCAAAATATCCTTGCTCTCACTCTCACAAATAATTCATATGTAGCGACTGATGACCATAGGCTTTCCCTTAATGTAATACTCTACTAAATGTCAGAATGCTAAGCTTAGGATCAAGTAGGTCTTTTGATGGTTGTAATGTAGGCTAAGGGACGGGTAGGACTATTTTGGCCAGGAATAGTGACTAAGTTCCTAAGCGCTTTAATACATCACTTTGTATCATTAACACTTTTCTTTCTAACAACCTTTCTTTCATTTATTCTACCACCCTTTTTCTCCTCTTTTGTTTTTCGATTTTAAACATGACTAACTTTTCAGTTTTTTCTTCCTTTTTCTTTTAATAACATACCTCTTATGATAGCACTTCTTTTTCATAGCAATTTCAAGCACCAATACATTCTAAAGCATCATACTCACCCAATTTCCTCTTATTTTGTCACATGACTTTACACTTTAAAGCACTTAGGAATTTGGATCAAATTATGGTCTTGAAAAAAAATGGATTAGGCTTACATATGAGGTTGTCAAAGAAAATAGGCTCAAGGCTCAAAAGGGTTAACTAGGATAATGTCCATGGGTAGGTAAAAAGAAGGTAAATAATCATAGGTTGCCAAAGAAATGCCTAAATCATATCCTAAACTTACACTCCTTATTTTCGCTTTGCATACATACCAGGCAAGTTCTAGCATCAGCCACACACATAGAATATACGATTATTTCACACACACAAGGCACATGGTCGACTTGCTTGGAAGTAATATAGACTCTCGACCCAACAAGTGAAGGAATTGAACCACACAATATCACATAATGAGTCACAACTAGAGCCTAAACGTCTCAATAGTCACAATTGTAGCACATACTCTTGTTATAATCTCATGCTGCCTATCAAAATAATTTCATGGGAAGCTAGAAAAAACAACAAAATAAACAAACATAGATGCGATAGAGAAGTATAGCATACGATACCGCCACTCCACACTTAAACGGGACACTGCCCTCAGTGGAAAATAAATATGAGGAACCTGGTTAGTCGGACTCTTCCTCAATGTCGGGGGTCATACCCCCTTCGTCGGAATCATCATAAGAGTCGTCGTCAGAGTTCTCCTCCTCGTCAGAGTCTGGCAAACGTCGATCGTCATCAGTCGGCACATCATCATCTAGAGGTTCCTCATAGTATGTACCTACTCCACACATCTCCCGTGCATGAATATTCATTGGATAGTCATGGTCCAGATGTTGGAGCTCTGCAGCAGTGGGAACACGACCTCCGCTCATCATTGTAAACCTCATCATGCCGTACATATGGCGGGAGAAACTCTCATCCCGAGCATGTCTCTCTGCCGTAGTAAGGTTGATGTCATGTGTTGATTCAGCATCTTTGACCTTTGTGAGGTCAATCTTCTTCAGATTGTGTGGGAGTTTATGATCAGCTGGTTCCTCTTCGATATCCTCCTTCCGCAAGATTGCTGTCAACAGATTTCCAAACGTGAAGTGGGACCTTTTGTGGAGTCTGGCCTTCCTCATGGTAGAGCGAATGATTGCCCCAAAGTTGATAGGGACATTCGTCATCAAAGCATAGACCAAACACACTCTATCTATTGATATCTTGGTGTATTGAGTCCCAGGAATAAGGCATGAGTTGACAATACGCATCCAGATTCTTGCTTCCCTATTCAGTGAAGCACAGGGGAAGGTGTTGTGTCGCCCTGCGTCTTTATGTATTCCCCACCTTGCCATCGATCTACTTCCACAACGTGTGTGTCTAATTGCTCTATAAGGAGGCCTGCTGTACTGCTCTTTGAATGGTGCTGGGTCAACCGAAGGTAAGCCAAGAAAAGAGTTGATCCAGTCCGCGTTGAGCTGTAACACTTGGCCTCGAATTTTGACTTCGTTGCCTGTTGTTTTCGGCGACCAGTTGGCGTAAAACTCTCTTGTCAAATCAAGATTACATTCTCCCATATCGCGAAAGATGAAATCCAGCTTCAACGCCATGATTTTCGCCAACATACGCGGCTCCTTCTTCGCTAAGGTGTCCTTGTTGATCAGGTCGACGTGAACATATATTCTTTCTTTGTTGTTCCTGTACCATTCTTTGGCTTCCTCCTCAAGAACCCATTTTATTCCAATTATTCTGCGGGGTAGTTTTGTTGAGGATGATTCTCCTTGGTCCTTTCTTCCTCTCTTCTTGCCCTTTTGGGAAGTGGTATCCTTCTCCTTGCCTTGCCTCGCTTTAGGTGCCATTGTACCTGGGACTAGAAATAGTGTTAATGGCAGCACAATCTCAGTTGATACAATCTATAAACAAGCAGTAGGGGTACCACCCCACACTTAGTTTTGTTGACACAAATCAGTGAAGTGAAAGTGGTCGATTACTCAGATTTTGTCGACATACGTTTAAGGATTATATTCCGACAAGAAAATCAGTAATGTATTACTACTTGCAGTCATTGCACTACTTTCATGTTAGATATAACAACACTACTACATAGGGGTTGTAACATGGTATGGATGTTTTCAATAATCGCAACCTCCTAAGTCGGTAGGCAACTATAAGGCTTATCCCGATGAACGGGATAGTCTAGCATGTAAGTATCCAAGTAACAAGATCATAACATGATAGTCAATGTTCATCACCATAGCAATTCCGCAAATCGTATAACAATGCTATTAAAACCAAGTTCAAGTCGGAAACAAGTCAAGATTTTCCTACGTATATGTTTACTCACATGATTTTGTATCAACGATCAAAACACATGAACATCACCAATCAATCTTATATGATGTAGCAATTTATAATAGAACTAGCAACGTAGTACTTACGAGAAATAAATGAAGAATAAGAGAGTACTTACTTGCTTGAAGCTTTTGGAGATGGTTTTGTGAATTGGAAGAGCAGAAAGAAAATTTTTGGGATGGTTTGGAGAGGGAATGCGGCGCCTTTAGGTTGATTTATAGTGTGGTTATGTTTCAAGACTAAGTCCCCTTTATATAGGAAGATAATGGGTCGGGTTTTGTCCCATTTACAATCGGTTTTGGAGACAAAAATGCTACATATGCGGCGCATAATTCTTGGCATAGTCATGGTATATGCGACGCATAGTCTATGGCATTTAGGGACATATGCGCCGCATAGTCTATGGAATATGAGATCCTGAGACCTAATGCCATAGCATAGGCGGCGCATAGTCAAAAGCACACTTAGGACTGGGCGGCGCATAGTGTATAGCACACTAGATTCTGAGACCTTAGGCTATAGGATAGGTTGTGCATCGTTCGTGGCCTAGTTTTACCTAGGCATAGCCTTCCTCGATGCCTAGTTTGGCATGAGCAATGCTCAATCCATAGCCTTATGCATCACTATTCCTAACTTACCAACTTTACTATACAATGCGTCCAAATCTTCAATTGAAATCAATCTCCTCGTTGAATACCTCTTTCACCTATTTTTGCTTAAAACCAAATGAAAATGATTAGTACGATGGGTTGCCTCCCACCAAGCGCCTTAGTTTTGGTCGTGGCACGACTCTTATTTTTGGATTTTCATTATCAAAAGCAAGAACGATAAAACGATAAAACGATGGGTTGCCTCCCATCTAGCGCCTTTTTTTATTGTCGTGGCTCGACATAGTTACCTCGAGTACTTAGACTTCGTCGAGATAAGTGATGGCCATAGAATTCATCGAGTCAAGAGGACCGATATAAGGCTTAACACGTTGGCCATTCACCTTGAAGACATCACCATTATTGTCTTCCAATTCGACTACTTCAGACGAGTAGACTTGGATAACTTTGTATGGACCAGACCACTTAGACTTTAACTTACCTGGGAAGAGCTTCAATCTGGAGTTGAAGAGAAGTACCATATCACCCCTTTGGAAGTTTCGTCGAACAATACGCTGATCATGATACTTTTTCATCCGCTCCTTGTATAGGTCTGACCTTTCATATGCATGGAGACGGAATTCATCCATCTCATTCAGTTGCTCCATCCTCAGCTTCATTGAATCATCCCAATTCAAATTCAATCACTTCAGCGCCCACAATGCCTTGTGTTCGAGCTCGATGGGTAGATGACAAGCCTTCCCATAGACTAGATGATAAGGACACATGCCAATGGGTGTCTTGAATGCAGTCCTATACGCCCATAGTGCCTCATCTAGCTTTCGAGACCAATCCTTTCTATTTGCATTAACCGTCTTTGCAAGGATTTGCTTGATCTCGCGATTGGAAACTTCTAATTGTCCACTAGTTTGGGGATGATAAGGCATAGCTACCTTATGTTGCTTGACACCATACTTGGCCAAAACTGATTTGAATAGCTTGTTGCAGAAGTGAGATCCTCCATCACTTATGATAGTACTTGGTACTCCAAAGAGAGAGAAGATATTCTTCTTTAAGAACGCTACAACACGCTTTCCTTCATTGTCGGCCAATGCTAAAGCTTCTACCCATTTCGAAACATAATCCACAGCAACCAAGATGTACTTCATTCCAAATGAATTCACGAATGGACCCATGAAATCAATACCCCACACATCAAAGAGTTCTACCTCAAGAATTTTGGTCATGGGCATTTCATGGTTTTTTGAAATCGCACCTTGACGCTGGCATTGGTCACACCTTCTAACATAGTCGTAGGTATCTCTGAATATCGAAGGCCAATAATAACCACTTTACAATACTTTTTTGGCCGTCTGATTGCCTGCGTGATGTCCTCCAACTTGCGAAGTGTGGCATGCTTCCAAGATAGTAGGCACCTCTTCATGGTATATACATCGTCGAATGACACCATCCTCACATCGTCGAAACAAATAAGGCTCATCCCAATAGTAGTGTTGTACGTCATGCATAAACTTCTTCCTTTGGTGGTAAGATAATTTGGCAGGTATCACATTACTCACCACGAAATTTGCAAAGTCGGCATACCATGGTAATTTCTCCATTGTTGTCGCTAATATCTTTTCGTCTGGGAATGCATCATCAATCTGAATTTCAGGTTGCGCCACATGCTCATTCTCAAGTCGAGATAGGTGATCAGCCACTTGGTTCTCGCAACCTCATCTATCTTTGACATCGAAATCAAACTCTTGCAGCAGCAATACCCATCTAATCAACCTTGGTTTTGCATCCTTCTTTGTCATTAGATACCTAAGAGCTGCATGGTCTGTATGAACGATCACCTTACTACCCAATAGATAGGCACGAAACTTCTCAAATGCATACACAACTGCTAGGAGCTCTTGTTTAGTAACAGTGTATTTCCTTTGGGCTTCATTTAGGACCTTACTCGCATAGTAGATAGGATGAAATAATTTCTCCTTTCTCTGACCAAGAACAGCACCAACGGCTACACTACTAGCATCTCACATGTCTTCAAATGGGAGAGTCCAATCTGGTGCTACCATAATAGAGGCTTCAATGAGTTTTCCTTTAGGGCATTTGAATGCCTTTAAGCAATCGTCATTGAAGTCAAACTTTGCATCTTTCTCCAATAGTTTGCACAATGGACTCGTAATTTTGGAGAAGTCTTTGATGAACCTACGATAGAAACCAGCATGGCCAAGAAAACTACGAACTCCCTTCACCGAAATTGGAGGCGGTAGCTTCTCAATAACCTCAATTTTTGCTCGGTCAACCTCTATTCCTCTTTCAGAGATCTTGTGCCTAAGAATGATTCCTTCTTTTACCATGAAGTGGCACTTCTCCCAATTCAGCACAAGGTTGAACTCTACACATCTTTGTAATGCCATGCTCAAGTTTGCCAGGTATTCTTCAAAAGACTCACCAACAACTGAAAAGTCGTCCATAAATACCTCCAAAGTGTCTTCAACCATATCAGAGAAAATAGACATCATACAACGTTGAAAGGTGGCTGGTGCGTTACATAACCCGAATGGCATACGTTTGAAGGCAAACGTACCATATGGGCATGTAAACGTTGTCTTCTCTTGGTCTTTGGGTGCAATACAAATCTGATTATAGCCTGAATAACCATCCAAGAAGCAAAACCATCCTCTCCCCGCTAATCGATCTAGCATTTGGTCCATAAATGGCATTGGGAAGTGATCCTTGAGTGTCCAAGAATTCAGCTTGCGGTAGTCCATGCATACTCTCCATCCAGTGACGGGCCTGAGTGGAATAAGTTCATTCTTTGCATTCGCGACCACCGTCATACCTCCTTTCTTGGGAACACATTGTACAGGGCTTACCCATGAACTATCAGAAATAGGATACACAACTCCTGCGTCTAACCACTTGATGATCTCTTTCTTCACCACTTCTTACATAGGTGGGTTTAGACGCCTTTGATGCTCAATGGTGGGTGTGCAATTTTCTTGAAGCTGAATTTTATGTGTACAAATCCCAGGTGGAATACCAATAATATCCGCAATGGTCCATCCAATAGCTCTAATATACTTGCGTAGAATAGCAATAAGAGCTGCAACTTGTCGCTCACCCAAATCGGCTGCCATAATGACTGGAAGAGTGTTTCCGCTTCCTAAGAATGCGTACTTCAAATGACTTGGCAGCTCCTTCAATTCTAACGTGGGTGGCTCTTCAATAGATGGCTTAGCTGGTGGTGTAGGCCGATTCTTGAGATCAAGATCCAGCTTCTTGGGAGTATAGCGATATGTTCCTAATCCCGATAGAGCACAAATGGCTTCTTCAGAATTTTCAGCATCTTTCCTCTCTCCATTCATGAGCACAACCTCAAAGGGATCATCAATAATTTGCTCTTCTTCAAGTAGTTCTTTCTCATCATCAAAGAAAACATCAGTCACCGAGAATACACTAAGATCTTTGGGTTGCTTCATTGTTTTGCAAACATCAAAACGAACCACTTCGTCATTTATTCGGAATGAAAGTTCATTACCTCTCAAATCAATGAGCACACTTCCTGTAGCAAGGAAAGGGCGCCCCAAGATTATGGGAACCTCAGAATCTGCTTCACAATCCAAGATGACAAAGTCTGCTGGAAAGATAAATGAAGAAACTTTTACCAAGACATCGTATAGAATACCAACAGGTCATTTTACCGACCTATCTGCCATGACGAGCTTCATATTGGTTGGAGTAGGATCTCCTAACCCCAACTTCTTGTAGATCGATAATGGCATCAAATTGATGCTGGATCCTAAGTCACATAATGCTTTGGCAAAGTTCAAAGATCCGACGGTGCAAGGAATAGTGAAAGCTCTGGGGTCGGTCTTCTTCTGAACTATCGATCGGGTAGCAATTGCACTACAATGATGCACATCGTCTTTCAGCTCATAACTTGCTGCCCTCTTCTTTGTCAAAAGATCCTTCATAAACTTCGCATACCCAGGCATTTGTTCAAGTGCCTCCACCAATGGAACATTAATGGTCAGCTGCTTTAACATAGTCATGAATTTGCTGAACTTAGTGTCATCCGCCACCTTTTTTAGTCTTTGGGGAAAAGGTGGTGGTGGGTATGGAAGTGTTCTCTCCATGGTTTTCTTCTTCTCTTGCTTCTGTTTTTCCATTTTTTCAGGATGCACGTCACTGGGCGTGATGTCCTTGACGTCAGGACTGGTTGTTGCGGCATCTTCTCCTTTTGCGTTATCATCCATGTCCGCAACTTCGTCAACCACTTGCTTGCCTTTTGCTAAAGGTTCCAGCACCTTACCACTTCTGGTAGTGATGGCCATGCATGACCCATCATTTCTTGGGTTTTGCACAGTATCGCTAGGTAAAGTGCCAGCCTTTCTTTGATTGAGTGCTGCTGAAAGTTGGCTCAATTGCTGCTCTATTTTCTTGATTGAAGTGGAATGAGAATCAACTAATTGCTTCATAGAGGAAAAATCATTTATTACCTCCATTACTCCTGTGCTTGTTGCTTCCACTCCTTTCAGTAGTTTAGCCATCATGTCTTCCATACTTCCATAACTAGATGTGGTGGTGTCACGTCTTCCAGGGGGAACATACACACCACTATTGTCATTCTTGTTCTTCCAACTACCTTGGTCCTTGTTTCCAGATTTCTCATAGTAGTTCCGACCTTGGTTTCCTTGGGCATTGCCTCGGAAACCCCTCTGATTATTCAAGTAGTTGGCTTCTTCTTCCGTATCAGCTTTGTTTCTTCCATGTGCTACAATGGCTTTGACTTTTTCGGTCTTCCCTGATAATAGATGCTTTGTAAGAAGATCCACTTGTGTTCTCATGTGCGCCATATCTTGGTCACGTTCCTCTTGTCTACGTCTCTGCTCTGTGGTCATGCCAATAGATAAAGTGGAGCTTGCTACCTCAGAATCCCTGGTATGCCAAGCTCTACTTTGCTTCGTCATACGATCTAGCATATTGCTTGCTTGACCAAAGGTGAGGTCCATGAATGATCCTCCAGCCGCATTATCCACCACTGGTTTAGTTATTGAATTCAAGGCTCTGTACAATATCTCCATGAGGTGAACATTAGTCATGTGATGGTTTGGGCATCTCGCTAGCTTTGTCTTGAACCTCTCCCATGTTTCATGAAGAGCTTCAGTTGGAAGCTGAAGAAAGTTGCTGATTTCATCTCTCAATTGTGCTCTTTTGGATAGTGGAAAGAATCTTTCAAGGAAAGCGTCTCTCAATTGCCTCCAATTTGTAATAGAATCAGGAGTCAGCCCATTCAACCATAGAGTTGCCTCCCCAGATAGAAACAATGGAAATAAGCGTAACCGAATTGCATTCTGACCAACGCCAGGATTGTCAAACGACTTACATGTAGAAATAAAGTTGATGAGATTCATATTCGGATCATCGCCTGCTAATCCACCAAATAATCCCTTGAGTTGAAATAACTGAATCATGGTGCTCGTGATGTTGAACTTGGATCCGGGCGCTAATGGTGGTGGAATTATAGCTCCAGTGGCTCCGGCACCATCAAGATCATCATCATCATCGTCGAAAGCTGGCTGCATAGGTTGGTGATCATGTCTATACCGAGCTTGTCGACTTCTTCTGTTGGCAGTTGTTGTGATTTCAGCATCATGCCTTGGGTTTAGTAATTCGTCATCACCTAAATCCTCATCGTCAGGATTTGTTGCTCGTGCAGGGTTATCAATGTTCTGCTGTTGAACCTGGGCTGCGGCAAGGGCAGCCAATCTTGCTTGTTCCTGTTGAGCAGCCATCCTTGCGATTTCAGCTTGTGCTTCCATTCTACCAATGTGTTGTGGTTCAGGATTGATTGGTAATAACGGTTGACCAGAACTTCGAGTATGGGGCATGCACTAAAATAAAAACCTGCAGTAGACAAAAACAAAAACTAAAAGTAAAAGTACGAGAATCTTTGACCAAAGGGTCTAGTAATTATTACGAACTTAATTGACACTTGTATTCCCCGGTAACGGCGCCAATTTTTGATAACGCTCAATCTACAGCTCTCGTAGGAGTGTAAAGTGGTCGTTAGCAAATATAGAACCCAACAGGGTTGAGTGTCGATCCCACAGGGAATAGCTTGGCCAACAAGTAAGCAAAATTACTAAACTTTTGGTGCAAGTCTCGTAAAAAAGGGGGGATTGTAATGTGTCACCAAAACAATTAAATAAAAGCTGAAAATAGCAAAGTAATAGAGAAATATTGTTACGTAAGTTGTAAACAATGAGAATTGAGGCGTTGGGGTTATGTCCACCTTCTGAGGTATACGTCTCTATTGGCTATGAGTGTGTAGAATTCTGACATGCAACTGCTTATAGAGAATTGTATTCGATGGTAAATCCAGGCGTCTTTCGACCTATTCGAGGATTATTTCACATTAACTCTTTCGAGCTTAAAACGTGTCTAACGGTATGAATTCTCCAAGAGGTTAGTCCAGTTACGGCACTAGCTTTTTAGTAGGGAATTTTAGGGGGTGACCCTACTACCTTAACCTTATCTCTTTTCCAGACAGATAACCTTTCTTTCGAACAAGTTAAATGTTATAATGGCGTATTCTTGCGTTTGCAACCACAAAGAATGTAGACTAAGATGAAGAGAATAATGATATAAGCAGTATATGTGTCGCAAACTCACAAACTCACAGCAATAGATAGTATCTCATATGGCTTCCATAACCCCAACAGAGAAGTTTAGTTACCCATGAATGCGAAGGAGATCACGATTAACATTGTTATTATACCACAAGATTGAGTAATTTCGTATAGCTTAGGTGGTAGGCGTGAGGCGTGAATTCCTAGGCAAAGTAACGATTCTCTTGTTGTGGAATTTAAGAATAGAAGAGTAGAAGAAGAAAAATAGAATTAATGGAAAGATTAAAAGAGTTGTAGAATTGTTTGTAGTGGAAGATGAGAGGGATGGAAGAAAGTATTGTGGTCTCCCCCCTTCAAATTCCTTACAAATCTCTAGCTTGATAGGGTATTTATAATACCCATATCCTAATCCTACTAGATAAATAAAATATCTAACCAAATTCTACTAGGCTAATGTAATACTTAACCCAATTATACTAGGTTAATGTAACATTATCATAATCCAAATAAACTAATGAAATACATAACCCAATTGTACTAGGTTAATGTATCATTGTCCAAATCCAACTAAGTTACTGCAAATCCCCAAAGTCTTCAGAAATGTTGTTTTAGCCCGGCACAGATTTTCCATGCAACAGTTTTGGTCCTTAGGCGTGTAAACTCCCTTCCCTTCCTTCGTGAGCTTTCTTTTGCGTCAAGTAAGCCATAAAATGCTGAATTCTGCATCATTTATACCTGAAACTTTACTAATCATGTTCGTTAGCTCATTTACAGGAAAAAGGACTAAAAGTGCATGAAATATATACTTTGTTCTCAAAACTAGGCTAAAATATGGGCAAAATATATTGATATAGGCGTGTAAATTCGCCTATCATCAGTGCAACAGAATAAACAATAGTTTCAGAATAATCAAACTACTAGTCAAACAAGTAATATAGAGGAGATGATGAATCTTAGTACAACCACGTTGAGCACTAGGAATTTAGAGTTGTAACTCGGTCAGATTGTGGGATCACAAAACACAACACCTCAAGGAAGCTTACCAAGAAATACAGAGGCAAGTCCAAAGAAGGTAAATACAGTTACAACAAAGAGTGGGTTGCAGTTAAATGTGATGACACCTGAACAGGTTAGTCCCAAAGTCACTGATGATGATTCTAAAGACAAGGAAGAGAAAGTGGTCAAAGAAAAAGCTATAAGTGATGAAATTCAAATGGAGAAGATGAATTTACCTTTACCCTTCCCTCAAAGGCAAAGGAATCATCAAGAAGAGGCCAATTATAAAAAGTTCTTGGATCTTCTAAAACAGGTTCATTTAAATCTTCCTATTGATGATATTCTACAGAGTTTTAAAAAATATGCAAAGTATCTGAAGGAGATAGTAGCAAACAAGAACCAGTTGACAAAGTACACTAGAGTTGCACTTACTGAGGAGTGCACATCCAAGATACAAAACAGACTACCTATGAAGTTGAGGGATCCAGGTGGTTTTACCTTGCAAATCACTATTAGATAGACCATCAGTGTTCGTGGATTGTGTGATTTGGGAGCTAGCATAAATCTTATGCCCACATCTTAGTATCGAAATATGGGTCTTGGGAGTCCCAAACCCACTTCCATTATTTTGCAGTTGGATGAAAGGTCCCTTGCTAGGCTGGATGGAATTATTGAAAATATTTTAATGTAAGTGAGATCACTGATCTTTTCAGTAGATTTTATGATTCTTGATGTAAAATCCCATATTCAAGTACGTGTATTTGTGTATTCAAGTACGTGTATTGGTCTTATTTATATGGAATTAATTTTTTATTTTATTTATGTCGGAATTTACCTGTCGATGGTTCCATGAGAAGTTTATTGAATAAGCTTTCCAACGATATAGAGATTTCCAAAAACGGATAGGTTTAGAATATAATCGAGCACGTTCGAAACTATAAAACAGTGGCCGGGATATTTGGAAATAGTAAATGTGCAGGAAAATTTCATGCACATAAACTACTAAGGCCAGCTGAATTTTTGGGTCAACTTCTAATGATCATAACTCCCTTAATATAATGAAGTGGGAGAGATGCGACATATGAAAAGAAACATATTTGAGTATTCTTTCCAATGCAATTGGTTTCATCCAAATCCAACATCTGAGTAAGGAGATATACTCGTTTTACTTCAGCCTATCAAAATAGATTTTTAGGGACAACTTCAAACCACCATAACTCCTTTTACAGGACTAAATGGGTGGCCTAATTTATATTAAATGAAACTCCTTTGAATTATCCTTCCAACGATACCAATTTCACCCAAATCCGATATCGGAGCAAAGAGTTATGGTCGATCTACTTTAGCTTATCAAAATAGTCCACCAGAGGACAGATTTGACATTATTTAAATTTTAAAGGTATTTTTGTCATTTCCTATTATATTATGGACGGGAATATGAGTATATATACATGTATATGATTTCAAAAACTCATTTTCAACATCAATCATTGAGAAAGAACAAACCCTAGCCAAATTTGACCTTTATATTACATTTGATTCAACCATAAAATTCCAAAGTAATCCAATGACTGTGTTTGTCATCTCGGGAGCTTCGAACGACACCTATTATTTGTGCAAACAGGATTGCATAATCAAGAGGTGAATTCTAAGGTATCAATATTGTTTACCTTTGTTCTTTTCCATATGTATATGTGTGATAGAGGATTATATGTATTGGTTGTTATTGAAAGGTGATGGAAATAGGGTTATGGACTATTTTGCATAGTTTGGTTGTATCAAATTGTGGAAGGTGGATATGTTAATTGAGTTATGTAAGGTGGATATGGTGATATACTATTGAATTGATGATTATTTATGTCTATGTCTCAATGTGGTTTAATGGATTGGTTGGAAGGATAAATGAATCCAAACTTGATATTGGAGGATGTTGTATGAATATGCATGGCATGTGAATGTAATTGGAGTATAAAAGGGTTAAAGTGACACCCTTTATGGTGTAATTAAGGCTTACTACTTAACCACTAGTTTGGTGAATTCAAATAATCGAATTGTGACGTTTGGTTGCTAATACTAGATTGCTATATATGTTCATTGTAGATAAGTAATCCAAAAAGACGGGAAGTCCATTTGGGACTAGTATTGATGGTTAACAGTAAGGTATGTAAAGCATACTCTATACCATATATTTTGCATGAAAGTGAACAATTGTTCTATTAAGAAAGTTTCCAAAGTTATTCAATAACATATGATCCATAATGGTTTTTGTATGATTTCCTACGTTAACAATGAACATTTTTCCACCCTACAAGATGTCAAGACTTTCCAATACTTACTTGTTTTCCAAATCTTACATGTTTATTGAACTAATGAATATCAGAAGGTATCCGGTTACTCAAACAAGATCCATGTGCTATTAATGACTCTAAAACGTTTCATTGATATACAATTAAGTTCCTACTTCATTGTTATGGCATTAATCGCTCCAAAACACTTCATTGATATGCCAATGAGTTCTTACTTCATTGTTATGCCATTGATGGTCTATTTATATGTCTCTTATTGATGTATTATTGTTTCAAAGTATCAAAAATGCGGTGGCGACCGAAATAACAATCTCAAAGATTAATTGAACAAAATGATGGAAGTTCTCTCTTATCGGGTGGTATCCTAGGTTCATAAGCCTATCATGGGTCGATCCCTATTTATGTGTTTATGGGTGGTATCCCAGGGGCATAAGCCTAGCATGGGATGATCCTAGTTGATATGTACTGGAGGCATCCTAATGGTCATAGTACAGTTTAGTAATGATTACAAACATGATAAGAACGAAGGTAAAGTGATTGAATAAATACAATGTACAGGTTGTCACAAGTTCTAGTAAGTTTGGTCCACTCCTATTACGATTTATTCACTTGTTTCTGATTTCTATTGAGCTCCTATATCATATGCGATTATCTACAACTTTATATACTCAGTACATATTTTGTACTGACATCCCCCACGGGGGACCTACATTTCATACTGCAGGCACAAGTACCTCAGCTCATACACCGCACACGTAGGAGCCAAGATATCCAGCTACTTTTGGTGAGCTCCAATTTGCTTCGGCGCTTTCCGTGTTATATCTAGTCACTTTTGGTATTGTATAGAAATTAGTTATATGGCGGGATATGTCCCGACCTTAGTTAAACTCTATGTATTGTCTAGAGCCTTTGTAGACCTAATGTACTGTCAAGGTGGTGTTTTGTTTATAGACGTGATGGATCCAACGACCAAGTATTGTATATACATATATATGTGTACTCGAGCTTATAAAGGTGATTATTTCCTTTTATATGCGACATGATGCTCTTTGAATTTCGGGTTATCATAGAGGTATGCATGGGAAGTATAAGGTTATGAGCTGGTTCTCCCGGGCCTCCTCGGTTACGGGTGCTAGTCCGCCCCAATAGGATTTAAGGAGTGAGAAAAGTGGTATCAGAGAAGTTCTTCCTAGTGAGTCTACAAATCCGTGTCTACGTAGAGTCTTGTTTATCGGTGTGTCGTGCACCGTATCTATAAATAGGAGGCTATAGACATTTAGGAATTGTTTCTTTTCTTCATGTCTTAGATCGTGCGATAGAGCCTATATTGTATATGAAGCCATAGTTGACCACTGAATCCGTTTGTTTCTTTTATTATTGTAATGATGCCGGTTACCAGAAGCAAGAATACCGGTAAGAAAGTAGATGTGGCTGCTGGAGAGGGGACTAGTAAGTCACCCACTATACCAGCTAATCAAAGTGAGGCTCCAACTGAGCATGCATCAGAAACTTTTTTCACTCTGGAAGAAATAAGAGGGAGGAGAACTATATCCCCAGAGCCACCTATTAATGCTGCTGATCAAGATCTTAGAAATGCAGTACAACTTTTGACTCGTATAGTTGTTGGGCAAGCTCAAGGGAAAGCCATTCCTACCACGGGTCCTAGTGGTATAAATAAGGTAACTAGCCTTCGAACACAAGATTTTCTTAAGATGGATCCTCCCACTTTTACTGGATCAGATCTTAATAAGGACCCACAGGACTTTATTGATCAAATTCAAAGGGCCTTAGATGTTATGCATGTAACGGGTAGAGAGACAGTGGAGTTAACGGCATATAGATTCAAAGGGGAGGCTATATATTTGTACGAGGACTGGAAACGATCTAGGGGTATTGATGCACCCCCAGCTACTTGGAAAGAGTTCAAAGAGGCATTTCTTGATCATTATCTTCCATTCGAGATTCATCAAGCCCGTGCAGATCAGTTTTTAAATCTTCGTCAGGGGAATATGAGCGTGAGGGAGTACAGTCTCCAATTTAATTCCTTGTCGAGATATGCTCCTAATTTTGTAGATACTATGGATGACAGAGTTCATCAATATGTGGATAGGCTGGATCCATATCTGGTTAAAGATTGTACTATTACCGCTTTGAACAAAGATATGGACATAGCGAGGATCCAAGCTTTTGCACAGAAAATGGAAGATCAGAGGTAGAGTAGTAGAACATAGGAATTAGAAAGAGGATATTCCAAGAGGGACAAATCTACAGAGCAGTTCATGGAATCCCAAGGAGGGTTCAGACCATAGTTTTCTACTAGACCACCTAGGTCATTATCTTCTTATTCTGCAGCTAGTACCCCACCACAGTTCCAAGGGTCCAAAGGAAATCAATTTGGGCATAGAAGTGAGAGTCAGAGTTCGTGGACAGTGGGGTACCAAGGGCAAGGTAATATGATCCAATCGAGACCTCCTCGAGAGCCATGCAATAAATGTGGAAGGTATCATTTGGGCGCATGTCGGCTGGGGACCAATATTTGCTTTTGGTGCGGTGTGTCGGGGCATATGATGAAAGAATGCCCATGAAGAGGCATAGGGGGTATGGCACGACCTACGGGGTCATTTGTTACATCATCATCATCGATGCCTTAGTCAGGAAGGGGTCCACAACCAATGGGTCATGTTAGAGGTGATAGAGGAGCCACGAGTTCTAGCGGGGCTTAAAATCGTACGTATGCTCTAGCGGATCGACAAAATTTAAAGGCTTCCCTAGATGTGGTTACGGGTACGTTGTCTATCTTTTTATTAAATGTATATGCCTTAATTGATCCTGGTTCTACATTATCTTATGTTACTCCATTGGTTGCTGGAAAGTTCGAAAGAATACCCGAACTGTTAGTCAAGCCATTTGAAGTGTCCACACCGGTTGGGGAATCTATTATAGCTAGAAGGGTTTACTGAAACTGCATAGTAACGGTTTGTGGTTGTGATATGATGGCTGATCTTGTGGAGTTAGAAATGGTAGATTTTGATGTTATAATGGGTATGGACTGGTTGGCGTCTTGTTATGCCATAATTGATTGTTGCACGAAAAAGGTATATTTCCATTTTCCAAATGAATCAGTCCTTGAATGGAAAGGTGAAATTGGCGCGCCAAGAGGTAGATTTATTTCTTATTTTAAGGCAAGAAGAATGATTTCCAAGGGATACATATATCATTTAGTTAGAGTAAGGGATACAGAAGCGGAGCCACTAACTCTTCATGCTATTCCGGTGGTAAATGAATTTTCTGATGTATTTCCTGAAGATCTTCCAAGTTTGCCTCCTGAACTAGAAGTATAGTTTGGTATTGATGTAATACCATACACCCAACCAATCTCCATTCCTCCGTATAGAATGGACCCAGCAGAATTATGTGAATTGAAAGAGCAATTGAAAGATTTGCTAGAGAAGGGATTCATAAGGCCTAGTATGTCCCCCTGGGGAGCACCAGTGTTATTTGTGAGCAAAAAGGATGGCTCGCTAAGGATGTGTATTGATTATCAGCAATTGAATAAGGTGACTATTAAGAATAAATATCCTCTCCCAAGAATTGATGATTTATTTGATCAGTTACAGGGTGCCAAATGCTTTTCTAAGATTGATTTGAGGTCAGGTTACCACCAAGTGAGGGTCAAAGAGAAGGATATACCCAAGACAGCTTTCCGAACACGGTATGGTCATTATGAGTTTCTAGTTATGTCATTTGGGCTAACAAATGCACCCGCAACTTTTATGGATTTGATGGATAGGGCGTTTAAGCCATTCCTGGATGTATTTGTGATAGTTTTTATAGATGATATTCTAGTTTATTCTAGATCAGAAGAGGACCATGCCAATCACTTACGACAGGTATTACAGACTCTTTGTGATTGTAAGCTTTATGCAAAGTTCTCTAAATATGAGTTTTGGTTAAATTCGGTGGTATTTTTGGGTCATATTGTATCTAGTGAAGGGATAAAAGTTGATGCTCAAAAGATAGAAGTTGCGAAGAACTGGACAAGGCCCATAACGCCTACGGAGATTCGTAGTTTTCTCGGGTTGGCCGGTTATTATAGAAGGTTTGTTGAAGGCTTTTCTTCCATTTCAGCACCCTTAACCAAGCTAACCCATAAAGCATCCAAATTTTAATGGATTGATGCCTGTGAGAAGAGTTTTCAAGATTTAAAGAACAAGTTGATTTCTACACCCGTGTTGGTACTTCCAGAAGGCACCGAAGGGTATACAGTGTATTGTGATGCTTCCAGAATTAGTTTAGGATGTGTATTGATGCAGCATGTTAAGGTAATAGCATATCCTTCTAGACAATTGTGGCCACATGAGAAAAAATATCCTACACACGATCTTGAGCTGGCAGTAGTTATTTTTTCTTTAAATATATGGCACCACTACTTATATGGGGTTCATGTTGATATATATACTGACCATAAGAACTTGCAATATATTTTTAATCAAAAGGATCTAAATTTAAGGCAGCGGAGATGGCTTGAACTATTAAAGGACTACGATGTTGATATCTTGTACAATCCAGGGAAAGCAAATGTGGTAGTTGATGCATTAAGTCGTATGGTTATGATGGCATCTACATAAAGGCAAGGGATGATTAAAGATCTTCACCAGTTATCTAGTTTTGGAGTTCGCCTTCTTGAAACTCCAGATAAAAAGATTATCGTACATAATGCTGCGGAATCTTCATTAGTAGCTGAAGTGAAAGAGAAGCAATATGCAGGTCCTATTTTATTACAGCTTAAGGAGAATGTTCAGAGTGGTGAGACCAAGGCATTTGAGCTTACGCGAGAAGGAGTACTTCAGTGCCAAAACCGATTGTGTGTGCCGGATGTAGATGGGCTAAGAAAGAAGATTATGACAGAGGCACATTGTTCAAGGTATTCCATTCATCCAGGATCAACCAAAATGTATCAAGATTTGAAAGATATGTATTGGTGGAATGACATGAAGAAGAGCATTGCAGAATTTGTAGCTGAATGTCCAAATTATCAAAGAGTTAAAGTTGAGCACCAAAAACCCAGAGGTTATATGCAATGCATTGATCTTCCAAGCTGGAAGTGGGACATGATCAACATGGATTTCGTTGTTGGTTTGCCTCGTACTTCTCGGAAGTTTGATTCTATGTGGGTGATTGTTGATAGGCTTACCAAATCCGCACATTTCCTACCAGTTAGGAACACTTACACAGTTGAATAGTATGCGAAAATGTACATTAAAGAGATAGTCCGATTACATGGAGTGCTAATCTCTATTATATCAGATCGGGGAACCCAATTTACCGTTAACTTTTAGAAGTCTTTTCATAGGTGTTTGGGAACACAAGTGAATTTGAGTACAGCTTTTCACCCTCAAACAGATGGACAAGTAGAATGTACCATCCAAACACTTGAAAATATGCTACGAGCTTGTGTAATAGATTTTAAGGGCAACTGGGATGATCATTTACCTCTTATTGAGTTTGCCAACAATAATAGCTATCATTCAAGTATCAAAATGGCACCATATGAAGCTTTATATGGAAGAAAGTGTAGATCACCAATAGGATGGTTCGAAGTGGGTGAAACTCTTTTGTTCGGACCGGATCTTGTTTATCAAGCCATAAAGAAGGTTAAAGTAATTCAGCAACGACGTAAAACAGCCCAAAGTCAACACAAGTCATATGCGGATAGTAGAAGAAGAGGGCTAGAGTTTTCTATAGGTGATTGGGTATTTTTGAAGGTATCACCAATAAAGGGGTAATGAGATTTGGCAAGAAAGGGAAGTTGAGTCCACGTTATATAGGTCCGTATAAGATCACTCGAAGGTTTTCACAAGTTGCATATGAATTAGAGCTACCCCAAGAGCTCTCATCAATACATCTGATATTTCATGTGTCAATGCTTCAAAAGTGCATCAGATATCCATCACATATAACTTCTACTGAGGATGTGCAAGTTGCGGAAGATCTTACCTATGAGGAAGTGCCTATTGCTATTCTAGATTGCCAAGTTAAGAAGATGAGAAATAAAGAGATAGCATTTGTGAATGTACGTTGGAGAAATCATAAAAGAAAAGAGATTACGTGGGAAGATGAGGAAGCAATGAAATATAGGTACCCTCATTTGTTCAAAGATGAAGACGAAGCTCAAGAAACGGAGTTAGAACATTAACATGTAAGTTTTTTTTATATATGGATAGTATTTATGTGATGATGTGAATATTAATGATGGACTTGAACTTGTTTCGGTTGAATAACTACGCTAACATTAGAGGAAGAATGTTCTAAAGGGGGAAAGGATGTAACACCCCGTATTCAAGTACGTGTATTGGCGTATTCAAGTACGTCTATTGGTCTTATTTATATGGAATTAATTTTTTATTTTATTTATACCGGAATTTACCCGTCGATGGTTCCATGCGAAGGTTATTGAATAATATTTCCAACGATATAAAGATTTCTAAAAATGGATAGATTTCAGATATAATCGAGCACGTTCGAAACTATAAAATGGTGGCCGGGATATTTGGGAAAAGTAAATGTGCAGGAAAATTTCCTGCACACAAACTACTGAGGCAAGCCGAATTTTTGGGTCAACTTCGAACGATCATAAATCCCTTAATATAATGAAGTGGGAGATCTTCGACCTATGATAAGAAACATCTTTGAGTGTTCTTTCCAATGCAATTGTTTTCATCCAAATCGAACGTCTGAGTAAGGAGTTATACTCGTTTTACTTCAGCCTATCAAAACAAATTTTTAGGGTCAACTTCAAACGACCACAACTCCTTGTACAGGACGAACTGGGTGGCCTACTTTATATTAAATGAAATCCCTTTGAATTATCCTTCCAAAAATACCAATTTCACCCAAATACCATATCGGATCAAAGAGTTATGGTCGATCTACTTTAGCTTACCAAAACAGTCCACCAAAGGACAGATTTGACATTATTTAAATGTTAAAGGCATTTTGGTCATTTCCTATTATATTATGGACGGTAATATGTGTATATATACATGTATATGATTTCAAAAACTCATTTTCATCATCAATCATTGAGAAATAACAAACCCTAGCTAAATTTGACCTTTAAATTACTTTTGATTCAACCGTAGAAATTCCAAAGTAATCCGATAACTGCGTTTGTCATCTCGAGAGCTTCGAACGACACCTATTATTTGTGAAAACAGGATTTCATAATCAAGTGGTGAATTCTAAGGTATGAATATTGGTTTCCTTTGTTCTTTTCCATATGTATATGTGTGATAAAGGATTATATGTATTGGTTGTTATTGAAAGGTGATGGAAATAGGGTTATGGACTATTTTGCATGGTTTGGTTGTATCGAATTGTGGAAGGTGGATATGGTAATTGAGTTATGTAAGGTGGATATGGTGATATACTATTGAATTGATGATTATTTATGTCTATGGCTCAATTTGGTTTAATGGATTGGTTGGAAGGATAAATGAATCCAAACTTGATATTGGAGGATGTTGTATGAATATGCATGGCATGTGAATGTAATTGGAGTATAAGAGGGTTAAAGTGACAACCTTTATGGTTTAATTAAGGATTACTACTTAACCACTAGTTTGGTGAATTCAAATAATTGAATTATGACGTTTGGTTGCTAATACTGGATTGCTATATATGTTCATTGTAGATAAGTAATCTGAAAAGACGGGAAGTCCATTTGGGACTAGTATTGAAGGTTAACAGTCAGGTATGTAAGACATACTCTATACGATATATTTGGAATGAAAGTGAACAATTGTTCTATTTAGAAAGTTTCCAAAGTTATTCAATAACATGTGATCCATAATGGTTTTTGTATGATGTCCTACGTTAACAATGAACTTGTTTCTACCCTACAAGATGTCAAGACTTTTCAATACTTACTTGTTTTCCAAATCTTACATGTTTATTGCACTAATGAATATCAGAAGGTATCCGGTTACTCAAACAAGATCCATGTGCTATTAATGACTCCAAAACGTTTCATTGATATACCAATAAGTTCCTACATCATTATTATGGCATTGATGACTCTGAAACACTTCATTGATGTGCCAATGAGTTCTTACTTTATTGTTATTGCATTAATGGTATATTTATGCGTCTCTTATTGATGTATCATTGTTTCAAAGTATCAAAAATGCGGTGGCGACCGAAATAACAATCTCAAAGTTTAATTGAACTAAGTGATGGAAGTTCTCTCTTATCGGGTGGTATCCCAGGTTCATAAGCCTATCATGGGTTGATCCCTATTTATGTGTTTATGGGTGGTATCCCAGGGGTATAAGCCTAGCATGGGTCGATCCCAGTTGATATGTACTGGAGGCAGCCTAATGGTCACAGTACAGTACAGTAATGATGACAAAAATAATAAGAACGAAGGTAAAGTGATTGAATAAATACAATGTACAGGTTGTCACAAGTTCTAGTAAGTGTGGTCCACTCCTATTACGATTTATTCACTTGTTTCTGATTTCTATTGAGCTCTTATATCATATGTAATTATCTACAACTTTACATACTCAGTACATATTTCGTACTGATGTTCCCCACGGGGGACCTGCATTTTATGCTGCAGGCACAGGTACCTCAGCTCATACACCGCACACGTAGGAGCCAAGATATCCAGCTGTTTTTGGTGAGCTCCAGTTTGCTTCGGGGCTTTCCATGACATATCCAGTCACTTTTGGTATTGTGTAGAAGTTAGTTATATGGCGGGATGTGTCCCGACCTTTGTTAAACTCTGTGTATTGTCTAGAGCCTTTGTAGACCTAATGTACAGTCAAGGTGGTGTTTTGTTAATAGACGTGATGGCTCCAACGACCAAGTATTGTATATACATATATATGTGTGCTCGAGCTTATACAGGTGATTATTTCCTTTTATATGCAACATGATATTGTCCGAATTTCGGGTTGTCATAGAGGTATGCATGGGAAGTATAAGGTTATGAGTTGGTTCTTCCGGGCCTCCTCGGTTACGGGTGTCAGTCCGCCCCAATAGGATTTGAGGCGTGACACTTGATTTTGAAGCCGATCCGATCATTCCATTTATTTTGGGATGCCCCTTCTTAGCAATCGGGCAGTTACTAATTGATCTAGTAGCAGGGAAGATGAAAATGAGAGCACATGATAAAGTGGAGGTTCTAGATCTATACAAGGCACTGAAATTACCGACTATATACGAAGAATTATTTTCTATATCAACTATTGACCGTACATCTGAGCTATATATGTTATTGTAGGATGATCCACTAGAGTGATCTTTGATAGGTCATGATCTATATGGAGAAATAGAAGTGTTGGAATTGGTCTAAGTCACGAATTTGGTGGCGATTGAAATAAGAAAGATGCCTTTTGAGCCATTGAACAAGACAATTGGCCCATCTCCCAAAGCTTTAATTGATGAAGCTCCAAAATTAGAGCTTAAGGTCCTTCCTCCTCACTTGAAATATGTTTACCTTGGTGATAATAATACCTTGCCTGTTATTTTATTTGTAGGATTATCTAATCTGCAGGTAAAGGAAGCAATGGCATTTTTGAAAAGAAGAAAGAAGGCAATTAGTTGGCTTATGTATGACATTACAGGGATAAATCTAGCTTTTTACATGCACATGATATACATGGAAGAAGGTTTCAAACCAAAGGTGCAACAATAATGTAGATTGAATCTGGTGATAAAAGACGTGGTGATGAAAGAGATCATCAAGTGGATCAATTATGGGATTGTTTATCTAATTTTAGACAACAAGTAGGTAAGCCCAATACATTGCGTACCAAAGAAGAGTGGGATGACTGTGGTTACCAATGAAGCTAATGGGTTGATTCCCACTTGCATGGTGACTAGATAGAGATTCTGTATTGATTATTAGATGTTGAATGAAACCACAAGAAAGGACCATTATCCTATCCCATTCATTGATCAGATGTTGGATAGGTTGGCAGGGCAGGAGTACTACTATTTTATTGATGGTTACTCGAGTTACAATCAGATCACCATTGCACCTGAGGACCAAGAAAAGACTATTGTTACTTTCACATATGGTACATATGCATTCAGACGCATGCCTTTTGGCATCTTCAATGCACCTTGAATATTTCAGATATGAATGATGGCAATATTCTATGACATGGTTGAAGAATTTGTCGAGGAATTCATGGATGACTTCTTTGTTTATGGTAATTATTTTTATGTATGCTTGCAGAATCTAGATCGACTCATAGATTGTTGTGAAGAGACAAATCTGGTGCTGAATTGGGGAAAATGCCACTTTTTGTTCAAGGAAGGAATAGTCCTTGGCCATAAAGTTTCATATAGAGTACTAGAAGTAGATAGAGCAAAAATTAAGGTGATGGAATAGCTGCCACATCCAGTTACAGTGAAGGGAGAGCAAAGTTTCTTGGGACATACAGGTTTTTAAAAGCATTTTATTCAAAAATTTTCAAAGATTACAAGCCGTATGTGTAAGCTGTTATAGAAAAAAGCCAAGTTTTATTTTGGGATTGATTGTCAAGAATCTTTTGAGAGGCTAAACAAGAAATTGACAGAAGCACCTATCTTGATTTCACCAAACAGGGAGTTACCTTTTGAATTGATGTGTGATGCCAGTGACATAGCTGTGGGAGAAATTTTGGGGCAGAGAAAAGACAAGGTATTTTGTTCTATTTATTATGCCAGTAAAATCTTGAATGATGCCCAAATGAATTATACAGTCACTGAAAGGAGATGTTAGCGGAGGTTTATGCATTCGATAAATTTAGAACATACTTGGTGGAAACCAAAGTTATTATTCACACAGACCATGCTTCCATCAAGTATCTCTTCAATAAAAAAATTGCAAAGCCTCGATTGATCAGGTGGATTTTATTACTACAAGAGTTTAATCTAGAGGTTCATGATTGGAAATAAGAACAGAACCAAGTTGCAAACCATTTATCATGGTTAGAGACTCATGACCATTTGTCACGGATGGAGACTCACAACCATTTGTCACATCTAGAGGCTCTCTCTGCCTTTAGGAAGAGTTTTTGGATGAAAAATCATTTGCTCTAGATGCGTGTGAGCTTCCGTGGTATGCTCGATATTGTGAACTTGGTAGGATAATCGGTTTATCCTCCCGAAGCTACCACTCAATAAAGAAAGAAACTACTTCATGATTCTCGCGCTTACATATGGGACGATCTATATCTTTTCAAGTAAGGCCCTGATGGAATTATACGCAGATGTGTTCCATAAGCTGAATTCATACTAGTCCCACAAAAGTGCCATTTATCTCCTTTTCGCGGATATCATGGGGTTGAAAGAACAACTAAAAAAGTGTTGCAATTTGGTTTCTTATGGCCAATATTGTTTACAGATTCATGGATTTCATGAACAATTGTGATCAGTACTGGAGGTTAGGTACAATTTCAAGGCGTCATGAGATGCCCCTAAACATTATTCTTGAAATTGAAGCATCCGATGTTTAGGGGAACATTTTCATGGGACCATTCCCACCATCCAATGGAAACTTGTACATCTTAGTGGCAGTTTATTACATATCCAAGAGGGTGGAAGCTGAAGCTTTACCCACTTATGATGCGAGAGTGGTATTAAAATTTGTGAAAAAACTTATATTCTCCCGGTTTTGCACCCCAAGAGTATAATCAGTGATGGAGGTACACATTTCATTAACACTTGGTTTAAGAATCTTTTAGCTAAATATGGTGTTAGGCACAAGGTGGATACTACATACCATCCACAAACAAGTTTTCAAGTTGAGGTATCTAACTGAAAAATAAAGCAGATACTGTAGAAGACTGTTAATGGGAAACGGAAGAAATGGGCCGAAAAGCTCGATGATGCATTGTGGGAGTACAAGAAAGCTTATAAAACACCTATAGGGACCTCTCCATATCAGTTAAAATACAGTAAAGCCTGTCATTTTCCTGTAGAGATGGAACATCAAGCTTATTAGGCGATTAAAAAGTTAAATCTTGAGATGAAGGACACGAGAGAGAAGAGATTATTGTAGCTTGTTGAACTTGATGGGTTTCGTCTCCATTCTTATGAGAATGCTAAAATGTACAAGGAGAGAACCAAGAGATGTCATGACAGGAAAATTCAGGACAGAGTATTTGAACCTGGACAACTTGTTTTGCTATTCAATTCAAGGTTAAAGTTGTTTTCGGGTAAATTGTGATCTAAGTGGTCTGGGCCTTTTGAGGTGGTGCGAATGACGCCTCATGAAGCGGTTGAACTATGGAATAAATAAAAGACTGAGAATTTTTTGGTGAATAGACAACGTGTGAAGCATTATTGGGCTGCTCATGGAGATAAGCACAATGTGTCCATCACCTTTGCAGATGATTGAGACTTATCTAAGTCATGCCATAACGTAAAATAAGGAACTATGTGGGAGGCAACCCACAAATGTAATGTAATAGGTAGTTTAATTTTTAGTTGTTAAAAGAAAAAGAAAATAATAACAAAAGATGAGTCGTGCCATTAATAAAACTAAGACGTTGAGTGGGAGGCAACCCACTTTTTCTTACAATGTTTTTTGTTTTTGTTTGATATGTAGGGATGAGAAAATTGAAACCAAGGAGAATATCATGTCCAAGGAATCAATTAGGTTCTCAAAGTGATGTGTGTAAGTCAGGTTTAACATCAGGTAAATAGAGGGTTGAATAATGTACTGGAAATATGAATTTAAAGGCCACCACGTCACGGAGAAGACCAAAATCGCAATTGTCAAAATACAGCGAACTGGCGCGATACCACCACATCTTGGTGGGTGGTAAAATAACGATTGGTAATTTACAGTGGACTGGCGTGATACCACCGCACCGCGGTGGGTGGTTAAAGCGAACAAATTTTTTTAATATCTGTCGGGTTCAACCCAACTCGACCCGATTTGGTCCCACCCCTCTATAAATACCCCCTTAACCCTAAACCCTTTTATTTATCATTCTTAGCGCCGCCTCCCAATCCCCCAACACAATTTTTTTTAATTTTCTTCAAAGCTAAATTCTTCAAATCAACACCTAAGGTAAGTTCTCAAATCTTTCAACTTTATCTCTATCTTGCTGAGAATTTCTTTATTATTTGCTATATTAGTTAGATTTGTGAATGATTAACTTGAGTATACTACCTTACACCACATTTATCTTGCAATTATTGTGACTTGTTAGTTATTTCGTTCATGATTATTTATTCAACTATTAAATAAGTGTGTTATGATGATTAGATAGATGTTGGAATAAAGTGTAGTAGGATATTTGTATGGTGATGGGTTCTTGTACTGATGAAGGGTACGTTGATCGATGTAAATATGTATGATAGGGCATGAGTTTCTTAAACTATGTGTCTGTCCATGTGATTAAATTCTTAGGGGTATTGTATTTTGTGCACATGTGTCGGGATAGAAATCTTGCAGAAATATTATATATTATGTTGAAGTGTACTAATTGTTTGAATTATTTTAAAGTGGGAGGTGTCATAGTACCAAGAAGAGAAGTCCGAGAACCTTACTTGGTAATAATACATATCAAACCGAAGAGATAAGTGTGGGGTGAACCTAACTGGTGCGAGGTTTGTGTGATATTGACTTTTACATTCTTGTCGATAAAAGGCATATAAAGTTGAAAAAAGGGTAAAATTTGGGTTAAATGTGTGTGATTAGGTCAGTTTTGTAATAACTTGTACACAATGCTTGTCGACTCCTATTTTTGATACACAATGTTGTTAATGTTGTGCAAATTTAGGAGCTATCCTTAATTGTGTATACCTCGCATTAAATTTATGTAATGGAATAAGGGACATAACTGTGGATAGCTGTCAGTGATATTGAAATTGACTTCATAAGTGGGATTGATTGTGTTACTGACATACTACACTCCTAATTGTTTTGGTATAGCTGCAATTTGTCACTTCTTGAATTATAGACCAATGTATGTGTGCTAAAAGTGTTGAATAGGGGAATTCTGAGAACCCCAAATTAGGTAGGGGTCGATCCTATAGGGAATACGTGGAATTATGTCACTTGCTTGCTGAAATTAACGAGCAACACAGAAAGTAAATTAGAGGGGTTGTAGTAGTAATATCAAACAAGTAATAGAACTCAACTTTGGTTGAAATCAGTCAAAAATAAATTCTAGGACTGTTTTCCCCCGGCTTCTCAAATTAGTAGGTTTATCATGGTTTATTGAACAAACCCGATATCTTACATGTTGAATTTGATAAGTTATCTACCATCAATTGTTTTGTGGACTTATTGACATATTTTACCCTTTACATTTTGAGTCTCAGGATGTAGCATTACTAAACCTTATCCTAGATCTCATTTAACTATTAATATTTGAGTCTTAAGTTATTAGATGAAAGATAATCGTCTTAAGTAGATAATGTTGTTATCCTAGATCGACAAGTAATCTTCAAATTACTGTTGTAATTATCTTTTCCTAATCTCTACTCCTCTTGTGAAGTAAATAGTGATATACTAGGAGGGATCTTAACATTTGCAACCACTAATAAAGCTATAAATTTGAAGCTAACCACAATACATGGAAGAATATAGGTTCAGAACAACTTAGCACTTCCCTTACTTTGTCAATCTGCTAGGATTTCCACAACCCTACCTAAGGGATTTAGTTGATCATTATTGTGAAATAATTAATAGAATACATAATTGGATACATTTAAATAATATCACAATAATAAATGAATAAAACCCAAAGTATGTAACTGAGTTATAAACCAAAATCAAGAACAAAGTAATCCCAAGATCAAAATTGAATCCAGGAATCAAATATATGTTTATAAGTATATAGAGTGCATAAACTAACTAAAATCATCAAAATAACATATTTAGGTTACAAGGAAATGCTAGGAAATAACTCCCAAACATAGAAGGAAAATCAAGGTTGGTGGACACTTATTGGGCCACCTACGGGATGTAGGTGGCACCTATGGTCCATAGGTGGATCCTATGGTCTATAAGTGGTCTACGTAGGTGGAACTCTTCCCTCAAAAGCTTCTGAACTTACTGGACTTGATTCTTCTGTAACCTACTCTGACAGCTAGAACTGTAGGTGGAACCTACAGGCCACAGGTGCCCTCCTTAACTGATAGAGTCTTCTTTTTTGAAATTTTAAGTCTCTAAATCTCAATTTCTAACACCTACTTTGGCACCTATAGACCGTAAGTAGAACATATGGGCCATATGTGCCCACTTATGTGACCAAAAACTTCAACTTTCAATTATTTCTTCTAGAATAGTCCCAAAACCTGATTTTCTATAAAAGCATAACAAAAAAGCATCATATCAAACAAAAAACCTATGTAACTTACAAATTTTCATCATTGTAAGAGTTGAAAGTGCTATGAATCCATAGCACATCACCAAAATGCATTATAAAACTTCTGTAACCAGTCATTCCTATTAGGATTGATAGTCTTCGCCAATATAGACTTGATTTCTCTATTTGAGACCTCAACTTGTGCACTTGTCTGAGGATGGTAAGGTGTTGCTACCTTATGCTTCATGCCATATTTTTTGTGCAAGACCTTAAAAAAGTGATTGTTGAAGTGTGACCCACCATCACTGATAATAGCATGTGGAGTGCCAAATTAAGAAAATATGTTCTTTTTCATTAACGTAGTGACACTTTGACCTGTATTATTTGGAAGCGCAACTGCCTCCACCCACTTTAATACGTAGTCGACTTCCCTACTAGAATATACGTCATGCCATAGAAGCTCACAAATGGACCCATGAAGTCAATCCATAAACATCAAGTAACTCCAACTCCAAGATAGGTGTCATGGGTAGTTCATGTCTCCGTGATATGTTTCCTTGATGTTGACACTATTTTCAGGCTTGTGCATAGTCATGAGTATCCTTGAAGACAGTAGGTCGATAATACCCACACTACAGAATCTTATGGGATGTGTGGATTTCACCATGATGACCCCAAACTGGTGATGAATGACAAGCCTCTAGGATGATCATCATCTCCACCTCAAGGATGAATCTATGAATAACTACATCCATAAATTAATTTCCTTACCTCATGAATGAATCACTTGTGCTGCTGGAATGATAAAATTTTTAGAACTAGATCACTTGCAAAGAAGTTGGCAAAGTCTGTGAACCAGGGGATTAATTCTTGAGATGCTTCCAAGACCCAATCATTTGGAAAAGTATCATCTATAACAATATCATCCCCTAACTACTGCATTGTCTCTTCCTCCAGACGAGATAAGTGATCAACAACCTATTTTTTCGTGTCCTTTTAATCTTTTCATTCAAAGTTGAATTCGTACAACAAGAGGATCAAATGTATCAATCTTGGTTTGACATATTTTTTGACATAAGATACCTCAATGTTTCATTATTGGTATGAACTATGATTTTGGTCCTAATCAAGTAAAGCTGAAACTTTTCAAAGGAAAAAACCACTCCAAGCAACTCCTACTCGGTAACTATATAGTTCTTTTATGTGGGGTTTAATGCCTTATTGGCATAGTATATTGGGTGAAGGATTTTCAAATGCCTCTGACCAAGGACAACACCCAAGGCCACTCCGCTTGCATTGCACATAACCTTAAATGGTAAAGACCAAATAGGGGATACAATAATAGAAACTGAACTCAACCGCTCCTTAAGGCACTCAAAGGTCTTGAGCCATGTATCATCAAAAACAAATTTCACCTCCTCCTTGTAATTTTAGATAATTCCTTGATTAACATTCTATAAAAAACAATATAACCCAAAAAACTTTGGATACCTTTTACAAGACAGAAGGAGGTAATTTTTCAATCACCTCAGTCATCTCTCTATCCATCTCAAACCCAGTTTTAAGATTTTGTGCCCAAGGGAAATAACCCCCTTCACCATAAAATGGCACTTCTCTTAATTTAACTCCAGGTTGCACTCCTTACACCTCTGGAGTGAGTTGGCCAAATAGGCCAAACAATCATCAAAAGAGTCCCCAATGACTAAAAAGTCATGCATTAAGACCTCTATTGTGTTCTCTACCATGTCAAAACATATATACACCATACATCTTTGAAAGGTGGTGGGATTATTGCATAACCCAAATGACATCCTCTTGAATACAAAAGTCACATAAAGGCAGGTTAAAGTAGTCTTTTCTTGGTCTTCGAGAGCAATAGGAATCTGATTGTATCTTGAGTACCCATCAAGAAAATAGTACCAAACCCTGCCTGCTAATCTGTCAAGCATATGATCCATAAAATTCATTAGGAAATGGTCTTTTTGAGTCCAAGTATTCAACTTTCTGTAGTCTATGTATACGCACTATCCAGTAATCAGTCTCATAAGCATAAGTTTATTCTTATCATTTGGGACGACAGTGATCCCACCCTTCTTCGAATTAAATTGAGATGACCTACTTGTTGTCCCAAATGGGGTAAACGACTCCTTCATCTAATAACTTAACAATTTATTTCTTCACAATCTCCTTCAAAGAAGGATTTAACCATTTCTGATATTCAATGTTGGGAATAGAATCCATCTCTAGTTGAATTTTATGGGTACAAATACTAGGTGGGATCCCCACAATATTCATAATGGTTTATTTGATGGACCTCTTAAATCACTGAAAGAGTGATTGAAATGCCTCAACTCGTGTCTTTACTAAATTAGTTGTAATAATGACCGACAAGGTATTGTCGGCCCCAAAAAATGCATAACACAAGTGAGATAGGAGGGCCTTTAATTCTAAGAATGGTGGCTCCTCAATTGATGGTCGACATAGAGAAGTGGTTCTATTCCTTAGATGGAGATCAAGTTTCTTTGGAGAATAATTATAAGAACCTCTACCAGACAATGCACTCACTATCTCATCGTACTCGTCGATGCCTTCGCTCTCAAAATTCATAATGACAGTTGCTAAGTCCTCAACCCCAAGTCTCTCTTTAATAGGCACAGTCACTTCATTATCATCAATAGTCTCAATCACAGACTCCACTCTTAAATCCTTTGGTTGTCGCATAGATTGACTAATATGAAAATTGACTATCTCATCGTTGAGTCTGACCTTCATCTGCCCCATCTCTATGTCAACTAAGGCCCTACTAATAACTAGGAAAGTCCTTCATATTTAGGGACTTCTAAAGTCCACCTTGCAGTCCAAGATCATAAAGTTAGATGGAAATATAAAGGATACAACCTTCACCAATACATCACACAAAGTACCTGTAATGACCCTTCAAGTCATTTTCCATATTTACACTTATTACTGCCATTTAAGCTTCTCCATAGATTTCTTAAATTATCTATAACTTATTGGTCTTGACGGTTTGGTTATCGGGCAGTTCATTTGGTTTTTGGAATGAACTCCCTATTTAGAAGTCTTTGTTGGTTCCAAATAACCACCGAGCAAAAACTTTAGTGCAATGATCTCGGATGTGAATTTTGACCATGCTAACAGATTCAGAATATCAATTTTAAGGCTAGGAATACCTTTGGTTTGGGTCTTAATGCACCCAAGCTCATTTTGACCTATCGATTAGAAAGTTGAAAATTTGAAAGTTTAGGTTTGGGACCCACATTTGGTCAAAACAACCTCGAATTGAAAATATGACTTTGCTAATGCATCTGGAATGTTGAATTTAGTAAGGGTACATATTTTATTTGCAAAATTAGATTCTGGATGCATCCCAAGGCATTGGCCAAAACTAGGAATCAAATTCCAAGTTTCAGCTATCATTTAGTGCAAAAAGTACCACGATCTTGGTGGCTTAATATAAATCTCAATGTCATGATTGTGGCATGCATGGTTCTATGATCACCCTAGCTGAGGGCCTGGGAAAGGTTGTTTAAATACTCTTTTTTTGGCCGATAATTAGCCATTTTTCCTCCTTCTTGAGACCCATAAACCCTAATGGAGTGTGTAGACCTTAAAGTGAGTCTTGGGTGTTGATTGGGAGCTTGAATAACTTTCATTTTTGTGATTAACATCAAATCTAAGGTATGAATCCTTTAATTTTAGTGTTGAATTTTTGATTACTGGATTTTTAAGGGTTATAACTCTCAAATGGTATTTGTACAATTGGTTGTACTCAAAAACTCATGTTCCGTATGTGCGACCCACTTAGGGTTTTTGGTGTTGTTTTAGACCCAAAGCCCAATAGTTTAATATGGGTATTGTTAGACTCATATTGATTAGTTGATTATAGTTTTGTTAGTTTGATAGTATTTTGGGGATTGTGAAGTGAGGACAAACATATGGTGCATGATGTGAGGTTTTGCAGTTCGGCTTCGAGAAAGGCTTATGTCTACTTTCTTTGTAGATAATGTGTGTTATATATTGCGTGTGAATGTGGATGTTAGGATTGATTATGAGTAGAATGACTCAGCCTTAATTGTTCATGTTTGGGGATTAGATGAGGGTTTTGAACTCATAAGATGGTAAGTTATATCCCTTTTAGAATCCTATTTTCCTCTTACTAGTTTGGATTAGTTTGTGTCATGGACATGATAAAATGCTAGATTTGGGATGTGGTTTTAACGTTGGAAGCATGATTAGTAAATTTTAATCTTATTGTGCTAGTATGGTAGTATTGAAATCGTGATTTGGGTAGAGTGACTTGAGTGCCCATATCTCTAGTAGGAGTTCCTATCTTAGTCTTGAATGTGGACTTCTTGAAATATAGAAGTTGAACTAGATACCTTAGCCTAGTATGGGGCATAGTTCTCCAAAATTAGGAAATTAAGGATTAGAAGTGGAATGGTCCGACCCACTTAGGCCAAGACTTTTGTTAGCCTTGTGGACTTAGATGTGGATGTTAGGCATAGTTGAGATTAGTAACCCTTAGTATAAGGTAACTTCTTAGCTTATTTATGATGATGTATTTTCCCAAAATAATGATATGATGTTTGGCCTATAGAGATGTTAGTTCCTCTTTGATTGATATTTGGCCCATAGAGATACTATTTCCTCCTAGACTTGATTATTGTCCTATAGAGATGATTTTTATCTTAGTTATGATTATTGGCTATAAAGGTGAAATTTCTCTTAGTTATGATTTCTTGGACTATAGAAATAGTTTTCTCTTAGTTATGATTATTGGCCTTTATAGATGGTTATGATGATGAAATCATGATATTAATAGTACTTGCATTTATTCCTCCATGCGCATCCATCCCATACCCCGAATCTGGTATGGGACGATTGCATAGATATGGGTGAAGAATATGCCTTGTGTTTTTGTATCTTGATTGAACCTTTCGAGCCTAGGGAAATAGGGGCATGCATAGGCTCGACTAGGTATTTGGTTGTCTGGAGTTGCTATTTATTCGCATTGATATTGATACTATTATTATCATTGTTCTAATCATTATTATGGCTAGCTTATGAAAGATTGGTCATTGATACGGTATCGAGATATGAGGTATGCATATAGACTCTTCGATCTTATGATGGCATTATTATGCAAAAAAATTTCCATGTCTAGCCATATGGATTAGGAACCCTGAGTATGAAAGTATTAAATCCTGGTAGTATTATAAAAATGTCTTAAAATGGGAACATGATGATCTAGGTTATGCTTTGAGATAACCTCATATTTATATGTATATATATATATATTTATATATATTTAGCTATATTGTAATTTATGGCACTACCGTATATCCCTTTCTTTGTTTATTCAGATTGTATATTGTTTCTTAGCCTTGTATAATGCTATATATATATATATATAAATATATATACTTTTATATATATATCTTCGCCCTTCATCATATATTAGCTTTGGATATACGCTTAGCATTGACATCTATAAAATATGGCTGGAATTGGATAGTTCACCCCAACACTTCCTTAGTCTTATTATGTTAGACTTTTGAACTTGAATAAGATAGTTGTCTTTATTATTCTTATTGACTTTTTATATGATTTATGGACTCCTGGGTGTAGTTTCCATTCTATTTATATGTTGTATATATATGCTTCTTCATTGGATCTCAGTTGGCAATTGCCTACTGAGTACCATTCATTTGGTACTCATACTACACTTCTACAACCTGCAGATCATAGTATGGGTTAGCATCGTAGATGTGTGCATCGTGCAGAGTAGCCATGGTTTAGAGACTTAGAGTGAGATCCTGGCATTTGGAGTATTACTCATCTGTCTCTTATGCATTAGACTAGTCTCTATATTGTATTCAATGATAAGTTGAATCCGTGTAATTCTTATGTATTGATCTTTACATTATTTATTCTACATTTTTTTCCTTATATTGTTGAGTAGGTTATTACTAGGCATTCCGAACTATAGGTTGGGCTTGCCTACTGGTAGGTGTTATTAGGCACCGTCATGACTTAAGAAATTGGGTCTTGATAGTACCAAATGGTTTCTTGACAGTTTTGTTAGCCATCAATAACCTCATAGATGTAGGTTTAGGTTCCCTAAGCCCAACTGCCTGTATACCACTTACGGCTTTAGATTGAAGCTAGCTCCCAAATCACATAAAGCTTGAGAGAAGTTGAAGGACCCAATAGTACATGGAATAGTGAATGCTCAGGGTCATTTTCTTTCTTTACTAATGATTGGGAAGCCACATCACTATAATGGTGCACATTACCCGTGGGCTCAGAGCTCACCGTCCTCTTCTTAGTGACCAAGTTCGTTAAAAGTTTTACATAGACAAGCATCTACACCCATGATTGGGAATATTAACATACAGTTCTTAAAAAATCAACAAGAAGTTTTGATACTTTCCATACTCTTGTTTATTTCTCATTCTTTAGGAAAGGGGAGGGGAGGGGAAGGTCAAGGAATGGTCATTAACACAGGCTTAACTACCTTCTTTTTTCCTTTATCCTTCTTCACACTTTTACCACCACTTCTTAATTTCTATATCTACACTTCAGGTTTTTTATCAACATCAATACTATTACTCTTTGGCTCATCAACCACAGGAATAAGGGGGTCAACTATTGTCTTACCACTCCGAGATGTGATGGCAAGAAAGTGACCAATATTCTTAGGATTTTAAACTTTATTGCTTGGAAGGGCCCCTAGTTGCTGCTGATTTAAGGTTGCTGACATTTGACCAAATTACAGCTCCAACTATTTGATCATAGTAACATGCGAATCTACTTTCTAGGTCAAACGTGAGATGTCTACCTTAATCACCTTAAGGGAAGTTTCCTGACTTTCCCGACCCATTACTATCTTGGAAAACATATCCTCCATCCTTTATTAAATGTCACGGCTGCCTAGTGGAACATATACACCACCCTTCTTTTTGTAGTCATCCTTTCTTCTCCAATCACCGTCTCTATCTCGACTCTAATCTCTATACCTATACCAATAATAGTTCCAACCTTTGTTCCCTTTTCCTTTCTAAAAAACCTACCAAACTTATATCTATATATTTTTCCTCTTCTTGTACATAAGAATCATAGTATCTAGAGTCGTAATGATGGGTGTATTTATGCACTTTAGTATTGTTATCCTAGCTTATTTTTCCTTATTTTGAGGATAATTCATGTTATTTATGTGTTAAAAATGATATAAATAAGCATATAAGTGTTTAAATATGTGATTACAATGTTTAAAGGTGTTTTCAAGCAAGTTTGGGTTCAAATTGATCATTTAGAGTCTAGACGAAAAAACTAGTTTTACTAGTTTGAGCTAGGTGGTATTCTAGTTTATCGTGATGGATTCTAAGGAGTAAAATAAGTGATGTGTGATCTAATTCTAATACATTTGAGTCTTTTAACTAAGAATAATTGCAAAGTCTTAAGCAACTTTTGTCGTTTTTGATTGTTTTATGTTTGATTTTGCAGAAGAAGCTAATATGTTAGAGAACCAACAAGAATGGAAAAAATGAGCTAAAATCTAAAGTAAATAGAGGCAAAGTGTGGATGACGATATTTGTGATAAGTCGTCATCCTTGTGATATGCTATTAGCTTCATCGTCAGCCATAGACAGAGAATTGGCCTAAGTTGAAAGTTGTGATGACATTTTGTGATAGGTCATCAAGAAGCTGATAAGCCGTCAAGAATGCCACCAGCCTAAGGCAGCACATGAGAATTGAAGTAGAGACTTAAAGACATTTATGAGAAGTCATCAAAGATATGATATGTCATCACCGTTTGTCATCAGCGATAGCCAGCAAGTATCCAAAGCAAAGAGGAAGCTGATGACATTTGTGATAAGTCTCAGCCTCCTGATAGGCTATCACAAATGGCGTCACCTAATCCGACGAATTTCTGAATTTTATTATTTTGTTTCCATAATTAGGGTGAACTATTTAAAGCCTTGTTTAGGTTTTTATTAAGAGTTCCGAACCTTGATTTTTGATACATGATACTTTGATATTTTCTCTCTCTAACTTCTTCGCTTGAAAAAGAAATTACTTTGAAGAGAATTGAATCATTATTTTGTGATTTCCTTTGTGATTTAATCGGAGAATCTTTAGTTTCTATTCATCTTGTGGTAAGCTTATATTTCAAAGCATGAATTCATCTAGTTTCTTCTATTATTACGTCATGAGTGGCTAAATTCCTTTAGCTTAAATTATGGGATCTAGGGTTAGGTCTTGATAAGGTGCTGAGTGTTCAGGAATTTAAAGGTGGTAGGGCTTCTTGATAATTTTGATATCTTAATTATTGTCTGTTGGTTGCAAATGATAGATAACACCTTCTTTGATTTGCTTGAGATAGAAATCAAATATAGTTGGAAGTGAATTGTCAACAGGGACTTGGAAACACTAAACTTCCGTTTAATAATCAGCGTTGTAACAAGGTCTGGTAACCTGTGATAAAATATGTGAAGTGAATATAACTTTCCTAAGTCTGGGAGGATTAGGTAATTAAATGCTTAAGAAGGTCGAGAGACATTGAAGCATAACTTTGATAAAGATAACTTGTTGTCCTACCTACCGTGAAAATCTTGAACCACTAGTAGCATCTGTCAAGTACCAAAATCCCTAGTTAAAATAATTCTGATTTTTCCATAAACTCTTGACTACTAACACTAAAGCTAAAGTGACCAACATTTATTGGCTAATCTCCAAAACCACCATTTTATCTTTTCGTATCATCTATTTGAATTCAACTTGTAGCTATAGTTTCAAATTAGTTTAATCGCCACTCACATTGTTCCCTATGGATTCGACCCCGACTCCAAAAGTTGGGTAAATATATTGATGACGACCGCCTTGCACTAAATTGACGTGTAAGTTGAGCATTATAAAAAATGATTCCATTTATGGGGAACAATTTAGCGTATTGAGCTGGTTTGGAATTCTAGCGTACTTGCTTGAATTCAAACTTGTAAATATTTGTTTTTAGTTTACTATTATTTCTTGTGTTAGGTAGATTTTTATTTTAGTTTACTTACTACTGTGGCTTCATGGAATAAACATGATCTTGGTGGTTGGAAATATTATCTTGATGATCTATGTCCATATTGTGATGGACCTCACTTTTGGCAAGACAATAGATATGCTCCCCAGAGAGAGATGTGTGCACCATTTCCATCCTATTGGGAGTATAATTGTTCTGTATGTTGTGGTCAAGATGGACATTGTATTTATTGCCCAAATGCCCCCTCCCCCTATTGTGCTAACCCAAATTATAGTTCTTCTTATGATTTTGATAGGTCTTTTGGTCAAGAAAAAGAAGAACGAAGCACTAGAAAAAGTGGCATTAAAGATATGCTTCAACTAATATTTGATCGTATGGACACAATGAATGATATAATATGTGTTATACATCAATACAATAGGGCATTTAACAAGGAAAGAGAAAGGATAGGGGAGATGGATATCGAGGTCAATCATCTAAGGCACTCTTCTACATTATGTTTAGATGATATCTTGTCTGTGGAATCATTTAGACTAATCAAAGTGTATGAATATAAGGTTCAAGAATTCTATACTTATGATGATCTTGATGTTGATCAACCCTTGGAGATTTCCCAACCAATCGAACCAACCATGAGGGATGATGCCAAGATTGGGCAAATGGTGCTAGAGGCAAAACAAGAAATCAAGCACAATCCTTGTGAAGACTCTAGTCCATTTTGGGGTAAAGCTACTAATAGGGATGCTACTCCAAAATTAAGAGTTAGTCCTCATTTGAACCACTTTTCAACATTATGCCTTGTGGATGTAATGAAAGTCGAATCACCCAAGGAAATGATAAATTCTGAAAATGAGAAGAAAAATTCTTACATTTTGGAGTTTATCTTTCCAAAAGGGTATACCACAACCCCAATCGTAAAAGTCAAGAAGCTTAAAGGTCGATGTCCATTTAGTGGATTTTTAAGATTCTCACTGTTGCCAAATGAGCCCACATGAAAGTTCCATGAAAAATTGGGCAAGTGGTTCAAGTCTTCAAAGTGGCATGATAGAACTTTCCTTATCATGCTCTCGCATTTGCCCAACACACCTAAAATATGTAAAGATCAAAAGATGGGCTGACGATTCAAATTATCTAAGTGGAGGGATAAAAGATGAAGCACTTTCAAGGTATCTTGATGAATTTTGAGTAGTCAAGATAACCTTGTCGTGCCGCAACATTAAATCAGGTACTGCTTGGGAGGCAACCCAAGGTATTTTGTTGTTTGTATTTGTATTATGTGATTGACATCAGATCTTCGCACCCATGGTGCCACAGGTATGTTTCTAACTCTCTTGTTTTGGTTTGATGCATTGGGGACATTGTATGATTTTAAATTAAGGGTGGGACTACTTGTGGGTGTTGATGTCCTCTTGGGGTTTTTGTTGCCGTGACTCTTTTCCTTGGAGTCTTATTCCTAGTAGAGCTGGCATGTTTAGGCTTATTGTGATTTGTTGTAACATTTTGTAGTTCACTAGGAGAAATACAAGTACATAAGGCAGCTAACACGGTTTTGTTATTTTGTGAACACCTCTCAAGTGGTCTAATTTTTTAACTGTGTGATTTGGATCTAATTTTCACCACTGTGCATCTTTGTATGGTATTAGTTCTAGTGCCTTGATAACCATTGTTAAACAATTACATGAACCAGATAAGTAGTAACTTGTGATATACTTGTTTGCCATGTGCATGTGAGATACTACCTAGTTCCCATTGTGTATTAAATCCAGAACTTTCCCGGTTGGTCTTGCCTTGGTTGAAGGATAGTGGTTAGGAAAGGATCATAGTCCAATTTGATATTAGCTTACTTTAGCCTAAATGACCTTCCCTATGTGCATAATATCCCTTGATCCCTATTTTGTGCCTGATTAGCCTATTTCTTTTTATGACACCTGTCACCTTCCATTTAGATCACAATAAATCTGTTTCAGCCCTGGTCGTCCTTGGACACTGTGCACCTTAACTTAGGCAAATGGCCTAAGTTGAGGGTGGCTATCATAGGGGTGCGTGATATAGAATGGGTATAAAGAAAGGTAGCATAAAATAAAAGAATAAAAAGCTGGGTACGGAGAAAGAGAGTAAGAAAAAGAAAAATTGTGAAAAATAATAAATGATTGTGGAAAAGATCGCACCCATCATAAATAAGTGTGATCAAGAAAAGAGAAGAGTAGAAAAGGCTAAGGAGTGAACCCCCAAAAAGTTAGTGTAGTGTCAAGGAGGCTTAGTCACTTTAAATACCATCGAGTATCATACCAGCCCCTAACCTACATTACAAGCCTAAGAGAAGACCTATAGTGATCCTTGCTGACGTATCTGAAGATCTGGGTAATGAAAATAAGGGCAAGCCTATGGTACTTAGCATACATTGGCTGGAACTTCGTTCTGAGAGTGAGTGTTTTGATTATCCCCATGGTTACATATATGATTACTGATATGAGATGAGGGGGATTTCTTTGATGTGAGGGAACACCAGATATGCTGATAGTTATTAACTTGTTTGGAGAGTGTAATACTGGTCTATGCATAGTTTTTATAGCTAAATTAATGTCGTATGTTGTTTCCTGTGTATTGCATTGGTGTTCTTTAATAAAATACACAGTTGTTCTTGAATTGACTGGCCTTGGAGATGGTGAAAGTGTTTTGAGATGATATGGATGATTGACTACCAAATGTGCTTTGTATTCTCTTAGTTGTGCTGAATTGATTGAGGACAAGCAATTGTTTTAGGTTGAGGGTGTTGATGTGTGAGCTAATGGTGACATATTTGAGGTTTTTAACTAAGAATAATTTCAAAGTCTTAAGCAACTTTTGTCGTTTTTTATTGTTTTATGTTTGATTTTGTAGAAAAAGCTAATATGTTAGAGAACCAGCAAGAATGGAAGAAAATGAGCTGAAATCTGAAGTAAATAAAGGAAAAGTGTGGCTGACGACATTTGTGATAAGTCGTTATCCCTATGATAAGCTATCAGCTTTATCATCAGCCATAGATAGAGAATTGGCCTAACTTGAAAGTTGTAACGACATTTTGTGATAGGTCGTCAAGGAGCTGATAAGCCGTCAAGAATTTCGTCAGCCTAAGGCAACACATGAGAACTGAAGCAGAGACTTGAAGATATTTATGATAAGTCATCAAGGAGCTAATAAGGTGTCACCGTTTGTTGTCAGCGTTAGGCAGCAAGTGTCGAAAGCAAAGAGAAAGCTGACAACATTTGTGATAAGTCATCAGCCTCCTGATAGGCTATCACAAATGGCGTCACCTAATCCGAGGAATTTCTGAATTTTATTTTTTTGTTTCCATAATTAGGGTGAACTATTTAAAGCCTTATTTAGGGTTTTCTTAAGAGTTCTGAACCTTGAATTTTAAGACACGATACTTTGATATTTTCTCTCTCTAACTTCTTGGCTTGAAAAAGCAATTACTTTGAAGAGAATTGAATCATTATTTTGTGATTTCCTTTCTGATTTAATCGGAGAATGTTTAGTTTCTATTCATCTTGTGATAAGCTTATCTTTGAAAGCATGAATTCATCTAGTTTCTTCTATTATTACGTCATGAGTGGCTAAATTCCTTTAGCTTAAATTATGGGATCTAGGGTTAGGTCTTGATAAGGTGCTGAGTGTTCAGGATTTTAAAGGTGGTAGGACTTTTTGATAATTTTGATGTATTAATTATTGTCTGTTGGTTGCAAATGATAGATAACACCTTCTTTGATTTGCTTGAGAAATAAATCAAATATAGTGGGAATTTAATTATCAACAGGGACTTGTAAACACTAAACTTCCATTTAATAATCAGGACTGTAACAAAGTTGGTTAACCTGAGGTAAAATCTGGGCAGTGAATATAACTTCCCTAAGTCCTAGAGGGTTAGATAATTAAATGCTTAAGTAGGTCGAGAGACATTTAAGAATAACTTCGATAAATATAACTTGTTGTCCTACCTACCATGAGAATCTTGAACCACTAGTAGCATCTGTCAAGTACCAAAGTACCTAGTGAACTTAATTCTGGTTTTTCAATAAACTCTTGATTACAAACACTGAAGCTAAAGTGACCAATATTTATTGTCTAATATCCAAAAACCCCATTTTATCTTTTCGTATCATCTATTTTAATTCAACTTATAGCTATAGTTTCAAATTAATTTTATCGCCACTCACATTGTTCCCTGTGGATTCGACCCCAACTCCAAAAGTTGAGTAAATATATTGACGACGACCGCCTTGCACTAAATTGACATGTAAGTTGAGAGTTATCAATAAGTTCCTAATGTTATTATTCTGTATTTATGAGTGGAATATCTTGTTTTTAATGTACAAAGTGTAATTCAGTCAGGACGAGAGTCAATTCAATAAGCTAAAGATTAATAGGATGAGACTAGGCTTAGCTTGAGTTTTAAGTGCATCCTTATGGAATGTTTGTTGTATTGAGATATAAGATATGGTTCTTGATGATGTAGGATGATTTTTTATTTGATTATTTTTATGTATTGATGAGCAATCAACTGAAATTCAAGTGGAAATAACACCAAAAGGCTTGGGATGGACGAAAAAGGTGCAAGGTTAACATAAAGTGGAACTTTCCTGTGAGGCTGGCGATATAGGGGCGGTACCTCATTGATCCAGGTGGAATAAAGTAGGAAGATCCCTATTTCTAGAAGTGTAATAGATCCCGCGGTGCCCCTTCCATTAAATTTTCCAAAGCCCGCGATGCCCCTTCTATTCCCAAACGGCCAATTTGCGTCTACTATAAATACACGACTATAGATATAATGTAAACCCTTTAGAACGATTTTGGACATAGAGAGGGGCTGATAAACACTTATTTAAGGGTTTATTTTTCTTTACTTTATATTTTTAAAGGATTTAATCATGTATTCAAATACTTTTATTACGGTTATGTCTATTAGTGGCTAAACGCCCCTTTTCTGGGGTTAAAACCAAGAACATGACTACGATTGCTAGGAATTGATTTGCTTTTGTTTATTTATCATATTTGGTAGTTTTCTTACCATTGTTATCATTATTTTAAGGACTCACAAACCTTATAATACATATATTATCAACCTTGTGATTTTGAGAGGGGGAATAAAATGATAGAACGCGGGTGTAAATAGAGTAGGGTTCTTATTCATTTATAAAATAGGGGATTGGAATTCGCATCAGGGATAGTGATATACTTGAAAGCCTTGCTTGGTTCACTATGAGATGAAATATGAATGCGTTTAGCTTATTTCTCACATCACCACTCAACGATGTAGTTCTGGGTCTAAGTTGGATAGGTGATTAGAGGTCGAGAGACCATGATAATAAAATCAACCCTGTGACTCAACAACAAAGATAAGTAACTTAACTGACGAATTTCGATAATGTTGTATGATTTTTATTAGTTCTTTAACCCCAGGTTTTCATCCATTAATTGTTCAAAGTCTTTACTTTCCCATACTATTTTAGTTTATAACTTTTAAAATTCCTTTGATTACGTTGCATCATGTTAATCATAATAGTTGAACTAGAATTTGATAGTTGTTTAACACAAGTCTCTGAGGGATCGATATTTGGCTTTATTGTATGAAAACTATATTACTTGGTAAGATCACGTACACTTGTATGTGTGCTTGGGCGCAACAAGTTCTTGGTGCTATTTCTTGGGACTTGTAAATTGGAAACTATTTATTTTTTAGTTTTACTTTTTAGATTTCTTTGGTGCTTTACTCTTGGTCTTGGTATTGAATTTGCAGGAAACATGTTTATAGACGAGTATTGCTGGCAAGGGATAGGGAATTGGTTAAGCCAAGCCCCAAACCCGAGCAACTCTTCCATCAACAAAGGAGAGAAGAAATCCTTCTCCACCATATCTCATAATTTTAAGAGGAACAATACAGTCTTGCTCTAATAGCATAAGATCAACCAGCCTGCAAGATAGTTCGAGACGTGGCAATCCCACTTCCAAAAAATTTGACCTCCCCTTTTTCAGAAACCGGTTGCTCAAGGTAATTTTGAGCTGAAATAGAACATGGTGCAGATTTTGATCAGCATTGGATAGTTTACCGGGCTTTTACATGAAGATTCACAAGTCCACCTACAAACATTTTTGGAGATCAGTGACACATTCATCCCTACGGGTGTTTCAATTGATTATGTTAGGCTGAAACTATTCCCATTTTCACTATTAGGGGAAGCGAAGAATTGGTTGAACGTTGAGCCAGCAAGTTCAATCATAACATAGGATGAATTATCTTGGAAATTCCTCATCTAATTTTTTCCATATTGCAAGATTAGGAAACTGTGCAGTGAGATTGTGTGCTTCAAACAAAAGCCAGATAAGAATTTTTATCATGCCTGGGAGAGGTTCAAAGCTCTTCTTTGGGAATGTCCATATCATCAAAAGTCCTATGAGGTACTTGCTCATATTTTTATAGAGGAACTTGACCATGACACAAAAAATTTGCTAGATTCAACTGCAGGTGGTTAAGCTTTGGAGTTGACGTATGATGAGCTATACACTTTTTTGAGCTAGATTTCTCAAGGTAATACTAAGTAGCATTCTGAATATAGAAATGTTACAAAGAAGGTTGTAGATGTGTTGGAGGTGGACAAATTTACTACTATATCCACCCAGATTGCTTCTATTCAAAATTAGATAAGCAACATGAAGTTGGTGGTTACACAGCCTACAACTACAATTAATACAATTCAATAGACTACATGCATTATTATGATGGCATTATTATGCATGATTATTCCATGTCTATCCATGTGGATTAGGAACCCTGAGTATGAAAGTATTAAATCCTGGTAATATTACAAAAAGGTCTTAAAATGAGAACATGATGATCTAGGTTATGCTTAGAGATAACCTCATGTTTATATGTATATATATATTTAGCTATATGAAGTTATGGCACTACCGTATATCCCTTCCTTCGTTTGTTCAGATTGTATATTGTTTCTTATCCTTGTATATTTCTATATATATATATATATATATATCTTCGCTCTTCATTTGTATATTAGCCTGGGATATATGATATAGCATTGACATCTATAGAATGTGGCTGGAATTGGTTAGTTCACCTTGATACTTCCTTAGTCTTATTATGTTAGACTCTTGAACTTGAACAAAATAGTTGTCTCTTATTATTCTCATCAACTTGTTATATGATTTCTGGACTCTTGGGTCTAGTTTTCATTCTATTTATATGTTGTATATATATTATTCATCGTTGGAGCTCAGTTGGCAGTTGCCTCCTGAGTACCATTTGTTTGGTACTCATACTACACGTCTGCAGCCTGCATATCATAGTATGGGTTATCGTCATGGATATGTGCATCGTGCAAATCAACCATGGTTTAGAGACTTCGAGTCAGCTCCTGATATTCGGAGTACTACTCATCTTTCTCTTTTGTATTAGACTAGTCTCTATATTGTATTCAGAGAGAAGTTGTATCAATGTAATTCTTATGTATTGATCTTTACATTATTTATTTTGCATTTTTTCCCTTATATTTCTGAGTAGTTTATTTCTAGGCTTTTTGGACTACAGGTTGGGATTGCCTACTGGTAGGTTATAGTAGCCACCATCAAGACCTAAGAAATTGGGTAGTGATAGTACCAACTGGTTTCTTGACAGTTCGATCATCCATTAATAACCTCATAGATATAGGTCTAGGTTCCCCCAAGACCAACTTCCTGTATACCACCAATAGGTTTAGATTGATGCTACATCCCAAATCACATAACACTTGAGAGAAGTTGAAGGACCCAATAGTACATGGAATATTGAATATTCAGGGTCCTTTTCTTTCTCTACTAACGATTGGGAAGCCACATCACTAGAATGGAGAACATTACTCGTGGGTTCAAAGCTCACCGTCCTCTTCTTAGAGACCAAGTCCTTTAAAAGTTTTACATAGACATGCATCTATTCCAAAGCTTCTACACGAGGAATATTAACATACAGTTCCTGAAAAATCAATAAGAAGTTTTGATACTTTCCTTCCTCTTTCTTTAGGAAAGGGGAGGCGAAGGTCAAGGAATGGTCATCAACATAGGCTTAACTACCTTCCCTTTTCCTTTATCCTTCTTCACACTTTTACCAACACTTCTCAATTTCTCTATCTACGCTTCAGGTGTCTTATCAATATCAATACTATCACTCTTTGTCTCATCAACCACATGCATAAGGGGGTCAACAGTTGTCTTACCATTTGCAGTGGTGATGGCAAGACAGTGACCAATGTTTTTTGGATTTTGAACTGTATTGCTTGGAATGGTGCCCTGCTGCCGCTGATTCGAGTGTTTGAATGTTGAGCCAGCAAGTTCAATCACAACATGGGATGACTTAGCTCAGAAACTCCTCATCTAATTCTTTCCATCTAGCATGACTGGGGACTGCGCATGAGATTGTGTGCTTCAAACAGAAGCCAGAGGAGAATTTATATCATTTTTGGGAGAAGTTCAAAGCTCTTCTTTGGGACTGTCCACATCATCAATGGTTCTATGAGGTACTTTGTCTTCTTTGGGACTGCCCACATCATCAACAGTCTTAGATTCAGTTGTAGGTGGTCAAGCTTTGGAGATGACGTATGATGACCTATATACTTTTTTGAACTGTATTGTTCAAGGTAATCCTAAGTAGCATGCTGAATCAACAAATGCTACAAAGAAGGTTGCATATGTGTTGAAGGTGGACCAATTTACTGCTATATCTACCCAGATTGATTCTCTTTAAAATTAGATAAGCAATATGAAGTTGGTGGTTACACAACCTGCGTCCATAGTTAATGTATTTTAACATACTGCAGGTTGGTGTGAGGTTTATGGTAATAATGGGCATTCACCAACTATGTGTGTTGCAGATCCTAAGTCCATGATGTTCATGGGCAATGCTCAAGGGCAAAATTATAGGAATGCCCAAAATCTAAAGTGGCAGACTCAGCACCCAATTTATTTGGAACAATCAGCAACAACAGTCTCAGCAGTTGCAGGTTCAGAGTAATTAGTCTACGACTCAAATGAACTATGTTGAGGATATGTTGAAACATTTTATAACTGGTCAAACACAGTTGGCAACACAAATAAAAAGTCAACAAGCATACATGATGATCCAATAGGAGGAGATAAAGAGTGAACAAATTGCTATAAGAAGCTTGGAGATACAGTTGGGGCAGAAGCAACAAGTACAATATACTAGGACTCTAGGTGGTTTGCCAAGTTATACTAAAAATTCTAAACAAGTAATGGCAATCTCTTTGAGGGGTGGTAAGTTAATGAATGAAGAACCTCCAAATAAAACTAAGTAGGTAGATACAGAGTTGAGTCCCCCACAGGTATCCAAAAAAGTTGGTAAAAAGTCGAGGAAGTCCAAGTACTCGAAAACAAAAATTGATGAATAGGTGAAGGAGACACCACCACTACCTTTCCCGTAGAATCATATAAAGGCAAAAGATGATGCATGCTTCAAAGTTCTTTGACACGTTCAGATATCTTCATATTAACCATTCTCTGTTAGATGTTTTGCAGGAAATGCCAAAGTACGCTAAGTATTTAAAGGATGTGGTCACTAATAAAGTTAAGCTGCAGGATGTTGATACAGTATCACTCATGGAGAAATGTAGTTTTATGGTAATCCAGAAGATTCCACAAAATCTCAAAGATCCTGGGAGATTCACTCTCCCCATTTAAATTGGAAACAATGAGGTAGTCTACTCACTTAGTATCTTGGGGCTTGTATCAACTTGATGCCCCTCTTCTTATTTAACACCTTAGGTCTGTGGAAGCCAAGACCAAGCTCTGTGATACTCCAGTTAGCAGATCGAACCTTGACCTATCACAAAGGAATCATAGAGGATATTCTTATCAAGATTGGTAAGTTTATTATTCCTACTGACTTTATTGTGTTAGATTTTTAGGAAGATAAAAGAGTGCCAGTTATCTAGGGACGTCCATTCTTAGCAACAGGAGGAGCTTTGATAGATATGAGAGAGGGCATGCTCACGATGAGGCTGGATGATGAAAAGGCAGTATTCAAAGTGAACAAACTACTTAACAAAATATCATATTATAAAGATTTGTGTATGATTATGGTAGTTAAAGGGGATAAGTATGGGGTGGTGAAGTCTATTCCTCAAAATACCTTTTTGGACTTCTTCATTGAGCAACCCAAGCCTCCAATACCACATCCTGACAAGATACAAATTGATGGTCCTGAAAAGTCTAATGTTGAGAAAGATGTTGACCTTGAGAGTTCACACACAAAAGGTCAGAAACAAATAAGAAGATGGCCTCCTAGTAGGAGGAAAAGGATGAAGAAAAGTAGATGAGTCAGAGATTGGGTCATGTCACGACACTAAATCAGGCGCTGCTTGGGAGGAATCCCAAGTTAAGGTAGGTTTTATATTTAGTATTTTAGTTTTTACTTTACTAGTTTTGTTTTTATTGAGTCACAGGTTCATAGAAAGTCTTAGTACCAGAAAACCTAAGATAAGGAGCATGGCAAAGACTAAGTGTGGGGTCCCTAGACCCTCTTAATGCAAGGAGATGCTACTAGCTAGGCCTAGAATCCTCATGAAGTATTTCTATCTCTACCCTTTAAAGTATCTTTGGGGAAAAAGTAGATTTTATGTTTGGGGTGGGGAAATTCCCATTTTTAGGAGTAATTTTAAAATTTTTTGTGTTAGGAATAAGAGTGAGATATTCTTGTTGGTGTTATATATGACTGCATGATGCAAGTGTTTTGGTTGTAAAAGTATGTTGATTATGTGAATTGCTACTGTTGAGATACCTAGGATCTAGTTTATGACTCTTATACTTATTGGCTTAATATTGAATTTATGTGTTTGCTTGGTTAAGCATCTATGATGATCCTACTTTAGTTGAGATTGTGCCATGTGCGTGTGAGATGTTTGTATATTCCTTATTGCATTTGATGGTAGAACTTGCCAGGTGTGTGAGCAAAGAAAAATAAAGAGTGTGGGTTTGAGATTTGATATAGGAATTTCTGTGATATCCAAGTTTATATCTTCTATTTACCTATCATTATGCATTATTCTATTTAGCCCTGTTAAGCCCTTAACTTTTTCTTTGGCATCCTCATATGTTGCCTAATCCCCTTCTTTGATTGACCTTAATTTGATCCAGATCTCCTAAGCACTTTAGTGTAAAATTAATTGAGTAAGAAGTTTGGAAAAAGGTAGGAGAAAGGTAAAATAAATCCCTAAAGTGATAGTTATTGGTGTATGAAAAATTATTGTGTTATGGTTGGGAGTTAGAGAAATTTGTGCTAAAGAAATTCCCATTTTTAGCCTTGCCATGTTTCAATAAACTTTTTTTGGCTCTGGTTCTCCTTGGACATTGTGAACCTCAACTGAAGTAATTACTTAAGTTGAGGGTGGCTATCATAGGAATACATAATGTATAATGGGTGTGAAGAAGGGCTAAATCAAATAATTGGTTGTTAGAGATTAGTCTTAATTATAAAATGTGATGTATTGCAGTGCTTAGGAAAGATAGTCACTATTACACCTTTAGCTTATTTTACAACCCATAAAGACCTATTTGATCCTAATCTTAACATTCTGCTATTAGTTGAGCACTACACTAAATGAAAGCTTATTGTTCATCTTGTGTAACTTGGGAATTCCTTGGGAGAGTGAATGCAATTTAATTTTTGTACCTAGTATGTGGTAAATTGCTTTTATGTGAGTGATTTTGAGTATTTCTTTTATAGTGAGGGAAGATATTTGATTTAGTGAGGTGATTTGTATGATGTCTGTGGCTGAAAAATATGTATGAGTTTTCCAACTTGGTGAGTTAATTATTGAGGCTAGGATGTTTTGAAGTAGTGTTCTTGAACTTTCAATTATGTATGTAACATGCTTAATGTAGAAACTAGTATTTTGTGTAGTCATGGTAATACTACCTTAAGTGTCTTTCTTGTAGTAGAAGTGTGTTGTCACCTCTACTTATTATTCTTATATTAAATAGTTATTAGAGGATGAACAAGGATTTAAGTGTGGGGTGGTGATGTTGGTGTATTCATGCACTTTAGTGTTGTTATCCTTGCTTATTTTGTCGGTTGCCTAATGTTTCTGTTTTTATCATGACTTAGCTCTCATGAGTCGTAAGGCCTGGTCATGAGTCATAGGTTGTGACTATGACCATTCAAGTGAGGTGTCCCAGAGTTTCTACCCAGGCTATGAGTCATGTGACTTATCTTGATTAGTGACCACGAAAGGTTACCTAACCCATAGAGACTGGATGCTATATTTCCTGCCTATTTTCATTAAAGACATTGTGGTTTTTTTCTCTTATCCCATTAATTTCTGCAACTCAAAATACTCATTTAGCCCTATTATCTCGAGTTTATCAATATCAAACACAACTCTTATCCTATTAAACTTCACAGTCAAGAAAATCTAGGGTATTTAAGGCTTAGTCACCTAGGGTTTAATTGTGGTTTTCTCTCCAAATTTCTTTGGTATCCAAGCATGTGTATCTTTCGTATATAGTTTTTATACAAAGCATGTGTTTGATTTTTATCCATGTGGTTTTAATTGTTGGATTTTGAAGGTGGGTTGAGGGTCTTGGAATAGTTATCATATGAGTTGATTTTCTCATGGTTTTGAATTTGTTATTTATGTTCTATCTCATGGTTTTGAACAAAATAAATGCATGGGTGGGGGAATTGGCTTTACCTTCCGCCCAACTTGGCTAATTGGTTTCGAAACATGGATACATGCATAACTAATCTTGCTTCTTATTTTCTCCATTTTCCTGCTCCTTCGTATCTGCATCTCTGCCATATATCCTAATAACCAGTGTACAATTTGGATAATGTTCCGTCAGGTAGAGGGTATTCCCTCCTTAGGTAACTTAGGAGGACAACCTGCACTACAAATGATACATGAACCAAGTTGACATTGTAAATCAACCAGAGAAATGACATTGTAACACCTCTATCCCTCTGGTAAACAACAGAGGGCCAGCCGGATTAACAATGGTACAAGAACCAAGTTGACATAATTACATTGTAAACCAAATAAATGAATAAATTATAACGTCTATTCAGCAGAGATTTTGTTCGTGCTGGTTAGAACTGAGAACCAGCTAGACTAACAATGGTACATGGACCGAGTTGACATGGTTCACATCGTAAACCCACTAGAAAATGATAGTCCATCCAGCCGAGACTTCTCCTCCGGTAATAGCAAAAAGGCAGCTAGACTTATATGATACATGAACAATAGAACAAGTTCACATTGTAAACCAACTAGAGGAAGTAGAGATTTCCCCCCCTTGACAATTCATGTTCTTTATGTGTTAAAAATGATATAAATAAGCATCTAAGAGTTTAAATAAGTTATCACAATGTTTAAAGATGTTTTCAAACAAGTTTGGGTTCAAATTGATCATTTAGAGTCTAGACGAGAAAACTAGTTTTACTAGCTTGAGTTAGGTGTTTTTCTAGTCTATCGTGATGGATTCTAAGGTTTAAAATGAGTTCCTTATGTTAATATTATGTATTAATGAGTGTAAAAACTTGATTGTAATGTCCTAAGTGTAATTGAGTCAAGCCGAGAGCCAATTGAATAAGCTAAAGATTACTAGGATGAGACAAGGCTTAGCTTGAGTTTTGAGTGCTTCACTAGAAATTATTTATTGTATTGAGCTCTAAGATATGGTTTTTGATGATTTAGGATGATTGTTGAGTTGATTTTGTTGATATATTGTAATACCCTATAGTTTTTCCTAACTTAAAATTGTCCCAAAGATGTTAGAAGCTTTCATTAAAGATGAATCCACTTTTGTACACGTGGAATTTTTAAGATTTTACATTTTATCATGTGGGAAATTGAATTAGCTTTCCAATGATACCAATTTTGTCTAAATCTGGTATCAGAGTGAAAAGTTATGGAAGTTTTACTAAAAGCTATTAGAATCGCCCAGGTGCGACGGCTAGGTTGACAGACGGTCGACCTATCAACGGACCGTCGCCTTGACCGTCGTTGCCAAGGTAGTGCGGCAACATTTTGGATAAGGTGCGATGGACAGGTTGACGGACCATTGAATTTGTAATGGACCATCGCTCAAGCCGTCGCTACTTAGGCAGTGAGTCCCTATCCTAGTCCACTTACGACGATCGAAACGATAGACCGTTGATCCAGCGATGACCATCGCACGACCCATCACAGGTTCCATTCAGCGAATTTTTAAGCCGTTTTTAAAGGGGATTTTTTATCATTTACCACCCATTTATATACCTAGTAATATCCGACCAAGGCTCATAATTTCATTATTCTGCCACAACATTAAAATTAGGGTTTTCTCCCTAAGAGCAATCCTTAAACAACAAAATTCAAATCTTCTTCAAGAGCTAAGAGATTTAAATTCTTAAAGTTCAAGAACTTCAAGAAACTCACTAGTAGGTATGTGTAGTGTTCATTCATAGACTCCTTTCATCCATGAAGCCCAGGAATCTCTTTTCAAAGTTCAAGTGTATGGATTTCTTTATGAATTTCATGTTGGGTTTGATTTTGTTCATGTTGATAATGACCAATTGAATTCTAATCCATGTTGGGTGATCAATTTTATGTGGAATTTATTAGTATAGGGGTAGATTCATATGAACCTATGATTAAACCCTTGGATTATGAAATTAGAGTTGAATCATGATGTTTAATTGTTGTATAATGTTGTCTACATATACTATGTTTACCATGTATTTGATTAAATGCCTATGTGAAGGAAAAGTGCCCAACTAGTATGATATTATGCAATCCTCATGTATGTACAATTTTATGAATATAATATTCTTTATCAAATGCCTCAATAAATGAATTATGGATGGTGATGTTGGTCATGTATTCAAGAAAGTCATGCTTGGTCATTTTTTTTCCATTGAGTCCTGAGGGTACTTGTACCCAAAAATTTAGTTGTGTGCCCAGAGATAGTCTCACGTTTTCACGATATCCTTAGTCAAGCCATGTTCAGTAGAATTCAGTTAGTCATGTGACTCAGGAAAACTTAGTAAAACTCAGAAATCCCAGTAATCTCAAAAAGCTTAGTAATAAAAAAATCTCAGTAATATTCCGTCAGTCAACAGAACTCAGTTAACTCAGTCCAGTTCAATTCTGTAATTCATGTGCAGTGTCTATTCAGATGGGAGTATAAATTAGCACCGAGTGAACCCAAGGATGGGAACACACACTGTCAGATGAGGGTGCGATTCTTAGAAGTCATCCTTGCATTCCAGAACTATGTAGCCAGCAAAGGTTATGACATCAAAACTATTAGATGAGGGTTGATGAGGTGGATAAGAACTGTCAGATAAGGACCCCACCATTCTCTTTTGGGGACACTGACAGATGTGGGTCACTCACAGCTTGTCCTTACTGGTGGCACAGTATTGACACCCTTCCAATTGGGGTTTTATATTGGACCCCAACTTAGCTATAATGCATTATTTGCGGCATGTCGATTAGATAACTACTTCCCACAGTTTCAGCTACAAAAATCAGGACTGTCAAATACAGTCATTCAGTCTCACTAATAGAACTCAGATAGTTCTACAGAATTTAGGACTATCAGATACAGTCAACTCAAAATAGTAGGAAACTCATCTAGTTCCATTAGATTCAGGACTGTCAGATACATTCACTCATGTTATCAGTTATATCAGTCATCAAGAACTCAGTTACCAGTCATGTTAGATATCAGTAAATTCATGTTATCACAATCTCAGTTATAGTTACTATGTATTTATGCATGCATTCTTACGTTCATATTAGTCAGTTAGTCAGTATTGTTCATGCATATGAACCCCATGCATTCAGCCTACCTCACATGTGTACCAGTACATTCAAAGTACTAACGCATTTGCACTATGGTCTCTTATACCATAGGTTTAGAGACACGAGCTCCAGAGCATCAGTAGATTCCAGTCTCAGCAGTCAGAGTTAGAAGTGAGTCCTCATTTTTTGAGGACATGATCATTACTTTATTACCTCATTAATTTATTTATTAGTTGGATTTAGTTTGGGACATGTCCCATCAACTCCTTATTCAGACAATTCAGTATTTATTTAGAGGTTTTTCAGACTACAGTATGTTTCAGAAAGTTTATTTCAGTTATTTTGGGTATTTCATACCCCACCCAGATATTATATTCTTATCAGATATTATATCTCAGTGTTGAACCTTATGGCCTTTCAGTTCATGTTTCCATATTATATAGTATATTATGCAGTATACAGGTACATATATCAGTCATGGGTTAGATTGTGGTTCTTCGGGGTCATTAGCACCGTGTAGCGTTCTAGGTACCAGATTCGGGTTGGAAAAAACTTAGTATCAGAGCCTAAAGTTCAATAGTATCCTCGAAAGTCTGAAAGCCGCATCTAATAGAGTCTTGTACATGGGTGTGTTGCGCGCCACATTTATGTGCAGGAGGCTATAAGATGTTTTAGGAACAGTTTCCCTTCTTTCAGTATTCATGTCGTGCCAGTGAGCATAGTCTCAAGTTAATCTCTCAGTCTAATTTTTTTCTCCCTTTCTTCTATATAACATGCCTCTAAAAAGAAGAAATGGGAATCAGTCAGCCCCTCAGCCCAAAGTACCTTTGGACGAGTATGTTTCTCATGCAGAGTTCAGAGTTGCATTCACAACTCTTGACCAGTTAGTTACTACTAAAAATGAATGACTAGCTGTCTTTCTGGCCAAACCAGTGGCCAATTTAGCTGCAGCCAGGATTCGGGACTTCACCCGAATAAATCCTTTATCCTTTCTCGGGTCTAAGTCAGATGAGGACCCTCAGGAATTTATCGATCAGGTTCAGAAGGTTACTGATATTATGGGGGTATCAGCTATTGAGAGTGCTGAGCTAGTAGCTACATATGAGTTGTAGGATATTGCTCACACTTGGTTCAAGTAGTGGAAGTCAGAAAGGCCAGATGATGCAGGGCCTATTGAGTGGGAGGAGTTTGTCACCATATTCTTAGAGAGGTTCTTTCCCTTAGAGCTGAGAGAAGCTAAAGTGTTAGAATTTCTCAACCTCAGGCAAGGCAACATGACGATGAAAGAGTATTCTTTTAAGTTTACTCAATTAGCCAGATATGCTCCTCATATGATTGTAGATAGCATGGCTAAGATATGTAAGTTTGTTTCTCGGGTAAATGATGGTATGGTCAATGAGTGCAGGTTCGCGATGTTTAATAGTGACATAAACATATCCAGGCTTATGACTCTTTCTCATTAGATAGAATAGCAAAAGATTAAGATGAGGGAAAAGAAGAATAAGAGAGCAAGGACAGGTAGTTTCAACTTTGCTCAGCCCAAATCAGAAGGAGGAAACCGTTCTTAATTTCATCCTAAGTCAGCAGTTCCAGCTCCTTCTTCCAGCTAGTGCTCCAGCTTTGAAGTTCAGGGATGGTAATCGAGATAGGGCGCCAGGCTCAAAGTCTCACGGTAGTGTCAGTAATGCCTGAACTAATCCCATTTGTCATATTTGTGGTAAAAACCACAAGAGTGCTTGCACAGCTGGTAGCGATGTCTATTTCAGATGTGGCAAGCTAGGCCACAGAGTCAAAGATTGTCCCCTGTCAGGTTCTCAGCGTTAGTAGAACCGTTCCTCAGCTCAGTCCAGTATCCCAAACCAGCAGGGTGCCACCTCCAGCGCTACTAGTGGGCAACGCCCAAACAGACTTTATGCTCTCTAGTCCCGACAAGATTAGGAAAATTCTCCTGATGTGGTTAACGGTACATTACAGATCTTTATGTTCATTTTTATGCTTTGTTAGATCCAGGAGCTTCTTTATCTTTTGTTACTCCCTATATAGAAGTTGATTTCGGAGTCAGTCCCAAAATTCTAGCAGAGCCCTTTTCAGTTTCTACCTCAGTGGGTAAAACCATCATATCTCGGTGGATATATAGGAACTTCCCGATTATGATATTTTAGAAAGTCACTTCATTAGACTTAGTCGAATTAGATATGACTAATTTTGATGTCATTCTCGGCATGGATTGGCTTTATTCCTGCTATGCCACAGTCGACTGCAGAAACAGAATAGTTCAGTTTTAGTTTCCAAATTGACCCGTCCTAGAGTGTAAGGGTAGTGTATCCTCTTTCAGAGGCCAGTTCGTTTCCTACCTTCGGGCATGGAAAATGATATCTAAAGGATATGTCTATCACCTTATTCGAGTTAAGGATACTAGTTTCGAAACTCCCAGTCTTGAATCAGTCCCAGTAGTGAATGAATATTCAAATATTTTTCCCGAAGATCTTCCAGGAATTTCTCCCAAAAGGGAAATAGACTTCGGCATTGATCTTCTTCCAGATACTCAGCCTATAACTATTCTGCCATACAGAATGGCACCAGCAGAACTTAGAGAATTGAAAGGGCAATTGAAGGATCTCTTATATAAGGGATTCATCAGGCCCAACGTATCCCCGCACGGTGCACCCATTTTATTTGTGTCCAAGAAAAATGATTCTCTCAGAATGTGTATTGATTATCGTCAGCTCAATAAGGTCACGATCAAGAACAAGTATCCTCTTCCCAGAATCGATGAATTATTTAACCAACTTCAGGGTGCCAGTTACTTCTCTAAGATAAACCTCAGATCCAGCTAGCATCAGCTCAAAGTTAGAGAATGTGACATTCCAAAAACAACTTTTTGTACTCGGTATGGTCACTTTGAGTTTCTAGTTATGTCCTTCGGTCTTAATAATGGCCTAGTAGCTTTCATGGACCTGATGAACAGTGTGTTCAAGCAGTACTTGTACATATTCATCATAGTCTTCAAAGATGATATTCTGGTCTATTCCCGTAGTGAGCGTGCTCATGCAGACCATCTTAGAATCATACTTCTGACTCTCAGAGATCATCAGTTGTTCACTAAATTCAGTAAGTGCAAATTTTAGCTAAGGTAAGTAGCATTCCTTGGTCATATCATTTGCGGTGATGGTATCAGAGTAGATCCTCAAAAGACCAAAACAGTAAGAAACTAGACCAAACCTGTCTCTCCATCAAACATCAGGAGTTTCTTAGGCTTTGCTTACTATTACAGATAGTTTGTTGAGGGATTTTCTTCTATTGCATCCCCTATGTCTAGATTGACTCAGAAAAATGTCAAGTTTCAGTGGTCAGATCCTTGCAAGGAGAGTTTTCAGGAGTTGAAGACTCAACTATCCTCAGCTTCTGTCTTAGCTCTTCCAAATGGTCCAGATGGGTTCGTAGAGTATTATGATGCATCTAGAGTAGGTTTGGGTTGTGTCCTCATGCATCATGGTAAGGTCATAGTCTACGACTCTAGACAGATTAAAACTTATGATAAGAATTATCCTACTCATGATCTCGAGTTAGCAGTCTACTCGTTGTTTATGTAGATATGTTCACAGATCATAAGAGCCTTCAGTATTTATTTTCTCAAAAAGATCTCAATCTTCATTAGAGAAGATGGTTAGAGATCTTAAAAAATTATGACATGAGTGTCCTTTATAATCCAGGCAAGGCCAATGTTGTGGCCGACGCTCTCAGTAAACTGTCTATGGGTAGTGTTGCTCATGTTGAGGATAGTAAGAAGAAGTTAGCTCAGAAAGTCAATCATCTTGCCAGACTAGGAGTTCGCTTAGTCGATTCATAAGAGGGTGATGTATGGGTTCATAGTAGTTTAGAATCATCTCTAGTTTCTGAGGTGAAAGAAAAGCAAGATAGAGATCCCAGACTAGTCAAGTTGAAAGAGTCAGTCAAGGATCAGAATGTAGAGGTTTTTTCCCAAGGGGAAGATGGTGTTCTGCGTTGTCAGGGTCGTCTGTGTGTTCCAGGTGTAGATGACTTAAGGCAGCAAATTCCTACAAAAGTGCATGGTGTGCGTTACTCTATTCATCCAGGGGGCACAAAGATGTACCGTAACTTATGAGAAATATATTAGTGGAGTGGGATGAAGATAGATATTGTAGAGTTAGTGGCTAAGTGCTCTACATATCAGAAGGTTAAGACTGAGCATCAGAAGCCTAGTGGGTCCATACTGGAGTTCAGTATTCCTACTTAGAAGTGGGAAGAAGTGAACATAGACTTCGTGATGGGTTTGCCTCATACTCGTCGCTAGCATGATTCAGTTTGGGTCATTATAGATAGGATAACCATATCAGCTCATTTTCTTCCAGTCCATACATCTTATTCAGCTGAGGATTATGCTAAACTCTACATTAGAGAGTTGGTCAGATTGCACGGTGTTCCATTAGCCATTTCCCAGATAGAGGTACCCAGTTCACCTCTTACTTTTGGAAAGCATTCCAAATGGGTCTTGGTACCTAAGTTCATCTCAGTACAACCTTTCATCCTCAAATAGATGGTCAAGAATAAAGGACCATTCAGACCCTAAAAGATATTCTAAGGGCATGTGCAATTAATTTAAAGGGTAGTTGGGATGACCACTTGCCTTTGATTGAGTTTGCATACAACAATAGTTGTCATTCCAGTATTTAGATGGACCCATTCGATGATCTCTATGGTAGGAGATGAAGATCTCTAGTTAGTTGGTTTGAAGTTAGTGAGGCTCAGTTATAGGGCCTGACTTAGTATTTGATGCCATAGAAAAAGTCCAGTTGATCAGACAAAGACTCCGGGCTGCCCAAAGCTGACAGAAGTTTTATGAAGATGTTCGTAGAAAGGATCTCGAGTTCAAGATTAGTAACTATGTCTATCTAAAGATCTCCCCCATGAAGGAAGTGAAGAGGTTCAGCAAGAAGGGAAAGCTCAGTCCCCGTTATGTAGGTCCCTTAAAAATTCTTAGTCGTTTAGGCAAGGTAGCTTATGAGCTTGAATTGCCTTTAGATCTAGCCTCAGTTCATCCAGTATTCCATGTCTCTTTGTTCAAGAAGTGCATAGGTGACGCAGTAGTTGTAGTCCCTATTTAGAGCATAGATGTTCAGAACAACCTCTCTTATGAAGAGATTCTAGTCAAAATTCTTGACTACCAGACTCGTAGACTGAGGAACAAACAAGTCCCTCTAGTCAAAGTTCTTTGGTGAAATCAGTCCATTGATGGATATACTTGGGAAGAAGAAGTATATATGCAAACCAAGTATCCTCACCTCGTCTCCGCCAACTCAGATCAAGCTCAAGGTAACATTTCTCCTTAAGCTTTTCAGTTTCATGTTCAAACTTCAGTTACAATCTTGGTATACAGTTCATGTTCAAAATTTTATCATAAACTTGGTATTAAATACCATTGCATATTCAGTCATGAATTCATGTATCAGTTCAGTTATATAATTATGTATCAGGCATGCATTCTCATTGTGAGAAACTTAGTTCATCAGAACACTTAGTCATGCATTCATGAATCAGTTACACATACATCAGATATGCATGTTCAATATGATATATTTAGTTATCAGTCATGTCTGTCATGTTCCAGTTATTTATATTCAGTATGTACATTAGTTTATCTTCTCCCCTCTCTTTTAGTCTCATTCGAGGACGAATGTTCTCAAAGGGGAGATATTGTAATACCCCATACTTTTTCCTAGCTTAAAATTGTCCCAAGAATATTAGAAGCTTTCTTTGAAAGATGAATCCACTTTTTTATATGTGGAATTTTTGAGATTTTCACTTTTTATCATGTGGGAAATTGAATTAGCTTTCCAACGATACCAATTTTGTCTAAATTCGGTATCAGAGTGAAAAGTTAGGGACGTTTTTTACTCAAAGATGTCAGAATCACCCAGGTGAGACGGCCAGGTTGACGGGCCGTCGATCTAGCGATGAATCATTACCTTGACCGTCACAGCCAAGGCAGTGTGGCAACCTTCTGGAAAAAGTGCAACGGACAGGTGGACGGACCGTTGAACTTACGATAGACCATCGCCCAAGACGTCGCTACTTAGGCAGTGAGTCCCTATCCTGGTCCACCTACGATGGTTGAAATGACGGACCGTCAATCCAGAGATGGACCATCGCATGAGCCATCGCAGGTTCTGTTCAGTGAATTTTTAAGTCATTTTTAAAGGTTCTTTTCGGTCTTATACCATCCGTTTATATACCTAGTAATATCCGACCAAGGCTCTTAATTTCATTTTTCTTCCACAACATCAAAATTAGGGTGTTCTCCTTAAAAGCAATCCTTAAGCAACAAAATCCAAATCTTTTTCAAGAACTAAGAGATTCAAATTCTTCAAGTTTAAGAACTTCAAGAAACTCACTACCAGGTATGCATAGTGTTCATTCATGGACTCTTTTCGTCCATGAAGCCCATGAATCTCTTTTCAGAGTTCAAGTGTATGAATTTCTTCATGAATTTTTTGTTGGGTTTGCTTTTGTTTATGTTGATAATGACCAATTGAATTCTAATCCATGTTGGGTGATCAATTTTATGTGGAATTGATTAGTATAGGTGTAGAATTATGTGAACCTATGTTTAAACCCTTAGATAAAGAAATTAGAGTTGAATTATGATGTTTAATTGTTGTATAATGTTGTCTACATATACTATGTTTACCATGTATTTGATTAAATGCCTATGTGAAGGAAAAGTGCCCAACTAGTATAATATTATGAAATCCTCATGTATGTACAAATTTATGCATATCACATGTTTGATGAAATGCCTCAATAAATGAATTATGGATTGTGACGTTGGTCATGTATTCAAGAAATTCATGCTTGGTCAGTTTCTTTCCATCGAGTACTGGGGGTACTTGTACTCGACAATTTAGCTGTGTGCCTAGAGCCAGTTTCATGTTTTCACGATATCCTCAGTCAAGCCTTGTTCAATAGAATTTAGTTAGTCATGTGACTCAGTAAAACTCAGTAAAACTTAGAAATTCCAGTAATCTCAGAAAGCTCAGTAACACAGAAATCTCAATAATATTCCATCAGTCAACAGAACTCAGTTAACTCTGTCCCGTTCAGTTCAGTAAATCATGTACAGTGTCTATTCATCCTTGCATTCCAGAACTATGTAGCCAGCATAGATTGAGACATTCAAACTTTCAGATGAGGGTTGATGAGGTGGATAAGTGTAAGTCCCAGTAAAGTTCCCTCGTAGTCCAGGCTTTTGAGCATGTCAAGTTAAGTGTAATTCCAGCCCTACAAGATTGATAAGAGACTTCCCAAGTGATTTGTATTTAAACATTATAGAATTTTCCTAAATTTGACCTTTTTTCATGTAGATAATTGAATTATCTTTCCAACGATACCAATTTCGTCTAAATCTGACATCGGGGTGAGAAGTTATGGCTATTTTACTGAGAGTTGTTGGAATCGCCCAGGTGCGATGGACGATCCAACGGTCCGTCGAGTCTGTGATAGAACATTGTTTGGACCGTCACGACCAAGTTATAAACTCCCCTTCTTGGCCCAAGTGTGACGGCCAAGACGATGGACAATTAAGGCTACGATAGACTATAGCTGAGACCGTCGCCGTGAGGAAGTATGGTCTCATCCTGGCCATCGTTCGATGGACGATGCGACATACCATTGGACCTATGGTGGACCGTCTATCCAACCATCACATTGAGGCAGTGAGTTCCATTCCTAGCCAGCGTGCGATGGACGACCCCCCGACGGCCCATCGCTTTGACCGTCGCTGCCTCTGTTTAGTATTTTTAAGTCATTTTTAAAAGGGGATTTTGGGTCTTTTCCCTTTTAACCCTCAGATATATTCCAAATGAACTTGATAGACACATTATCTCCCAAAATATCAAAAGGCTAGGGTTTCTTCCTCAAGAGCAAATCTAAAACCCTTCTCCAAGAAATCCAAGAACTCACCATAAATTCTACAAATTGAGTTGAGATTTGAGTTCCCCAAATTCAAAGATTGCAAGAACTCTCTCTCACGAGTAAGAAGAAGAGATGCAGCAAGCTTGTTCATCCAATTTCATAATCGAAGGTATGTGGGGTTTTGAACAAGGGTAATCCTTTCACCCTTGAGACCAAAGGCTTATTTAAATTATAATTTTCTGCAATCTATGAGATTTGACATGAATTTGAATTAGGGTTTTTCACCCATTATTATTGATTGCAATATTTTGATGTTTCCCATGAATAGAGAGTCTAATGGCATGATTTTCACATATTTTCTTGAGAAATTACAGTTGGTTCTATACCCCATGATTTTAATATTTAAGAAGTTAATAGTTGAAATATTTGAGATATTGAAGCATATGAGTATGTTCAGATTTTGAGATAAATTGTTGAAATTTTCAAATTTCTACATGAGTTATGAATCTATATGCTATCTATTATGCTTTGATGAGTTTTAACTTGAGATTGAATTATAGGTTATTAAGTCCAACTTGAGACTTGAGATTTTATGAACTATTGTGCTATAAGTACCCATGATATGAGTATTCTGAGATTATTGAGAAATGTTTGACCTAATGGTCATAGAATCTACTTCACTACATGAGATTACAGATTTGATTATTGGGTTCTTATTGAACCATGAGATTATTCTAAAGTGGATTTTCACGAGATGAGCGAGATAATCTAAAAGGGAGTAGTATTTAGCACTGAGTTGGGTAAGTTACTATGGCTTCTTACCCCTGAACTACGTGCCACCGTAAGTTAGGCCCGAGGCTGAGATAATTATTGGGCCTAAGGCCGAGATATTGGGCCCAATACTAAGATAAGTGATCACTGAATTGAGATTATACTCCCTGGAAAGAGTATGACACTCCTCCTCAACATGGGGTCTCTTTTTTAGGAGTACAAAACGTTGGACTCCATGTAGCTCGAATTGTTTATGTCGGTTAAGAGAACCTCCCTTAAAACTAAAGCTTAATACTAAAGTATTTTCCCTTGATATGAGTATTTTCCCTAAAATGAATGAAATGCCTTCAAGTATGTTTTAAAGTTATATGCTTTTGAATTTCAAGTACTTGAGTTCAAAAGAGTTATTAGTTCTTGAGTATTAAAGAAGTTTTACTCTTCATGAGACATATGAATGAGTTGAAAGTATTGTTTAAAGTTTCCTTTAGCCTATGGGTAATTAGAATAAGAGAAGATTATCGATTTCAAAGTTAAACTATGATGACTCACGAGATTTAAGCTACATGCTCCATTTTACATGATTCATGAGCTTTGCATTTTATACTTATACAAGCCATGTCAATCATTACTTATTGCATGCATGATTTGATTAAAGAGTATTGATGTTGTTTTATATAAATACATTCCCCCCACATACTCAGTACATTCCCAAGTGTTGATCCATATATACGTCTATGTGCTACATTATCTTATAATGTAGCTTTAGGTGCTCAGTCCCAGCCCCTTCAGTAACTTTTGAGTACCTCTGTCTATATTTCTACAGTGGTGAGTCCTCATGGTTCGAGGACCTATCTTCAGATATTTCTATATTTGAGAGACTATGTTATTACTTTTAGTTTATTTCGAGCCAGTTGGGGACCTATCCCAAAGGTTCTCTAGTTCATGGATTAGTAGAGACTTTGTTAGACTACTTACCTAATTGTGATTGTGTTAGAATTCTAGTATTGTGGTCATTTGGACTGAGTACTTTATCCATACATCCCTTTATATGATATGACTATGCTAGTTTTTGAATTATTTTATCTTAAAATGAGTATCATTAGTAGAAATAGGCTCAAAGGGTTAGCTTGGGGATACTTGTAGCCTTAAGTACTGTGTGATGTCTGGGAGGCGATTTTGGGTTGTTACAAACTTGGTATCAAAGCCTAAGGTTTTAAGGAGTCCTAAGGAGTCTGACAAGCCGAGTTAAGTAGAGTCTTGATCATCGGTGTGTAGCGCGCCACATCCATGAGCAAGAGTCTAGGAGATATTTTAGGAAAAATTTGTTTCTTCTTTCAGATTCTATCGTGCCTACAGTTGCCCCTCTCATCTAATAATTTGTTCTCTTCTATATCAGAAAATGACTCTCTAAGAAGTGAATGCCCACAGGAACGATGATGAGAAACCCCCACCTGTTGATCCTTTGAATGAGACGGTGTCTCATGTTGAGTTTCAGGCGGCCTTTCAGGCGTTAGCCCAAGCAGTCACCGTCAATGTTCAGGCCAATAACCAAGCTGCAGTTGCTAATCAGCAGGGAGGTGATGTAGTTGTGCTAGGATTCGTGATTTCATGCAGATGAATCCGCCAGAGTTTTATGGGTCTAAGAAAGATGAGGACCCACAGTTGTACCTTGAGGAGGTGAGAGAGATCATACATGTAATGCAAATTTCTGAGGAAAAAAGTGTTGAGTTTGCATCTTACAGGCTGAAGGACATTGCTTATGACTGGGTTGTATCATGGAGGAAGAGTAGAGGAAAGAATGTTGCTCCTATGACTTTGTAAGTGTTTCAAGATGTATTCTTGGATAAGCTCTTTCCGCTTGAGATGAGGGAGGAAAATATTGAGGAGTTTATGAACTTAAGAAAGGGCTCTATGACTGTTAAGCAGTACCGGTTGAAGTTCAACCAGTTGGCCAAGTATGCTCCTGATTTGATTTCTGACACCCGGGCTAGTATGAGAAAGTTCGTGACCGGTGTTTCTGGGTTAGTACTGAAGCTGTGTAGGACTGCAATGCTGCATAGGGATATGGATCTATCTAGGTTTATGATGTAATCCCAGCAGATAGAGGCGGACAAGATTAAAGAGAGAGATAGAGTGAGGGGTAACAAGAGGGCTAAATCTGAGAAGCATGAGTTTAGCCAGCCTAGGTTCCATGGAGGGAACCGCCCTCAGTTTTAGAGACATACATCTATGCCAGCGCCTTCATCACCAAGTGCTCTCGCGCCTAGAGGTAGGTAGGAGCAAGGGGTAAGGTCTTTTATGTCTTGGTCACAAAATAGTATTGGTAACAGTCCCCATTATCCTCCTTGTTCTAAGTGTGGTAAGGATCATCCCGGTGAGTGTTTTATAGATTTGAGGTATTGTTTTGGTTGTCGCAAGTAGGTCCACAGACTTAGAGATAATCCTCATGCTAGATAGGGGAAAAGAGATGCCCGACCTCAGGCACAGGCTACTAGTACACCAGCTCATGTACTCCATCCCGCCTCTGCTCAGGGTGCTTCATCTAGCACTACTGGCGATCATCGCCAGAATAGATTCTATGCCTTACCATCCCATCAAAAGTAGGAGAACTCTCCCAACGTTGTTACCGGTATGCTCCGTCTCTTTTTCTTTGATGTCTATGGGTTGTTGGACCCCGGGTCAAGTCTCTTTTATGTGACCCCACTTGTAGCTGTGAATTTTAAAATGAGTCCCGAAAAGATTTCTAAAACCTTCCTAGTTTCTACTCTATTAGGGGAGTCAATTGTTTCTAAACAAGTGTACAGAAATCACCCTGTTACAATTCTTCATAGGGCTATACTTACGGATTTAATAGAGTTAGACATGGTGGATTTTGACCGTATTCTGGGTATGGATTGGCTTCATTCTTGTTATGCATCTATAGATTTTCGTACCCGTGTGGTTAAGTTTCAGTTTCCTAATGAACCAACTTTTGAGTGGTCTGAGAGTTTGGTATCTGCCAAGAGTTATTTTATCTCCTATCTCAAAGCCAGAAAGCTAATATCCAAGGGTTGCATCTATCACCTAGTTAGATTCAAATACACTAAGTCTAAGGCACCAATTATTCAGTCAGTTGATATTGTTAATAAGTTTTCAGATGTTTTTTCGGAAGACCTCCCAGGGGTACCTCCCGATAGAGAGGTAAACTTTAGGATTGACCTTCTTCCCGACACTCATTCCATTTTTATTACGCCATATCATATGGCACCTGCAGATCTTAAGGAGTTGAAAGAGAAACTCAAAGATCTTTTAGACAAAGGTTTCATTAGGCCAAGTATTTCTCCTTGGGGCACACCTGTCTTATTCGTGCGAAAGAAAGACGATTCTTTGCATAAGTATCCTTTTCCGAGACTTGATGATCTGTTTGATTAGTTGCAAGGTGAAAGTTATTTCTCCAAGATAGACCTTAGATCCTGCTATCATCAACTTAAAGTGGGGGAATGTGATATTCCAAAGACAGCCTTCCAAACCTGCTATGGTCACTTTGAGTTTATAGCCATGTATTTTGGGCTATCCAATTCCCAGAAGCTTTTATGGACTTCATGAATCGAGTGTTCAAGCAATATTTGGATATTTTTGTCATAGTATTCATAGATGACGTCCTTGTGTACTCCTGTAATGAGAATGACCATGTGAACCACCTTAGAATTGTCTTGCAAACTCTTAGAGTCCGCCAGTTATTTGCTAAATTCAGTAAGTATGAATTTTGGCTAAGGTATGTAGCCTTTTTGGGTCATGTTGTTTCAGCCGAAGGTATTAGACTTGATCACCAAAAGATAGAAACTATAAGAAATTGGCCTACACCTATCTCTCTGTATGACATTAGAAGTTTCTTGGGTCTATCGGTCTACTACTGCTATTTTGTTGAAGGTTTCTCCTCTATTGCATCTCCCATGACACGGTTGACCCAAAATAAAGTTAAGTTCCAGTGGTCAGATTCCTGTGAGAAGAGTTTTCAAGAGTTGAAGACTCGACGTAATTCAACCCCTATGTTGACTTTGCCTAATGGTACAGATGGTTTTGGGGTGTATTGTGATGCCTCTAGAATTGGTTTAGGTTGTTTGTTGATGCAAAGAGGTAAGGTTATATCCTATTCCTCTAGACAGCTAAAGCTGCATAAAAAGAATTACCCAACCCATAATCTTGAGTTAGCTATGGTGGTCTTTGCTTTGAAAATATGGAGACACTATCTTTATGGTGTTCATGTAGATGTATATACTGATCATTAGAGCCTACAGTATGTGTTTACTCAGAGAAAGTTGAATCTTAGGAAGATGAGGTGGTTAGAGTTGTTAAAAGACTATGATATGAGTGTGTTGTATCACTCGGGCAAGGCCAATGTAGTAGCGGATGCCCTTAGCAGATTTTCTATGGGTAGTGTTGCTCATGTAGAGGAGGGTAAGAAAGAGATAGCTCGTGATGTGCATTGTCTGGCTAGATTGGGTGTTAGGTTTCTTGATTTAGCTGAGGAGAGTACATTGGTGCAGTGTAGTTCCAAATCCTCTTTAGTGTTGAAATTGAAAGAGAAGCAAAACCGAGATCCTAGTTTGGTCAGACTGAAGGAGTCAGTTCAGGACCAAAAGGTAGAGGTTTTCTCCCAAGGGGGAGATGGCGTGTTGAGAGTGCAAGGTAGATTGTTTGTTCCGTGTGTTAATGATATGAGACAGAGGATTATGGCTAGAGCGCATGTCACGTGGTATTCTATGCATCCTGAAACTGCCAAGATGTACCGCAACTTATGGGAAATCTATTGATGGAATGGTATGAAGAAGGATATAGCCGAGTTCGTAGCAAAGTGTGCAACGTACCAACAGGTTAAGGTAGAGAACCAAGGACCTGGTGGTGTGATGCAAGAGTTTTGTATACCCACTTGGAAGTAGGAGGTGGTGAATATGGACTTCGTGACCAGGTTTCCTCTTTCATGTCATCATCATGATTCGATTTGGGTTGTTGTGGATAGGCTAACTAAGTCCTCGCATTTCTTTCCCGTGCATACATCTTATACAGTTGAGGATTATTCTAGCTTGTATATTCGGGATTTAGTCAGGTTATATAGAGTTCCCTCGTCTATCATTTCGGATAGGGGTACTCAATTTACTTTTCAGTTTTGGTGGGTGTTTCAGCAGGGTCTTGGTACTCAAGTTTTTTTGAGTTCTATTTTTCACTCGCAGATAGATGGTTAAGATGAGAGGACCATTCAGACCCTAGAGGATATGTTACGGGCATGTGCTCTTAATTTTAAGGGTAGTTGGGATGAGAAACTGCCATTGATAGAGTTTGCTTAAAACAACAGTTACCATTCTAGCATCGGGATGGCACCATTTGAGGCCTTGTATGGTAGAATATGTAGATCACCCATAGGTTGGTGTGAAGTGGGTAAAGTTGCCGTGATTGGGCCTGATGCAGTGTTTGAAGCTATGGAGAAAGTTAAGTTGATTAGAGAAAGGTTGAAGACAGTTTAGAGTCATCAAAAGTCATATGCCAATGCAAGGAAAATAGATCTTGAGTTTGAAGTGGGTGATTTTGTGTACTTGAAGATTTCACCCATGAAAGAGGTGAAGATGTTTGGTAAAAAAAGAAAGCTTAGTCCCCATTATGTTGGCCCATATAGAGTCTTGAGTTGTGTTGGCAAAGTAGCCTATGAGGTTGAGTTGCCTGCAGAGTTGTCAACCGTTCATCCTATTTTTCATGTCTTCATGCTTAAAAAGCATATTGGTGATCCCATTGTGGTAGATCCTTCAGAGAGTGCTGATATTCAGAACAGTCTTTCATTCAATGAGGTTCCCGTTGAGATCCTATATTTTTAGATCCGTAGACTGAGGAACAAAGAGGTTCCCTTGGTAAAAGTGTTATGGTGGAACCAATCAGTTGAGGGTGCTACTTGGGAGGCAGAAGCAGACATGCGAGCCAAGTACCCACACTGCTTTTCTGCGAGATCAGATCGATCTGAAGGTATTATTCTTCCTTAATTCAGCCCTTCTAATCTAAAGTTCAGCTATAAATTTATTCTTTCATGAGTTCTTGCAATTTTTGAGGTATTCAAGAGTTAAGAGAGATTTTGAGTCGTTTAGCAAATTGCTTCAGCTATATGTACTTTATTATTCCTGTGTTCCTAGGCTAACTAGAGACATTCGAGGATGAATGTTTCCAAGGGGAAGATATTGTAAGACCCCGCAAACTTTCCTCGTAGTCCAGGCCTTAGAGCATGTAAAGTGAAGTGTAATTCCAGCCCTAATAGATTGAGAAGATACTTACAAAGTGATTGGTATTTAAACCTTATAGAATTTTCTTAAATTCAACTTTTTTTCATGTAGAGAATTGAATTAGCTTTCCAATGATACCAATTTTATCCAAATCCGGCATCGGGGTGAGAAGTTATGGCCATTTTACAAAGAGTTATCGGAACATCCCAGGTGCGATGGATGATCCGACGGACCGTCGAGTCTGCGAAGGACCATCGCTCGGACCATTTCGACCATGGAATAAACTACCCTTCCTAACCCAAGTGCGATGGCTAGGACGATGGACCGTCAAGGCTGGGACGGACCGTCGCTGATACCATCGCTACTGAGGTAGTGTGGTCTCATCCTATCCATCGTGCGATAGACGATACGATGGACCGTCAGACCTGTGACGGACTGTCGATTCGACTGTCTCTTTGATAAAGTGTGTCCCATTCTTGTCCAGCATGCGACGGATGACCCGACGGCCCCCGTCACAGCCCCCGTTCAGTATTTTTAAGTCCTTTTTAAAAGGGGCTTTTAGGTCTTTTCCCTTTTAACACTTATATATTTTCCAAACGAACTTGATATCCTTATTATCTCCCAAAACATCCAAAGGCTAGGGTTTCTCCCTTTAGAGAAAATATAAAACCCTTCTCCAAGATATCCAAGAACTCACCATGGATTCTACAAATTGAGTTGAGATTTGAGATCCCCAAGTTCAAAGGTTTAAAGAACCCTCTCTCAAGATTAAGAAGAAGAGTTGAAGCAAGCTTGTTCATCAAATTTCATAATCTAAGGTATGTGGGGTTTTGAACAAGGGTAATCCTTTCACCCTTGTGACCAAAGACTTATTTAAACTATAATTTTCTGCAATCTATGAGATTTGACATGAATTTGAATTAGGTTTTTTCACCCATTATTATTGATTGCAATATTTTGATGTTTCCCATGAATTGAGAGTCTAATGGCATGATTTTCACATGTTTTCTTGAGAAATTACAGTTGGGTCTATACCCCATGATTTTAATCCTTGAGAACTTAATAGTTGAAATGTTTGAGATATTGAAGCATATGAGTATGTTGGGATTTTTGAGATAAATTGTTGAAATTTCCAAATTTCTACATGAGTTATGAATCTATATGCTATCTATAATGCTTTGATGAGTTTTAACTTGAGATTGAATTATGGGTTGTTAAGTCCAACTTGAGACTTGAGATTTTATGAACTATTATGCTATAAGCGCCCATGATTTGAGTATTCTGAGATAATTGAGAAATGTTTGACCTAATGGTCATAGAGTTTTGAAATCCACTTCACTACATGAGATTACAGATTTGATTATTGGGTTCTTATTAAACCATGAGATTATTCTATAGTGGATTTTCATGAGATGAACGAGATAATCTAAAAGGGAGTAGTATTTAGCACCGAGTTGGGTAAGTTACTATGGTTTCTTACCCCAGAACTACGTGCCACCATAGGTTAGGCCCGAGGTCGAGATGATTATTGGGCCTAAGACCAAGATATTAGGCCCGAAGCTGATATAAGTGATCACTGAATTGAGGTTATACTCCCTGGAAAGAGTGTAACACTCCTCCCCAACGTGGGGTCTCTTCCTTAGGAGGACAAAACATTGGACTCCATGTAGCTCGCATGGTTTATATCGGTTAAGAGAACCTCCCTTAAAACTAAAGCTTTGAGATAAATTATATCCTTAAGACTAAAGTTTTTTCCCTTGATATGAGTATTTTCCCCAAATTGAATAAAATGCCTTCAAGTATGTTTCAAAGTTATAAGCTTCCAAATTTCAAGTACTTGAGTTCAAAAGAGTTATGAGTTCTTCAGCATCAAAGAAGTTTTACTCTCCATGAGACATATGAATGAGTTGAAAGTATTGTTTAAAGTTTCCTTTAGCCTATGGGTAATGAGATAAGAGAAGATTACCGATTTCAAAGTTAAACTATGATGACTCACGAGATTTGTGCTACATGCTCCGTTTTACATGATTCCTGAGCTATGCATTTTATACTTATTCAAGCCATTTAAGTCATTAATTATTGCATGCATGATTTGATTAAAGCGTATTGATGTTGTTTTATATAAATTCATGCACCCCCACATACTCAGTACATTCTCAGGTGCTGATCCACATATATGTCTATGTGCTACATTATCTTATAATGTAGGTTCAGGTGCTCAATCCCAGCCCCGTCAGTGACTTTCGAGTACCTCTGTCTACATTTCTACAATGGTGATTCCTCATGGTTCGAGGACCTATCTTTAGATATTTCCACATTTGAGAGACTATGTTATTACTTTCAGTTCATTTTGAGTCAATTGGGGACCTGTCCCAATGGCTCTCTAGTTCATGGATTAGTAGAGGCTTTATCAGACTAGTTACTAGATTGTGATTGTGTTGAGAATTCAGGTATTGTGGTCGTTTGGACCAACTACTTTCTCCGTACCTCCCTTCATATGATATGACTATGCTAGTGTTTGAGTTATTTCATCTTGAAATGAGTATTATTAGGAGAAACAGTCTCAAAGGGTTAGCTTGGGGATACTTGTAGCCTTAAGCACCGTGTGATGTCCTGAGAGGCAATTTTGGGTCGTTACAATAAGCACTATCAGATGAGGGGCCCACCATTCTCTTTTAGGGACACTGTCAGATAAGGGTCACTCACAGGTTGTCCTTACCGATGTCGCGGTATTGACACCCTTACAATTGGGGTTATAGATTGGATCCCAACTTAGCTATAATACTTTACTTGGGGCATGTCGATTAGATAACTACTTCCCACAGTTTCAGCTACAAAAATCAGGACTATCAGATACAATCATTCAGTCTCAGTAATAGAACTCAGATAGTTCTACAGAATTTAGGACTGTCAGATACAGTCAACTCAGAACAGTGCGAAACTCAGCTAGTTCTATTAGATTCAGGACTGTCAGATACAGTTACTCATGTTATCAGTTATATCAGTCATCAGCACTCAGTTACCAGTCATATTAGTTATCATCAAATTTATGCTATCACAATTCAGTTATAGTTACTATATACCCATGCATGCATTCTCACATTCATATTAGTTAGTTAGTCAGTATTGTTCATGCATATGAACCCCATGCATTCAGCCCACCTCACATGTATACCAGTAGATTCAAAGTACTGATGAATTTATGCTATGGTGTCTTATACCATAGTTTCAGAGACATGAGCTCTAGAGCATCAGTAGATTCCAATCTCAACAGTCAGAGATAGAGGTGATTCCTCATCTCTTGAGGACATGATCATTACTTTATTACCTTATTAATTTATTCATTAGTTGGAGTTAGTTGGGGACATGTCCCATCAACTCCTTATTCAGACAGTTCAGTCATGATTTAGAGGCTTTTAAGACTATAGTATGTTTCAGACAGTTTATTTCAGTTGTTTTGGGTATTTCATACCTCACCCAGATGTTATATTTTTATCAGATATTATATCTCAGTGTTGAACCTTATGGACTTTCAGTTCATTTTTCGCATTGTATAGTATAGTGTGCAATCTACAGGTATAGATATCTGTCATGGATTAGCTTATGGTTCTTCAGAGTCATGAGCATCGTGTAGCGTTACGGGTACTAGATTTTGGTTGTTACATATATTTATTAGCAACAAGATAAAATTCAAGTGGAAATAACGCTAAAAGTCTTGGGATGGTAGAAAAAGGTGCAAGGCCAATGTAAACATCAAATGGCAATTTCAAGTGAGGGCAGGCGATATAGGGGCGGAGCCCCCTCTAGAGCAGTGGACTAGATCCCACAGCAACCCCTCCATTCCCATGGTTTAAAGATTACGGCGCCTCCTCTCTTCCCACACGTCCAATTTTCCTGTACTATAAATACATAACTTTAAACATATTGTAAAGACTTTTGAACTTTTTTGGACTTGGATAGGGGATGATCAACACTTCTTTTACGGTTTATTTCTCTTTACTTTAGATTTTGAATTGATTTAATCAAGTATTCAATTACTTTGATTATGGTTATGTCTATTAGTGGCTAAACACCCTCTTTCTGGGGTTAAAGCCAAGAACATGACTACGGTTGCTACGAATTGATTTGGTTTTGTTTATCATATTTGGTTTTTTTTCTACCCTTGTTATCATATTATTTAAGGATTCACAACCCTTAGAATACATATATTTTCAATCTTTTGATCTCGAGAGGGGGAATAAGAAGATAGAACGTGGGGGTAAATAGAGTAGGGTTCTTATTCCTTTATAAAAAAGGGGATTTGAATTAGTATATAGGATAGGGATATACCTAGAAGCCTTACTTGTTTCACTACGGGATGAAATATAAATATGTATAGCTTAGTTCTCACATCCCCACTCAACAATGTAGTTGTGTGTCTAAGTTGGATAGGTGATTAGAGGTCGGGAGACCATGATCATAAAATCAACCCCGTAAATCAACAACCAAGATAATTAATTTAATTGATGAAGTCCGATAGCATAGTATGATTTTTAATAGTTATTTAACCCCGGGTTTTCATCTATTGATTGTTCAAAGTCTTTACTTTCCTATATTGTTTTAGTTTACTTTTAGTTTATAACTTTCAAAACACATTGGGTTACATCGCATCACTTTAATCTTAATAGTTGAAATAGAATTTGATAGTTTTTTAACCCAAGTCTCTGAGGAATCAATATTCGGCTTTATCTTAAGGCCACTTTATTACTTGGTGAGACCATGTACACTTGTGTCTGCGCTTGGGCGCAACAAGGCCTCACCCTTTGAACCCACGACATTCACCTTCTCAGAATTCATCTTTTTGAACTGCTTTATTAACAACCCAACCTCCATTTTTAGTTGAGCAACCTCTTATTCCACTGTGTTATGAACAACTCTATTGTAGCTGGAGGCACCGGTAGCATAAGTTCCAGTATCTGTCTCATTCTCCCGAGTATACCACCCTTGGCTTGTAAGAAAGATTTGATCTAACATCTCTGATGTGCCTCCCATCGGAGGCGCATGACTACTCCACCGATAATAGTATCAGTTATAGCTCTGGAACTGGTATTAAAGGATCTATAGAATATTTCAAGTAAAATCTACCCTAAAATCCTATGGTTAGGCATCATCATCAACTTCTTCTTAAACCAAAACCATGCCTCATACATCGACTCAGAATGCAACTGCCTAAAGTTATAGATCTCATTTTTTAGTTATAGAATTCTAGACGGGGGAAAGAAAAGACCTAAAAATTTCCTCTGCAACTCGTTCCAAGTAGTAACGGACCCATGAGAAAGTTCCATTAACCATAATATAGCTTCACCAGTTAGAGAAAATAGGAACAACCTTAGTCTGATAAAGTGTATGATGAGCAAATCCTAATTAAATTAATAAGGTGTATATTTGTGTCATCAATTGGCAAGTATTGCATGTTCAAGGTGGTAAATTAGTGATGAAGAAGCAAAAGGCTATGGATTGGGCATTGCTTATGAAAATATAGGCAACGAACAAGGCTAGGCCTATATAAAACTAGGCCACGAACAAGGCAAGGCCTATACTATGGCCTAAGCTCTCGGAATCTAGTGTGTCATAGCATAGGCGTCGCCCTTGCCCAAGTGTGCCATAGCATAGGCGCCGCCTATGCCAATGCCTTTTGTCTCTGAATCTCATATGCTATGGCATAGGCGCCGCCTATGCCTAAGAATGCCATGGCATAGGCGCCTCCTATGCTCAATAATGCTATGCAAAAGGTGCCGCCTATGCCAAGCATAGGAAAAGCAAAAGGCGCCGCCTATGGTCACTTCTTGTCTCCAAATCCGATTTTAAATGGGTCAAAACCCGACCCAAGCTTGTCCTATAAATAAGAGACTTAGTCTTGGACCAAAAACACATTACAAACCTAGCATAAGCACCTCCTACATCTCCAAATCTTCTCAAAAAATTTCCTTTTGCTCTTTTTCTTCACAAGAACATCATCCAAAGTCATTAATCAAGTTAGTGCTACTTTGTTCTTCATTTATATTCCGTAAGTACTACACTACTACGCCTATTATGAATTGCTAAATCTTGAAGTAGTAGTGGTGATTTGAAAGTGATTGAATTGTTGTGATACAACCAAGTGAGTGAACGTATACGTAAGAATGATCTTAACTTGTTCCCAACTTGTATTTGATTTTGATGCACTGTCATACTTTTGCGGAATTAATATGGTCACAAAAATTGCATAATCTTGTCACTTGAATACTTACATGTTGGAATGACTTGATCATCGGGATAAGAATTATAGTTTCCTACCGACATAGGAGGTTGTGATTATTTAGATACTATACCTTGATTCAATCCCTATGTAGTAGTCTTGATATATCAAACATGAAAGTATTGCCAAGATTACAAGAAGTATGACTGCTCTGATTTTATTGTTGGAATATAGCACCTAAAACGTATGTCGATGAAGTCTGACTAGTCGACCACTTTTACTTCACTAATCTGTACCAACAAACTAAGTGTGGGGTGGTGCCCCTACTGCTCGCTTATAGATTGTATCCATCGAGATGATGCTAACATGAACATTATTTTAGTCTCAGGTACAATGGCACCCAAAGCAACACAAGGCAAAGATAAGGCTACCACTTCACAAAAAGGCAAGAAAAGAGGCCGAAAAGAGCAAGGAGAATCATCATCAATGCAATTACCACGCCGCATGTTCGGAATAAAATGGGTTCTTGAGGATAAAGCAAAGGAATGGTATAGGAAAAACAAAGAAATAAAATATGTTCATGTGGACTTGATAAACAAGGAAAGCCTAGCAAAGAATGAACCGCGCATGTTGGCCAAGATCATGGCATTACATCTGGATTTCATCTTCCGATACATCGGAGAATGCAACGTTGATTTAACAAGAGAATTCTATGCCAACTGGTCACCGAAAACCACAGGAAGCGAGGTCAAGATTCGGGGCCAAGTTTTACAACTCAATGCGGATTTCTTCAACTCCTTTCTTGGCTTGCCTTCAGTCGATCCATCACCATTCAAGGAGCTGCACAGTAGACCTCCATATAGAGCTATTCAACACACACTCTGTGGAACAAGATCCATGGCATGCTGGAGTAGACACAAGGACACTGGTCGACACAACACCTTCCCATATGCTCCTTTGAATAGGGAAGCAAGGATATGGTTGTGCATAGTCAACTCTTGCCTAATTCCAGGGACTCAGTACACCAAGATAACAAGAGATAGAGTGTGATTGGTATACGCATTGATGATGAATGTCCCTATCAATGTCGGGGAAATTATTCGTTCCACAATACGGAAAGCCAGGCTACACAAGAGGTCCCACTTCAGTTTTGGCAACCTGTTGACTGCAATACTAAGGAAAGAAGACATCGAAGAGGAACCGACTGATCACAAACTCCCACACAACACAAAGAAGGTTGACCTCACGAAGGTTAAAGATGCTGAAACCACGCATGGAGTCAACCTTACCACTTCAGAAAGGCATGCTCGCGATGAAAGCTTCTCCCGCCATTTATATGGCATGATGAAGTTTACCATGATGATCGGGGGTCGTGTTCCAACTGCTGCAGAGCTCCAACAGTTGGATTATGACTACCCAATGAATGAGCATGCGAGGGAGATGGGTGGAGTAGGTGTATATTTTGAGGAACCTCTTGATGACGACATGCCAACCGATGATGATCGACGAATGCCAGACTCCGACGTGGAAGAGAACTCTGATAACGGCGACTCTGATGACAATTCCGATGCAGGGGGTATGACCCCAGACATAGAGGATGAGTCTGACTAATCAGGTTCTTTTTATTTATTTTTCACTGAGGGCAGTGTGTCCCGTCTAAGTGTGGGGTGCTGGTATTTGTATGCTATACTTCTTTATCTGCATTTGCATTTATTTATGTTATGTATGTTTGGTTGTTTGATTTAGTTAGTAGTCGTAGATTTTTTTATTTTGATGCATGAAATTGTTCTGATAGGAGGCATGGTGTTATGACAAGAGTTTGTGCTAGAATCATTACTATTGAGACACTTAGGCTCTAAGTGTGACTCACTGTGTGATAATTGTGTAGTTTAATTCATTAATCTATTGGGTCAAGAGTCTATACTGCTCCCAATAAAGTTAACCATGTGCCTTGTGTGTGTAAGATGATAGTATATTTTGTGCTTGTGACTGATGCTAGAACTTGCCTGGTGTGTGTGTAAAGCGAAATAAAGAGTGTGAGTTTAGGAGATGATTTAGGCATTTCTTTGGCAACCGATACTTGTTTACCTTCATTTTACCTACCCGTGGACATTATCCTAGTCAACCCCTTTGAGCCTTTAAGCCATTTTCTTTGACAGCCTCATATGTAAGCCTAATCCATTTTTTTCAAGACCATAATTTGATCCAAATTCCTAAGTGCTTTAAGTTGTGAAGTCATGTGACAAAATAAGAGGAAATTAGGTAAGATTTATGCCTTAGAGTGTATTGGCACTTGAATTTGTTATGAAAAAGAGTGGCTATCATGGAGGTATGTTATAAAAAAAAAATAGAAAAACAAAAAGATAAATTGTGTTTATGATTAAATAAAAAGATAATTATGCTTGAATGGCAAAATTAGGTGCAAAGGGGTGATAGATGAAAGAAAGGTAGCAGGGTTGATTAAAAGAAAGTGTTACTGGCATAATGTGATGTATTAAAGCGCTTAGGAAAATAGTCACTATTTCTGGCCAAAATAGTCCTACCCGTCCCTTAGCCTACATTACAACCTATAGAAGACCTATTTGATCCTAAGCTTAGCATTCTGATATTTAGTGGATCATTACACTATGGGCAATCCTATGGTCATCAGTTGCAACATAAGAATTCTTTGTGAGAGTGAGAGCAAGGATAATCTTATACCCATGTTCTGAAAAATGCAATACTTATGAGTGATTATAGGTAACATCTTATGTGAGACACACATGGTTGATGAGTTTTGGGTAGTCTTGTATGATTCTTTGTGCCTTAACTTATGGATACGAATTAACCATCATCACGAGTCTATGTTGGAGGTTAAATGGTTTCTAGTAGTGATCAGAAAACTACTCTTTGTTAATAATTGTTATGCTTGTCTTGACGAATATTTTGTGTGGTTACTGTGAAACCCTAAGTAAATGTTTAGATGGACATGATAGTTTGTTCGAGGACGAACAAAGCTTTAAGTGTGGGGTGTTGATGATAGGCGAATTTACACGCCTATAGTACTATATTTTGCCCATATTTTAGCTAAGTTTTGAGGACACATTATATAATTCATGCACTTTTAGTCCTTTTTCCTGTAAGTGAGCTAACAAACGTGATTAGAAAGTTTTCAAGTATAAATGATGCAGAATTCAGCATTTTATGGATAACTTGACGCCAAAGCAAGCTTCACAAAAGGAGGAAAGCAAAGCTTGGACGCCAAGGACCAAAAGTGGCGCATGGAAAATCTGTCCCGGGCAAAAACAGCAATTCTAAAGACTTTGGGGACTAGCAGTAACTTATTAGGATTAGGATAATGATGCAGTAACCCAGTAGGATTGGGTTAAGTAATGTAGTAGCTTAGTAGGAATAGGATAGGAGTATTATAAATACCCTATTCTGCTAGAGATTTTGATCATTCTTCCATTACTTTTAACTCTGAAAACAATTCTTCTACTTTTAATTCTACTTTTTATTCATCTATTAAATTCTTAATTTCCACAACAAGAGAAACGTTACTCTGCAAGGAAGTTCACGCCCAAAAATGCCACACCACACCTTAGTACACGAGATTTTTATTGTGGTATATTAATAATGTCCATTGTGATTTCCTTCACACTCATGGGTAACTAAACTTCTCTGTTGGGGTTATGGAAGCCATATGAGATACTATCTATTGCTATGAGTTTGTGAATTCATGACACGTATGCTGCTTATATCATTATTCTCTTCATCTTAATCTAAATTCTTTGTGGTTGCAAACACATAGAATATGCCAGTATAGCATTAACTTGTTCGAAAGAAAAGTTATATGTCTGGAAAAGAGATAATGTCAAGGTAATAGGGCACCAACCCCTGTTAAAAAGTTAATGTCGTAACTGGATTAACCTCTTGGAGAATTCGTACTGTTAGATACGCTTTAAGCTCAAAAGAGTTAAAGTGAAATAGTCCTGGTTAAGGTCGAAAGACGCCTAGATTTACCATCGAATACAATTCTCTATAAGAACATGCATGTCTGAATTCCGCACAACTCATAGCCAATAGAGACGTACAACTCATAAGGTGGACATAACCCTAACTTCTCAATTCTCATTGATCAAAAACCAACTAAGCAAAACGTTTTTACTCCTTTATTTGCTGTTTTTATTACTTTGTTTACATTACTTGCACGTTGAAATCCCTCTTTTTACGAGACTTGCTCCAAAAGTCTAGTAATCTTTGCTTACTCATTGACCGGCTATTCCCTGTGGGATCGATACCCAACCCAGCTGGGTTATATATTTGACAACGACCGCTTTACACTCTTATGAGAGCTGTAGATTGAGCGTTATCAGAAAGCAATAAGAAGATAGACACAAAAAAAGAAAATTAATGAAACTAAAGAGTATATTAACCCTAACCCCTAAACCCCAAATGATTAATCCTACAAGAAGCACCTAACTCTTATGACGACCTCGAGGGAAATTAATCCACTCGTAACCACTGTTTCAAAACAAAGTTCACCAAAAGCATTCATTAAGCTTTCAACATTATCAAATGTATTTTTAATCTTCAACATAAGCTAATGAAGAAAAATTAAATCATGTATACTTACAGACTTGATATATTTATTACAAATTGAACCCAATAAGTGACCCTAAATGAAAAGAACCTGGTTATCCAATACTCAGACCCTCCCCAAACACTTGGGTGATCCTTCGGGTGCTTTGGTGATGCATCTCCTATTCTTCAAGCTATCAACCAAATATGGTATTGTTTTTTGGGAGATATTTTCTAATCATGCAGGTTCTCGAGCTCATTGTCTTCATTCCAAGAAACTATCAATCTTCTAAAAAGGCAATTAATCAATAAATTTTCCAACTCCTCAGCTTGGCTTTATTTGTAAGACCTTGATGAAATTTGGATTGTAGCAATAATGATTTGTATGAATCAGTGCTAACTGTGCTTACATCATCCTTCCTTTCTTTAAAATGGTTCTACCATGAATCTAGATCTAGCAAAAATATAAAAGGACAAACAACTAAGGAATCCTCATAGAGTGAGAATTAGTACAAGGGTTAACAAACAAGGATGGTGTCATATAGGTGACACTAAAATAGGCAATTACACATACATTTTCCTTAGGATTCATAAGCATGAAACAACTTATAAATAAGTGGTCATCAAATGCAAACAAGTAGTAAACAACCAATTAAAGAGCATTAAACTCATCCCAAGTATTCTTTGTTGTAAATCCACTTTTTGATGCTTGAATGCAAGCAATGAGGTCATTACAATTTAGAACACTAGAAGTTAATATAATAAATTTCAAATGTCATTCACTTTCCTTTCTCAAACCTGCTACAAAATGAAGAGTGGCAACAAATGAGGCAATGCCACTAGAGAGATTAAAGGGACTATGAAACACATTTTTCTTGTACATATAGTCCTCTAAAATTTTGGGTTCTCCCTATTCACCATCCTAACACTCTAGCTTATATAACCAAATATAGTGTGATAAGGTGTTGGAATTAGGGATTTGGCATAAAGTATGCACCATGGACTCTTTCCAACACAACAAATAGTTTTGGCATCTGGATCATGGAGCTGTCATAGTTTAAGCATAGCGACAACAAACCATAAAGATATTTAAGAGACATAAATACACTTATGGTAGTTTATGAGGTCCTAAAACTTTAAGAGTTTACCTACCATAATGAAAATAGCATCATGCCTCCAAATATCTCTTGGAATAGGAGGGAACTGGTACGTACCTTAAAGATGGGTCATTGAGTTTGCTCTTTTTACCATCACACATGGTTTACAAAAATTTTCCCTCACATGCATCATATTGGACCCATGAACTTTGTCTACCCGCTTCTTCTTAGGAGCTTCCTCGGTAGGTGACTTCTTCATTAAACTCATAGCAAAAGATGATTCACCTTCCTTCACCTAAAATTTATCAACCCAGGGGAGTTTGTTAATCCTTCTCCATTGTGTCGACTCTCCATTAAACTTTTCAAGTTTGAAATCCTTTGGTAAGACTCTTTTAGGCCTTCAAGTGAATACTCAAAAGGAACTTTATTTGGATCCTTCTTAACCTGCAAAAGAGAAGGGATGATACTAGGCAAAATAATAGTATCATGGTTAGTAGGTAACAAGGACCTTATATTGGAGTTGTCTTTATTAAATTAGGTTTGGGGTGGTTGAACAAAATTTTGTGGAGCTTGGTTGGTATTATTTTGGGGTGAATGATGAGTAGTGAGCTTACCACTCATTCGCACTAATTTTTCATGCACATTACCTTGTTTTAAACGAATAAATGATACAACATCTATGGGTAGACGCACTAATATCAACTCTTTGCAGGCATAAAGTTGAGAAGACCAAAATATGTGTATTGGAGCTAAAAATGATAAAAATTGATTAAGGAAGAGTACAGCTAAAGACCTGGACTACATCAGCCACGGTTACTATAACCGCGGTCCTCTATCCACGATCACAGTCAGTCAAGATGGTTAGAGCAATGCGATCGCGACATAAAATTACAGTCGCGGATAGATGTCCACATGCTTCACCTCTAAGGATACATGATCCCAAGATTCCTCCAAACCTTAAATTTAAATCAAAGATATCGCTTACTGATTACTCTCTAAAGGTAGTGGTAAAAAAGGTTCCCAAACAAATCCCTCCATTTAATTATAAATGCCTTTTTCTTTAGCATTCCGGATGACCTTATAGTAATTGGAATACCCATAGGTCTGAAGTCTATAGAATTCACTCTTTGAGATTCAAGCCTAATTTACATTTGGTTACTTGACAATGATTTCCTCACCCCTCAATTATGGGAGAGAGTTGAGCGATATCAAAATGGCTCCGTTGCGGGGGAGTGAAGTGTAGAATTTTCTTATGTGGTGTTATTATTACTTTAGAGCATCCAAAGTATCACACTTTATTTTTCTTGTTGTTTTTGAATCTTTTGTAGGTAATTCTAGCATAAACATAACCATGAGTGAAGTCCCTAATCATGTTGAACCATCCGATGATACTTGGGGAGAGAGCAACTTAAATGATAGGGGTCATGCAAGTGAAAACCATATCCTATTTCATCATGGGGGCGGGACGTTCCATGTGACTAGTACCATGCTTCATGTGTTGCAAATAAAAGGGTTATACGGAGGTCAAGCACATGAAGACCCATATGTTCACTTAAGGAACTTTTTAGGGGTGTGAAAACCATTTAATATTTCTTGTACCACTCAAGAGTCCTTTAGGCTTTCTCTATTCCCATTCTCACTAACGGGTGAAGCATTGTTGTGGTTCCGCTCACTCCCTATGAACTAAATCACTTCATGGAGTGAACTCACAAGGATTTTCTTAGACCAATACTCCAATTCCTCCAAGGTCTATCAATCAAGAGATGAAATTGTGAATTTTAGACAAAGGAGCGGGGAACCAGTTCACAAAGTATGGGACAGATTTCATCAGAAGTTAGCCCAATGTCCAAACCATGAGATTTTGGGGAAGACGCTTCGTCAAATATTCTATCGGGAACTTGAGCCTTTGAACCAAATGGTGATAAACAATGCGGCGGAAGGGTATTTATTAAACTTGTATTTCAATGCAGCTACAAAAATATTGAGAGAGGTAACTAGTCAAAATAGGGAATGGCATACCCGAGATTACAACATCTTCACTAGCTCTTCACTCAAGCCCATGGTTAGCAAGGAAAAACAAAAGAGCGGCGGTGAGAAAGAGGAAATCTTGGAAAAGATATTGACTCAACTTGAGTTCCTAACCAAGTATGTCATGGGTGCTCCACCAAGAACCCATACCAAGGATGATGAAGAAATTTGGTATTTAGCAAACCCCTTGGAGGGTTCTACCCGACCTATCATAGGGAAGGTGGGAATCAAGGTTTCATAAATAAAATTGGTAGTCGAGTTTGGAGAGAACAGGATCATGAAGATTTCTATTTTGGACCTCATCATAATCAAGATTCTAACAAAGAGTCAAGCTCCATTGATGCCGACAAAGGTAGAACGGAGGATCTCCTTGTGAAAATTTTGAACAAAGTTGAGGGAACGGAAAAAATGGTCTGTGAATTAAAAGTGGACTTCATTTCACTCCCTAGAATGGTGGTATCCCATTTGGTCTCTATTAAAGAATTAAAAAATCAAATGGGTCTAGTCATCGCACGTATAGATGATAAACCTAAGGGGAAATCCACTATTGGCACAATCACCAACCTCCAAAATGATGATCAAATGTTGTATATGTGTGCATAGGGTAAAAATATAAAGGAAGAGCACATGACGGGGGACTTAGGTAGAAAATTGCTCAATGCTCGATCAAAAGAAAGTTTTCCCCAAAGTCTATTCAACAAAGAGAAGAAACATGTGGAAACTATTGTTGGTTAGTTAATTAATGAGGGAGATTTTGATAAGTGGGGTCCTATGGACCCTCCTTGATAAATTAATACATACCAACGTCGTGCCACGATGATAACTAAGGTGTTGTGTGGGAGGCAATCCATAAATGCCATGAGGATAGCTCGTATCCTTTTTATTATATTTTTATAGTTTTGGTGATTAGTTTTTGTATATGAATAAGTCATGCATATGTGACACTATGTAGAGCTCTACATAAGCTTAGAAGGAAAGAAGCATGCATAATTTGAGGTGAAATCCAATGAAGGAAGTAATAAGCTTCAAGTGAGTAGAAATACTGAATAGGGGAAAAGTAGGGGAGCAGACATGCCCTCGGTTATCATGAACAGGGTCCCCAGGCATGATCGCATCTATTCATCTATCTGTGATCTCAGTCAGTTAGCTGTGATCGCGGGAACAAAAGCTAGTTGATTCATCGAGTATGTCCCTAATTTCCTCGCACTCTCTCTGAATTTCTTGCTTGCAGGAATGGTCTAATCTTAAGATAATTGGTGATGGTGCAAAGTCTGAAAAGAATAGCGACCTTTGATGGAGTTTCAGGGAGCAACCTTATCTCTTTGTTAGCTATGATTATTCATGCAGTAGGTACATTGTAACTTTTCGGTTGGGGGTGTTTCCTTATTAATTTCATTTAGGCTTGCATTATTTATATTGGTTCACACTTTTCTGTTCTTCTGGATAATTCTTATTGTGATCCTTATTTATGTTGTAATATTCGGGCACTCTGATGGTGTTCACATTTGCATGGATTAACTATTTTTTTTGAGTTGGATATTTTAGCCTAAATTTTATTAAATGAGTTATGCCTTTGTGATTGGGTTTCCAACCATAGGTGTAGGGTTAGTCTGAATACTTGTGGCATCATGGCCTTAGAATGCAACAAAGTCTAAGTACCCATAGCATTGCTAATTTGGAGGTGCATTAAGATCCATTGGTGAAGTCGGAGTATCCATATGGTGGTTCACCCATACTATGATCTTCAATGTGAGATGATAACTTGTATAGTTGCCATGATTATCAAATCATATGTGGTGCAGATGAAAAAGCAAACAAGCCCCTCTGTCTGAAAATTTCAAAATATTCAAAGGCATTTGCATGAGAAACTTTGTGATGAAATTTTTCCCTCTGCCTATGAGTCCAAAAGTTGATTTTGGAAAAAAAATACTTTATCTTGTCTCGAGCGGGTAGAACAATTGAATCCCCTTGACGACATTCGCATACCATGTTTGTGAGGTTAATTGTCTCCATATCATGTGTACTTGTACTATCTAGAACTTGCCCTCTTAGTCTTTTAAAGCTAATGTTTGATTGTGCTTGGTTGGTAAAATGATCATAGGATATCTTGTGATTTTGGAAGTCCACTTTATCCTAAAGATCCTACCAATACATAATAGTTACCTCTAGTCACCCTATTTGAGCCTTTGGACCTTTCTTTGGCAAACACATTACAAGCCGTGACCCATCTATTCATCCACTCTTGAACCCTATCCTCCTTGAACTTGAGAATATAAATTGAGGATAAAATCCTAAGTTGGGGGTATTTGAAAGTGAAAGAAGTATAGCTGGGCCACAAAGTCTTAAGAAAGTCCCTACAATCTTGAGAAAGTGAAGCTTTTTGGATTTGAGTAAAGAAATGATCCCGTAAAGGAAAGGAAGGCTTATCTATAAAAAAATTTAAAAAAAAGTGAAGAGAGGGGTTATAGAAGAAGAGAAAAATAGGAGTGGGAAAGCCTATAAAAATCAAAGATAGGCAAAGTAGTAAAGTGAAAAGAAGTAGGCAATAAGTAAAGCATGATAAGAGTAAGATGTAGAAGTTCGAGAAGGGTGTAGCCTTGTGTTCCTAAGTTAATATCCTACCCTACCCTAAACCTACATTACAAGCTCAACAAGCCCTTTGTGATTCCCAACCAAGTGTAGTCATTGTATTGGTGATTGAAAATAGGGGCAAGCCTATAGCATAGTACTTGTTAACATGGAGAATTTCTTGAAAGAGTGAGTGGTTGCACTTAAAATTTATTGTTGCGTGATTAGTAACTGGGTGTCTGAAACTTTTCTTACTCATGAGGACGCGTGCGAGCTAGTTGAGGTGGGTGATTTTATCATCTCCCGCGCAATGAGGGTATAGCATGTAATTCATTTTTAGAGTTTTAGTAGTTGTTACATGGTTGCCCACCAAAGTCTATTGCATCCTTCGCCATTCCACTTTATAAGGAGGGTTGTGGTTAGAAACTTACTTGGCCATGTGTGAAATGCTATTAGTGGTGGCAAGTAAGCTTGAGTATTCGTGATAGTAAGAGGGTTTACATAGGAAAAATTCTCATAATAAGTAGTTGCGTTGCTTGAGGACAAGCAAGGTCTTAAGTTGGGGGTGTTGATGAGTGGTGAGTTTATCACTCATTCACACTCATTTTTCGTGCACATTACCTTGTTTTGAATGAATAAATGAGACAACATCTATGGGTAGATGCACTAATATCAACTCTTTGTAGGCATAAAGTTGAGAAGACCAAAAAATGCAGATTAGAGATGAAAATGATAAAAAGGGAGCAAAGAAGAGTGTTGCTGAAGACCTAGACTACATCAACCTTGGTTACCCTGACCGCGGTTCACTATCCACAGTCGCGGATAGTCAAGATAGTCAGATCAATGTAATCGTAGCACAAAATCACAGTCGCAAGGTCACGGTCGCGGACAAATGTCTATGATCGCGGTTAAGCGGGAACAGTCCCAGGTATAGATTTGTAAAATCACTTAGACGCATCCCAATCCATATTTAAGCAAAAAATCCTTCCTCTTTAGGGAGCTTAGATCATAAGATATCTTGGAATTCAAGACTTAATCTTGGGGAAGTGCGTAATTAATTTTGGGAGGATCAATTTCCTAGTTTCTTGTTGAAGAATGAATGCTTTGAATGGCCCATATGGTATTGTTCTCTTTACTTTCTTCATGAGTAGCCAGATAATTTAGTATTGGATTATGTTGAATTAGTGTGTGCTTGTGGTGTAGGTATTGTTGTTTTTGCATCAATTTCAAATGTTGAGTATGGGTTTCACCATTGCTTGAGCTTATGAGTTGGGATTTAATGGGTGAAAACTCCAAATTTCCAAATGGATTTGATGGGCGAAACATCTAAGATCTAGAAACCTTTTATCATCCTTAAAATAGGGACTTAGGTGAATATTGGGTAACCCATAACATCCTCGAAAGAGGGTTATCGGGGATAAGACAATGGTGAACAACTAAGCCTATGGGTTACTACCCTTTGCAAACTTAAAAATAAGTGTTTAGGGATTGTAATTCATTTAAAGAGAATCATCCTAAAAATAGGGATGCTTGGTTGTGGTTTTGGATGGTTATACAAACTCTACACTTGTTGGGTGCTCCAAAGAGCCAATGAGTGAAATTGTTGGGGTTTTATTGAAAGAATGACCTCAACGACCTTAGACTTAGACTATCCATTAATTAACAACTAAATTCCATACTAATCCAACACTATCCCGCATGCTTCATCTCTAAGAATACATGATCCCAAGATTCCTCCAAACCTTGAATTCAAACCAAAGATATCGCTTACTGATTACTTTCTAAAGGTAGTGTTAAAAAAGGTTCCCAAACAAATTCCCCCTATTTAATTATTTATGTCTTTTTCTTCAGCATTCCGAATGGCCTTATAGTAATTGGAATGCCAATAGGTCTGAAGTCTATAGCATTTACTCCTCGAGATTCGACCCTGATTTACATTTGGTTACTTGATTACGACTGCCTCACCCCTCAATTATGGGAGTGAATTGAGCGTTATCAGTGAACAAAATTCTATTATGAAAAACTTATGAAAACACAAAAATTAAAATTCAAAATTTTTTAAATTTTCAAAAAATATTTTAAAATCCATTTTTTGTAACAAACCCAAGATTGAATTCGTGGTAACAAGCCTAAATGTTGCCCTAATACCAAAAGAGTCAAATCAAAGTATGAAAATAAATGATAAAATATAAAATCAAATAACAAAGAAAAATGACAAATGAATTGCCATAAAAATAGAAAAATAATGAAATTAAAGAGCATATTAAACCCTAAATCCCTAAATGATTAATCCTATAAGAAGCACCTAACTCCTACGAAATTGATTCACTCCCCACCACTGTTTTAAAACAAATTTCATTAAAAGCTTTCACGAATCTTTCAAAATTCTCACGTGTATTTTTAATCAACATAAACTAAAAATGAAAAGGAAAATCCTAGCTATCTATAGCCTTGGACTAGCTATTACAAAATGGCCCGAAAATGACCCTAAACAAAGAAGGCCAAGTTGGGTGATACTCAAACCCTCCCCAAATACATAAGCAATCCTTTGGGCTATTTAGCGATTCATCTCTCATAGTTAAATCTATCATCCAAATATGATATTAATTTTGGGAACCTTTTTCCAATCATGCACATTTTTTAGCTCCATTTTTTCATTCCAAGCAATTAGCAAGCTTTCAAAGTGACAATTAATCAAAAAATCTTCCAATTCTTCAGCTCGACTTTGTTTGTAAGACCTTGATGAAGCTCGGATTACATCAATAGTGATTTGGATTATATTAGTGCTAACCGTGCTTACATCATAATATTACCTTGTTATAACTACATTTCACTATAGCAACTTGATTTCTCTAAAATAGATTTTTTATGTTATATTTTATGTTTCTATAATGACATTTAACCTATAATAGCAATTAAGTTTATTATAGTGGTATGGTGGTAGACCCTTTGTAAAATAACCTCTTAATAACAGCATACTCAAATATGCTATAATAATATTTTGTGTGAAATATATTATGTACAAATATCTAATTTAATGAAATAAACTATTTAAATGGTGCACATCAGTTATTTCATAACTTTACGGGAAAAAACTATTAATGTTTACCTTTTTTAATATTAATGCTCGTTTTAAGTTTACATGTTTTTATTTATAACAACTAATGATATTTGAACATTGAATGCCAATATGCATACATAACATCACCTCGTTATAGAAACCACAAATGTTGTCATTATAGAGAGGTTTCACAAATGATGCCACTATAGATAGGTTTGACTGTAACTTGTCGAATATTGTATATGCAATGTATATTATAATTTATCTATATTGTATACTATATAGTTACATGATTATTGATACTATATAAATAGTGTATAATTATATATATATATATATATAATGTATATCTATGTATCATATATGTATATGCATTCATATACACCATTATACAATACATATCTACATTATATAGAGAGTTATGTAATGTATTGATATTGTATAATAGAATATTAACATCTATATATGATTTATAATTATTTATCAAAAACTTATATATGGAAACTACCAGATTCCATCAGCTTCTTAAATAATCTTATAGCCCAATCTTTGAGAAGGATGCAACTTAAATGCCATTAAACTGTCAATTTGAAATTGCCTTATAGAAATGGAATTTGAAAATAATTAGATCTCAATGATTATAATATGCTTGATAAGGATATTTATGATTTTAGGTTGTTATCTAAATTAAATTTGAGCAGAAACAATTTTTTTTATTTTGCGGACATCTATTTTTTTTCTCAACTCTGACACCTTAACATTACAGACTGTGACAATCTTAAGATGTTTCACTATCTTCCTCAAAATCATTGGGAATTATATGCATATGATTCTCTATCCAAATATGCTATCTTCTTTAAACCAAGTTACAAAGATTTTCATTTAATCTCATTTATAAATTCTAGTTACGAACAATACTAATCAGACAAGGGCAGTGATATCTTACTAATGGTATTGATAATGTCTAAAAATAGAATATGCTTATTATAATAGTACAAAATGTTATTAATTCTTTTACATAAATTCTTTCCACTAATTAACATGGAGATATCAAAGGAAGAGCGGAAGAAACTAATAGGAAGAATGGTACAAAATGGCCGCTAGGCCATTTTAACAAAAATGGCTGCAAATTCTTTCAATCTTGACTAACTCTAAATCTCCTCTAGGAACTCCCAAATTTTACATATGCGGTCCATTCGATATTTTGAATCTTATGATTCATTATTCATATGAAATAATTTTAATTTGCTGCACGTCAAATTTCATAGAAGAAATAGGAAGAAGAAGAAAACGAAGAAGAAGAGAAGAAGAAGAAGAAGAAGAAGAAGAAGAAAAAGAAGAAAAAGAAGAAGAAGAAGAAGAAGAAGAAGAAGCTGGAGATGATGATAATGGTCATGAACGAAGAATAAAATGAACGACAAAAAAGAATAATGGAGAAGATGCAAAAGAAGTTGACATTTTTTGGGTAAAGAAGATGGTCGAGTGGCTATTTCTCAAACTATACATGGTTGAAAGTCAATTTGAGTAAGAAAAGAATATATGATCATTTTTTGTGTAAGAAATTTATCTCAATGGACATTTTGTCTAATTTTTCCATCACAAATACCATCCAATAGAGTAACTTATTTTCATATTTATCAAAATAAATATTTCAAATAATTATTTTATTAAAGAAATTATTTCATGCATTTTACTTTACTTTTTGCTCTTATAGAATTTTTTTTTCTAAAATAGTTATCATTTTGAAAAATAAGACATAATTGAGTATATTTTTTTTTCCATTTTGTCCTTAGAATTAATTATTCATAGAAGAAGTAATACATATTGACAAATTAAATCTAAAATCTAAGTGAAGATCCCGTACGCAAACTTAAGTATTGTGATTATTAACAGTGCACATGCAAGTGTACGTGGTCTATAAAGTAATAAAGTGGTCTTCAAGAAAGACGAGTATCGATCCCACAGGGACTTTTTTCAACAACGATTCAATTCTGGTTCACCTTTGAGATTAATTTAGTGTAAGTGTAACCAAAAAGAGAGTTTGGAAATTGTAACTAAAAGTAAAGTAACAGTGTGTAAAGTAAAGTGTTGAAACAATCAATGGACTAAAGCCAAGGGTTAAAGCACTTTGAACAATCATATTACGTTATTGAACTTCATTTGTTAAATCGCTTATCTTGGTTGTTGATTGCAGGGTTAATTACATGATCATGATCTCCCGACCTCTAACAGTTTACCTAATTTGGACATTACAACTACATCGTTGAGCGTGGATGTAATAATCCAATTAAGTTCTTTAAGATATCATCCTACATGTGAATCAAGTAAGGCTTCTAGGTATATTCCTGTCCTAGATGCTAATTCAAATTCCTTATTTTATAAAAGAATACAAACCATACTTTGTTTATCTCCATGTTCTATCTCTCTATTCCCTCTTTCGAGATGAAAAACTAGACAATTAATATATTTTCCGGGTGATTAATCAATCAAATAGTTAAAAAAAAGAAGATGAATATAGAACCAATAATGATAATCAAATTAAAAAAAACTTAATTCAAAACAATAATACTCATCTTCTTGGCTTTAATTCCATAAAGGAGGTTTCTAGTCACTCATAGTCATAATCATGATCAAAAAGATTGAATGCATGCTATAATCTAAAAGAAAGCTAATTAAAAGAATAGAAAACCTAATTAGAAGTTGCAGCAGCTCCTCAATGCTCCAAAATGTTCCCTTATGGTTAATAATGTGTATAATGATCTATTTATAGTACAAGATAAGATTCCTAAGCCGTGTAGAACAAGGACCACTTTTTGACCATGCTTGAAGTTTGTGGTACGGTGTGTTGGTAATCTCGTTGGGAGGAGTGGAACGATGAATCATGTATTTTATGGAATTGATGGTGCATCACATTGTTTTATACACAGGTAGAAGGGACACGACGCGTTCATATAGCGTTGGCTCGCTGGAAGTTGCGTCAAAATTTTTGGTTAAGTGTTGAATGTGTTATCTTTTTTTCATCCCTTTTGTAGTGTATTTCCAATAAATTTCCAGCCTTTATATCATAAATATATCACCATATTCATCATAAAAATATTCCTACATAATCACACGCCACATATTAGCGATCATAACAACACAATATCCTCAACGACGCATCAAAAATACAAGCTAAGACAAGACTAGTTCGCAATGATCTTCACTTATTGTTTTGACTCTTATGTTGATCCAATTGACACTTGAACATTATAAACAAGTTGTTTCACATATAAATACACAATAATAACCTTAGAAACTCATTAAACACGTTAGAACCCAACACGATAGACTAGACAAAGACCTAGCTCAAGCTAGTCACACTAGTTTTCTCGGTTGAATTCTAAATGGTCAATTTGAATCAAAACACATGTGAAAACACCATTAAACATTGTAATCACATACATAGACACTTATATGCACATTTAAATCATTATCAACAAGTATAGCATACGAATCATCCTCAAAATAAGGCTAAATAGGCTAAAATAGAAACGTTAGAATGCATAAATACACCCAACATCAATCATTTAGATTAATTCTTTTTTATTTATTGAAGAGATATTAGAGAGAGAATATTTATTTATTTTTGGACTACAAGTTGGCTTTGGACCTTTTATTAAAACAAAGTAACACATATTTACAAGGCACATAGGCCCAAGTTCTGCTCCAACGATCATAGGAAAAAGGAAACAAGAAACAATCAGCTCCTATAAAATTTAAAACAAAAAACACAATCAAAAAGGAAAGCTAAAAGAAAAAGGCAAGTAAAAATACACACAGTGAGATGAACCCTTGATTTAAGCTCTCCACTTGAGCAATCATCATTGATATAGAAAGTGAGTCGAGGCCACAACAACAGACATCGGGTTTTTCAAGCTAAATGACCCATATTTATTTATTACTAGATTGTATTCCTATTTTAGCAATCTCTCTTACCTCTTTAACTTTATCAATATTTTTATAGAAATCTCTCAGGAAACCTCATAATCTCTCACATGTGTCATAATTTTTTCCTAAAAATAAAGTCTTATTCAATATTGATAAACACTAAAGGCTATATCTGTTGCTTCTCCATTTATTTCCACTAGTAATTTTTAGATTTAGGCTTGTGAAGGAGTCTTGTTGTTTCATACTGATGTTTGTCTAGTTATTGATTTTTTCTTAGAGTGATAAACCTCATACAAAGTTGATACCACCACCATAGTATTCCTTAACAAACATATAAATTATCACTGTAAAAAATACTACCCTTAATGTGTTATATGTTTAGCTGTATGGGCTTCAATTAGAATCTGAGGATGTTGTGCATGGTGTGACTAATATAATTTCATGTGATTTCCTCTTTGTATTGAACTTGTGAAACATTAATGTCCATATCTATTTTCTCTAGTAAGTATCATTACTAAGAAACCCATTCCATGATCCACATAAAAGGGATTTGAAGTTTATCAGACAGTAGGATTTGTTGTGCTTTTTGAGCTAGTTGTTGTGTTTACTTGTGCCTTTATCTATGCTTATGACCTATACCAATACTTTCAAAATAAACAACATTGTTAGCTAAAAAATCTGCCAGCTGGTTTTCTTCTCTGTAATTGTGTTTGATATGCAGCATTCCCTTTTTCGCCTTTCATTTATTAAGTCCACTCCTCTACTTAAAGCCCATGGAAAATCCCAAGATCTATCTAGTATCTTGTGTATAGTTAATGAATCTGTTTCTATAATAAGTGAAAACAATTTATGCATCACACAATACTTTATTCCTTCTTGAATAACAAGTGCTTCTGTATTTAAATAGTTAGTGCTAGGGATGATTTTGTCTTCAGCATATACCAAATCTCATTCACTATTTCTAATCAAAAAATTCAAGAGCTATTAGTGCCATTATGTAAGACCCCATAAAATTTCTAAGCTTCATTTATCCTTTTAGGCTTGTCAAGGGGTCTCAGACTTAGAAAATTCTTGGTAAGTTCCCAAACTTAGTTTATTTTTGGCCTTCGAAAGTCGGTAATCTCATTTTGTGACCTTAATGGTCCATATTTTTTTTGATTCATGATCAGAGAGATTGATAGGTGTTCTCGGATAAGTTTCAGATTTTTTAGAACTCGTTTAGACCACGTTTGGTGTCCCAAAATAATGGACTAACGCGATCTTCGCGCGCCGCGTTACCTATCGCGTTGGTTAACATTGTTGTAGGGACTGCCAGTAAAAAAACTGAGGCTTGGCGCGACGCGTTGGATATCACGTTGAAGCCCAATTTTTAGTCATTAAATGTCCGCATTTTTAAGGGCAAAAGGGTCAATTTTCCACCCCTATATAAGCCTATAACATGAGATTCAGCTAGGTTTTCACCAAAATATAGTTGTTTCTCTCAAATTTCCTCAAGAACAAGTTTAGGATTTTCAATTGAAGGTTCTAATCTAGGAGATTCCACCGTTAATCTTCAAAAAACTTCCATATAAGGTATGTAAAGTGTTGATTCATGGGTTCCTTTCACCCATGAAGCTCAAGAAACCCTTTCAAAAATATAAATTTTGAATTCCATGTTATGAATTGAATTGTATCCATGTTTATGTTGTTGTATGATTACCAAGTTGAAATCTTTAATACATATAATCAGATTATGTTAGCATGTAGTTGGAATTCTTGTATTTGAAGTGAAAAATATTGCGATGATATATTATTTTAATGTTCATGCCTAAGCCTCAAGTTATGCATTCAAAGTGTTTGCTAAAATTCCTAAAAGAATAAGAATTATGCTTCATGACCCAATTACGACCAAATTGATAAATCCATGTTTTACCCTTATGTTCACAATTACCTCCATGTTATTGTTATTCATTGTAATAGTTTGGTGGAATGCACATGAGATTAGACTTACAAAATTATGAGATGTTTATATGTATTCCTATTTATGTGTAAGCTTATGACATACAAATACTTCATGAAAATCCCCAACGTTTGTACTATGAATTGTTGACTATGGTCATGTGTTCAAGAAGTGTCATGTCTTGTCAATATTATGCTATCGAGTCCTGGGGGTACTTGTACCCAACAATTTAGTTGTGTGCCTAGAGCCAGTGTCAGTTTTAAGATAATCTTAGTAACACAATGATCAATAGCATTCTCAGTCAGTTTCAAAACTCAGTAGAATTCAATCAGTTACATGACTCAGGAAAAACTCTGTAATCTCATGAACTCAGTCAGTTAATAGAATTCAGTAACATTCTATCAGTCCACGGAACTCAGTGAACTCGATCCAGTTCATATCAGTATAATCAGTTCAGTGTCTACTCTGTTGGGAGTAGGATTCAGCACCAAATGAACCTCAAGGATAAGGAAACACATTAACAGTAATGGGTGTAATCCTTAGAATCAACCCTTGCATTCCAAAACTATATAGCCAGCATAGGAATGAGACATCAACACTTATAGTTGAGGGATGATGAGGTGGTTTAACCTAATAGATAAGGGTCCCACTATTCTCCTTTGGGAACACTGCTAGATGAGGGTCACTCACAGCTTGTCCTTACTAGTGGAACGGTATTAACACCCTTCCAATTGAGGTTACAGATTGGACCCCAACTCTATATAGAAAAAGGGGAATATTGATTAGATGACTACTTCCCATAGTCTAAGTCTTAATCTCAGTAAAAGAACTCAGATAGTTCTTCAAATTCAAGACTGTCAGATATAATCACTCAGTTCAGTATGGAACTCAGCTAGTTTCATCAGGATCTGGACTGTCAGACATAGTCACTCAGTTAGTAGTATATCAGTTATATGAAACTCATATTATCAGTATTCAGACTCAGTAGTGTAACACCCCAATTTGCTGAACCGGAATGCTACACAGTGCTCATGACCCCGAGGGACCACAAGCTAACACATGACTGATATCTGTACCTATATACTGCAAATCATGTCATAATAATACAGAATACGAAAAATTGTAAGGACATAAGGTTCAACTGAATAAAACTATGTCTGAAAATCATAACATCCATGTGGGTGAAAATACCCCAAACAACTAAATCTAAAAGCTAAGTCTGAACGTAAATCTGAGCATAAATCTGAAAGCCTCTAAACTATCTGAATAAAGAGTTGAAGGAACATGTCTCCAACTAACTCTGTAACAATGAACTAAAGAAATAAATAAATGTATCGAATAATATTGTCCTCTAATCAATGAGGACTCACTGTGTCTCTGTGACTGGAATGCAACTGCTACTACTGGGATGGAGCTCGTGTCTCAGAACCTATGGTGTAACATGAAAAGAAAGCACCATAGCAAAAATACGTCAGTACTACTAGAGTACTGAGTATACGAGGAAGGTAGGCTGAACATAAAGGGTTTTATGCATGAACAACACTGACTGACTAATATGAACGTGGGAGTGGAAACATACATATATAGAAACAAGGACCATGAATGCGTGATAGAAAAACCTGTAAGTTAATACATGCTTTGATGATAACTGTCATGGCTGATACTGCAAGCTGATAATATGGACGACTGTATCTGACAATCCTGTATATACTGAAATCTGAAGAATGACCTGAGTTCTTTTACTGAGGATGATACTGAAACTGTGGGAGGTAGGGTTTAACCGACATGCCCCATGTATGTCGTTATGGCTAAGCTAGGGTCCAATCTCTGCCCCGACTGGAGGGGTGTTAATACCGTGCCACGGGTAAGGACAGCTTGTGAGTGACCCTTATATGGCAGGTACTCAATGAGAATGGTGGGAACCCTAAATTGACAGGTTAAACCACCTCATCAACCCTAATATGAAAGGTTAAGATTTCTTAACCTATGCAGTCTACATAGTTCTGGAACACAAGGGCTGCTTCTAAGAATCACACCCTGAACTGGCGGGTGAGTTCCCATCCTTGGGTTCACTCGGTGCTAACCTCTACTCCCATTTGGAGGGACTGGACATGAATAACTGACTATACATGACTTAACCTTACTGAATTCCGTTGACTGGCGGAATGTTACTGATATCTGATAACTGACTGAGATCATGAGGTTTTCCTGAGTCACATGACTGACTGAAGTCTATGGAATCATAGCTTGAGTTAGGATATCATGAAAAATGACATGGCTCTAGGCACACAACTATAGTTTTTGGGTGCGAATACCCCTAGAACTCTATAGGAGGAAACTGACACACATGACATGACTTGATCACAAGATTTGAGCCCACAATTCACAATATCATAAGCAGGGGATAGTATACTTTATGTATTTATTCAAATTTTCAAACATGATAGGAATAGCATGGATATATTTTGGGTACATAATTTATATCTCCATTATCATACATGTTTTATACCACAATAATAACAACACATAATTTGCATGGAAATTCATATTGGAGTGTATGGCTAACATGAACTTGTTATTTAGATATCATGAAATCATGTAATATGAAGTTCTAACATACTAGGCATTTTATCGAACACCTTGCATGCATTATTTAAGGCATAGGTGGATTTCATACTTGAATTCTATCAATCCACCTAAAGATCATGTTTTTAAACTAACAACATAACTTTTATGAGATGTACAGTCACGATACTATTATATAGCAAAAAAAAACAAGCATCAACATGGGTATGATCATATCACCACAACCAACCAAGCTTTTGTATTTTAAATATTGATTCTTGAAATACACGGACGAAAAGAAATCCATGGATGAACACTACGCATACCTTGGAAGGGAGGTTCTTGATGATTGACGGAGGAATTTCCTTGAAATTTGATCTTCAAGTTGATTGTGCAACGTTAGTTGTTTTTCTTCTATGGTGCTCTTGGATAATGAGCTTTGAGATGTTAATAGGGTTGTAATATGTTTAGAAGCTATAAATTTTGTGAGGTTAGATTTAGGGACATGTAAGGAGTGTTAAAAGACTTAACTACCCTCAAAATAACTCAAAAACTAAGTGCTTTCGTGGCTGAAATCATATATAGGCGCCGCACATGATATCACCTATATTTATATAGGTGCCGCATATGTTATCGCCTATGATTTACATAGGCGCCGCATATGATATCTCCTATGATTTACATAGGCGCCGCATATGATATCGCCTATGCTTTCCAATGGCCATGTGTGATTGGTTAGGCGACGCATTCTACTTTGAAAGGCCATAACTCCTTGCTCGGGTGTCAGATTTTGATGAAATTGGCATCGTTGGAAAGCTAATTTGATTCTCTATAATTTGGTGGGTCTAATATGACAAAATGTCACATATCAATCATGTTATTCTTGTTCAAATATGACCCTTACAAAATCGAACACTAAGATTTGATGGATTCAAAAACTCTTAGCTTGCATCACTCTAAGCGACTCATATGAGCATTCTTAAGACATCACAAGCTATCCTATTGATAGGATATTCATTGTAAGTCATGAACTAAAATTCTACTCACTGGATAGGAGGTTTGATACGTAGGAAAACTTATTCACTTCCTAGCTTAGAAACATGTGGGGTATTACAATATCTCCCCCTTAGGAATATTCGTCTTCGAATGAGAATTTATTGAGAGGGGATATAAGACAACAGAACCTGAACTGAACATGAAGAACTGAAACTTAATCTCATGACTGACATGCTAAACATACTAAACTCGTGCATATCTGATACACGAAAAACTAATACATGAATGCATGACTGAGTATGAAACGGTTAATAGGTACCAAGTTTATACTGGAAACATGAACATGAAACTGAATAAGCTTAAGGAGAACTGTTACCTTGATCTTGATCTGAATTGGTAGGGAAGAGGTGAGGATACTTGGTACGCATATGTGCTTCTACTTCCCAAGTAGCTCCCTTATGAGACCGATTTCGCCAAAAACCTTGACTAGAGGGACTTCTTTGTTCCTCAATCTACGAGTCTGATAATCTAAGATTTTGACTGGAATCTCTTCATAAGAGAGGCCGTTCTGAATGTTGATGCTCTGAATAGGGATAAAAACTGTTGGGTCACCTATGCACTTCTTGAGCAAAGATACATGGAAGACTGGATGGACTGAGGCTAGATATGAAGGCAACTCAAGTTCATAAGCTACCTTGCCGAAGCGATAGAGAATTCTAAAGGGACCGACATACCGGGGACTGAGTTTCCCTTTTTTGCCGAACCTCTTCACTCCCTTCATGAGAGAGATCTTAAGATAGATATAGTCATTAACCTCGAACTTGAGATCCTTTCTACGAACATCTGCATAGGACTTCTGTCGGCTCTGAGCAGCCCAAAGTCTCTCTCTGGTAACTGAACTTTCTCTAAGGCATCGAATACTAAGTCAGGACCTATGGTTGAGGCCTCACTAACTTCGAACCAACCAATCGGAGATCTACATCTCCTACCATAGAGAGCTTCGAATGGATCCATCTGAATACTAGAATGATAGCTATTGTTGTATGCAAACTCAATCAAAGGAAAGTGGTCTCTGCTTGACCATCTATCTGAGAATGAAATGCTGTGCTGAGATGGACTTGGGTACCGAGACCCTTTTGGAACGCTTTCCAAAAGTTAGAGGTGAACTGGGTACCTCTGTCTGAGATGATAAATAGTAGAACACCGTGTAACTTGACTAACTCCCTGATATAGAGCGTGGCATAATCCTCGGTGGAATAAGAAGTACGAACAGGAAGGAAATGAGCTAACTTGGTTATTCTATCTATAATGACCCAGACCGAATCATGCTGATGACGAGTTCTAGGAAAACTCATCACAAAGTCCATGTTCACTTCTTCCCACTTCTAAGTAGGAATGGTGAAATCTTGCATGGAACCATTAGGTTTCTGATGCTCTATCTTAACTTGCTAATATGTAGAGCACTTAGCTACAAACTCTGCAATATCTCTCTTCATCCCACTCCACCAATAGATCTCCCACATGTTGTGGTACATCTTAGTGGCCCCTGGATGAATAGAGTATCGCGCACCATGTGCTTCTGCAAGAATTTTCTGCCTTAATTCATCTACACCTGGAACACATAGACGACCCTGACAACGAAGAACACCATCTCCCCCTTGGGAGAAAACCTCAACTTTCTGATTCTGAACTGACTCTTTGATCTTGACAAGGCTAGGATCCCAGTCTTGCTTCTCTTTCACCTCGGAAACTAGAGATGACTCTGAACTACTGTGAACACATACACCACCCTCTAAAGAATCGACTAGGAGAAAGCCTAGTCTGGCAAGCTGATGGATCTCCTGAGCTATCTTTTTCTAGCTACCCTTAATGTGAGAAATACTACCCATGGAGAGTCTACTGAGAGCGTCGGCCACAACATTGGCCTTTTCTGGATGATAAAGAACACCCATGTCGTACTCCTTCAAGAGCTCTAACCACCTTCTATGACGAAGATTAAGATCTTTCTGGGAAAAGACATACTGGAGGTTTTTATGGTCTGTGAAGACATCTACATGAAATCCATAGAGATAATGCCTCCAAATCTTCGAGGAAAAACCTACCGCTGCTAACTCAAGATCATGGGTAGGATAATTCTTCTCATGTGGCTTTAACTGTCTGGAGGCGTAGTCTATGACCTTACCATGATGCATGAGGACACAACCTAAACCCACTCTGGATGTATCACAACAGACTACAAAACCGTCTGAACCATCTGGAAGAGCTAGAACTAGAGCTGAGGTGAGTCGAGTCTTCAACTTTTGAAAGATCTTCTCGCATGAATCTGACCACTGAAACTTAATCTTCTTCTGAGTCAATCTATTCATGGGAGATGCAATAGAAGAAAATCCCTCGACAAACCGCCTGTAATAGCCAGCCAAACTGAAGAAACTCCTGATATCTGATGGAGATACGGGTCTGGGTCAGTTTCTTACTGCCTCGGTTTTATGAGGATCTACTCTAATGCCATCACCGAAAACAATATGGCAAAGAAATGCTACTGATCTTAGCCAAAATTCGCACTTGCTAAACTTAGCGAATAACTAGTGATCCCTGAGAGTCTGAAGAACAATCCTGAGATGGTCTGCATGATCATGCTCTGTGAGAGAATAGACCAGAATATCATCTATAAAGACTATGACAAACATGTCCAAGTACATCTTGAACACACGGTTCATCAAATCCATGAAAGCTGTAGGGGCATTGGTAAGACCAAATGACATGACTAAAAATTGGAAGTGACCATACCAAGTACGAAAAGTTGTCTTCAGAATGTCACATTCTCTAACTCTGAGCTGATGATAGCCTGATCTGAGGTCTATCTTGGAGAAGTAACTGTCACCCTGAAGTTGGTCGAATAGATCATCAATTCTAGGAAGAGGATATATGTTCTTGATCATGACCTTATTTAGTTGACGGTAATCAATACACATCCTGAGAGAACCGTCTTTCTTCCACATGAATAATACTGACGTATCCCATGGTGAAATGTTGGGTCTGATGAATCCCTTATCTAAGATATCTTTCAACTAATCTTTTAGTTCCTTGAGTTCTGCTGGTGCCATTTTGTATGGTGGAAAACAAATAGGTTGAGTATCCGGAAGAAGGTCTATGCCGAAGTCTATTTCCCTTTTGGGAGAAATTCCTAGAAGATCTTCGAGAAAGATATCTGAGTATTTATTAACAACAGAGAATGTTTCGAGACTAGGATATTCAGAACTGGAATCTTTAACATGCACGCGATGATACACACACACCATAGAAATCATTTTCCTTGCCCGAAGGTAGGAAACAAGTTGACCCCTGAACGCTGAAATACTACCCTTCCACTCTAGGACGGGCTCATTCGGGAACTGAAACTGAACTATCCTATTTATGCAGTCGACTGTGGCATAGAAGGAATGAATCCAATCAATGCCGAGAATGACATCAAAATCAGTCATCTCTAACTCAACTACATCTGCTGACATGGATTTCTGAGATATCATAATCGGGCAGTTCCTATATACCCGCCAGGCTATGATGGTTTTACCCACTGGGGTAGAAACTAAAAAGGGTTCTGCTGGAATTTTAGGATTGATTCCAAAATTGCCTTCTATGTATGGAGTAACAAAAGACAAGAATGCACTTGGGTCTAGCAAAGCATAAACATGAACATGGAAAATCTGTAACGTACCAGTAACGACATCAGGAGAATTTTCCTGATCCTATCAGGACTGAAGAGCATAGAGTCTGTTTAGGTATTGCCCACTGGTAGCACTGGAAATGGCACCCTGCTGGTTTGGATGACCGGATTGAGCTGCCAAATGATTTTGCTGACCCTGAAGACTTGACTGCGGAAACTCCCTAATCTTGTGGCCTGGCTTGCCACAACCAAAACATACATCACTACCGGCTCTGCAAATTCCCTTGTGGTTCTTACCACAGGTATGACAAAGGGGATTCATTCGGTCACTGCTAACACTGCCCTGAGATTTAGAGCCTGGCACTTTGTCTTTGTTGCCGTCTCTGAACTTCGGCACTGGAGCGCTGGCAGAGGAAGGGGATGAAATGGCTGACTTGGAGCAAAACTGTGAACGGTTTCCTCCATCTGACTTGGGGAGAGCAAAGTTGAAGTTACCTGACCTTGCTTTCTTCTTCTTCCTCTCCCTAGTCTTAACCTTCTTCTCTTTTACTTTATGGGCATGGGTCATTAGTCTGTCTAAGTTCATATCACCGATCAGCATCGCAGACCTACACTCATTTACCACACTATCGTTGACCCCTGACACGATCTTGCTCATCTTAGGCCTATTGTCTGCAACCACATGAGAAGCATACCTAGGTAGCTAAGTAAATCTAAGAGAATACTCCCTAACCGTCATATTCCCCTGCCTGAGGTTTATGAACTCAAGAAATTTGGCTTTCCTCAGCTCTTGAGGAAAGAATCTGTCTAAGAAGACAGTGACAAATTCTTCCCACTCGATAGGGCCTGCATCATCTAACCTCTCAGACTTCTACTGTTTGTACGAATCATGAGCAACATCCTATAACGGGTAGGCGGCTAACTCGGCACTCTCAATAGAAGTAACACCCATGATGTCAATGACCTTCTGGACTTGGTCAATGAACTCCTGAGGGTCCTCATCAAACTTAGACCCATGGAAAGATGGAGGGTTCATCCGGGTAAAGTCCCGAACCATAGCTTCTATGGGATTGGCCACTGGTTTGTCTGGAATAACTGGTAGCCATTCATTCTGTACATCCACGGACTGAGAAAGTGTGGTAAATGCGTCTATAAACTCTGCATGGGAAATATGTTCGCCCAAAGGATCTTCGGGCTGAGGAGCTGGATGGTTTCTTCTATTTGGAGCCATGGTCTGGAATAAGAGAAGAATAGATTAGACTGAGAGTTTAACTTGCGATTATACTCACTAGCATGACATGAATACTGAAGAAAGGGGACTGTACCTATAACATCTTAAAGACTACTGTTCATAAATGTGGCGCGCAACACACCCATGTATAAGACTCTACTAGATGCGGGTTTCGGACTTCCTAGGACTCTATTGAAATTTAGGCTTTGATACCAAGTTTGTAACACCCCGATTTGCTGAACCAGAATGCTACACAGTGCTCATGACCCCGAGGGACCACAAGCTAATCCATGACTGATATCTGTACCTGTATACTGCAAATCATGTCATAGTAATGTAGAATACATAAAACTGTAAGGACATAAGGTTCAACTACATAAAACCACATTTGAAAATCATAACGTCCATGTGGGTGAAAATACCCAAAATAACTAAATCTGAAAGTTAAGCCTGAACGTAAATCTGAGCATAAATCTGAAAGCCTCTAAACTATCTGAATAAGGAGTTGAAGGAACATGCCTCCAACTATCTCTGTAACACTAAACTGAAGAAATAAATAAATGTATCAAATCATATTGTCCTCGAATCAATGAGGACTCAATGTGTCTCTACGACTGGAATGCTACCGCTACTGCTGGGCTGGAGCTTATGTCTCGGAACCTATGGTGTAACATGAAAAGAAAGAACCATAGTGAAAATGCGTCTGTACAACTGGAGTACTGAGTATATGAGGAAGGTAGGCTGAACATAAAGGGTTTCATGTATGAACAACACTGACTGACTAATATGAACGTGAGAGTGCAAACATACATATATAGAAACAGGGACCGTGAATACATGATAGCAAGACCTATAAGCTAATACATTCTTTGCTTATAATTGTCATGACTGATACTGCAAGATGATAACATGGATGACTATATCTGACAGTCGTGTATATACTGAAATCTGAAGAACATAACAACTATATCTGACAGTCCTGTATATACTGAAATCTGAAGAATGCCCTGAGTTCTTTTACTGAGGCTGATACTAAAGCTGTGGGAGTTAGTGTTTAACCGACATGCACCTTGTATGCCGTTATGGCTAAGCTGGGGTCCAATCTCTGCCCCGACTGGAGGGGTGTCAATACCGTGTCATGGGTAAGGACAGCTTGTGGGTGACTCTTATCTGGCAGGTACTCAATGAGAACGGTGGGAACCCTAAACTGACAGGTTAAACCACCTCATCAACCCTAATCTGATAGGTTAAGATGTCTCAACCTACGCTGGCTACGTAGTTCTAGAACACAAGGATTGCTTCTTAGAATCACACCCTAAACTAGCGGGTGAGTTCACATCCTTGGGTTCACTCGGTGCTAACCTCTACTCTCATATAAAGGGACTAGAAATGAATAACTGACTATACATGACTTAAACTTACTGAATTCTGTTGACTGGAGGAATTTTTCTGATATCTGACAACTGGCTGAGATCATGAGGTTTTCCTGAGTCACATGACTGACTGAAATCTATGGAATCATAGCTTGAGTTTGGATATGATGAAACATGACATGGCTCTAGGAACACAGCTATAGTTTTCGGGTATGAATACCTCCAGGACTCGATAGGAGGAAACTTACACACATGACATGACTTGATCACAAGATTTGAGTCCACAATTCACAATATCATAAGCAAGGGATAGTATACTTCATGTATTTATTTAATATTTCAAACATGATAGGAAAAGCATGGATATATTTTATGTACATAATTTATATCTCCATTATCATATATGCTTTATACCACAACAATAACAACACATAATTTGCATGGAAATTCATATTGGAGTGTATGGCTAACATGAACTTGTTATTTAGATATCATGAAATCATGTAATATGATGTTCTATCATACTAGGCATTTTATCGAACACCTTGCATGCATTCTTTAAGTCATAGGTGGATTTCATACTTGCATTCTATAAATCCACCTAAAGATCATGTTTTTCAACTAACAACATAACTTTCATGAGATGTACAATCACGATACTATTATATAGCAAAAATAACAAGCATCAACATGGGTATGATCATATCACCACAACCAACCAAGCTTTTGTATTTTAAATATTGATTCTTGAACTCCACGGACGAAAGGAATCCGTGGATGAGCACTACGCATACGTTGGAAGGGAGGTTCTTGATGATTGACGGAGGAATTTCCTTGAAATTTGATCTTCAAGCTCTATTGTACAACCCTAGTTGTTTTTCTCCTATGGTGCTCTTGGATAATGATCTATGAGATGTTATTAGGGTTGTAATATGTTTATAAGCTATAAATTTCGTGAGGTTAGGTTTAGGGACATATAAGGAGTGTTAAAATACTTAGCTACCCTAAAAATAACTCAAAAACTAAGTGTTTTCGTGGCTGAAATCATACATAGGATCCGCATATGATATCGCCTATATTTACATAGGCGCCGCATATGATATCACTTATGCTTTACATAGGCTCCGCATATGATATCGCCTACGCTTTACATAGGCGCCCCATATGATATCGCCTATGCTTTCCAGTGGCCATGTGCGATTGGTTAGGCGACGCATTCTACTTTGAAAGGCCATAACTCCTTGCTCGGGTGTCGAATTTTGATGAAATTGGCATCGTTGGAAATCTAATTCAATTCTCTACAATTTGGTGGGTCTAAATCTGAGAAAATGTTACATATCAATCACGTTATTCTTGTTCAAATATGACCCTTGCAAAATTGAACACTAAGATTTGATGGATTCAAAAACTCTTAGCTTGCATCACTCTAATCAACTCATATGAGCATGCTTAATACATTGCAAGATATTCTATCGATCGGATATTCTTTGTATGTCATGCACTAAAATGCTACTCATAGGATAGAATGTTTCATACGTAGGAAAACTTATTCACTTCCTATCTTAGAAACATGCGGGGTAATACAAGTAGTCAGTATTATCACGATCTCATTTACAGTTACGTATTCATGTATGTATTCTCACATTCATGTTATTCAGTCAGTTAGTATTGTTTGTGCATATGAACCCCATGCATTCTGCCTACCTCACTTTGCATACCAGTACATTCAGACGTACTGACGCATACTTTTCTTCTGTGCTATGGTGTTTTATACCATAGGTTCATACGCTTAAGTTCCTGATCGCACTTAGCTTCAAATTCATCTAAAAGTAGTAGATTTTAATTGAGTCCTCATTATTTGAGGATAGCATGATAATTTTATTATTTCATTATTTCAATTTTAGTAAACGGAGTTAGTTGGGGACATGTCCCATCAACTCCACAATTTTTAGACAATTTAGAGGCTTTCAGACTAGTATGTTCAGACAGTTATTCCAGTTTTGGTATTGATATATCATATTTCCAGATGTTATGTTTTATCAGATATTTGAACCTTATGGCCTTTCAGCCCTTTTAATCCGCATTTATACAGTTTATTATGCAGTGCTCAGTTACAAATATCAGTCATGGGTTAGCTTGTGGTCCTTTGGGATTGCTAACACCATGTAACATTCTAGGTATCATATTCGGGGTGTTACAAACTTGGTATCAGAGACTAAGGTTTAACAGTGTCCCGGGAAGTCTGAAAAGCCGCATCTAGTAGAGTCTTGTGCATAGGTGTGTTGCGCGTCACATTTATGTACAGGAGGCTATAAGATATTTTAGGAACAGTTTCTCTTCTTTCAGTATTAATGTCGTTCCAGTGAGCATGAGCTCAAATTTAACTTTCAGTCTAATCCGTTTCTCCCTTTTTGCTTACAGAACATGCCTCCCAAAAGAAGAAACGGAAATTAGTCAGCCCCTAAGCCCATCCAAATAGATCCCTTAGAAGAACATGTTTCTCATGAAGAGTTTAGAGTTGCATTCACTACTTTTGCTAATTCAGTTTCTGCCCAAAATAAATGACCAGTTGTTGTTCTGGCCAACCCAGTTGCCAATTCAGCTACAACCAGGATTTGGGACTTCACCCGAATGAATCCTCCATACTTCTTCGGGTTTAAGTCAAATGAGGACCCTCAGGAATTCCTTGATCAGGTTCAGAAAGTTATAGATATCATGGGGGTTACCACTTGTGAGAGTGCTGAGCTAGCTCCATATCAGTTGCAGGATGTGGTTTACACATGGTTCAAACAGTGAAAAGCAAAGAGGGCTATAGATGTAGGGCCTGTTGAGTGGGGGAGTTTTCCATTGCATTTCTGGATAGATTCTTATCCATAGAGCTGAGAGAAGCTAAGGTATTAGAATTTATCAACCTCAGGTAGGGTAACATGACAGTGAAAGAGTATTCTCTTAAGTTTACACAATTAGCTAGATACGTTTCTCATGTAATGGCAGACAACAAGGTTAAGATGAGTAAGTTTGTTTCTGGAGTAAATGATAGTATGGTCAATGAGTGCAAGTACGTGATGTTGATTAATAAGATAGACATAGCCAGACTTATGATCCATACTCAATAGATAGAAAAGCAGAAGATTAAGATGAGAGAGAAGCAGAATAAGAGAGTAAGGACAGGTAGTTTCTACTTTGCTCATCCTAAGTCAGAGGGTAGGAATCGTTCTCAGTTCTGCCAAAAGTTATTCATTCCAGCTCCTTCCTCGGACAAAGCCTCAGTGCCAAAATTCAGATACGGCAACAGGGATAGGGCGTCAGTCCCTAAACCTCAGAGAAGTGTTAGCAGTGCCCGCACTCATCCTCTTTGTCATACTTGTGGTAAAAACCATCAGGGTATTTGCAGAGCTAGCAGCGACGTCTGTTTTAGATGTAGCAAGACAGGACACAGTGTCAGAGATTATCCCTAGTCAGGATTTTAGGGTCAGCATAACCATTTCTCAGCTCAGTTCGATCTCCCGAACCAGCCACTTCTAGTGCCACTACTGGGAAATGCCCAAATAGACTTTATGATCTTGAGTACCGATAGGATCAGGAAAATTCTCCTGATATAGTTACTGGTATGTTACAGATCTTTTACTTGCAAGTTTATTCTTTGCTAGAATCAGGATCTACTTTGTCTTTTGTTACTCCTTATATAGCAGTTAATTTTGGAGTCAGTCTCAAAATTCTAGCAGAGCCCTTTTCAGTCTCTACCCCAGTGGGTAAGACTATCATAGCCCGGCGGGTATACAGGAACTATCCAGTTATGGTATCTCAGTAAGTTACATCAGCAAACTTAGTCGAATTAGAGATGAATGGTTTTGATGTCATTCTCGACATGGATTAGCTTCAGTCCTACTATACCACAGTCGACTACAGAAATAGAGTTGTCTAGTTTCAGTTTCCAAATGAACCTGTCCTAGAGTCGAGCGGTAGTACTTTAACTTTTAGAGGTCAGTTTTTTCCTACCTTTGGGCAAGGAAAATGACATCTAAGGGATGTGTTTATCATCTTGTTAGAGTTAAGGACACTAGTTCCGAAACTCCCATTCTTGAATCAGTCCCAGTAGTGAATGAATACTCAGATGTCTTTCCCAAAGATCTTCCAGGGATTCCTTCTGAAAGGGAAATAGACTTTGGCATTGATCTTCTTCCAAATACTCAGCCTATATCTATTCCGCCATACAAATGGAACCAGCAGAACTTAGACAATTGAAAGAACAGTTGAAGGATATCCTAGATAAGGGATTCTTCAAACTCAGTGTGTTCTCATGGGACGCACCAGTCTTATTCATGCTAAACAAAGATAGTTCTCTTAGAATGTGCATTGATTACTGTCAGCTCAATAAAGTCATGGTCAAGAACAAGTATCCACTTCCCAGAATTGATGACTTTTTTGGCCAACTTCAGGATGCCAGTTCTCTTAAATTGACCTCAGATCTGGTTATCATCAGCTCAGAGTCAGAGAATGTGACATTTCAAAAATAGCTTTCCGAACTCAGTATGATCACTTTGAATTCTTAGACATGTCCTTTGGCCTTACCAATTCCCCAGAGGCCTTCATGGACTTGATAAACCAAGTGTTCAAGCAGTACTTGGACATGTTCGTTATATTCTTCATTGATGATATCCTTGTTTACTCCCGCAGTGAGTGTGATCATGCAGAACATCTCAGAATAGTATTGCAAACTCTCAGAAATCATTAGTTTTTCGCCAAATTCAGTAAGTACAAATTTTGGCTAAGGTCAGTAGACTTCCTTGGTCATATCATTTTTGGTGATGGCATTAGAGTTGATCCTCAAAAGACTGAAGCAGCAAGAAACTGGTCTCGCCCTGTCTCTCCATTAGATATCAAAAGTTTCTTGGGTTTGGCTGGCTATTACAGATGGTTTGTTAAGGGATTTTCTTCTATTGCATCCCCTATGTCCAGAATGACTCAGAAGAAAGTCAAGTTTCAGTGGTCAGATCCTTGCGAGAAGAGTTTTCAGGAGTTGAAGACTCGACTCACCTCAGCTCTAGTGTTGTCTCTTCCAAACAGTTCAGATGGGTTCGTTGTGTACTATGATACATCCATAATGGGTTTGGGTTATTTCCTCATGCAGCATGGTAAGGTCATAGACTACGCCTCCAGACAGCTTAAACCCCATGAGAAGAATTATTCGACTCATGATCTTGAGTTAGCAGCCGTAGTTCTTTGCTTAAAGATTTGGAGGCATTACTTGTATAGGGTGCATATAGATATGTTCACAGATTACAAAAGCCTTCAGTACGTATTCTTTCTGAAAGATCTTAACCTTTGTCAAAGAAGGTGGTTAGTGTTTTTGAAAGACTACGACATGAGTGTCCTTTACCATCCGAGCAAGGCCAATGTAGTGGACGACGCTCTCAGTAGACTGTCTATGGGTAGTGTTTCTCATGCTGGGGATGGTAGGAAGAAGTTAGCTCAGGAAGTACATCAGTTTGCCCGACTAGGTGTTCGCTTGGTCTATTCAGTGGAAGGTAGTATTAGGGTTCAGAACAGTTCAGAATCATCTCTAGTTTCTGAGGTGAATGAAAAATAGGATACAGATTCCAGTATATTCAAGTTGAAAGAGTCAGTCAGAGATTAGAAGGTTGAGGTTTCCTCCCAAGGGGGAGATGGCGTATTGCATTGTCAGGGTCATCTGTGTGTGCCAGGTGTAGATGACTTTAGGTAACGAATTCTTGCAGAAGTGCATGGTACGCGATACTCTATTCATCCAGGGGACACTAAGATGTACCGCAACTTGTGGAATATTTATTAGTGGAGTGGTATGAAGAGAGATATTGCAGAGTTTGTGGCTAAGTGATCTACATGCCAACAGGTTAAGATAGAGCATCAGAAGCCTAGTAGGTTTATACAAGAGTTCAATATTCCCACTTGGAAGTGGGAAGAAGTAAACATGGACTTTTTGATGGGTTTTCCCCATACTCGTCATCAGCATGATTCAGTTTGGGTCATTGTAGACAGGATGACCAAATCAGTTAGTTTTCTTCCAATCCATACCCCTTATTTAGCCGAGGATTACGCCAAACTCTACATTAGGGAGTTTGGCAGATTACATGGTATCCCATTGTCTATTGTTTCATATAGAGGTACCCATTTCATCTATCAGTTTTGGAAGGCATTCCAAAAGAGTCTAGGTACCCGAGTTCACCTCAATATAGCCTTCCATCCCCGGACAGATGGTCAAGCAGAAAGGACCATCCAGACTTTAAAATATATATTGCAAGTGTGTGAAATTGATTTCAAGGGTAGTTGGGATGACCACTTGCCTTAGATTGAGTTTGCATACAACAACAGTTATCATTCCAGCATTAAGATAACTCCATTCGAAGCTCTCTATGGTAGGAGATGTAGATCTCCAATCGGTTGGTTTGAAGTGGGTAAGTCCATAGTAGTATAGCCTGACTTAGTATTTGATACCTTATATAAAGTCCAGTTGATCAGAGAAAGGCTCAAGACATCTCAGAGCCGACAAAAATCATACGCAGATGTGCGCAGTAAAGATCTTAAGATTGAGATTGGTGATCATATTTATTTGAAAATCTCTCCCATGAAGGGAGTGAAGCGGTTCAGCAAGAATAGACTGCTTAGTCCCCGATATGTCGGTCCCTTCAAAATTCTCAGTTGCTTTGACAAGGTAGCTTATGATCTTGAATTGCCTTAAGATCTAGCCTCAGTCCATCCAGTGTTTCATGTCTCCTTGCTTAAGAAGTGCATAGGTGACCCAGCAGTTGTAGTTCCTATAGAGGGGATACACATTCAAAACAACCTCTCTTATGAAGAGATTCGAGTCGAAATCCTTGACTACCAGACTGACAGACTGAGGAACAATAAAGTTCCTCTAGTCAATGTTCTTTGGTAGAATCAGTCCATTGAGGGAGCTGCTTGGGAAGCAGAAGCATACATGAGAACTAAGTACCCTCACTTTTTCTCTGCAAACTCAGACTCAGCCCAAGGCAATATCTTTTCTTAGAGCTTATTTATTTTCATGTTTAAATTTCAGTTACAACTTGGTATTCAGTTTCATGCTCAGATTTTTACGAAAAATTTGGTATCAACTACCATTGCATATTCAGTCATGTGTTCATGCATCATATCAGTTATGTATTCGTGCATCATATATGCATGAATAAGTGAATCAGTACTCCCAGTCATGCATCCATGTATCAGCTCAGTCATGAAATCTTGCATCAAATATGCATGCTCAATATGAATCTCAGTAAATCAGTAATGTCAGTCATGTACTCATGTTTCAGTTGTTAATGATCAGTATATAATTTAGTTTATCATTTCTCCCATCTTAGTTAGTCTCATTCGAGTATAATATTCCCAAGGAGGAGATATTGTAAGACCCCGCAAAATTTCTAATCTTAATTCATTCGTTTAGACTTGTCAAGGGGTTTCAGACTTAGAAAATTCTAGCTAAGTTCCCATACTTAGTTTATTTTTGGCCTTTGAAAGTTGGAAATCTTATTTCATGACCTTAATGTCGCTTAATGGTCCATATTTTTATTGATTCATGATCAGAGAGGTCGATAGGTGTTCCCGAATAGGTTTTAGATTTTTTGGAACTCAATTAGACAATGTTTGGTGTCCCAAAATAGTGGAACAACGCAATCTTGCCACGCCTCATCGCTTATCATGTTGGTTAACATTTTTTTAGGGACTTCCATTAAAAACAACTGAGGCTTGGTGCGATCATGGTGCGACGTGTCGGGTATCACGTCGATGCCCAGTTTTCAATCATTAAATATCCGGGTCTTTAAGGGAAAAAGGGTCAATTTCCCACCTCTATATAAGCCTATAACACGAGATTCAGCTAGGTTTTTACCAAAATATAGTTTGGATTTATGGCAACAATCCCTTTATTTTTTCATGAATAAATCTAAAGATCACTTTGTTAATGAAAGTACTCAGATTGATAGGCCCGAGATCTGCATTTGTCTTTGTATTCTCTTTTTAGGCAGTAATACTAGATTTGTGTGAATGATTGTCCTAGGAAGAGTATGACCCTGAAAAAAAGGCATGTACTACTTTAATAATATCTTGTCCTTACTATCTCCTAGATGTATTGTAAAATTGGCTTTCCAGACAATCTGGACCACTTTTACTACTTCTATTCATCTTTAAATATGACATTTTCATTTCCATCAGGTTTGGATTCCTACATAACTGTTCATTTGTGTTTATAGAGATCATGTTTGGCACACGATCCAAAATAAATAAGTATTTATACTCTTCCACCTATGAAACTATTTGTGTTAAAATAAAATAAACTTTTCAGCCATCAAAGCCTCCTCTTGAAGTAATCCTTTCACTTCTTAAATTTTCTTAAATCTATGACTTCCTTCTCCTTCCTTTCACCATATTGTGAAAAAATCTAGTATTCCTGTTACCTTCTGTGAACCAGCTGAGACTAGATTTTTTCCTTCTAAAATCTTCCTTAAAATGCAAATACCTTTTCAAATTAGCTTGATCCTTGTGAAGTACCTCCCTTTTAGCAATAAAAGGTTGTTCTTCAGACAATTTCTCCTTTAGTTTGACTTTCTCTTCCCTGATAATCAACTCCTTAAATATATCTCCAAAAACATCCCTACTCTACTTACAAAATGCCTTTTTGACTCTATTGAATTTTTACTTAAAGCTATAGAAATAATTGCCCTCACCTTCTAGTTTTTTCTTACCATGTCTATAAAACATTCAATTTTTGTCCAGAATGATAAGAATTTTAAAGGTTTAGAAAATTGTTGACTCAGTTTCTTCATTGTAATAAATATTGGGTCCTGATAAAAAATAGTTCTAAATAAATTCTCCATCTCCATGACTACAAACCATTCTTGCCACTATTAGTTTATTACTATTCTATTCAATCTCTTGAAAATATAATTCATACCTACTTCATCATTCCACCAGGTGTAGGTTCTACCATTGAAATTAATCTCAAAGAATTGCACAAGTGTTTAAGCAAAAGGCAAGCTCCTCATATTCATTTGGAAGAACAATAATCCTTCAATTTTTTCCTCCTCATTCATAGTTACATTGAAATCCCCTCCTACAAGCCATGGAGAATTCATTGTTCTGAATAAACTATAAATGGAATACCACAATCTGAGTCTTTCACCATTATTGTATTTGGCATAAGCCAACGTAGTGAAACAAACTATGTTAGAACATGTTAATTATAACATAATTTGTTGATTAGTATCAACTATTCTCTATAGAAATAACATCATCTATAAAATACCAAATCTTGCCATTTATGTTACAACATGCTTTATCATTCCTAGTTTTTTCCATTACTTGCTGACCTATTTAGCTCGTTGAAAAGGTTACAAAAGAGAAATTAAATTGAATTTGTGTTTTAAGTGTAACATGTACGTTCTATTAAAAGCTTGATGACTTTTAACAGATTTAATGTTCAAATTAATTATTTTCATCATTGATTATGATTAATTTTGGTGGCAGCCCCTCTTGTGAGAACCCTTGAAGGATTCTAAGTACCTGTTATATCTTGTTTCTTAATCTTCTTTTCCATGCCTATTTTAGGAGTAGTATAAGTTATTTTGTTTGTTTTGCTTTCTTTCACCTCGTTATGCAAGGTTGTTAGTTCCTTAACACTTAATTCATGTGTGATTATATCATGTAACTTTTTATTTGGGTTACCATCTTTTTGAGAACTATTATTAATCTACTCTAGTTGCTCCACCCAGTATCAATCATATTATCTCTCTTCTTCTTTAAACTCATTATGTAGTTCCATTTGTTTCACTTCATTTTCCACTGCTTGAATGGAAACTATGTTTATAGGAGAAAAAATAATATCCTTAGATTTATTAATAGTCTATATATTCTTTGTTCCTTTTTCCATTTTTTCTTCTGATTTAATATTCATCCTTTCCCTTTCTTTCATATCTTATTTTTCAGCCACTCTATCTCATCATTTCTTAGACCCAGAAGTACCAGGAGAATGCTTGCTTTCTATTTTCTCATTTGATATCCTTTCTCCATCTATTATAACTATTTATCTATTTTTGTCCTTATTTTTTGTGCTTCTATCTTGACTTTTAGCATTATGTTTTGTAGATTTTGTATTGTGAGGTGTGACCAAGCTTGCATCATTTTTGTTGATTACCTTATTATTCCATTTCTCTTCATTTACATATGCCTTCTCTGCCTCATTCTTCTCTACCTCATCTATCAGTAATGCAAAGTCATTGTGTGTGGTCAATCCAATGCTTATTAATGTTTTTTATCTGAGTTTGTTTTTTTATCTCTTTCCAGACCTCAATATCTTCCATAATCTTCCCACTTGCTAAATATTTTAGTGTAAACAACTTTCCCCGATATTGTTATTGTTGTTGATTATGTTGTTGTGTTGGTGGTTAATTCATTAGGTATTTTGTGGGGATCATAGACCTTCACTATCAACACAAACATGATCCTTTGCTACTGGTCTTAGTTTTGATACAACACCCTACAATTCTCTATATAGTTCCCTTGAATCTTGCACTCAAAATAGTACTTTGGAAAATGATCATACTATATGTTAACACATTTGGGAAGATTGGATTTGAGATCCACCTAAACTTTGACTCTACCACAGCTAGGTAGAGTTTTATTTTTGGTTTTCATGTCCAAGTGTAATGGCTTTTCTACTATAGATACAAGTATGAATAGAGTTTCTTTGACCAGATAGGTGGTATTAAGATTAGGGAAGGATATCCAAGCTAAGGCCTATGTAGATTTTCTATTCACTCTAAAATTTGAGTCATAAATCAAAGGTCTTATGAGAATAGCTCTACCTTATCTATCTTTAATGTAGTATGAATTATTAGCCATTACATTAACAAAATCCTCCAGCAATGAACATCTAATTTGAATACGTCTATTTATAAGAACTCATATTTGATAGGCTCCTTCTATGCCGACCTGACTAGGGAGTCATTTCCTTATGTCATCAATGTCAGGCCATCCTTATAAAAATATCTCGATAATTGCAAATTGCAAGTTCTCTGTCACATCATACGTGAAACTTTCTATTTATTCCATTACACACAAGGAACTCCATCAATAATTTCAATTGTATTGATGGGGATAGGTTCAATAGTGGTATTGTAGGGATATAACCCCAATTAAGTGTTTGGGGCTTGAATGGATCTTTATTTTTTGAGCAATAAAAGTAGGTTATTTGGAAGTATTGTCTTTTATGTTAGGAGAAATATATTTCATGGCTAGAGAATTGGGGAGTAGGGGAAATTCAGTATTAGAATTTTGGGTGACCACCTGAGCAGTCTGGGTCGTCGGGTGGTTGTGGTGGCGACCTGGTAAGGTTAAGTAAAGAGATAGATGAGAGAGAAGAGAACATTTTAGGTCAGAGAATTTTAATATTAGAACTTCATATTCATTTGCAAGAACAACCAGAGAGAGAATAGTAATTGAACAGAGATATGCATTTTAAATAATTATGAATAATTAGTAAAAGTATGATAGTTAAAACAAATAATTTCTTAAGAGGAGTGTAAATAAAAAATGTAAGAATTAGAGTGGTCCGGATGGATTAGCGTAAATAAAAACAAAGAAGCAGAGTGGTCCAAAGGGATTAAGTTATACTTTTACCGTTCACTTTACTTATCCATTATATTAACAATATATATTTAGTTTTACTTGTTAATTTTAGCTCAATAATAGGATCTTTTTTCATATTTTACTGTCCACATTAAATACTTATTCCTTAATTTATTTTCCAAAACCTAAAACAATACAACAAAAATATTGTCACAACCTAGAATTTAAGTTCATGATGGCACCTGCCTTATTCCAACCTTTGGTAGGTAAGGACAATGCCCAAGAAAATAAAAATACAAAAGAGATCAATAATACACAAATACAAGACAGTAAAAGAAAATTAGGTCAAACATATATAAAACAACTACAGGACTAAAATATATTCAAATCAAATTTCAAAATCTATAGTCATGAGCATAGAGCACTAATACTAACATATAATAGAAAAATACATAACTCTATCTCTAAAAATAAAATAAAATAAAGACAGATATTTCTGGAATCGTGCCCCAAACAAGGAGCTCACTAGTACTTCAAAATAACTTCAACATAACATGATCTCAAGCTTTGTGGGGCACACTTTTATTAGGATCTACACTAAAAGGGTACAAAAATTAGGAAAGAGTACGGTCCACTTCTTCTCAGTAGGCATGATGTGCCATGGTTTCATGGCACTATTGATGCTTAAAACTATAAAAATATGCAAATTTATAGGCTATTTTTTTTAGATATGAGGTGTGTTTTTGTGTCTATTATAGGGATACTAGGTTGGAATTGAAATGGACCTGAATAAGAAGAAAAATTTAAAAAAATTAGAGTTCTTGCATGGACTACGAGTCATTGGGTGACTATACGACTCGTAGCCCAATTCATGATGATAACAATGATAGTTGTTGACTCAAGGAGTAAATTTAAGGCTGACTATGACTCTTTGGGATGACAATGTGTCGTAGCATGAGGGCATTTTGAGCAAAGTTGCCAAAATTCAAAAGATAGCCAAGTTGAATCCCAGTGGAAACAAGGTGACTATAAATTATCATGACATGCTATGACTCATAGTGACGAATAGTTCTGACAATAGTAAAGAATGCTATGAAAGGTAAATATCTACTTGAGTGACAAAGGCTCAAGCCAGCGACTCATAGGGTCTCAAAATGAATCGCCATCACAAAGCGCAAAAGGGAGACAACGAAGCTAACACCGTGACGTTATCAGTCAAAATGACTCATTTCCTAAATCATAGGCATTACCGACTTTAGTTTCCTAGTTTGTTTTGGTTAGGTTGTCTGTAATATTTTAAGATTCTATAAATACTCCCTTTGATATTTTGTAACAGTTACACACGCGTATTATTCACAAACATATTATTTCAAGATTGACTTTTGATCTTGGAATCTCTTTGTTCTTGTTTTGGTGGTTGATTAATTAATTTGAGACTTTGGGTTTTATTCTTTAATTGTTGTGAGATGGTTTCTATGTTTCTTTATTGAATTCCATGGACTATTTTTCAACTAAGAGTTGTTAAATGCCTTAGGTAGGGTTGTGGGAACCCTGGTAGTATAACGAAATAGGGGAAGTATGATGTTCTTCTAGATCATTGTTTACATATGCATTGTGGTCTTCTTCGAATTAGTTGCTACCTTAACTATTATAGAAGTTAAGGACTTGCCTGTATTCGAGATCGTCTTCACAAGAGAGATTGAAATTGTGAAAACAAGATTACAACAATGATTCAAGGTTATCAACCCTCATCTAATAACTTAATACTCATAAAGTGATAGTTAAAATGGTATCAAATACAAGGGTTTGAAAGGTGACACTTTGGGACTCACAAGGTGAAGGGTGAAATTTACCAAGGCGTTCACAAGACGATTAATGATACCTATCTTTTCATGTTTTACGTGTGTGGCAGTGAGATAGTAGGATTGATCACGATAATCCTACAGAGTTAGGGAGCCTGTGGAACACAGTCCTAGTGTACATATTAGATTACAACCAAAAGTAATCAAATCTTGTTTTTAATGTTTACTACAAACTCTTTATATTTACTTTTCTGCACTTTCACCTACTTCAACGGGTTTGTGAGACAAATTTGGCCTATTCCCCATAGGATCAAACCACAACCTAGTTGGGTTACTATAATTTTACAGAAACCACATTGTATCTTCTTGGAAGGTATAGTTTGGGTGGCATCAAATTTTGGCACCGTTTTCAGGGACAATGATTTCAGATTTATTGATGTAAGTTTTGGAGGTTGTTGGGTTTTACTTTTTTATTCTTCTTGAGGTGTACGCCAGTGTATTCCCAGTACTAAGAGTCAAGGCAATACCGTGATCCTATTTGATCCAGAGAAAGAAAGAATCATACGATGGATCATATGATGTCAGATCACGACTGTGAAGCTCATTATGAGGGGCTTCGAGATGATCCACATAACTTGCCTACCACACCTTAACATACTAAAGAGACATCCATAAAAACTATTGCACTATTATTAGTGAAAGCAAATGCGAGAAGGGATAATAAGGTTGTTCGGTGTGCAGCTCAAGAGGTAGAAGAGTAGGATAAAAAGTGGATCGTTGAGCATAACTCAAAAGAGGTAGAAGAGATAGAGCTCCATTATCCCCATCTTTTTAGTAGTCCCGTCATATGAAGATCTATGTGAAGACATGGGGTATGTAGATCATATCGACATAGGATCCACGATTCCTCCTGAGTTACCCTAGGGGTGAAGTTCGACATTACTAGTGTTATGATCCAGTTGTTGAATCTGAAAGGTGTGGTTGTTGGCTTTCCAATTGATGATGCAAACATAAACTTGATAAATTATATGAGAATTTGCACTTCATATAATATAACTAGGTGGATCATGAAGCATTGAGACTAGGGTTTTTCCTATTCTCTCTAACTGGTGAAGCGACATTATGGTTAGGAGAACTACCTCGTGGATCTATTACTGCTTAGAACAAGTTAAGGAAGCAGTTTTTAGACCAATTTTTCCCTTTTTCCAGAATAGTATAATTGAAGGATGAGTTTTGTAACTTCAGGAAAATGCATTCTGAACCAATGTATGGGGCATGGTTTTGGTTTAAAAAAATTTGATAATGGTGCCTAATCATAGAATTTCAAGGAGAAATCTGCTGAATCTTTTCTATCACGCCATAACTACCCGTTCCAAAGCTTTGGCAGATACTATTACTACTGGAGCATTCATGATCTTGCATTAAGATTAGCATTGAAGATCTTAGATTAGATCTCTCTTACTAACTGAGGGTGGCATACGCGAGAGGCAGAGAGTGGTGTTGACACTTATGCTATCAATGCTTCTAGCGAACATTGGTTTATAGATGATTTATTAGCTTAAGAGGTTTTACAACTAAGGATGGATATTGGCTTATTGAAAAATAAGTTTACAACTATGAATTTCAAGAAGGTGAATATTATAGGCACACAAGGTAAACTTCTTGGTAAAATGATTCTAATATGGATGAAGAGAAAAAGTACCTATATAGAGAGTTGGCGGATTTTTGAGCCAAGGGCCAATCATTTTCTCAAGATGATTAGAATTCAAGGCAAGGTAACCAAGGTCGGGTGATTATAATAAGAAGAGTGGTATACATGTTCCTCCAAAAAATCGTGACACTGAGTCAAGGATGGATGTGCTACTTACAAAGATGGTTAAGGGTTTAGAAAGTCAAGAATATTTCCTTAAGGAGAGTAAGGCAGACATTTTAGGTTTAACCCAGAAAGTGGAATCTCAAGATACTACAATCAATAAACTTGAGTAGCAATTTGGTCAGATGTCATCTACCTTGAATTAGCATCAATAGGGCACCTTTCTACGTAACATTATGTAAAATATACAGAATGACAGTCACTATTTGGTCATCAACACTCAGAGTGGTAAGGCCACCATTGATCCCTCATGCCTATGGTTGATGAATCTAAGGTTGATATTGTTGATGGAGAAGAGGCACCCGAAGAGAAATCTAAAAAGTTTGTGACTAGTGGTGAGTTATCGTAAAAATCAAAGAGTGATGATGCAAAAATTGAGGAAAAAGGTAAAGGGAAAGAAATTGAGCCTTTAATGAAGACCATTCATGACCTCCTCCACCTTTTCACCAGAGATTAAAAAAGAAACAAGAGGAAGGAAGTATTATTTATTCTTATCGATATTAAAGGAACTGTTTATTAATGTTCCTCTTGTAGAAGCATTGAAGAAGATGTCTAGCTATGCTAAGTTCATGAAGAATTTGGTTATTATTAAGTGGACTGTGAATTGTAAGCTCATGATAATATGCACAATTGTAGTGTCGTTTCTTCTCGATCATTAGTTTAGAAGAAGGAGAAACCCAGAGCATTTACTATTCCATGTACCATTGGGTACTTCAACTTATTTAAATCTTTATGTGATTAAGGAGTTAATATCAATCTAATGTCGTTGATAGTGTACAAAAAGTTGGGATTGAGGTTATTGATGACTGATCGAACTGTGAAGAAACTGGTTAGTATTTTGTGTGATGTTTAGGTAGAGGTGGCATCCTTTATATTTACAGTTAATTTTGTGATCCTTGACTATGAGATGGACTTCAAGGGCCCTAATATCGTAAGAAGGCCTTTCCAAGATACTGGTGGGGCCTTGGTTAATATAGAGATGGGGTAGATGAAGTTCAGACTCAACGATAAGCAAGTTACTTTTAAAGTGTGCCAGTTTATGTGGAAGTTGAAGGATATAAGAGTAGTGTCCATGACTGATACTATTGATGATGATGCAATGGTTGTACCCATTGAAGAAATATTTAGGGTTGAGGCATTAGCAGTGGTTATCATAAACTTTAACAATGATGGAATTCAAGAGCATGATGAGATGGTGAGCACATTGTATGGTAGAGGTTCTTATAATTATTCTCCAAAGAATATAGATCTTAATTTGAAGAATAAAACCACTCCTCCATCTCGACCATCTATTAAGGAGCCATAGATATTAGAATTGAAGGCCATTCCATATCACTTGTGTTATGTATTTTTGGGGGCCCACAATACCTTATCGGTCATTATTACTGCTGATTTATTAGACACACCGGTTGAAGCATTGATCTTAGTGATGCATAGGTTCAAGAGGTCCACCGGATGAACTATTGTAAACATTGTGGAGATTCCACTCGATATTTAGATTTATAAGATAGAACTTGAACTGGAGTGTACTCCCAGCACTGAGCACCAGCATCAGTTGAATCCCCCTATGCAGGAGGTAGTAAAGAAAGAGATAATTAAGTGGTTATATGGTGGAGAAGTTTTCTCTATTGCATGCAGTAAGTGGGTCAGCCCTATTTAATGTGTACCTAAGAAGGGTTGGATCATTGTGGTTCTAAATGAGAAGAATAAATTGGTTCTCATTAGATCAGATACTAGATGGAAAGTATGCATGGATTACAGGAAGTTGAGTACTTGAACTCAAAAAGACTTTTTTCCTATGTCGTTCATGGATTAGATGCTAGACAGACTTGTAAGCAAGGGTTGGTACTATTTTTTTCATAGGTACTTAGGATAAAATCAAATTTCTATTGTTCCCAATGACCAGGAAAAGACTACTTATACTTTTTGTTATGGGACTTTTGTGTTCGAGAGGATGTCGTTTAAACTATGCAGTGCTCCTGCCACCTTTCAGCGGTGTATGATGTAGATAACTTTTTACACGGTTGAGGACACTATAGAGGTTTACATAGATGACCTTTTGGTAGTTAGGGATTCCTTTGATGATTTTTTGGCCTATTTGTCCAATGCACTCCAAATATATAAATGTAGGTATTATTCTCTGTTACAAAATCTCAAAGAAGGGTATTGAGATGGATAGAGATGATTGAAAATTTTCCTCCTCTAGTCTTAGTTAAAGATATCCAAAGCTTTTTAGGTCATGCTGGCTTTTATCGGAGGTAATTAAGGACTTCTCTAAAATTTCTAATCCTCTATGCAAGCTTTTAGAGAAGGAAATGAAATTTGTACTTGATGATACATGTATTAAGGCCTTTGAGTTCCTTAAGGAGTGGTTGATCTCGTCTCCCATTATTGTATCCCCTCATTGGTCTTTACTATTTAAGTTTATGTGTGATGCTAGCAGAGTGGCCTTGGGTGTTGTCCTAGGACAAATACATTAGAAAATCCTTCACTTGATCTATTATGCTAGGAAGGCATTAAACCCCGCACAGAAGAATAACACAATCACTAAGCAAGAGTTACTTGCGGTGGTTTTTGACTTCGAGAAATTTTGGTCTGATTTGATAGGGACCAAAGTCATATTTCATACAAATCATGTGGCATTGAGGTATCTAATGTCAAGGAAAATGCAAAACTAAGGTTTATACATTGGGTCCTCATATTGCAGGAATTTGACTTTTAGGTAAAATATCAAAAGTGCATTAAGAACCAGGTTGTTGATCACTTATGTCGCCTTGAGGATGAGGTAATGTAAAAGTTAAGGGATGAGCTCGATATAGATGATACTTTTCCAGATGAGCGGGTCTTGGTAGCATCTCAAGACGTAATCCCTTGGATTTCTAATTTTGCCAACATTTTGGAAAGTGATCTTGTTCTAGAATATTTATCATTCTAGCAACGTAAGAGGTTCATGCATGAGGTGAGGAATTTTTTATGGGATGAGCCTTATATCTTTTGGATTTGTGTGTAAGGTGTTATTTATAAATGTATTACTGAGATAGAGATGATAAGCATCCTTGAGACTTGTTATTCATCACCAGTTGGGAGTCATCATGGTGGTACCCGCACAACCCACAAAATTCTACAGTTTGGGTATTATTGGCCTACTATCTATAAGGATGCTCATGATTTTGCTCAATCCTATGATCAATGCCAATGACAAGGTAATATTTCATGGAGACATGAACTCCCTATTGGAGTTGGAGTTGTTTGAAGTATGCAGAATTAATTTCATGGGTCTGTTTGTGATCTCCTATGAGATGAAGTATATTCTAGTGAAAGTTGACTATGTTTTAAAGTGGGTGGAGGAAGTTGTGCTTCCCAACAAATAGGGTCGAAGTGTCTTCGCATTTTTGAAAAAAAACATCTTTTCTCAATTTGGCTTTATGCGTGCGATTATTAGTGATGGTGGGACTAACTTATGCAATTGTATTTTCAAGGCCCTACACAAAAAATATGGTTTGAATCGTATGGTGGCAACATCTTACCATCCACAAACGAGTAAGAAGGTTGAGGTCTCTAATTGAGAGATCTAGTCCATATCTGCGAAGACTGTGAATGCCAACCGAACTGACTGGTCGAGAAAGTTAGATAATGCTTTGTTTTCCTAACGTATAGCTTTTAAGACCCCCAGAGGTTCCTCTCTATATCTTCTTGTGTACGGCAAGGTATGCCGCTTGTAGGTTAAACATGAGCACACAACATAATGGGCACTGAAAAGGCTTGATTTTGAGTGGCATGATGTAGCTAAGTTGAGAATGATCAAGGTTAATGAGTTGGATAAATTTTGGCTCCGAGCATATGAAAGTTTATCTCTATATAAATAAAAGATAAAGTTGTATCATGATAAGAAGATCGAGAAAAAAGTGTTTGGTCCCAGTGATTTGGTCTTGTTGTATAATTCAAGACTTTGTTTTTTTCTAGCAAGTTGAAGTCTAGGTGGTATGGACCATTCACCATGACAAGGGTCTTTCCATATGGTGCTATTGATCTGAAACATAATGGTGAAGCTCCATTCAAGGTGAATAGGCAGTGGATGAAGCACTATATGGGAAACCCTGATGAGGTGAAAGTATGTGTTGACATGAGACTTGGTGAAGTCTGGGTAAACAAGGCAACTATATCATGTCGTGATGTTAAATTATATGTTGCATGATAGGCAATCCATGGGCTAGTTGGTGAAGTCTAAGTATCCAACTTATCCATGTTATTCCACGATGTTAAATCAAGAGTTGTGTGGGAGGCAACCCATGTATTTTACTTATTACATCATACGGTAACATATGTGTTCAGTGCGCAGGGCTGGAGATTGTATAAAAAGACCAGAAAATATTCTGGTGCCAAGTTACTACAAGGGACCCTACGAGTCACAGGGTCACCCTACGACCCATCACCAGAAGTCATAGGAAGAAGGATACCAGACCATCCCAGGTAAAAGTTCTCAAGAGTCATGACAACAATCAGAGTTACAACGACTCGTCACCTTGAGTTGTCAAGAATGGAGAACCCAGGTAAGGTTCCAATCCCAATGGAGGGAGTCAATAACTTATAGCTAGTAGCAATGATTTTTTACTATGACTCATCGCCAGGCCTAACATCGCGAACCCAATAGGTCACCCCGACCTGACTCGAATAAAATAAATCAAAATTAACACCATTTGCGATCTACATTCTATTTTAAATATTTTTTATTCCCTCCATTCCCAATACCGCTGAATAACTCCTGAAAAAAATTCTATATTCATCCCTAATCATAAAAATTCAAAAGCAAGTATCCTAAAAACTTGTTTCACTCAAGAACTAGGGCAAATCTGAAAACTTTTAAAGTTTCAAAGAAAACATTTTGAGTAAGTATTGTGCTTTATTGTTCTATATCTTAAGTTAATGTGAGATATAGTAGAGAATAATTGGATTCCTTAATAAATTTTGTGCATAGGGTGAAAACCCATGAATTTACTCTTGACAAATATTGATGATTATGACTAAAAGGGGAGTAAATGTAATTTATTCTAAAAATTGGATATAAGGATGAATTAGGAGTGTATTGTAGATGATAAAGTCATGGGGAATTTTGATTACCCATTGTGTATGTAATAATCAAAAAGCAAACACCTTGAAGCACTCATGTTATAGTTTCTACAGGACCCGTAAAGGCTTGTAGGGTGACCTAACAAATCGTTATGTGACTCATAGCAACTGGTAACATGGTGACAAAAGATGATTGCTTTCTAATAACACTATGAATCGCACTATGAGTCATTGTATCACCATACAACTCATAGTGTGCACTCGTAGTGACTGCGAAAGGGAGTGCACCAAGGAAAAGTTTCTGGTCAGACTACGATTATTGGTGATGAGTTATGGTATGACCTAAAAACTTATCAGGAGGGATCATAGCCTACCCAATCAATGATCCTTATGCCTCCATTCACCGTATAAGTATCAGGACAAATTGTATCCTCTGGAAATGCATCGTACCCTAATTTATAGGATTGACAGCCACTGCTACACATTAGTTATTTTTACTTTCTTTTCTGTTCAATCTTAGAATTATCTAATGTGCATGTCATAACAAGTTGTAATGACCCTTTTGATAATTTTTCATATTTCTACTTACCTTCACCATTAGGGCTTCACCATAGTTTCCCCAAGTAATTTATGACTTGTTGGGACCGACAGTTTGGTTACCAAGCAGTTTATTTGGTTTTTCGAGCGAATTCCCTATTTTGAAGTCTTCGTTGGTTCCAAATGGCCACTAGGTAAAAAAATTAGTAAGATGATCTCATATTCAAATTTTGACTACACCAACAGATCTAGAATATCAATTTTAGGCCAGGTAGACCTTTGGTTCAGGTCTCAATGCACCTGAACTCATTTTGATCTATTAGTCAAAAAGTGGGAAAATTGGTAGATAAGGGTGAGGGGCCAAAAAATGGTATTAATGACCTTATATGGAAAATCCAACTTCATCAATGGATCCAAACAATAAAATTTTAGTGAGATTACATAGTTCATTTGCACAAAACAAAGTCCGAATGAGTTTCGAGGGTCAAAAACAAGTTTTGACTTTGTTGGTGTTGGTGCATCGCGATCACACAGATCCTATTTCAATCATGATAGTGTGATCATGGTCCCTAGGATCATGATAGTGACATCTCCATACCTGGTATGGTATATAAGTACCCTATAGGTTGTATTTTGGCCATTTTTTACCCATCTTTGAGACCTAGAACCCCTAAATGAATGTAATAACTAAAAATTAAATCTTGTGGGTGTCTTTGGGAGCTTTATTAACATCTTTTATCTTGATTATCTTCTGAATTAAGGAAAGATTTCATCACTTTATTGATGAATTTCTTGGTTCTTCACCCAAAACCCCAATATAGCATAGGTCTTGATTTTAGCCCCAAATTTGCTTTAATTTCACCTATTTCTTAAGGGTTATGATTCCTTGTTCATGTATGAATATTGGTTTGACCTTGTAAATGGATTTTCCGCAAATAGACCCACTTGGGAGTTTTGATGTCATTTTTAGACCCAAAGCACAATTGTGCAATATGGGTATCATTAGACTTATATTAACGACTAGATTATGATTTTGATAGTGTGATGGAATTTTGGAACTGTAAAGTAGAGATGGACGTTGATGAATGATGTGAGGTTTTGCGGTTTGTCTTGGAGGTAGGCTTATACCTACTATTCTTCGAAGATTATGTGTGTTATATATGGAATGTGAATATGAATGTTAGGCTTGATTATGAGTAGAATAACTTAGAATTGATTATTGATGTTTGGGATTAGATGAGGGTTTTAGACACGTGAGGTGGTATATTTATGACCCCTTTTTGAATCCTATTGCCTTCACCCTAAGATTGGACTAATTTTTAGCATAGACATGATGTAATGCTTGGTTTAGGATGTGGTTTTAAGTTTTGGAATCATGGTTAGTACGATTCATATTTGTTAGGCTAGTCTAGTGATCTTGAAATTTTAATTTGGGTAGAGTTGACTTGAATGGACATGTTCTTAGGCGAGGTTCCTATCTTTAGAATTGGTTATGTCTTACTTGACATCTAGAAGTTGAACTAGACACATTAGCCTAATTTGGGGCACAGTTTTCTTAAATATGGAAATTGAGGATTAGAAGTGGGTTCATCTGGCCCACTTAGGCCAAGACATATGTTAGCCCTTGTGAACTTAGTTGCGGATGTTAGGCCTAGTTGAGGCTAATGATACTTATTTATGAGATTTGCTTGGTGAATTGATGGATAATGATATATTTTTTCCCGAATAATGATTAATGGCTTATGGCCATGATTTCCTTTATAGTTATGATATTGTGCCTTAGAGGTGTTATTGCTCATAGATGAGATATTTGGCATATAGAGTTGATGTTTCTCTTAAGAGTGATATTTTTCCCATAATGATGCCATTTTCTCTTAGATGTGATTACTAGGCCTATAGAGATGATTTTTCTCATAGGTAGGATTATTAGGCCTAAAGTGATGATTTTCCTCTTAGTTATGATTATTGGGCCTATAGAGATGATTTTTATCTTAGTTATGATTATTGGGCCTATAGAGATGATTTCCATCATAGTTATGATTATTGGATTTATAGATATATTGTCCTCTTATATGTTTATTAGGCCTATAGAGATTATATTTCTCTTAGATATGATAATTGGCCTAGAGAGGTGATATTCCTCATAGTCATGATGTATTACCTATAGATATGAGATGTCCTATAGATGTGAAATGCTTATTGATATTATGCCTCCTATATGTGAGATAATTATAGATATTCTATGTCTTATAAATATGATTATTGATATGAGTTTTGGATTTGTATATGGGCCTAAGGCCGTGATTATGATGTTGTGATTATTCTAGACATATTATTGCGCCAAAGGTCGTGTTATGATATGAGTTGGACAGATAGGAAGTAATTATCTTTGTAAAGAATGCGTTTGTAGTTTGTGAATATATGTATATGTCTTTACATACACATCTCTACGGTATGGTATGGAGGAAGATTTGTGTGTTGCTTATGATTTCATTAATTGAATACTGGTGATGGCATGCATAGATTCGGCACATTCGTGATTGTTATATCGGTAATTGATATTATTCTAGTTGAAATATGATCCTATTACTATTTTCCTAAATTCCTAAATAAGGGTTAAAACCCACTTTTCACCTTTAAAAATGAATTTCTCTACAATAATAATTGCCTAACTTAATGGATAACTTAAATAATAAAAAGGGGTTAATAATGATGTTTTAAAGATTTGATCGAGGCAGATTCCAGTCCATGATTTGACACTAGTACTTACTCCAATCAAGAGATATTCTAACCCTTTACACATTTTTTCAATGATTTAGTCCCGAAGACCACTCCGAGCAATAGACTTTCGAATTTACACTCTTTTAGCCACGACTTGAGTCCGTACACCTATCTCTCTCTCTCTCTCTCTCTCTATATATATATATATATATATATGTATGTATTGATGATTTTAATGATATTGATATCTGGCAAGGCCGGAAGATACTGATGAATAGAGTACTATCTACAAACTTTGCAACACCCCTCTTTATCCCACTCCACCAATATATTTCCTGCAAATCGCGGTACATCTTAGTGGCCCCTGGATGAATAGAGTAACGTGCACCATGTGCTTATGCAAGGACTCTCTGCCTTAGTACATCTACACATGGCACACACAGTCTACCCTGGCAATGCAACACACCATCTCCACCTTGGGAGAAAAACTCTACCTTTTGATTTTTGTCTGACTCCTTCAACTTAACTAGACTGGGATCCCTATCTTGCTTTTTATTTACTTCAACAACCAAAGATGATTCCGAACTATTTTAAACCCATACACTACCCTCAGCTGAGTCTACCAAACAAACACCTAATCTGGCAATATGATGAACTTCCTGAACCAACTTCTTCCTATCATTCTGAACATGTGCAACACTACTCATAGATAATCTACTAAGGGCATCTACCACTATATTGGCCCTGCCTGGATGATACAAAATAGTCCTGTCATAATCTTTTAGCAATTCTAACCACCTTGTCTTACAAATATTCTACTCTCTTTATGAAAACACGTATTGTAAACTCTTGTGATCTATGAAAACATCAATATGCACCCCATACAGATAATGCCTCCAAACTTTTAAGGCAAACACAATGGCTGCTAATTCAATATCATGGGTAGGATAAGACTTCTCATGGGACTTAAGTTGTCTAGAGGAATAGGCTATGAACTTACCTCTCTACAGTAATACATAACCCAAACTAACTCTGGAAGTATCACAGTACACAACAAACCCATCTGAACCATCTGGCAATGTCAAAACTAGGGCAGAGGTGAGTCGAGTCTTCAACTCCTAAAAACTCTTCTCACAAGAATCTGACCACATAAACTTGACTTTATTCTGAGTCAATCTGGACATGAGGGATACATTAGAAAAAAAACCCTTCAACAATTGTCGGTAATATCTAGCCAAACCCAAGAAACATCTGATGTCTAACAGAGAGATGGGTCTAGTGCAGTTTCTCACAGCTTTGGTCTTTTGAGGCTTAACTCTAATGCCATCACCAAAAATAATATGGGTATGGAAAGCTACTGATCTTAGCCAAAACAAAAACTTACTAAACATGGTGAACAACTGATAAGCTCTAAAGTCTGCAATACAATTTTGAGGTGGTCTACATGATTAGTTTCATTACAGAAATAGACCAGAATATCATCAATAAAGACTATGACGAACATGTCTAAGTATAGTTTGAACACCCTGTTCTCAAGTCTATGAAAGTTGCAGGGGCATTGGCAAGACCAAAAGACATGACTAGAAATTCGAAGTGACCATATCTAGTTCTAAAAGCTATTTTCAGAATGTTATTTTCTCTGACACTAAGATAATGATAGTTGGATCTAAGGTCTATCTTAGAGAATTAACTAGCACCCAAAAGTTGGTAGAACAAGTCATCAATTCTGTGAAGTGAGTATTTATTCTTGATTATGATTTTGTTCCACTGATGGTAATCGATACACATACAAAGAAAACTATCTTTCTTTCGCACAAAAAGGACTGGAGCGCCCCATGGGGATACATTGGTCCTAATGAATCCCTTATCTAAAAGTTCTCTCAATTGTTCTTTCAATTCTTTGAGTTCTGCTAGTGCTATTCTGTATGGCGGAATCGAGATAGGCTGGGTATCTAGAAGTAGGTCTATTTCGAAGTCAATTTCCCTTTGGGGAGGAACTATAGGAAGATTTTCAAGGATCATATCTAGAAATTCCCTTATTACTGAAACTGACTCAAGATTTAGAGTCTCTAAAATAGAGTCTTTAACTCGAACAAGATGGTAAACACACCCCTTGGATATCATTTTCCTCGCTCTATGATACGAAAAAAGCTGACCCCTAAATGTTGAAGCACTAACCTTCCATTCAAGGACTGGTTCATTCGGAAATTAAAAATAAACAACGTTATTTCTACAATCAACTAAAGCATAGAAAAAGTAAATCCAATCTATGTCGATAATGGCATCAAAATCAGTCATCTCTAACTCTACAAGATCTACTGAAGTTAATTTTTTAGATATTGTGATCGATCAGTTTCTGTATACCTATCAGGCTACAATAGAGACACCTACTGGGGTAGACATTGAGAAGGGTTCTGTTAAAGTCTTAGGAATGACGCCGAAATTAGTGTCTATGTAGGGAGTTATAAAAGAAAGAGAAGCTCCGGGGTCTAATAAAGTATAAACATGTAAATAAAAGACTTGCAAATGTACTAGTAACCACATCAGGAGAATTTTCCTGATCCTGTGATGATTGAAGTACATACAATCTATTTGGGCGTTGACTAATGGTAGCACTGAAAGTGGCCCCTGTTGAGTCAGGCGACCAAATAAAATTGTGGGATGACTGGACTGACCCTACTAACCACTCTATGGGTAATCCCTGATCCTGTAGCCTAGCTTTCCATACCCAAACCATACATCACACCAGCTCTACACACACCATGATGGTTTCTATCATATTTCTGGCAAAGAGGATTTGTGCAACCACTGTTCACACTTCTCTGGGGTATAGGGCCTAGCTCCATATCCTAATTATCATTTCTAGGCTTTGGTGCTGGCGTACTAGCCGAAGATGGAGTTGGGGCTGATGATTTTTGATGAAATTGAGGAAAGTTACCATCCTTCGACCTCGATTGAGCAAAATTGAAGCTACCCATTTTGGACCTCTTATTCTCTCTCTTTTTCCTTACACTTATGCTCCTCAATCTATTGAGCATGGACCATTAACCTAGACAAGTCCATCTCCTTAATTAACATCACTGTCCTACACTCCTTTACCACACTATCAGCTACACCTGAGACAAACTTACTCATCCTAGACTTGTCTTCAAACACAACCTTAGGAGCATACCTGTCTAGCCGAGTAAACTTAAGAGAATAGTCTTTCACACTCATGTTCCCCTGTCTCATATTAATAAACTCATGCACCTTAGCTTCTCTTAATTCCAAGGGAAAGAACCTATCTATAAAAGCTAACGAAAACCTCTCTTATTCAACAGGTCCTGCATCTGCCTCTCTATCTCCCTCCCACTACTTATACCAAGTGTGAGAAATATCCTACAACTTGTAAGCACCTAAATCTGCACTCTCACTAAGGGTCACACCCATAATATCAGTTACCTTCTGAACAAAGTCGAGGAATTCCTACGGATCCTCATCAGACTTAGATCTCAAAAATAGAGGAGGGTTCATTCGGGTGAAGTCCCGAATCCTACCTGTGGCAGTATTTGTTATTGGAACGGAAGCTGAATGATTATTTTGGGTTTCTAATAAGTGAGCTAAGGTATTGAATGCCACTCTAAATTCGGCATGACAGACAAACTAGTTCAGAGAATCTTCCTGAATAAGTGAAGGTGCAGGATAATTCTTATTTCTCCTTCTGTTAGTCTTTCTGAGAGGCATATTCCATAAACAAAAAGGAAATCAGATTATAAAGAGTGCTTAAATTGATCTCTTGCTCAATCGCATGACATGGACACTGAAAGAATAGAAACCTTTCCTAAATGTCTTGTAGCTTCTTGCCCATAAGTGTGGTGTACTTTACACCCATGCACAAGACACTACTCAATGCGGTTTTCAGACACCCTAGGATACTTTAAAACCTTAGTCTCTGATACCAAGTTTGTAACACCCCGAGATTACACCCTAGGAATCACACAGTGCCTATAGCCCCGAAGGACCACAAGCTAACCCATGCTGGTGCCTACCGTCAGCACTGTATAGAATAACAAAGAACATGTGCAGAACTTAGTTGAAAATGCCATAAGGTTTAAATATAAAAAACAATATGGAATCAAAATAATGAAAACAACTGTCCAAAAATAATAAATGTAAGATTGTTAATAACATCCAATAACTGAATAACTGACTGGAAATGTCCAGAAGCCTCTAACTGACTGACTGAGGAATTTATGGGATAGATCCTCAACTAACTCTGACCGACTATTGAATTGAACTGAAATAAACATATATGATCCTCAAAATATGAGGAATCACCACTGCTACTGCTACGGATACACTGAAGTGTCTAAGTACTGTCAGGAATCGAAGTGTTTGAACCTTTGATATAAGACATCATTGCGCAAGAAATGAGTATGCAGTCAGTACTTTGAATGTACTGGTATGCTAAATGAGGTTAAGCAGATATGCATGACTCATGTGCATGAATAAGAACTAACGGTAAGCATGGCATAAGATAACTGATATATAGCATGCATGAAAGCTATAAAATCTAAGAATGCATGACCAAGAATATAACATGAAACTGGGATAGTCTCTAAACTGACATACTGAAATACTGATACTACACAACTTGTGATTGTATACCATGGTCAAGTAAACCTGAAACTGAGTACTAGACGGATTAGTGGACTGAAACTGTGGGAGCTATCATCTAACCGACATGCCCCAAAATAAGTTAAATGGGGTTCAACCTGTAACCCGAGTGTCAATACCGTGCCACGGGTACTAATAATGGCTATATGGATCCACTAAAGTGTTGATCCAAAGGACTAAGGGTCGCCCTCAATTGGCAGGGCCCTAATGAGATATATGTCAACCCTCAACTAGTAGGTTAATGTCTCAACCTATGTTGTCTATGTAGTTCTGAAATGTAAGAACTGCTACTAAAGGTCACATCCTCAACAAGCAGGTGAGCCCCCATCCCTGGGTTCGGTCGATGCTAAATCCTACTCCCAATTAAACTGAAACTAATTACTGGACTAAACTGAGCTTACTGACATGATGTACTCAGTAAACTGATAATGCTCTACTATAGTCAAAACCCCTTCTGGAAGTATTTAAACTAAGTAAACAGCTAAGTTTTTGGGTCTTCATAACCACCAGGACTCGATAGTAATATCAATAAGAACACATGAGAGCATTTGAAACCATAATACAACTTGGAGAATATCATAAATAGTCATTGTTCAAAATTCATCTATGAGGCATTTCATCAAACACATGGGGGTCATGAGTTAAAGCATGCAATTAGTTTAATACACAAGACAGTAACATAACTTCAATACTAAAATCATGAGTTAGGTATTTCAACATGAAATTTTCATTCTTCAAGCATGTCAAGAACTAATCCCAACAAAAAACATTTGTACACATGGTATAAAGTCAAAATTCATGGAAGTTCATGGATAAAATGCATAAATACATGTTAATATCATATCGGACAGTAAAATAGGATTCTTTAACTCCATAGATGAAAAGGGTCCATGGATCAACATCTAACATACTTTGCTTGAAGAATTCGTGAAGTTCTTGGTGGGTTTCTTGAGAATTGACCTTGAATGTTGAAGAGCTAGGGTTTGTTCTTGAGAGGAAAAACATGACTGATGATGTATCTATTCTATTTGGGGCTGAAATTATGTTTTTAGGATGGTTTTGATGTAAGACAAAAGACCTTATTATCCTCCAATACGCGAAATCAAAAGCTGAAAAATTCCAGAGCGTGTTATGGAGCGTGCATTGAATGCTCTAGAGCTCTAGAATATAGCGTGCACCACATGTTCCCTAGGGTTGTATTGGAGCATGCGTTTCACACTAATCGCATGCAGCTACTATTTCGGACTTTTAAATATATCCTTACGCTTTCCCAAAAAATTTAAAACTCACCCGATATGTACCTTTGAAAACTCCGATCATGAATCAACTTTAAAATCGACAATCTAAGGTCGTGAATGTCGGGAATGAAATCATAGAAGTTTAGGATTTTTAGAAATGAGTATGTCTCAACACTTAGTTTTATTTTAGATTCTAAGTGTCTTAAGCAAGCATTAAGAGCTAAATTAAGCTAAAATGCATAGGGTATTACACCTACCAAGTACCATTCATTTGGTACTCATACTACACATCTACAACCTATATATCATAGTATGGGTTATCATCGTTGATGTGTGCGTCGTGCGGAGCGTCTATGGTTTACAAACTTAAAGTGAGATCCTAACATTAAGAGTATTACTTACCCCTCTCTTATTTACTAGATTTGTCTCTATGTTGTATTTAGAGATAAGTTGTATTAGTGTAATTTACTTTTTCCATTCCACTTTTGTACTCTTATTATATTGGAGGCTCTTGTTTTGATTCCATTAGGTTTTGGGACTTTATTATGTATTTGACTCTCTTATTTATCCATTCTGTATTCTTTTCTATTTATATGTGGGTAGTTCCTCACTAGACGTTTCAAACTACAGGGATGGCTTGCCTACTAGTAGGTTTTAGTAGACTCCATCATGAACTAAGAAATTAGGTCATGACAAATTGGTATCAGAGCCAAGTTTTATCGGTGTATTAATGCAAGAGATAAGTTTTTAGTAGAGTCTTGCCAATCGGTGTGGAGACATTCGTAACTTATCATCAAGAGGCTACAAAGACATTTTAGGAAATTCACTTCTTGACTCCTTATCGTGTGTCCCATTGCTATGAACCTTAAAAAAATTATTTGACTCTAATTTGTCCTTGATGAATGATGCAAAATGGGCGACGTTGTCGATAGATGCAAAAGAGACTTCAGCACATATTTTTAGAAATTTGGCACTGCATACTAAAGAGTTAGTGTTGGATATCAAAGATCATCAGCATCAGTGAAAAGATTCAGGTCTTTTTTAGGTTCTATTTAAGCTCGTGACTGCTTCAACCCTTTGAGGTTCAACATTAGGGATCTGAGTTATTTTGTAGATCCCTCTCATCCATAGATGCCATTTGAATCATCGAGTTGTTCTTAGACCAGAGTTGATTTTATTGGTGCTCATCATGGTTCATTATCAATTTTTGAGTACATGATTTCATTTCTTGAGTGGGCCAGGCATGTTATTATGCTATATCCTTCTAATTAGGATATGATTCATAGAATAATTAAAGGACTAGCATTGCCACTACGCTTGAAGTCAGAGCATATGATAGTAGTTGGGTTCTTCTTCTATTAAGTTATAAATTATGTGAGGGCATAGAGAAAGCATGTATTGAGGTTTATGGAGGTGACAACAAGAGGTCATGTTATTAGTATAATGTTACTGGTATTCTATCTGAGAGCTTGTTTTGATTGTGGCAAGATAAGACCTCGGTTCGAGAGTTCCCCAAATGTGGGTTAGTGGTCGAACGAGGTTAGCATATTTTCCTCACCAGCCTAGAGTTTCTGAGACAAACTATTATTATGGGAATGATGGATATTTTACTAGAATTTTCTCTTAGTGTCAGTTGGACAGCCACTTGGTCGTAGATTGTGTTCTCGCCATGTTGATGCTTCAGAATTTTCTACGATTGTAGTGAGATTGACTGCTGGACTTGAGAGTGTCCTCTACATAGGATTTCTAGTCATTCATCTCATTCGAATCAACCACATGATGTTGTGGCATATTTAGTTAGAGATATTGCACATGGAAACTCAATTAATGATTTAGTCAGTCAGTCTGAGTTTGGACCCGTTCATATTTATTCTCTATATGCCTATCAGGCATGTGATTGTGGATTTCACCATGTTAGATGTGATTTTATTCCCTGTATTTATCTTTTATGATGTGTATTGAGGTTTTCATACCCATTGATGATTATATGCCTTAATGAATTAATATTAATTATTATGTTCCTTATTGTGGACCTTGAGTGGTACATGATATTGATATTAATTTTGGTACCGCCTATTCATTATAATTGTATTGATATTGTTGTTACTATTTCTATTGTTATTACTACTTGAGGTTAGTAATATTATTACTCAATGTAATTGATCCTCACTGGGTAGTTGTATAGACTAGTGTTATCTAGTTAGACATTGATTTCTTTGTGATCATATTCGGTGACTTGAGTAGATATAGCCTGATTAAATAATTTCTTTCCCCTAGAACAGTGAAGTTGACTGTGTTCCCTCTTGGTTAGCTTTGTTACATTCATTTGGGGATGTATTATGGTATTAAAGGTATTTTAACCTTTCATGGTTCCGTTATGACTCTAGAGTTGGCAATTTAGTTATATTGCATGTCATTGAGTTCGAGATTCTTAGACTTGCCTCTTGGGTTGTGTAGGCTATTATTTTGTCTATCCCTTCCTACCTAGACTATTTGTGAGTTTGACCAGTTTGAGGTCCGTTCATTAGTTGTGACTATTTTATTGCCCAATAATGGTTTTGATATTGAGATAGAGATGTCGTGGAATCATCTCATAGGTTTGTTGGGCCCATTCCCTCGTGATGTGTTGCCCTTATTATTAGTGTGGAGAATGAATTCTCCTATTTTAATGTGGTATGGTTTTTTCTAGTGGAGTTGGAAAGTTAGAGACAGGTGGTCTTTCCTGTGATTGCTTCTTAAGTTAGTTAGGTGGAAATTCATTATCTTGGGTTGTTGATTTTCTAGTGTTGGTTTTTACTTTGAACTTGGTTTTGAGATTGTAATATTTCTTCTTCGATGATGTGATTCTTGGGTAGATTTAGGAAATCCTAATTCTAAAGTTTGTTCATCCTAATGAGGCTTGGCTGAGTGTTTCTTCTTGATGATAACTGCCTATGGCTATTCTTACTAAGGCGGAGGGTTAGACTGGTTAGCTTTCGGCTTAAGTAGTATTTTTTGAGTTTCTAGAGTTTTTTCCTTTACTGGTTTGGTTTGAATCCTTGGGGGGTTTTTTAGTATGTTTAGATAGTTCACACCCTCCAGCAGTTATGGAGTGGGTTATTTGCATTTTCAGTCGGTGGTCTATCCTTTGGCATGGTTTCTATTTTATGGCTATATTTCATACCCTCTAGCTAATATAGAGTTGGTTGATTGCATTTTCAGTTGATGGTTAGCCCTAAGGTGATTTCTTTTATTATTCAAATACGTATAAACTATGGCTTGGTAAGATTTATCTCGGATATGTTAGATTTGGATACTAAAGTCGGTTTGAATAGTTCGCAATAATATAGGCTTATTTGTTTAGTTTTGACTTGACACCTTATAATGGTAATTTGGAAGTTATGATTGATTTGGAGTATAAACGCCTACCCATCTTCCGGTTTGGTTTAGGTAGTTGAGATCCATCGATTCAACCTCGGTATTGAGATTTTAGCTTGGTATTGTAGATCTTGCGTGCAGCTTTTGTCTTGGACTTATCTTAGGTCAGATTTCATTTATAGGTTGGTTAATCCTACTCTGTGGTTACCTATTGGGTCTTCTCGACTTTGGATGGATTATAGTTGATAAGTGCTCAGATGATAGCCCATGGACCTAGTATTGGTTCTTTTATCTTTGACCTCAAGTTTCCAATTTCTTTGGGAATTTTAGATCATATATATACTCAGTGGGAGTAGTATAATTAAGTTGGATACAGCCTTCCATATACCACATTAAACCACTTGGGAGACTTCCATGTTCTCCAGAAGCATAACCATTTATCCTTCAGCCTTTTCAAACCATCTAAACCATGCAAAGTTTCTTTACCAAGTTTAAAACATGCAAGAGTTGCATTAAAAGAAGTCAATGCAATGAACATAGCTTTATAAGCATTTTATCAAACACCTTGGGGGCATAATATAACCAAAATAAATTCCAAAGACCATTAAACTATTACCATGTAATCAATCGTCCAAAACCACCAGTAATGCATATAAAAGCATAATTAAAACCATAGGAAACCATAACCAAGCATTTAATATCAAAACCCCCAAATAATAGTTTAAAGACAAAATCATGAAATAGTAAAACCATGAAATCAATCATATAAACCATGCTTTTAGTTTAAATTACATTAAGGGAAAAGAATCATGCCTTATACTGAAGAATTGATGGAAACAAATCACCAAGACAAGCCCCAAAGCAATCCTCAAGATAAAACCCTAGCCTTCTTGCCCCAAAAGCTCTTGAGAGAATTATGGAGTTTTTTTGAATAGTTACTAAGTATTAATGAATAGAATAATAGGGTAAATAACCTCCTAAGTGTATTAAAAGTCGTGGTTGCTAGTTAGGGTAAGTAGGTAAATTTCCAGAATACCCACACTTAAGTCCCTTAAAAATCCCATCATAGGGATACGACAGACCCATACGAGTCACATCCTCCTATACGATCGGTATCCAACACTAGTATCCAAGCCTCAAACTTGGATCAGACACTATCCAGTATACGACTCATCTAACCAATCTGTAACCACTGTACACGATCCGTACCCATGACCCGTATCCTTAGTAGAATAAAATACCAGGAGGATCAAACACTGCCCATTATATGAGTCCCTAATACAACTCGTACCAAGCCCTTATGACTCATACCCCTAAGTTGTACCCATTACAATGACCAAAACCATCCCACCCACTAACACTGGTCAGCATACCAAAGTACCATACCACTCGTACCCCAACATATGGCTCATACCCATGAGTCGTATTAGTTCCGGAGAACTAAATTCCAGGAAATTTTCTAAGAGTCAAAACCCAGGATATTTTAGTCTCCCCCACTAGGAACATTCATCCCCGAATAACGGACAAGGTAGGGGTAACCACACACATAGTCATTTGCATTATCAAATATCCTTTTAACAAAGTTTGAAAACAAAAGGGCAAAGATGTTAATCTTTCCTTTACCAAACTCAAAAAATAAAGATGTATTGAAGACGCATACCTTCCGCACGAATCCCAGGAGCAGAAAACAAATGAGGATATTTGGACTTCATGTACTCTTTTGCTTCCTAAGTATCTTCTTCCACCTTATGGTTCCGCCATAAAACCTTAAATGAAGCCACAACCTTGGTCAACCTTGGTCCAAAACAGATGAACTTTCCTATCTAATATCTCAATCAGGATCTCTTCATCAGACAGAGAATCCGAAATACCCAATCCTTCCAAAGGAACAATCGGCGAAGGATCACCAATGCACTTCCTCAACATAGAAACATGAAAGAACAAATGAACCAAACTCAAGTTCGATGGAAACTCCAACTCATAAGCAACATTGCCAACTCTCCATAAAATCACATAAGGACCAACAAACCGTGGACTGAGTTTCCCCTTTTTGCCAAACCACACCACTCCCTTCATGGGACACTTTGAGGAACACCCTATCCCCGACCTCAAACTCTAAGTCTCTATGCCTAACATCCACATAGGACTTTTGTCGACTTTGGGAAGCTTTAAGCCTATCTCAAATCATCTTTATCTACTCCATCGGTTGATAAACCAAATTCATTCCAAACATGTCCACCTCTCCAAGCTCAAATCAACCTATAGGAGATCTACACCTCCTACCATAAAACCCTCAAAAGAAGCCATACAAATACTAGAATGGCATCTATTGTTGTAAGCAAACTCCACCAAAGGTAGATGCTCAACCCAATTGCCACCATTATCAATCACACAGGCCCAAAGCATATCCTCCAGTGTATGAATTATTCTTTACGCTTACCCATCCGACTGCGAATGAAAAGAAGTACTCAGACAAACCTTAGTCCTCAACCCTTTCTGGAAAGACTGCTAGAAATGAGATATAAACTGCATACCACGATCAGAAATAATCGAGATAGGTACCCTATGCATCTTCACAATCTCCTGAAGATATAGCTTCGTATAATCCTACAATAAGAAAGTACTCCACATTGGCAAGAAGTGCGCAGACTGAGTCATCCTATCCACGATGACCAAATCGAATCAAATTGGTTTTGAGACTGAGGAAAACCGATAATAAAATCCATATTGATCATCTCCCACTTCCATTTGAGAAACTCTACTTCTTGATACAACCCACCAAGCCTCATGTGCTCAACCTTAATCTGTTGACACACCATGCATTTGGCTAAGAAATCAACCACATCCCTCTTCGTACCATTCCACCAATAGACCTCATTGAGATCATGATACATCTTTGTCAAGATAGGATGAACAACATAGTATGACTTATACGCCTCAGTCAAAACCCTTTGTCACAACCCGAAGACATCAGGGACACACGACCTCCCTTGGGGCCATAAAGTACCATCACCACTGATCTCAAACACCGCCACCTTTTTCCCACCAACATCACTCTTGATTTTTATCGAGCTTGAAATCAAATAAAAATTATTTTTCACTTTATGGGTAAAACCCTATAATTCCAAGTTTAAAATCAAGGTTTTGAAGATGTTTTAGAAATCTAATAAATGGATAATGATAGAAATTATGTTTATATCTTATCCAAACATTTTTGATGGAAAACCTTCTTTAAAAGTTCCAATCCCAAGGTTCCAAGTCCCAAAATGGTGAATAATTGAGAGAGAAGATTTTATATTGTCCAGGTGCGCAGTGCCTCAATCATTACCTCTACCATACAATTGGGAGGTTCAATGTTTATTAGGAATTAAATAAGCCATCACAATAATAGAAGGTAGGACTTGCGACTACGATGGGAAACCCGATCCTATCCATAAGATAACTCTTTGCAATTGTAGTGACCCATCTTTGCGATTCAATGAGTAACATGATCAAGACCCATGATCACGACATGTGGCCATGCGATCAAAAAAGGACAAGATACTGCATCAAATATTAGCAAACCAACTAAGTGAAATGATCCAAAATCCTTTGAACAAACACTCGGGACTAATTCAAGATCCCATAGATATAATACAATAATTCTACAAGGCTAATTTTGACATCTGAGACTCAATGAAATAACTAGATATATCAAAAGAGATGGTTATCAATAAGTTAACCCTTGGGACACCTTTAGGCTAAATTTAACTAGTTTCTCATCTAAATTTTCAAACTATTAAATAAGGACTCAGAACCCAAATCAACCATGCTGCTAATCAAAAAATAATATTCCAGGTCTAGTGATATTGTTAGAACTACCATTTAATGCTCAAACCACAAAATATTGATCAAAATTAAACTAATCACCTTCAAGGCTACTTAAAATCTCAAACTTATTCAATTACTTCAAAATAGTTTAGGGACAGTTCCAACTATCTGTTCAACTCATAAATGATATATAAAATCTACAAAAAAGAAGGAAATGTTCAAAATGTAGAAAAAGCTAAAAATTATAACAAGGATTATTACAAACATGCCTAGTGTGATTCCACGAGTGGTATTTAGAGGGTAGAGATACACATACCTTACCCCACTACCTTGGGGGTAGAGAGGTTATCTCCAATAAATCCTTGATTTAAGAAAAACATTACAAAGCAACAAAAAATGAAGAATCCATGATTCTAATGCATTCTTATAACGGAACAATAATTATAATAAAATAATATGACAATCATAGGGCAAGATATATGAACTTCTAACATAGATCGAATAATAAAAAACTACCTGAGTAATACTATAGTACTTTTATGGAAGGTTAACTAAGATGACACTCAACTACCTAACTAACCCTCAACCCTAATAAATGTCATCTAGAACCTTATATCTAAGCTTTCTTAATCCAGCTGAAGCTACATCATGTCTTTTCTAATCACCTATCTCTAATACTTCTTTGGCCTACCTCTATCCATCCTAATACCATCTATAACCAACCCCTCATATCTTATCACTAGGGCATTATGAATGTAATTTTATATGTTTAACTATCTCAACCTCGTAATTTACATCTTTCCCATAATCAAGGCTATTCTTACCTTATCTTAGATATCACACTGCTAATTTTATTTCTCCTAGTATTCCCACATATCTGTTTGACATCTTTATTTTTGTGACTTTCACATTTTAGACATAAAAGTTCTTGAGTGGCCAACATTCTATTCCATACAATATAATTTATCTAAAAACTACTTTATACAACTAGCATTTAAATTTTAGTGCACCTTCTTAACAGACATGATCCCAAAAAGGAGCCTTCATTTCATCCGTCATGCTGAAATATTATACATTAATTAATATGGTTATTGTGGTAAAATACTTATATGAGTCACTATTTCTTAATGAGCATACAAAGTCCAAAGTGAGTAAGTAAAATTGAATGGAGGGAGTAATATATATCATTTTAACTATGATAAAGATATTTGATTCATTAAAAATATACACTATTGATATTTAAACAACACTAGTGACATACATCTTAGCAGGAACTTGAAAAAAAAAAAGATAAGAAAGGCTTTTTTCCATTTTCATTCTTTGATGTGTGACATTATGTTACATAAATATCAAAATTCTTTATTAATTAGTTTTCTTAACCAAAAAATAGAAAAGAAAAATAACTTAAGTAGTTGATCAAAGAGCGGGAGCGATAGGATTCAATTTCTAGATACATACTTGGGTTCATGTAACAATCTATCTGGTCATTTTGAGTATTAGAACCATTTATCTTATTTATGATTTTGCATAAATCCAATATGTAATTCTTGAATTATGGGACAAGTTGCATGGTTCCTGGGGAACTCACTTGCATTTTAACAAAAAAAAAAATAGAAGTCTGAAAACTTAAAAGTCGACAAATCAAAATTTGGGGTTAATACACTCAGAATTGAGGTTTCAAAGTTTCAAAAAGTACATATAGTGTTTTATCACCTAAAATATGGTTTAAACACGTATCGAGGGGCTTGGTATTGATTTAAATTCTATGTTAAAAAATAAGTTATTTCAAAGAATAAGATTTGATCACAACTAAATACATAACTAAATAAGTTAGGATTTTGAAAGTTTCAACATGTTAGTATGATGATTTGGACTTGTCAACAAGATTTATATTTTGATGTGTTCCGGATGACTTTTGATCATTTTTCATTTGTACTTGAGGTTTGGAATTAGTTTGAGTTTAAATAGTGCAACATAAATGAAATAAACTTCAAATAATATTTTTGATCAAATCATTAGATTTGCATCACAAATTTAGAACCATAAAATAATGATTGTCAAATTTTGAAGTTATTGAGAGCGTTATGACCATTTTAGCATGAAAAAACTATTATTAGGTCTGGTATGATTGCAATTGAAAAGTATGGTATGCAATTGCAATTCAATAAAAGGAAAAATGGTATAAACATGCAAAAATGACCAGATATATAAAGGTGGGATCACAATTATATATACCCTTTATCACCATGTAAAATGTGATGTCATGATAACACCTACCTTATCCCATCGACAGACAAGTTGACCCTTTAATCTAGATAAAATAATTGGATTATTAAGAATATATATATATATATATATATATAGTGAAGGAAAGTCTTAGAGTTAATTTTTTTTAATTAGAGATAACACGTATAAAAGTAACAAAATACACCCTAAACCTAGTGTCACCATTACAAGATCATTTAACTAAATATAATCATGTCAAATACTACAACTTTATTCAAAAGAGTAAAGTTATGAAAGTAAAGATAGAGGGAGCCTGACACTGATTTGAATAACAAATAAATTACCCATGCTTCTTAAGAAGTATCACCTTATACCAAAAATCAACTAATCTTATTAATACTAGGATATGTATAGAAACGATAAATAAGAGTAGTACGAGAAAAAAATACGTATACTCAATAGGCATCATAAGATGATATAGCTAGTGTTAATAACTATACCAAAGAGAGAATGTTAAGGAGCATGTCAAAATCAAGAATATAATCCAATAATTTAGAGAATACAAGTATAAGAAGATGACTAGAATCATCTGATAAGTAAATGTTAAGAACAATAAAGATAGATATTTAAGAAGTATCCAACAAAGTAAAGTAATGATATACAAATGCAATAAAATAGACAATAATCCTACAGGTATACACCGCCTTTACAGTGGCATACTACGTGATAGGACCCATATGGAGCTCATGATATCTATATACTCAGCCCAAAATCATTTTCTATGGGTAGGCATCTTCAAAATTAATAACTTATTTGATCAACTTCAGGGTTCTTGGGTTTTTTAAAATATTTGCTTGAGGTTATGGTACCATCAGCTAAAGATAAGGAGTTAGAATATCCCTAAGATAATTTTTATGACTTGTTAAGGCCACTATGAGTTTCTTAGTATGTTATTTGGCTTGACTAATGCTCAGGCAATATTCGAGGAGTTGATGAATGTAGTGCTTCATAATTACTTTGATTCTTTCATTATTGTATTCATTAATGACATTTTGGTATATCCTAAGAGAGATAAGGAGCATGTGCATTACTTTGATTCTTATGACATACGTCGAAAGTTGAGGAACGAGCGATTATATGCTATGTTTTTGAAGTAGGAATTTTTATTTACTTCTATTGCATTCTTTAGACATTTAATGTCAAAAAAGGTATTATGGTAGACCCAATCAAGGTTGGGGTGATTCGAGATTGATCTAGAACTATTTTTAAATGCCAAAATCTAGAGTTTTATTGGTTTTGCTAGCTACTACATGATGTTCACAAAGGGCTTCTTTACTATTGAAGATTTTTTTTACCAAATTGACTTCGAAGAATGTTGTTTTCTAGTGGTTTGATGAATATGAGGTGCGCTTCCAAAATCTCAAGGTTTTATTGACTTCAAAACCTATCTTTACCTTACTTGTGGAAGGTGAAGGTTTATCATGTAATATAATGCGTCATGGGTTGGACTTGGTGGATTTTTGATATAGAGGTGAAGGCTATAACCTATGCTTTGAGGTAATTAAATACTCATCATAATAACTACTCCACTCATGACTTAAGATTCATGGTGGTATTTTTTACATTGAAGTGTTGAGGCACTACTTATATAAGGTTCATTGTGAGGTTTTTAACAATAATTGCAGCCTAAAATACATATTCATCTAGAAGGATATAAATTTGAGATAGTGCATGCAGTTGAAGATGTTGAAAGACTATGACATGGCTATTCTTTATCACCTAAGAAAGGCTAATGCAGAGGTGGATTCCTTAAGTAGAAAGGCAATAAGTATGGGTTGCTTAACCATTTTTTAGGCTAATGAGCAACCTTTGGCTATTGATGTTTAGAGTTTGGCCGATAAATTTATGGGACTTGACATTTCTAAGCATGGTAGAGTTTTTGAATGTGTGTAGGCACAATCATTATTAATAGAGTACATTAAGAATATACAATTTGAAAATGGAAAGTATTGCAGAATTTGAGATAAGGTTTAGAGAGGTGAAGTTAAAGAAGAAATTCTTGTCTAAGAGTGTGTTTTCATAATCAAGGGTAAGATTTGTGTTTCCAAGTTAGTGACAGTATGATCATGAAAAATAGCTATAGTTTGAGGTATTTTATTCATATGGGTACACCAAGATGTTCATGATTTAAAGATGCATTGTTGGTAGTGTAATATAAAGAGAAATATTATTGAGTTTATTGCTATATATTTGAATTGTCGACAAGTAAAGTATGATCACCGGATGTCGGGTGGTGTAACTTAGAGGATTCATATACCTGATTTAAATTTGGAGATTATTACTATAGACATCATGGTTTAAGTGCTTCAGGCTTTAGGAAAGTATGATTTCTTTTGGGTAATTATGGACAAATTGACAAAATTAACCATTTTGTATCGATTAACACTAATTACAATGTAGATATGTTGGATAAGATTGATATTTGAGAGATTTTTTGGGTTTATTAATGTGCCTATTTCCATTATTTTAGATAGAGGCACTCAATTTATGTTTCACTTTTGGGGTTTTATACAGTGACAGTTGGGTACTTCGTAAGAGATGAGCATAACTTTTCATCCCTAGATAGATGGTAAGTCAAATTAGACTATTCATGTATTAGAGGACACACTTTGGGCTTGTATGAGATTTTGGTGGCATTTGGGACCATCTTTTACCTTTAACAAAATTTGCATACAATAATAGTTAAATTCTAGAAGTCGAATAACACTATTTGGCATATTATATAGGAGGAAGTGTTAATCTATAGTTGGTTTGTCTGATTCTATTTAAGTTAGATCATGGGGTACATACTTATTGAGGGATTCTATGGATAGGGTGAAGTTGGTTTAGGAAAAACTTTTTATAGCCTACACTGGGCAAAAGAATTAGAAACCCATATAAGGCTTGGGAAGAAGGGAAAGCTTAGCCCAGGGTTTATTGGTCCTTTTGAGATTCTTTGGTGCATTAGAAAGATGAACTATTACTTGGCCTTACATCTAGATTGTTTTGCCATGCATCTAGTTTTCCATACCTCAATGTTAAAGAAGTTTCATTCAGATGGTTCTTGTGTGATTTAGTGGGATTTGATAGACTCAAGTCTCTTACATTTGAGAAGAAGACCGTGGCCATATGTGATAGAAAATTAAAATGTTAAGATCTCATAAAAATTGCTTAAGTGAAGGTCAGTAGAAGAATCGACTAGTTGAGGAGACCATTTAGGAGATAGAGTTAAATATGTAAGGTAGAGATTCTCAATTTTTCTAAAATTCTAGTACCTTTCCTATAGTTATATTCGAGGAAGAATGTGGTGTTTTAGGGGTGGATGATGTAACAACCCTCGTGATATTTTTCATTTTCTACACATGTCACGACCTAAAATTCAAGGGTCATGATTGCACTTGTCGCGGCGTACCTTGACAAGTAAGCCTATCACCTAACTGGTACACAAAGGGGAAAAGACAAAAATACCCCAAAGGTAAGGCTTCTAGAACGAAGCTAAACCATAAAATAATACAAATGTAGAAAGAATATAAACAATAATACAACCATAACTCCCAAAACTTGATGTCAATAGTATAAGAACGTATCTAGTATAACTCAAATCCAAATAAAATACATAAGAAAATCCAATAGATACAACTTTGTCTCCGAAAACTAGTTAGGACATAGTGTAATGATAGAGAAGATAGTAGAAGACATCCAAATGCCATAAAATCATCCACTACCTTGATAACTCCAACAATCACTCGAGTTAAGCAACGTGGGTCGCATCCAAACCAGAATCTGCACCAGAAGGGTATAGTAGGAATGAGTAGAGTCCACTTATACTCAGTAGGTATCATAGGCCGACCAAGCAAAGTAGAAAATAATACATACAAAATACACACTAAGGGCATGTCACCTGCAATCAAAAAATATCCAACAACAGTAGCCCACACCGCTTGTACTAATAGTTGTAATGTACATATTTCATATATTGCAACAACACAACCAGGTAGAACACAAGAATATATTTTATCACATACAAGTAGGGACAATGAATACATGTACATACAAGATTATTAAGTACAATTAACAAAAGATATCACAAGCAAGGTATGATATGTCAATATGGAAATTCAAACACAACATAAATGCAATGAGGTAAGTGCAATGTACAAGATAATGATGATGATGATGATGATGCACGAGGTTGTCTCACAACCTCCATATACACCTATGGAGACAAGCTTCCAAATGTAGGAATCATGGGGGGTTCATCAACCCATATACAATCAATATATCATATCTTCTCCCTGGCACATCCCTCGAGGAAGGTTTTATGAGATGTCAAAATATCTCTTTCCCAGTACATCCCCCTGGAAGGGTTTTAAAAGGGTATTACCAATGTTTCTCAGATGTTGTCATAGTGGTACCAATGTTTCATGAATAAGTATGGTATGAGGATGTAATGCACACAAACAATCACAATGAGTATTTCTAAAACCAACAACGTGATATATTTTCACAACCATCCATAATGATATATTTCCACAGCCTCGTCTGCTAATATCCATTCATTATTTCCACCATCCGTTAAATTACACATGATTCATTTTCCAATAAAGTTTGAATATAACAAAATATAGCAATGGTACCATAATAGGCATTTCAACAACACATTACAATTATTCAAGTGTAATTTAGGCTATCAACTTTACACAGGACCCCACACGATCACACATATCACATAATATCTCAAAATTAATAATAACATATTGGCCCCACATGGGAACAACACATTGAGATATCCAAATTCATGATTATCTCTAATCCCCTTAACATGCATTTTGTATGTAATTAACTACCCAACCCAGTTTGAAAGAGTTAAGACATAACCTACCTCAAGGCCAAAAACCAGTCCATAACACTTTAACCCACGACCTTACTTATCATAAATAATCCTAAAATAAAATAAAATCAATAAATATAGAATCTATGCATCAAAACAAAGTCAACGATACCCATTTTGCCTACTTTAAGGTCGGGCCAAAACGAACTCCCAAAATAGATTTTCAAGAAAAAGGCAAATTGAAACTTTATTTTAAACGCATGCTCCCCGTACCTTTAGGAAACTACATCTAAAAACTCAAGTCAAATTAAGTTGAAAACGAGGTCCAAATTGAAGAAAATCATTTCTAAACCTTACCGGGTAAAACCTTTGAAATCCATTCTAAAATCAAGAATCGAAGTTATTTTGAAGGTGAAATAAAGGAAAAAACAAGAAATTATAGAATTAAGAACATTATTCAAGTGAAAAGGAGTGAAATTGGAGTTTAAAATCAATTCCTTAGGTATTTGGGGTTTTGAGAAATTAATTGAGAAATTCAACTAAGAAAAGGGTGGATTCTTACTTTAAATCCAGATAAAAATCAAGAAGTGGATGTTAATATAGCTTTTCAAGAACCCACAAGCTTCACTTTTAGGCTCTCACACTATTTTATGGTTTATCTCTAAAGAGGCAAGATGAATCATGAGCTAATTCGTAACCTAATAGGTCTATTTATACCCCTTTCAGGTAATCAGGTGATGCAATCGCATACCCTGGAAGTAGGAGAAGGTGTGATGATAATAACCAACCTTAGATTAATTTCACTACCATCCTTTCATATACTGATGAAATCTTCACTAAAGTGGTGCAATCACGGCTGCACCTAAAACCAGCTGAATACCAAGTTTCCGCCAAGGCCTCGGGATTCATTCAAATTCTGATACACGCAAATGAAATATGTTACCACACTAAATTCGGCACTCCGTACTCAGTGAAGATATTATATTTTTTAAAAGACATCATTTTCATAAAGTTGACCCCAAAACCCGAAATCTCAATCTTTCAAATCGAATGACAAATCTGTAAAACAAGACCAAATGTATTACCACCCTAAAATTAATGTTCTAAATATGATGGTGCAGTTCATTCAGCCATTTGTCCCATGAATCAAAAGATACTACCGAAGTCCATAATACGGATCTTGAAGCCACCAAATACCACAATATCACATAAATGGAACCAAAATTCATTGGGAATCGTTCCAATCATACCCACACCCCATAAATATCACAAAGAAACTACGGGAAGGGACAAAACAGTCAAATCATAGAAAAGCATATTTTTCACATATAACATCAAAAATATCAGGTCATTACATTATCCATGACTAAAAATCTAGTTTGTCCTCGAACTAATGCAGGGAAATACCTGAATCCACAAAGATATGGAGACAAAAAATATGCATATTAGACTCGACCTCCCATGTAGCCACACCTACATGTCGATGCTGTCATTGAACCTTTATGTAACACCCCGCATTTTCGGGCTAGACTTTAAACCATTGTTCCTACGTGTATAACCTAAAATTCCATGATTTATATTTGAATAAATGTGTCATGATATTTATACTAGTGTATGAAGTGCTTATGAGGTAAAAATCTTCATAGGATTCAATTAGAGTAAAGTTGAGCTAAGAGTCTTTGATTAGGCAAAATTTTTGTATTTGTTTCTATAAAGGTCAACTTTGAATGTATATAAATTTTTATATATGTGAAATTTTGCATCTCAATACCCACCAAACTATATATAATTGAATTATCTTTCCAATGATACCAATTTCTCCTTAATCTGATACCCGAGCGAAAAGTTATAACCATTTCGTGAGAAATAGTAGGCCTCCGTGATAGGCCCGCGCCGCGAGGGTTATTCAACCAAAATAAGGGTCGCATCGCGAGGGTTACTCCCTGGTAATAAGTGGCTCACCGTGGAGTATTCTCCCATTGTTTCAGCTTCCTATGGTCCAAGGGGTAATTTGGTCCTTTCCCTTCAATCCCAATCGTCCAAAGCACAATTTGTAACACTAAAAGGGCATTATTTTCCCATCTTCCTCAAAATTCCTCACATAGAAACCCTCCCCTTCCCAAGTACAATAATCCAAGATTCTTCTCTCAAGAATAAAAGAATTCAAGCTTCCATTTCAAGATTTCTTCAAGAATCCATTTAATTAAGGTATGTGGGGTATTCATCAACGGATTCCTTTCACTCATTGAGCCTAAAAACCTTCTCTTTAATTAAAATATTGGTTTTTTCTTTACTATAGAGTTTCATATGTCCAACATGAGTTTAATTCATGCTTTTACTTAGTAATTTAAATTCAATCCATGTACAAGTATGATCCCATTAGGCTATGTCATGTTTTAAATTGGAAGTTCTCATGTCATATTTCAGTGAATTTCCTGTTACAATATAAAATATGAATTCATCCATGTAATCATGTTGCTTTCTAATATTTAACACATTCCTATGTTCAAGTTTATGCCTCTCACTTATTTGGGGAAATGTTTATGTTTTGGGTCCTTAAACCATGATTCCATACTACAGTTTTAAGTTTTGATATCGAATTTTTATGATCATTCAGTGTTGCCAAGTTATGAACACCTGATGCCTATGTGTTTTGCATGATCTTAGATTTTTAAGAAATAAGTCAGTTAAGCTATGAACCTTATCATTATAATAAGATATTTATGACCATGATGAGAACTATCATAAATAACATTCAGTTGAATTTAGTTCAGTTCAGTACCAGTGTCAGTTCAATTGGGAGCAGGATTTAACACCGAGTGAACCCAGGAATGGGGACTCACCTGCCAGTAGAGGGTGTGACCTTTAGTAGAAGTGCTTGAGTGCCAGAACTACGTATCCAGTGTAGTTTTGATATGTCTTTCTTCTAGTTGAGGGATGACACATATCTCGTGAGAGCACTTTCTAGTAGAGGGTGACTCCTTAGTTCTTCGTGAACTAGTTTAGTGGATCCACACAGCCATGTGTTAGTACCCGTGGAAAGATACTGACACCCTTCTAACGGGGTTACAGGTTGGACCCTAATTAGCTCAAATTGGGGCATGTCGGTTACATAATATCTCCCACAGTCTCAGTACAATATGCATAGTGTGTCAATTCAGGTTTGCATGACCAAATATTCAGACATCAGTTATTCAGTTATTCATATATCAGTTATTCAGTTATTCAGATCCTATCGGTACATGCTATACTTGGTCGTGCATTCTCAGTTTTACATGTTCACGTTTTACATGTTCAGTATCCATACATGATCCCCAGTTCAATTTTAATGCATGTTCAGCTTTATATGAGATTTACTTATAGTATTCATGTTTTACCGCTTCCCATCCTCAGTTCTACTTATTCTACAAAAGTAAAGATTTAAGAAACTAAGTGTAGTGATTCACCAGCCTATCAGATTATGTTCGTTAGTCATGATTCAAGATACATCCGCTTTTAGTTTTGTGAGAATTGATGGAGAAAAATATTATTGAATTATTGTAACAACATTATTACATTGAGGCCCTATTTATAGACACTACATTCCAATCATTTTCTTAATAGGATAATACATTGCAATCTTTTTTCAAGTAGGATGTTATACGCTATTCCTATTCCTACTCATATTCTAACACTCCCCCTCAAACTGGTGCATAGAAGACATATGTACCAAGATTGTTATGGATGTAATTAATACGAGGATCGGTGAGGGACTTGGTGAAGATATCTGCAAGAAAACTAATAAGGACTGTTTTGGACGTCTGAGAGACCTCAACTGAAATGGAACAAAATGAAAAAGTGATCCAAAAAGTAGTAAACATTGCTGTAAAGTCGATGTGTCACTGGAAAATTTTTGAAAACTGGTATAAGTATTTGGGTCATCTCGAAACTAAGAGATGAGTATATCTTGAACAAGATAGTCATCGAATAATTGGACGAAACATACTCACGCGCCGGATTATTAGATTTGATGGTTGAAAAGTGGTCACCATTTGAGAAAAAATTATATGGGTAGGATCAGTATGATGACACAACCCTACTAAGAAAGAAAATTATATTGGTAGGTCGGAACGATGGCACGATCCTACTGAAAAATAAAAATTATATGGTAGAGTTGGAATGATAACACGATCCTATTGAAAAAATAAATAAATTATATGGGTAGGGTTGGAATGACGATACGATCCTACTAAAAAGGAGAAATTATATGGGTAGGGTCTGAATGACGACACAACCCGACTAAAAAAGAGAACTTATATGGTAAGGTTGGAAGATGGCATGAACCTACACAAATCAGATCTGAGGAGTCACCATAAAAATGAATGGAACTATGCAAATTAGATCTAAGAAGTCACTTAAAGATACATGGAACTACAAAAATTAGATCTAAGGAGTCGCCGGAAAGATGCACGGTTCTATACAACTCAGATATGAGAAAGTAGTCTTAAAAGATGCATGGTACTATGTAAATTAAATATGAGTAGTCCGGAGATATGCACGGTGCTATGTAAATCTTAAATGAGAAAGTAGTCACCAGAAAGATACATGGTTCTACACAAATTAGATATGAGAAAGTAGGGGAAATAAGTATGGTGGCCTAACTTTTGCTAACATGATCATTGTCCTGGCTCTGATACCATGTTAAAGAATGGATCTTGGGTCAAACTCAACCTCAAAAACTAGCTCATGAGGGGAGGATTGTCCAATACCATATAAGGAGATCAAGGACCCTTTAACCCTCCGATGTGGGACTCCAACACCCCCCGTATGCCCAGGACTGGACATCTGGAGCATGGACAATATAAGATGGAGGGCCCAATATCAGAAACAAATGAATTGGGTGGGCTGGCTTTGATACCATGTCAAGAATGGACCTTGGTCCTAACTCAACCTCAAAATCTAGCTCATGAGGGGAGGATTTCCCAAGTCCATATAAGGAAACTAATTACTCATCCTTTTTTTTATGTGGGATACTTAACCCTCCCCCGCATGGCCCAACAACGGTGAACAAAGATTTGGGATGGGCCTGGCTCTGATACTATGTGAGAATTAATGGAGAAAATATTATTGAATTGTTGTAACAACATTATTACATTGAGGCCCTATTTATAGACACTACATTCTAATCCTTTTTCTAATAGGATAATACGTTACAATCCTTTTCCAAGTAGGATGCTATACTCTATTCCTATTCCTACTCATATTCTAACAAGTTTATTTCAATCTCTTGGTGAAACTACTTGCACTTGGCATGCATGTTTTAAGATTATGTATGAAATCAGTTTTACTTATTGCATTCACCCCCACTTACTCAGTATATTCCAGAAGTACTGATCCACATATATGTCAATGTGCTATATTGTCTCATAATGTAGGTACCAATTGTAGCCCAAATATCATAATCAGACAGTTTGCAGCTTCCAGCCAGCAGGTGATGAGTTCTCCTATTTTGGGGACTCGAAACAGTTGTAGTTCATATACTTTATTTTGATTATTCATATGTATTGATTAGTAGTAGCTAGAGGCATGTCCCCGCTATCTATAGTCAGCATAGTAGAGGCTTCATAGATAGTCAGTTAGAGTCATTATATGTAATTCAAGTTTCTTTCTTCAGTTTTGTCATGATGTAAACTTTATCAGTATTATATTTATTCAGACTTTCTCAAGATCATGTTTCCACTCAGTAAATTTAGCTCTTATACAACTTAAATCAGTTGCTCAAGCAGTATGCCAGTTCATGGGTTAGCGTGGGATCAATTGTGGTTCCAAGAACCGTGTTACGATTAGGGGGTAGTCTCAGGTCGTGACACTTTACCACTGGGATAACTCTAGAATGCAACTGCCTAATATCCCTAGTGATGACCCAAATACTATTAGATCCATAGGAAGTTCAAGGCAACCCGGTCACAAAATCTTAATGATCCGTTCCCACTTCCACTCGGGAATGGGTCACCGCTGAAGCAATCTACCAGGCCTTAAATGCTCGGCCTTCACCTGCTGGCAACAAAGGCAACGAACTACAAAATCTGCTACATCCTTCCTCATACCACCCCACCAGTAATGTTTCCTCAATCATAATACATCTTAGTCACTCCCGGATGGATAGAATACCTGGAATAATAGGCCTCTTCAAATATCAATCTGATCCAATCACCAAATCTAAGCACACAAACTCGGCCCCCAATCCTCAAAACTCCATCCAAATCAAGTGATTCTTCCTTAGCCTCACCAATCAAAACCTTATCTCAAATCTATCTCAATCCCATATCGTCAAACTGATGAGCTCAAATCTGATCCATTAAAGAAGACCTAGCCTCCAAAACTTCCAAAACATACCCAGGTGTTGAACTTAACCATCTGGTTAGCTATAGACTAAACCTCTAAGGCCAAAGGCTTCTCCTGGGTCAAAAGATGCGCCCTTTCCATAATAGTCGACTTCTGACTCAAGGCACCCACAACCACATTAGCATTGCCCGAATGACAGAGAATAGTCAAGTTATAATCCTTAAACAACTCAAGCCAACAGTGTCGCCTCATATTCAGATCCCGTTGGGTGAAGAAGTACTAAAGTCTACGATGATTCGAGAAAATCTCACAATGGACTCCATAAGTAGTGCCTCCACAGCTTCTAAGCAAAAACAACTGCATACAACTCTAAATCATTGGTAGGGTAATTTCTCTCATGGGGCTTCAACTGACGAGAAGCATAGACAATTACTTACCCTCCTGCATCAACACAACACCTAACCCAACACCTGAAGTTTCACAAAAAATGGTAAAGCCCACACCCTCATTGGAAAATGTCTAAATAGGAGCTGAAGTCAAAAAATCCTTGAGCATTTGAAATCTCTCCTTACAAGCATCGAACTATTGGAAGGAAATCTTCTTCTGGGTCAACTTGCTTAACGGAGTTGCAATGGATAAAAAACCTCAACAAAACACCGATAATAACCTGCCAAGCCAACAAAACTTCAAATATCGATGGGTAAAGTAGGTCTATCCCAATCACGAACTGCTGAAACCTTGGATGGATCAACCATAATACCTTCCTTAGTCACCACGTGACCCAAGAAAAAAAGAAACTCCAACCAAAACTCACACTTAGATAACTTGGCATACAACCTCTCACCCCTCAATCTCTGAAGCACTATCTGTAAATGCTCCTCATGCTCAGCCTCATGCTTGGAATAAATCAAGATATCATCTATAAATATAATGAAAAAAGAGTGAAGATACCATTGAAACACCCAGTTCATCAACTCCATGAACATGGCAAGGGCATTGGTCAACCTAACGGACAAGACTAAGAACTCATAATGTCAATATCGAGTTTAAAAAGATGTCTTTGGAATATCTTGAGCTCTGATCCTCAATTGGTGATAACCAAATCTCAAATCAATCTTCGAAAGCACCTCAGCACCCTGAAGCTGAGCAAATAAATCATCAATACGAGAAAGAGGATACTTCTTCTTAATTGTTACCTCGTTCAATTGTTGATAATCAATACACATACATATAAACCTATCTTTTTTCTTCACAAACAAGACAGGCGTACCCCAAGGTAATACACTAGGTCAGATAAATCCCTTATCCAACAACTCCTGTAACTGATCTTTCAATTTCTTCAACTCTACAGGGGCCATCCTATAAGAAGAAATAGAAATAGGCTTGGTGCCCGGCTCAACATTAATGGTAAAATTGATATCATGATCCAAAGTCATACCAGACAAATCCAAAGGGAACACATCCACAAACACACAGACAATATGAACAGAAACCAACAAAGGAAGTAAAACAACACTAGCATCATGAACATGAGCCAAATAAGATAAACATCCCCTATCAACGAATCTATGAGCCTGAACATAAGATATAATCCTCTTAGGACCCAAATAAAGTGCACCTTTCTACACTATCCTCGGCACACCCGACAAAGCTAAAGTCACAGTCTTAGCATAACGATCAAAGATAATATTATAAGGAGCCAACCAATCCATACCCAAAATAACATTGAAATTAACCATATCTAACACAAACAAATCTATCCAAGTCTCCCGGCCAGAGAAAGTAACAACACAAGATCGGTATACCTAATCTACCACTAAATAATCTCCTATGGGGCTAGATACACGAATAGACATAGCAAGAGGCTCACTAATAGAATCAAAACCTAAAGCAAAATATGCAGACACATTAGAGAAAGTTGATCAAGGATCAAATAACATAAATGTAGATATAAAATAAATAGGGACGATAAATATGATCAAAGCATCTAAAGCCTCCGTCTCTGTCCTGGATGCTATAGTATAACACTGACCATGACTACCAACTGGCTGAGTAACCCCACAACCACCACCACGGGATCTACTACCTATGTCTCTCGCACCTCTGGTAGAACCCCTACCTCTTACAACTAAAATAAGAGTAGTTTTAATCATGCAGCGAGGATAGTCCTTAGCTAAATGGCAAGTGTCATCACACATAAAGCACATCTACGACTCGAATTGAGGGGAGAAGGTATCACTGGGTCTGGACGGACACCCTAAACTGCAGAACCAGATGATCCATCACTTGAAATTCATAAGGCCGCCTGCATTAGCCTACCATGATACCTATGAGAACCTCCTAAATCTTTACCTTGATAAGCCTGACCTATGAATTCCCCAAAACAGCATACCTTTTTGGCGCCTCCTTGAGACGCTCGTAGAATACCCTCAGTCATCTTAGCATAACCGCTATACTCCAAAAAGACGCTCTAAATACAACCATCTAAGATATAGCCAAATGAAGTGACACATCCAAACCCTTCATGAATGTCTAAATTTTCTCAGACTTGGTGGAAATATTGGCATAAGACCATTGAATCTAGGAAGACCTAAACAAGCAAATCCTTATCCACAACACCACTGAATCTTAGAGGACCCAAATAAGTAAATCTCTCAAACCTCTTTGGATCCTCAAAAGAGATAACAATATTCACCATAAGAGAAGGTAAAGTGAATCTGGCAGGCTGAGATCCCATCTAAAGAGGGGTAACATAGATGAAGGTTGGACTCTCGATCTGGGGACACCATATTTAGATGTCGATGCTATAATAGAAATAGGGCTCGAGGTCTGAGAAGTACCCAAAATAGAAATAGGTGCCACAGGAGGATCCACACTAGGAGTTGGATGAACGCCCAACATGACCAAAGGAAAACCCTATAAGTAGGTCAGCAAATGCACTAACAACCCCTCCAAGACTGGTGTAACCATTGTAGACTTAGTTTTCCTATTTTGTTTTGGTTAGGTTTCCCTTGTTATTTAGAGACTCTATAAATACCCTTGAGGTCTTTATGTAATAGTTTATGGACTTTGACATATTTTTACATACTTTATACTTTTGTTCTTGGTTTTTGGTTTATTATTAAATTTGAGACTTTGGGTTTTTATTCGTCCATTAGTCTGAGATTATTTCCATGTTTTCATTTCTGAATTCTATAGCATTTCTTACAACTATGAGCAGTTAATTTTCTTAGCTAGAGTTGTAGGAACCCTGGTGGATTAATGAAGTAAGGAAAGTATGAGATTCATTTAGATCATCGTTGTTGCATGTATTGTGATCTTCTTCGTATTTTTTTCCTCCTTAGTTACCGCAGAAGCTAAGGACTTGCTTGTATTCTAGAACCTCAAAAGGGAGTTCGAGATTTGGAAAAGAAGATTACAATAGTGATTCGAGGTTATCAACCATCATCTGGGATCGAGAGCAAGAGTTAGAAAGACAACACCCTGAGACTCACAAAGTGAAGGGTGATATTTACCAATGAGTCCATAGGACTGTTGGTGATACCTATATTGTCAGATTATGCATGCATAGCATTGAGATAGTAGGATTGAGCATGAGAAACCTTCGGAGTTAGAATCCATGGGGAACACAGGCCTAATGTTCGTTTAAGATTGTTTACGACCAAAGACATTCAAAGCTTCTTACTTTTTACTACTTACAGCAACCTCCCTGCCCCTTAAGTTTTCTGCACTGACCGACTATTTTAGCAAGTTTGAGAGATATTTCTGGCTTATTCCCAATGGGTTCGACCCCAACCTAGTTGGGTTACTATATTTAACTTCGATCGCATTATACTTTGCGGAGGTGTAGTTTTGGGAGACATCAGGGCATCACTAGCAATGGAAAGTTTAGCAGAAAGAGCACGTACAACATGCTGATGAATATCCCAAAAGCCAATTCCAACGACTCTCTACTTTCTTTCAATTGGATTTGGAAGGCTGACATTCCTTTCAAAATTAATATCTTCCTGTGGCTCATCCATCATAATAAACTCCCAACAAGCTACATCTTATCTATGATGGGGGTCGTGGAGAACTCAAATTGTAACATTTGTAACCATAGCACTGAAGACATCAACCATATTTTCTTTGAGTGTCTCATCATCCAAAACTATTGAAACACTCTTCTTACAAAAATCCCCGACATGAAAGTCATCACACTCCAGAATTTCTACCCTCCAAACTGGATGAATACCTGGAAACTCACCCACCACAAAGATTATGACAACCTCCTGAAATGGCATGGGATTTTTCTATTTTGCCGCTGGTCGATCTGGAAGGCCAGGAATGGCAACACCTTCAATAGTAGGAAAGAAAAAACTACTCCTAATCAAGGTTATACAGAAGCTATAGAATTCAAACACACTATCAGGAGCACCAACCCTCCCTCTACGTACGAAAATATCAATACTAGGTGGAACCCTCCAATGTATGGAGGGTTCAAACTCAATACTGATAGATCTTTCCTAAGAATTACTGAGAAATACTGGGAAAAGAGAAATTGATGTAGTTATCAAATCTGACTCAGGAATCTAGATAGTGGGATTCTATAAGAGCTATCACCAAACCACGAACAATCATATGGAATTAGTAGCTCTTAATGAAGGCCTAAAGCTTGTAGAGCAGAGAAACCTCCTCCCCATCGAGATTAACATTTATTCCACTGGGATCCTATCTATGCTAACTACAGAAATTTTATATTACGATGCCTTAATTGATGAATGCAGGTCAAGGATAAGAAGACTAGAAAACGCAAAGCTAGCATGCTGCTATAGAGAATAGAATGGAGTAGCAGATTTTTTTGTTAAATAAGGTGCAAACTCGTCGGAGTTCGAAGAATTCAGGGTTTTTGAAATTCCACCGGTGTGTGTAACAAAGGCAATCTGGGAAGACAATGTAGGAACTTTTTTTTAAAGAATGATTAAATCTTGTAACCAAAACAATGATGGAAATGACACAATTCTCTCTGTTTTTAACCCTGACTGTCTCAGTAGGGATTTTGTGAACTGCTTTATGTTTCTGTACTAAAAATTATACAAATACACTACTTATCTTTCCAATTGTACAAAAAATCCCAACTCCCCAAACATATTACAAAAATTCCAACATATACATAGAATGCTATGTATATGTCGGCTATGTTATGTATATTAATAGGGAGAGAGAGTAAAGTAATTAAAAAAGTGAAAGAGAATGTAATTACTTCAACAAAGATTGATATTTATGTTATTTATACTTATTTTAATGCATGTTTGATTAAGAAAAAAAAAATGTAGTGGGCCGGAGGTATTAAATAACGGTTTCTGTTGCTGCACCTTCATATAATCACAAATTTCGTTTTTCCTTTGGGGCAGTAACTAGTAATATAATCACAAACATGATTCATGTGTGTTCCCTATCGACGGAATTATAATAATATCATCGAGCTAAGCGACTTTTGCTCTATTATAAATTGAAATTAAAAAAATATTTTTAAAAAAGTTTCTTATGCGTAAAAATAATAATTTTTGTATATGAATAAAAATTCCTTATAAAAAAGACATAAAATTAACAAAAAATTGCTAAAGGCTAAAACCATTTCTACCCAAAGCAATATCTTTATATATAAGTACTCTTCATGAATGCCACGGAGAAATTAACCTCGCCCGTCTTGCCTGTGCAAGAAGCTAAATTATGCCTCCAAATTAACACAGCTTCAATGATCACTCAATTAATTATGCCTCTAAATTTGTCAGATTTGTAACGTCACTTTCACATGTACTACTAACAAAACTGCTCCAGCAGTCAATTATATCTGGTTAATTTATTATTCCATTCATTCATTCATCCATTTATTACTCAATATTTTATAAATAAATTTTTGTATTTACTTCTCACATAAAAGATTATATTAAATAAAATATATTTTATTATATTTTTTTTATTATTAATTATTTATTCTTTAAAATATATTTCAGACACAATTTTAAATATCAATTAATGGAGACAATGTGATAAAATAAATATGTTAATTATGAATTTCTTAATGGACGTGTCAAGTTCAAATGTAACGAATAAAAACAAATGAAGATAAAAAATCCACACTTGTAAATTGGTTATTCGTCTGTTCCGTAAAAAAGATATTTTATATATTTATTTGTTTTAAAATAAGTAAGATTTCATGCAATCACCAACATGGGTTGTAGTACAGTAGATAAGGTTGCTCCACCCTTAACCAAAGGTCGAGGATTCGATCCTGGATATGGAGAAAATTTTGTTGGGAGCGTTGTCACCTTAATGGGCCCTGCAACGCTTGATTCAGATTAGTCGGGGCTCCAATGCGGACACCAAACACCAAATGGAAAACAAAAAAAAAGATTTCATGCAATCAAAACACATATTAGTTGTATTCTTTTAATTTTAGCTTTATTTAAAAGTAGTTTACCTAACCAAATAATTATAAAAACTTATATCTTTTTGAAGACATTATGATGGATAAGTTGGCAAAAATAGATCTTACTCCCTCCTCTTTATATTAAGTGAATTGTTAGGGACTTTTTCCATAGTTCAAATATCAAAATAAGTGAATTTTTTAAAATTCAAAAAATATATTAAAATTTATTTTCGCATCTAGCCTTTCTGAAAGGATGTTCATAATTACTTTACATTTTTGAGAGATTAACATTGAAATAATCAAAAGGTAATGATAACAGAGTGGCCTATAATCTACTTTCTTCATTCACATTGGCTTTTACATGTCATCATTTTTATAATTAAATTTTCTTTTATCACATTTGATATATCAAGAAATAATAAAATATTTTTTCTATTTTACTTATATCATTAATTATTTATTCTCCAAACAATTTTTAAAATATTTTACTCTTAACATCGTTAATAGGAATAGCATAATAAAATAATCATATTAATAATTATTTTTTTAATAAGTGTGTCATGACAAAAGGGGATAAATAAAAATAAGCGGAGAAATTACGTCCTTGAAGAGTTTTTTAACAATTCACTAAATAAGTATCATATAAAATAAATATTCTACTTTTTAGAAGTAATTTTCTTAAGAAGTGGCCTAAGCTAAAATCACAATTCATTTATTAAATAGATTTTTACCTTTTGCAATTATTCACTAAGCTTAATATTCAGTGTTCACTCATTTAAGCTGGGCCTCTGATTTTGTCTCATTCAACGTTACTATCAAAGTTGCTCCATCGATAATTATTTTCTCCGAATCGCTTGATTAGTTCTTTATACTGGAAATAAATTGTCCAAAATGAATAATATTTTAAAAATTAAAATTTAATTGAATAAATTCTTTCCATTTTATTAGAGCTCCCCTGAAATTAAGATATAAAGAACTTTGACATTAAAGATTTATATATGAGTTTCGAAATATACAATACAAAATAAATATGTATCTAGTTATTTAATCTAAATCCTAATTATAATTATTAAGTATTTTAAATATTAGTTATACCTAATTATAATGACTAATATCTTCTACTCCACCTAATCTTATTTTTTTTGTTAATAGTCAAGATCTGTCAAGTAGGCTAAATCCCAAAAATCGGAAATCCAAAAAACCAAAGAAGGAAATAAGCAAACAAAACAAGAGAGAAAGGAATCAAAGGGAAAGTGGATCGTCTTCTTCTCATCTATGAGACCATCCATCGTCAAAGAGCTTGACGAGTTTATCGAAGTCCGAAGAGAACAAAGCTGAGAAGGCATTATGACAAAATCTTCATATCGATTGTTTTTATTTTTTGAAGGGCATGCTATTCCCTCTGTATTATTTTATTCGATATATATTTTTTTATTTTAATTTATTTAAAAGAAAATATCATTCTATTATAATAAAAAATAATTTTATTTTAAATTTTATATTTATTTTTACTGTAATAATTTACAATCACATAAATATTTAAAAATTAATTTAAACCACAAGTTTCAATTTTTTTAAAAAAGTATATTGTCATGCCAACGCTGTCACATAAAATGGGACAGTGAAAGTAGAAGGTGGAAGTAAGAAGCATAATCTACTCCTTCTAGACCACTTTACTTATCATCCTCATTAAAATTAGATAGTTCATAATACTTTTTTCGTTTTAAATAGTTGGTCCTTAGTGACTCGAGCTTCTCTTAAATAAATATAAATATTTATTAGGGGTTTATGTTATCAAATTAGTCTTATTAATTATGTTTTAAAAATATAAATTTAAATATATACACTTTATTTAGTCATTTAATTATAAGGATACTATTGAAAGGACATAAAAAATTCTTTTGATTTTATAAAAGGAACAATTTTAGGAAGAGGTTCAATTATTTTGAAATGGAGAAAATACTTTGTTATTTTAGAAAAATCCATGTGTTGTTCTTTGTTAGTTTCGATATTACCACTAATTATAAATGTAGAGAAATATTATGTGATGCAAAAGAAAGAAATCTTAAATAAATCGAATTAACAATAAGGACAGATTAGTCAAATTATCTTCTACTTGACATTTTTATTAAAGGACATGCAAATCAAAAATGTCACAAATAATGTGATCCAGAGAGTAATTAGAATAGAAAATTTAAATAAATAAGCAATACACATACTTCAATATTATAATTGCTTAAATTAGATTTTTTTAATTATTAAAAAGAGATTAAAGAAAGAATATTTATTAAAAATATTATTATTTTAAATAATTTATTACTATATATAATAAGAGGCAGTTGAGCAGTTGAAGCAGACAGGAGGTCGCCATGCCTGCTTCAGCTACTTTAATTATAATTTTATTATATAATTCCTAATTAATTATTATAAGTTATTTATATATTAGAAAATTAATAATATTTAATAAAAAAATTAAACTAGATATTTATGACATGTCTATTTCAGCAGATTCAACCGTAATTTTACTATATCACTCCTAATTAATTATTGCATCCCTAATTAAATATTATAAATCATTTACGTATTACAAATAATAAAAGGCAACTGAGTAGCTGAAGCAAGTCATTTATGTATTATAGAATTAATAATATTTAATAAAAAAATTAAAATAGACATTTATGACATGTCTATTTCAACTGTAATTTTACTATATCTCTCCTAATTAATTATTATATTTCTAATTAAATATTATAAGTTAGTTACGTATTACAAAATTAATAAAATTTAATTTTAAAAAGGTAAAATAGACATTTATGACTGTTTCAGCTGCTTCAACCGTAATTTTACTATATCAGGAAAGCATGCATGAGGTTAACATGTCTGCTTTGGTTGCTTCAACTGTAATTTTAATATATCACCTCTAATTAAATATTATAAGTCATTTATGTATTAAAAAAATTAATAATATTTAATAAAAAATTAATATAAACATTTATGACATGTCTGATTCAGCTACTTCAATTGTAATTTTACTATAACATCCCTAATTAATTATCATATCTCTAATAAATATTATAAGTCATTTAGATATTAAAAAATTAATAATAGTTAATTAAAAAAATAAAATAGATATTTATGACTGTTTCAGCTGCTTCAATCGTAATTTTAATGTACCATCATTAATTAATTATTATACAAGTATTTTTTATAGCTATTTTTCTATGTCGCTTCTAATTAGTTATTAATAGTCACTTAAGACGTGTGCTTCATTGCTTTCATCGTGATTTTACTATATCACCCTAATTAATTATTATGATCGTCTAAACATTTAAAAATTGATAATATTTTATAGAAAAGGTAAAAGAGATAAAAAATGATATGTCAACATAAAAAATTTGACTGACTATTAAAATTATATTAGTGCACATAATTTAAGATGAGACACAGCAAGACATAAAATAACATATATTATTTGAAAATAAAATAAAAATTATTATAAATCACAATAATTAAGAATTTAATATAAAAGTATATATGTAAAAAATTATTTGATTGACTGTCAAAATTTTATATGTGCCACATAAATTGAGACAGAAAAAATATTCAAATATTATTGAAAAATAATGTAAAAGACATTGTAAATCACATAATTAACAACTTAAGAAATTTTAAAAATATAAAATATTTGACCAACTCTCAAAATTATACGAGCATTATTTAAATTGAAACAGAAAAAATATATTATAAATTATAATAATTAAAAATATAAATTATTTTAATAATTTAAATTAAAATAAAAAAATAATATATATTGAACGGTGTTGACACATGCCATCAATATCTAATTGCAGTAAAAGTAAGTAATAAATAGGAGTATGACAGACAAAATACATAATTTCATATAAAACAAAAATATAATAAATAAAGTGGTCACAAGGGTCCCTCTTCTCATTCTCTTTCTCCTACCCCTAATTTTTTTATTTTTTATTTTGAAAAAAGAAGATGAGGGGTATATCAGGTAAATGCATTAAATTCACGCTTTTAGATTTGTTCCGTCCGTTTCCTAAAATTAATATTTTTTTCTTCGTTTTTGTTTGTCACTATGTCGCTTATTGAGATTAAATTATAAAATAATAAATTAATAATTTAAAATATATTTTATCATCATATTAATATGCGGATAATTGCAACTTATAGCATGTATTTTATGCAGTTTAAATTTGAAAAGCGAAATAGTGACAAGTAAAAGCAAACGGAAGGAGTAGTAGATACTGTTAATGCCCTTCTGGCCATGAGAAATTTTTTCTTTTCTCTGAATTTTTTTTCACTATATTCCAAATACAACTCTAAGTTGGTGGTTAGAAAACTTGTAACACTTGTTTTTACTTTTTTTTTCACTCTCACTTCTCTAACAATTTTTTTAAAAAAACTCTAATTTATATTTATGGCCAAACATAACTCTAACTTCAAATTCAATTTCAATTTCAAGAAAAAATTAATTTTTATGACCGAACGCCTACTAATAAAGAAAGTTTTCAATGCGTTAATGTCCTAAGTTTAGGACTCAATCATATTTGTATTATTAATCTTTTTATTATCTCACAGAGCTTTTCTATTTGTCAACACGGTAACATATGTAGATCTTTTGAGAAATATTCCTCGGATGTTTTCCCTTCTAATGAGGGCTCAAAAAATGCAATGTCCTTCAATTTTAGGTAGGGGACTCCTCGTAGTATCTCAGAGAGCTTCTGTATTTGCAATAATATGCGAGGTACGTAGATGTTTTGAAAAAGTGTCCTCGATGTTTACCCTCTTTTGAGAAGGCTCCAAAAACGTAATGTCCATCAATTTGATGTAGGGACTCATTCACTGTCCATTGGTATTATTGTGACAACACGTCTAAAAGATGTTGTGCTTTTGAATATGTTGGATTGTAACATTACTTTCACATTTACAAACAAAATTGCTCCATCAATCAATTAAATTGGGTATGCATTCCATATTATTTTATTTGGTTCTTATATTAAAAATAGATAGTTTTTTATTTACTTATTCAGTAAATTAAATCTGGTCCATATATTAAAAATAAACATTTCATTTTACTTGTTCATATTAACAAATTAAGAGAATTTTATTATTTTTTCTCATAATATTAAATAACTAAAATCATAAAGAATCATTAATAAAGTTTGTTTGATAACATACAACTCTAATTAAAAAAATTTAAGCAATAAGGCAGGTCATCAGATGCCAAATAATATAAAAATTGTGGTGGAAACACAGATCGAGGTTACCTCTTTGTTGGAAGTGATTTCCATGAATGTTGTAACCTACACCCAGTGAGATGTGGGGTGTCGAAGGTTTGCACATTCAAACAAAGATAAGCCTAGATCTAAGTCATCAGTCAATTATGCCTGGTATACAAAAGACATCATTAGATGGAAAATCCCTCTTCTTAATAATCGATTTTGTAGATAAAGTAGTTGTATCAACTTTTGTAAGCTTAATTCACTGATGTAAGTAAGAGATGAGAGAAAGAGGAGGGTGGACACTTAGCTATGTTAGAGCAGTTGGGGTAGTCTTGAGCTTGATCATCAAATGAGCATGGACAAACAGTGATTGACCATCCGACTGAGCAGTGTTGAAGAAACAACTCTTCACTTTCCTAAATGATAGATAAGTAGGTTTTGTTGTCAGATTTGTTAACAAGTCACTTTTGGGCCTGGTATTTGTATATACAAGTTTTCTAGTTAGTTAAAGGGCCACAAACTCGGTTTTTCATAAAAAAAAGTATTTCAAATATCTATGTTGAAGAAGTGCACTGGTGATCCTTGGCATATTGTTCCTAGAGTGGATGTTGGGGTTAAGGACTACCTATAAAAATTGGTTCAGATTTGGAATCTGTAATACCCCATGTTTTGGGACTTAGGAATTTCGTTGAAAAACTAGTCAGTACCGAGGCAACGCGTTAGGTGACAAGCTTGATATCACAGCGTAGGTTCAGGGTCTTTAGGTTTCCACAAAACCCTGTTGAGTAAAGACCCTTTTATGGGTGTGTAGCGCGCCACACTTATAAGGGGAAGACTACAAGGCATTTAGGAATATTTTTCTTTCTCGGGTTCTAGTTCGGGCTATAGTCAGGTGTCATGAATTTTCCTTACTTCGATTTACTTGCATTTTAGATCATGCCTCCCTGAAGATCTGATGTTCGTAGAAACTTTGTTTGAACCTCTATCCTGACTGAGGATAATATGGATGGAACTCATCCTGTTTATGGAGTGCAGTCTCGATCTAGGGTCCCTTCTCTTGATTGCACTGCCCCTCACGGAGTTCCACCGGTCTCTACTAGTCCTCCTTGGGGTTCCCAAGCTAATCATGCTTATGACTTGATGCCTCAAGGTAAAATTTCTAATGTGGAGTTCCGCTAGTTAATTCATTTGCTTACTCAGTTGGTGACATCTCAGTCTCATCAGTCAGATCGTGTTGGTTTTATCGCTCCTTCATTTGTGGTCACTCGGATTTTCCAGTTGAAGAGGTTGAATCCCCTAACCTTTACAAGATCTAAGTGTTGAGGAGGACCCTCAAGGGTGATGACATGAAGTTTATTTAACAATGATACATGCTATAGATTCTGAGGGTTTAGAGTTTATTGCATATCAGCTGAAGGATGTAGCTTATCAGTGGTATGAGAAGTGAGAGCAGTTGAGAGGTGATGATTGAGCTGCCATTTCAAGATAAGTTTTTGGGAGCCTTTCTTTATCATTTATTTCTTCAGAAGTTGAGAGGAGGTAAGGCTGAGGAATTTGTGAATTTGAAGTAGGGCATGATGAGTGTGAATGGGTATGCCTTGAAATTTCAGCAGTTGTCTCATTATGCTTTGGAGTTGGTGTCTAGCCAGAGATCTAAGATGATGAAATTTGCTTCTGGGTTATCCCGTGACTTGGTATTGGAGTGTAAGGCTACTATGTTGAACAACGATATGGACATCTCCAGGCTTGTGGTCTATATACAACAAGTAGAGGATGAGAAGAAGAAACAGGCAGAGAGAGACAAAATAAGAAGTTTAGGTATTCAGAGTAGGGTGTGAATCATCAAAATAATGAAAGAGATGGTAGGAAATGGACCAAGAAGAAGACTTGGGGAAATTTAAATTCATATTCATCGACTAGTACTCCTTATCCTAAGCCATTTGGTAATCATCATTTCCAGGATAGTAGTGGTCCTAAGGAATATAGTTCCCAGTCTCAAGCTAGTGGAGCTCAATTAGCCTCATCTTATCCTCCTTGTAGATTTTGCTGTTAGCTTCACCATGGTTATTGTGATGAGAGAAGGAACTTATGTTTTAATTATGGTCAGCCTGAACATATGTAAAGGAACTATCCGACAGCTAAGGTATCCACTGGAGCTAATAAGGTTCTAGTTACCACTTATTTGAATCCTACACCAAAGGGTGCTACATCTGGTACGGAAACTCGCCAAAATTATTTTTATGCTCTTGCCACCCATTAGGAATCTGAGGCAACTTCTGATGTTTCACTGGTATGTTATAACTCTTTTCTCGTGATGTTTACTGTTTACTTGATCCGGGGTCTACCCTTTCTTATGTGACCCCTTATGTGGCTGTACATTATGGCTTTGGTCCCGAGAGTATTTTCGACCCATTTTCTGTATCTATTTTGGTGGGTGATTCTAATATTGCTAAAAAGGTCTATAGGGGTTATGTGGTGTCCATCTTTCATAGGGTAGCATTGGTGGATTTGATAGAATTGAATATGGTGGATTTTAATGTTATCTTGGGGATGGATCGGTTTCATTCTTGCTATGCTTCTCTGGTTTGTAAGACCCAAAAAGTCAATTCCTATTTTCCTAATGAACTAGTCATTGGATGGGAGGGGAGTTCTTTAGTACCTAAAGAAAGATTTATTTCTTATCTTAGAGCTCAAACGTTGATTTCATAAGGGTGTCTGTATCACCTAGTTTGGGTTAAGGATTCTAATCTTAAAAGTCCTTCTTTGCAATCTGTCACTGTGGTTAATGAATTTCCTGAAGTATTTCCCGATGATCTTCTTTGAATTCCTCCTGATAGGGAAATAGATTTTGAGATTGATCTTTTACCGGATACCTATCCTATTTTCATTCCTTTTTATAGAATGACTCTGACTGAATAAAAGAAACTGAAAGAGTAGTTGACAAATTTTCTTGATAAGGGTTTAATCTGTCCTAGTGTTTCTCCGTGGGGTGCTCTTGTATATTTTGTGCATAAGAAGGATGGGTCCCTTCGAACGTGTATAGACTATCGATAGCTGAATAAAGCCACAGTGAAGAATAAGTATTCTCTTTCTAGGATTTATGATCTCATCGACCAGCTTTAGGGTGCTAGGTGTTTCTCTAAGATTGATCTTCGTTTAGGTTATCATTAGTTTAAAATTACAGAGGTTGACATTTTTATGAATACTTTCAAAACCTTGTATGGTTATTATGAATTTTTGGTAATGTCATTTGCGTTAACTAATGCTCCACAACATTTATGGATCTTATGAATCGGGTGTTTAGGCAGTTTCTGGATTTATTTTTCATAGTCTTCATTGATGATATCTTGGTGTACTCTAAGAGTGAGGAGGATCATGCCAATTATCTCCGAATTGTGTTGTAAACTCTTAAAGATCAGAGGTTGTATGCTAAATTTTCTAAGTGTGAGTTTTGGCTTAATGCTGTGACTTTTCTTGGGCATGATATTTCTAGTAAGGGGATTATGGTGGATCCGCAGAAGGTTGAAGCAGTTAAAAGGTGGCTTAGACCCACGACTCTAACCAACATTAGGAGCTTCTTGGGCTTGGCTGGATATTATAGGAGGTTTTGGGGAGAGTTTCTCTTCTATTGTTGCTCCATTGATGAAGTTTACTTAGAAGAAGGATAAGTTTTTATGGTCAGATGCTTGTGAAGGTAACTTTGAGAAGTTGAAGGATAAGTTGACTTCTGGTCCAGTTTTAACCCTACCCGAGGGTACTGATGGGTCTGTGCTATATTGTGATAGATCTCATCTGGGATAGGGTTGTGTTTTGATGCAACATAGAAAGGTGGTAGCTTATGCTTCCAGGCAAATTAAAGTTCATGAGTGGAATTATTTGACTCACGACTTAGAGTTAGCAGTTGTGGTTTTCACATTGAAGCTTTGACGTCATTATCAGTATGAGGTACATGTAGACATTTATTCAGATCATAAGAGCTTGCAATATATGTTCACTCAAAAGGAGTTAAATCTCAGGCAGAGGCGGTGGCTTGAATTACTTAAGGATTAAGACATGATTTTGCACCAAGTAAAGCTAATGCGGTTATTGATGCTCTTAGCAAGTTATCAATGGGGAGCTTATCTCATGTGGATCAAAAAAATCAAGTATTGGTGAAGGATATTCACCCGTTAGATAATTTAGGAGGTTATATTTTGGACTTTGAGGATGGAGGAGTAATTGTTCAAGAGGTGGTTAAGTCATATCTTGGAGCTGAGGTGAAGGAGAAATAGGCCTTGGATCCTATACTTATGTAGATTAAGGAAGATGTGGGTCAATAAAAGGTTATGGCATTTGAGATTGAGGGAGATGGTATCTTGAGGTATCAAGGTAGGTTATGTGTTCTTGATGTTGATGGGCTGTGATAAAGAATCTTGAATGAGGATTATGAGTCTAGGTACACCATTCATCCTAGTTTGACAAAGATGTATCATGACTTGGAGGAGATCTATCGGTGGAATAATATGAAGATGGATGTGGCAAATTTTGTGGCTAAGTGTATGGTTTGTCATCAAGTCAAGGTAGGGAAATTGTTGCCCATTTGGAAGTAGGAGATGATTACTATAGACTTCATACGGGTCTTTCACTGTCTCACAATCATTATGATTTGATTTGGGTTATTATGGATAGGATGACTAAGTTTGCTCACTTCTTTCCTGTGATGACTAACTACTTTGGAGAGGATTATGCTAAGTTGTTTATTTAAGATATTGTCAAGTTGCATGGAACACCAATTTCTATTATTTAAGATGAGGTATGCAATTTACTTTTCACTTTTGGCGTTCGTTTAAGAGAGGTTTGGGTAATAAGGTGAACCATAGCACCACTTTCCACCCTCAGGCGGATAGACAAGCAGAATAAACTATTCAAACCTTGGAGAATATGCTAAGGGATTTTGTTCTTCATTTTGGAGGCAATTAGGTTGTTCACTTACCTCTTATTGAGTTTGTTTTAAATTACATAGATATATGACTTTATGAGTTCTCCTATAAATTTGGAGTGTGGGTTCATACCCAATATTACTATGCATGAGATTTTGAGATTTGCCAATGATTTAGAAATTGAAGTACATGAGTATGTTGAGATTTTAAGACGAATTGCTGAACATTCCAGATTTCTATATGATTTGTGTATCCTTATGACATCTAGTATGCATTTTGATGAGTCTTAACTTGAGATTTGATTATGGGTCATTAAACCCTACTTGAGATTTCAGTTTTTATGAACTTTTGTGATATAAGCACCCATGATTTGAGTATTTTGAGATCATTGAGAAAGTTTTGACCTTAATGGTCATAGTAGCTTTGAAATCCACTTTACCAAATGAGATTACAAATTTTATAGTTAGGTTCTTATGAACCATAAGATTATTTTAAAGTGGATTTCCCTGAGATGAGCTTAGCTGACTAAAGAGAGTATTATTTAGCACCGAGTTGGATAAGTTACTATGGTTTCATACCCCAAAACTACGTGCAACCTTAGTATTGAGATTTATGGGCCCGAGGCCAAGATAAGTGATCACTAAGTTGAGGTTATACTCCCTGGAAAGAGTATGACGCCTCTCCCCAATGTGAGGTTTCTTCCTTAGGAGAACAAGACATTGGACTCCATGTAACTCGTATGGTTTATGTCGATTAAGAGAACCTCCCTTGAGATAGAATATTTTCCCTAAAGCTTTAGGATAAGTGATTTTTCCCTAATAGTTAGATTTTAAAAATAGTTTCCTGAAGTAAAATATTCCCAAGAAGAAAGTGGCTTTCTCTACTAGTAAGAGCTATAGAATTCCGAGTTCCAAGTGTGTTGAGTTTAAAAGAGTTCTAAGTTCTTGAGCATTAAATAAGTTTTACTCTCCATGAGATATATGCATGAGTTTGAAAGTAGTGTTTAAAGCTTTCTTTAGTCTTCGAGTAATGAGAATAAGAGAATTGTTCAGATTTTAAAGCCAAAGTGTAATGACCCACGCGATTTGTGTTACATGCTTCATTATACATGATTTATGAGCTTATTATATTAGATTTATTCAAGCTATGTGAGTCATTCATATTTGCATGCATGATTTAATTAAAGAGCATGGATATTGTTTTATGTACATGCATACACCCTCATATACTCAGTACATTCTCAAGTGCTGATCCACATATACGTTTATGTGCTACATTGTCTTATAATATAGGTTCAGGTGCTCAGTCCCAGCCTTGTCAGTGATTTTTGAGCACCTTTGTCTACATCTCTACAGTGGTGAGTCCTCATGGTTCGAGGACCTATCTTAAGACATTTCAGTATTTTTAGTAGACATATTATTGTTTTTAGTTCAATTTGAGTCAGTTGGGGACCTATCCCAATGGCTCTCTAGTAGACTTGAGTAGTAGAGGCTTTGTTATAGTAGTTATCAGATTGTTAGTATGTTGATATTTCCAGTTTTGTGGTCGTTTAGACCGAGTATTTTTTTTTATTTCCTATCATTTGATATGACAGTACCAGTGTTTTGTTTATTTCATCTCGAATTGAGTTATTATATGTAGTAATAGGCTTAAAGGGTTAGCTTGGGGCTACTTGTATCCTTACACACCGTGTTACGTTCTGGGAGGAGATTTCAGGGCGTTACAAACTTGGTATCAGAGCCTAAGTTTTAAGGAGTCCTAGGGAGTCTGACAAGCTGCGTTGAGTAGAGTCTTGATAATCGGTGTGTAGCGCGCCACATCTATGAGCAAGAGGCTACGAGACATTTTAGGAAAAAAGTTGTTTTTTTTTCAGATTCTATCGTGCCTACAGTTGTCCCTCTCATCTAATAATTCATGCTTTCCTATTTCAGAAAATGCCTCCCCAAAGAGTGAATGCCCGTAGAAATGATAATAAGCAATCCTAGCATGTTGATCCCTTGAATGAGATAGTGTTTCATGCTGTGTTTAGGGTGGACTTTCAGGCGTTAGCCCAAGCAGTCACCGCTAATGTTCAGGCCAATAAATAGGCCGCAGTTGCAAATTAGCAGGGAGGTGATTTAGATGCTGCTAGGATATGTGATTTTATGCAATGAATCCACCAGAGTTTTATGGGTCTAAGGCAGGTGAGGACCCACAAATATACCTTGAGGAGGTGAGAAAGATCACACAGGTGATGCATGTTTTTGAGGAAGAAAGTGTTGAGCTGGCATCTTACAGGTTGAAGGATATTGCTTATGACTGGGTTGTATCATGGAGGAAGGGTAGAGGTGAGGTTGTTGCTCCTATGACTTGGCAGGTGTTCCAAGATGCATTCTTAGACATGTTCTTTCTGCTTAAGATGAGGGAAACGAAGATTGAGGAGTTTATGAACTTAAGGCAGGGCTCCATGACTGTTAAGGAGTACTGCTTGAAGTTCAACAAGTTGGCCAAGTATTCTCCTTATTTGATTTCTGACACTCGAGATGGTATGACCAAGTTCGTGATAGGTGTTTATGGTTTGGTACTGAAAGAGTGTAGGACGGTGATGCTGAATAGGGATATGGATCTGGCTAGGTTGATGATGCATGCACAGCAGATAGAGGTTGATAAGATAAGGGAGAGAGATAGAGTGAAGGATAACAAGAGGACTAAATTCGAGCAGCACGAGTATTGTTAGGCTAGGTCCCAAGGAGGGAACCGCCCATAGTTCCAGAGTTGTTCATCTATGCCAACGCCTTTATTATCTAGTGCTCCCACGCCTAGAGGAAGGCAGGAGCAAAGGAATAGGTCTTCTATGTCTAGGTCGCAGAACAGTGTAAGTAAGAGACCCCGCTATCCTACTTGTGCTAAGTGTGGTAGAGATCATCCCGGTTAGTGTTTAGAGGATCAGAGGGGATGTTTTGGTTGAGCCAAGATGGGCTACAGACTTAGAGATTGTCTACATGCTAGGCAGGGGAATAGATATTCTCGACCTCAGGCACAGACTACTAGTGTACCAGCTCCTGTACCTCGTCGTGCCCCTATTCAGGGCGCTTCATCTAGCACTGCTGGCAGTTAGCACCATAACAAATTCTATGCCTTACCATCCCGTCAGGAGCAGGAGGACTCTCCCAACGTTATTAATGGTATGTTCCGTGTCTTTTTCTTCGATGTTTATATGTTGTTGGACCCCGGGTTAAGTTTCTCTTATGTGACCCCATTAGTCGCTGTGAATTTTGAAATGAGTCCCAAAAAGATTCCCGAGCCTTTCCTAGTTTCCACACTAGTAGGGGAGTTAATTGTTGCTAAACAAGTGTATAAACATTATCCTGTTACTGTTCTTCATAGAGTCATATTTGCTGACTTGATAGAGTTAGACATGGTGGATTTTGACTTTATTCTGGGTATAGATTGGCTTCATTCTTGTTATGCATCTATAGACTGTCGTACCTGTGTGGTCAAGTTTCAGTTCCCTAATGAACCAGTTCTTGAGTGGTCCGGGAGTTCGGTATCTCCCAAGAGCCATTTTATTTCCTACCTCAAAGCCAAAAAGCTAATATCTAAAGGTTGCATTTATCACCTAGTTAGAGTGAAAGACACTAAGTCCGAGTCTCCAACTATTCAGTCAGTTAGCATTGTTCATGAGTTTCCTGATATTTTTTTGGAAGATCTCCCAGGGGTATCTCCCGATAGAGAGATAGAATTTGGGATTGACCTTCTTCTCGAAACTCAGCCTATTTCTATCCTTCCATATCATATGGAACCTTCAGAGCTTAAGAAGTTAAAAGAGCAACTCAAAGATTTTTTAGACAAAGGTTTCATAAGGCCGAGTGTTTCTCCTTGGTGCGCACCTGTTCTATTCGTACAAAAGAAAGATGGTTCATTGCGTATGTGCATTGACTATCGTCAGCTTAACAAGGTCACAGTAAAAAATAAGTATCCTCTTCTAAGAATTGATGACCTATTTGATCAGTTGCAAGGAGCAAGTTATTTCTCCAAGATAGACCATAGATCCGGCTATCAACAACTTAAAGTGAGGGAATGTGATATTCCAAAGACAGCCTTCCGAACCCGCTATGGTCACTTTGAGTTTCTAGTCATGTCTTTCGGGCTAACCAATGCCCCAACAGCCTTTATGGACCTCATGAATTGAGTGTTCAAGCAATATCTTGATATGTTTGTCATTGTTTTCATAGATGCCATCCTTGTGTACTCCCGTACTGAGAACAACTATGCAGATCACCTTAGAATTGTCTTGCAAACTATTAGAGAACACCAGTTGTTTGCCAAATTCAATAAGTGTGAATTTTGGCTAAGATCAATAGCTTTTATGGTTCATATTATTTCAGCCGAAGGCATTAGAGTTGATCCCCAAAAGAGAGAAGCCGTAAGAAATTAGACTAGACCTATTTCCCTATCTGACATTAGAAGTTTCTTGGGTCTAGTTGGCTACTACTTCCATTTTGTTGAAGGTTTCTCTTGTATTACGTCTCCCATGACCCGGTTGACCCAAAAAAAAGTTAAGTTCTAGTGGTTAGATTCCTGTGAGAAGAGTTTTCTAGAGTTGAAGACTCGACTTACTTCATCTCCTGTGTTGACTTTGCCTGATAGTACAGATGGTTTTATGGTGTATTATGATGCCTCTAGAGTTGGTTTGGATTGTGTATTGATGCAAAGAGGTAAGGTTATAGCCTATGCCTCTAGACAGTTGAAGCCGCATGAAAAGAACTACCCAACCCATGATCTTGAATAAGCTTTTGTGGTCTTTGCTTTGAAAATCTGGAGACACTATCTTTATGGTGTCCATATTGATGTGTTTACTGATCATAAGAGACTGCAATATCTGTTTACCCAAAAGGAGTCGAATCTTAGGTAGAGAAGGTGGTTATAGTTGTTAAAAGACTATGACATGAGTGTGTTGTTTCACCCGGGCAAGGCCAATGTAGTGGCAGATGCCCTTAGCAGGTTGTCTATGGGTAGTGTTGCTAATGTAGAGGAAGGTAAGGAAGAGTTAGCTCGTGATGTGCATTATCTGGCTAGATTGGGTGTTAGGTTGCTTGATTCAGCTGAGGGAAGTACTTTGGTGCAGAGTAGTTCTGAATCCTCTTTAGTTTCAGAAGTGAAGGAGAAGCAAGACCGAGATCCTAGTTTGGTCAGACTGAAGGAGTCAGTTAAGGACCAAAAGGTAGAGGTTTTCTCCCAAGGGGGAGATGGCGTGTTGAGATTGCAGGGTAGGTTGTGTGTTTCGTGTGTTGATGATATGAGGAAAAGGATTATGGATGAATCGCATGGCGCACGGTATTCTATCCATCCCGGTGCTACCAAGATGTACCGCGACTTGCAGGAAATCTATTGGTGGAGTGGTATGAAGAAGAATATAACTGAGTTTGTAGCAAAGTGTGCAATATGCCAACAAGTTAAGGTAGAACACAAAGACCTGGTGATGTGATACAAGAGTTTGGTATACCCACTTGGAAGTGGGAAGAGGTGAATATGGACGTCGTGACTGGTTTACCTTTTTTGCGTTGTCATCATGATTCTATTTAGGTTGTTATAGACAGGCTGACTAAGTACGCGCATTTCTTGCCCGTGCATACTTCCTATTCAACTAAGGATTATGCTAGATTGTATATTCGAGAGTTTGTCAAGTTACATGGAGCTCCTTTGTCTATCATTTCGGATAGGGGTACTCAATTTACTTCTCAGTTTTAGAGAGCATTTCAGTAGGGTCTTGGTACCCATGTTCATTTGAGTTACGCTTTTCATCTGCAAACAGATGGTCAGGCTGAGGGACCATTCATACTCTAGAAGATATGTTGAGGGCATACACTCTTGACTTTAAAGGTAGCTGGGATGAACATTTGCCCTTGATAGAGTTTGCTTATATCAATAGTTACCATGCTAGCATTGAGATGGAACCATTTTAGGCTTTGTATGGTAGAAGATGTAGATCACCCATAGGTTGGTTTGAAGTGGGTAAAGCTTCAGTGATTGGACCTAATGCGGTATTTGAGGCTATGGAAAAGGTGAAGTTGATTAGAGAAAGGTTGAAGACGGCTCAAAGTTGTCAAAAGTCAAATGCCGATGTGAGGAGAATGGATCTTGAGTTTGAGGTGGGTGATTTGGTGTACTTAAAAATTTCACCCATGAAAGGGGTGAAGAGGTTTGGTAAAAAGGGGAAGCTTAGTCCCTGTTATGTGGACCCCTATAGAGTCTTCAGTGGTGTTGGTAAAGTAGCCTATGAAGTTAAGTTACCCACAGAGCTATCATCCGTTCATCCTATTTTTTATGTCTCCATGCTTAAAAAGCATATTGGTGATTCCGTTGTAGTGGATCCTTCAGAGAGTGCTGATATTCACAACAGTCTTTCATTCGATGAGATTCCTGTTGAGATTCGATGAGTATGTTGAGATTTTAAGACGAATTGCTGAACATTCCAGATTTCTATATGATTTGTGTATCCTTATGACATCTAGTATGCATTTTGATGAGTCTTAACTTGAGATTTGATAATGGGTTATTAAACCCTACTTGAGATTTCAATTTTTATGAACTTTTGTGCTATAAGCACCCATGATTTGAGTATTTTGAGATCATTGAGAAAGTTTTGACCTTAATGGTCATAGTAGCTTTGAAATCCACTTTATCAAATGAGATTACAAATTTTATAGTTGGGTTCTTATGAACCATGAGATAATTTTAAAGTGAATTTCCCTGAGATGAGAGTTGCTAACTAAAGGGAGTAGTATTTAGCACCGAGTTGGGTAAGTTAATACGGTTTCATACCCCAGAAATACGTGCCACCGTAGGATTGATATTTATGGGACCAAGGCCAAGATAAGTGATCATTGGGTTGAGGTTATACTCCCTGGCAAGAGAATGATGCCTCTCCCCAATGTGAGGTTTCTTCCTTAAGAGGAAAAGACGTTGGACTCCATGTAGCTCGCATGGTTTATGTCGGTTAAGAGAACCTCCCTTGAGATTGAATATTTTCCCTAAAGCTTTGGGATAAGTGATTTTTCCCTAATAGTAAGATTTTCAAAATAGTTTCCTGAAGTAAAATTTTCCCAAGAAGAAAGTAGCTTTCTCTACTAGTAAGAGTTATAGAATTCTGAGTTCCAAGTGTCTTGAGTTTAAAAGTTCTAAGTTCTTGAGCATTAAAGAAGTTTTACTCTCCATGAGATATATGCATGAGTTGGAAAGTATTGTCTAAAGCTTTCTTTAGTCTTCGAGTAATGACAATAAGAGAAGAGTTCAAATTTTAAAGTTAAAGTATAATGACTCACGAGATTTGTGTTACATGCTTCATTCTACATGATTTATGAGCTTATTATATTAGACTAATTCAAGCTATGTGAGTCATACATATTTGCATGCATGATTTGATTAAAGAGAATGGATATTGGTTTATCTACATGCATACACCCCCATATACTCAGTACATTTCCAAGTGCTGATCCATATATATGTCTATGTGCTACATTGTCTTATAATGTAGGTTCAGGTGCTCATTCCTAGCCTGGTCAGTGATTTCCGAGTACCTTTGTCTACATCTCTACAGTGGTGAGTCCTTATGGTTCGAGGGCATATCTTCAGACATTTTAGTATTGTTAGTAGACATATTATTGCTTTCAGTTCATTTTGAGTCAGTTGGGGATCTGTCCCAATAGATTTCTAGTAGACTAGAGTAGTAGAGGCTTTGTCAGACTAGTTATTAGATTGTTAGTATGTTCAGATTTACAATTTTGTGGTTATTTGGACTGAGTATTTTCTTCATATTTCCTATTATTTGATATGACAGTACCAGTGTTTTGTTTATTTCATATCGAATTGAGTTACTATATGTAGTAATAGGCTCAAAGGGTTATTTTGGGGATACTTGTATCCTTAAGCACCGTGTGACGTTCCGGGAGGAGATTTTGAGGCGTTACACTGCATTAAATCTTTCACCTTTTGATAATTATTGCCCCATTCCCTCGAATTTTGCACCAAAGTACACAAATCTCTTTCCCAGGTCCCACTATCAAACCACAAATTTGTGTTTCCACTTCTAATTCTCCAATTATTTGATGCTCCACTAAATCCCTTGCGTACTACATCTTTTTCCAAACCTGAGATCTAGCTCCGGTTTTCCACACAATATCATTTGGATGATGTTTCCTACAATATTTATTATGCATATATCTACTCCATATTGAATCTTTGGTTCAAAAATTTCACCATAGCTTGTAGAATAAGGCCATTGAAACATCTTTGATATTCCTTAACCTCAATCCTCTCTCTTCCTTAGGCATACACAATTTACTTCATTTAACCCAATGTTCACTCTTTCCCCCTATATGAGTACTCCAGAAAAATTAAGCAAACATTCGTTGAATAGTAGTCATAACATTGAGAGAAGGGTTCATTAATGACAAGAAATGGATTGGGATGCTTTGTAACACATGTTTGATGAGAGTATCTCTACCCTCATAAGAGAACATCTTCCCGTTCCATCCTTGTAACTTTCCACTGATTCTGGCCATAATTGTCTGATAGTAATCCTTCTTCTTTCTCATGTGAAATATAGGGCACCTAAGGTAGTTGAAAGTAAAGTCTTTCTTCAAAATCCCAGTCACCACTTCTGCCAAAACAACAACAATATGAGAAACTCCTTTATGTAAAAATAGTGAGCTTTTCTCTTTATTCACTTTTTGACCTAACATTCTTTCATATCTTTTTAAAGTGTTAGTCACTTTCTGCATTGTAATAAGTTCATCCTTGCATAAGATTATCATGTCATCTGTAAATGCAAAGTTATCCACTTTAGGACTTTCTCTTAGCATCCCAAATAACTTGAAATCCTTTATAAGCATCAAAGATCTTAATGCTCTTGACATCACCTTTACTGCTATGATAAAGATAATGGGGGATAGTGGATCCCCTTGCTTCAGTCCTCTAGAGGATTTGAAAAATCTATTTGGTTTCCCATTTAGCAAAACAGAGTACCAATTGTATCCCGCTAGCCTCTATATCATATCAATCATAAACTCACTAAATCTTACTTTCCTCAATACCTTTGTGAGAAATAGCTAATCTACTCTATCATAAGCTTTCATCATGTCAAGTTTGATTACCATATTGGGAAGCTTACCTATTTTCCTTATACCTGTAATTATTTCCAGAACCATCAAAATATTCTCTACAATGTTTCTTCCCTACACAAATCCAGTCTATTCTTTTGATATAATCTGAGGTAACTCTTTTAATCCGCTCATGAATAATTCAAGAGAAGATCTTGTTCACAAAATTTCATAGTGAGATTGGTCTTATATATGAAAATGTGTTTACAACTAACTTCTTAGGTAAAAGTACCAAATTTGTATGTGTAACAAATATTGGCAATTCAAACCCACAAAAGAAAGATATAACCATATTATGAATATCCTTTCCAATACTCTTGAAAAAATGCTCCTTTCATACCATTTGGACTATCTGCACTGCTCCTATTCAGTCCTATTATAATTTTCTTGACTTCTTGAATTTTAGTAATCTTGTTCATTTCTTCATTTTGCTCGTTGGTCACTACAGTAGGTAGTTCATTAAGCATTACAAAATCATTATTATCTTTCCCTTTGTGAATTGTCTCTGAAAGAAGTTCACAACTGCCTGTGCAACTTAATTATGATCTTCTAGCCATTTCCCTTCATCATTTTGTATTCTTGAAACTTTAAGCCTTATTCTTTTCCCCTTCACAATTGTATGAAAGAAATTAGTGTTACTTTTCCCATCTTTAAACCACTCAAACCCAACCTTCTACCTCTAAAAATCCTCTTCCCTCTTTAATTACAAATTCAACTTTGCTTATGCTTTAAATAGAATTTGTCTATTCTGGCTAGATGGATCCTCCTTAAATTGTTTCTCCCTTACTTGGATAACCTCTTCCAGTGTAAAAATTTCCTAGAAAATATTACCATAGTAATCTTTACTCCATTTTGTCAAAGAAGTTTTAATCCTTTTCAACTTATAATGGAAAATAATGAAAGTATTTCCCATCATATTATCCTTTATTAATTCAAAACAAGCCTTCTCTTTCAATCACATATTAAGAAACCTGAATGGTTTGTGAATATGTTCATTAGCAGTGCTGAAATGAATGTTCAAAGGTGTATGATCTGATCCACTCCTAAGCAGATGTTCCACATCCAATATTGGAAAAAGGTCCTATAATTTGTCATTACAAAGTACCCTATCTAACCACTTAAAAATACACTCTTCATTAGTCCCTCCATTCCACCAAGTATATTTACTTCCCTTGAAACCTAGACCCTCCAAACCACAAAGATTAATGCATTGCTTGAAGTCCTCTATTTCAGCCACAATAAATGGAGGACCCCCTAATTTTTCTTTCTTTCTTATATTTACATTAAAATCTCCCTCTATCATCCATGGATCTTGGATTGTCTGAGCCCTATCTTCTAATGAGTCCTATAGAATTAATCTCTCTACTTGAGAACATTTAACATAAACCAATGTAACCACTACTAAAATGTCTGTTTCCTGGTTGACCAATTTAATGTTCATTTAGTGATCCTCATTTTTTATTACAGTACACTCCACCAAATCACCAATAAAAGCCCATATTTTTCCTGATGAATTTGTTGCTGCATTTATACCTAATATGCTCTTGTACTCTTCAATAGTTTGGTTTTCCTGGAAAGGTTCCACTAAACCAATAAATGTACAGTCATATCTTTTCTGCAAAGTAATAAGCCTAGTGAATGTTTTCTGAGTGTTTACTGATCTAATATTCCAGATTAATGCATTCATTTAGACTTAATTTTAAGAGAACTCCTGGTCTGCATTGAAGAAGTTTTACCTCCTTTATATTTCTTTCTCTGTATGCTTTGAGTTATTTTTAACTTTTCTATCTGCCTAGGAGACAAATTTCCTTCAACTCCCATTTTTTCAATGTTTTTGCCCAAATCCCCTTCATCCAAATATAAATTCTCCACAATGCTATATTCAATATGATTTTCAACTTGGATTGCAAGAGGTAATATATTTTTAATCACCTTTTTTGCTTCATCTCCTTCTTGAAGCTACATTAATTCTAGTTGCTTTTTCTGTTCTGCCTCATTTGTTGCTTGCTTCTCTACTATCTCCTTGTTTCTTTCAGTGGTCTCTTTGCAACCATCCTTCTTCTGAAACTTTTCTATCTAATTTTCATCAATCTTCCTATTTTTTATCTTCTCTCCTGCTTTATCTTCTTCTTTTTTATTTGGTGTGCTTTTGGAAAAGCTATTCAGCACCCACTCTTTTGTACTTTGGTTACTCTACTTCTCTTCCTTCTCCAACTCATTATTATTTCTTACTTCTTCCTACTCCCCTTGTATAAGCACATCAAGGGTATTGGCTACTGGAATTTCCAGCTAATTGTCTTCTTCCACTTGTCCTACAATATGTCCAAATTTGTCTCGTTTATACTTATTTCTCCTTGTTAACCATTCCTACTTGAAATGTCTTCTACTTCTGTGATTATTACTCACTTCTTCTGATCCATTATCGTTCTGCCCCTCTACTGGTGTATTTTCAACTTCATTCCTCTTTTCCTTTTGCTTGTCAAGTAACTCCGTATGAATATTCCAACATGAATTTTAATCATAACCTTGCAAACAACACTCTTTGCAGTACTTCGGTTTATAATAATAATGAATATTAATCCACTTAGATTTAACCTATCGCATCACATCATTTTCCTTATTTATCTTCACTCATTGTGGTAATTTAGCAACAAGATTAACCTTTACCTTAACTCTAGCACAGCTAGGTCTAGTTTTATTCTTGGTTGCCATGTCCTCTATTAATGGCTTCCCTATTACCGAAGCAGTTGAAAAAAATACTTCCTTTGCAAAAAAATTAGGAGGAAGATCTGACATTAATATCCATGCACAGTAGTTTCTACATCCGTCTCAAACCATGGATCCCACCTAATGGTTCTCACCTACCAATACATCTCCTTTTCTTTTATATAATATGCAACATCTGATTTTATATTAAGATAATCTTCGAGTACGCTCAATCAAATGAGAATGTGCCTTGAGTCTAGTACACCAATGTTACATTCTCCCTTAGTGCCACATTGAACAGATATACACTTTCTTAACTCCACTATATCAATTTTTCCATAAGAAATTTACTTATTACTGCATATTGTAAATTTTCTTGCAAAATTAGGCTTTCTACTTCAGATGATTTCCATGTTATACTCAGCTTCTTTTCTTATTACTTTCACCTCTTTTTTGTTTCAGTAGATTGGCATATAAAACTTTGATGTGTAATACTCCTTTATTCTTATCATTTCTAATGAATTCTTTACCATTCTAATTGTTTACCGGTGGGTCAACCCCACCGACGGTGGTGGCCATATCGGCCGCGATCTTATCGTAGGTTTTTGTATTAGGTTTAGGGTTTAGCTAGAGAGAGTTCTCACTAATTGCTTTTCTTGATTAGGTATTTTGTGCCTTGATAAATGGAAATTGGGGAGTCTAATGGTTAACAAATTTGATTATGGCATAATGGAATTGGCTTGCAAGGTTAAATTTGGTATGAGGATACCAACGGTAAATGCCTTAATAAATGACTCCTTGGTTATGGTTGGGATTATGCGCTAAATGGTTTAAGTCGGTTATGGTTGGGATTATGTGATAAATGGTTTAAATTTGGATTTAAAGGGGGTTGTGTAGCTCATCATGAAGGTGGAGGTCCCGGGAGCCAATACTGGGAAACCACATTTGTTGGCGTGAGTTTTTTTTATGATCGTGTGCATAGTTTACACTTTATGTATATATATTTTTGAATGGCTGGAGTCGTGGGTTCTCTGGCCATTTCTCAGATTTTCCTGGTCTATGCGGTTTACATGTACTAGGATCCTTTTAGTAGGGAGAGCTAATCTCATATAGCCCGTGGGTGCCCTTAGGATGGATAAAGCTACACAATCCAGATTAATGGTTTTAAAATTCATTCTTAAGACCATTGTCCCTATCCCAACATCTTATAAATGTATATATACATATGAATGTATGCATATGGCTTTGGATTGATTTTGTACATGGCATTATCTTATCCCTTTCCTGAGTTATATGTCAATGCTTATTCCACTGACCATCCTTGAATGCTGCACATTTCATGATGTGGGGTCCTAGGGGTTTTCTGTTACCTTGTGCAACATTATGTGGTACGGTTCATCGATTGGTCTGCATTAAAGTGGTGAGCCTCTATTTTTTAGAAGGCCAAACATTTCATTTCTTTCTTTATGGTCTCAATATTTCGTTAGGTTTTATTTAATGTTTTGGATTTTCTTTTGGACACGATTGAGGGCATGTCCCGACCAATTTGTTACTCTGGTATTGTAGAGGCTTTTTTGCACATGTGTGGGAGTGGATGTTATGTTGAATCTTAGATTTAAGTTGACCTATCTTATTATTATTATCTTATTATTTGGGTTGCTTCCGCTATTATCTTTAGTGTGCTTAGGTGGTTAGGCTTAGGGGGTGGTCTCTGGTCCTCGATGGAGTTGAGATACCCATCACGATTAGGCCCTAGTTTTGGTCATGACAAAATTATTAGGTACATAAGTAGAGACATAAATAGGTTGCATTAGTTAAGGTCATATGGAGAAACAAGGCTGTTGAATGAGCTACATGGGAAGCTGAAGAAGATATGAAAGCTACATACCCTAATCTTTTAACTCCTTCCAGAAAGCGTTTAAGGGATAAAAATTATCCTTATAGAAATTCTTGAAATTCTTATAGCATGTCATGATATTTTTCATGTTCACATTTATGCTCATGCTCATGTACTCTCTAGTTGGGTCCCAAGCCTCAGTATGTGTGATACCCCATACTTCTACCTAGCTTGAAATTGTGCCAAGTATGTTAGAAACTTACATTGAAGGATGAATCCACATTTATATACATGGAATTTTTAAGATTTTCACTTTTTATCATGTGGGAAATTGAATTATCTTTCCAACGATACCAATTTCTTCCAAATACAGTAGCAGGGTAGAAAGTTATGTCCATTTTAGAGAAATCAGTCAAAACTGCCCAGGTAAGACGATGAGGGCCGACGGACCGTCGCCCAAACCGTCGCAGCGGAGGTAGTGAGACCACCTTCTACCTAAGGAAGATGGATTAGGCTGACGTACCATCGAGCTAGCGACGGACAGTCTCCCAAGCCGTCGCATTAGAGACAGTGAACCCCTATTCTGCCCAGGTGCGACGGTCAGGACCGACGGACCATCGACCTAGCGACGGACCATTGCACCCATCATTGCATAGTTTGTTTAGTTATTTTAAAGTCATTTTAAAAAGAATATTTGGGTCTTTTCCACCCATTTTAACCCCTAATTATATCAGACAAAGGCTCATAAGTTCATTATCCATCTACAACATCAAATTAGGGTTTTCTCTCAAAGATAATCCCCAAGAACAAGATAAAAAACCTTCTTCAAGAAACGAGGAAATTTAAGTTCTTTAAGAAACTCACAACCCAGGTATGTCATATGTTGATTCATGGGTCCCTTTCACCCATAAAGCTCAAGAATCCCTTTTCAAAATCCAAGATTTGTGTATTTATAAATGTTCATGATTTAGATTGAATTGAAATTCATGTTCAGGATGTTGTAGGGTTTTGATTCTTGTTTTAAATTACATATTCCAATGACTAACCCTAGTATGTGATGATTTGCATAATAATCATGATAAACCCTTCAAACTTGCGAAATTATTCATGTAACCATGACAATTAGATGCATTGATGATGGTATAACCAAAGTATCCTCCTTATGTGTTTGATTAAATGCCTATGTGAAGGAAAACTGCCATACTAGTATGATAATTTGAAATCCAGATTTATGTACAAGTTTATGCATGCCCAGTGTTTGATGAAATGTCTTAGTCAATGAATTATGGATATATGTGTTGCCATTGTGGTTCTTTAGAACTTGTACTTCATGAAATCCCCAACTTATTATATTATGGCTTGTTGATGTTGGTTATGTATTCAAGAAAGTCATGGTTTGTTAGTTTCTTCCCATCGAGTCCTGGGGCTACTTGTACCCGAAAATTTATTTGTGTGCCTAGAATCAGTGTCATGTTTTCAAGATACTCTCACTCAAGCCATGATCCATAGAATTCAGTCAGTCACATGACTCAGGAAAACTCAGTAATCTCAGTAATCTCAGTTAGTTATCAGATCTCAGTAGTATTTCGTCAGTCAACGAAACTCAGTTAATTAAGTCTAGTTCAGTTCAGTAATCCATGTTCAGTGTCTATTCAGATGGGAGTAGGAATTAGCACCGAGTGAACCCAAGGATGGGAACACACACTGTCAGATGGGGGTGTGATTGTTAGAACTCATCCTTGCATTCCAGAACTATGTAGCCAACGTAGATTGAGACTTCAACACTGTCAGAGGAGGGTTGATGAGGTGGATAAACACTGTCAGATGAGGGTCCCACCATTCTCTTTTGGGGACAATGTTAGATGAGGGTCACCCACAGCTTGTCCTTACCAGTGGCGCGGTATTGAAACCCTTCCAATTAGGGTTACTGAATGGACCCCAACTCAACTATAATGCATTATTTGGGGCATGTCGGTTAGATGTCAACTTCCCAAAGTTTTAGTACAAAATTAGGACTGTCAGATACAGTCATTCGGTCTCAGTAATAGAACTTAGATAGTTCTACAGGATTCAGGACTTTCAGATACAGTCAACTCAAAATAGTATGGAACTCATCTAGTGATAACGCTCATACTACAGCTCTCGTAAGAGTGTAAGCGGTCGTCGTCAAATATAGAACCCAACTGGGTTAGGTGTCGAATCCCACAGGGAATACTTGGTAACTAAGTATGCAACTATTATTAGACTGTTAGTCGAAAATTCTATGAAAAAAGGAGGGATTTGGATTGTGACGTTAAGTAATAAAATCAAAGTAAAAACGAAATGCTTGGTAGGTTTTAATCAATGAGAATTGTAAGTTAGGGTTATGTCCACCTTATGAGTTCTACGTATCTATTGGCTATGAGTTATGCGGAATTCATACATGCATGCGCTTATAGAGATTCGTATTCTATGGTAAATCCTAGCGTCTTTCGACCATCAATGATTATATCACTTTAACTCTTTCGAGGTTAAAGCGTATACTAATGGTACGAATTCTCCAAGAGGTTAATCCAGTTACGGAACTAACTTTTAAACAGGGTTTAGTAGACCTATTTCCTTGTCATTCTCTCTTTTCCAGACATGTAACTTTTCTTTCGAACAAGTTAATGCTATACTGGCGTATTCTAAATGTTTGCAACCACAAGAATTCAATTAAGATGAAGAGAGTAATGATATAAGCAACATACGTATCAAGAATTCACAAACTCATAGCAACCGATAGTATCTCATAAGGCTTCCATAACCCTAACAGAGAAGTTTAGCTACTCATGAGCGCAACAGAAATCACAATAGATATAATCATCATACCACCACTTAGGATAGTCTTGGCGATGGAAGTGATAAACGTCAACTAGGGTTGGACGTTTTTGCTCCTTCCGTTCTTCTCAAGAGAGTCGTGTTTCTCTGTTAAAACTTATAGAATATTGTAACGTGAAGTAATAGCAAAAGTCGAATGGAAAATCTTGAATTAATGAATGAGTGAATCGAATTGTAAGAGTTGAATGAATTATTCGAATGGAGAGAGATAATAATAAATACTTCAGCAACATAGGGTATTTATAACACCCATATCCTATTCCTACTAGGCTACTGCGTACTTATCCTAATTCTACTAGGTTACTGCATCCTTATCCTAATCCTACTAAGTTACTGCTGATCCCCAAAGTCTTTAGAAATGCTGTTTTTGCCCGAGACAAGTTATCCATGCATCACTTTCAGTCCATAGGCGTCCAAACGCTGCTTTCCTTCTTTCGTGAAGATTCCTTGGGCGTCAAGTTATCCATAAAGTGCTGGAATCTTCATCGTTTATACCTGAAAACTTGCTAATCACGTTTGTTAGCTCACTTACAGGAAAAAGGACTGCATGAATTATATATTTTATTCTCAAAACTTAGCTAAAATATGGGTAAATTAAGGTGCTTCAGGCGTGTAAATACGCCTATCATCAAAACCCCACACTTAAATCTTTGTTCATCCTCGAACAATATATCATGTCCATATAAACATCTACTTAGGGTTTCACAATAACAGCACAAAGTATTCATCAAGACAGGCACAACAATTATTAACAAAGAGTAGTTTTCTAATCACTTCTAGAAACAATTCAACCTCCAACATAGACTCGTGATGATGGTTAATTAGTATTCAAAAGTTAAGGCACAAAGAATCATACAAGACTACCCAAAACTCATCAACCATGTGTGTCTCACATAAGATATTACCCATAATCACTCACAAGTATTGCATTTTTTAAAACATGGGTATAAGATTATCCTTGCTCTCACTCTCACAAAGAATTCATATGTTGCAACTGATGACCATAGGCTTGCCCTTAGTGTAATGCTCTACTAATATCAGAATGTTAAGCTTAGGATCAAATAGGTCTTTACAGGTTGTAATGTACGCTAAGGGACGGGTAGGACTATTTTGGCCAGAAATAGTGACTATGTTCCTAAGCGCTTTAATACATGACATTATGCCATTAACACTCTCTTTTAATCAACCCTGCTACCTTTCTTTCACCTATCACCCCTTTTCACCTATTTTGCCATTCAAGCATAACTATCTTTTTATTTAATCATAAACACAATTTATCTTTTTATTTTTCTATTTCTTTTTCTTTTCTCTTTATTTTTTTTATAACACACCTCCATAATAGCCACTCTTTTTTATAACAAATTCAAGTACCAATACACTCTAAGTCATCACTCTCACCTAATTTCCTCTTATTTTGTCACATGACTTCACAATTTAAAGCACTTAGGAATTTGGATCAAATTAGGGTCTTGAAAAAAATGGATTAGGCTTACATATGAGGCTGTCAAAGAAAATGGCTTAAAGGCTTAAAAGGGTTGACTAGGATAATGTCCACGGGTAGGTAAACAGAAGGTAAACAATCACAGGCTGCCAAAGAAATGCCTAAATCATCTCCTAAACTCACACTCTTTATTTCGCTTTACACACACACCAGGCAAGTTCTAGCATCAGTCACAAACATAGAATATACTATCATCTCTCACACACAAGGCACATGGTTAACTTTATTGGGAGCAGTATAGACTCTTTACCCAACAGATGAATAAATTAAACCACACAAATATCACACAGTGAGTCACACTTGGAGCCTAAACGTCTCAATATCAATGATTTTAGCACAAACTCTTGTCATAATACCATGCCGCCTATCAGAACAATTTCATGCAAAATCTAAAAAAATCTAAAAATCAAAAAAATTTAACTACAAACGAGAATAAATGCAGGCAAAGAAGTAAGCTACAGCATACAAATACCCTCACCCCACACTTAGAAGGGGCACACTGCCCTCAGTGGAAATAAGTAAGGAAAACCTGATTAGTCAGACTCCTTTTCTATGTCTTTGGTCAAACCCCCTGCGTTGAAATCATCATCAGAGTCGTCATTACCAGAGTTGTCCTTCACATCGTCATTCGAGGTATTTGCAGAGAGGAGGATTCACCTTGCTCTTTTCGTCCCCTTTTCTGGCCTTTTTGTGAAGTGGTTGCTTTTTCTTTTCCTTGTCTTGCATTTGGTGCCATTGTACCTGAGATTAAAATAATAGTCATGTTAGCTTCATCTCGGTGGATACAATCAACAAACAAGCAGTAGTGGCACCATCCCACACTTAATTTGTTGGCATAAACTAGTGAAGTGAACGATGTCGATTACTCAAACTTCATCGGTATACGTTTAGGTGTTATGTTCCAACAATATAATTAGTGCAGTCATACTTTTCTTGTCATCTTAACTATCCTTTTTGATTCTATTTCATGAAATCTTGGCAATACTTTCATGTTTGGATTGATGTATCTTTTGAGCAAGACTACTACATAGAGATTGAATCAAGTTAAGGCATTAGAAATAATCACAACATCATATGTTTGTAGTCAACCATGATTTTCATCTCGATGAACAAGTCATTCCAACATGTAAGTACTCTAGTTACAAGATTATACAATTTTCTTGACCATGTCAATTCCGCAAAAATATGACAGTGCATCAAAATCAAATACAAGTTGGAAACAAGTCAAGATCATCCTTACGTATTCTTTCACTCACTTAGTTGTATCACAACAAATCAACCACATTCAAATCACCAATACTACTTCAAGATTTAACAATTCATTATAGGCGTAGTAGTGTAGTACTTACGGAATATAAAAGAAGAACAAAGAAGTACTTACTTGGTTGATGGCCTCAGAAGATGTTCTTGCAAAGTAAAAGAGTAAAAGAAAATTTTTTGAGAGAATTTGGAGAGGTAGGCGGCGCCTAGGTTGAAGTTGCAATGCATTTTTGTTCTAAGACTAAGGTTCTATTTATAGGACAAGCTTGGGTCGGGTTTTGACCCATTTGGAATCGGATTTGGAGACCAAAAGTAACCATAGGCGGAGCCTAATGCTTTGCCTATGCTTGGCATAGGCGGCGCCTTTTGCAAAGCCTTGTTGAGCATAGACGGCGCCTATGCTATGGAATTGTTGAGAATAGGCGGCGCCTATGCCATGGCATACTAGATTCAGAGACGAAAGGCTTTTGCATAGGCGGCGCCTATGCTATGGCATTGTTGAGCATAGGTGGCGCCTATGCTATGGCACTCTAGAATCCGAGATCTTAGGCCATAGCATAGGCCATGCCTTGTTCATGGCCTAGATTTACATAGTCCTTTCCTTGTTCTTTGCCTATATTTTCATAGGCAATGCCTAACCCATAGCCTTTTGCTTCTTTATTCCTAACTTACCACCTTCAACATGCAATACTTCCAAATCAAAATTTGAAACCAATCTCCTTCTTTATACCTCTTGCACCTACACTTACTCAAAAACAACAAAAACGATTATAACGATGGGTTGCCTCCCACCAAGCACCTTAGTTTTGGTTGTGGCTCGACAAAATCTTAAGAAAACAAAACAATTAAAAATGATGGGTTGCCTCCCACCAAGCGCTTGATTTATTGTCGCGGCACGACATAGCTATCTCGATTACTTAGACTTCATCGAGATAGATGGGGCATCGTTTTTTGAATGGATTCAGACAACGCTGATGCTTACTTGTAGGCATGCAATCTTCTTCGATATGACTCTTGTGCATACATATCCCATGAGGGATACCAATTATATCATCAATAGTCCAACCCATAGCTCTCTTGCATCTCTTCAGAGCAGAGATGAGAGCCTCTACGTGCTGTTCACTTAAATCATCTGCCACACTCATCGGAAGTGTATTTCCACTTCCCAAGAACGCATACCTTAGATAATTGGGGAGATCTTTCGATTTTAGCACTGGGGGCTCTTCAATGGAAGTCTTCGCTGTTGGTGACGGTTGATTCTTAAGATCAAGGTCAGGCTACTTAGGAGTATGAGAATAGGACCCTATTTCTATTAGAGCACACATAGTTTCTTTATAATCTTCATTGTCCTCATGCTCAACATTCAGCAGCGCAGCAGACAATGGCTCAACAGTAAGCTGTTTCTCTACAGATAATGCTTTCTTATCCTCATAATGAACATCAGCTACGGAGAACACATTCATATCGCTGGGCTGCTTCATTGCTTTGCATATATCAAAGCGGACCACTTCGTCATTCAACCAAAATAAAAGCTCATTAGCTCTCATGTCAATAAGCACACTTCCAGTTGCAAGGAAAGGACGTCCCAAGATTATAGGAACTTCAGAATCCACCTCGCAATCCAAAATCACAAAGTCTGCAGGAAAAATGAAGGTAGACACCTTCACCAACACATCATTCAAGATACCCACAGGTCGTTTTACCGACCTATCTGCCATCATGAGCCGCATATTGGTTGGTGTAGGGTCGCCCAACCCCAACTTTCTATAGACGAATAGTGGCATCAAATTGATGCTAGCTCCCAAATCGCACAATGCCTTAGCAAAATTCATAGATCCAACCGTGCAAGGAATAGTGAAAGCACCAGGGTCTGCATTCTTCTGTACTAAGGACCTTGTGGCAATTGCACTGCAATGATGAATATTATCTGCCGGCTCATAGCTTACTGCCCGCTTCTTTGTCAACAGGTCCTTCATGAATTTAGCATACCCAGGCATTTGTTCCAGCGCCTTGACCAAAGGAACATTAATAGTCAGCTGCTTCAACATAGTCATGAATTTACTGAACCTGGTATCATCAGCTTTCTTCTTTAGTCTTTGAGGAAAAGGTGGTGGTGGAAGGGGAATAGTTTTCTCCACAACTTTCTTTTTATCTTGCTTCCAACTATCAATCTTTTCAGGCTGCAGACGTCTAGGGGTGACGTCATGAACACACTCTTCAACTTCTTCGGCCTCTTCACATTCTGCATCAATAACATTATCCGCTATATCATCAACTACCTGCTTGCCTTTAGATGGATTTTCCAACACTTTACTACTTCGGGTAGTAATAGCCATACACGATCCATCATTTCTTGGATTTTGCACTGTGTCGCTAGGTAGTGTTCCAGCCTTTCTTTGATTGAATGCCGCTGATAGTTGACTCAATTATTGCTCCAGCTATTTTATTGAAGTGGAATGGGAGTCAACCAATTGCTTCATTGAGGACAGATCATTTATTACCTCAGTTACTCCTGTGCTGGTTGCCTCTACTCCTTTCAGCAGCTTAGCCATCATATCTTCCATGAACATATTTCCAGAGCTAGATGCCACAGCCTCACGATTTCCAGGAGAAACATACAAACCACTCCTATCAGTCTTATTCTTCCAACCACCTTGATCGCGGTCCTTGTATCCAGATTTATCATAATAGTTCCGACCTTGGTTTCCTTGGGCATTGCCTCGGAAACCCCCCTGATTATTCAAGTAGTTCGCTTCTTCCTCAGAGTCGGATTCATCTCTTCCCTGTGATACAACGGCCTTAACCTTTTTGGTCTTCTCTGATAATAAGTGCTTGGTAAGAAGATCCATCTGCATTTTCATATGAGCTATATCTTGGTCACGTTCCTCTTGTCTACACCTCTACTCTGCAGTCAAGCCAATAGATACGGTAGAGCTTGCTACCTCAGAATCCCTGGTATGCCAAGCTCTACTTTGCTTTGTCATACGATTTAGCATATCACTTGCCTCAAGAAAAGTAAGGTCCATGAATGACCCACCTGCAGCATTATCAACCACTGCTTTGTCACCGAGTTCAAAGCCCTATATAATATTTCCATCAAGTGGGTATTCGTCATCTGATGGTTTGGGCACCGCATAAGCTTCTTCTTGAACCTCTCCCATGTTTCGTGGAGAGCTTCAGTTAGAAGCTGTCGAAAATTGCTTATCAAATCTCTTAATTGGACTCTTTTGGATGGAGGAAAGAATCTTACTAGGAAAGCGTCTTTCAATTGCCTCCAATTTGTAATAGAATCAGGAGTTAGCCCGTTCAGCCATAGAGTTGCCTCCCCAGATAGAGACAATGGAAATAAGCGCAGCCGAATTTCATTCTGCCCAACTCCTGGATTGTCAAACGACTTGCATGTTGAAATAAAATTGACCAGATGCATATTCGGATCATCGCCTGCCAGTCCACCAAATAAACCTTTGAGCTGCAATAGCTGAATCATGGTGCTAGTGATATTGAACTTGGCTCCAGGTGCCAAGGGAGGAGGAATAATAGCTCTTGTAGCACCAGCTCCATCCAGATCGTCATCATCATCATCAAAAGGAGCTTGCATAGCTCGGCGGTCAGGTCTCATTCTAGCTTGACGATCTCTCCTATGCATAGGTGCTGCCACTTCATCAGTACGCCTAGGATTCAGTAGCTCCTCATTACCCAGGTCCTCATCATCAGGATTTGTTGCACGACCTGGGTTATCAATATTTTATTGATATACTTGAGCAGCATCCAGTGCAGCTAGTCTAGCCTGCTCTTGTTGAGCCGCCCTTCTGTCAATGTCACGTTGTGCATCCATTCTGCCAATAAGTTGCGGTTTAGGGTTTATGGGTAATAATGGTTGACCAGAACTTCGAGTATTTGGCATGCACTGAACAAAACCTGCAGAAAAAAAAAACAACAACTAAAAGTAAAGTACGAGAATCTTTGACCAAAGGGTCTAGTAACTATCACAAACTTAGTTGACAACCGTATTCCCCGGCAACGGTGCCAAAATTTGATAACGCTCAAACTATAGCTCTCGTAAGAGTGTAAGCGGTCGTCGTCAAATATAGAACCCAACTGGGTTGGGTGTCGAATCCCACAGAGAATACTCGGTAACTAAGTATGCAACTATTATTTGAGTGTTAGTCGAAAATTCTACGAAAAAAGGGGGGATTTGGATTGTGACGTTAAGTAATAAAATCCTAAGTAAAAACGGAATGCTTGGTAGGTTTTAATCAATGAGAATTGTAAGTTAGGAATATGTCCACCTTATGAGTTCTACGTATCTATTGGCTATGAGTTATGCGGAATTCAGACATGCATGCGCTTATAGAGATTCGTATTCTATGGTAAATCCTAGCGTCTTTTGACCATCAAGGATTATATCACTTTAACTCTTTCGAGCTTAAAGCGTATACTAATGGTACGAATTCTCCAAGAGGTTAATCCAGTTACGGCACTAACTTTTAAACAGGGTTTAGTAGACCTATTTCCTTGTCATTCTCTCTTTTCCAGACATGTAACTTTTCTTTCGAACAAGTTAATGCTATACTGGCGTATTCTAAATGTTTGCAACCACAAGAATTCAATTAAGATGAAGAGAGTAATGATATAAGCAACATACGTATCAAGAATTCACAAACTCATAGCAACCGATAGTATCTCATAAGGCTTACATAAACCTAACAGAGAAGTTTAGCTACTCATGAGCGCAACGGAAATCACAATAGATATAATTATCATACCACCACTTAGGATAGTCTTGGCGATGGAAGTGATAAACGTCAACTAGGGTTGGACATTTTTGCTCCTTCCGTTCTTCTCAAGAGAGTCGTGTTTCTCTGTTAAAACTTACAGAATATTGTAACGTGAAGTAGTAGCAAAAGTCGAATGGAAAATCTTGAATTAATGAATGAGTGAATCGAATTGTAAGAGTTGAATGAATTATTCGAATGGAGAGAGATAATAATAAAAACTTCAGCAACATAGGGTATTTATAACACCCATATCCTATTCCTACTAGGCTACTGCGTACATATCCTAATCCTACTAGGTTACTGCATTCTTATCCTAATCCTACTAAGTTACTGCTGATCCCCAAAGTCTTTAGACATGCTGTTTTTGCCCGGGACAAGTTATCCATGCATCACTTTCAGTCCATAGGCGTCCAAACGCTGCTTTCCTTCTTTCGTGAAGCTTCCTTGGGCGTCAAGTTATCCATAAAGTGCTGGAATCTTCATCGTTTATAACTGAAAACTTGCTAATCACGTTTGTTAGCTCACTTACAGGAAAAAGGACTAAAAGTGCATGAATTATATATTTTGTTCTCAAAACTTAGCTAAAATATGGGTAAATTAAGGTGCTTTAGGCGTGTAAATACGCCTATCATCAGCTAGTTCTATAAAACCTAGACTGCCATATACAATCACTCAGTATCAGTTACATCAGCTATCAATATCTCATGTTATCAGTCCTCAGATTCAGTAATCATGTTATCACAAACTCAGTTATAGTTATTATGTATTCATGCATGTATTCTCACATTCATGTTATCCAGTCAATTAGTATAGTTCATGCATGTGAACCCTTTGCATTCATCCTACCTCATATGCATACCAGTACATTCAAATGTACTGACGTATTTGCGATAAGGTGTTTTTTACCATAGGTTCAGAAGCACGAGCTCCAGAGCATCAGTAGTATTCCAGTCTCAGCAGTCAGAGTTAGCAGTGAGTCCTCATCCTTCGAGGACATAACCATTACTTTATTATCTCATTAATTAATTTATTTTAGTAGTTGGAGTTAGTTGGGGACATGTCTCATTAACTCCTTATTCAGACAGTTTAGAGGCTTTCAGACTATCATGTTCAAACAGTTATTTCAGTTGTTTTGGGTATTACATACCCCACCCAGATGTTATATTTTAACAGATATTATGTCTCAGTTTTGAACCTTACGGCCTTACAACCTTTATTTCTGTATTTATTCGGTATATTATGCAGCATATAGGTACAAATATCAGTCATGGGTTAGCTTGTGGTCCTTCGGGTTCATGAGCACCATGTATCATTCTGGGTACCAGATTCGGGGCGTTACAGTATGTTTCAGTTAAGTTTAGCTTATGACAATTCCTTTCATTCCTTTGATTCTAGATTGTGCCTTCATTCAAGGATAAATAATTCAAAGAGGGAGATATTATAACACCTCAGAACTTGAACTCATGTTTATTCAACAATTATCAGTCAAATCAAAATTATAGATTTACAAGATTTAATAAGTAGAACCATAGTTCGTGATCCTAGACCACAACACGAGCTTCCAACTGTGAAGCCAGTTCCAAGTAATTAATACTTCCTGGTTCCAACGAAAGAAACCATAAACCCAGATCTCAATCCACAGATCATGGAATCAGCAATGGAACCATATCCAAAAAGTTGACATTTTTACTCAGGTTCTTATAAGAAGGTTCACGAATCATAAAATAAATTCTATGGTTTGTGGAACCCTTTAATGATTCAGATACAAGGATTCTATTTTAACTCAAGAGACCATATATAGTAACACAAACCATGAACAACATTCCACGGTCAATGAAATCAAATAATGAATCCATTCTTTAATCTTAGAAAAGATTTTCCAAGTATCTACGGATTAAACATGGCTTATGGAATTGATCCACGACCAACGGAATAAAATTTTGTAATTTTTAACGATATCTTAGAAAGGGTATTTTCAACATTTCCTTACCCAATACTCTATCCCATGATGTCATGACCTCCAAACATTATAAATATTAGGCCCTAAAGTCAATTATCCTTTTATTTACCTTAATCAAGTCAAAAGTAAGTTCTTTGAGGAATCAAACATCTAGGGTTCTATTCAAGACAATCCAAGTCATATCATTTCTTGTTGAAGTTATTAAGTTCAGAGGTATTGTCATACCCCAAAATTTACACGATTTTATTTTAATAGCTTACATGTGTTTTAAGGTGATTTTTTCGTTGAATAGTGATAAAAAATGTTAACGGGACCACAAAAAGTGTTTCAAATTTTTTTGAACTAGTTTACGGCATTTTTGGACTCCAAAATAGTAAGGGTCTACGATTAGGGCATGCCACAGAGGTAAGACACACACTAAATATGAAACCAATGTCCTGGAGCGATAAGCACATGCCGCACCTGGTGTTTTTTGCATTAATGGCATGCCACACCCTTGGCATGGTGCAATAAGGGCATGCTATGCCAGTGGTTGCAGTGATGCCAAAATCATATTTTTTGTTTAATTTTTCTAGTGTAGTTTAGTCTTTTATGTCCTAATTGATCCTACACCTAGTACTAAATGATTATTCCCATCCCATAAGTCAAATTACATGATTCATATACCTCTATAGCATCCAAATAAGAGTTCTTCTCCAAAGTTCATACTCTCAAGGCTCAATTTAAGTTTCCTTCAAGAGACATCACAATGTTTAGGTATGTGGAGTTTGAACAAGGATTATCTTCTGTCATTGTGCCCAAACTTTTAATTTTTACTTGTATTTAAGGATTTGATGAATAGGGTTCATACTAACTTTTCATGCTTTGAAATTATGTTACCTCAAGAGTTAAACTTTATATAGCATAAGATTTTCATGTTTACTCATGTTCTTACTCACGTAATGGATCTTATGAGTTGAGTTTTATTATTTGGACCTGAAATTCCATTAGTTGGAAAAATGTATATATGATTTAGCATAATTTACTCAGTTTACAGGACTATATATATATGATTTAGGATAATTTACTCATTTTACAAGAAGTTCAAGCTTACACGTTCAAGTTATAGGGCATTACAATATGATTAAGGTTTAAGTTTTGATCTTGTGATCGTATGTGTGATATGAAATTCACAAATATTCTTATAAGTATGATTTAGCAAGAGAAACATATTTGGTTTTCAGTATTATAAACCCATATAGTGCTTTCAAGTGAATTTCATAAGTATGAGTGCGAGTATGATTTTGGGTTTAGTATTTAACACCGAGGAAATAGACACGACCCAAACTAGGGCATAGTCGTGTTGGGTGCCTCAACCTCAATCAGGATTGGAGACCACCCCCAATACCCCACCATAACCACCCTATATCCCATATCAAATGAGTTCCAAATATATATATATAAAATCCAAAACAAAATGAAACAATCATAAATTAAATATAGTCAACCGATGTCAGCCCTGATATCAATACTAATGCCAAGGTTGACACCAATACCACTGCCGCCCATACCAACCCCTAGTAGTCCTACAAAGCCTCTAACCGAAAGTAAAACAATATCCGATCGGGACATGCCCCCGATCATAGTAAAAAACAAAGTCTATGAAATGACCAAAATGTGCAAGGAAATCCATGACATGAAATGGAGCCTTTCGGAGTATGAAATCTCACCATTTTAATCCAACACAAGCTGATCTCAAATCTGATCACTGAGTAGGAAAAGTGGTATGGCCGGTTCCTGCATAGTGGGGGATACAGCTGTCCAAAGATGGGCTAGTAGGTGACCGCTAACATGTACTTAGGATATGGACAAAATAATGCCAACTGTAAAAACCAAGAAAACAACCATATGCATTCACAACCATACATACATACATACACACACACACATATATAAATAAATATATAATCCATGCTGGGAAAGGGAACCGAGTTTAGAATTCCTTTAAAACCATTAACCTGGTTATGTGTACCTTAACCATCCTAGAACCACCCACGGGCTATATGGATCCAGTGTTGCCTCCCGAGCGGGCCCCGATGTGAGTAGCTATACGAATTGGAGATACCATAAGGGTAGGGGATTATTGTGTACCCTTCACCCTCCATGACACATATATACAGAATTACTCAAGAAATTATCTTGTACCCCAGAAGTATATGGTCTCCATGACCAATCCTCATGTTGGAAAACATGATTTTCCAGTGTCTGTCCATTAGAATCACACCTTCATGGTTAGCTATCACAACCTGCCATTATTGCCCAATTAAAACCATTAGCACACAACCAAACCACCAATCCCATATATTATTAACCAAGGCTATAAGAAGTGGTATCGTTATACCGATTATATCTTGCAAGCAATGTCCTTAGCTAACCTCTTTAACGAAGGGATTCCCACGTACACAGAGAATTCATTATCATTTAGTTTACTTAGGGGATTCCCATGTACCCCACAAGTAGTTCATTATTATGTTTGTTTGGGGATTCCTATGTACCCCGCAAGGCTTCCAATTTAAACCATAACCATGACCACCAAGACCTTACCATTTAACCATTTAAAACCATCTAAAATAATTTAGGGTTCCATTATCACTTTATACCATACAAAGTTTTCAATAAAAGTTCAACAATGTAACGAAAGCATTCTCACAGGTATTTAATCAAACATGTTGATGGCATATAGTTTCCAAAACCAAAACCAAGTACCAACTAACTATTCCCATGCAACCACATATTCAATCTACCATAATAATATAAAACCCATAAGTAAAAACATGGGAAAACCACAACCAAACCATTTATAAACCAAAACCCCAACATATAATTCAAACTCAAAACCATATCGCAATTATGCCATTGAGGGAGAGTAATATGCCTTAGATTACTAAGAAGACGGAGAGAAACCACCCTTGTAAGTTACAAATGGACCACCTTGAGGGAAACCCTAGCCCTTCTTGACCCATGAGCCTTGAGAGAATTTGAGAGTGTTTAAAGTATTTTTAATAGAGGATAATAGGGTAAATGAGTTCCCAATAGTGTTTAAAGTCGTGGGGTTATGAGAGGTTAAGAGGGAAAATTTCCTGATTACCCCCATCTTATACTGTTCAAATTTCTCACATGAAGGTACGAACACCCCCCTCCAACTGTGCTATACCATATGAATGGTACCTACCACTTGTACCCTAGGAATTCCTTGGACGCAACACTGTCCAACATGACCACCAAGGCCAAATCGTACCCAAGGTTATGGAAAGTACCCTAGAACCATACCCTAGGAAAAATATAATCCTCTAGGCTGGACTTAAGGCATCATACGATTTAACATCATACTACCAGTACCCTAACATATGACTAGTGTGATCCATTCATACCTTGGAATGAAACCAACCAAATCTCATAGATTAATACACGAGTTGAGGACCCTAAATCATACCCTATCATACAATAAGTACCCCAAGTAGTATGATGTCTACAGAGTTCAAAACTCAGGAAATTTTGAAGGATTAGAACCGAGGGTGTTTCAATTCTCCCCCACTTTGATTATTTGTACTCGAATGTTGGATAAGACACTATAAGCACAATTTACATGCCAACACCCCCATTTCAACCAGTAACTAAGTTAGAAAACAAAATGCAAGGAAATCAATATTTCCTTTAATAAAAAACCAGAAAGCAAGGATGTTATGAAGAACACATACCTTAAGCATGAATATTCGGATTGGAAAAGAAATGCGGATGCTTGGACTTCAAGTCTTCTTTCGCTTCCCAAGTAGCCTTTTCCGCCTTGTGGTTCCCCCATTGAACTTTTACCTAGGCCACATCCTTGGTTCACAACCGACGAACCTAACAATCTAAGATCTCAATCAGGATTACCTCATAGGATATTGAATCCGCAATAGCAATATGCTCGATAGGCACCACTTGAGATGGATCACCAACATACTTACTCAACCTAGATACATATAAACACTGGATGAATGTAGCCTAAACTAGAAGGCAACTCTAATTTATACACAACATTACCAACCCTTCTTAAAATCACATAAAGAACAACATACTGGGGACTGAGATTCATTTTTCCCCAAACTGCATCACTTCCTTCATGGGAGACACCATTAGTAACACCCTATCCCCAACCTCAAAATCTAAATCCCAACGTCTTATATCTGCATAGGACTTTTGGAGACTTTGATCATCCTTAAACCTATCCTGAATCACCTTCACCTTCCCCATAGACTAATAATCCAAGTTTGAACCAAACATATTCACCTCACGAAGCTCAAACCACCAAATAGGACATCTACACCTCCTACCATACAATTCTTAAAAAAGAGACATCTGAATACTAGAATGATTACTATGTTGTAAGCAAACTTTATAAGAGGTAGTGCTCAACCCAACTACCACCATAGTCAATCACATATGCATGAAGCATATCCTTTAATATCTAAATATTCCTCTCTAATTACCCATCCATCTGCGGGTGAAAAGTAGTACTCAGACTAACTTTAGTCCCTAACTCTTTTTGAAACGACCGCCAAAAGTTAGATAAAAATTGCATACAAAAATCAGAGATAATAGAAATAGGTTTCCCATGCAGCTTCACAATCTCTTGGAGGTACAACCTTGTATAATCCCCAGCTGAGAAGTTAGTCCTTACTGGCAAAAAGTGAGTTGACTTGTCCTTCTATCCACGATGAACCAAACCAAATCAAATTGATTCCAAGACCGAGGAAGACCGGTAACAAAATCCATGTTGATTACTTACCACTTCCATTCAGGCAACTCAATTTCTTGATACAATCTTCTGGGCCTTATGTGTTCAACTTTTACTTGTTGATACACCATGTACTTGGCCATAAAATCAGCCATATCCCTCTTCATACCATTCCACCAATACATCTCCTTAAGGTCATGATACATATTCTTTGAACCAGAATGAACAACATTGTGTGACTCATGCACCTTATCCAATATCCTCTCACATAACACATCAACGTAGGGAACACATAACCTCCTTTGATACCGCATGTACCATTATCACTAATCTCAAATACCATTACCTTTTAACCACCTACATCATACTTAATTTTCATCAAGACAGGATCTAACATTTGCTTCCCTTGATCTCTACACCAAGAGATGACTGCACCATTTTCTGTACCAATATACCACCATCCTCGGAGTCTAAAAGATGTGCCCCAGGTTTAACTAAGCGATTAATGTACTTCACAGACTGCTGTTTCTCATTTTTGACATGAGCTAGACTTACTATGGATAATCTTCTAAGAGCATCTACAACCACGTTAACTTTACTTAGTGTTAGTGAGGACTCATGTCATAGTCCTTGAGTAGATCAAGCCATCTCCTCTGCCTGAGATTAAGATCATTCTGAGTGAACACATACTGCAGACTCTTATGATCCAAGAAGATTTCCACATTCTCTCCATACAAATAGTGTCGCTAAATTTTTAATGCAAACACCACAACTAATAATTCTAAGTCATAAGTTGGATAATTTCTCTCATACAACTTCAAGTATCTATGAGCATAAGCTATCACCTTTCTATGCTGCATCAGACCATAACTAAGTCCTACTCGAGATGCATCACAGTAAACCACAAACCTCTCAGTGCCTTCCAGCAAAGTCAAAATTGGAGCCGAAGTTAGCTAATCCTTTAGCTTTTTGAAACTACCCTTACAAACATTTAACCAAGAGAACATTACCTTCTTCTGAGTCAACTTAGTCAATGGGGAAGATATAGTCGAGAAACTCTCCACAAACCTTATATAGTAACCAGCTAAACCCAAGAAGCTCTAAATATCGGTTGGAGTAGTGGGTCTAAGCCACTTCTTAACTACTGCAACCTTTTGCAAATCCACTATTAGCCCCTCACTAGCAGTAATATAACCCAGAAAAGTGAGAATGTTCAACTAGAATTCATATTTTGAGAATTTGGCATACAACTGCTGCTCTTTCAAGGTCTGCAACATAATACGAAGGTGATTTGTATGATCCACCTCACCCTTAGAGTATACCTAAATGTCATCTATGAACACAATGACAAAGAAATCCAGAAACTAATGAAAGACCCTATTCATTAAATCTATAAACATTGTCAGAGCATTGGTCAACCCAAAAGACATAGCAAAAAACTCAAAATCACCATATAGAGTATGAAAAGCTATCTTAGGGTCATCTACCTCCCTAATCTTAAGCTGATTATACCGAGACCGAAGATCAATTTTAGAGAAGAATTTGGTCTATTCTAACTGATCAAACAAGTCATCTATCCTTGGACGAGGATACTTGTTCTTAAGTGTCACTTTATTCAGCTGCCGATCATCTATACACATCCAAAAAGAACCATATTTTTTATGCACGAATAACATTGGTGCACCCCATAAGGACACACTAGGATGGATGAAACCCTTATCCAAAAGATCCTTAAGTTGCTCCTTAAGTTTCTATAATTAAGCCAAAGCCATTCTATAAGGGGGAATCAAAATTGGATGAGTATCCAAAACCAGATCAATCCCAAACTCAATCTCCCTATCAAGAGGAACACCAAGAATGTCATCAGGGAAGACCCCAGTTAATTTATTCACCACTAGAACCGAATATAAGGAAGAACCTTCTGAGTTAGAATCTTTAATCCTAACTAAATGATAGAAACACCCTTTGGAGATTAATCTCCAAGCTCTAAGATATGATATAAAATTCCCCTTATAAGCTAGGGTACCACCCCTCATTCAATAACCAGTTCATCGGGAAACTAAAAGACAACCCTATGGGTCCATCCGTCTAATGATGCATAGCACAAGTGTAACTAGTCAATCCCCATAATAATATCAAACTTCACCATATCTAATTCATAGAATTCCACTAAAGTCACCTTACTATCAATAGATACCACAAACCCCATATAGACTCTTTTAGCAACCATATAGTCAGCTACCAGGGTAGAAACAAAAAAAGAGTCTAATATAAACTCGGGACCAAAACCAAAATACAATGCCACAAATGAGGTCACATAAGAGAGAGTGGACCCCGGATCAGGTAAATAATACATATCACAGGGGAATAGTTTCAACATACTAGTCATGACATCAGGCGATGGATCGATTCCTATTGGGTAGTGAGTGCATATAGATGGTTCAGACCAGTGTTGGAACTAGATGGTGCACCTTTTAGTGATGGAGCTGATGATGAAGTAACTGGAACCTTATTTCCCCCGAAGCAACCTTACCAATCAAATAGTTTATCAGAATATAGCATGACTAACCATATTTAAAGCACTTGTACCTCTATTCATCACAAAAACCCTGATATAACCAACCACAGAACCTACAAGAAGGACATAATAAAGCCAACTAAGCCCCACTAGCCTGAGATTGGGCATCTTGTGCCATGAAGTTGTCGCTACCCTGCTGACGCCTATCATCTGATGGCTCCGGGTAAGGAGCACTAGTTGTGGATAAAGAACCAAAACTACTCTACTTCTTCTTCAGACACTTACCACCATCCCTACTACTACTTTACTTTTAGCCACCACCCTGCTTAGAGAACCTAAAATTCTTACCCTACCTTTCCCCTATCTCAGCCTGCCTTTTCTTTTCCTCATGCACTTGTTTTATATGAATAACCAACCTAGAGATGTCCATGTTCTTGATCAGCACGATAATATTACTTTTAAGGATCAACTCATGAGATAGTCCTAAGGCAAACTTTATTATCCTGGTCCTCATATCTGACACCATCTCTAGAGCATACTGAGACAACTAGTGAAACTTTAAGGCATACTCCTTTATAGACATCTTCCTTTGCTTTAGAGTAATAAATTCCTCAGCTTTTCTTCCCTTAACTCCTAATAAAAAAAGCGGTCCCAAAATTTATTAGAGAAATCCTCCCATAGAGATGACTTATCATTATCACCCCTTTCCCGATCCTACTCCTCATACCATTGGTATGCCATATCCTTTAGTTGAAAGGCAACAAATTCCACACCCTCTATATTCGTGGAATGTATAACATGAAAGATTTTTTCCATCTCACCTAGAAAACCTTAAGGATCCTCCTCCACCTTAACACCAGTAAAAGTTAGAGGTCTCAACCTCATGAACTGGCCAACCGTTTTGGCCTTAGAAAATATAGTAATAGGAGCACCACACTCAGACTGAGAGGCTACCAATTGAGCAATCATATAAATCAACTAAAGAATCTCAACATTAATCAGATCATCTTAAGGAGGACTAGAGAAAACTGGTGGAACTCTAGAGAACTCAGGACTGGACCCCTAGATTGAGTGTGGATCCCATGATTAGAGTGTGTTCCATAAACATTCTACCCAGTTGGGATAGAGGATTTTACGTGAACTTTAGATCATTGAGGTATGATCTGAAAAGCGAACAAATAAAAATTAGACAAGATCCAGGATTTAGACTCCAAAGCTTGAAAATAAAACACAAGAAAGAGAAATATTTCTTAAATGCCTTGTAGCCTCTCCCCGATGAGTGTGGAACATTACACACCCTTAAAAGAGACTCTCCTCCATATGGATTTGTGGACTCCCAATTGACCATGAACTGAGGGCTTTGATACCAATCTGACAAAACCCAAACTAGGGCCTAGTCATGTCGGGTGCCTTAAGCCCAACTAGGACCGGAGACTACCCCCAATACCCTACCATAACTGTCCTATATCCCATATCAGTTGAGTTCTAAATATATATATATAATCCAAATAAAATAGAAAAATTGTAAATCAAATAAAGTCAAATGGTGTCTGCCCCAACCCTAATACCAAATGCAGAGGATGACACCAATACCAACACCGCCCATACTAACCCATAGTTGTCCTACAAAGCCTCCAACCAAAAGTAAAACAATATCTGATTGGGAAATTCCCCAAACCATAACAAAACCAAAGTCTATGAAATGACCAATATATGCAAAAAAATCCATGAGATGAAATGGAGCTTTTCAGAGTATGGAAGCTCACCACTTCAATACAACATAAGATTATCCCGAATTTAATCACTGAATAAGAGGAGTAGTATGGACGGTTCCTATATCATGTGGGGATACAACCACTCGAAGATGGGCTAGCGAGTGAATGCTATCATGCATCAGGATAAGGACAAAATAATACCAACCTTTAAAACCAAGTAATCAACCATATGCATTTACAACCATACACACATATATATAATCCATGTCGAGAAAGAGAATTGGGTTTAGCATGCCTTTAAAACCATTAACCTGGCTATGTGTAGCTCAACTATCCTAGAACCACCCAAAGGATATATGGTTCTAGTGTTACCCCCTGAATGAGCCTCAATGCATGTAACCGTATGAACCAAAGATACCATAGGGTTAGGGGATTCCCGTGTACCCTTCGTCCTCCATGATACATATATACAAAATGACTCAAGGTATTACCATGTAACCAACAAGTATATAGTTTCCATGACCAATCCTCAGGTCGGCAAACATATTTCCCGTGTCTATCTATTAGACTCACACCTTCACTATTAGCTATCACAACCCACCATTATTTCCCAATTAAAACCACTAGCACACAACCAAACTACAAATCCTATATATTATTAACCAAGGCTATATGAAGTGGCATCATCATACCAACTATAGCTTGAAAATAATGTCCATAGACAACCATTTTAAAGAAGGGATTCCCATATACCCAGGGATTTCATTATCATTAAGTTTACTTGGGGGATTACCATTTACCCTACAAGTAGTTCATTATTATGTTTGCTTGGGGATTCCTACGTACCCTGCAAGGATTCCAATTTAATCCATAACTATGACCACCAAGACCTTACCATTTAACCATTTTAAACCATCCAAACCAATTTAGGGTTCCAATATTACTTTATACTATGCAAAGTTTTCAATAAAAGTTCGACAATGTAACAAAAGCATTATCATAGTCATTTTATCAAACATATTGAGGGCATAAAGTTTCCAAAACCAAAACCAAGTACCAATTAACCATTCTCGTGCAACCACATATTTAATCCAGTATTATAACATAAAATAATATGTAAAAACATAGGAAAACCATAACCAAACCATTTATAACCAAAACCCCCAACATATAATTCAAACCCAAAACAATACCAAATTTATGCCATGAAAAGCAAAAATTAAGACATGCCTTTAGTTGAACTAACAATGAGGGAGGAGTAACTTGCCTTAAATTATGAAAAAGATGGAGAGAAACCACCCTTATAAGCCAAAAATTGACCACTTTGAGGGAAACACTAGCCTTTCTTGACCCAAGAGTCTGAGAGAATTTGAGAGTGTTTAATGTATTTTTAATATAGGATAATGGGTAAATGATGTCCCAATAGTATTTTAAATCATGGGATTATAAGAGGTTAAGAGGGGAAATGTACAGATTACCCCCAACTTATACTATATAAATTTTGCACAGAAAGGTATATTACACCCCCTCAAACCGTACCCTACCATATGAGTGGTACCCACCACATGTAACCTAGGCATCCCTTAATCCTCAACACTGTCTAACATATAACGAACAAGGACAAATTGTACCCAAGATTACAACAAGTACCTTAGAATCGTACCTTAGACAGAATAGAATCCTCTAGTCTAGACTTAGGGCATCATACCATTTAATATAATAATACTACTACCCTATCATACGACTGTATAATCTATTTGTACCTTGGATAGAAACCAGCCAAACCTTACTGATCAACACACAAGTTGAGGAACCTTAATTGTACCATATCATCTGACAAGTACCCCTAGTTATATGATGTCCAGAGAGTTCAAAACTCAAGAAATTTCTAAGGACCAGAAATCAAGGTGTTTCAGGAATGTTGGTTTAGAGAACCTAAATTTCCAAATTACGTGTCACCATAGGTTAAAGAGGCATTTTATTAGTTGAGAGTGTCTTCTTTTGGAGGAAGTACTCATTAGTTGAGAGTGTCTTTCCTCCCAAGAGTGAATTCATTCCAAGTAAGGGTCTTTACTGATGGCAAAGTATAAGTCAACCTTCCTCAATGTGGTGTTAGATGTTCGACTCCATGCTAGCTCACATAGTTTATGTTGGTTATAAGAATAAAACACCCTGGGATTTGACCCTTTAGAATATCCTTAGTTTATAGCTTTCTATTTAACATACGACCTATGATACTAGTTGAATGGTATGGGTATGGGTCTAGCGACCCTAGTCGTATATTGGTCAGCGTGATATTGGCCAGGTTCTATCCAAGGAATGAGGAGACTCCATATGAGTTGAATGTATAGAATACAAGAATTATAGTGTCCTGTCGTGGGTAATCCAGTGTCTAGCCTATATGTTCTACCTAAGGTACGACTTGGAGGATACTAGTCGTATAGTAATGGCATGAGTTAGGCCTAGGGATTAGCATGTTGGACAAAATGTAGTGTTCAACTTTCTAATCAAGTTATGAGTGGAGGGTACCACTCGTATGGTGTTGAAATGAGTTTAGGTGTCCAACCGTACCCACCTACGAGAATTTTTACAGTTTACGTTGGGGGTATTCTGGACATTTCCCCACTTAACTCCTTTTGACCCCATGACATAAAAACCTTTGTAGTCTTTCTTAACCAATTATTCTTAATAAAACACTTTCTAAATATTCTTAAAATCTCTCGCAATCTTAGGGTTCAAAAAGAGTCTAGGATTTCTTCAAGGCAATTAATTAAGGCTCCTAAGGGTGATTTCTCGCCGTCTTTCTTGGTGTCTATGGCATATTACTCCTCTTTCATTGTTAGTTCAACTAAAAGAATGTTCTAATGGATGTTTATCATGGTATTATTGTGGTAATATTTGGGTTTTGAAATATATATTGGGGTTTTTTGTTGTTTATGGTTTGATAATTCTTTCTTGTGTTTTAATTATGGTTTTCATGTTATATATATGGTTTTGAACATGTGATTGAAATTGATACTTGGTTTTAGTTTTGGAATTTATATGCCCTCAACATGTTTGTTAAAATGCCTATGAGAATGATTTTTTCCCATAGTTTGATTATAATGAAAATCTTGCATTGCCCAATATGGTAATGGAACCTAAATTGGCTTGGTTGATTTTAAATGGTTTGGAAAGGCCTTGATGGCCATGGCTTTATTTTAGTTAGAAATCTTGTTGGATACATATAAATTTGCTAAGTGTTGGCTAATGACAGTTCTTTCAAGCTATTGTTAGTATGATGATACCACTTTATAATGCCTTGGTAAATAACTTCTAGAATTAGTGGTTTGGTTATGTGCTAAAGGTTTTTAATTGGGCTATAATGATGGGTTGTGATAGCTAACTATGAAGGTGTAAGTCCGATAGATGAACACTAGAAACTCATGTTTGCCGATATAAGGGTTGATCATGGTGACCATATACTTGTGGGGTACATGGGAATCCCTTAAGTTTATAATTATATATATGTATCATAGAGGATGAAGGGTATAAATGAATCCCTGACTCGTATGATATCCTTCGGGTCGTGCTGCTGTATGCACTAGGGCCCGTTCAGGCAGTAACACTTGACCAATATATCCCATGGGTGGATTATTATGGTAAATCTAAACAAACCCAGGTTAAAGTTTTAAATGTATGCTAAACCCGGTTCCCTTTCCTGGCACGTTATATGTATGTATCTATGTGATTGGATATGGTTATTTACTTTGGATTTGAATTACTAGCATTATTTTATCCTTATTCCTGAGTACATGCTAGCGTTCATCATGCTAACCATCTTTGGGCGCTGTATTCCTACGCAATGCAGGAATTGGACAATTTATTCCTCCTTCTTAGTGACTCTGATTCAAGGACAACTTTGTGTCAGACTGAAGTGGTGATCTTCCATACTATGGAAGGCTCCATTTTATGTTGCAAACTTTTTTACATTATTTTTGTTTCTAGGGCTTTGGTTTTGGATATGTTCGGGCGCATGTCTCAATCGGATGTTTTTTATTTTTGGCTAGAGGCTTTGTATGACTACTATAGGCATGGCGGTCTTGATATTGGTGTCCAACTTGGCAATGGTGTTGGATTTATTTTTGACACCGACTAGATATTTGATTGGATACTTGGTTGATTATGGTTATGTAGTCCTTTAAATATATTTCAATTGATTTGGTTATATCTAATTATATGTTTGAAATTTTTCTGACATAGGGTGTAGGGAGGTTATGGTTGGGACTTGGGGGTGGCTCCCAGTCCAGGTCGAACATGAGATGCCCGACAAAACTAGGCCCTGGTTTGGATCATGTCATATTGGTATAAGAACCCTAAGTTCATGGTCACTTGAGAGTCCACAAAGCCGTGCCGAGTAGAGTCTCTTTTCAGGGTGTATAACATGCCACTCTTAAAGGATAGGTGATGATAGGCGAATTTACACGCCTATATCAATATAGTTTGCCCATATTTTAGCCTAGTTTTGAGAACAAAGTATATATTTCATGCACTTTTAGTCCTTTTTCCTGTAAATGAGCTAACAAACATGATTAGTAAATTTTCAGGTATAAATAATGCAGAATTCAGCATTTTATGGCTTACTTGACGCAAAAGAAAGCTCACGAAGGAAGGGAAGGGAGTTTACACGCCTAAGGACCAAAACTGCTGCATGAAAAATCTGTCCCGGGCTAAAACAACATTTCTGATGACTTTGGGGATTTGCAGTAACTTAGTTGGATTTGGACAATGATACATTAACCTAGTACAATTGGGTTATGTATTTCATTAGTTTATTTGGATTATGATAATGTTACAATAACCTAGTACAATTGGGTTAAGTATTACATTAGCCTAGTAGGATTTGGTTAGATATTTTATTTATCTAATAGGATTAGGATATGGGTATTATAAATACCCTATTTTGCTAGAGATTTTACAACTTCGAATTACAACTCTCATTCTACTTTTAACATCATCTTCTTACATCTTCTAATTCTTCCATTAATTCTATTTTTCTTCTTCTACACTTCTATTCTTAAATTCCACAACAAGAGAATCATTACTTTGCCTAGGAATTCATGCCTCACGCCTACCACCTAAGCTACACGAAATTACTCAATCTTGTGGTATAACAACAATGTCAATCGTGATCTCCTTCGCATTCATGGGTAACTAAACGTCTCTATTGAGGTAATGGAAGCCGTATGAGATACTATCTATTGCTGTGAGTTTGTGAGTTCGCGACACGAATACTGCTTATATCATTATTCTCTTCATCTAAGTCTACATTCTTTGTGGTTGCAAACGCAAGAATACGCCAGTATAACATTTAACTTGTTCGAAAGAAAGGTTATTTGTCTGGAAAAGAGATAATGTCAAGGTAGTAGGGTCACCCCCTAAAATTCCCTACTAAAAAGCTAGTGCCGTAACAGGACTAACCTCTTGGAGAATTCGTACCGTTAGACACGCTTTAAGCTCGAAAGAGTTAAAGTGAAATAATCCTCGAATAGGTAAAGTTTCCTGTAAATGAGCTAACGAACATGATTAGTAAAGTTTCAGGTATAAATAATGCAGAATTCAGCATTTTATGGCTTACTTGACGCAAAAGAAAGCTCACGAAGGAAGGGAAGGGAGTTTACACGCCTAAGGACCAAAACTGCTGCATGGAAAATCTGTCCCGGGCTAAAACAACATTTCTAAAGACTTTGGGGATTTGCAGTAACTTAGTTGGATTTGGACAATGATACATTAACCTAGTACAATTGGGTTATGTATTTCATTAGTTTATTTGGATTATGATAATGTTACATTAACCTAGTACAACTGGGTTAAGTATTACATTAGCCTAGTAGGATTTGGTTAGATATTTTATTTATCTAATAGGATTAGGATATGGGTATTATAAATACCCTATTTTGCTAGAGATTTTACAACTTCGAATTACAACTTCGAATTACAACTCTCATTCCACTTTTAACATCATCTTCTTACATCTTCTAATTCTTCCATTAATTCTATTTTTCTTCTTCTACTCTTCTATTCTTAAATTCCACAACAAGAGAATCGTTACTTTGCCAAGGAATTCACGCCTCACGCCTACCACCTAAGCTACACGAAATTACTCAATCTTGTGGTATAACAACAATATCAATCGTGATCTTCATCGCATTCACGGGTAACTAAACTTCTCTGTTGAGGTTATGGAAGCCGTATGAGATACTATCTATTGCTGTGAGTTTGTGAGTTCGCGACACGTATACTGCTTATATCATTATTCTCTTCATCTTAGTCTACATTTTTTGTGGTTGTAAACGCAAGAATACGCCAGTATAACATTTAACTTGTTCGAAAGAAAGGTTATTTGTCTGGAAAAGAGATAATGTCAAGGTAGTAGGGTCACCCCCTAAAATTCCCTACTAAAAAGCTAGTGCCGTAACTGGACTAACCTCTTGGAGAATTCGTACCGTTAGACACGCTTTAAGCTCTAAAGAGTTAAAGTGAAATAATCCTCGAATAGGTCGAAAGACGCCTGGATTTACCATCGAATACAATTCTCTATAAGCAGTTGCATGTCAGAATTCTACACACTCATAGCCAATAGAGACGTATACCTCAGAAGGTGGACATAACCCCAACGCCTCAATTCTCATTGTTTACAACTTACGTAACAATCTTTCTCTTTTACTTTGCTATTTTCAGCTTTTATTTAATTGTTTTGGTAACACATTACAATCCCCCCTTTTTACGAGACTTGCACCAAAAGTTTAGTAATCTTGCTTACTTGTTGGCCAAGCTATTCCCTGTGGGATCGACACCGACACCCAACCCAGGTTGGGTTCTATATTTGCTAACGACCGCTTTACACTCATACGAGAGCTGTAGATTGAGCGTTATAAAAAATTGGCGCAGTTGCCGGGGAATACAAGTGACAATCAAGTTCGTGATAATTACTAGACCCTTTGGTCAATGATTCTCGTTCTTTTACGTTTAGTTTTTGTTTTTGTCTACTGAAGGTTTTTATTTTAGTGCATGCCCCATACTCGAAGTTCTGGTCAACCATTATTACCAATCAATCCTGAACCACAACGCATTGGTAGAATGGAAGCACAAGCTGAAATCGCAAGGATGGCTGCTCAACAGGAACAAGCAAGATTGGCTGCCCTTGCCGCAACCCAGGTTCAACAGCAGAACATTGATAACCCTGCACGAGCAACAAATCCTGATGATGAGGATTTAGGTGATGGCGAATTACTAAACCCAAGGCAAGATGCTGAAATCACAACACCTGCCAACAGAAGAGGTCGACAAGATCGGTTTAGGTATGATCGCCAACCCATGCAACCAGCTTTCGACGATGATGATGATGATCTTGATGGAGCCGGAGCCACAGGAGCTATTATTCCCCCACCATTAGCTCCCGGAGCCAAGTTCAACATCACAAGCACCATGATTCAGTTATTGCAACTCAAGGGATTGTTTGGTGGACTAACAGGCGATGATCCGAATATGCATCTCATCAACTTTATTTCTACATGCAAGTCTTTTGACAATCCTGGTGTTGGTCAGAATGCAATTCGATTACGTCTATTTCCATTGTCTCTGTCTGGGGAGGCAACACTATGGTTGAATGGGCTGACTCCTGATTCAATTATAAATTGGAGGCAATTGAGAGACGCTTTCCTAGAAAGATTCTTTCCGCCTTCCAAAAGGGCATAATTGAGAGATGAAATCAGCAACTTTCGTCAGCTTCCCACTGAAGCTCTTCATGAAACATGGGAGAGGTTCAAGACAAAGCTAGCGAGATGACCAAACCATCACATGACTAATGTTCACCTCATGGAGATATTGTATAGAGCCTTGAATTCAATAACTAAGCCAGTGGTGGATAACACAGCTGGAGGATCCTTTATGGATCTCACCTTTGGTCAAGTAAGCAATATGCTAGATCGCATGACAAAATAAAGTAGAGCTTGGAATACCAGGGATTCCGAGGTAGCAAGCCCCACTTTATCTATAGGCATGACTGCAGACCAAAGAAGAAGACAAGAAGAACGTGATCAAGATTTAGCGCACATGAAAACACAAGTGGATCTTTTGACAAAGCATTTATTATCAAGTGGATCTATTGAAGAGACACCCATGTTCGAATTGAAGGAGCTGCCAAGTCATTTGAAGTACGCATTCTTAGGAAGCGGAAACACTCTTCCAGTCATTGTGGCAGCCGATTTGGGTGAGCGACAAGTTGCAGCTGTTATTGCTATTCTACGCAAGTATATTAGAGCTATTGGATGGACCATTGCGGATATTATTGGTATTCCACCTGGGATTTGTACACATAAAATTCAACTTCAAGAAAATTGCACACCCACCATTGAGCATCAAATGCGTCTAAACCCACCTATGCAAGAAGTGGTAAAGAAAGAGATCATCAAGTGGTTAGACGCAGGAGTTGTGTATCCTATTTCTGATAGTACATGGGTAAGCCCTGTATAATGTGTTCCCAAGAAAGGAGGTATGACGGTGGTTGCGAATGCAAAGAATGAACTTATTCCACTCAGGCCCATCACTGGATGGAGAGTATGCATGGACTACCGCAAGATGAATTCTTGGACATTCAAGGATCACTTCCCAATGCCATTTATGGACCAAATGCTAGATCGATTAGTGGAGAAAGGATGGTTTTGCTTGTTGGATGGTTATTCAGGATATAATCAGATTTGTATTGCACCCGAAGACCAAGAGAAGACAACGTTTACATGCCCATATGGTACGTTATCCTTCAAACGTATGCCATTCGGGTTATGTAACGCACCAGCCACCTTTCAACGTTGTATGATGTCTATTTTCTCTGATATGGTTGAAGACACTTTGGAGGTATTTATGGATGACTTTTCAGTAGTTGGTGAGTCTTTTGAAGCATGCCTGGCAAACTTGAGCATGGCATTACAAAGATGTGTAGAGTTCAACCTTGTGCTGAATTGGGAGAAGTGCCACTTCATGGTAAAAGAAGGAATCGTTCTTGGGCACAAGATCTCTGAAAGAGGAATAGAGGTTGACCGAGAAAAAAATGAGGTTATTGAGAAGCTACCGCCTCCAATTTCGGTGAAAGGAGTTTGTAGTTTTCTTGGCCATGCTGGTTTCTATCGTCGGTTCATCAAAGACTTCTCCAAAATTGCGAGTCCATTGTGCAAACTATTGGAGAAAGATGAAAAGTTTGACTTCAATGAAGATTTCTTAAAGGCATTCGAATGCCTTAAAGGAAAACTTATTGAAGCCCCTATTATGGTAGCACCAGATTGGACTCTCCCGTTCGAGGTCATGTGTGATGCTAGTGGTGTAGCCGTTGGTGTTGTACTTGGTCAAAGAAAGGAGAAGCTATTTCATCCTATCTACTATGAGAGTAATGTCCTAAATGAAGCCCAAAGGAACTACACTGTTACTGAACAAGAGCTCCTAGCGATTGTGTATACATTTGAGAAGTTTCGTGCCTATCTATTGGGTACTAAGGTAATCGTTCATACAGACCATGCAGCTCTTAGGTATCTAATGACAAAGAAGGATGCAAAACCAAGGTTGATTAGATGGGTATTGCTGCTGCAAGAGTTTGATTTCAAAGTCAAAGATAGATGAGGTTGCGAGAACCAAGTGGCTGATCACCTATCTCGACTTGAGAATGAGCATGTGGCGCAACGTGAAATTCAGATTGATGATGCATTCCTGGACGAAGAGATATTAGAGACAACAATGGAGAAATTACCATGGTATGCCGACTTTGCAAATTTCGTGGTGAGTAATGTGATACCTGCCAATTTATCTTACCACCAAAGGAGGAAGTTTATGCATGACATACAACACTACTATTGGGATGAGCCTTATTTGTTTCGACGATGTGCGGATGGTATCATTCGATGATGTATATCCCATGAAGAGGTGCCTAATATCTTGGAAGCATGCCACACTTCGCAAGTTGGAGGACATCACGCAGGCAATCGGACGGCCAGAAAAGTATTGCAAAGTGGTTATTATTGGCCTTCGATATTCAGAGATGCCTACGATTATGTTAGAAGGTGTGACCAATGCCAGTGTCAAGGTGCGATTTCAAAACACCATGAAATGCCCATGACCAAAGTTCTTGAGGTAGAACTCTTTGATGTGTGGGGTATTGATTTCATGGGTCCATTCGTGAATTCGTTTGGAATGAAGTACATCTTGGTTGCTGTGGATTATGTTTCGAAATGGGTTAAAGCTGTAGCATTGGCCGACAATGAGGGAAAGCGTGTTGTAGCGTTCTTGAAGAAGAATATCTTCTCTCGCTTTGGAGTACCACGTACTATCATAAGTGATGGAGGATCTCACTTTTGCAACAAGCTATTCAAGTCCGTGTTGGAAAAATATGGTGTCAAGCAACATAAGGTAGCCACACCTTATCACCCACAAACTAGAGGATAGGTAGAGGTTTCCAATCGAGAGATCAAGCAAATCCTTGCGAAGACGGTAAATGCTAATAGGAAGGATTGGTCTCGGAAGCTGGACGATGCACTATGGGCGTACAAGACTGCATTTAAAACGCCAATTGGCATGTCCCCTTATCAACTAGTTTATGGGAAGGCTTGTCACTTACCCATTGAGCTCGAACACAAGGCATTGTGGGCATTGAAGCAATTAAATTTGAATTGGGATGATGTGAAGAATCTGAGGTTGGAGCAGCTGAACGAACTAGATGAATTCCGTCTCGATGCATATGAAAGGTCAGACCTATACAAGGAGCGGATGAAAAAGTATCATGATCAGCGGATTGTTCGACGAAACTTCCAAAGGGGTGATATGGTACTTCTCTTCAACTCCAGATTGAAGATCTTCCTAGGTAAGTTAAAATCCAAGTGGTGTGGTCCATACAAAGTTATCCAAGTCTACTCGTCTGGAGTAGTTGAATTGGAAGATAATAATGGTGTTGTCTTCAAGGTGAATGGCCAACGTGTTAAGCCTTATATCGGTCCTCTTGACTCGATGAATTCTATGGACATCATCTATCTCGACGAAGTCTAGGTACTCGAGGTAACTATGTCGAGCCACGACAATAAAAAAGGCGCTATATGGGAGGCAACCCATCATTTTATCGTTTTATCGTTCTTTTTTCTTTACTTGTTTTGCTTTTGATAATGAAAATCCAAAAATAAGAGTCGTGCCACGACCAAAACTAAGGCGCTTGGTGGGAGGAAACCCATCGTACTAATCATTTCCATTTGGTTTTAAGCAAAAATAGGTGCAAGAGGTATTCAACGAGGAGATTGATTTCAATTGACGATTTGGACACATTGTATGGTAAAGTTGGTAAGTTAGGAATAGTGATGCATAAGGCTATGGATTGCGAATTGCTCATGCCAAACTAGGCATCGAGGAAGGCTAGGCCTAGGTAAAACTAGGCCACGAACGATGCACAACCTATCCTATAGCCTAAGGTCTCGGAATCTAGTGTGCTATACACTATGCGCCGCCCAGTCCTAAGTGTGCTTTTGACTATGCGCCGCCTATGCTATAGCATTAGGTCTCAGGATATCATATGCCATAGACTATGCGGCGCATATGTCCCTAAATTCCATAGACTATGCGGAGCATATGTCCCTAAATGCCATAGACTATGCGCCGCATATACCATGACTATGACAAGCATTATGCGCCGCATATGTAGCATTTTTGTCTCCAAAACCGATTGTAAATGGGTCAAAACCCGACCCATTCTCTTCCTATATAAAGGGGACTTAGTCTTGAAACATAACCACACTAGAAATTAACCTAAAGGCGCCGCATTCCCTCTCCAAACCATCCCAAAATTTTTCTTTTTGCTCTTCCAATTCACAAAACCATCTCCAAAAGCTTCAAGCAAGTAAGTACTCTCTTATTCTTCATTTATTTCTCGTAAGTACTACGTTGCTATGTCTATTATAAATTGCTACATCGTATAAGATTGATTGGTGATGTTCATGTGTTTTGATCGTTGATACAAAATCATGTGAGTAAACATATACGTAGGAAAATCTTGACTTGTTTCTGACTTGAATTTGGTTTTAATAGCATTGTTATACGATTTTCGGAATTGCTATGGTGATGAACATTGACTATCATGTTATGATCTTGTTACTTGGATACTTACATGCTAGACTATCCCGTTCATCGGGATAAGCCTTATAGTTGCCTACCGACTTAGGAGGTTGCGATTGTTGAAAACATCCATACCATGTTACAACCCCTATGTAGTAGTGTTGTTATATCTAACATGAAAGTAGTGCAATGTATGAAAGTAGTAATACATTACTGATTTTCTTGTCGGAATATAATCCTTAAAACGTATGTCGATGAAATCTGAGTAATCGACCACTTTCACTTCACTGATTTGTGTCAACAAAACTAAGTGTGGGGTGGTACCCCTACTACTTGTTTATAGATTGTATCAACTGAGATTGTGCTGCAATTAACACTATTTCTAGTCTCAGGTACAATGGCACCTAAAGCGAGGCAAGGCAAGGAGAAGGCTACCACTTCCCAAAAGGGCAAGAAGAGAGGTAGAAAGGACCAAGGAGAATCATCCTCAACACAACTACCCCGTAGAATGTTTGGAATAAAATGGGTTCTTGAGGATGAAACCAAAGAATGGTACAGGAACAACAAAGAAAGAAGATATGTTCATGTCGACCTGATCAACAAGGACACCTTAGCAAAGAAGGAGCCGCGTATGTTGGCGAAAATCATGGCATTGAAGCTGGATTTCATCTTCCGCGATATGGGAGAATGTAATCTTGATTTGACAAGAGAGTTTTACGCCAACTGGTCGCCGAAAACAACAGGCAACGAAGTCAAAATTCGGGGCCAAGTGTTACAGCTCAACGCGGACTGGATCAACTCTTTTCTTGGCTTACCTTCGGTCGACCCAGCACCATTCAAAGAGCTGTACAACAGGCCTCCTTATAGAGAAATTAGACACACACTTTGTGGAAATAGATCGATGGAAAGGTGGGGCAGACATAAAGACACAGGACGACACAACACCTTCCCCTATGCTTCACTGAATAGGGAAGCAAGAATATGGATGCGTATTGTCAACTCATGCCTTATTCCTGGGACTCAATACACCAAGATATCAAGAGATAAAGTGTGTTTGGTCTATGCTTTGATGACGAATGTCCCTATCAACTTTGGGGAAATCATTCTCTCTACCATGAGGAAGGCCAGACTACACAAAAGGTCCCACTTCACGTTTGGAAATTTGTTGACAGCAATCTTGTGGAAGGAGGATATCGAAGAGGAACCAGCTGACCACAAACTCCCACATAACCCAAAGAAGGTTGACCTTACTAAGGTCAAAGATGCTGAAACAACTCATGGTGTCAACCTTACTACTGCGGAAAGACATGCTCGTAATGAGAGTTTCTTCCGTCATCTTTATGGCATGACACGATTTACTATGATGAGTGGTGGATGTGTTCCAACTGCTGCAGAGCTCCAACAGCTGGACCACGACTATCCCATGAACATGCATGCACGGGAGATGTGTGGAGTGGGCGTATACTTTGAGGAACCTCTAGATGATGATGTGCCGACTGATGACGATCGATGCTTTCCAGACTCTGACGAGGAGGAGAACTCTGACGACGACTCTTATGATGATTCCGATGAAGGGGGTATGACCCCCGATAATGAGGAAGAGTCCGACTAACCAGGTTCCTCGTATTTGTTTTCCACTGAGGGCAGTGTCCCGTTTAAGTGTGGGGTGGCGGTATCGTATGCTATACTTCTCTATCGCATCTATGTTTGTTTATTTTGTTGTTTAGTTTTTTGTTTTTGTTGTTTTTTCTAGATTCACATGAAATTATTTTGATAGGCAGCATGAGATTATAACAAGAGTATGTGCTACAATTGTGACTATTGAGACGTTTAGGCTCTAATTGTGACTCATTATGTGATATTTTGTGGTTCAACTCCTTCACTTGTTGGGTCGAGAGTCTATATTACTTCCAAGCAAGTCGACCATGTGCCTTGTGTGTGTGAGATAATCGTATATTCTATGTGTGTGGCTGATGCTAGAACTTGCCTGGTATGTATGCAAAGCGAAAATAAGGAGTGTAAGTTTAGGATATGATTTAGGCATTTCTTTGGCAACCTATATTTGTTTACCTTCAGTTTTACCTACCCATGGACATCATCCTAGTTAAACCCTTTTGAGCCTTTAGCCTATTTTCTTTGACAACCTTGTATGTAAGCCTAATCCATTTTTTGCAAGACCGTAATTTGATCCAAACTCCTAAGTGCTTTAAAGTAAAAAAGTCATGTGACAACATAAGAGGAAATTGGGTGAGTATGATGCTATAAATTGTAATGGTGCTTTAATGTTTTATGAAAAAGAAAGTGCTATCATAAGAGGTATGTTGTGAAAAGAAAAAGGAAAAGAAAGCTGAAAAACGAGTTGTGCTTAAAATTGAAAAACAAAAGAGGAGAACAAGGGTGGTTGAATAAAAGAAAGAAAGGTTGAAAGAAAAAAAAGTGTCAATGATACAAAGTGATGTATTAAAGCGCTTAGGAACTTAGTCACTATTCCTGGCCAAAATAGTCCTACCCGTCCCTTAGCCTACATTACAACCATCATAAGACCTACTTGATCCTAAGCTTAGCATTCTGACATTTAGTAGAGTATTACATTAAGGGCAAGCCTATGGTCATCAGTTGCTACATATGAATTCTTTGTGAGAGTGAGAGCAAGGACATTTTGATACCCATGTTTGAAAAATATGCTATACTTGTGAGTGATTATGGGTACTATAGTGTGAGACACACATGGTTGATGAGTTTTGGGTAGTTATATATGATTCCTTGTACCTTAACGTTTGCATGCGAGTTGATCACCATCACGAGTCTATGCTAGAGGTTAAATTGTTTCTACCTATAATCGAAAAGCTACTCATTGTTGATAATTGTTGTGCTTGTCTTGACAAATATTTTATGTTGTTGCTGTGAAACCCTAAGTTGATGTTTAGAAGGACATGGTATTTCGTTCGAGGACGAACAAAGCTTCAAGTGTGGGGTGTTGATGATAGGCGAATTTACACGCCTATATCAATATAGTTTGCCCATATTTTAGCCTAGTTTTGAGAACAAAGTATATATTTCATGCACTTTTAGTCCTTTTTCCTGTAAATAAACTAACGAACATGATTAGTAAAGTTTCAGGTATAAATAATGCATAATTCAGCATTTTATGGCTTACTTGACGCAAAAGAAATCTCACGAAGGAAGGGAAGGGAGTTTACATGCCAAAGGACCAAAACTGCTGCATGGAAAATCTGTCCCGGGCTAAAACAGCATTTCTGAAGACTTTGGGGATTTGCAGTAACTTAGTTGGATTTGGACAATGATACATTAACCTAGTACAATTGGGTTATGTATTTCATTAGTTTATTTGGATTATGATAATGTTACATTAACCTAGTACAATTGGGTTAAGTATTACATTAGCCTAGTAGGATTTGGTTAGATATTTTATTTATCTAATAGGATTAGGATATGGGTATTATAAATACCCTATTTTTCTAGAGATTATACAACTTCGAATTACAACTTCAAATTACAACTCTCATTCTACTTTTAACATCATCTTCTTACATCTTCTAATTCTTCCATTAATTCTATTTTTCTTCTTCTACTCTTCTATTCTTAAATTTCACAACAAGAGAATCGTTACTTTGCCTAGGAATTCACGCCTCACGCCTACCACCTAAGCTACACAAAATTACTCAATCTTGTGGTATAACAAAAATGTCAATCGTGATCTCCTTCGTATTCATGGGTAACTAAACTTCTCTGTTGAGGTTATGGAAGCCGTATGAGATACTATCTATTGCTGTGAGTTTGTGAGTTCGCGACACGTATACTGCTTATATCATTATTCTCTTCATCTTAGTCTACATTCTTTGTGGTTGCAAACGCAAGAATACGCCAGTATAACATTTAACTTGTTCGAAAGAAAGGTTATTTGTCTGGAAAAGAGATAATGTCAAGGTAGTAGGGTCACCCCCTAAAATTCCCTACTAAAAACCTAGTGCCGTAACTGGACTAACCTCTTGGAGAATTCGTACCGTTAGACACGCTTTAAGCTCGAAAGAGTTAAAGTGAAATAATCCTCGAATAGGTAAAGTTTCCTGTAAATGAGCTAACGAACATGATTAGTAAAGTTTCAGGTATAAATAATGCAGAATTCAGCATTTTATGGCTTACTTGACGCAAAAGAAAGCTCACGAAGGAAGGGAAGGGAGTTTACACGCCTAAGGACCAAAACTGCTGCATGGAAAATCTGTCCTGGGCTAAAACAACATTTCTGAAGACTTTGGGGATTTGCAGTAACTTAGTTGGATTTGGACAATGATACATTAACCTAGTACAATTGGGTTATGTATTTCATTAGTTTATTTGGATTATGATAATGTTACATTAACTTAGTACAATTGGGTTAAGTATTACATTAGCCTAGTAGGATTTGGTTAGATATTTTATTTATCTAATAGGATTAGGATATGGGTATTATAAATACCCTATTTTGCTAGAGATTTTACAACTTCAGATTACAACTTCGAATTACAACTCTCATTCTACTTTTAACATCATCTTCTTACATCTTCTAATTCTTCCATTAATTCTATTTTTCTTCGACTCTTCTATTCTTAAATTCCACAACAAGAGAATCGTTACTGTGCCTAGGAATTCACGCCTCACGCCTACCACCTAAGCTACACGAAATTACTCAATCTTGTGGTATAACAACAATGTCAATCGTGATCTCCTTCGCATTCATGGGTAACTAAACTTCTCTGTTGAGGTTATGGAAGCCGTATGAGATACTATATATTGCTGTGAGTTTGTGAGTTCGCGACACGTATACTGCTTATATCATTATTCTCTTTATCTTAGTCTACATTCTTTGTGGTTGCAAACGCAAGAATACGCCAGTATAACATTTAACTTGTTCGAGAGAAAGGTTATTTGTCTGGAAAAGAGATAATGTCAAGGTAGTAGGGTCACCCCCTAAAATTCCCTACTAAAAAGCTAGTGCCGTAACTGGACTAACCTCTTGGAGAATTCATACCGTTAGACACGCTTTATGCTCGAAAGAGTTAAAGTGAAATAATCCTCGAATAGGTCGAAAGACGCCTGGATTTACCATCGAATACAATTCTCTATAAGCACTTGCATGTCAGAATTCTACACACTCATAGACAATAGAGACGTATACCTCAGAAGGTGGACATAACCCCAACGCCTCAATTCTCATTGTTTACAACTTACGTAACAATCTTTCTCTTTTACTTTGCTATTTTCAGCTTTTATTTAATTGTTTTGGTGACACATTACAATCCCCCCTTTTTACGAGACTTGCACCAAAAGTTTAGTAATCTTGCTTACTTGTTGGCCAAGATATTCCCTGTGGGATCGACACCCAACCCAAGTTGGGTTCTATATTTGCTAACGACCGCTTTACACTCCTACGAGAGATGTAGATTGAGCGTTATCAATCGGCTACAAGACATTTAGGAATGTTTCTCTTTCTTGTATTCTGTTTTCCTGCTGTAGAGTCTAAGGTTCTAAATTCTCCTCTAATTACTATTTATTCACTTTTTAGATCATGGCTCCTCGATGATTTGAAGCTCATGAAAACTCCTCTATCCTACCTAAGGACAACGTTGATGGGACACATTCTACTTATGGGGTCTAGACTTGGTCTAGGGCTCCAGTTCTGGATTGTCCTCTTGGAGTTCCATTTGTTCCCTCTAGTCCTCCTCTAGCTTCCCAGGTTGATGTAATGAATATTGAGTTTCATAAGTTGATTCATTTTTTGGCATAGTTCATAGCTTCTATGGCGGAGCGTGGTGCATCTGTTACTCCATCATTTGAAGCTACAGGGTTGGACCGTTCATGATGTTGAACTCTTCGACCTTTACTAGTGTTAAGGTGGAGGAGGATCCTCAAGTTTTCTGGACGAGATGGAAAGATTCTTTCATGTTATGCATGCTATGAATATGAAAAGTGTGGAATTCGCTGCCTACCAACCGAAAGATATGGCGTACAAATGGTATGATGAATAGGATCAGTCAAGGGGTGATGATGTTGACTCTATCATATGGGAGGATTTATCTAATGCCTTTTAGGAACGCTTTTTTCCAAAGAAGTTGAGGGAAGCAAAGGCAAAAGAGTTTGTTAATCTAAAGCAAGGCAGGATGTCAGTCAAAGAGTATGCCTTAAAGTTTCACCAATTATCTCGGTATACTCCAGAGATTGTATCTAGCATATGGGATAGGATGAGAAAGTTAGCTTTCAGGTTGCCCCACGGCTTGATATTTGAAAGTAAGAAAGCCTTTTTGATAAAGGTCATGGATATCTCCCGGGAGGTTGTTTACATACAACAGGTATAGGAAGAAAAAAAGAAGCAGGCTGAGATAGGGAGGAAGCAATTCAAAGAAGTTTAGGTTCTTTGAGCAGGGTGGTGGCCAACAATAGAGTGATTGGGATGGTGGTAAGTATCCCAAGGAAAAGTGGGGCAATTCTGGATCTTACTTGATGACTTGTGCTCCCTACCCAAAGCCATATGGTGATAGGCATTTTTAGAGAGGAAGTAACCTCAAGGCACAGAATTCCCAATCTTAGGATAGTGGGGCCTAATTATCTCCATTATATCCTCCATGTAGGTTTTATGGTAGATTGCATCAGGGTTTCTGTGATGAGGGAAGGGACAAGTGCTTCAACTATGGTCAGCCAAGGCATATGCTCAAAAACTGTCCTATTGGTAAGGTTTCCTCTAGGGAAAACAAGGTTACTGTTCTTTATCTTTGACTACGACACCAAAGAGTGCACCATCTAGTTTCGGCATTGGTCAAAACGAATATGTACTATTTACTTGATCTAGGTTCCACTCACTCTTATGTGACTCTCTTTGCAACTGTGTATTTTGGTTTTGATCTTGAGTCTGTTTTAGACCTTTTTTTTGTTTGTACCTTAATAGATAACTCTGTGATTGCTATAAGAGTCTATGGGGTGTGTGTGGTATCTCTTGGAAGTAAAGAAACTGTGGTGGATCTATTTGAATTAGATATGGTGAACTTTGATGTTATATTAGGGATAGATTAGTTGCACTCATGCTACACGTCTCTAGACTATTAGACCTGTAGGGTTGTCTTTAAATTCCTAATGAACTGATTATTAAGTAGGAGGGTGGTTCCCTAGATCCTAAGGAAAAGTTCATATATTATCTTAGATCTCTGATATTAATCTCCATAGGGGGTCTCTATCATCTGGTTTGGGTTAAATATTATAACTTGGACGGTTCTTCTCCATATTTTGTAGGGTGGTGAATAAATTTCCTGACGTCTTCCCTGATGATCTTCCTGGTGTTCATCCTGATAGGGATATTTAGTTTGGAATTAATCTTGTTCTGGACACTAGTCCAATTTTTATTCCTCCATATAGAATGGCTCCAGTTGAGTTGAAAGATCTTAAAGAGCAGTTAAAGGATCTTTTAGATAAGGGTTTCATCCATCCTAGTGTGTCTCTGTAGGGCACACTTATTTTATTTATGCGTAAGAAGGATGGTTCCCTTTGGATGTGTATTGATTACCTGTAGTTGAATAAGGTGATGGTAAATAATAAGTATCTTCTTCCAAGGATAGATGATTTATTTGATTAGTTGTAGGGTGCTAAGTTTTTCTCCAAAATTGATCTTTGATCTGGGTATCACCAGTTAAAGATTAGGGAGGTGGATATCCCTAAGACTGCTTTCTGTAATGGGTGTGGACATTTTAAGTTTCTAGTTATGTCTTTTGGGTTAACCAATGCCTCAACGACATTCATGTATATGATGAATAGGGTCTTTCCTCAATTTTTGGACTTGTTCATTAGTGTTTTCATAAATGATATTCTGGTGTATAAGAGCGAGTTAGATCATGCGAATCACCTCTACATTTTATTTGTAGACCTTGAAAGAGGTTCAATAGTTATATGCCAAATTTTTGGAATTTGAATTCTGGTTGAATGCTGTCACTTTTTTGGGTCATGTCATTTTGAGTGAAGAGATCATGGTAGATTCACAAGAAGTTATAGTGGTGATAAAATAGCCTAGGCCCACCACTCCAATTGATATTTAGAGCTTTTTGGCTTTAGCTGGCTACTACCGGAGGTTTATGGCGAGTTTTTCATCTATAGCTGCCCCACTGATTAAGTTGACTCAGAAGAAGGTAAGGTTTTTATGGTCTGATACTTGTGAGGGTAGTTTTGAAAATCTAAAGGATAAGCTAACTTTGTCTCCGATCTTAACATTACCTGAAAGCATGAATTGGTTTGTGGTCTACTGTGATGTGTTTAATGTGGGACTTGGTTGTGTTCTAATATAGCATGTCAAGGTGATAGCTTATGCCTCTAGATAGTTTAAGGTGCATGCAAGGAACTATCCAACTTATGACATAGAATTGTTAGTTATGGTGTTCGTGATAAAAGTATAATGGCATTATCTGTATGGTGTGTATGTTGATATCTTTTTTGATCATAAGAGCTTTTAGTATGTGTTTACTTGGAAGGAGTTTAACCTTATCAAAGGATATGTCTTGAGATTCTCAAGTATTATGACATGAGTCTTCACTACCACCTACGTAAAGCTAACATGGGTGCTGATGCTCTTAGTAGGTTATCTATAGAAAGTCTAATTCATGTGAATGAGGGTAAGTGGAGTTGGTGATAGATATTCACCATTTGGATAACCTTGGAGTTCGTCTCTTGGACTTTGAAGGTGCTGTTGTATTTGTTCAGGAGGTGGTGTGGTCATATCTTAGTGCTGAAATCAAGGAAAAACAGATGTTAGATCCTGTCCTAATGAGGATCAAGGGTGATGTATGTGGATAGAAGGTGATGGCCTTCGAGATTAATAGTGATGGTACCTTGCGGTACCAAGAGAGATTATCTGTTCCCAATGTTGATAGCTTATAAGAAAGGATCTTGGCTAAGGCACATGAATCACGCTATGTTGTTCATCTTGGTTTGATGAAAATGTATCATAATCTCAAGAAGATGTATTGATGGATCACTATAAAGAGTGATATGGATAGTTTTGTGGCCAAATGCATGGTGTGTCAACAAGTGAAAGTTGAGAACATGATGCCCGGAGGATTGTATCAAGAGATTTAGTTGTTTTTTTGGAAATGAGAATTGATCAACATGGGTTTAGTTACTGGTCTTCCTTGGTATCAAAATTAATTGCATTCAGTTTGGGTCATCGTGGATAGGATAACAAGGTCAACTCACTTTTTGCCCGTGAGGACTAACTTCTTGGCTTAGGATTATGCAACCTTGTACCTCTAAGAGATTGTGAAGTTCCATGGGGTACAAATTTCTATCATTTCTGACCGTGGTAGACATTTTTTATCTCACTTTTTGTAGTCATTTCAAAAAGGTTTGGGGACCAAGGTGAGTCTTAGTATTGCTTTTCACCCGCAGTCGGATGGGCAAGTAGAAAAAACTATTTAGATGTTAGATAATATGATTTATTCTTGTGTGATTGACTATGGTGGTAGTTGGGTTGAGCATTTACCTCTTATAGAGTTTGCCTATTTTAATACCTACCACTCTAGCATTGGAATGGCTCCATTTGAGGCTTTGTATGGTAGGAGGTATGGGTATCCTATTGGGTGATTTGGTCGGTAAGGCAGATATGTTTAGCCTAAATTTTATTCACCAAGCTATTAAAAAGGTGAAGGTGATTCGAGATAGGCTTAAGGTTACCCAAAGTAGCCAAAAGTTCTATGTGGATGTGAGGTGTAGGAAGTTGGCATTTGAGGTTGGGGATAGGGTATTCCTAAAGGTGTCTCCCATAAAGTAGTGATATAGTTTGGGAAGAAAGAGAAACTCAGTCCCCGGTACGTTTGTCCTTACTTGGTTTTGTGAAGGGTTGGTAACTTCCGTAAGAGTTGGAGTTGCCTTCTAGTCTGAGATTCATTCATCTGGTGTTCCTTATTTCTATGTTGAGAAAGTGTACGGGTGATCTATCACAGAATGTGCCAATCAAGGATATTGGTATTTTGGATTCTCTATCTTATGAGGAGATATCAGTTGAGATCTTGGATTGGTAGGTTTGTTGATTGTGGACCAAGGATGTGGCCTTGCTAAAGGTTCTATAGAGGAACCACAAGGTTGAAGAGGCTACTTGGGAAGCTAATGAGGACATGAATTCCAAGTATCCATTCCTATTTTCTACTCTAGAAATTTATGCTGAAGATATGTGTTCTTCAAAACATCTTTTTTTTTCAAACTTTGTTAAAGAAAAGATTTATTTTCTTGGCATCTTTAATAAAGGGAAGGGTAGACACATTTGGGGGTCTAATAGTGTTTGTTGCTACCTTGTTCCATCATTTGAGGACGAATGATTATCTAGGGGAGAATTGAAATGCCCTAGGTTTTGACCCTTGGAAATTTCTTAAGTTTTGAGCCTTCTGTTGATTATACAACTTACCATACTAGTCATATAGTGTGGGTATGGGTCTAGGGACTCTAGTCATATGCTGGTTAGTTAGATATTTTCCATGTTCTATCCAAGGTACGAGGAGACTCCATATGAGTCGTACGTTAAGGATACGAGAAGTATAGTTTCCAATCTTATGTTGTCCATTGTCTATCTTAGATATTCTGTATAGGGTATGACTTGGAGGATACTTGTCGTATGGTGATGGGATGAGTGAGGCCTAAGGAGTCATATGTTGGACAGAATGTAGTGTCCAACTTTCTGATCAAGTTACGAGTAAAGGGTACCACTCGTATGGTGTGGACAAGTTGAGGGGTCCAACTGTACCCACCCGTGGGAATTTTTACTATTCAAGTTGGGGGTATTCTGGATATTTCACCTCTTAACTCCTTTTGACCCCATGATATAAAACACATTTTGAGGCTTCCTTAACCTATTATTCTCAATCAAAGACACTCCTTTTGACCCCACGACATAAAACACATTTGGAGGCTTCCTTAACTTATTATTCTTAATCAAACACTCTCTAAATACTCTTGGAATCTCTCTCAAGCTTAGGGTTCAAGAAAAGGCTAGGGTTTTTTCAAGGCAATCAATTAAGGCTCCTAAAGGTGATTTCTCTCCGTCTTCCATGGTGTTTAAGGAAAGTTACTCCTCCATCATTGTTAGTCCAACTTAAAGCATATTTTATGGTTTGACTATGCTTTCCAATGTTTTAATTATGTTTTTCATGTTATATATATGGTATTGAATATGTGATTGCATGGGAATGGTCAATTGATACTTGGTTTTGGCTTTTGAAACTATATGCCCTCAAATATTTGTTAAAATTCCTATGAGAATGATTTTGTCACATAGTTTGATTATTAATGTAAACCTTGCACTGCGCAATATGGTAATGGCACCTAAATTAGTTTGGTTGATTTTAAATGGTTTGGAAAGGCCTCGATATACATGGCTTTGGTTTAATTGGAATCTTGTGGGGGTACATGGGAATCCCCTAAGTGTTGTCTAATGACAGTGCTTGCAAGCTATAGTCGATATGAAGATACCACTTCATAATGCCTTAGTAAATAACTTCTGGAATTAGTAGTTTGGCTATATGCTAAAGGTTTATAATTGGGCGATAATGGCGGGTTGTGATAGCTAACCATGATGGTGTGAGTCAGATGGATAGGCATCGTAAACTCATGTTTGGTAACATGAGGGTTGGTCATAGTGACCATCTACTTGTGGGGTACACGGGAATCCCCTAAGTTTATAATTGTATCTGTGTCTCATGTAGGGCGAAGGGTACATGAGAATCCCCGACCTCTATGATATCTCCTGTTTGTGTTGCTACACATACTAGGGCCCGTTCAGGTGGTAAAACTGACCCATATAGCCCGTGGATGGATTATGGTGGTAAAGCTACACAAACCCAGGTTAATGTTTTAAATGCAAGCTAAACCCAATTCTTTTTTATGACAAGTTATATATATGTATCTATGTTATTGCATGTGCTTATTTACTTTGGATTTGAATTACCGGCATTATTTTATCCTTATTCCCAACTATATTCTAGCATTCATCATGCTAACTATCTTCGGTCACTGTATCCGCATGCATTGTAGGAACCGACCATTCTACTCCTCTTGCTCAGTGACTTGGATTCAAAGACAGCTTTGTATCATACTGAAGTGGTGAGCTTCCATACTATAGAAGGATCCATTTCATGATATGGAATTCTTTACATTGTTTTTGTTTCTTGGACTTTGGTTTTGTCTATGGTCGGGGTCATGTCCCAACCGGATGTTCTTTATTTTCGATTAGAGACTTTGTGTGACTACTATGGGCATGGACTATGTCAGTATTGGTGTCATCCTTGGAATTAGTATTTCTATTAGGGTTGACACCAACTGGATACTTGGTTGATTATGGTTATGTACTCCTTTCAATATCTTTCAATTAATTTGGTTATATTTTGTTATATGTTTGAAATTCATCCGACATAGGGTGTAGGGCGATTATGGTTGCGTCTTGGGGCAGCCTCCGGTCCGGGTTGGACTTGAGATACCCAACATGACAAGGCCCTGATTTGGGTCATGTCAAAGAACCCCCCTCAATAAAAGTATCGAATTATGAAAATAAGTTTAAAGACTCATAAATATATTTGATTATCTATTTACTATTTATGCTTTGAGACATTTCAGCTTTCAGTGTTCTTCATGGTTATAATGTGTCTGTATATACTTAGCATAAACGTTTTAAGCTCATAATTTAAGTTGATTTTACTTATAGCATTCACCCCCACATACTCAGTAAATTTTAGAAGTACTTACCACATAAATGTTTTTGTTGCTACATTGTTTTGTAATGTAGGTTCTAGTGTTCGCCCTCACAAGTACGATTTTCCATGATCACCATCTCCTAGATCATGTCAATTGCTGTGTGCTTATGTTCCAAGGTCTAAGACGATGGATACTTTCATATATTCAGCTAATAATAATAAGTTCAAACTTTGTATTTTCTTTTGAGGCAGTTGGGGTGTGTCCGAATGACTTTTCAGTTTATTTAAAGGCATGTTAGAACCTTTTAGTAGTCTTGTTTTAACAATCAAATTTTCAGTGGATGTTTAGTTGACTCTATGTTTAATTAGATTGGATATCTAAGTGAAACTCAACTTATAAGTTAAAGTCTTCACGTATGCCTGAATATTTTCTTATTCAATAGTAAGGCGGTGTTTGGATTGACTTATTATTAAGTACTTTTGACTTTTAAGCATTTTTTTCGTTTAGTAGTATTTGACAAAGCTAAAAGTGCTTTTAAGTACCAAATTTTGGCCGAAATAGTACAAAAATAAGCAAAATTCCAAAAGCAAGGTCTCCCCTACTTATGACATTTAACTTTTAGAATATAAGCTACTTTTTAAGATCTCACCCAAGCACCCTCTAAGTGCATACCATAGGTTAATTTTAGGGTTAGCATACCATAGGTTAGCTTTTGGGCTACTTGTAGTCCTAAGCACCATGTAACGTTTAGGGGGTTACAAACTTGATATCAGATCCTATAGTTTTAAAGAGTCATAGGGAGTCTAACAAGTTGCGTTATATAAAGTCTTGATCATGTGTGTGAAGAACACCAAACTTATGAGCGAGAGGCTATCAGATGTATTAGGGATTATGCTTACATTCATAATCTATATTGTGATCTAACATTATATCTACCTTCTCTAACTTGTAATTTTTGTGATAGAGAATACCTACTTGTAGAGCTTATACTTGTAGAAATAGGGACCAACCAGCCCCACAACCACCTGCATACTCTTTGAACAAAAATGTCTTCTATGCTGAGTTTCGGGTTTCCTTTTATGTGCTCACTCAGGATGTGAATGCTTAGTGTAATCAGCCTGTAGTTGTCCTAGTTTAGTAGAATGGTAACATATTTGTAGCCATAGTTCGATATTTCATGAGAATGAATCCACTTGAGTTCTTTGGGTCAAAGGTGAATGAGGATCCACAATTTGTCATTGATGAGGTGAAAATCACTAAGATTATGCATGTCACAAAAGAGGAGAGTGTGTAATTGACATCTCACTAATTGAATGATATTGCTTATGACTGGGTTACTATATGGAAAAAGGTAGGGGTGAGAATGCAGCTCCGATGAGTTGGGATATGTTTCAAACAACTTTTATAGAAAGTTTTTTTTTTATGAATTAAGAGAGTCTAAGTGGATGAGTTCATGAACCTCAGGCAATGTACTATGTAAGTGAAAGAGTACTTTCTCAAGTTCACCCAACTATGTAAGTTGGCACCAGAGTTGTTTCTAGATTTTCGGGCTCATATGAGTAAATTAGTCACTGGAGTGTCAGACTTGGTGGTCAAGGAGTGTAAGACTTGGTGGTCAAGGAGTGTAGGAATACTATGTTTTATAAAGGATATGTATATTACTCGATTTATGACCTATGCTCAGCAAATTGAGGCTGAGAAAATAAAGGAATAAGAAAGGGATGCCATGACCTGCACCGGGGCCAGGCTGTGACGGCTATCTCAAGTCTGCCATGGACCGAAGACCACCCCCATCAACTACCCTCATGAGAAAAAATAATAGAACAATAATGCAAAAGCCAATTTAACAGTAATGAATAATAGATAAATGAACCAAGATAGAGGTTCTAAGAGTTCAATAATTTCCAATCCGCAGTTGTCGGCATAAATCCTATAACAAAACTAAACACCATCTAGGATGGAACATACCCTAATTATAGCCCAAAAAGGACCCAAAAATGGTCTAAAACGCAAGGGAAATAAATTATGAAATGACAGGCCTTCCTGAGAATGGAAACTAACCCCTTCAAAGTAACTCGACAAGCGTACCAGTCCACCTAATACTGTACAGGGGCAAGAAATATCTACAGACCCTATATTATGAAATTATGTAGCGTCCTAGGACGGTTAGCGGGGTAAGCACTAGTATGTAACTCAAGGATAAGGAGTAAAATAATTCCATGATCAAATAAGTTTAAAATCATTCAAAACCAAATGCACACATTCATAGACATACATTCATATATTTATATATATATATATATATATATATATATATATATATATATATATATATATATAAGATGCTGGGATAGGGAACAAAGATTAATCATGAGATTTAAAATCATTAACCTGGACTGTGTACCTTTAACCGTCATAAAGGCATCCACAGGCTATATGGCATAGCTTCCTGCACCAAAAGGGCCTAGTGTATGTGAGCCACTCAAACCAGAGAAAAATGAGGGAAAGGTAAATCCATCAGGGAAACTAGACATCCCCTAATATATATATATATATTAAGTGTGACACATGCACAAAATTATTAAGAACCCCACGTCAACAAATATTTTTTCTAGTTTTGTCTATCCGAGACCTCTACCTTCCACGACAAGGTACACTACCCCCTTTAAGCCCAATTAAAACATTTACACATATTCCCAGCCATTAAGCAAGGGTAATCCATTAAGGCATTTACTGAATAGTTTCGTCATACAAAATAAACAAGCTTACAAGCTAATGTCATTATGCCAAACCAAAGTATTTAGCCAACTAGGACTCTAACCCAACAACCAATAGGACACCAACCTATTTAGCCAACTGGGAATCTAACCCACCAGCCAATAGGACTCCGACCCATTTAGCCAACTGGGAATCTAACCCACCAGCCAATAGGACTCCGACCCATTTAGCCAAATAGGACTCTAACCAATCAGCCAATAGGACTTCAAAATATTTAGCCAATTGGGACTCAAACCCGTGTAGCCAACTGGACTTTAAAATTCCAATTTAAAATTATTTCATTGCCACCAAGGCCTTTCTAAAGCCAATTTATGTTCCATTAACCTTTTACGCAATGCATGGTTTCATAAGTGAAGAAATTTATGCATATATCCATGTCCCAAATCAGATTTAACAAACTGGGTTGAGTTTAAAGTCAATTCCAAACCATTAAACCATCAAATTTAAGGAAACCCATGTTCCAAATTCTAATTCCCACACCCATGCATTTATTTAGTTCAAAATCATGATAATAAGTCATAAATAATCAATTCAATACCATGGAAATTTAATTTATCCAATAACTGTTCCAAACACCTCAACCCACATTCAAATCCAACAATTAAACCACATGGATAACAATTAAATACATTCTTTTACATAAAATTAATTTAGGGATTAAATACATGCCATAAGTACACAATAGTTTGAAAGCAAATTTGGAGCTTGGAACCCGTATGATGAATCCTCAGTGAAACACTTGAGTTTTTCTTGGATTTTATCTTTGAGGAAAGGGAGAAATTTATATTTAAAAGACTAACGAAAATAATTCTATTTTATGTTTAAGGGTCATACATGGGTGAAAAGACTCAAAAGCCCCTCACCTTAAGTGAATAAAAAAATTTCACAAAAAATTGGACTTGTCATGGAATGTGAATATCATGGAGACTATCCTCTGTACCACACAAATATTGTAGGGTAGCCTCTGTGACATGGTGATATCGTAGAGGCTTACTGCCTAGAAATTCTAAAATGACCCTAAACCCTTTCCAAAATTTCAAAAACACTTTTAAGACACCCTATTAACATACCTAAACACAATTTAAGTCAAAAATCTATGTTTCAAACATGGAAAGGTCAAAAATCAAATCATAAAAGTTTCAAGGGTCTTACAAGGAAAAATATGAAGGCTAGAACCAAATAGTTTGAGTATGATCAGCACAGGTCAGGAGGGGGAATCATTCACAGTTTAAAAGTCGTTCATCAACTCCCACACCATCTTCACCAAGTTCCCCCACGCCTACCACTAATTAGGAGCAGTGGGGTTGAGTACTGACCATTAGATATCAGGGTAGAATTTACAGGAAATGTATTTTTTATGCCTGTAAGAAGTATGGTAGAAGTCATCCAAGTGAGTGAATGATAGGTAAGGATGGCTATTATGAGTGTGGTAATCCAAGCCATAGACTCAAAGATTGCCCCTTATCAAAGTAAGGCGGTAAGGATACTATCCTTCACACACTCAGTCTGTAACTTTAACTTCCCAACCTTTTAAAATGGTGATTTATTTGGTAGTCATGGTAGTTAGAAAATTAATCTCTAAAGGGTGTATGTATCACCTAGTTTGGGTTAAGGATACTATATCTTAAACCACAACCCTTCAGTCAGTTTTTATGGTCAATGAGTTTCTTAAATTCTTCCCAGAGAATCTACCTAGGGTACATCCTGATAGGGAAATTGAATTCAGGATTCATCTTCTTCTAAATACCCAGCCCATCTTTATTTCTTTCTATTGTATGTCTCCAACTGAACTTAAGGGTTGAGGGCAAACCCTATGGACTTTTTAGATAAAGGATTCATCAGACATGGTGTTTCTCTATGGGGGTGATCCAGTCTAATTTGTATGGAAAAAGAATAGTACTATCAAAATATGTACAAACTATAGGCAGCTGAACAAGGTCACCATCAATAACAAGTACTGTATCACCAAAATTGATGACTTTTTTAACCTATTTAGGGTGCTTTTTTCATGTCAAAAATTAATATTAATATGATCAGTTGAAGTTCAGAGAATGTGACATTCTAAAGATTGCTTTTAGAACTCAGTATGATCACTTTGAGTTTATGGTTGTCTTTTGGGCTAAAAATTGCTCCTGCAGATTTTATGGACTTAATCATAGGGTTTTAAAAATTATTTATACATGTTTGTCATTGTCTACATATATTACATACTCGTTCTATTCTCAGAGTGAAGAGAAGCATGCAGACCATTTTAGAATAGTGTTGCAGATACTTAAGGATCATCAGTTATTTGTGAAATTCATTAAGTGTGAATTTTGGTTAGAGTCTATTACCTTTTTGGGGAATGTGATTTTTGGTGAAGGTATTCTTTTTGGCCCTCAAAATATATATGCAGTGAACTAGTGTACTTGACTTATTACTAGATGTAGTGAACTGGTGTACTTGACCTATTACTCCATCTGACACTAGGAGCTTTCTGGTTTCAGTCGAATATTATGTGAGTTTTTTTTCTTGATATCTACACCATTAATAGAGTTTATACAAAATAAGGAGAAGTTTTGATGGTTAGACGAGTACGAGAAATATTTTCAAGAGTTAAAAGATAAATTGACTTCAATACTGGTGCTAGATTTCCTACATTGATTAGATTGATTTGGTGTGTACTGTGATGCCTCCAGAGTTAGGTTAGGATGTGTTTTGATGCAAAATAGAAGGGTAATAGCTTATGCCTCTCGACAAATTAAAGATCATGAGAAGAATTATCTGACTCACAATTTGGAATTGGCAGCTGTTGTGTTCACCTTACAAATTTGGCAAAATTATTTATCTAGTGTGAATGTGGATATTTTTACTAATCGTAAGTGTCTCCAATATGTGTTCACACAAAGAGTGTTAAACTTTTGTTAGATAAGGCGGTTGGAGTTGCTAAAAAATTATTAAATGAATATGGTCAACCATCCGAATAAGCAAAATATAGTATCTGATGCATTGAGTAGGTTGCCTATGGGTAGTGTATCCCATGTGTAAATAGAGTTGAAAGAGTTGGCCAAAGAGTTGCATAGATTGTCTCGGTTAGGGGTTCATCTTCATGGCACAAATAATGGTGGTTTAATGGTTTAGCGTCCTCCCTAGTAATTGAAGTAAAAGAAAAGCAACATGATGAGCCTATACTTAGTATGTTAATAGATACAGTTCATCAGCAAAAGGTTGAACTTTTCTCCCAAGGGATATATTGTGTCCTTCGCTACCAGGGTCGTCTATGTGTTACCAATACTGATGGAATGAGAGAAAGGATATCAAAGGAAGCTTAAATTCAAAATATTCAATTCACCCTGGTTCCACTAAGATGTATCGCAACTTGTGGGAAGTCAATTGGTGTAATTCTATGAAGTTAAACATAATAGGGTTTGTGGCTAAGTGTCCCAATTATCAACTAGTGAAGGTTGAGCATCAAAAACTAGGAGGTACACTTCATGACATTAGCATACCCACATGGAAGTGGGAGGTTATCAATATGGATTTTATTAAGGAATTTCCTTGCACTAGATATCAGCATGATTTAATTTGGGTCATCGTGGATCGAATGACCAAGTCAGCCCATTTATTGCCAGTTAATACTTAGATGTGGCTGAATATTATGCTAAGTTATATGTTCATATATTGGTAAGACTCCATGGTTTTCCTTTTTCCATCATCTCAAATAGAGGCACTTAATTTACATCTTAGTTTTGGCAGTATTTCCATAAGGGTCTTGGTACGAAGGTGAAGCTGAGCAGTACTTTCTAGCCTCAGATAGATGGTCAGGTCGAGCGAACTTTCCAAAATATAGAAGACATATTAAGAGATTGTGTGATTGACTTCACGGGAAATTGAGATGATCATTTACCCTTGATTATGTTTGCATATAACAACAATTACCATACTAGTATTCAGATAGATCCCTTTGAAGATTTATATGTACGTGATGTTGATCATCTATAGGGTGGTTTGAAGTTGGTGAAGCAGCTTTGATTGGGCCAAACTCTATTCTCAAATCTATGGAAAAGGTTTGATTGAGTCATAAGAGGTTGAAAACTACTCAAAGTCATCAGAAATCATATACAGATAAGTAAGAGAGAACTAAAGTTTTCTATGGGTGATTGGGTGTTCTTGAAGGTATCACCCATGAAGGAAGTGATGAGGTTTGGAAGGAAAGGATAACTCAATCAACGATACATTGGTCCATATGAAATCTTACGAAGTATTGGAAATGTCACTTCTGAGTTATACCTTTCATCAGAATTAGCTACCGTTCATCTAGTTTACCATGTGTCTATGTTAAAGAAATGCAATGGAGACCCATCCTTGGTAGTTCTGTAATTCTCCGAGACTACACCCTGGGCGTCACATGGTGCTTAAAATCTCGAAGGACCACAAGCTAACCCATGTCTGGTACCTGCTGTGAGCACTGAATATAATACTGAAATATATATGCGGAAGAAATCTAAAAATGCCATTAGGATCTCAAAATACTGAAACAATAACTGAGTTTAACTAATAATAACATATGACAACTGAATAACTGACTATGCTAGTCTTAAAGCCTCTACTATCTATATAGGGAGTTGATGACCCCAACTAACTCCGACTGGAATAACTACTAAACTACTGGGATACTAAAATAGATAAACTGTGTCCTTGATATATGAGGACTCACCACTATAACTGCTGCTGATAGCCTGATCTGTTTTGTACGGTCAGGAACCTGAGCGTCCGAACCATGATATGAGACAACATAGCACAAAAGAGAGTAAGCTTCAGTACGTAGATGTAATGGTATGATAAGTGAGGTAAGGTGATATACATTGGTTCATATGCATGAGATAATAACTGATTGAATAAATATCATGAAGTAATTGGATGAGATTACATGCAAAACTGTAACTACTGAACATACTGAATATGCAATACTGTGCATATCAGTATACATCGTGTATATAAGATTATACTAAAGCTGAGTAATGAATTCTGATGGCTTAGCAACTGATAACTGATAGCCATGGTTCTATAGAACTAACTGAGCTCTTTACTAAATGCTAAGACTAAAACTATAACTGTGGGAGTGTTCATCTAACCGACATACCCTGGTATAGAATGATTTGGGGTACAACCTATGACCCAGTTAGAAGGGGGTTAGCACTTTGCCATGGGATACTAACAATGCTCTATCAACCCTAACCTAGCAGAAAGCCTCAAGAATTATATATGATTGCGTCAACCCTAGTTTGGTAGGAAGATGACGTACCCTACATTGTCTACATAGTTCTATAACTCAGGGATTGCTACTAAGGGTCATCCCCTAACTGGCAGGAATGCCCTCATCCCGGGTTCACTCGTTTCTGAATCCTAATCCCAACAGAATCGACACTAAACTAATCACTTAATTGTACTAGGCTTGACTGAACTGACACTGATCGTGTTGACTGACTGAACTAGACTGAGTTCACTTGATTATGTTAACTAACTGAGTACAACTATTCTTGACCTTTACTGGGACTATTCTATAACTACTGCAACTAAGTAAACAACTAGAATTCAGGTAATAAATACCCCCAGGACTCGATAGCATAATTGATCAACCCACATCTCAACATTAACAACACAACAATAGGTTACCATGCATAATTTACTCATATGGACATTTTATCAAACACTTGGGGAGCATGATTGCTATACATGAGAACTAACCACATAAGGTATCATAACTACAATATTCAACTTGCAAATTCAAGGGTTTTGACATGAGAGATTCATAATTCAACGCACATGCTATCTTAATTTCAGGGAACTCATACTGAACATGCATGAAAGGGGAACATGAGATCATAACTGAGTTTGAAGCATGATACATGAACTGAATATCATGAACTGAAGTGATTTCTTGAACACATGCAATGACATGAGAATGGTTACACGGATGAGATAAGAATGCGAGAGTCAAATTATGAGTAACCATTATCTCTGGATGGACCTGGTTTCATGAAGAAAAGATGATAGATTAAGTGTATGAAAAGCTCGGGGGTGTTACATCTCTTCCTTGGGATAATTCGTCCCCCGACTAATACTGGCTTGGCTGAAATACTAAGGAAAAACTAAGATGATGCACGAAACATTCATGAACTGATTCATGACAGAATATGTGGAATCTAAAACCGATGCACGATGCATGAACTAAACTGATTTCTTAAACATATGCAGTGATATGAGAATGGTTACAAGGCTGAGATAGGAATGAGAAAGTCAATTTATGAGTAACCATTATCTCTGACTGGACCTAGTTTCGTGAAGAAAAGATGATAGATTTAGTACATGAAAAGTTTGGGGGTATTACATCTCCCTCTTAGGATAGTTCGTTCCCCGAATAATACTGACTTGACTGAAATACTAGGAAAACTAATATAATGCACAGAATACTTATGAACTAAATCATGACTGATTCATTGGGGTCTAAAATATGGTGCATAAACTGAACTAGAATCATAATTTACATGGATGCGAACAAACTATTTCTTGGAAGGGATATATTCATGAAACTTAAGATAGTAAGACTAGATTGGAAGATGGAAAAACTATAGGAACCTTTCTGTCCGACTGCTAATCTGAATTACTGGATATACCGACTAACTCATACTGAAAGCTTATAATTAATTGGAGTATTTCTTCCACACTCTTTCTAAGAAGTTCTAGTAATTTTAGGGAGCAAGGAATCTTGGGCATGGTTTGAATAAGACATCTGGATAAGAAATCACAACAAGGTTAAAATTCTATAACATGGAACACAGGCCTATGAAATATCAACTAGGATAGAGCTACTAGGACTTATGCACTGCAACTACTTTGTTTTAAGCTTAGACATAGTCCTCAAATACTCTCTCAACTATACCTTCTACCTCAACACTGCACTTCACCTGAGACTACTGAAAATATTCATATGGGCACTGATAACTCTACCTACTAAAGTCTGAGCTGGACAAAATTCTCCCACTGTGTACAAGCTTACTCAAATCTATAGAATGCACACATAACATTGTAATATTAGTTTGAATCATGAATTCAACACACCCTGCATTTTCTTAACCTCTTATCTCTTGAAAAATTTTGATTTCCCACTCAACAACTAAATACAACCTCTTACTAGCCATTCACTAATGTGTAATTCATTTATCCACTTACACACCAATATAACATTCAAGTCTATCTTCATAACTACCGTCTCGAGTAAAACCAGCATGCAACAATCTCTCCTTAACATGAAACATTTACTCTCTCCTATATAGGCAATTGCTCATCACTACATCATTTCATAAGGAGATGTCATTGAAAGGCTAAAACACGAGGACCTGAAGCATAAATGAACACTAAACATAACTTGACACTTAAAAGAGGACCGAGGAATATAATATAAATATCATAGAGTCATCAAGAGACCTAAAATAAGGATACACATGACATAATGTTAATTTCGCTGATCATTAAGAGTGTTGCATGAGTACTAGAACTGAACATACAGTAAAACATAAGCACATGAGTCATGAGCTACATGACCTAAGTTTGGAACTTTTTTTTTGAATTCATGGAACATGATTTGTACTGCTGAGCAAACTAGAACTCCTCACACGAGGAACTGGGAACGTACATGATTTATGGAAAGTGCATGAATATGATATATGAGCATAGAACTGATATGTCAGGCAAGAGTGGATATTTTAATAACTAAAGTACAAACACTGAAATCAGCATGGGGCGGGCATCTCTCTCCCTAGTCTTGTTCTACAACACACTGACATCACTACTAGGATCTGAGAGCCTTACTTGGTCACTTGTTCTACCATCTCCCCCTTAGCTTAAAGATATCATACTAAGTCTGTGGACCAATTAACAAACTTTAAACTAAACTAAAACCACTTTACTCTAGAGTCTAAGATATAACAATACTCATAAACACTAAACTCACCTTGAAAACTACACCTGAAAGTGTAAAACCCCACGACTAATACTTTCTTCTGAGATAAACTATTAACTTTCTATAGCCCGAAAAAAATCATGTAACAACTTAAGAACTAACTAACTTAGAATTTTAAAGTCCTCTTTCTAGTAGTTCAACCTTCAAAGATTCAAACTTAGATCCTAATACATAACATGGATATCCCTAATTCTTTAATAACTATACTACTTTCATCATAGCCTACAAATATCACATCCACAACACATGTTTCGAATCAACAAACTTAAATTCTTTTATACACTACTTCAAGACTACAGATTCACCTTTTACATGACTAGTCCCATGAAATATATAATCTGCTCAACTTTAGATAACACCTTCCAAACTCTACTACTGTTGATAAAATCCTGGTTTTATGCTTCTAACTCTAGATCATATGCTGTTATAGGATTTTGAGAAGGAAGCTAAAATTATATCTAAATCCTAAGCACTGAGGAACTACCTATCCATTCACTGACTGGTTCATTGAGAAGCTGAAACTGAACTACTTTATATTTGAAATCAACTAAAGTAATTTACTGGGTTACTGTAACCGGGCAATTTTTATATACCCATTTGGCTAGGATAGATATACCCACTAGGGTTGACACTAAGAAGGGCTCTACTAAGTTTTTGGGACTGACACTAGACTTGACAACTACATCGGGGGTTACTAAACAAAGATAGCTCCAGGATCCAACAAGGCATCAACATGTAAATAAATGGCCGGTAACTTACCCATCAACACATCAAGAGAAATTTCCTGATCCTGTCGGGACGTAATTCCATATAACCTGTTGTGACACTGACCACTATTAGCACTGGAAGCGATAACACCCTGCTGAGTCAGGTGATTGGATGAAACTAGAGGATGGTTAGACCTACCCTACTACCTACTCTCTAGGCAATCTCTGAATTTGTGGCCTAGCTTGCTATACCCAAAACATACATCATTGCCAGCTCTACACACAACCTTTTGATTCTTACCATATTCTTTGCAAAACAGATTAGTAAGAATACCCTTGCCACTACCTTGTGACTTAGAGCGTGGTGTTCTATCTCGACTCACATTTTTAAACATAGGCACTGATGCACAGGCTGAAGGAGTAGCTGGGGATGATAATTTCTAATGGGATTGGGATCGATTACTACCCCTTAACCAAGGCTTTAAACTACTTTTTCTAGCCGTCTTATTTTTTCTTTGTTTCTTCCTATGCTCTCTCTCTCACTAGGCTGATCATGAATCAAAAGCCTAGATAAGACAAAAACCTACAGATTTTTTTGAGCAACTACTGAATAAGATAAGTTAGTTAAAGCAACTCTGAATTCAGCGTGAGAGACATGCTCATTCAAGTGATCTTTCTGTAGTGGCGGAGGTGTGGGTTGATTCTCATTTTTTTCCATTAGTCATCTAGGAGGCATATTCTATAAATGAAAGAAAGATTGGAATTAGATCAAACTTTTCCTAAAAATGCCTCATATCCTCTTGTCCATAAGTGTGGCGCGCTACACACCCATGCACAACACTCTTTGTGATGCGACTTTCAAACTCTGATACCAAGTTTGTAATTCCTCGAGACTATACTCTGGGCATCACATAGTACTTATAATCTCGAAAGACCATAAGTTAACCCATGACGGGTACCTTCTATGAGGACTGAATATAATACTAAAATATATATGCGGCAGAAATCTAAAAATGCCATAAGGCTCTCAAAATACAAAAAGAATAACTGAGTATAACTGATAATAACATTTGAAAACTGAATAAATGACTATGCTACTCTAAAATCCTCTACTTTTTGAATAGGAAGTTGATGGGACAAACCCCCAACTAACTCCAACTGGAATAAATACTGAACTACTAGGATACTGAAACCGATAAACTCTATCGGAAAAATATGAGGACTCACCACTATAACTGCTACTGATAGCCTGACCTGCTAAGTATGACTAGGAACCTAAGCATCCAAATTATGATATAAGATATCATGGCATAAAAATGAGTATGCGTCAGTTCGTGAAATGTACTGGTATGCTAAGTGAGGTAAGGATTATTTACATGGGTTCATATGCATGAGATGATAACTGAATGAATGAACATAATGAAGTAACTGGATGAGAGTACGTGCAAAACTGAAACTACTAAATATACTGAACATGCAATACTGTGTATATCGGTATACATCATGTATGTGAGATTATACTTAAACTGAGTATTGAATTCTAATGGTTGAGCAACTGATAACTAATAGACATGGTTCTGAAGAACTGATTGAGTTCTTTACTAAATGCTGAAATTGAAACTATAACTGTGGGAGTGTTCATCTAACCGACATACCCCAATATAGATTATTTTGGGGTCTAACCTATGACCCCAGTTAGAAGGGTCTTAGCACCTTGCCACAAGATATTAACAATACTGTGTCAACCATAACCTAGAAGAAAGACTAATGAATCATATATGATTGCATCAACCCTAGTCAGGAAGAAAGACAACTTAACCTACGCAGGCTACATAGTTCTGTAACACAGGATTACTACTAAAGGTCAAACCCCAACTGCCAGGAATGCCGCTCAGTGCCAAATCCTACTCCTAACTGAATCGATACTAAACTGATCACTTGACTGTACTAGTCTTGATTGAATTGACACTGATCATGTTGATTGACTGAACTGGACCGAGTTTACTAGGTAATGTTAACTTATTGAGTACTACTATTCTTGACCTTTACTGGGACTATTCTATAACTACTGCAACTAAGTAAAGAACTAGATTTTGGGTAATAAATACCTTAGGACTTGATATCATACTTGATAAGATTTATCACAACTTTAACAATACAACAGTAGGTTTCCATGCATATTTTACTCAAATGGATATTTCATCAAACACTAGGGGAGCATGATTCCTATACATAAGAATTAAAACATAGGGTATCATAACTACAACATGCAATTTCCAAATTCAAGGGTTTTGACATGAGAGAATCATAATTCAACACATATGCTAACTTAATTTCATGGAACTCATAAAAGATCATAACTTGAAACATAAACAACAACACAAACATGAGCATAATTTAATTCATAACAAGGGAATCATAATTCAAGTTTCGAAAAGGGTTCTTCAACTCCAACGGTGGAAGAATACCTAAGGATGAACACCTAACATACCTTGATTGTTGAGTTTGTGGGACTTTATGATGAATTCTCAAGACTATTACTTGAAGTTGATAAACCTAGGATTTTGTTCTTGAGAGTATTTGTGAGATAATAAGTGAATTTTTCCCTTTAGGAGGTTTAATTTCATGTTATGGTTGAGTATTGTTAGGGGAAAATGATCCAATTACCTCCAAAAACCCATTACTTAATACAAAAAACTTGCCCAGTGATGCAATAGTCACAATTCCACATCGATGGGGAAAACGTAATTACTGACGTATCGCATCGATGGTGTCAACGTGATAGCCAATGTAATGCATCAATATCGCGTTGGCTTATTGGTTTGGTCATCCAAACATGACTCAAATGATGTTTAAAAATTTTGAAACTTACCCAAGATGACCTATTGACATCCTAGAGCATGAATCAACTTAAAAATTAACATTCTAAGGTTGTAAGGATAAAAAATAAGATCATCCAATTATGAAGGCTAAAAATGATTCTAAGTTTCAACACTTAGCTGAATTTTTTCTAAGTCTGAGACCCCTTATTACAATCTATATGTGACTGAATTGAACTAGAACTATTATGGGGTCCTACAAGTTCCCATAGAAAGTATTGGAGTAAAATATAATTTGTCCTATGAGGAGATCCATGTTGAAATTTTGGATCAACATGTTCGAAGGTTTATAAATAAGGAAGCAGCTTTAGTGAAATTTCTATGAAGAAATCAATTTGTTGATGGAGCGACATGGGAAGAAATGACAAACATGATAAAACTATAACTTATCTATTTGCTTTTAGTACAGAGTATGCTTGAGGTAAGAAATCCCCTTCTAATCTATTCTCCTCACTGACATTCTTACTCATGTCAGTCCAACCTATAAAGTCCATGCGTAGTCATTCATTTCAGTTGTATGCATGTTCTTGGGGTTAGTAGTTTCAATTGTAGAGCAATATAAGTTTTGGACCTTAGCCTAACACACCCATAATATAGGTTTTCTCTTATTCCAACCTTCATTTGAGGACGAATGGTCCCAAGGGGAAGATAATGTCATACCCTAAAAATTAGACAATTTTATTTTGATAGATTCCATCAATTTAAGGTGATTATTTTAGTTAAATAATTATAAGGAATGTTAACGGGGCAATAAGGAAATGTTTTGGATTTTTTGGAATGAATTTGGGGCATTTTAAGACTTCATAACAGTAAGAGTCCAATTAGGGCGTGTCACATAGGTAAGGCACAAACTTCATGCAAAAACAAGTGGCATAAAATGATAAGGGAATACCACGCCCATGGAATGGCACAATAAGGGCGTGCCACTTGATGTGCTATAGAAATATAATATTTTTATGCTTAAAACTATGAAAATATACATGTTTCTTTGGATGTTTTGTTTGATATGATGAATTTAGTTATGTTTTGCGGGAAAATATGTATTGGATGCAAGTCAAAAGAAAAAGAAGAAAAATGAAGTTTTTGGATACTTAAATAGAAAATTTTGGGTGCATGTGCTACGTACTTGGTGTATGTAAGCAACTTATGTAGAGGAACCAAAGATTCAGAGGCTAAGCTATAGGAAAAAGAAAGAAAATCAACATACCAAGTCAACATATGGTCCACATGTACAACCTGCGATATGCAGGTTGACTTGGCCTGCACAAAAATTGAAAAGTCCAGAGAGCTGAAGATTTAGGAATTTCGGAGGTCAACCTGCGGCCGCATGTTGACTTAGATGGTTAAACCCGACTTTGTTTTTTCCTTTTTCATTCGAGTGTTGACTTTTAGTGTTTCCTTGTATTCTACAAACACCCTAATGACATTTTGTACTGAGGATACACATTTTTGATAGTTATAAACATATTTTGATTCTGAGATTCAATTTTTGTCTTGGAATTCTCTTGTATTGATTTAGGTTGATAAATTTAGTTACAATTTTGGGTTTTCACTTGTGATTATTATGATTTCATCTTATGTGTTCAATCATAAATATTGTTAATTACTTTACAAGCATGAGCAGCTAAAAACACATAGCTAGGATTGTGGAAACCCTAGAGAATTAATGAAGTAGGAAAAGTGCTATTATTATTCTAAATCGATACTCATTTATGCATTGTATTATCTTGACTTTAATAGTTATCTTAGAAATTGCAAATGTTAGTATCCATCCAAGATTATTGCTACTTACTCCAAAAGAGGAGCCGTGACTAAGAAAAAATAACTACAACAAAAATTTGAATTTTAACTGTTGATCCACACTACTAGTTACTATCTAAATAAGATGGTTAGCTGTCATTAATAGCTACAGAATAAAAAGATAATAGTCAACTTGGATCAAGATAAGGGTTTGTAAGAGAAAATCCTGAAACTTAATAGGTAAAGAGTTAAATCCATTAGCTCATCCAAAAGACTGTTGATGGTACATAACTTATCAGATTATGCTTGCGAGGTGTTGGATTTCTTAAATAAAGCAAGATAAGCCTATGGAGTTGAGAACCCAGGGGGAACTCAATCCAAGTTTTTACCTACAACTATTTACAATTGAAGTTGATATTAGCTACTTGTTCGATATTCCTACTCAAATCCCCCTATTTAGTTTTCTAGCTTTTTCCCATTGATTACAGCATCTAAGATCCACAATTCCACGTATTCTCTTGATATTTGACCCCAACCTTTGTTGGATTACTATATTTTACAGCAATCATATAATCTTTAGTGTGAAAGAGTAGTTAGGTGTTATAATATTTTGGCACTGTTGTCGGGGAATATGATATTGATTTTTTAATTGAGGTTATTGTATTATATAGTCTTTTTTGATCTTAATTGGGTATACATCTGTGTATGCCTAGAACACGGCGTATAGGAAATCCTTTACTCCCAGTGAATTCGAATCCAGAGCGGATCCTACAAATACTTAGTAGGACGATGGAATAAAAAATAAATGATATTCCTGAAGAGGTTCGTGATGATATGCCTCTCCCTCCTCTTGAAGGAGTATAGGACATTGTTGATCAATAGTCGAGGGTGATTTTATCATAAGTTAATAATAAGAGGAGGGCAGTATAAGAAGATCAACGAATAGTTAGGGAGGCAGAGCTAGTTGAGCAGAGACAAGAAGTAGACCATCGAGCAACACTCGATGGAAATCAAAATAGATATAGAGGTAGACGTATTCAAGTGATCCCAGCATATAAGTATTTGCAAACGTATGTTGATGTTGAAGAATACCTAGGGTACATTGAGCTGGCAGAGACTGGAGCTATTATCCTTCCTGTTTTACCCCCAAGCATTAAGTTTGACATTAAAAGCACAATGATCCAACTCTTAAATCCAAAGGGTGTATTTGTTAGTTTGCTTATAGATGATGCAAACATGCACCTTGCAAATTTTATTGGGATCTGCTGTTCGTAAATAAATCCAGGGGTGAATCAGGAAACACTTAGACTAAGGTTGTTCCCCTTCTCACTTATAAGAGAAACATCTTTATGGTTAAGGGAACTACTAAGAGGATCTATCAATTAAAAGAATGAGTTGTGCAGGCAATTCTTGAATAGGTTCTTTCCTTTATCCAGGTTGTTGCTACATAAGCATGAGATCTATAATTTCAGGCAGTTGTAGTCAGAATCTATGTATGAAGCATGGTTCAGGTTCAATAAAAAGCTTAGCATGGTGCCCAACCATCGAATTTAAGGGACAAACTTGTTGGAGATATTCTATCAAGTCCTAACCATTAGTTCTATAGCTATGTAAGATACTATCTTTGGAGGAGCCTTTATGAGATTGATATAGGAGATAGCCTCTAGTATTATGGATTAGATCTCTCTTAATAACCGAGGGTGGAAAACTCAGAAGGTTGAGAGAGGTTCTAGCAGTTATACCAATGGAATTTCTAGTGATCATAGAGTGGTTGAGGATACTGTAGCTTAGGATATTTCACTATTACAAACTAAAATTGGTGAGTTGTCCAAACAATTTGCAACGAAAACTGATATTTTAGGATAGACCCAAAAGGTTGAGTCACATGTAACTGCTATCAAGTAGTTGAAGTAGTAGTATGGGAATATCTCTGTTGCTTTGACTCATAGACTTCCAGGTGCCCTTCCTAGTTACACTGTGTAGAATACTCTAACACTTGCTTATTGTCTAGCTATTACCACTAGGTGTGGTGCCCCACCGGATGGTCATTATGTTCCTACTAATAATAAGCAAAGAAGGATAATAGTATTGCTGATGAGACACCTGAAGCTGAGTTTGACAAGCTGATTTTCAGTGATGACAATTATGAGAGTGAGTACGATGACAATTGGGTTGCAGATAACACCAATGATGAGGTAAAACATTTTAGCATGATTTCTCATACACCATCATTAGAAAGAAGGGGGACCCAGGTGCAGTCAACATCCCATGTTCTATTGGGTATTTTGATATTAATCATGTGTGATATGATTTGGGAGCAGAAATAAATTTAATGCTACTAGTGATATACAAGGTGTTGGGGTTAGGAGAACTCAATCCTACATCTACAAGGCTGTTGATGGTTGATTCATCTATAAAGAAGCCGGTAGGTATTTTGCATAACGTAGAAGTAAGGGTGGCATCCTTCACCTACCTAACATATTTTTATGAATTTAGACTATGAATTGGATGCCCAAGCTTCGATTATATTGGGTGGACACTTCTTATCTACTCATCAGGTGTTGATTGATATGGACTTGGAGGAAATCACCTTCAAACTAAATGGTGAGCAAATAGTATTTAATGTGTTCATGATAGTATAATAACCTGATGAAATAAGAGTGGTGGCAGTGATAGATACTGTGGATGATGATGTGGTTGCAGTAGATGTGCCTATTATGGAAAGATTAGGGATACGAGAATTAACATTAGTGATTATAAACTTTGAGAATGATGGGATAGATGGATATGATAAGCTATTTAATATATTACATGATATTGGTTCTTACAACGATGCCCCTAAGAATCTGGATCTTGACTTTAAAAATAGAACCACACCTCCTAGAAAGCCATCCATTAAGGAGACAATGGTCTTGGAATTGAATTCCCTCCCATCTCTTTTGTAGTATGTCTTCTTTGGGGCCAATAATACCCTATTAGGGACTATTGCGGTAGATTTGGCAGAATCACGGGTGGAAGCTTTGATATCAGTGTTTCAAAGATTCAATAGAGCTATCGGGTGGGCCATTAAAGAAATTATAGGGATTCCACAAGATATATGCATACATAAGATATAACTTGATCGAGATAACATTCCCAGTATTGAGCATCAGAGGCAAGTGAACCCTCATATGCAGGAGGTGGTGAATAAGAAAATAATCATGTGGTTAGATGTTGGGGTAGTTTACCCCATCACAGATAACAAATGGGTATGCTCGGTTTAATGTGTGCCAAATAAAGGGGAAATCACAGTCGTTCCTAATGAAAAAATGAATTAGTACCCATGCATCCAGTAACCGGTTGGAGAGTCTGGATGGATTAAAAGAAGACGAACAAGTGGACATATAAGGACCATTTCCCTATGTAGTTCATGGATCAGATACTGGATAGACTAGCAGGCAAGTGTTGGTATTGTTTTCTTCATGGGTACTCAGGTTACAATCAAATTATGATTTCTCCTTAAGACAAAGAAAAGACTACTTTCAGTTGCTGCTATAGGACTTTTGCGTTCAAGAAGATGCTCTTCAATTTATGCAATATACCTACCACTTTTCAAAGATGTATGATGTCCATATTCTCTGATATGGTGAAGGGACACGATGAAGTATACATGGATGAACTTTTAGTGGTTAGGGACTTATTCGATAATTGCTTAGACCATTTGGCCAGTGCACTACAGAGATGTGAAGAGTGAAATTTGGTGCTAAACTGTGAGAAATTCTACTTCATGGTGAAAAAGGTATAGTTATAGGGCATAAGATCTCCAAATATAGTATTGAGCTGGACAAAGTTAAGATTGAGGTAATTAAAAAATGCCACCGCTAGTGTTAGTTAGAGGTATACAAAGTTTTTTGGGTTATGCAGGCTTTTATAGGGGATCATTAAGGACTTCTCTAAAATTGAAAATCCTTTCTACAAGCTTTTAAAGAAAAAGGTGAATTTTGTGTTTGATGATGCATGTCTCAAGGCTTTCACATACCTTAAAGAGAGGTTGATTTTGGTGCCTATTATTGTGTCTCCTGACTGGTCTGCACCTTTTGAGGTATGTGTGATGCAAGAAGAGTGGCCTTAGGGTGTTGTCCTGAGCCAAAGAAGATAAAAGATCCTGCATCCCATATACTATGCCAACAAGGTTTTAAACCTCGCATAGAAAAATTATACAGTTACAGAGCAAGAGCTACTTGCGGTGGTTTTTGCCTTTGATAAATTTTAATCTTATTTAATTGGGAATAAGGTTATAGTTCACACTGACCATGCAACTTTTAGGTACCTAATGTTGAAAAAACATGACAAACCAAGATTGATTTATTGGGTTCTCTAGCCACAGGTGTTTGATTTTAAGGTAGTGGACCAAAAAAGGATAAAAAATTAGGTTGTAGATCACTTTTCCAGACTTGAGGATAAGGAAATGCAAATACAAGGGGATAATATTGATATAGATGATACTTTTCCTTATGAGTAGGTTTTAGATGCATCTCAAGACCTAATACCCTAGTTTGCTAATTTGGCCAACTATTTAGTAAGCGATTTAGTCCTAGAAGATCTATCCTTCCAACAACGAAGGATATTTATGCATGAGGTGAGGAAGTTCTTTTGGGATAAACTATACCTTATTATGGTTTGTACTGATGGTGTGATTTAGAGGAGTTCCCCAGATATGGAGATTATGAGGATTCTAGAAACTTACCATTCATTACCAGTTGGGGGTCACCATAATAGTACTCACATAACCTACAAAATTCTGCATTGTTGGTTCTATTGGCCTATAATTTACAAGGACACTTATGATTTTTCATAAGCCCGTGACTAATGTCATTGTCAATGTAATGTTTCACGACACTATGAACTCTTTATGACACCTATTCTGGAGTTGGAGTTGTTTGATTTATGGGGGTGGATTTCATAGGCCCATTTGTGAGCTCTTATGGCATGCGGTATATTCTGGTAGCGGTAAGAAATGTTTCAAAATAGGTGGATGTATTTAAAGTTCCAGACAATTAAGGTAGAAGTGTCACCACCTTTTTGAAGAGAAATCTTTTCTCGATTTAGCATTCCATGTGCAATTATCGATGATGGTGGGTCTCACTTTTACAACTGCCTATTTAAATACCTACTTAATATATATGGTGTAATGCATAAGATGGCAACACCTAGCTATTTGCAGACAAGTGGGCAAGTGGAGGTCTATAATAAAGAGATATAGTCCATCTTGGAAAATATTATGAATGCCAATAGGACTGATTAGTCTAGAAAATTAGACGATGCATTATGGTCCTACCAAAAAAACTATAAAAACCCTATAGGTGCACCACCATATCAACTTATAGATGGAAAGGTATGCCATTTATCGGTTGAGCTTGAGCATAAAGCACTATGGGCATTGAAAAGGCTAAATTTTGAGTGGTGTAATACAACAAACTTGAGGTTTAGCAAGGTGAATGAGTTGAATGAATTTTGACTCCATGCTTATGAAATATCGGTGATATACAAAGAAAGAATGAAGCTGTATTATTATAGAAAAAGTGAGAAAAGAGTATTTGAACCTGATAAGTTGGTCTTGTTGTATAGTTTAAGACTTTGCTTGTTTCCTAGAAAGCTAAAATTTAAGTGGACTAGAACATTCACTGTGGTTAAGGTATTCCCACATGGTTCTTCCAAAATAAAGCGTGATGGTGAAATCCCATTCAAGGTAAATGGACAACGAGTGAAACGTTACATGGGAAACCTGGAGAATGTAAAAGTCTATTTTGATGTCGATCTTGGTGATGTCTAAGTAGCCAAGGGAACTAAGTCATGCTGCGAGAATAAATCAGGGGATGCTTAGGAGGCAACCTAATGCACATGGATGCTTAGTGCATCCCAGGTGTGTTCTCATTTCCCACTAATTTACTTTATTTTAGCCCATTGGGGAGAGTGCAGTTTTTAGTTGGGGGTGGGGAAAACCATATCCGCCGTGGGTTTTTGTTTCCCTGTTTCTTTTTCTGTCAGTTGTAGTATGATTGTAGAACCGGCATGTCTAGTTTAAAAATTTATTTCGTATTGTTCTTTGTTTCTTATTGTGCCGTGTTTTTGTGTAACTTGGAGATTTTTGAGTATTTAAGGCATTTGGCATGTTTTGATTGATTTTTGAAGAAAAATGATACCCTTCCAAAATCTTGTTTTAGAACCCTGTAAATGTATATATGTGTAAACATTACGGATCTTGTTATGGCATTAGGATTAGGTACATGATAATCACTTGCTAATAATTGCACGAATCGAATAAGTAGAAGATTGTAATATTGACTTTATGCCATGTGTGTGTGAGATGCTACTTAGTTCCCTTTGTGTGTTAAATTCAAAAAATGAATAGTTAGTCTTGCCTAGGTTTTAGGATAGTCAGTTAGGAAGGATCATAGGCCATTTTTGATTTTAGTCCACTTTTGACCTAAATGACCTTCCATGTGTAAATTATATCCTTTGATCCCGATTTTGAGCCTATAGCCTCTTTTTCTTGTAACACCTTTCACCTTTCCATTTGTACTACAGTAACTTATTTTGGCCCGTCCCTCCTTGGACATTGAGAACCTCAACTCAAGTAAATAGCTTAAGTTGAGGGTGGCTGTCATAGGGGTGTGCAATGTAAAGGGGGTATGTAGAAGGGTAAAAAAAGGGAAAAAGTTAGTAGGGCTAGGTGAGGTAGTAAAATAAAAGAAAAATTATGAAAAATAAAAAAGAGCAAAAGACCACACTGATAACACTCAACTACACCTCACATGTGAGAATGTAAGCGATTGTTGTCAATATATAACCGAACTAGGTTGGGGTCGAATCCCATAGGGAATATGGTATGAATCTGAGTTCTATGTGAGTTAATCAACTGATAGTTTGTAGTTTTTGGTAAATTGGGGGTTATCAGAATTTCGCAAATCATTGTTGGTCACTTTAGTTTCAGTGTTTGTAATCAAGAGTATATGGAAAACCAGAATTGTGTTCACTATGGGTTTTGGTACTTGACAGATTGTTATAGTGATTCAAGATTCTTACGATAGGTACGAACAATAGATTGTCTTAGTTGAAGTTATGCCTAAATGTCTCTCGACCTACTTAAGCATTTAATTAATTAATCCTCTCGAACTTAGGGAATTTATATTCACTGACCAGAATTTACCTCAGGTTAATTAACCTTGTTACAACGTCAATTATTAAACGGAAGGTTGGTAGATTCCAAGTCCCTGTAAATAATTCACTTCCTACTATAGTTGATTTCTTATCTCAAGAAAATCAAAGAAGGTGCTATCTATCGTTTACAACCAATAGACAATAATTAAAACCTCAGAATTATCAAGGAGTCCTATTACCTTTAGAATCATGAACACTTAGCAACTTACCAAGACCCAACCCATAGATCCCATAATTCGGGTTAAAGGGATTTAGCCACTCATAATGTAATAATCGATACAACAAGTTGAATTCATAATTTGAAAGATGACCTTACAATAATATGAATAGAAACGAGTGTTTCTCAAATTAGATCAAAAGTAGAAATCGTCAAATAATTGATGATAATCTCTTCAAAGTTAATTGTTTTGTTTAAGCCAAGAAACTAGAGAGAAAATAACAAAATACGTGCGTTCCAAAATAGGTTTAGAATCCTTCTTAGAAAACCCTAAACTCTGCTTTAAATACTTCATCCTAATTATGGAAACAAAATCACAGAGTTCAGTGTTCTTCTCGAATTAGGTGACGACATGTGTGACACCTTATCAGGAGGTTGACAACTTATCACGGATGTCGTCAACTCCTCTTTAATTTTGAGAATTTCTACTTAAGGCTGATGGTGAATCCTGATGACTTATCAAAACTATAACGACATGTCATACAATGTCTTCACTTCTCCTCCTCAGCTCCCATGTTCTGTCTAAGGCTGACGGCGACTCTGACGTCTAATCACAAGGTTGATAGCTTATCACATGTCGTTGTCACTTCTTCCAACTGAATCCCATTCTCTATTTAAGGATGACGATGAATATAATAACCTATCAAAGTGCTGACGACTTATCAGGAGTGTCTTCAGCCACAGTTCTCTTCTATTTACTTTAGAGTTTAACTCTTTAACTTCCATCATGTTGGTTCTCTTGCCTCTTGACTTCCGCTACAATAAAAAACCACAAAATTTTCTTAAGACTTTGCAATTATTCACAGTTGAAAGACTCAAATGTGTTAGCATCTGCTCACACATCAACACCCTAAACTTAAAACAATTGCTTGTCCTCAAGAAACTAAAACACAACCAAAAGAATACAAAGTACATTTGGTATTCAATCACCTATATTATCTCAAAACATCTTTACCTTCTCCAAGGTCAATTAATTCCAAATCAACTGTGTATGCTACTGAAGAACAACAATGGTACACACAGGAATCAAGATATGGCATCAAATTAGCAACAACAACCATGCATGTATCAAGCTTACACTATCCAAACAAGTTAGCAACTAGCAATGTAACCAGTGTGACCTCACTACAAAAAGGTCCCATTTCACTTATATCAGACATCACATATGTAACCATGAGGACAATCACAAGACACTCACTCTCAGAATGAAGTTCCAATCAATGTATGCCGAATACCATAGGCTTTCACTTATTTTCATTATCAAGATCTTCAGACAGGTCAGCTAGGATCACTATAGGTCTTCTCTTTGGATTGTAATGTAGTCTAGGGGCTGGTATGATACTCGGTGATATTTAAAGTGACCAAGCCTCCTTGACACTACACTATCTTTTGGGGTCTCACTCATTCACCTTTTTTTATTCTTCTCTTTTCTTGATCACACTTATTCAGGATGGGTTAGGTTCTTTTCTACAATCACTTCTTTTTTTTCACAACTTTTCTTTTCTTACTCTTTTCCACCATACCCCACTTTTTATTCATTTCTTTTGCTCTACCTTTATTCATACTCATTTTACATCACACACCTCTATGATATCTACCCTCAACTTAGGCCTTTTGCCTAAGTCAAGGTACATAGTGTCCAAATAGGACCAGGGCCAAAACAAGTTCATTGTGATATAAAAATGAGACGGTGATAGGTATAAAAAAAACAAATAGGCTATTCAGGCTCAAAATAAGGATCAAGGGATATTATGCATACAAGGAAGGTCATTTATGCTAAAGTGGGCTAATATCAAAACGGCCTATGATCCTTTCCTAACCACTATTCTTCAACCTAGGTAAGACTAACCGGGAAAGTTCTGAATCCAACATACAAAAGGAACTAAGTAAAATCTCACACGCACATGGAACACAAGTATATCAGAAATTACTACTTATCCAGTTCATGCAATTATTTAGCAATGGTTATCAAGTTACTAGAACTAATACGATACACAGATGAACAATGGTCACAATTAGATGAAAATCACACAATTAAAGAATTAGACCACTTGAGAGGTGTTCAAAAAATAACAAAACCATGTTACCTGACTCAGGTACTTGTATTTCTCCTATTCAACTACAAAACATTACAACAATAACTCACCCTACACCCTCAACTTAAAATCAAAGAAAAACTGAACTAAGGGTTATGGTATACCTGGAGTAGATCAGGCACGGGGATCATGGGTCCTTAACCCTGCTGCTATATCCTCAGCTGCCTTATCTTCATCGGGAGCCCCCCAGTTTAGACACATCAGGTCTAGAAGTTGTTGGAGGCCTACTATTTGAGGCATCCATGACTCTCGCTCGTAGGGCCTCCTCCAATTTTTCATTTTCAGCTAGTGACTTGATCATCGCCTTCCTCGTTTCCTCTTTTTTTGCCTTCTTTCTTGCCCTCTTTACTACTTTTCTTTCTTCATCACTATCAGGCTTTTCTCTCTTACCCTTACCTTTCTTCTCACCCTACTTCTTCTTTTTCTTAATTGGTTCCCCTGTGAGATCAATAATAGGATTTCACCCTCAGACTCATCAATAGCAGGATCTGCCGACACCATAAGTTGGTGTTGTTGTATTACCCCATCATTCTATTTCACCTTATCTAGGGATGCTCTTAATTGTGCAAGGACTGATCCCGACATTTATCTTACCTGTGTGTTTAAAATGATTTTCTAATTCATCGATTCGACCAGGCAAGGCTCGGAAGGGCTCCAGTGCGACCTTAATCCTCTTGTCTACTACAGAGGAAAATTTCTTGGCAAAAAGTTATAAATGGGACTCACACCACTTGGATTATTTGGATACTCCTCTGAAATTTATCGGGTTGAAGGAAAATTCTGTGGTAGACACAATAGCTAACGGATTTGTTTCATTTCTAGGCACTGAATCTTCTATTGCTGAGGAGGTCGGTGCTGCATCCTCAAAATCCTGCACCGCTACATTAGGTGCTGAGCTGGTACCTATAACTGGTGGTTCTGTTTCAACCCCTGCTCCTCTGTCAAGTGTCAGTCTCGGCTAACAAAGACTGTTGATTTGCACAATGCTTCAGTCGAGCATAGACTATAGGTGAATTATCATGAGGAGTGAATTCTAGGCCGTGAAGAAATCTGTTGATGGTTGTTTCTGAGAGATCCACCATCAACCCCGTACTGGAACTTTATCCAACAAAGGTTGATCCTCTGATTTCTCTCCTTCTTTGCACATGTTCTCCAATCGAGCCTGATAGTTTGCATAAAACTCCTGAACTAGTGTGGGGCAAAATGAGCTTCCTCCTTTTGCAGTCCATCCCAAGTCATAATCTCAGAATTTCTACTCCGCTTCAAGGTATTTGCTTAACTCGATAGTGATGATCCTCTTTTCTTCAAAGATGGGCCTTTTAAAGGTTCTTCTTTTAGTTCTGAAAAGCCCATCATAGAAGATTTTTTGTGCCTTGGGAATTTTCCACCTAGCACTGTCTCAAACCTCAGGGTTCTTGTATTTAACAATATTTCCCCGAATTGGATATTCTTAATCATCTTGTTGCTCAGCAGAAGGGTACTCATATTATGGTCCCTCATATTCATGTTGATCAAACTCATGTTCCTCAGAATCAGGATGATCTAAATCATGCTCTTCAGATTCAGCATGTTCAGACTCTTGTTGCTCAGAAGCTGTATGTTCACATGTTGTTGGCTCAGTATCACTCTTTTCACTCTCCTCCACCTCAACTGGTGGAGGTGGTGAAGGCTTTTTTGTTTTTTTTTTTGATTCCTGAGCAGAGGATCTCCTCCTCATAATCGGATCCCTCATCGAAGAGTCTCCTAGGTACACTTCTCTTGGTCCTTTTATTTGTAGATTTTGGGTTCTTTTCTTTGGGTGTCATTATAAGACCTGTAGCATGAGAAAAACCATTAGTCGACACTCTAGAGTATATATACAAATGCATCAGTCATTGGAGTTCCACACCGCTTGAAAGGGTTTATTAATGCTTCAGGTCAAAGGTGTGATGACATGTCTGATAAGCCGTCATAGTTGTGATAGCTTATCATGAATGTCGTCATCTCTAAATAGAACCCACAAAATTTTATCAACTTCTGACGACGTGTTTGATAAGTCATCACAAATGTGGTAACTTATCAGCCATGTCGTCAGCTTAGGACACAACCCCAACTCAACTTTAACTTTATTTATAATCCAATTTCTTCTTAAAATCCCATCAATTCATGTTTTTGAGTTGAGATTTAAGTCCCAAGCTTGTACAGCAAATCCTAGTTACCGATTTTCACACATTGGCAAGCTAAACTTTACTCAATCTTCTTGGGAACCTTGGTTCACATTAGTTTATTACTTACCAACTGAAGAGAAGAGTTAGGTTTTGAGCATACCTGATAAGTTCCTTCAACTTGGTTACACGAGTAAGAGGAAGTAGATGAAAGAAGAACTCTTGATTTTGATTTCAACCCACACTTACAAGGAAGGAAATTTTCTTTTATTTTACTTGGAAATACTTTAGAAAGGGAAGAAAATAAACTAAATATGGAAGGAAATAAAACTTAAAGAAAAGAAAGAAAATATGCGGGAAGGTGGAAAGACAAAGCTCTGGGCCGGGTTGGATCTTTTTAATTTGGCCTAAAATTTTAGCTACTCTTTTAGGCTTTCTGAAAAAAAAAGGCTGACAATTATCATACTTGTGATAGCCTATCATGAATGTCGTCAGCCTTAACAGAACATGCCTCAGGTTTGATTTCTTTGACGGCGAATCTGATGGCTTATCACAATTATGACAGCCTGTCAAATATATCATCAGGAATACTTAGATGGATACATCGATTCCACCTTGTTTTAACTAGCACCTAACTATAAAATTAAACACTTTTCTAGAACATAAAAATTTTGGGTTGCCTCCTAATAGCGCCTGATTTAATATCGCGACACGACTTGCTTATCTTGACTACTAAGACTTCGTCAAGACAACCTGCTGATATCTCTTTAAAATCTTCTTAGAATACATCCACGATTGAGAAAACACTCATATCCTTTTGCTGGGTCATGGATGTGTGTATTTTGAATCTTGCTTTTTTATCATTGAGCCTGAACTTCAGCTCATTCAACTCTATGTCCACTATCACTCTCCCAGTTGTAAGGAATGGTCTACCCAGGATGATGGGTACTTCAAAGTCCACCTCATAGTCTAGGAATACAAAAATAGCAAGCAGTATAAAGTCAGGCACCTTTACCAATACATCATGTAATATGCCCACTGGCCACTTTATAGACCTATCCGCCATCACCAATCGCATGTTTTTCGGGGTAGAATTCCCTAAACCCAGCTTCTTGTACACATAAAGTGGAATTAGGTTTATAATGGCTCCCAAATCACATAGAGAGTTTATAAAATTCAGGGACCCAATATTGCATGGGATGGTAAATGCTCCCCCTTTTTCAGCACTAAAGACCTTGTGGAGATAGCATCACAATAATGGAGATTGTCCTACGGGTCGTGGATAACCTTCCGTTTCTTCGTGACAAGGTATTTCATAAACTTAGTGTATCCTGGCATTTTATCATGTGCCTCAACCAAAGGCACATTTATTGTTAACTTCTTCAACATCGCCATGAATTTACTAAATTTTGTGTCCTCAACCGTCTTCTTCAATCTTTGAGAAAAAGGAGGTGGTGGTTTTGGGAGAGTTTCCACCACTACTTCCTTTTCCTTCTCTTTCCCTTTTTTTGAAGCATCATCAGAACCATCCGGTTTCTAAAACTCTACTGGACATTCTTCTTTGGGTTCACTCTCTGCTTCAATTATATTTTTAATCAAACTTTTGCCCATAGAAGGTCCAGGTAATATCTTACCACTTCTAGTGGTAATCTCCATACATGAACCATCATTCTATAGATTCTGGACTGTATCACTAGGTAATTTTCCACTCTTCCTCTGATTCAGCACTACGGAGAGTTGTCTCTTTTGTTATTACAGCTACTTGATCAAAGCAGAGAGCGAGTTTACCAACTGAATAATAGATGATATTTCGGTCTTCATGGTAGTCACTCCTGAATTGGTATCCTCCACTCCCTTTAACAATTTATCCATTATGTCCTCCATGGACATCTTTTTTGAACTTATTGTAGCAGCCTCACAATTTCCAGGAGGGACATATAGCCCGGTCCTATCATTATTGCTCTTCTAATTTCCCTGATTCCTATCTTTATAACCAGGCTTATCATAATAATTCCAACCTTGATTCCCCTGTATATTGCCTCAAAAACCCCTCTGATTATTAACATAGTTTGCCTCTTCTTCTGGATCAACATTAACTCTATCTTGAGATCCCACAACTTTCACCTTCTCAATCTTGCCTGATAGAAAGTGCTTGGTTAGAAAGTCCATCTGTATTTTTAGGTTCACCATGTCTTGATCACGCTCCTTATCTATTCTGCATTGTACCGCAGTCATACCCAAAGAAATAGAGGGGCTTGCTACCACAGAATCTCTGGTATGCCATGCCCGACTTTGTTTGGTCATTCTCTCTAGCATTTCTAAAGACTCTGGGAATGTAAAATCAACAAATGAACCACTAGAAGCATTATCTACAATTGGTTTTGTAACAGAGTTAAGAGCCCTATACAAAGTCTCCATCAAGTGTATGTCCGTCATATTATGGTTCGGACACTGTGTCAGCTTCTTTTTGAATCTTTCCCAGGTTTTATGCAAAACTTCGGTCGGGAGCTGTCTAAAGTTATTGATCTCATCCCTCAACTGTACCCTCCTGGAGGATGGAAAGAACCATTCTACGAATGCATCTTTCAACTGTCTCGAGTTAGTTATCGAATTAGGTGTCAGCTTATTTAACCACATTATTGCCTCCCAAGAAAAAGACAATAGGAACAATCTCAAGAAGATTACATTCTTACCCACTCCTGGGTTATCAAAAGATTTGCAAATAGTTACAAAGTTCACCAAGTGCATATTTGGATCATCGCCAGGCCGGCCACCAAACAACCTCTTTAGATTAAGGAGTTGAATCATAGTACTCGTAATGCTGAACTTTACCCCAGGTGACAACGGTGGAGGAATAATTGCACCCATTGCACCTACTCCATCCATTCCATTATCATCATCATTGAGGTCAAACTGGACCGGCTGGTAATCTAGCCTTCCCTGACAACGGTGCTATTTTTTGATAACGCTCAAACTATACCTCTCATGTGAGAATGTAAAAGATCGTTGTCAATATATAACCCAACTAGGTTGGGGTCGAATCCCATAGGGAATATGGTGTGAATCTAAGTTATATGCGAGTTAATCAACTCATAGTTAGTAGTTTCTGGTAAATTAGGGGTTATGAGAATTTCGCAAATAATTATTGGTCACTTTAGTTTTAGTATTTCTAATCAAGAGTTTTTGGAAAAACAAAATTATGTTCACTATGGGTTTTGGTACTTGATAGATGCTAATACTGATTCAAGATTCTTACGATAGGTAGGAACAATAGATTGTCTTTATTGAAGTTATGCCTAAATGTCTCTCGACCTACTTAAGTATTTAATTACCTAATCCTCTCGGACTTAGAGAATTTATATTCTCTGACCAGACTTCACCTCAGGTTAAGTAACCTTGTTAAAGCTTTAATTATTAAATGGAAGGTTGGAAGCTTCCATGTCCCTGTCAATAATTCACTTCCTACTATAGTTGATTTCTTATCTTAAGAAAATCAAAACAGGTGCTATCTATCGTTGGCAACTAATAGACAATAATTAAAACCTCAAAATTATGAAGGAGTCCTATTACCTTTAGAATCTTGAACACTTAGAAACTTACCAAGACCTAACCCATAGATCCTATAATTTAGGTTAAAGGGATTTAGCCACTCATAATGTAATAATCGATACAACAAGTTGAATTCATAATTTGAAAGATGAACTTACAACAAGATGAATAGAAATGAGTGTTTCTCAGATTAGATCAAAGTAAAAACTCCAAAATTTTGATAATAATCTCTTTAAAGTTAATTGTTTTGTTTAAGCCAAGAAACTAGAGAGAAAATAACAAAATACGTGCATTCCAAAATAGGTTCAGAATCCTTCTTAGAAAACCCTAATCTATGCTTTAAATACTTCAGCCTAATTATGGAAACAAAATCACATAGTTCAGTGTTCTTCTCAGATTAGGTGATGACATGCGTGACACCTTATCAGGAGGCTAACGACTTATCACGAATGTCGACAGCTCCTCTTTAATTTTGACAATTTCTGCTTAAGGATGACGGTGAATCCTGATGGCTTATTAAAACTTTAACGACATATCAAACAATGTTGTCACTTCTCCACCTTAGCTCCTATGTTCTGTCTAAGGATGACCGCAACTCTGACGGCTTATCACAAGGCTGCCGGCTTATCTCATGTCGTCGTCACTTCTTCTAACTGAATCCCATTCTCTCTTTAAAGCTAATGATAAAGTTGACAATCTATTAGAGTGCTGACGACTTATCAGGAATATCTTCATCCATATTTCTCTTCTATTTACTTTAGATTTTAACTCTTTTACTTCCATCATTGTTGGTTCTCTTGCCTCTTAACTTCCACTGCAAAATCAAAGATAAAACAATAAAAAATGACCAAAGTTGCATAAGACTTTGAAATTATTCTTAGTTAAAATCCACAAATATGTTAGCATCTGCTCACACATCACACACCCATCCTTAATGTGCAATAAAGAATAAAAAGGGAGAAATAAGGGTGAAATAAAAATAAAGATGGTTAAAAAGTGGATCCTAAAGTTAGTGTAGTCCCAAGGAGGATTAGTCACTTGTTATATCCATTTATACCATACCAGCCCCCAAGACTACATTACAAGCAGAATGAAGTCCTATAGTGAACCTGAATTTACTGTCTGAAGACTTAGGTAAAGAAAATAAGGGCAAGCCTATGGTATTTGGTGCATATTGATTGGAACTTCTCTTTTGAGTGTCAGTGTCTCTTGACTGTCCCTGAATTAATATGTATTATTTAATATGACTGAGTGAGACTTCTTTGTTGTGAGGTCACAAGAGTTATTATTCTAGGTGTACTTATTTTGGGTAGTGTAACTTGTACATATATGCATGGTTTTCTGTTGCTAATGTAATGACATCACTTGATCCTATTGTGTCACATTGTTGTGCTTTATGATTAAACACAATTGCTTTTGAAAAGTTGAGAGAGGAAAGGGTATTGTGTTTTGAGCTTAAAGTATTGACTGGCTCCTTTGGATAACTTAGCATCTTCTAGTTAAGCGTCATGTTTTCTTTTGTTTTAGTTTATAGAATTTTGTTGACTGAGGACATGCAATAGTTCTAAGTTGAGGGTGTTGATATTCTATAGAAATATAGCACTTTCGATGCTTAAAACTACAAAAATATGAAAGTTTCTTAGGATGTTTTGTTAGATATGATGCATTTTGTGTATGTTTTGTAGGAAACTAGGGTTTTGATGGAATTTTGGAGAAAAACAAGAAAAATGATGTTTTTGGATACTTAAGTAGACAATTTTGGGCGCATGGGTGATGAGTGGTGAATTTACCACTCATTTGCATCCAAAATTCATGCACACTTTTATGATTTGAAGGTATGAATGAGACAACATTGTTAGTTGAATGCACTAATTACCATATTTGAAGGTATATAGGTGATAAAAAGAAAAGATGTAAAATTAAGCTTAAAAGGGATCAAAAAGTAAAGAGAAGTGCAAAGGCTGGAAGACCCTGATCAAGAACTGGTCTTAGTTACTGTGATCATTGTCTGAGGTCCGCGATCGAAGTCAGTCAAGCTAGGTCAAAACCCAGCGATTGCGATGATCTTATGGCAGTCGTGGTGGCTCTGATTGTGGGCAAGTTGCTGTGATCACGACATCGCGGGTTTATACCCAGGGGTAATTCTGTAATTCTATGTAGCCTATCCAAAATCCCTTAAAAGGCTAAAACCCTTTCCCATTTGGTATTCGAAAAATCTTAAAAGTGAAATTGGAGACTTTTTAAACCCTACCAAATTGGGAAAACTTAGTGTGGTTAATTTCTCATTTATTTTTTGTTATAAATTAAGTTGGATATTGGTTACTCTTGATTGAAATTTCAATGGAAGCATTACATAATCACTTTGATATATTTCTCTTCCCTAACTACATGAGTAGCTAAAAAATTTATCTAAGGATTATGTTGAAATAGGGTGTAAATATGTGTGGTTGTGATTTATTAGTGTAGATTTTTGGTCATTGGTTTTGGGTTTTGATAATGCTTGCTTGACTTAGTGGGGATTTGTGGCTGAAAACTCTAAATTCCCAAAATGGTTTTATGGATGAAAACCCCAAATTCTCAAAAGTTCACATCATCCTTGAAAGAGGGATATGAGTGAACTTTTGGATCCTATATCATCCTTGAAAGAGAGATATAGGTGACAAGGCATTAGTGAACAATAGATAGATTTAGGTTTTACTCTTTTCATCATCTTAGAAATAAGGGTGAGTTAAGAATTAGCTAAATTTTGGGCATAATCCTAGAAATAGGGATGCCAAATTAAGGTAATAGGTGATTTTACTTACCACATCCATGAGGTATCTGATAGGATCGATGGGTGATAATCTTGAGGTTTAGTTGAAAAATTAGCCTCAAGAACTTCTAACCTGTCCTACTTATGTAGTTGATGACTAGAATTTTCACTAAATTATCATGAATTCATGCATTATTTGCCCCTAGGAAGACATGATCCCCAGATTTTTCCAATATTGATATCTTAACCACAATCGTTACTTTGAGTTGGTAGTTTTCTTTGATTTTGATAAAAGAACTTTCCAAACCAAACCCCCCAGTTCAATTCATGTATTTTACTTTGCTTACACTACTAGCATATACTTAGAGGCTATCAACACCTATAGGGTTTGAAGACTAGACTCATTCATCGAGGATTAGACCTAAACGTGAGTTTAGATTTATTGAAAATGATTATCTTATATCAAAATAATGGTATAAGTGAGCGTGATAAAAATGGCGCGATTGCTGGGGAGTGAGATTTAGTTTTCACTTTTGCGGCATTGATTGTAAGTTGGGTATACCCATGGTGATTTTGATTTACTTTGTCTTTTTATGGTTCTTTATTTTTGAATTCAATAGTGTCCACGACACTATGAGCGACCATGCAAGTAATGCCGGGACTTTATATGGTCCCCTTGACGAAGAGAAATAAATACATGATGTTGGACGTGTGAGTGACATCTGTATCCCACCTAATCAAGGGCATAAGGTATTTCCTTGTTACGAGCTTCACGTTGCATATGCTTTAAATGAAGGATTTCTTTGGGGGGGGGGGGCAAGCTCATGAGGACCCCAATTTGCACTTGAAGAACTTTGTAGATGTTTGTGCCCCCTTTGACATCGCCCACAGCTCCCAAGAGTCCATCCGGTCACGCTTCTTCCCATTTTCTTTAACGGGTGAGGCGGTATTGTGTCTTCGATCTCTTCCAGCTGAGTCAATTACTTTGTGGGGTGAACTTACCCTGGCATTCTTAAACCGATACTTCCCACCATCGAAGATTCTACAATTGCGTTATGAAATCATAAACTTTTGTCAATTGAATAGAGAGCCCCTATACTAGGTGTAGGAGAGATTTAATGAGAAGCTCATGAAATGTCCCAAACACGAGGTCTTGGAAAAGATGCTTCTCCAAATATTTTACCGAGATTTGGATCAACTAAACAAAATCATGGTTGATAATGCGACCAGGGGATCACTTGTGAAGTTGTCTTATAATGTGGCCACTAACATGCTTGAGAACGCCACATAGAAAAATTGGGGATGGCATACCCGAAAAACAAAGGTTGCTAAAGGGTCTCCTACCACCACCAATATTGATAAAGAGATAAGGAAAAGAGATAAAAAGAGAGAAAAGAACATGGCAAAAATGATGATGTAATTGGAGTTGCTAACAAAGAATGTGATAGGTGCACCCATAAAAACAATGAATGCCATGGAATCCAAGGGATATGATAAAGAATAGACCAAGAGGCTTGATGAAGAAATTCAAAATTTGGCTAACTATCCGGTGGGTTCCCGCCCGACCTATCAATGGCAAGGTGGGAACCAAGGTTGGATAGATCATGAATGAGAGCGGGATTGGCGTGATTGTGATAGAGATCACAATTGGAAAGATAAGGAAAGGGAATATGACCATTATGTGCCTCCCCATGACCGATCAAAGGGTAAAGAATCCAACTCCGTTGATCCCAAAAAATTCAAGACCGAAAATGTGTTAGCAAGGATTTTGATGAGAGTGGAGGGAATGGACAAAATAGTCCACAAATTAAAAGTCAACTTTTTGTAAATCAATCAAACCATGGTATCACACTCCTCCTCAATCAAGAAATTAGAAACTCAAATTGGGAAAATCTCCACCCAACTTAATGCTAGACAAAAAGGAGGTCTTCCTAGTGAACTATTATGAATTCGAAAAATTATGTCCAAGTGTTGGCTATTGTCACCTGGAGTAGAAAAACCCTTAGTGATCTTATGGTGGATGTTGAAAAAGAGACCAATTTTTAACAAACAAGTATGAAGAAGAAGCTTATATATGATTCAAAAGAGGAAGCTCCCAGGTCTCAAGAAGGGAATGAAAAAGAACTGATGTCAAATGAAAAAGTGAATGATGAAGAGCGAGACCCGAAGTTAGTTGAGAATGATGAAGTTCAAAGTGATCCGATGCCTACCATGAATGTTCCCTCTTCATTACCTCAAAGGATAAAAAAGAAAGAGGACGATGCTAAATTCAAAACATTTCTTGCTAAGCTTAGCAATCTATAATTAATATCCCGTTGCTAGAGGTAATTCAATAGATCTCGAGGTATAAACTTATGAAAAAGTTGAAGTAAAAAATGAGGCTTGTTGAGGGTTACACCATTGAAGTGACTCATGGGTGTAGCACTATCATGACTAGTGCAATAACGGAGAAGAAAGAGGACTCTGGAGCCTTTACAACTCCATACACCATAGGGACACACAAGATCAAAAAATCTTTGTGTGACCTTTATGCAAGAATCAATCTCATGCCCTATGTAATCTATCAAAAGATTTGTTTTGGCACTCCTACACTAACAAAAATAAGGCTTTTGATGGAAAACTACTCTATCAAGAGATCGGTTGGAGTTTTGTTTGATGTTTTAGTGAAGATGGATCACTTAATTCTTGCGACGGACTTCATGGTGATTGATTATGAAAAACACCAAGAGATACCTATCATCCTTGGCCGTACTTTATTTACAACCAGAAGAGCTATTGTTGATATGGAGTTAAGAGAAATGAGATTACAGGTCAATAATGTTGAAGTGTCGTTTCCTTCAGGGTGTGTAAAATAAAAAACAACCTATGGGGCTTCAATTGGTGTCAGTTGTTAATGTTGCGGATGAGGAGGTGAACGATGGGTCCCTTGAGGATCCAAATGGAAAATATGAAAAACGTTGTGCCATGATTATAGATAAGACACTATGTGGGAGGTAACCTACAAATAACATAAAAATGGCTCGTATCCTTTGTTTTTTATTTACTAGAGTGGATGTTAATTTTTTTATTGATTAATTCATGCATATATGGCACTATGGGGTGTTTAATTGAGGATAAATAGGGGAAAGTGTGATATTTTTTGAAGTGGACTGAGCAGGGAAAAATAGAGGTAAGAAAATGGCCTTAGTTACCGTGATCACAACACCTATGCTACCACGATTATGGTAGTGGGTGACCACAATCACTGAACTTTGACAGCAATCATGGAAATGTATTTGTTAATATTCCATCCGAATACCCATTTAATTCACACTCCCTTTTCAAAATTCTCTCAAATTGCACCCTCTGTGATTGCATATTGATGTTAGGTGTATTTATTCACTTAGTGTTGCTATTCTAGCTTATTTAGTCTTTTTTTTAGGATAATTCGTGTGATAAATGAGTAAATTATGATATAAATAAGAATGTAAGTCTTCAAGTATGTAATTATAATGTTTAGAAGTGTTTTCAAACAAGTTTGGACTTAAATCGTTCAATTAGAGTTTATGCGAGAAAATTAGTTTTACTAGCTTGAACTAGGTGTTGTTGTAGTCTGTCGTGATAGATTTTAAGGTGTAAAACTAGTTCCTAATGGTTTTAATTTATAATATTATTTGTAAAACTTGTCTTTAAAGTGCAAAGTGCAATTGTAACAAGTTAAGAGTCAATACACTAAGTCAAAGATCAAAGTGGGTAAGCCTAGTCTTAGCTCGAGTTTCTAGCTCGTAGTCGTAACGTTGTGTTGTGTTGAAATATAATTTTTGGTGTTTTATCATTTTTTATTCTTGATTAGTTGAATTGTATGATATTTTTATGATATATAATTTGAAAACCAAGCCAAACAACACCACAAGGCAAGAGGAGAAGCGGTGGAACACTTAGACAAATATTGGAGCAATTGGCAAATTCCAGTAAGTGGACGTAATTAGACCACGATGACTCTTACATAGAAGTATATGGAATAACTTGGTGTGTTTCACAACATACCATGATTATCCCATTAGTGCGGTCCACAATAGCCCGCGATACCCCACTCCAAATCCTACACGATTTAGGCTTTGCCCAACTATAAACAAACCTCTGCTACACTTTGTTTATCACTTTTGGACATCTTGGAGATATTAAGGAGGATACTAAACACTTTATTTAGGGTTTTTATTCTTTAACTTTAGAATTTTAATTGATTTGACTATGTATTCAATTAGTTGGATCATGATTATGTCTATTAGTGGCTAAACGCCCCCTTTTCGGGGTTAGAGCCAAGAACATGACTACTATCATTTTGAATTAAATTCGTTGATTTTATTATCATATTTAGTTGTTTGTTTATCCTATTTTAAATTATTTTAAGGAGTATCTAACCTTAGAATGCATATATTGTCGACCTTTTGATCTTGGGAGGAGGAATAGGAAGATAGAACGTGGGGATAAACAAAGTAAGGTTCTTATTCCTTTATGAAATAAGGAATTTGAATTAGCATCTAGGAAAAGGATGTACCTATAATCCTTTCTGGATTCACATGTAGGATGATAGCTTTAAGTCCTTAATTTTATTATTATATCCCCGCTCAATGATGTAGGTGTAATATCCAAGTTAGGTAGACGATTAGAGGTTGGGAAACCATGATCATGTGATAAACCCTATGAATCAACGACCAAGATAAGAGATCTTACGAATAAATTTTAATAGCATAGTATGATTTTTCGAAGTGCTTTAACCCTAGATTTTACTCTATTGATTGTCTTAAGTCTCTTATTTTATGCACTGTTTACTTTATATTTAGTTTTACCATTCTCCAAACTCTTTTTGGTTACTTCGCATCAAGTTAATCGTAATAAGTGAACTAGAATTTGATATTTGTTGGAACAAGTCTTTGTGGGATCGATATTCGTCTTTCTTTAAGGCCACTATATTACTTGTAGACCACATATTGAACATCCCAAAGCATTATAGTATCCATCTTGTATCCTTAATTTGGTTTGTGCTTTGAATTCTCTCTTTAATTACTTTTAGGTAGGATGTAAAATGCATCTATTAAGGATATCCTAGAATTTTGATTTTCATTTCTATATCATTATTTAATTGTACTTGTATGGTCGTTTGGTGTTATAAATGGCATACACGTATTTGGGAAATCTTGAGTACCCAAATTGCGTTCAAAATTGAGAGAAATATAGTATGCACACCAAGTGCTCGATCAAATGCCCAAATGAACTCATAGATAGTTATTTTCACATTCTCAAGGCATGATCAAGTACCTAGGAACCTTGTTAAATGTTCTTATTGTTAATTACTACTTTGTAACATGATTTGACCTTCAAATTAGAATTTTAAGTTTCTGAAAATTTGGCCCGATTTTGCCTCAGATACCATGATCATGGCACAACGATCGCCACTCAGTAACTTGTGATTTCCATATCTGAGACTGATTTCTAGCCTGGCCCAAAAATCCTGCACTTCCAATTTTTCCCAAAAAGCACCAAGTAACTATCCCATGAGCCTAATTGGACAACATAACATAGTTTTTGCATGAAAATATTAATGATGAGTGTTATTGTGTTATTATAATGTTTTCCAGGTTTACATCATGGGATATTATGATCAAGTCCATTTCATGGCCCCTTAATACCACAACATGTATTACGGTGATCTCCCAATGACAAATCTACTTTCGGAGATGGGCATATGTTTAGAAAAGGTACTGGAAAAGCTTTGAACATTCTATGATAGAATCATAGCCATCGATTGGAGGTGTTTTTCTGTGGACACTTGTCGGGTAAATGAGAAATGGGCAATGAAGTTCTACAAAAAACCTTAGCATAGTATCTCTCTAACCCAATCATCAGGATTCAAGGAAAGGAGGTATGCTTTGGACATGAATAGATAAATGACCTATATGGGATCCCGAATATAGATATGGATCGATTTGAGGAAAAAAGGTGTGAATCGGTGAGCTGGATGGCTGAGAAGTTGTGCCCTAGTAGGGAGGTTCCTTGGGCGGCCAACAAGAGGGGGATATCCATGAATTATTTCACAGTTGAGGAGAGGATATGGCTGCACATTATTGGTAGTCATGTTTCTCTATGCTTACAAATGATTTCTATTCAAGATGTGAGAGTCCGAATGATTTCCTCTATACTAGACAACATTCCTTTGAATGTTAGTTAGCTTGAGTCTTAGACATAAAGTATTTCAAGACTTATAATAGTAATCATCCCTTATTTCCTTCATTAATTACTGAGGTATTTAAGATAGCTAGGGTTAAGGTAAACCTCAGAGACACTTGGGTGCTCCCAAAAACCCCCATTTATAATATAAAGATATGGGGTAAGGGAACATTGGGAAAGAGCAAGAAAAAAAAGATCAACTTAGCCAAGCCAACATCTGAGGATACAGAGTCTTTGTAGGCCATCCATAACCGCCCCCTTTAATAAGATCTCACTTGATTTGTGGGAAATAAGGGATTTTATAGCAGGGTTGCTTTAGGGGTCGGGAGATCCATCCACCACCCATCATTTTTAGGTGGCTCAGTCTAATTATGAGAGATACTTTAAGGATCAAATGATACAGGGAGCTACCATTGCTAGACTTGAGAGGGCCTATTAATCTTTTGTAGAGTCTCATAGGGAGATTAGGGACTCACATGAGAAGATGATGAAGAGGGAGAAAAATAAGGACAAGTTCTTCACCAAGTCGTGGAAGAGTGTGAAGGGACTTTGGAAGGTCATAAAACCCTGAGAAAGACTTTATTCTTCAAGAGTTGAGAGTGATGATGAGGCTCCAACTGAGTGGTCCAGTTATAATGATGCTAGAGATGATGAAGATTCTAAAGGCAAAAATAACTCTTGATGCGGTTATAAGGAGCACCCTTTTTCTCTCTTTATGATTTATTATTTATGCAGTGAGGTCACTGCAAGATTCTTAGTTAGGGGTGCCTGTCTCCATATTAATTAATTTTGCATATATTATTGAGATATTTCAGAATGTTCTTATGTTATTTTGGATGATTTTTATTTGCATTCTGGGTTGTAATATTTGAGAACTTTGATGGTGCCCACATTTCATAGATTTGTCACTTTTGTCATTTTTATTTTTTATTTTTTTAATATTATTTATGATGAAATTGGATGAGCCTTTCCCTATGATAGATTGAATGACAAAATTCTTAAGGGGAAATTATTATGATTAGGTTTTGAGTCATGGATGCAGGGGAAGTTTGAGTACCCATCACATCAGATCTATAAATGCAAGGGAAATCAAAGTACTCGTGGAATTTTGGATTTTGAGTGGCACGTATACCTATGGTGAAGTCTAAGTAGACAAATGGTTTTCCCTCATGAAAGCTAAAATGTGGGATGGCGACTTGGTTTGATACCATAAATAGAAAATTGTGTGTTGTGCAAATGTAAACCAAACACCCCCTCTGTCCAAAATTTTTTGAAAACCAAGGGAATGTACGTGAATTTTTTTGTAACAATACTTTACCTCTTGTTGTGACTCTGAAACCTTTAGCTTGTAGAAATTGGTAAATACTCTCTTTTGTCTATAGTAGGAAGTGTATTTGAGCTTCCTTGAGGAGTTTGCATGCCATGTGCAGTGAGCATAATTTTCTAACTCTCATGCATACTTGTACTATCTAGAACTTTCCTTGATAATCTCTAAAGGCTAATTGTGCCTATACTTGGTTGGTGAAATGATCTTAGTCCTTCTTGGTGAATATTAGGAGCCCACTTTAACCTATGTAGCCTACCCATACATAGAATAATATCCTTAGTTACCCATTTTGAACCTTCAAGCATTTCTTTTGCAACTATATTATTAGACTTGAACCATTCAGAGTTTTTCCCTTTTATGAATCCCACCCTCCTTGAACTCTGAAAATGAAATTTGAGGCCAAATGCCTAAGTTGGGGGTGGTAAGTTTAAAAGGGATGACCTTAGGCCATGTAAATGTAAGTGAATGCCAATGATTATTAGCAAAGAAAGAAAAGTAAAATAGTGAATAAGCAATGACTCATCAAATAAGGGAATAGCATGAGATAGAAAAAGAATTAGCTGGAAAAAAAATGCTTTCAACGAATTGTGTAAATCAAGGTAGCAAAGGTAGGCATGTGTGAATTTTTGAAACAAATGAAGTGGTTGATGGTCCAAAATTGTGTTAATATAGTGTGATGCAGATATTCAAGTAGGGTGTAGTCACTTTGTTCCTAAATGATATCATACCCTTTACCCAAACCTACATTACAAGCTTAGAATATCCTTTGAGTTCTTCAACTAAGTGTGGTCATTGTAGTGGCGATTAAAAATAAGGGCAAACCTATGGTATGGTACTTGTTAAAATTGAGAGAGTCTTTTTCAAATAGAGTGTTTTGCACTAACACTTCTTGTTACATATTTGATAATTTGGCGTGTGGGATTTCCTTCTTATGAGGTGGCAAGTACATGAATTGAGGAGTGTGAAATTATCATTTTTCTAAAAAGGCGAAGGAGTAAAGTAAAGTTGCTATCGATAGAGAGTCACCTTTAGAGAGTTAGTGAGTGCTATACTATTATTTTGTAAAGTCCTTTACATCTTTGATATTGTGTTTCATGATTAAGGGAGTCATCATAATAGCTTTTCCCATGTGTGAGAGCTACTTGAGGTGTTAATTGAGTTTGAAGTCATTGTGATCATTGGGTTGTGTAAATAGGATTAAATTTGCATTGTCGTAGTGAGTAAGAAGTAGTGTTGCTTGAGGAGAAACAAAGGTTTAAGTTTGGGGTGTTGATGAGAGGTGAATTTACAACTCATTTCCATCAAAAATTCATGCACACTACTATGATTTGAATGTATGAATGAGATAACTTTGTAAGTTGAATACACTAATTTCCATATTTTGCAGGTATGCAGGTGATGAAAAGGAAAGATATGGAATTGATCTTAAAATGAATCAAATAGAGAAGATAAGTGCAAAATTTTGAAGACCCTGAGCAGAAAATGGTCACAGTTACCATGATCGCGGTCTGATGGTGTCGATCGCCGTCAATCAACATAGGTTAAACGCCAGCGATTGCGATGATCTTATGGACGTTGCGCTGGCCATGATTGCCGGAAATCTATCACGATTATGGTATCATGGGTTTATATCCATAGGAAATTCTTTAGTTTTGTGTAGCCTACCCCAAATCCCTTAAAAGGTTAAAACCCTTTCCCATTTTGTATTAAAAAAATGTTAAAATTAAAATTGGAGACTTTTTAAACTCTACCAAATTGGGGAAACTTAGTGGGTTAATTTCTAAATTAGTTTTGGTTGTAATTGAAGTTTAATATTGGGTTACTCTTGATTGAAATTTCAATGGAAGCATTGAACAATCAATTTGGAATATTTCTCTTCCTTAACTTCAAGAGTAACTAAACAATTTATCTTGGGATAATTTTGAAATTGGGTGCGACTATGTGTGGGTTATGAATTATTAGTGTCGATTCTTGGTCATTGATTGTGGGTTCACTAATTCTTTCTTGACTTAGTTGGGATTTACAGATGAAAACCCCAAATTACCAAAATGGACTTATGGGTGAAAACCCCAAATTCTCAAAAGCTCACATCATTTTTGAAAGAAGGATGTGAGTGAACTTTTAGATCCTATAACATCCTTGAAAGAGGGATATGGGTGTTAACGCATTAGTGAACAATAGATAAATTTATCTTTTGCTATTTTCATCATCTTAGAAATAAGGTTGAGTTGAGAATTAGCTAGACTTTGGGCATCTTTCTAGAAATAGGGATGCCTAATTGAGGCAATAGGTGATTTTACTTGCCACATCCGTGATGTATCCGAAAGGATCCATGGTTGCTAATCGTGAGTTTTAGTTGAAATATTAGACTCAATATATTCTACATTAGCCTACCCATGTAGTTGATGACTAGAATTTGCACTCAATTATCATAAACCCATGCATTATTTTCCCCTAGGAAGACATGATCCCAAGATTGTTCTCATATTGATATCTTATCCACAATCGTTTCTTTGAGTTGGTAGTTTTATTTGATTTTGATAAAAGAACTTTCCAAAACTATCCCCCATTTTAATTCCTGTATTTTACTTTGTTTACACTACGAGCATACACTTAGAGGCTATCGACACTTATAGGGTTTGAAGACTAGACTCACTCCTCGAGGATTCGACCTCAACGTGAGTTGAGCTTTATTGACAATGATCATCCCATATAAAAAAATGGTATAGGTGAGCGTGATCAATGTGCTACTTACTTGGTGTAAGTGAGAAACGTATGTTGAGAAACTAAAGATTCAGAGGATAAGCTGTAGGAAAACGTAAGAAAATCAATATGCCAAGTCAACATGTGGTCCGCATGTACAACCTGTGGTCCGCAGGTTAACTTGACCTATACAAAAACTGAAAGTCCAGAGAGATAAAGATGCAGGAATTCAGGAGGTCAACCTACAGAGACAATTTGTGGACCGCAGGTACAACATGCGGCCACATGTTAACTTGGCAAGCTAATCCCGACTTTAATTTTTACTTTTTCATTTAGGATTTGACTTTTAGGGTTTACTAGTATTCTATAAATACCATAACGACATTTTATACTGAGGTTATGTACTTTTGATACTTACATACATATTTCTATTTTGAGATTAAATTTTCGTCTTGAAATTCTCTTGTGTTGATTTTGGTTGATAAATTCAGTTAACGTTTCAGATTTTTTATTGTGATTATTGTGATTTGATCTTACACATTCAATCATGAATGTTTTTAATTACTTCACAAGCATGAACAACTAAAAACCCTTACCTAGGGTTGGGGAAACCCCAGTGGATTAACAAAGTAGGAGAAGTGCCATTATTGTTTTGAATCGATACGCATGCATGTATTGTATTGTCTTCATTTTAATGGTTATATTAGTGGTTGAAAATGTTAGGATCCCACCTATATTATTGATACTTACTCTAAAAGAGGAGTAGTGACTAGGAAAAGATAACTTCAATAGTAATTTGAAGTTTAACTATCGATCCACACTACTAGGTACTATCAAAGTAAGATGGTTAGCTGTCATCTAATAACTAGAGAATCAAAAGGTAACAGTTAACTGAGATCAACATAAGGACTAGTAAGGCAACATCCTGAGACTCAAAAGGTAAAGGGTTAAATCTATTAGCTCGTCAAAAAGACCATTGATGGTACATAACTTATCAAATTCTGCATGAAAGGTATCTGGTTGGTTCAATAAATCACTATAAGCCTATGGAGTTAAGAATCAAGGGATAACACAATCCTAGTATTCACCTACAACTGATTACATCCAATGTTGATATTAGCTACATGTTCGATATTGCTACATAAATCCCCCCATTTACTTTTCTAGTTTTTGCCCGCTGATTACAACATATGAGAGCCGCAATTCCACATCTTCCCTTGGGATTTGACACCGACCTTTATTGAGATACTATATTTGACAACGACCATATAATATTTAGAGTGAAGGTGTAACTTGGGCGTTATCACAACTCTAGTGGTTACGGCAACACAAAAATTTCATTTTTATTTAATTTTTTAAGGTTAATTTAGTCTTTTACATCGTAATTGATCCTACGACTAATACTAAATGACTATTACCACCACATAAGTATAATTACTTGATTCCTCTTCTATCGTACCCTCAAGAGAATCCAAATAAGAGTTCTTCTCTAAAGTTCACACCTTTAAGGCTCAATTTAAGTTTTCTTTAAGAGAATTCACTAAGTTCAGGTATGTGGGGTTTGATCAAGGATTATCTCCCATCCTTGTTCCAAAAAGTTTAATTTTTTACTTTAATTTAAGGTATGATGACTAGGGTTCATACCCACTTTTTATGCTTTGAAATAATGTTGTTTCCTCACCAGTTAAACTTTATTTTGCACAAGATTTCATGTTTACTCATTTTTTATTCATGTAATTGATCTTATGAGTTGATTTTTTGTATTTTGACATAAAATTCAATAACGTAGAAAAATGTATATATGATTTAGCATGATTTACTTAATTTACAAGAGATCAAGATTACTATTTTAGGTTGCAACGATTACAACAAGATTAAGGTTTCAATTTTGATCTTATGATTGTAAATATGGTATAAAATTCACAAATTTTTATATGATTATAATTTAGTAAGAGAAGTATAGTTATTTTTTGTATTGTAAAACCATATGGTGATTTAAGGTGAACTTCATAAGTATGAGAACTGGTATAATTTTGGGAGAACTATTTAGCACCAAGGGAATGTGGGTTTAGCGTACTCAAATTCCCTAAGTATGTTCCGCCATAGGTTAAAAATGTCCTCACTAGTTTAGAGCGTCTTCCTTTGGTGGAGTCCTTATTAATTGTAAGTTTCTTCCCTCCCAAGAGTTAATTCACACCAAGTAAGGTTCTTTACCGAATTCAAGGTATAGGACAATCCTCCTCAATGTGGGTTAGAATTTGGACTCCATACCGACTTACATGAGTTATGTCGATAAGAAGAATCTCTCACAAGAAAATATTGAATTCTAAAACTAAGTATAAAAACTCATAAATTTATTTGATTATGTATTTACTACTTATGTTTTGAGAGATTTCAGCTTTCAGTTTTCTTCATGATTATGATGGGTCTATTTATACTTTGCATGCATGTTTTTAGCTTATAATTTATGTGGATTTTACTTATTGCATTAACCCCACATACTCAGTACATTTTGAAAGTACTGAACCACATATATATTTGTATGGCTACATTATTTCATAATGTAGGTTCTTGTGGGACAAATCTATGGCTACTTTCTGATGTTCAACTAACAATAATATGTTAGGACTTTATGTTTTTTGGGTCAAATAGGATCTTTCCTAGTGGATCTTCAGTTTATTTAAAGGCTTGTCAGAACATGTTAGTTGTCTTCTTTGGGACATTCAGATTTTCAGTGGATGTTTAGTTTACTCTATGTTTAATGAGATTGGATATCTAAGTGAAACTCAACAATAAGCATGTCTCTACATATTTCTATATGAATTGCTTCTTATTCAGTGCTAAGTGCATACCACGGTTTAGCTTTGGGGCTACTTATATTTCTAAGCACCGTGTAACATCTAAGAGTAATTTCGGGGCATTACAGGTACACATGAATTCAGTGATGTATTTCTTTGATCCTCATGCCCAACTATTTTGAAGTTATCTTGAATAATGTTCAAAGTTAGCATTTTATGTTCAAATCATTAAAGTTGATTTGTTTACTTGTTTAATTTGATATATATGAAAAGTTTGAAAAGTTTTTTGTGCCTTTATGAATATTATACAAAATTGTATAATTTGAAATTCATGATTTTATGAATGCTTTATGAACCATAAAAGCTATCTCTTAAAAACTATTTTTTCAGGACTTAGTCTAATGAAACTCAGTAGTTTCTTGAGTTAATTTAGTGATTGGTGTCTCTACGGATGAAATTCTTTAACAAACATCCGGTAATAACAAGTCAAACCCAAGATGTTATGAATATCTATTGCATTATGAGCATTGGAATGTACCTAATAACTTTGATATTGTGAGGACCAATATTGAAAAAATCATTTGATACCACTTGACTCAAAAATGTAGTGAAGTTAAGAAAAATTTCACATTTAGAGATTTTTTCTTATAGATCATTCTTGTTAAGTGTTTGCAAGGCTATTCTTAATGGTTCACAATCACTTCACGGCTTTTAGGAATAAATCAAAATATCTTTAATAAAAATAGTAATGAACCAATCAAATAACAGACTAAAAAACATAATTTATCAAGTCTATAAATACAACAGGTGCATTAGTTAATTAAAAGGATATCACTATAAAATCAAAATGACCATAGGGAGTACAAAAAGTTATTTTTAAAATATCTTACTCCTTTATCTTTAGTTGGTGATACCAAGAGTGAAGGTCAACTCTTTAGAATAAACTATCTCCTTAGAGTTGATCAAACAAATCATTCTTCATTGTCACTTTATTAAGTTAGCAGTAGTCTACATATATTTTGAGTGATCCATCCACCTATCAGACAAATATAACTAGAGAACCTTATAGTTAATTAATTGGTTGAATAAATCTTTTATACAGTAGTCTTTCATTGCTCTTTGAACACTTTCAATTTTGTACGATCCAAATGATAGGATGGATTAGAGATCAATTGAGCATTTAGAGTAACATCAATCCCAAAATTAACAACTCTGCTAGGTGGAATACTAGGGACTTCTTTGGGAAATAATTTTTAAAATTCATTAGCTGTAGATACTAAGTCAAATTTGAGAACTAAATCCTTAGTACATTCACAAAAACTATATATACAACTCTTTGAAATTATCTTGCCTGCCTTAAGATAAGAAATGAATCTACCTCAAGGTTTAGATATATCATTCATCTATGGTATTATAGTTTCATTTGAAAACTTAAATTGGAATAATTTAGATTGGTAATCCACTATTGCATAGTAAAAAATTTAGTCTCTCCTCATGATCATGTCTGTTACACCTCAATATTTGAAACCATATTTTTTCATTACTTACCACAGTATTAATTAAAATCCCAAATTTTCAAGCTTCCATAAGTAGATTCATGATCTGTGATTCAAGACCATGACTCGTGTTTTTAATCCTGAAGATATTGCTATGAAATAAATTCTTCCAAAATCCTATAGAAGAAAACACGACCAGTTATCTCAGTCCATGGATTATGGACTAATATCTAGAACGCTTATATTTTAACTAATGTTCCTATGAGATGTATCACAAGATGTGAAATAGAGTTTACGCTCCATTGAACCTTTTCGTTATTCAGATATAGTGATTGTAAAATTTTTAATTATTATACAATGGATGACCTCACAAACCTTGTACAACATTGCATGGTTCATGAAGTGAAATAATGAATCCATTCTAGAATCTTAGAAAAACTCTTCTCGGAATCCATGGATCAAACAAGACATATAGAAGTTATCCACGGTCCATAGAACAATCCATAGAATGAAATGCTGTAATTTGTAATGTTTTAAAAAGGGTGTTTTGACTTTTCCTTACCCTATACCATATCACATGATGTCTTGACCATCAAAAGATATAGATATCAAATCCTAAAGTTGATTCTTCTTTTTACTCTCTCAAATCAAGTCATGATCAAGTTCTTTGAGCAACCAAGGATCTAGGGTTTTGTTCAAATTAAGTCAAATCAAGTCTTTTATAGTTGAAGTTATTTTCTTCATAGGTACACAATAATTTAGTGATCGATTTATTCATCTTCATGCCCAAGTGTTTAGAAGTTATCTTGAATTATATTCAAATTTAGGATTATACACCCAAATCATTAATGTTGATTTTCTTACGTGTTTAATTAATTTCTATAAAAGAATTTCTATGATCATCTGATTAATATGAAAAATTCCTAATGTATGTTTTGAAATTCATGTTTTAATAATGTTTTACAAACTATGATTCTAATGTGGAAAAGATATATGTTTTAGATACAAAGTTTTAGTCCATGATTCATGACATGATATTTGTCTTAGCTTCACAACTGTACAATCTTATAGACATATTTATCACTCACTAAAAATATGATTCAACTATTTTACATGAAATTTTAAAACCATTAGTATTCTTTTGGAGGATTATTTAGCGCCAAATGGGTCCACATTTAGATAAACATGCCCTATAACTATGTTTTCACCATAGAATTTTAGAACAAAAGGCTCAGTTTAAAATTAGTATATTAATGATCTTATACATTGGTAGGTTAGGACAGTTCTTTTGGTGTGGGTAATACACTGAGCATTATGATCTCACATTCTGTTTGTCAAATATAAGAAAATCCTCATACTTATGATAGTACTATATATTTATACATGAAATGATTCTTATGCAAACTGTAGCTATAACGATTTTTCTTAGATTTTCAATTGATTTAGACATTTTAAATGATTTTTCCATGACTCATATTTCAATTCAAGCTCATTATTTAAGCCACTCTCACTATGTTTTCGTGATTAGCTTTTCAGATTTATAATATGTATATATATGTATAACTTACACGCTAATATATCTCGTTGTATTGATTATATCTTTTACTATATTTTTTCATGATATAGATTTAGTTACTCAAACTTAAGGTTTACTGCTTGACATTTAGTAACACCTAATGTTCTAAAGATTAGCAAGTTCTCATATTATTCATATCACGACCTAGACTAGGGCATAGTCGTGACAGGAATCTCACACTCACCATGAGCCAAAGACCATCACTTAGACTAAAATCTATAACAAAATAAAAGAATAGAACAAAAGACAACCAAACATGGTGATAAGAATAAATAAATCAAATGAGAACTAAGAGTCGAAACAAATAACCGATCATTACTTGTTCATAAAAACCTCTAAATCAGAATACCAATTAAGTCGGGACATGCCCCCAACTATGATCCAAAGAATCTAAAATAGTATATTAAAAAATACTAAGATCAATAAAGAATTAGCGAAATGACAGGGCCTTTCGAAAGATGGAGGCTCACCACTTCACAACAGGTCCACAAGAGTACCAATTCACCTAACACTGCATAGAAGCAACAAAAAATCTTTTGGAAATAACATCATCAAGAGATATAATGTCCAGGCATGGTTAGTGAGGCGAGCATTGGACAGTGTCACTCCAATATTGAGGAGGCTAGTCTCTATGCCATGCTGTTATCGTGGAGTTCCGATGGCGTGGCACACCATTACCACGGAGGCACACTATCTCAGAGTTCTAAAAGAACTCCGAACCCTTTTAAAAAATTTTAAAATTTCCAAAATACCTTTTTAACATCCCTAACCATAACTCATGTCAAAAATCCAAATTACGAAGGCGGCTGGGCCGAAAATTAATTCGTTGAAATTTTATGGGGTTTTACAATTTAGGAGGCATAGAGTTGATCTTATTTTTCTACTTAGTTTGGGTTAGATTTTTATTTTAGTAAAGGTTATGGGGCCTTGTCCCAGTTGGCTTTGATTTTTAGTAGCAGAGACTTTACTAGTCAAATAGTTAGGTAGTACTTGTTGGTCTTTCAATTACTTTAAGTTATGTCCTAATAAAGATGGTCTCATATGATTTAGCCTATTAAGTTGTTATATTTCCACTTTAGTGTCATTATTTATATTTCTCCATACACTTTCTATGCCAAGAGTCCTGTAAGACAAAAGTTGAGCAGCTAGTTATAACACACAACTTGGATGTATACTCGGGTTGTGAAAATATTAAAGTCAATTATTTTCTATGAAAATAAACCAACGGTCTCATGCCTTTTTACCACTACGATGTAAATCCTTCAAATAATAGATGCATTAATATAAACACCAATAATCATATTAGCAAAAAAGGGTACTATAAAAAGTTAAGCTCCAGTTCATAATCAAGAGAAAAATAAAACCAGATATGATAAATTTGATCTAGAATTACCTAATGAGTATGCATTATAAGTACAAATATTAAAATTATCTATGGGTATTACATTAGAAGTATCAGTTATCTCTTTATGATTCAACCCATAGAGTTTTTCTTTACCTTCATTCTTTTATTATACATAACATCATCTTTTTCATTGACACGAGCATTCTAAATAGCATTAGCATTACCAATAGGTTGGTTTCTTGTAGAAGTAGGGACTATATCATAACTTGTATTGCAAGAAGAGTTAACCAAATCTCTCTAAAGTTTCCTACAAATCTCTCTAAAGTCTCCTTCAATAATTTCTAGCATTACCTTTAATTTCTTAGTGATGGAAACTATGAGTCTCTAGGTTAGTCAGTTGATAGGCCTACTTTAGTTGTTATGATCAAGCTTTGTCTTTCACTTTGAACATTAGAATTATGTTAAGTATATGTAGAGGACTTATGTAATTACTATCCGATAAAACTACCAATAGATCAAGGCCTTTGGTTCTCCTACTTTAATTTTTGTTGATTTTTCTAATTTTCTTATTGTTCCACAAAACCTAGCAATGAACAAATGTGCAGTAGAAGATATTACAGCAGTAATATCTGAGCTCCAGCCATACACAAAAAATATCAATTTCTATTTCTTTATAGTAATCATGTACATCACATATCTAGCCAATGCTGTGAATTGAAAACTGTACTTACAGGCTGTCATGGTGCCTTGTTCTAACTACACTAATTTATTGGCAAGAGCAAACCACTTCTCTTTTAAAAAGTATATCTACATATATTCTATTTCAATTTTTTCTCAAATAGAAAAATGGAATAGTAGGATTATGTAACAACTCATAAATTTCAAAGATTCCATTAGGGATCTTATGACCCGTAGAACCAATCCACAAACATGAAAAAACTCATGAAACTCACTCCAAACATGTGTACATTTCCAGGAAACCAAAAATTCATTCATGACTCGTAGAGCATATCAATAAGTTATGGATTGAATTTTGGAACTAGTAGAACCTAAGTTAGAATCCTCAACTTTTTATGACTCAATGTATGATCCATACATTCAACGTATGAGTTGCTCTAATCACCCATAGACTTGATCTAGAAATCTTGTGAATTATTCTAGTCATGGTATGAGTCATACTAATTATTCATGGATCATATTGAAAATTCATGATTCCACTACTGAGATTCAATAAATATTCTAGGTTTCGATGAGTATGTTCTATGATTCATAGAATAGACTTACAATCAGTACTATCATCTCTAGAAACCTATTAGAAAAAGATACTAAATTTATTTAAAAGTAGAATTTTTGACTTTATTTACTAAGACCATGACTTATCAACAACCAAAACCTATAACTACAAAGTACTAAATCCTATTAGGATTTTTGTCTCTTCAAAGTAAGTCATGATTAAGCCTCTAAGTTATTCAAGAAACCTAGGGCCTGTTTAAACAAAGTTTACCAAATTTCTTCTTCAAGTTTAGTTGTCTCCATCGAGGTACACAAGATTTTAGTTATGAATTTATCTCATCCTCATGCCATGTAGTTTTCATTATATATTTTATTATTATTCAAAATTATGACTTATGCCCAATTTACTAAAACTTGATTCTTTAATTGTTTTACTTGATTTTTATGAACAAGGTTTTTTCATGAACTTATAGATTTCTAACTCAATTATTATTTATGCATCAAGATTCATACTTCATGGTTTCGTTATGATGTATGAACACTATAGGAAGAGGTTTATTTTAATACATAATTTTTATCATATGATTTGTAACATGACATAAAATTTAGGCTCACAATAGTAAGATTTAGGAAGAAGTGTGATGTTTAGACATGCCCACTGTGATTTATGACAAGTTTTGAAATTTAGATAAGTCACATAATATGATGTGAATACTTTATATTTTAAAATATTCATTTAGCATCGAGAAAACATACGTTAAGATAACTAATTTCCATTACTATGTTGTCATCATAGGTTATTCCCAAGAGGCATGATTACAGGATCTTTCAATACATGATTCTAACTTTGTCCAGTTAGAGTAACTCAGTATAAAACTACCATGTACTAGTAGGATCACATTCCAACTCAACTTAATCAATGTGAATACTTAACTCATAGTTTCTGAACATGTAGCAAAACATGACATCTTTACAAATACACATCCACTAAGTCCTTTCACCACTAGTTACTTTAAATAACCAAGAAAGGAAAATAAATGAATTACCTTTTAGAAAATAATATTTTATTCAATTCAACAAAACTCTCATAAGACAATTCAACTCATTACTTATTCATAAAACATCTCATTATCTTACAAAAAGTATCAATTTGTTTCAAGTACAATACTAATAACTAGACCACAAAAAGATCCAAAAATAATGTTAAGTAATTAGACTACACAAGGATCAAAATATAATGTTTAGTAATTGGACCACATAACGTTCCCAATGGTATGCAAAGTGACTAGGCCACATAAGGGTCCAAATATAAAGATCAAGAAAATATAACTTAATTCACTAAAGGAAATGTCAAATACTTGAAATATTAGTGTACATACATGCTAAGGGTCTTATTACTATCCATCAAACATGACCTGTAGGGGACGAGCGCAATCCATTTACCAAATATCCTAGAAAACTAGTGCCTGCCACATTTATCCTAAACCAAGTGTTATACCATCCTTATTCAAATTTACCCAACCTTATCATTCCTAAAGTCTATGTATTCAATCATGGTCAACTTTTATCGATTCATCTTACAAAAAAAAATAGTACAATAAATGAGAACAATCACATAATGAGTTTAATCAACCACCATTGCACATAAAACAAGGTCCCTTTCATCAATCTTATTATAGATTGTAAATTTTCAAACTTGGTTTTAATAATTAAAAAGTTCTACATTTTCTAGCATTCGTTGCAACTAAGTAAAAAATAATTATTTAACATGCACACATACAACCAAATTGATCAAAACTACAATTCAACCATAACTTGTATCAATCCTTGTAATGTTGAAAATGACTTGAGACTTTCCCTTTCCATATCTTTGAATTGATCTCGTTCTAAAAAAAGAACATAAAAGACAATTCAACCATTACTCTATCAATTCTAACCATTATAACCCAAATTTATAGCCTAAATCCAAGTTCATGAATAATTTCATCTATGGTGTTTGAAACACCGCAAGTCTTGGAACCTTGAAAATTTTCTTTCATTTTGGACTTGGTTGGCTTTGTACTACACATGGGTACCAATATTACCCTTGGATACAAGTTAAGGGGAGGCTTGGTGGTTCACTCGTACACTAGGTAGTGTGTTTGGTTTGTCGACTGCCCAAGTTACGACTCATCTTAGTACGAGTCATATAGGAGAATACGAGTGGTGCAAGGAAAGTTGTATTGTTTTTGTTTGAACTATCATATGTAATCTTCCCAAGGTATGGTTGGTGGGTACGATTTTGTATACTACTCGTACCCTTAGGTATGAGTTAGGGAGGTGTGAGTCATATAGAAATTAGTAGGTAGGGTCTTAGAAAGTTCTTGGATATGAGTTATGGTACCACTCATACCCTAGGATACGGATGGTATATGTGAGTTGTGCCCCTGGACGTGGCTAGATTTAATTTTAAGTCAAAGGTAGTCCAAACATTTCCTACTTCAAATCCCTTATATTCTCACATTATATAAACCTTGGTGGCCTATCATAACACTTATTAAAGAATGGAAATACTTCAAATACTCTCTTAAACTCACTCTTGAAAATTAGAGGCTAGGGTTTCTTTATGTGTTCTTCAAAGGGCTCAAGAGTCATGTTTCACTTTGGAATCTTTTTGTATAAGGAATGTACTCCTTCCCTGATTTTTATCTCCAACTAAATATATGTGTATTGCGTTTTAAAATTTATTTATGAATCACGAATGGTGGTTTTAGAAATATAAGTTTAGGATCTTCATATATATGGTTTTGTATTGGTTTAAACTATGTTTTTACATGTTTTTGATAATTTTTCTGAATATGTTGATACTTGTTGGTTATGGTTTAACAAATGGGTCTTGAGTAACCCTAATTATGTTGTTTTATGAATTGGTTTTAGTCTTGTTAAAGGTATACCCTCAACATGTTTGATAAAATTCCCAAAAGAATGTTTTCACTCAATTGTTGAACCTTCAGTGGAACTCTAGCATGGTTTGGTTTGGTAATGGAAGCCTAAATGGGTTTGTATGGTTTTGCATAGTTTAAATGGTATAAATTCTTTAAATGTTTTGCATGGTCATTAATGTTTTTAAATGGTATAAATGGTGTACATGGTTTGGAAGGACTAAATGGTAAAGCCTTGGTGGATATGAAATTTGTTATGCTTGTGGGGTAAATGAAATTCCCCAAGTGGTTTACTTTGGTAAATGGAAGGGTATTTAGAAGCCCCTTAAACCTCTATATGGTTGGAAATGGATAGTACTTGCAAGTATGGTCGGTATGACGATACCACTACTAATAGCCTCGCTTAATAATAATGGAATAATGGTTTGGATAAATTGTTTTAATCAGGAAATAATGATAGGGTGTATAGAAAATCTGTGGAAGGTGGAGGTCACGGGGGGGACCAAAACTTGAAACTCATATTTACCAATGTGAGGTTGGTCTTGGTGATCGTGTGCATGATGTCAAACTTTCTATTTGAGGGATGTACTAGTCATCCCAAGTTTTTATTCCCTGGTCGCGTGACTTCATGCACTGGGGCCCTTTTAGCAATGGGATATAAATCCATATATCATGTGGGTGGTTTAGGATGTCAAAGCTACAAAACTCAGGTAAAGGTTATAAAGGGGTGCTAAACCCGGTTTCCTTTTTCAACATGGATACATATGTATGGGTGTACGCATATGGATGGTTTTATTTGGTTTTATAAGTTGCATTATTTTATCCTTATACTAAGTACATGTTAGTGTACACCTACTGACCCATCTTTGGGCAGCTATTTACTCACGCTATGTAGGGACCGACTATTCTACTTCTCCTGCTTAGTGATCAAATTTGGGGACACTCAATTTTTGATTGAAGTTGTGATCTTCCATAGTTTGAAAGACATCCATTTCATATCATGAGTTAATTTACATAATTCTTGTCTTACATAGATTATGGTTTTGGCTATGGTTAGGGGCATGTCCCGACTAGGTACTTTTTGGTTGGTCTAGAAGCTTTGTATGGAAAATTATGGAATTAGGTATTGTATAGATTGTTCTTATATATATATATACATACATTGTCTTATTATCTTGGCATTGGTTTAAGGTTTCCTCTTTGGTTTAGGTTCGTTATTGGGGGTTGTAATTGGTTGGGTTGGTCTCAGATATAGACTTATCCCAGAGTCACCATATGGTTGGATACGCTATCTTGTTATATGTTCAGACTTTAACTGACTCAAGGAATGCATTTTGGTGGTTGGGTTGGGTAATAGAGGCAGTTCTCAGTCCTGGTTGGGCTTGGGATTGCCTATTACGAAAAGACCCTTGTTTGGGTTGTGTCAAGTTGGTTTAGAGCTTTAGGTTTCAGTGTCATGGGCTGTCCACAAAGCCATAGTAGAGACTTTCTTATGGGTGTGGCGTGCACCACACTTATAATTAGGAGGCTACGAGGCATAGAGGAATGTCTTACTCTCTTGGTTATTCTACTTTTGAGCTATAGAGTCTAAGGCCTTTAACTCTTCACTAAATCTTCCTTGGTTCAGTCTTCAGGTTATATATTCAAAAAGATCAAAAGTTCATGGAAACTCATCTGTTCTAATTGAGGATAACATAGATGGATCTAATTTAACTCAAGGAGCACAGACCCAGCCAAGGGTCACAACCTATTGTATTCCTCTTGGAGTCCCATCGGTCTCTACTGATCCAATCTCGAAAGGTGATACTCATACTCGGTTACCTCAAGAAGAGGTTAACAATATTGAGTTTTATTATCCTAACAGTCTATTGACCCAAATAGTGAAAACTCTGTTATGCCTGTCCTATCCTATTAGTACAGGGAAAAATCTGGTAATGCTGGTAAATGTACAAGGTAAGGGGATCTCGATGTTCTAAACAAAAGGAGAGGCCAATGGTATGGTGATAAAATCTCCAAAATAGAAGAGTTTGGTCAGTCCTAACTCCTATTTTATGTCTTGTGTCCCATACACTAATTTAATTAGATGCCAGGTATTTTTAGATTTGTAAATTCTTCTAGGGCACAATGTACCCAATCTCAGGCCTATGGGGCCCATTCCGCATCATCCTATTTTCTTTATAAATTTTGTGGTTGGTCGCACCATGGTTGTTGCAAGAGATGAAGGAATCAATATTTTGGTTGTGGTCAGTTGGGTCTCGTATGATCGGGATGTCCAATAAGGTTTTCCACCTGGGTAAATAAATTATTGGCTACTACCTCTGGCTCAATCAAATGTCGGGATTATCTCAAAGTTCTTACTATTTCTTGGGAGTTTGAGACATCTTTTGATACCGATGCTGATACATTGAAAACTCCCTCCCTTATGGTGTGTGTAGTTTACTTTGTTCAGGGTCCTCTCTATTTTGTGACCTTATTTGTGGTTGCTTATTTTTGTCTCAAGATTATATCATACTATTTTATTTTTCTATTTCTACCCCAGTAAGTGACTCTGAGATTATCAAAATAGTATATAAGTGGTGTGTGGCATCTGTTGGTAGTAAAGGTGTCTTGGTGGCTTTATTTAACTCAGATGTGGTGGATTTAGGTGTCATACATAGGATAGATTGGTTGCACTTGGGCTTTTTATTATTATATTGTCGAACTTGTTAGGCTTTATAGTGAGTCAATTTTGGAATGGGATAATAGTTTCATTCTCTAGATATTAATGAAAAAGTTATTTCTTGTAACTCGGAGATCTGTCTCCAAAAGGATGTCCTTATTAGTCAGTCCAGGTTAAGGATCCTAACTCGAAGGGTCCTTATTTGGTTCAGATTTGGTGGTGGATAAATTTCTTGAGGTCTTCTTGGCGACCCTCATCGTGTCTTTCTAATTGGGAGGTTGGTTTAGGATTGGTCTTGTTTTGGACATTTGTCCAATTTCTACTCTTTCTTTATTGAATGGTTTTGGTGGGGTTAAAGGATCTTAAGGAGAAATTTTGGGACCTCTTAGATGAAGGTCTCATCAGTCTTAATATTTCCCTGTGGAGCGTTTTTTTTTGCATGCATAAAGGGAATATAGTTTTCCTTAGGAATGGATAGGTTGTCGGTGGGCGACTAACGAATTAGGAGCGTCCTCCTTGTGGGGTAGACCTTATAAGTATATTCCATTTTATATGGGGTATTTTGATAATATTGAATGGTGGTTGGTAGATCCTAGGCTTGAACATAGATGCTTGGTTTTGACTAAAGGGAGTATGATAAGCTCGGGAATAGAAATTCGGGAGTTGTGGAGGTTAACTTATAGATCGGATAAGGTTGATGATTCAGGTTGAATGGGGGACTGTGGATCTAGTCATTCGATCGGTTAGATTATGGAGCTTGTACGTTTCTTTGTTCCTATACTTTTACTTGATTGTTGGCATATAATTGATTATTAAATTCGTGATTTTAGATGCGTCTTTTGGATCAATTGAGGGCTTTGACATAATTACTAATTTAATTGATTTTCCATGTATTCCGATGCATTATTCATGCTTATTTATGTATGTGAACATTGTGGGATGCATGGGAATGTTCAATGGATTTTTGGGTACTATGGATTCCCAAATTACTTGTTTTTTGTCTTGGAAATTATATATCCTCAAACTATTGGTGAAATTTCTGTTGAATATAATTTTGTCATATAGTTTGACTATTCTTAAATAAATGCATTTCATAAATGATTAACGGAACATAAATTGGTTTTGGTTGGATTCAAATAATTTTGAAAAGGCCTTGGTTGCCATGTTTTGATTTTGAGTGGTTTTGTTTTAATTGGAAACCTTGGAGTCAATTTTGTCTCAGGGTTTTTGCATGTCTATATTGGGCTTTAGGTAGCATTGGGATGAAGGTTGGTGGTTAATCTAGAATTCTCTATTAGCAGTGGACTTTAAGGGAAGGCCGAGTTGCATATTCTAGTGATACTCCTCTCTATCGATTAAGAGATTACTCTACTAGTATTGTATGAATTCTTATAGCACTTATGACTAAGGTCCACATTTTGCATTCACCTTGTTCCTTGGATATGAGCCTTGACCTTATGTTAAGTTACTCATGGTATGTGTGGTTGTACTTATTTTGGTGTCTTATCCTAAGAACTCCTCTTATGGTATGGTTTGGTCAAGATATTTCTCCATTAGGGTCTAGGTGGTGGTTTTGAAGTACGTCGAGCCTATAGTGTCGAGTCTTGTCTCGTGGATCTTACCTTTGGAGGCATGGATAAAGTCTTGTAATTTAGTTTCTTAAATTACTTTTCTTATATTTGGATGGAAGTGGTTTGGGAAGTATGGTGATGTGTTGAAACGGGGAATGTAGAAGCCCCTAAGTGGAGGAGAGCCTATGGTGACTACCAGAATTAAGGTTTTGGAAAGTGAGGTAAGATTGTTGTTAGGAGAAATGGTTAGGAAAGGAATAGGTGGTGAAAATCCTTATGGAAATGATAGAGGGTGCTAGATCGCTTGATAGATAGATTATACCGCAGGAATATAAATGGTAGGCTTGAATGATGTGGTTGGTAGATATACCAATAAGTTGTGTAGGGTGCTTGAGAGGTCTTGTAAGCCATGGTTCTATGAATTATTTTCACGGCATAGTAGTGTATGGTTTTAGATGTTCAATTAGAGGTTGGGGGGTTTCAGTTATAGTAATTGGATATGGTTTGTCCATGTCCTTTAGTCATGGTTTCCATATTATAATTGTGATGAAAACAGAGTGGTGTTTCCGGATAGATATGAGGAGTAGAGCCCAGTTGACTAAGTTAACTCCTTTTAGCTTTGGATAGGCTTTAACATAGAGGTGGTTGTTCACTCGTACATTAGGAAGTGTGTTTGTTATGGCTACTGCCCAAGATACAACTAGGACTTATATAGGATAATATGAGTGGTGCAAGGAAAGTTGTATAGTGCTTGTTTGAACTGTCTTGTAAAATCTTCCAATAGTACGGTTAGTGGGTACAATATGGTATAACACTCATACCCTTAGGTACGAGTTAGGAAGGTGTAAGTCATATAGACAAAAGTAGGTAGGGTTTTGTCAAGGTCTTGGGTACGAGTTGGGTTACAACTTGTACCCTAGGATACAGATTGTATAGGTGAGTCGTATCCCTGGATGTGGCTAGATTTAATTTAAGTCAAGGGTATTTTGGGAATTTCCTACTTTAAAGACCTTACGTTCTCACGTTATATAAGCCTTGGTGGCCTCTGATAACACTTATTAAAGGATGGAAACACTTCAAATAGTCTCTCGAACTCACTCTTGATGATTGAACCTACAGTTTCTTCATGTGTTCTTGAAAGGGATCAAGAGTCATGTTTCTTGCGAATCTTCTTGTATAAGACATGTACCCTTTTCCTCATTGTTAGTTCCATCTAAAGTCATGTGTATTGTGTTTTAAACATTGATTTATGAATTATGAATAATGGTTTTCCAAATATATGTTTAGGGTCTTGATGCATATGGTTTGTTATTGGTTTAAACTATGTTTTTACCTGTTTTTGGTAATGGTTTGCATATGTTGGTACTTGTTTGTTATTGTTTAACAAATGGTTCTTGAGTAATCCTAATTATGGTGGTTTATGCAGTAGTTTTAGTCTTGGTAAAGGTATGCCCTTAACATGTTTGTTAAAATGCCTAAAAGAATGTTTTCACTCTATTATTGAACCTTCATTGAAACTCTTGCATGGTTTGGTTTAGTAATGGAACCCTAAATGAATTTTGATGATTTTGCATGGTTTAAATGATATAAATGCTTTGAATGTTTGGCATAGTCATAAATGGTTTTAAATGGTATAAATAGTGTACATGGATTGGATGTATTAAATGGTAAAGCCTTGGTGGCTATGAAATTGGTTATGCTTATGAGGTACATAAAATTCCCCCAGTGGTTTACTATGGTCAATGGAAGGGTACTCGAAAGTCACTTAAACCTCTATACGATTGGCTATGGATAGTACTTGCAAGTATGGTCGGTACGATGATACCTCTACAAATTGACCCGGTTAATAATAATGGAATAATGGTTTGGATGAAACATGGTTTTACTTGGGAAATAATAGGGGTGTGTGTATCAAAGTGGAAGGTGGAGGTCTTGGGGGGGACCAAAACTGAAAACTCATATTTGATGATGTCAGGTTGGTCTTGATGATCGTGTGCATGATGTCATATTTTATATTTGGGGGATGTACTAGTCATCCCAGGTTTTTATTCCTTGGTCGTGCGGCTTCGCATACTGGGGCCCTTTTAGTAGGGGGAGAGGAACCTATATAACCCATGGGTGGCTTAGGACGGCAAAGCTACACAGTCCAGGTAAAGGTTTTAAGGGCATGTTAAACCGCTGTTCCCTTTCCCAAGATGGTTACATATGTATATATATGTATGGTTGTGCACATATGGATGGTTTTACTCGATTTTATAAATGGCATTATTTTATCCTTATCCTGAGTACATGCTAGTGTTCACCCACTAACCTATGTTTGGGCTGCTGTATACCCATGCTATACAGGGTCTGACCATTCTACTTCTTCTACTTAGTGATCGGATTCAGGGATAGTCGATGTTGGATTAAAGTAGTGAGCTTCTATAGTTCGGAAGGAATCTATTTCATGTCATGAGATACTTTAAATGCTTTTTGTCTTTTATAGATTATGGTTTTGGGTATGGTCGGGGGCATGTCCCGAATAGGTACTCTTTTTTTGGTCTAGAGGCTTTGTATGGACAACTGTGGACTTGGGTATGGTATGGATTGTTCTTGTGTATATATCTACTTACATTGGCTTATTATCATGGTATTGACTTAAGGATTCCTCATTGGTTTGGGTAGGTTATTTAGTGGTTGGACTTGGTTAGGTTGGTTTTGGATATAGACTTATCCTAGAGTCACCACATGGTCAGATACGCTATCTTGTTATATGTTCGGACTTCAACCTACTCAAGGTATGCGTTTGGTGGTTGGGTTGGGTAACAAGGCAGTTCTCAATTTTTTTTTGTCTTGGGATCGCTCATTACTACAAGGCCCTGGTTTGGGTCATGTCAGTCGTCTACCCTTCATTCTACCCAATTACTCCAGACATTGAGATTAATAGGCCCAATTCTAGCTTAAGAAGATTTAATTTGACAAATCTAAACTACTAACATGCAATTATAATGCATATTTAAAAAAATCACATCAATTCATCTGACCTAGGGTTTGACCCACCACACCTACAATGCTTAATTTATGAGTATTATAAGGATTTAGAAATTAAATATAAATTTGATTGGTGGAATAACTTACCTCAATTGTGGAATTCAAGAAGAAACTAAAGAAAATAATCCTAAATCGCTCATGTTCAAGCTCAAACATTTTTGGATATAAAATAATGTTTTATGTCGAAAACTACTATTTACTACATTGAGCCCATTATAGTGGCTCAATTCTAACTATAGAAGCGTCACTATAGTGGGTCCACCAACTATCATCGAGAAGACAAAAATTGACTTTCACTATAGTATAAAATTGCTGTTATAGTTGGAATTATATTGGCTGTCCACTCGCTATAGCATGGTAGGAAATGCAGTAATGTAACACCTTAGATTCTAACCTCTAAATTTTTTTTGACTCCTGTGCTCACTGTCCAAGTTACGCCTTAAGTGACGAGTCATGAAGACTCCTCACGAGTCATATGGTCTCAAACATAGCATGACCAGCAAGTTGACCAAAGTATCTATCCTGAGTATAAAAAGGACCTTACGAGTCACGGGGAGACATTATGAGTCATAAGGTGAGACTTGTGTCCCTACAGGTGTGAAGGTCGATTATTTTCACTAAATGACTAAGACCGTATGAGTTTCATGTCTTATCATGAGTGGTGGAGTAGGACTTGTGACCCTGGAAATAAGAGTACCCTGATTCACTACCCAGACTATGAGTCCAAGCAATGACTAGTATCTAATCGTCATGAGTTGTGACACGACCCATAATGACTAGTGATAATTTTCCAGTGTTTTAATTAAGAGAACTTTGGTCGTTTTCTATCATACCTAATTAAATCCCATATCCATAAAATACCATTGGGACCTCATTATCATCCCAACATATATCAAATACGCCTCTCCTCTCTCTCAAATTCTATAAGGAAGAACAACTAGGGTTTTTAAGGTATTGAGCAACTAGGGGTCAAAAGATTGGTTTGGTCCCCGTAGTCCTTGATATCTCAGGCATGAATCTCTTCCCTAAAACTTTTTTCTCTAAAAGCACGTGTTTAAATTGTTATCCATATGATTTAATTGTTGGCTTTGAATTTGGGTTGAGGACCTTGGATGTTGTTGATTGAATTATTTTTCCTATGGATTTTGTGAATCATTCATATTTTGAATTGATGACTTTTGAACTAATTAGGTGCATGGGCATGGTAAATTGGAATAAAGGATCGTGGATTCCCCTAAATTGATTGGATAAATTATGGTAGTTGTGGATTCGTCCAACTTTATGGATTTTGATAATGGAATTAGTAATAACCTCAACCCACCTTATGAAATTGGCTTTGTGTAATACCCCAAAAAATGCAAATCAATATTACCACCATATTTCAAGATTATGCATAGTACATTATGGTTCTTTGGTAGTTTCATGATCAAGTTTGATGTCAATTAAGGTCTCAATTACATCCTAGCTATTAGGCGAATCCAAACATTCCTTACCGATTGAATTCTTGGGAAAGATATTGGTATAGTCAACTTCAAATGAGTATATCTCTCGTTATACTATGAACTTTTGAGCTCATGACCCACCAACATATATATAATCGAATTATGTTTCCAATGATACATATTTCGTCAAAATCCGAAATCGGAGAAAAAAGTTATACCCATTTTACTCTAGCATATTAGCCTAGCAACTAAGTGATGACATTAGCTGACGGCTTATCACATATCTGACGACTTATAAGCTAATGTCATCAGCCTTAGGAAGAAAATCACAAATTCCAGCATCAAGTAATGACATGATCTGACAGCTTATCACATATGTGATGACATCAACCCAATGTCGTCAGCCGTAGAATTCAGCATTTTCCAAACGGTTTTGGAGGGGTATTTTGGTATTTTCCCTCCACCCCAAAGAACCATAAACAATGAATTCAGTCTCCATTTAACCAAAATACATTCTTCTCTCTCAAATTATATCAAGAACAAGAAGGGGGTTTCCAATTCAAGATCCAAATCTCAAGGATTCTTCCATCAATCTTCCCAAATCAAGTATCAAGGTATGCCATGTGTTGATTCATGGGTCCCTTTCACCCATGAAGCTCACAAATCTCTTTTCAAAATACAAGATTTGTGTATTTATGAATGTTCATGATTTAAATAGAATTGAAATTCATGTTCATGATATTGTGGGGTTTTAATTTATGTTTTAAATTACATATGCCAATGATTGACCCTAGTATATAAAGATTTGCATAATAATCATGATAAACCCTCTTCAATTTACAAGTTGATTGATGTATCAATGAATATTAGATATGTTGAAGATGGTATAACTAAAGCATGCTCCCCATGTGTTTGACTAAATGCCTATGTGAAGGAAAAGTGCCATACTAGTATAATAATAAGAAATCTCCATTCATGTACAAGTTTATGCATGTCAAGTATTGGATGAAATGTTTTAGTCAATGAAGAATAGATATATGTGTAGCCGTTATGGTGCTGTAGAACTTGTACTTCATGAAATCTCTAACTTATTGTATTATGGATTGTGATGTTGGTCATGTATTCAAGAAAGTCATGCTTTGTTAGTTTCTTCTCAACGAGTCCTGGGGGTACTTGTACCCAAAAAATATAGCTATGTGCCTAGAGTTAGTGTCATGTTTTCATAATATTCTCAGTCAAGAAAGTATCCATAGAACTCTGTCAGTCATGTAACTCACGAAAGCTCAATAATACAATAATCTCTGTACTATTGTTTCAGTTAACGGAAACTCAGTTAATTCAGTCAAGTTCAGTTTAGTAATCCATGTTCAGTGTCTATTCAGATAGGAGTAGGAATTAGCACCGAGTGAACCCAAGGATGGGAACACACACTGTCCGATGAGGGTGTGATTCTTAGAAGTCATCGTTGCATTTCGGAACTATGTAGCCAGCATAGGTTGAGACATCAACACTGTCAGATGAGGGTTGTTGAAGTGGATAAACACTATCAGATAAGGGTCCCACCATTCTCTTTTGGGGACACTATCAGATAAGGGTCACCTACAGCTTGTCCTTACCAGTGGCACTATATTGACACCCTTCAAATTGGGGTTACAGATCGGACCCCAAAACAGCTATATTGCATTGTTTGGAGCATGTCGAGTAGATGACTACTTCCCACAGTTTCAGTTATAGATCAGGACTGTCAGATACAGTCATTCAGCCTCAGTAATAGAACTCAGATAGTTCTATAAAATTCAAGACTGTCAGATGCAGTAACCTCAGAATAGAACAAAACTCAGCTAGTTCCATCAGAAACTAGATTAACAGATACAGTTGCTCAGTATTAGTTACAGTTATTATGTATTCACACATGTATTCTAACGTTCATGTTGTTCAGTTAGTTAGTATAGTTCATGCATATGAACCCTTTACATTCAGCCTGCCTCACATGCATACTAGTTAGTATATTGAATCGTACTGACCCATTTGCGATATGGTGTTTTATACCATAGGTTCATAAGCATGAGCTCCAGAAGATCAGTAGCATTCCAGTACTCATCAGTTAGAGTCAGTAGTGAGTCCTCATCCTTTGAGGACATGAGCATTATCTTATCATTTCAGTACTTAATTTTTTTCAGTAGATGGAGTTAGTTGGGGAAATGTCTCATCAACTCCTTATTCAGAAAGTTAGAGGCTTTTCAGACTATCATGTTCAGTCATATTATTAGTTTGTTTTAGGTATTTCATACCCCACACAGATGTTATATTTAATTAAATATTGTATCACAGTTTTGAACCTTACGGCCTTACAACCTTTATTTCCATATTTACATAGTATATTATGTAGTGTTCAGGTACATATATCAGTAATGGGTTAGCTTGTGGTCTTTCGGGGTCATAAGCACCGGGTACCAAATTCTGGACATCACAAACTTGGTATCAGATCCTAAGGTTCAATACTGTCCTAGGAAGTATGAAAGCCATATCTAGTAGAGTCTTGTACATGGGTGTGTTGCGCACCACATTTATGTGCAGGAGGCTATAAGATGTTTTAGCAACAGTTTCCCTTCTTTCAGTAGTCATGTCATGCCAGTGAGAATAATCTTAAGCTAATCTCTCAGCATAATCCATTTCTTCCTTTCTTCTACAAAACATGCCTCCTAAAAGAAGAAATGGGAATTAGCCAGCCCCTCATCTCAAAGATTCTTTGGGAAAACATATTTCTCATGCAAAGTTCTGAGATGTATTCACTTTTCTTGCTCAGTTATTTTCTACTTAGAATGAACAACCAGCTGTCATTTCGGCCAACCAAGTGGCCAATTCAGCTGCAGCCAGGATTCAGGACTTTACCCGAATGAATCCTCCATCCTTTCTCGGGTCTAAGTCAGATGAGGACCCTCAAGAATTCATTGATCAGGTTTAGAAGGTTACAAAAATCATGGGGGTTACTCCTAGTGAGAGCACTGAGCTAGCTGCATATTAGTTGCAGGAAGTTTCCCACACTTGGTACAAGCAGTGGAAGTCAGAAAGGTCAATTGATGCTGGAACTATAGAGTAGGAGGAGTTTGTCACCATATTATTAGAGAGGTTCTTTATCCTGGAGCTGAGAGAAGCTAAGGTGTTAGAATTCATCAACCTCAGCCAGGGAAACAAGGCAGTGAATGAGTATTCTCTTAATTTTACTCAATTAGCCAGATATGCCCCTCATGTCTTTACAGACAGTAGGGCCAAGATGAGTAAGTTTGTTTCTGGGGTGAATGATAGTGTTGTTAACGAGTGTAGGTATATGATGTTGAATAGTGACATGACTTAATCCAGGCTTATGAATCATGCTCAGCAGATAGAAGAGCAAAATATTAAGATAAGGGAGAAGCAAAATAAGAGAGCAAGGACAGGTAGTTTCTCAGTTTCATCCTAAGTCATCAGTTCCAACTCTTTTTTCAGCTAGTTCTCCAGCTCCTAACTTCATGGATGGTAATAGATATAGGGTGCCAAGATATAAGTCTCTAGGAAGTGTCAGCAATGACCGAACTTATCCCCTTTGTCAGAATTGTGGTAAAAACCATAAGGGTGTTTTCAGAGATGATAGTGATATCTGTTTCGGATGTGGCAAGACAGGCCAAAAAATTAGAGATAGTCCGCAACCAGGTTTTCAGGGTCAGCATAACTGTTCCTCAGCTCAGTTTGGTCTCCCAAATCAGCAGGGTCCCATTTCTAGTGATACTAGTGGGAAACACTTAAATAGACTTTATGCTCTCCAGTCCCGATAGGATCAGGAAAATTCTCCTAATATGGTTACTGGTTCATTACAAATCTTTCACTTACATGTTTACGCTTTGCTAGATCCAGGTGCTTCCTTGTCTTTTGTTACTCTTTATATAGCAGACGATTTTGGAATCAGTCCTGAAATTCTAGTAGATCCCTTTTCAGTCTCTACCCCAATGGGTAAAATCATCATAGTCTGATGGGTATACAGGAACTATCCGGTTATGATATTTTAGAAAGTTACTTCAGCTGACTTAGTCGAATTAGAAATGATTGATTTTGATATCATTCTTGGCATAGATTGGATTCACTCCTGCTATGCCATAGTCGACTGTAGGAACAAAAAAGTCCAATTCTGATTTTTGAATAAACCCGTCCTAGAGTGGAGGGGAAGTACTTCAGCGTTCAGAGGTCATCTTGTTTCCTACCTTCGGGCAAGGAAAATAATGTCTAAAGGATGTGTCTATCATCTTAGACGAGTTAAGGACACTAGTTCAAAAACTCACAGTCTCGATTCAATCTAGTCATGAATGAACATTCAGATGTCTTTCCCAAAAATCTTCTCAGAATTTCTCCCGAAAGAGAAATAGACTTCGGCATTGATCTTCTTCCAGATACTCATCCTATATCTATTCTTCTATAAAAAATGGCATAACAAAACTCAGAGAATTGAAAGAGCAATTGAAGAATATCTTAGATAAGGGGTTCATCAGGCCCAGCGTGTCCCCATGAGGTACACTAGTCTTATTCGTGTGCAAGAAAGACGGTTCTCTCAGAAAGTGCATTGATTACCGTTAGCTCCATAAAGTCACGGTCAAGAACAAGTATCCACTACCCTGTATTGATGACTTGTTTGACCAACTTCAGGGTACCAACCATTTCTCTAAGATAGACCTCAGATCCGGCTATCATCAGCTAAGAGCCAGGGAATGTGACGTTCCGAAAATAACTTTCCAAAATTTTTATTGTAACGTAAAATTCCTAGTCATGTCCTGTAACGACCCAAGACTACACCCTAGTCGTTACACGGTGCTCATGACCCTAAAGGACCACATGCTAACCCTTTCCTAATATTTGTACCATGAACACTGCTTAATATCTGAAAATAAATACGGAAAAACAGGCAGAAACAAGCCATAAGGTTCAACACATCTATAAATACTCAAAACTGAAAACTGAATACTAATACATCCATCCGAAAAACCTCTAACTATCTGAATTGTGGAGTTGATGGGATATGTCACCAACTAACTTCGTCAATTGAAAATAAACAAATTTTGATGCAATAATAATACAAGGATTATCCTTGAATGAAGAGGACTCACTTCTACGTCTACTGCTATTGACTATGACTAAACTACTGAGGGAACTCTGGATCTCGTGCCTCTGGACCTATGATGTCAAATAAAACACCATAGCGCAAATGTGTCAGTACGGGAATATACTGAGTATGCAGATGAGGTAAGGCTAAATGCAAGGGCTCATGCATGAACAATTACATAACTGAATAATCATGAGAGTACCAAATGATAACACATACAAGAATGCACAAACCATAATCCCAATAATCACAACCCTAGATACCGAAACTCGAATACCACTTCACTGTCATCTAAACTCACAACTAACACTGGGATACTGAATAACTGAATCATCTGATACTGATAACTGATTAACTAAATATATTCACATAAATGACTGAATTCTGAGCTCACTACTCTCGACTGATGGAATCAGATATCAACCTCTCTCTAATGGATAACTCCAGAATCTATTATCAATGCTAAGAAAATGATCATGTCCGAATCTGACAAGAGAAATACTCAACAGAATTTAAGACTGAGATCAAGCCTATATTTTGGGAGATCTCTGGATCTGATAACAAAAATACTCAACTGAATCTGAGACTGAGATCAAGCTTATCTATTGGGAGATATCTAGATATGATAACAAGAATACTCAACTTAATCTGAGACTGAGATCAAGACTATCTATCAGGAGATCTCTGGATCTGATAATAAGAATACTCAACTGAATCTCTAACTGAGATCAAGCCTATCTATCGAGAGAGGTTTGGAAATGATAACAAGAAACTCAACTGAATCTGAGACCAAGCCTATCTGAAGGATGGTCAGGAATCAATGGAACTATCTGAGTTCCTCACTGAGATAGACAACTGTACCTCACAGTCTTGATTGTTGAAGATTGATACTGAAACTGCAACTGTGGGAATTAGTTACTTAACCGACATGCCCCAACCTCCCATAGGTAGGGTCCAACCTGTAACCCCAATTGGAAGGGTGTCAATACCGTACCACGGTTAAAGATCTCTCCGGTAAATCATCTCTAACAGATGACCCTCACAGGAAGTCAACCTAAGACAGTATAATAGTCAAATCTCTCTTACAGTGATAGACTCTACTGATGGGTACTCCTGCATCATGCGTTGGCTACTCTGTTTTGGAGTTCAGGGATTTCTCCTAATGACTTAACCTCTCTCTCTGATGGGGAGTTGCCATCCCTTTCCCCACTCGGTGATATCTCCTACTCCCAACTAAAAGACTCTGAACTGAATTTCCAACTGAACATAAACTGAATTAAATCTGATACTGATTATGTTTCTCAATTAATCTGATTGAGTTAAGATGAATTCACATGGTTTCATATATGAAGGAATACTATTGAATCACGGTATCTGATTGACAATACAGAGTTTGAATAGATTACTCGGTCACTACCGAGGTCAAAATTGAACACTTGAATACAACTAAATCTGAGCTAAGTACAGAGCTGAGGCTAAATTACTAGCGATATAGGGATTATAATGATCACTGAGACTATTGAGATTTCTTAAGTTCTATATCTGTCTGAGGATACAGAGTTCTATAATTCACTGAGTTTTGAGAATCATGGCCTGATTGGGATTATCGTGAAAACTAACACAGGCTCTAGACAACAGCTAAATTGTCGGGTATAAATATCCCCGGGACTTGATAACACAAAAGTAAGACATAACCATTCTTGACTAGTCATAACCACGATCATTCATTCATCATCACAATCACCAAATCATCTCTTCAAGCATTTAGGAATCATAACCATATATTCACATCACAATCACTAAGGCATTACTTCAAGAATTTAGTAATCACAACCATATATTTACTATCACAATCACCAAGGCATCACTTCAAGCAGTTAGGAATTATAGATATTTAATAGTGTAGTGGAAATATGCTATTAGATCATACTCTACTCAACAAGGTCTTGAATCAATTACTTCACATGTATATCAGTCTTGGCATGTATTGGATAACACATGCTTGGGGAAACTTCATACTATCATGTCACAATTTACTCGTCAAGAACTTGGCATGTATTAAAGGCTTAGCATGTATCAAAGAGCACGTAATTGGGGAATTTCCTACTATCATGTATCAACTTCTTCCCTAAGGCCTTTCAACCAATACTAGGCATGCATGGGTCTACACCTAATTGGGGATTCAATGCTATCATGGCACAATTCATTCACTAAGGTATTCATCAAACACTAGGCATACATGGGTTGCACCTAATTGGGGATTTCATGCTATCAGACCGCAATTCATTAATTAAGGCATTTCAACAAACACTTGGCATGCATGAACTTTCACACAATTGGGTTTTCCTAATCAACATGCTATAGTGGCCCTAATTCTTCACATAAGCATTTTATCAAACATATAGGGAGCATACTTTTCTTATTCAACCATTTCTTCACTTTAATTGACATGAACACATCACATAGAAAGCATCTTAAAGAGGGTTATCATAACCATCACATGAATTCCACATACTAGGGTCAAAGCTTGAAAGCCTTGTAAACAAACATGAATCACAATTCAATGATAGAAGGAACATTAATTTCAACTCAAATGAATTATGAAAACCCATAAACACAATAGCTTTGAATTTTAGAAAAGGGTTCTTGAGCTTCTTGGATAAAAGGGACCCAATAATCAACACCTACATACCTTGGGGAAACTCTTTTCTTGAAAGTTCTTGGAGAGATTCTTGATTTCTCTTGATCTCTATTGATTTTTTTTGAATAGAAAATAAGGGTTTTGATTTTGTAAAACCCTAGTTTTGATGTTGAAGATGGGAAATGAGACTAAGAGCCTTTTATTGGGTATATATAGGGGATAAAAAAGAGTGGGAAAAGACCAAAAAGCCCTTGGAATTAACTGAAAAAAATCCCGATTTTACATGTTGGCGCGATGTGCCATAATCGTGCTAGTTCACTGGAAATTAGACAATTTGGAAACTACATGATGGTGCGAAGCATTGGCAATCACGTTACCACCTTGGTTGCAAACTGGAAAGGCACCGCGACACGGTGGAATCACGTTAGTGCACTAGAAATTGACAATTCTAAAAATAAGCCTTGGTGCAATGCGCTATAATCATGCATGCTCACTGGATTTTGATGATTTCCATTTTGGCTAGCTCCGCATTGTGCTAAAGTGCCAGGTGGACGCTGTCTCACTAAAATAGCTCTAACTCTTTTCTCGAGTATCGGATTTAGGTGAATTTAGTATCAAAAGGAAGCTTATTCAATGGTCTATATGACAAAAAGTCAAAATTAGGGAAATTCTACATAGTTCAAAGTCATTAATACTTGGGAAGACACCTCTCAAACTTTTGGGACCGGATTTTTTCTTCACTGAACACACTTTAAGGCTTAGACTAGGAGAGAATTTTGCAGGGTGTTACATATTCATTGGTATTATTAATGCCCCAGCTGATTTCATGAACTTAATGAACTGGGTGTTCAAGAAGTACTTGGACATGTTCTTTATAGTCTTCATAGATGATATTCTGGTCTATTCCCGCAGTGAGCGTGATCATGTAGACTATCTCAGAATTATACTTCAGACTCTCAGCGATCATTAGTTGTTCGCCAAATTTAGTAAGTGTGAGTTTTGGCTAAGTTAAGTAACATTCCTTGGTTATATAGTTTCTGGTGATAGCATTAGGGTTTATCCTCAACAAACCAAAGTGGTAACAAACTAGCCTCGCCTGTATCTCCATCAGATATCAGGAGTTTCTTAGGTTTGGCTGGCTCTTACAGATGGTTTGTTGAGGTATTTTCTTCTATTGCATTCCCTATGTCCAGATTGACTCAGTAGAAGGTCAAGTTTCAGTGGTCAGATCATTGCGAGAGGAATTTTCAGAAGCTGAAGACTTGACTTACCTCAGCTCCAGTCTTAGCTCTTCCAAATAGTTCAGATAGGTTTGTAGTATATTGTGATGCATCCAGAGTAGGTTTTTGTTGTTTCCTCATACATAATGGTAAGTTTATAGCCTATGTCTCCAGACAACTTAAACCCAATGAAAAGAATTATCCAACTCATGATCTTGAGTTAGCATCCTTAGTATTTACCTTAAAGATTTGGAGGCATTATCTATACGGTGTTCATGTAGATATGTTCACATACCATAAGAGCCTTCAGTACGTATTATCTCAGAAAGATGTTAACCTCCACCAAAGAAGGTGGTTAAATCTTTTGAAAGTTTATGACATAAGTGTCCTTTATCATCCGGGCAAGGCCAATATAGTGGCTGACGCACTCAGTAGACTGTCTATGGGTAGTATTGCTTATGTTGAGGACCGTAAGAAGAAGTCAGCTCAAGAAGTCCATCAGATTACTAGACTAGGTGTTCGCTTAGTCGATATAGAGGAGGGTTATGTACGGGTTCAGAGTAGTTCAGAATCATCTCTAGTTTCTGAGGTGAAAGAAAAAAAAGATAGAGATCCCAGTCTAGTCAAGTTGAAAAAGTCAGTCAAGGATCAGAAGGTTGAGGTTTTCTACAAGGGGGAGATGGTGTTCTGTGTTTTCAGGGTTGTCTATGGGTTCCAGGTGTAGATGACTTGAGGTAGCGAATTCTTGTAGAAGTGCATGGTGCATGCTACTCTATTCATCCAGGGGACACAATGATATACCGCGACTTGCGGGAGATCTATTGGTGGAGTGGGATGAAAAGAGATATTGTAGAGTTTGTGGATAACTGCTCTACATGTCATCAAGTTAAGATAGAGCATAAAAATCCTAGTGGTCCCATGCAAGAGTTCATTATTACCACCTGGAAATAGGAAGAAGTGAACATTGACTTTGTGATGGGTTTTCTATGTACTCACAGTATGATTTAGTTTTTGTTAGATAGGATGACCAAATCAGCTCATTTCCCTCTAGTTCATACCTCTTATTTAGCTGAGGACTATGCCAAACTCTATATCAAGGAGTTGGTTATTCCATTGTACATTATTTCATATAGAGGTACCCAGTTCACCTCTCACTTCTGGAAAGAATTCTAAAAGGGTCTTGATACCCAAATTCATCTCAGTACAGCCTTTTATCCCCAGACAGATGGTCAAGCAAAAAGGACCATTCAGACCTTGGAGGATATGCTAAGGGCGTGTGCAATAGATTTTAAGGGAATTGGGATGACCACTTTCCTTTGATTGAATTTGCATACAACAACAACAATCATCCCAGTATTCATATGGCTCCATTCAAAGCTATCTATGGTAGGATATGTACATCTCTAGTCGGTTGGTCTGAAGTTAGTGAAGCCTCAGTCATAGGTCTTGACTTGGTATTTGATGCCTTAGAAAAAGTTTAGTTGATCATAGAGAGACTTAAGGCTGCTCAGAGCCGACAAAAGTCTTATGCATATGTACGCAAAAAGGATCTCGAGTTCAAAATTGGTGACTTTGTCTATGTAAAGATCTCTCCCATGAAGGAAGTGAAGAGATTCGGCAAGAAGGTAAAGCTTAGTCCTAAATATATTGGTCCCTTCAACTTTAACAGTCTCTTCTGCAAAGTAGCTTATAAGATCGTATTGCCTTCAGGTCTAGCCTCAGTTCATCCAGTCTTCCATGTTTCTTTGCTCAAGAAGTGCATAGGTGACCCAACAGATGTAGTCCCTATTTAGAGCATAGATGTTTAGAACAGTCTCTCTTATGAAGAAATTCCAGTGAAAATCCTTGACTACCAAATTCATAGACTAATGTACAAAAAAGTCCCTCTAGTCAAAGTTGTTTGGCGGAATCAGTCCATTAAGGGAGCTACTTGAGAAGCAGAAGAAGACATGCAAACCAAGTACCCTTACCTCTTCTCCACAAACTCAGACTCAACTCAAGGTAATAATTTTCCTTAAGCTTATTTAGTTTCATGTTCAAATTTCCAATATAAACTTGGTACCAAGTACCATCACATATTCAGTCATGCATTCATGTGTCAGCTCAGTCATGTATTCATGTATCAAATATGCATGTTCAATATGATAAAACCAGCTTATTATTTATGTCAGTCATGAAATCATGCTTTAGTTTTGCATGTATAGAATGTACTTTCAGATATCATTTCTCTCAGTCTAATCAGTCTCATTCGAGGACGAATGTTCCTAAGTAGGAGATATTGTAATACCCCCAAAAATGCAAATCAATATTAGCGCCATATTTCAAGATTATGCATAGTACATCATGGTTATTTTGTAGTTTCATGATCAAGTTTGATGTCAATTAAGGTCTCAAATACGTCCTATCTATTAGGCGAATCAAAACATTCCTTACCGATTGAATTCTTGGGAAGGATATTGGTATAGTCAAATTCAAATGAGCATATCTATATTTATACTACTAATTTTTGATCTCATGACCAACCAACATATATATAATTAAATTAACTTTCCAACGATACCAATTTCACCCAAATCCGATATTGGAGCAAAAAGTTATACCCATTTTACTCTAGCATGTTAGCCTGGAAACTATGTGACGACATTAGCAGACGAATTATCACATATCTGATGACTTATCATATAATGTTGTTAGACTTAGGTATAAATTCATAAATTCCAGCGTCAAGTGACGACATGAGCTGATGGCTTATCACATATGTGACGACATTGATGTTGGGTGTATTTACACGCCTAAACACCATCATTTACCCATGTTATAGCTAAGTTTTGAGGATAAAATATATAATTTCTGAACTTTTAGTCCATTTTCCTGTAAGTGAGCTAACCTACATGATTAGCATGTTTTCAGGTATTAATGATGAAGATTTCAACACTTTGTGGACCTTTGGGCAGCAAAGGAAAACTTCACAGAAGAGGGAAGGCAGCATTTGGAAGCTTATGGACTGAATGTAACGCATGGAGAAATTGTCCCGGGCAAAAGCAGTATTTTTAAATACTTAGGGGTGCAGCAGTAACTTAATAGGACTAGGACAAGGATGTTATAAAAACCCTATTTTGCTGAATTTTTCAGCAGGGATGAATTGATTCATTCGGCACTTTTTATTTTATTCAGTTTACAGATTCTGTAAGTTTAGACAGAGAAAAAAATGCTACAAGAACGGCTAGAGAGGAAATCACGTCATTCTCATAGTGACACCAATACATACCCATCGTGAGATTGTTATTGTTTTGGGTATGATGATGATGATGTCTTCGTTGTTTTCCTTTACAATCATGAGTAGCTAAACTTCTCTGTTAGGGTTATGGAAGACTCTTGATATACTATCTATTACTATGAGTTTGTGAATTCTTGATGCGTATGCTACTTATTTCATTACTCTCTTCGTTTTAATTTAATTTACGTGGTTGCAAACATAGAGAATAGGCCATTATAGAATTAACTTGTTCGAGAGAAAAGTTACATGTTTGGAAAAGAGAGTGTGACAAAGAAATAGGGCTACCAACCCCTATTTACACGTTAGTGCCGTAACTGGGTTAACCTCTTGGAGAGTTCGTACCGTTAGTTATACGCTTTAAGCTCGAGAGAGTTAAAGTGAAATAATCCTTTGTGGTTGAGAAACACTAGGATTTACCATTAGAATACTAATCTCTATAAGTGCATGCATGCCTGAATTCCGTATTACTCATAGTTAATAGATATGTAGAACTCATAAGGTGGACATAACCCTAACTTATTATTCTCTGTGACTAAATCTTACTAAATCAAGCATTCCATTTTTACTTCCATAGTATTAATTCACGCCAAACTCAAATTTCCCCCTTTCCGTAGAATTTTCGACCAACAGTCTACTAATAGTTGCAACACTTAGTGACCAAGTATTCCCTGTGGGATTCGACACCCAACCCAGTTGGGTTCTATATTTGACAGCGACCGCTTAAACTCTTACGAGAGCTATAGTTTGGGCGTAATCAAATTTTGGCGTCGTTGCCGGGGAATACGGTTGTCAACTAAGTTTGTGATAGTTACTAGACCCTTTGGTCAAAGATTCTCGAATTTTACTTTTAGTTGTTGTTTTTATTTTATTTAAGTTCTGTTGAATCCATGCCAAATACTCGTAGTTCTGGTCAGCCATTATTACCCATAAATCCTGAACCTCAACTTATTGGCAGAATGGATGCACAGCGTGACATTGACAGAAGGGCGGCTCAACAAGAGAAGGTTAGATTAGCTGCACTGGCAGCTTCTCAAGTACATCAACAGAATATTGATAACCCAGGGCGAGCAACAAATCCTGATGATGAGGACCTGGGTAATGATGAGTTACTGAATCCCAGACGTACTGATGAAGTGGCAATACCTATGCAAAGGAGAGATCGTCAATCTAGAATGAGACCTGACCGTCGAGCTATGCAGGCTCCTTTTGATGATGATGATGACGATCTGGATGGAGCTGGTGCCACATGGGCTATTATTCCTCCACCCTTGGCACCCGGAGCTAAGTTCAATATCACTAGCACCATGATTCAGTTATTGCAGCTCAAGGGGTTATTTGGTGGACTCGCAGGCGATGATCTGAATAGGCATCTAATCAACTTTATATCAACATGCAAGTCGTTTGACAATCTAGGAGATGGGCAGAATGCAATTCGGTTGCGCTTATTTCCGTTGTCTCTGTCTGGGGAGGCAACTCTATAGTTGAACGGGCTAATTCCTGATTCCATTACTAATTGGAGGAAACTGAAAGATGCTTTCCTAGAAAGATTCTTTCCGCCATCAATGAGAGACCAACTACGGGATGAGATCAGCAATTTTCGACAGCTTCCAACTGATGCTCTCCACGAAACATGGGAGAGGTTCATGAAGAAGCTTATGCGGTGCCTAAACCATCAGATGACGAATATCTACTTGATGGAAATATTATATAGGGATTTGAACTCGGTGACAAAGCCAGTGGTTGATAATACTGCAGGAGGGTCATTCATGGACCTTACTTTTATTAAGGCGAGTGATATGCTGGATCATATGACAAAGAAGAATAGAGCTTGGCATACCAGGGATTCTGAGGTAGCGAGCTCTACTGTATCTATTGTCATAACTGCAGAACAGTGACTAAGACAAGAGGAACGTGACCAGGATATGGCTCACATGAAAATGCAGATGGATCTTCTTACCAAGCATTTATTATCAGGGAAGACCAAAAAAGTCAAGGCTGCTGTGTCATAGAAAAGAGATGAATCAGATACTGAGAAGGAAGAAAATTATTTGAATAATCAGGGGGTTTCCGAGGCAATGCCCAAGGAGACCAAGGGCGGAACTATTATGATAAATCTGGATACAAAGACCGCGATCAAGGTGGTTGGAAGAATAAGACTGACTGGAGTGGTTTGTATGTTCCTCCTGGAAACCGTGAGGCTGTGGCATCTGGCTCTGGGAAGATGTCCATGGAAGATATGATGGCTAAGCTATTGAAAGGAGTAGAGGCGACCAACATGGGCGTAACGGAGGTAAATAATGATTTGTCATCAATAAATCAATTGGTTGATTTGCATTCTACCATGATAAAATAGCTGGAGCAACAATTGAGTCAACTATTAGCAGTATTCAATCAAAGAAAGACGGGCACCTTACCTAGCGACTTTGTGCAAAACCCAAGGAATGATGGATCATGTATGGCTATTACTACCAGGAGTGGTAAAGTGTTGGATAATCCATCCAAAGAAAAGCAGGTGGTTGATGATATAGCAGATAATGTTATGGATACAGAATGTGAAGATGCCGTAAAAGCTGAAGATAGTGTTCTTGACGTTACCCCTAGACGCCTGCAGCCTGAAAAGATCGACAATCGGAAGCAAGATAAAAAGAAAGTGGCGGAGAAAACTATTCCCCTTCCACCACCACCTTTTCCTCAGAGACTGAAGAAGAAAGCTGATGACACCAGGTTCAGTAAATTCATGACTATGTTGAAGCAGCTGACTATTAATGTTCCTTTGGTGGAGGCGCTAGAGTAGATGCCCGGATACGCTAAATTCATGAAGGACATTTTGACAATGAAGCGGGCAGCAAGCTATGAGCTGGTAGATAATGTTCATCATTGCAGTGCAATTGCTACAAGATCGCTAGTTCAGAAAAAGGCAGATCCTGGTGCTTTCACTAGTCCTTGCATGGTTGGATCTTTAGATTTTGCTAAGGCATTGTGCGATTTCGGAGCTAGCAATAATTTGATGCCACTATCTATTTACAAAAAGTTGGGGTAGGGTGATCCTACACCAACCAATATGCGGCTCGTAATGGAAGATAGGTCGGTAAAATAACCTGTTGGTATCTTGTATGATGTATTGGTGAAGGTTTCCACCTTCATCTGTCCTTCAGACTTTGTTATTTTTGATTTCGAGGTGGATTCTGAAGTTCCCATAATCTTGGGGCGTCCTTTCCTTGCAACAGGAAGTGTGCTTATTGATCTAAGAGCTAATGATCTTTTATTTCGGATGAATGACGAAGTGGTCCATTTTGATGTATGCAAATCAATGAAGCATCCCAAAGATATGAATGTGTTCTCTGTAGCTGATGTTTATTATCATGATGAGAAAGAATTATCTATTGAGAAACAACTTATTGTTGATCCATTGGCTGCTGTTCTTATGAATTTTGAGCGTGAGGATGTTGAAGAGTATGAAAAAACTATTTGTCCTCTAACAGGAATTGGCTCCTATTCTCATGCTCCTAAAAAGCTGGATCTGGATCTTAAAAATCGCCCTTCACCACTAGCAAAGCCATCCATTGAAGAACCACTAGAGCTAGAATTGAAAGAGCTGCCAAGTCACCTGAAATATGTATTTTTGGGAAGTGGTGATACACTTCCGGTTATTATTGCGGCTGATTTAGGTAAGCAGCAGGTTGCAAATCTTATTTCTGTTCTGAGGAGATACAAGAGAGCCATCGGTTGGACTATTCCTAATATTATTGGTATCCCTCCTGGGATATGTATGCACAAGATTTAGCTCGAGGAAAATTGTGTGCCTACCATTGAGAATCAACGACGTTTGAATCCACCTATGCAGGAGGTGGTAAAGAAAGAAATTATTAAGTGGTTAGATGCTGGGGTAGTGTATCCAATCTCCGACAGTAAGTGGGTAAGTCTGGTACAGTGTGTGCCCAAGAAAGGGGGCATAACAGTAGTAGCGAATGAAAAGAATGAGTTGATTCCACTCAGACCTGTCACAGGGTGGAGAGTGTGTATGGACTACCAGAAGCTGAATTCGTGGACACTTAAGGATCACTTCCCAATGCCATTCATGGACCAAATGCTTGATCGATTGGCAGGGAAGCGATGGTTTTGTTTCTTAGATGGTTATTCCGGTTATAATCAGATTTGCATTGTTCCTGAGGATCAAGAGAAGACCACTTTTACATGCCCATATGGTACGTTAGCCTTCAAACGTATGCTATTTGGGTTTTGTAATGCACCTGCCACTTTTCAGCGTTGTATGATGTCCATTTTTTTGAATATTGTTGAAGACACCTTGGAGGTATTCATGGACGATTTTTTATTTGTGGGTGAATCGTTTGAATCGTGCTTGGCGAATCTGTGTATGGCGTTACAGAGATGTCTTGAGTTCAACTTGGTGCTAAACTGGGAGAAGTTCCATTTTATGGTTAAGGAAGGCATTGTTCTTGGGCACAAAGTCTCCGAAAGAGGAATTGGGGTTGATCGAGCCAAAATTGAAGTTATCAAGAAACTACCACCTCCAATTTCTGTAAAGGGAGTTCGTAGTTTCCTCGGTCATGCAGGTTTTTATCGAAGGTTTATCAAAGACTTCTCTAAGATTGCTAGTCCATTTTGCAAACTCTTGGAGAAGGATGCAAAGTTAGACTTTGGTGAAGATTGCTTGAAGGAATTTGAATGCCTCAAAGGAAAGCTAGTTGAAGCTCCTATTATTGTAGCACCCGATTGGTCTCTACCATTTGAAGTAATGTGTGATGCAAGTGGGGTAGCTTTGGGTGCTGTACATGGTCAGAAAAGAGAAAGGCTATTTCATCCAATATACTATGTGAGCAAGGCCTTGAATGGAGCCCAGAAGAACTATACTATCACGGAACAAGAGCTTCTAGCAGTTGTTTATGCTTTTGAAAAGTTCTGTGCTTACTTGTTGGGAACCAAAGTGGTGGTTCATATAGATCATGCGGCTCTGGGATATTTAATGGCGAAGAAGGATGCTAAGTCAAGGCTAATTCGGTGGGTGTTATTGCTTCAAGAATTTGATTTCGAGGTAAAGGATAGAAAAGGTTACGAAAACCAAGTAGCTAATCATCTATCTAGACTTGAGAGTGCGCACATAGCGCAAACCGACCATGAGATTGATGATGTATTTCTCGACGAAGAGATCCTAGCTGCTATGGTGGAAGACTTACCATGGTATGCAGACTTTGCGAACTACGTGGTAAGTAAAGTGATGCCTGAGAATCTCTCATTTCATCAAAAGAGAAAGTTCATGCATGATGTGAAACACTACTTCTGGGATGAACCGTATCTTTTTCGACGATGTGCTGATGGTGTTATTAGGCGATGCATCTCTGATGTGGAGGTTCCTAGCATCTTGGAAACAAGTCATGCTTCCCAAGTTGGGGGTCACCATGCAGGTGATCGGACAACCAGGAAGGTATTGCAAAACGGCTATTATTGGCCTTCATTATTCAAGGATGCTTACGATTTTGTGAGAAGATGTGATCAGTGTCAGAGGCAAGGCTCTATCTGGAAGAACCATGTCTAAAATTCTTGAAGTGGAGCTATTTGATGTATGGGGTATTGATTTCATGGTCCCATTTGTGAGTTCGTTTGGGATGAAATATATTCTAGTTGCTGTGGATTATGTATCCAAATGGGTCGAAACAGTAGCACTGGCTGATAATGAAGGTAAGCGTGTTGTAGCATTCTTAAAGAGAAATATCTTCTCTCATTATGGGGTACCACGTACCATCATAAGCGATGGAGGATCACACTTTTGTAACAAGATATTCAGAGCCGTATTGGTGAAATATGGGGTCAAGCAACATAAGGTAGCTACACCTTACCACCCACCAACTAGTGGGAAGGTAGAGGTTTCAAATTGGGAGATCAAGCTGATCCTTGCTAAGACTGTAAATGCTAGTAGGAAGGATTGGTCCCGAAAGCTGGATGATGCCTTATGGGCTTATAGGACTGCATTCAAGACACCAGTTGGCATGGACCCGTACCAACTAGTTTATGAGAAGGCTTGTCACTTGCCGATTGAGCTCGAACATAAAACATTGTGGGCGTTGAAGAGGCTTAACCTGAATTGGGATGATGCTATTAATCTGAGATTGGAACAGCTGAATGAGATGGATAAATTCCGTCTACATGCGTATTAAAGGGTAGACCTCTACAAGGAATGGATGAAAAAGTAACATGATCGGCGGATTATCCAAAGAAACTTGCAGAAGGGTGATATGGTACTTCTTTTCAACTCCAGACTGAAGTTATTTCCAGGTAAGTTGAAGTCTAAATGGTCTGGTCCGTTCACAATTAGCCAAGTCTACTCATCTGGAGTATTAGAGTTAGAAGACAAAAATGGTGTTGTCTTCAAGGTGAATGGCCAACGTGTGAAGCCATATATCGGTCCTCTTGACTCGATAAAATGCATGGCCACCATCTATCTCGACGAAGTCTAAGTAATCGAGGTAACTATGTCGTGCCACGACAATAAATCAAGCTCTACATGGGAGGCAACCCATTGTTTTTAGTCCTTTTGTTTTCCTAGGAGTTTGTTTTGTTAAATAAAAATCCAAAAAGAAGAGTCGAGCCACGACCAAAACTATGGCACTTGGTGGGAGGCAACCCATCTTTCTAATCATTTTTGTTGTTTTTGATTAAGTGTAGGGGAAGACGTATAAATGAGGAGCTTGGTCTCAAATTTTGATTTGAAAGTGAGCAATGTTAAAGGTGGTAAGTGAGTAATGAATGAGCAAAAGGCTTTCGGTTAGGCATTGCCTATACAAATCTAGGCAATGGACAAGGCAAGGCCTATGTAAATCTAGGCAACGGAAAAGGCAAGGCCTATGCTATTGCCTTTTCTCTCTAAATCTACAATGCCATAGCATAGGCGCCGCCTATACCCAACTAGGCCATAGCATAGGCGCCGCCTATGTTCAACTAGGCAAAGCTAAAGGCGCCGCCTATGCCATTGCCTTTGCTCTCTGAATCTACAATGCCATAGCATAGGCACCGCCTATGTTCAACTAGGCTTTGCTAAAGGCGCCGCCTATGTTCAACTAGGCTTTGCTTAAGGCGCCGCCTATGCTAAGCATAGGCAAAGCATTAGGCGCCGCCTACTTATGCTTTTTGGTCTCCTAACCCAATTTTTCATGGGTCAAACCCGACCCAAGCCTTGGTCTATAAATAGAACTTCAACCTTGAGACAAAATCACATTGTTTGATCAACCTAGGCGCCGCCTAACCTTCCCAAATCTCTCAAAACTTTTCTTTTTGCTCATCTAACCTTGCAAGATCATCTTCCAAGTCCATCACCAAGTAATTTCTTCTTTTATATTCCGTAGTTATTACAATACTACGCCTATAATGATTTGTTAAAGCTTGAAGTGGTGTTGGTGATTTGAATGAGGTTGGTTTGCTATGATACATCTAGTTGAGTGAAAGAATACGTATGGGTGTTCTTGACTTTGTTCCGATTTGTATTTGATTATTATACACTGTCATCTTTTTGCGAAATCAAAATGGTAAAGTTAATTACATAATCTTGTAAGTTGAAAGTTGGAATGTTTGAATGACTTGTTCATCGAGATAAAGATCATGAATGAATACAAGCATAAGATGTTGTGATTATTTCTATGCCATAACTTGATTCGATCTCTACGTAGTAGTCTTGTTCAAAAAGTGCATTAATCCAAATCATAAAGTATGGTCAAGATTACATGACATAGAGCTGAAAAGGATAGTTAAGATGACATGAAAGTAAGACTGCGCTAAATATATTGTTGGAACATAACGCCTAAACGTATGTCGATAAAGTCTGAGTAATCAACATTGTTCACTTAATTAATTAGTGCCAACAAATTAAGTGTGGGGTGGTGCCACTACTGTTTGTTTGTCGATCAAATCTTCCGAGATAACCTAACATGACTTTATTTTAATCTCAGGTAAAATTGCACCAAAAGGTCGACCAGGAAAAGAAAAAGCGTCCACCTCACAGAAAGGTTAGAAAAGGGGAAGAAAAGAGCAAGCTAAATCCTCCTCGCTGCAAATACCTCACCGCATGTTCGGGATAAAATGGTTCCTAGAGGAGGAAGGAAAGGAGTGGTACAAGAACAATAAAGTGAAAAAATATGTTCACGTGGAGTTGATACAAAAGGTGAGTCTAGCGAAGAGAGAATCTCGCATTTTGGCTAAAATAATGGCGCTACATCTTTATTTCATTTTCCAAGATATGGGAGAATGCAATCTTGATATAACACGAGAATTCTATGCCAATTGGTCCCCAAAGACTACCGGAAGTGAAGTGAAGATTTGGGGCCAAGTCTTGCTACTGAATACGGAGTTCTTCAACTCTTTTCTGGGTCTTCCATCTGTGGATCCATCACCGCTCAAGGAGCTTTATCACAGACCTCCATACAGGGAAATCATACACATACTGTGCGGAACAAAGTCAATGGCATGTTGGAGTCGTCACAAGGATACCGGTCGGCACAATACCTTCCCGTATGCTTCCTTGAATAGAGAAGCTCGGATATGGTTGCGGATAGTCAACTCTTGCCTGATTCCAGGGACACAATACACAAAGATCACACGTGATAGAGAATTCTTGGTGTACGCTCTGATGACTAATATTCCCATCCATATTGGTGCGGTTATACAGTCGTCAATAAGTAAGGCTAGGCTGTACAAGAGGTCCCACTTCAGCTTTGGCAATTTGTTGACCGCAATATTGAGGAAGGAGGATATTGAAGAGGAACCTGCAGATCATAAGCTTCCACACAACCCGAAGAAGGTTGATCTTACGAAGGTTAAATATCTTGAAACTTTGCATGGCGTTAACCTGACCACTACAGAAAGACATGCTCGTGACGAAAGCTTCTTCCTCCATTTATATGGCATGACGAGGTTTACCATGATGAGTGGGGGACGTGTTCCAACTGATGCAGAGCTCCAGCAGTTGGATTATGACTACCCGATGAATGAGCATGCGCGGGATATGTGTGGAGGAGGTGTAAATTTTGAGGAACCTCTCGATGATGACGTACCGACTGACGATGATCATCGACAACCAGACTCATACGTGGAGGATAACTATGATGACGACGACTCTGATGATGATTCCGATGCAGGGGGCATGACCCCAGACATAGAAGAAGAGTCCGACTAATCAGGTTTTCCTTATTTATTTTCCACTGAGGACTGTGTGTCCCATCTAAGTGTGGGGTGCTGGTATTTGTATGCTTTTTGTACTTCATTGCCTACAATTATTCTAGTTCTTGTTTGTTTTAATTAGTCGTAATTAGTTAGTTTAATTTTAGATTTTTTAGATTTTGCATGAAATTGTTCTGATAGGCGGGATGGTGTTATGGCAGGAGTTTGTGCCAAAATATTACTATTGAGACATTTAAGCTCTAAGTGTGACTCACTGTGTGATAATAGTGTGGTTTAATTCATTCACCTGTTGGGTCAAGAGTCTATACTGCTCCCAATAAAGTTGACCATGTGCCTTGTGTGTGTGAGGTTATAGTATATTTTGTATTGTGACTGATGCTAGAACTTGTCTGGTGTGTGTGTAAAGCGAAATAAAGAGTGTGAGTTTAGGAGATGATTTAGGCATTTCTTTGGCAGCCTGTGATGGTTTACCTTCTTTTTACCTACCCGTGGACATTATCCTAGTTAACCCCCTTTGAGCCTTTAGCTATTTTCTTTGACAGCCTCATATGTAGCCTAATCCATTTTTTTTCAAGACCATAATTTGATACAAATTCCTAAGAACTTTAAATTGTAGAGTCATGTGACAAAATAAGAGGAAAGTGGGTGAGAGTGATGCCTCAGAGTGTATTGGTACTTGAAATTGTTGTGAATAAGAGTGGCTATCATAGAAGTGTTTTATAAAAATAAAAAAACAGAAATAGAAAAAAAAATAAGTTGTATATTCTCATCTTTGTGTTTATAATTGAATAACAAAATAGGTGAAAAGGGGTGTTAGATGAAAATAAAGGTAGAAGGGTTGTTTAAAAGAGAGTGTTAATGGCATAATGTGATGTATTAAAGCGCTTAGGGAAAATAGTCACTATTTCTGGCCAAAATAGTCCTACCTGTCCCTTAGCCTACATTACAACCTGTAAAGACCTATTTGATCCTAAGCTTAGCATTCTGATATTAGTAGAGAATTACACTAAGGGCAAGCCTATGGTCATCAGTTGCAACATATGAATTCTTTGTTAGTGTGAGAGAAAGGAGAATCTTATACCCATGTTCCAAAAAATGCAAAACTTGTGAGTGATTATGGATGATATCTTGTGTGAGACACACATGGTTGATGAGTTTTGGGTAGTTTTGTATGATTCTTGGTGCCTTAACTTGTGGATACGAATTAGCCATCATCACGAGTCTATGTTGGAGGTTGAATGGTTTGTAAGTAGTGATCCAGAAAACTACTCTTTGTTAATAATTGTCGTGCATGTCTTGTTGAACATTTTGTGTTATTGCTGTTAATTCCTAGTTAGACGTTTGCATGGACGTAATATTTTGTTCGAGGACGAACAAAGATTTAAGTGTGGGGTGTTGATGTTGGGTGTATTTACACGCCTAAACGACATAATTTACCCATGTTATAGCTAAATTTTGAGAATAAAATATATAATTCCTGCACTTTTAGTCCATTTTCCTATAAGTGAGCTAACCTACGTGATTAGCATGTTTTCAGGTATTAATGATAAAGATTTCATCACTTTGTGGACCTTTGGGCAGCAAAGGAAAACTTCATAGAAGAGGGAAGGCATCTTTTGGAAGCTTATGGATTGAATGTGATGCATGGAGAAATTATCCCGGGCAAAAGAAGTATTTTTAAATACTTAGGGGTGCAGCAGCAACTTAATAGGTCTAGGACAAGGATGTTATAAAAACCCTATTTTGCTGAATTTTTCAGCAGGGATGAATTGATTCATTCGACACTTTTTATTTTATACAGTTTACAGATTCTGTAAGTTTAGACAGAGAAAAAAATGCTACAAGAACGGTTAGAGAGGAAATCACGTCATTCTCATAGTGACGCCAATACATACCCATCATGAGATTGTTATCGTTTTGGGTATGATGATGATGATGTCTTCGTTGTTTTCCTTTACAATCATGAGTAGATAAACTTCTCTGTTAGGGTTATGGAATCCTTTTGATATACTATCTATTACTATGAGTTTGTGAATTCTTGATGCGTATGCTACTTATATCATTACTCTCTTCGTTTTAATTTAATTCTTGTTGTTGCAAACATAGAGAATAGGCCATTATAGAATTAACTTGTTCGAGAGAAAAGTTACATGTTTGGAAAAGAGAGTGTGACATGGAAATAGGGCTACCAACCCCTATTTACACGTAAGTGCCGTAACTGGGTTAACCTCTTGGATAGTTCGTACCGTTAGTTATATGCTTTAAGCTCGAGAGAGTTAAAGTGAAATAATCCTTGATGGTTGAGAAACACTAGGATTTACCATTAGAATACGAATCTCTATAAGTGCATGCATGTGTGAATTCCGCATTACTCTTAGTTAATAGATACGTAGAACTCATAAGGTGGACATAACCCTAACTTATTATTCTCTGTGATTAAATCTTACTAAATCAAGCATTCCGTTTTTACTTCCATAATATTAATTCACGCCAAACTCAAATTTCCCCCTTTCCGTAGAATTTTCGACCAACAGTCTACTAATAGTTGCAACACTTAGTGACCAAGTATTCCCTGTGGGATTTGACACCCAACCCAGTTGGGTTCTATATTTGACAGCGACCGCTTACACTCTTACGAGTGCTGTAGTTTGGGCGTTATCAAATTTTGGCGCCGTTGCCGGGGAATACGGTTTTCAACTAAGTTTGTGATAGTTACTAGACCCTTTGGTCAAAGATTCTCGAATTTTACTTTTAGTTGTTGTTTTTGTTTTATTCACGTTCTGTTGAGTGCATGCCAAATACTTGTAGTTCTGGTCAGCCATTATTACCCATAAATCCTGAACCTCAACTTATTGGCAGAATGGATGCACAGCGTGACATTGACAGAAGGGTGGCTCAACAGGAGAAGGCTAGATTAGCTGCACTGGCAGCTGCTCAAGTACATCAACAGAATATTGATAACCCAGGGTGAGCAACAAATCCCGATGATGAGGACCTAGGTGATGATGAGTTACTGAATCCCAGACGTACTGATGAAGTGGCAGTACTTATGCACAGGAGAGATCGTCAAGCTAGAATGAGACCTGACCGCCGAGCTATGCAGGCTCCTTTTGATGATGATAATGATGATCTGGATGGAGCTGGTGCCACATGGGCTATTATTCCTCCACCCTTGGTACCCGGAGCTAAGTTCAATATCACTAGCACCATGATTCAGTTATTGCAGCTCAAGGGGTTATTTGGTGGACTCGCAGGCGATGATCCGAATATGCATCTGATCAACTTTATTTCAACATACAAGTCATTTGACAATCCAGGAGTTGGGCAGAATGCAATTCGGCTACACTTATTTCCATTGTCTCTGTCTGGGGAGGAAACTCTATGGTTGAACGGGCTAACTCCAGATTCCATTACTAATTGGAGGCAACTGAAAGATGCTTTCCTAGAAAGATTCTTTCCACCATCAAAGAGAGCCCAACTACGGGATGAGATCAACAATTTTCGATAGCTTCCAACTGAAGCTCTCCACGAAACATAGGAGAGGTTCAAGAATAAGCTTATGCGGTGCCCAAACCATGAGATGGCGAATATCCACTTGATGGAAATATTATATAGGGCTTTGAACTCGGTGACAAAGCCAGTGGTTGATAATACTGCAGGAGGGTCATTCATGGACCTTACTTTTATTGAGGCGAGTGATATGCTAATTCGTATGACAAAGCAGAGTAAAGCTTGGCATACTAGGGATTCTGAGGTAGTGAGATCTACTGTATCTATTGGCATGACTGCAGAATAGAGACGAATACAAGAGGAACGTGACCAGGATATGGCTCACATGAAAATGCAAATGGATCTTCTTACCAAGCATTTATTATCAAGGAAGACCGAAAATGTCAAGGCTGTTGTATCACAGGGAAGAGATGAATCAGATACTGAGGAGGAAGCAAATTATTTTAATAATCATGGGGGTTTTCGAGGCAATGCCCAAGGAAACCAAGGTCGGAACTATTATGATAAATCTGGATACAAGGACCGCGATCAAGGTAGTTTGAAGAATAAGACTGACAGGAGTGGTTTGTATGTTTCTCCTGGAAACCGTGAGGCTGTGGCGTCTGGATCTAGGAAGATGTCTATGGATGATATGATGTCTAAGCTGTTGAAAGGTGTGGAGGCGACCAACATGGGTGTAACGAAGGTAAAGAATGATTTGTCATCAATAAATCAATTGGTTGATTCGCATTCTACCACGATAAAATAGCTGGAGCAACAATTGAGTCAACTATCAGCAGCATTCAATCAAAGAAAGGCGGGCACCTTACCTAGTGACACTGTGCAAAACCCAAGAAAGGAAGGATCATGTATGTCTATTACTATCAGGAGTTGTAAAGCATTGGAAAATCCATCCAAAGGCAAACAGGTGGTAGATGATATAGTAGATAATGCTATGGATGCAGAATGTGAAGATGTCGTAGAAGCTGAAGATAGTGTTCCTGACGTTACCCCTAGACGCCTGCTGAAAAGATCGACAATCGTAAGCAAGATAAAAAGGAAGTGGTGGAGAAAACTATTCCCCTTCCACCACCACATTTTCCTCAGAGACTGAAGAAGAAAGTTGATGACACCAGGTTCAGTAAATTCATGACTATGTTTAAGTAGCTGACTATTAATGTTCCTTTGCTGGAGGCGCTAGAGCAGATGCCCGGATACACTAAATTCATGAAGGACATTTTGACAAAGAAGCGGGCAGCAAGCTATGAGCTGGCAGATAATATTCATCATTGCAGTGCAATCGCTTCAAGATCGCTAGTTCAGAAGAAGGCAGATCCTGGTGCTTTCACTATTCCTTGCACAGTTGGATCTTTGGATTTTGCTAAGGCATTGTGCGATTTGGGAGCTAGCATTAATTTGATGCCACTATCTATTTATAGAAAGTTGGGGTTGGGTGATCCTACACCAACCAATATGCGGCTCGTGATGGCAGATAGGTCGGTAAAACGACATGTTGGTATCTTATATGATGTATTGGTGAAGGTTTCCACCTTCATCTTTCCTTCAGACTTTGTTATTTTGGATTGCGAGGTGGATTCTAAAGTTCCCATAATCTTGGGGCGTCCTTTCCTTCCAAAGATATAAATGTGTTCTCTATAGCTGATGTTTATTATCATGATGAGAAAGAATTATCTGTAGAGAAACAGCTTATTGTTGATCCATTAGCTGCTGTGCTTATGAATTTTGAGCGTGAGGATGTTGAAGAGTATGAAGAAACTATTTGTGCTCTAACAGGAATTGGCTCCTATTCTCATGCTCCTAAGAAGCTGGATCTGGATCTTAAAAATCGCCCTTCACCACCAGCAAAGCCATCCATTGAAGAACCACCAGTGCTAGAATTGAAGGAGCTGCCCAGTCACCTAAAATATGCATTTTTGGGAAGTGGTGATACACTTCCGGTTATTGTTGCGGCTGATTTAGGTGAGCAGCAGGTTGTGGATCTTATTTCTGTTCTGAGGAGATACAAGAGAGCCATCGGTTGGACTATTGCTGATATTATTGGTATCCCTCCTAGGATATGTATGCACAAGATTCAGCTCGAGGAAAATTGTGTGCCTACCATTGAGCATCAACGATGTTTGAATCCAACCATGCAGGAGGTGGTGAAGAAAGAAATTATTAAGTGGTTAAATGTTGGGCTAGAAGGCCCCCATTTCATGGTCTTGTCTTTCGTTATTTCTTAGAATATTTCTATGGGTTATTTTTTTCTATGATCAGGGGTATGTCCCAACATAGGTTGATGTTTTGTTTATTAGAGGCTTTTGTGGACAATGTGTGGGTGGATTGTGTTGTGGATTCTTAGATCCCTCTTGTTATTGATTTATCTATCTTATTATATGTTTAAAACTTAACTCTATTTTATAATATGTTCAGAAATCATCCACTACTAGGTATATTATGTTCTGGTTCGCTAGGGTAATGGGCTTGGTCTCTGGTCCTTGGAAATCTAAAGAAAACCATCACGACTATGCCCTAATTTGGGTCGTGACATGCATTGTATCAGAGCCTAGTTTTATGGCTATTGGTTGTCCACAAAAATATGTCAATTAGAGTCTCATTTATGGGTGTGTAGTGAGCCACAATTATAAGGGGGAGCCTATGAGGCAGTTCAAAATATTTCCCTTACTTGTGATCTATTTTTCAGGCTATATAATCTAAGGTCTTAAAAATCCCCTAATCTACATTTTCTCACATTTTAGATCATGCCTCCTTGAAGATCTAATGCTCTTGGAAACTCCTATGTTCCATTTGATGACAATATGGATGGAACCCACCCTATATATGGTGTTTAGACCTGCTCTATGGTCCCTGATCTTGACTATACTGCCCCTTATAAAGTTCCACCGATATCTACCAATCCTGCTCGAGCTAATGATGTTCATGCCTCACCACCCCAAGGAGACATTTCTAATGCTGAGTTTCATTGATCTAGTCATCTGCTAACTCAGTTTATGACTTCTCTGTCTCGTCAGCCTGACTGTGTTGGTTTTATTTCTCCATCTTCTATGTTTACTAGAGTTGGCCAATTTATGAGGTTAATTCACCTAACCTTTACAGGATCTCAGGTTGAGAAGGATCCTAAAGGGTTTATTAATGAGATAAAAAAGATATTTCATGTGGTGCACACTTTTAATTTTGGGGGTGTAGAGTTTTCCATATACCAGCTAAAAGATGTAGCTTATGAGTGATATAAGGAGTGGAAGTAGTTAAGAGGTGATGATCTAGAGCCGGTTGTATGGGATAAGTTTTTGAGTGCCTTTCTTTATTGTTTCTTTCCTTAGGAGTTGAGGGAGGCTAAAGATAAGGATTTTGTAAACTTGAAGGAGGGAAGAATGAATGAAAAAGAGTATGCTTTTAACATCTACCTGCTGTCTCGCTATGCCTCAGATATTGTGTCTAGTATAATGGAAAGAATGAATAAGTTTTCTTTAGGTTTGTCTTGAGACTTGGTACTAGAGTGTAAGGTAGTAATGTTGAATAATAACATGAATATCTCTAGATTTATGGTGTATATAAAGCACGTTGAAGATGAAAAGAAGAAACAAATAGAAATAGGAGAAAGACAAAAAAAGAAGCTCAGATATTCATAACAGGGTAGAGGCTATTAGAATAGTGGTAAAGATAGTACATAGTGGATCAAGAGGAAGACATGGGAAAGTTCTAGTTCAAATTCTATGGCTAGTTCCCCATATCCTAAGCCATTTGGTGATCGTCATATTTAGAGAAATAGTGGGTTTAAAGCATTGGGTGACCAGTCTCTAGCTAGTGAAGCCCAGTCAACCCCACTTTATCCTTCTTATAGATTTTATGGGAAGATGCATCATGGTCAGTGTGATAAAGGGAGGAATAGGTTCTATAGTTGTGGTCAGTTGGGGAATTTACAATGACACTACCCTGCTAAGGTTGATTTTTGAGCTATTAAAGTTTCGATTGCTATTTCTTCAACTCATATACCAAAGGGTGCTACTTCTGGTGCCGACACTGGTGGGAAGCATCTTTATACTCTTGCCACCAATCAAGAATCTAAGGCATCTCCTGATGTTGTTACTAGTACATTATAGCTTTTCTCTCAGAATATATATTGTCTGCTTGATTTGGGGTCCACTTCTTTTTATGTAACCTCTTACGTGGTTGTTCATTTTGGTTTTAGTCTTGAGATTATTTTCGATCCCTTTTCTGTGTCCATCCTGGTAGGTAATCCTATTATGTCTAGAAAGGTCTACAAGGGTGTTGTGGTGTCTATCTGTGGTAGGGAGACATTGGAGAATTTGTTAAAGCTTGATATTATGGATTTCATTGTTACCTTGGGGATACATTGGCTCTATTCATGCTGTGCTTATCTAGATTATCGGATCCAAAAGGTAAGTTTACAATTCCCTAATGAACCAGTAATTTAATAGGAGAGAAGCTCCTAAGTACCAAAAGGGAGGTCCATCTCTTATCTGAGAGCCCAAACATTGATTTCCAAAGGGTGCCTATATCATCTGGTTTGGGTTATGGATTATAATTCTAAAAGACCTTCCTTGTAATCTATCCCGGTGGTTAATAAAATTGCTGAAGTGTTTCCTGATGATCTTCTTGGTATTTCTCCCGATAGGGAAATAGACATTGGGATTTATTTTCTATCAGATACCATCTCTATTTCTCAGATACCCTCGTTATTTCTATCCCTCTTTATAGAATGGCTTAAGATGAGTTAAAAAACATAAGGAGCAGTTAAAAGATCTTCTTGATAAGTGTTTTATCTATCCCAGTGTCTCCCCGTGGGGTGCTTCTGTGCTTTTTGTTCATACGAAGGATGGGTCTCTTCGGATGTGCATAGTCTATCGACATTTGAATTAGGTTATGGTGATGAATATGTATCCTCATCCTAGGATTGATGATCTCTTTGACCAAATTCAGGGTGTTAGATTCTTCTCTAAGATTGATCTTTGGTCGGGTTATCTTCAGTTGAAGATTAGGGAGGCGAATATCCTTAAGACTTCTTTTCATACTCGGTATGGTCATTATGAGTTTCTAGTTATGTTATTCGGGGTGACTAATGTTCTGACGACATTTATGGATCTAATGAACCATGTACTCAGGAAATTTTTAGATTTATTTGTTATTTTTCTTATTAATAATATCTTGGTATATTCTAAGAGTAAGAAGGGTCATGCCAATCACCTCTGAGTAGTGGTGCAGACTCTTAAGGATAAATGATTGTATATTAAGTTTTTGAAGTGTGAATTTTGGTTGAATGTTGTGCTCTTTCTTGGTAATGTTGTTTCTAGTGAGGGGATCATGGTGGATCCATAGAAAATTGAGGAGGTTAAGAAGTGGCCTAGACCAATGACTCCAATCAATACTTGGAGCTTCTTGGGTTTAGCTGGGTATTATAGAAGTTTTATGGAGAGCTTCTCTTCTATTTCTACGCTATTTATTAAGTTGACTCAGAAAAAGTTGAAGTTTCTATGGTCCAATGCTTGTGAGGGTAGTTTAGAGAATTTGAAAGATAACTTGACATCTTTGCCAGTTTTGACCCTGCCCTAGGGAACTGATGATTTTGTTGTTTACTGTGATGCATCTCAGTGGGACTAGGTTGTGTATTTAAGTAGCATGGTAAGGATGTGGCTTATTATTCTAGGCAGCTGAAGGTCTATGATAGGAATTATCCGACTAATGATCTAGAGTTGGCGACCGTAGTGTTTGATTTTAAGATTTGGAATCACTATTTGTTTGGGGTTCATGTTGACATTTTTGTAGATCATAATAGTTTGCAGTATGTGTTCACTCAGAAGGTGTGAGTAAGACATAAACTCCCCAAGTTCATAAACTTTACAAAAACTTCTATAACATATTCATGAAAATATTTTTGTTCATGACTTTAGCTAGCATAATTTCACACGATTTATAACTTTATGATTGCATTGTATATGTTTTAAAGAAAGATGATTTTATCCAATGTTTTAACCGTTAGGTTCTCACATATTTTCACATGTTTAAGTTGTTTTAAAGGATTTGCCATTGTTTGTGATTTAGACTTTACTATTGATTTAAGTCTTTTACTCTAATAAGATCATGCTAAGTTTTTATCTTTTTATTATATATGTATACATATATGTATGTATGTATATATGTGTATGTATGTATATATATATATATATATATAAATATATATTTATCAAAAATGCATACAATATGTTCCATTGTATTGACTACATTTTACACTAAATTTTTCATGTGATGTAGATTTAGATACTTAAGTTTAAGGTTTGTTGCTAGATATTTAGTAGAACCTAATATTCAACTGATTGGTGAGTGCTCTTATCATTTAGGAGGCTTGGAGTTGATTTTGATTTTCCTAATGTTTGGTTTAGACATTTGTTTCAATAAAGGTCAAGGGATCCTATTATGGTTGACTCTCATGTTTAGTTTAAAGGCTTCATTAGACAAATAGTTATGTGTTAGTTGCAAATCTTCCATTTATTTCTAGTTATGTGTCAATAAAGATTGCCTGTCATCCTATTTAGTCCACTATTATTTCTATGTTTCAACATACGTTTGACTATTTGTATTATTCTATAGATATGATACATAAAGGGTCATATTAGATAACTTATAGGTAGGGGATAGTCTCGAGTCGTGACAAACATGGTATTAGAGGAAAAGGTTAAAGTGTCCTTAGGTATCTATGAAGTTGTGTCTAGTAGAGGCTTGCTTATGGGTGTGTTATTGTAACAACCCAAACCCATCATGGGTGTCAGCCACACTAATCATCTATTAGGAGAACTAACTTTACCTGTTTGTCGACACTAATATACCTAACAGTTTAAAAAAAATGAGGAAACTTAACAATTCTAGTACTAACAAAAATTCCCAAGAACTGAAAGTCAACATACCAAAACTCTAATCTCAAATCTATTACAACAAAACCTAACAAAACTGAATAACTGATAAACCGAATAACTATTTGAATGTCTGAAAAGCCGCTAACTGACTTACTGTGGAGTTGATGGGACAAACCCCCAACTAACTCTGACTGACTTGAAATACTAAACTACTGAGATAAATTAAAATAAAACAATCAAGTCCTCGATAGATAAGGACTCACCACGATTTCTTCTACTGATAAGATGAAATGTCTAAGTGCAGACAGGAAATTATGCATCCGAACCTATGATATAAGACATCATAGAGTGAAGAAAAGTATGCGTTTAACACTTTGAATGTATTGGTATACGAGATAAGGTTAGTCTATAAAACAAGGGTTAACTATGTGCGAAATAATGACTGGAAGAATTGCATGAGATAACTGAGTATGCATGCATGAAAACTGAAATACTGAGAATGCAAAACCAAGCATATAATGTTTCTAAAATAATCTATAAACTGAATTACTGAAATCTGATAAATGAATAACTGGTATCCTGTATGCTATGGTCAAGCAAACCTGAATAAAATTCTCTACTAAATAATAAACATAGACTGTGGGAGGTATCGTCTAGCCGACATGCCCCAATCTGAGCTAATGGGGGTCTAACCTATACCCCCATTGAAAGGTTGTTAGTACCGTGCCACGGATACCAACTCTGGTTATGTGGATCCACTTAACTGATGTCCCAAAGGACTATGGAGTCAGTCCTAAACTGGTGGGTGACCCCTGAGAGAATGTCAGTCCTAAACTGGGGGTGACATCTCAGAGAATGTTAGTCGTTAACTGGAGGGTAACATCTCATAATCCTACGCTGGCTACGTAGTTCTTGAACTTAGGGACTGCTTCTAAGGACCTATTCCTAGATGGCAGGTGATCACCCATTCCTAGGTTCATTCGGTGCTAAAATCTACTCCCAGCTAAACTGACACTGATTACAGGATAGAACTAAGCATAACTTAGCAAACAACAGATCATAAATAACTTGACTGAATGGCAATGCTCATAGTTCATCTGAAATCATTCAGTAGATACTAAATTTATTTAAATAACTAGGTATCGGATGTTCATAACCCACCAGCAATTAATAGAAACAACGATAAGGACATATAAAATCTTTGAAAACCATAATGGGAAATCATCATTCAAAAACCATCATTAGGCATTTCATCAAACACATAGAGATCAAGAATTTAACATGGGGATGCTTTTAAACATGTGGAGATAGGATGAGTACATGAGAAAAATCATAATTTGAGGATTTATTCTGACTAACATAATAATGATATGGAGACTACAACATTCAAAACATACTATAATCCATTACACTTGAAAACATTCATAATCTTAACTTGAAGTTGCAATAACAAAATATTCATGAAGATAGTTCAACATAATCATGTAAAAACTCATAATTCAGAATCAAAAAGGGTTCTTGGATTCCATGGGTGAAAAGGGCCCGTGGATGAACATCACACATATCTTAAACCCTTAAGCTCTAAAGAGGAACATAAATTCGTTTGCTTTCTTGAATGTTCTTGGATTGGAAAACTTAAATTCTTGGTTTTCTTAGAGAGGAGGTAATTGAATTTGATGTTCTTGGAGGATGATTAGGGTTTGTTTTTGAGAGGAAATTAAAGAATATGGGAAATAATGCACTAATTGAAGCTTTTATATGTGTTTTTATGAATTGGGACAATGGGAAAAGACATAACTGCCCCTCAGGAGATTAAATTCATAACTCTCCCATGATGCAGTGAGTGTCTCATCGCTATAAACAGGGCGACACGATGATATTGCGGTGAGCTGCTGGAATCAAAATCCAAACATGACCCAATTCTCATCCAAAAAATCTAAAACATCCTCGAGACATGCTCCTTACACCCCTGAACATGAATTAACTAAAAAACCAATATCTCGGGGCCAGGAAGACTAATTTAAAAATCCTCGAAGTTAAGAGGACAAACATAAGACTAAGTCCCCTATACTTAGTAAAATTTTCAGGCTTCAAGCCTCTTATGCATACAACTAGGAGCTGAACTAAGCTAAGTATAATACGGGATATTACAATATTTTCCCTAGAAACATTCTTCCTAGAATAAGACTGATTAAGCTGAGAATACTAGGGAAACTTAAATCACATACTGAACATTCATAACTGAAAATACGATTATATGACTGAGCCTAAAACATGATACATGACTGAACTGAATTCGTGAATGCATGTAAAGACATGAGAATGATTATATAGCTCAGACTAAGAATGGAAAAGAGTAAATCCAAGAAGAGATGTTACCTTATGATGAGTCTGAGTTTACGGAGAAAAGAAGAGGGTACTTGGAACATAGATCTGCTTCTGTTTCCTAAGAAGCTCCCTCAACGGACTGATTTCTCCAAAGAACTTAAACCAAGGGAACTTCTTTGTTCCTTAGTCAATGAATCTGACGATCAAGGATCTCGATTGGGATTTATTCGTAAGAAAGGATATCCTAAACATATGTTGTTTCTAAGGGAACTATAATAGTTGGGTCATCAATAAACTTCTCTAATAAGGAGACATGGAACACTGGATGCACAGATGCCAAATCTACAGGCAATTCAAGATCATAAGGTACTTTCCAAAAATAACTCAAGATTCGGTAAGGTCCAACATATCAGGGACTGAGTTTCCCCTTCATGCAAAATCTCTTCAATCCCTTCATGGAAGATATTTTCAAATATACCAAATCCCCAACTTCAAACTCAAGTTCAATTCTTCCCACATCTACATAGGATATCTAACGACTTTGGGATATCTTAGCCTTTCCCTTATCAACTGAACCTTGTCCACTGAATCAAACATAAAATCTCGTTCATTAAGAGCAGTCTCACCTACCTCAAACCAACCAATAGGAGATCTGCATCTCCTCCCATAGAGAGCATCAAATGGAGCCATATGATTACTGGAGTGATAACTATTATTGTATGCAAACTCGATCAAAGATAAGTGATCATCCCAACTACCCTTGAAACCAAGAACGCACTTCCTCAACATATCCTCTAGATTCTGAATGGTCCACTCTGCCTGACCGTCTGTCTGAGGATAAAAAGTTGTACTGAGATGAACTTGGGTACCAAGACCCTTCTAAACGCTTTCCAAAAGTGAAAGGTAAACTGAGTACCTCTATCTGAAATGATAGACAACGGGACTCCATGAAACCTTACCAACTCTCTAATATAGAGCTTGGTGTAATCCTCGGCAGAATAAAAAGTATGAACTGGTAAGAAATGCACTGATTTGGTTATTCTGTATACAATGACCCATATCCAATCATGCTGAAGACGCATACGAGGAAAACCCATAACAAAATCCACGTTCATTTCTTCCCTCTTCCATGTGGGAATACTGAACTCTTGCAACTTTCCATTAGGCCTCTGGTGCTTAACCTTAACCTGCTAACTATTAGAACACTTAGCTACAAACTCTGCAATATCCCTCTTTATACCACTCCACCTATAGATTTCCTAAAAATCACGATACATCTTAGTGGCTCCTAGATTTCTAGAATAACATGTACCATGCGCTTCTACTAAAATCCATTGTCTCAAACCATCAACACACGATATACACAACCTACCCTACCATCACAACACACCATCTCACCCTTGGGAGAAAACCTCTACTTTTAGATCTCTAACTGATTCCTTCAACTTAAATAGACCAGAATCCCTATCTTGCTTCTCCTTCACTTCAGCAACCAAAGAAGATTTTGAACTATTTTGAACCCAACTACTACCTTCAGCAGAATCAACCAATCGAACACCTAATCTAGCAAGATGATGAACCTTCTAAACAAATATCTTCTTATCATTCTCAGCATGAGAAACACTACCCATAGACCATCTACTAAGGGTGTCTGCCACTACATTGACCCTGTACGGATGATTCAACACACTTATATCATAATCTTTTCATAATTCTAACTACCTTCAATGGCAAAGATTTAAATCCCTGTACGAAAACACATATTGAAAACTCTTGTGATCCATGAAAACATCAACGTGAACCCCATAAAGATAATGCCTCCAAATTTTCAAGGTAAAAACAACGGCTACTAACTCAAGATCATGGGTAGGGTAATTCTTTACATCGGGCTTAAGTTTTATAGAGTCATAGGCTATGACCTTACCACTGTACATCAATACATAACCAAGACCAACTCTAAAAGCATCACAGTAAACGACAAACCCATCTTAACCATCGGGAAAAGTCAAGACTAGGGCTGAGGTGAGTCAAGTCTTCAATTCCTGTAAACTCTTTTCACAAGAATATGACAACTATAATTTGATTTTCTTCTGAGTCAATCAAGACATGGGGAATGAAATCGATGAAAAACCTTCAACACATCATCTATAATAGCCGACCAAATCTAAGAAACTCCTGATATCTATTGGTGAGAAGGTCCTGGGCCTAATTTTCACTGCTTTGGGCTTTTGAGGGTCAACTTTAATGTCATCAATGAAAATAATTTAGCCAAGTAAAGCGACTGATCTTAGACAAAACTCTCACTTACTGAATTAGGCGAATAATTTATAGGTTTTAAAAGTCTGTTATACAATTTTGAGATGGTATGCATGATTATTTTACTACAAGAGTAGACAAGAATATCACCAATAAAGACGATGATAATCATGTCCAAGTACAGTTTGAACATTGTGTTCATCAAGTGCATGAAAGCTATTGGGGTATTTGATAGTCCAAAATACATAACTAGAAATTCGAAGTGACCATACCAAGTTTTGAAGTCTGTCTTAAGAATATCACATTGTATGACTCTGAGATTATAATAGCCAGATCTGAGGTCTATCTTAGAGAAATAACTGGCACCTGAAGTTGTTCAAACAAGTTATCAATCCTGAGGAGTGGGTATTTATTCTTGATTGTTACTTTGTTCAACTGATAGTAATTGATGCACATTCTGAGAGAACCATCTTTTTTATGCCCAAAAAAGACTGGCGCTCCCCATGAGAAAACATTGGGCCTTAGGAATCCCTTATCTAAAAGATATTTCAACTATTTTTTAACTCTTTTAGATAGCTGGAGCCATTCTGTAGGGTTGGAAGATCTATATTGAAGTTAATTTTTTTTTAGAGACATTCCAGGGAGATCTTAAAGGAACACATTTGGAAATTTCGATACTACTGGAACTGACTCAAGATTGGGATTCACAGAATTTGAGTCTTTGACTCGAACATGATGGTAAACACACCCTTTAGATATCATCTTTCTCGCTCTAAGATATTATTTAATTAGACCCTAAATTACTAAAGTACTACCACTCCATTCAATTACTGGTTCATTATAAAACTAAAAATGAATGAATCTCTTTCTACATTGAACTAAAGCATAGCACTAATCGAGCCAATCCATGTTGAGAATGATATCAAAATTAGTCATCTCTAGTTCTATAAGATCTACTGAAGTGATTTTTTGATATACTATAATCGGGGAGTTTATGCATACTCGTCTGGCTATGATAGACTTACCACTACGGTAGACATTAAGAAAGGATCTACAAATGTTTCTGGACTAACATCAAAATTAATATCTATGTAGGGGGTTACAAAATAAAGTGAGGCTCGAGGGTCTAATAAAACATACATATGAAGATGGAAGACCTGTATACATCACCAACTGAGTAAACTTAAGAGTGTATTCCTTCAAACTCATACTACTCTACTTCAAATTTATAAACTCCAAAACCTTAGCTTTTCTCAACTCTAAAGGAAAGAACCTATCTAAAAAGGTTGTGGAAAATTTCTCCTACTCTACAGCCCCTGCTTCAGTACCCCTATCATCCTTTCAATGCTTATACCACGTATGACCTATATCCTACAACTAGTAAGTAGCAAACTATGCAATCTAACTTGAAGTAAAACACATGATATCAGCCACCTTCTAAACCATATCAAGAAACTCCTACTGATCCTCCTCAGACTTGGATTCAAAAAATAAAGCAGTATTATTGCAAGTGAAATCCCTGACCCTAGCTGCACCTCTATTTACCATTGGGTTAGCTTAAGAAACAACCTGTTAATTATTCTGAGTAGCTACTAAATGAGCTAAGGTAGTGAAAGAAGCTCTGAACTCGTCGTGAGAGACATACTCATTCAGGGGATCTTCATAAACAGGCGGGATTGTAGGCTAATTCCCATTTTTTCTTTCATTATTTCTTTTGGAGGCATTGTCTATAAACAGAAGGAAGAATATATCAGAAATAGAGTTTTAAATACAGATTATTCTTATTTGCATGACATAAATACTGAAAGAAAGAAAACTTTTCCTAAAACAACTTGTAGCCTCCTATCCATAAGTGTGGCGTACTTAACACCCTGCACAACCCTCTACACAATGTGACTTTTTAGACTCCCAAGGACACTTTAAAACCTTAGGCTCTGATACCAAGTTTTGTTATGACCTAAGGCTTCCCCTTAGTCATGAAAACGGTGCTTATGGTCACAAGTGACCATAAGCTAACCTATCAACTGGTACCTACTGTAAGCACTGAGTAAAGTGATAATAAAAAACATATGTAGAAAAAAATTTGATAATTCCATAAGGTTTTAAATACTAAAACATAATTAAATCATAGATCTGAAGCATATGAAGACATACTGAAAAGATTGATAAAACAACTGATAAACTAACTAACTATCAAAATGTCTGAAAAGTCTCTAACCGACTGACCGTGGAGCTGGTGGGACAAACACCCTACCAACTCCGACTAGATGTAAATGCTGAACTACTGAGATAAATTGAAATGAAACAATCATTTCCTCAATAGATGCGAACTCACCACAACTACTACTGCTGATAATCTGAACAGTCTAAGAATAGTCAGGAAACTGTGCATCCGAACTTATGATATAAGACATCATAGCACAAACAAAAATATATAGTTAGTACTTTGAATATAATGGTATATGAGATAAAGTTAGGCTGTAATGCAAGGATTAACTTTGGTTGAAATAATGACTGGCTGAATAGCATGATATAATTGAGTATGCAAGCATAAAAATTAAAATACTGAGAATGGAAGACCAAACATATAATATATCTAAAATAATCTGTAAGCTGAATACCTAAATTTGACAACTGAATAGCTGGAAGTCTATATGATATGGTCAAGAAAACCTGAAATGAATTCTATACTGAATACTAAATTAATACTATGTGAGGTATTATCTAACTGGCATGCCCCAATCAAAGCAAATCGGGGTCCAACCTACACCACATTTGAAAGGGTTTTAGTATCATACCACGGTTACTAACTCTGGCTATGTGGATCTACTCAAATAGTGTCCCGAAAGACTAGGGAGTGAGTTCTAAACTAGTGGGTGACCCCAAAAGAAATGTTAATACTAAACTGGTGGGTGAAATCTCAGAGAATGTTAGTCCTAAACGGGTGTGTGATATCTCATAATCCTACGCTGGCTATGAAGTTCTAGAACTTAGGTACTGCTTCTAAGGACATAGTCCTATCTGGCAGGTGAGACCCTATCCCTAGGTTTGTATGGTGCTAAATCCTGCTCCCAATTAAACTGACACTGATTACTAGATTGAACTAAGCTTAACTGAGCAAACAACTGATCATAGATAACTTGACTAAATGACAATTCTCATAGTTTATCTGAAATTATTCTGATGATATTGAAAATTTATATAAACAACTAGGTATAGGGTATTCATAGCCCACCAACACTGAATGGAAATAACAATAAGGATATATAAAAGCTCTGAAAACCATAAATGGGAATCATCATTCAAAACCCATCACTTAGGTATTTCATCAAACATATGGAGATCAAGACTTTACATGTGGATGCTTTTAAACATGAGGAGATAGCATGAGTACATGACAAAAATCATAATTTGAGGATTTATTCTGACTCGCATGATATGATTTGGAAACTATAACATTTAAAGCATGCTATAATTCATTCCACTTGAAAACATTCATAATCTTAAGTTGAACTTGAAATAACAAAAAATTTATGAAAATAGTTCATCATAATCATATTAAAGCTCATAATTTAGAATCGAAATAGATTGTTGGAATCCATGGGTGAAAATAATCCATGGATGAACATCACTCATACCTTAACCCCTTATGCTCGAAAGAGGAACACAAATTCGAATTCTTTCTTGAAAGTTCATGGATTGGAAAACTTAAATTTTTTGTTTTATTGGAGTGGAGGTAATTGAATTTGATGTTCTTGGAAGATGATTAGGGTTTGTTTTTTAGAGGAAATTAGACAATATGGGCAAATAATTCCCTAACTAAAACTTTAATTCGTATTTTTACGAATTGGATCATTGGGAAAAGATATAGCTGCCCCCCAGGAGATTAAATTTGTAACTGGAATATAGATTAAAAGGGAACCATGATCCAGTGAGTCTATCATCACTATAAGTAGTAGACACAATGCTATCACGATGAGATGTTGGAATCAAAATCCAAATATCACCCAATCCTCATCCAAAAAATCCAAAACTTCCTTGAGACATGCTCCTTACACCCTTGAACTTGAATTAACTAAAAAACAAACATATCGGGGCTGGCAAGACCTATTTAAAAATCCTCGAAGTTAAGAGGCCAAAAATAAGACTAAGTTACCAACACTTAATGAAATTTTCAGGCTTTAAGCCTCTTATGCATGCAACTAGGATTTGCCATAAGCTGAGTATATTAAAGGGTATTACACCTATGCTTTTAAGCAGTTAAAATTTCATGAGAGGAATTTTCTGACTCATGACTTGGTGTTATTAGTTGTGGTGTTTGCATAGAAGATCTAGCATCACTATTTTTATGGAGTCCATGTAGATATCTTTTCCGATCATAAGAACCTACAATATGTGTTTACCTAGAAGGAGTTGAATCACAGGAAAAAAAGTGTCTAGAGTTTCTAAAGTAGTCCTACATGAGTCTCTATTACAACCTAGGTAAAGATAATGTGGTTACGGATGCTCTTCATTGGTTATCCATGGGGAGTCTAGTTCATGTGGATGAGGATAAGTGGGAAATGGTGAATGTTATTCACTAATTGGCTAACCTTAGAGTTTTTTCTTGTAATATGAGAATAGGGTGCGTTTGTCCAAAAGGTGGCGCAGTACTCTCTTGGTACTGAAATAAAGAAAAAGTAAGTATTGGATCCTGTCTTAATAAAACTTAAGGGAGTTGTGAGTCTATAAAAGGTTGTAGCTTTTGAAATTGCTGATGATGGTATCTTGAGGTTCCAAGGCAGGTTATGTGTTCCCAATGTAGATGGATTGCAAGAAAGGATCATGGTTGAGGCTTATGATTCGCGTTATGCCATTCATTCTAGTTCAACTCAAATTTATCATGATCTTAAGGAGATTTATTGGTGGAATAATATGAAGCTAGATGTGGCCAATTTTGTGGTTAAATGCATGGAATCTCAATAAGTGAATGTTGATCACTTGATACCCGGAGAGTTGTATCAAGAAATTAATTGGTATGTATAGAAGTGGGAGGTAATTAACATGGATTTCATTACCAGCCTTCCTCAGTCTCAGAGTTAGTTTATTCGATTTGGGTGATCGTGGATAGGATTACTAAGTCTGCCCTTCTTGCTAGTGAGGATTAATTATTCGGCAGAGGATTATGTGAAGTTGTTCCCCCAAGAGTTTGTAAAGATGCATAGGGCACCTATTTCTATCATGTCAGATCTTTGTACTCAGTTCTTATCACACTTTTGGCATTTTTTTAGAGAGGTTTGGGAACTATAGTAATCCTTAGTACTGCTTTCCACCCACAGTCAGATGGGCAAGCGAAAAGGACTACTCAGATACTAGTAGACATGCTTAGAGCTTGTGTGATAGAATATAGTGGTAGTTGGGTTGATCATTTGGCTCTTATAGAATTTCCATATAATAAAAGCTACCACACTGGTATTGGTATGTCTCCATTTGAGGCCTTGTATGGTAGAAGGCATAGGTCTCCCATCGGTTGTTTGAAGTTGGTGAGGCAGAGATGCTTGGCCTGAATTTGGTTCACCAAGTGATAAAGAAGGTAAAGGTGATTTGGGATAGGCTTAAAGCTGGCCAAAGTCGCTAGAAGTACTACGTGGATGTGAGGCGAAGGGATTTGGGGTTTAGTATTAGTTATTGGGTGTTTTTAAAGGTATCCCCTACGAAGGGAGTGATGCAGTTCGGTAAGAAGGAGAATCTCAATCCTCGATATGTTAGTTCATACTTGGTGTCAAAGAAGGTTGGTAATGTTGTGTATGAATTGGAGTTTCCCTCTAGTTTGAGCTTCATCCATCAGGTGTTTCACCTTTTGATATTGAAAAAGTGCATGGGTGATACTTTGATGGTTATTCCTTTAGAGGAGGTAGGTATTTTAGATTCCTATCTTATGAGGAAGTCCCAGTTGAAATTTTGGATCAATAAGTTCATCAGTTGTGAATAAAGGATGTAGCTTCGGTAAAGGTTCTATAGAGGAACCACAAGGTTTATGAGGCTACTTCGGAAGCCAAAGAGGACATGAAAATCATGTATTAGTTCTTGTTTTTCTCTCTGGATAATCGTGCTTGAGGTGTGTGTATTCTTCAACATCTTTATTTTCTGACTTTGTTAAAGGAAAGATTGACTTCCTAGCATCTTTGTTTTATATCTTTGTTAAAGGCAAGAGTAGAGGTATGCGCATTCAATTCGTGCTAATAAAAGACTTGTCCCATCATTTTAGGACGAATGATCCAAGTGGGGAGAATTAAAATACCCCAAATTTCTAGCCATTGGAAATTTCTTGTGCTTTGATCTCACTACCTTGGTAACGACTCACCCTATTAGTCGTAGGGTGTCCTGACTAGTCGTTGAGATGAGTCATAACCAAACCATTATGTGTGTGGCTAGATTCTTCTTTGAGTACGAGTGGCTCATTAAGAGCCGTAAGGATATGTTATAAGTCGTTACACGTAATCGTAGGGTGTCCAGTATATGTCCAAATTTTGGTTCTGTGTTGACTAAGACTGGACCCTATGAGTCGTAATGTCCCATTATGAGTGGTGCCATTTATTCATAAGGATAACAGTGTGGGCTGCCTTGGTGGTTCTTCCTTGGTTATGACTCATGGTGATAAGTCGTAAGGAGTGGCTACGAGTCAAGGATTGACTCTTGGCAGACTTAACACACCTGTCATGACTAGGCCTTGGTTTGAGTTGGTACAAGTAACTTATGGACAGGTTCTTAACTTTTACATAGTTACATCACACTCTTAGATTTTAACCTCACAAACTAACCCTTTTACATCAAATGCTAAGTATTATGATTTATTAACCCAAAAATTTTGTTCCAAAAGTTTCTTTAAACTCCCTAGCCTCTTAGAAAACACTTCATAGTCTTATATAACTTAATCACCACCATATTAATTATTGATTTTATGTAGAACACACCACACCTAATGTTTATCTAAGACTAGCCTAGCCTAAAGATTTCAACATTTTATTCTGGGAGTTGCTCGAATCGAATTTTTACATTTGACCTCAATGGTTGAATTCAATAAAAAACCATAGAAAATCACCCTAAATTGCTCTTGTTCAACCTCTAAATATTTTGAATGAAAAATAATATTTTATGGAACAAATTGCATATTATTTACAATACCAAGTCCACTGCAGAGAACAAAATCCCACTATAGCAGCATCGATATAGTGGGAACACTCGCTATTGTGGAGTTGACCTAAATTGACTTCGACTATATTAAAAAAATTACTACAATTGTAGTACCACTATCATGACCTGCTACCCACTATAGTAGGGTAGGTAAGGTGGTAGCGTTGGAGAGGTTCCTAATTTACCCATTTTTACAACATACTCTCAGATTTCAACTTTATAAACTAACCTACTTTCATCAAATACTATATTCAAAGCTTTAGTAATCCAAATTTCATTTCAAAAGTTTCTATGATTTCCCTAACCTTTTAACCAGAACATTATGATGATGAATTTTTGAATCGCCACCGTATCAATTATAGTATTTACCTAGATCAAACTATAGCTAAAATTTATCTAAGATTAGACTAGCCTTAAATTTTAGCACTTCATTCAAGAGGAAACTCAACCTAAATCTTTTCTTGCTAAGATATATAATAATAATTGAAATAGTCATTTCAGTTATGCCCAACACTCATAATAAGAAGGCTATAAGGAATTTTAAAAAATTTCCTTATTTTATGATCGATTTTGTATGATAGTGTTTATCTCTATGCATCCTATAACTCATGCTTTATGTATGTCACAGATCATGCCCCAAAGAGAACCATCAGTCAAAAACACACTACTAAGGTTGGAGTTGAGTACACTCTGATACCTCTTTAGTGTAATGTTCAGAGAAGGAATCAAGCCTATTTATTTCTCCAAATTATTAACTGTTGAGACTCTACCTATGCCATCTATAACATAGACAAATTTTGTTTTTTCTTCTATTTGTTTGCAAAATATTAATCCCAATAATTATTTGAGAAATGATATTCAGATCTTGTCTTAGATTGTGGCTAGCCAGGATAATAATTTTGTTACAACCCATACTAGTCCTCATGTTGTTCTTAAGGTTAATTACTTTCGTAGAATAAATCCTTTAGAATTCTTAGGGTCAAAGATAAGTAAGGATCCATAAAATTTCATTGACAAAGTTCAAAAGATTCTTTAGGTAATCCATATTTTATACACACTAAAGGTTGTGCTTGTTTCTTATCAACTTAAAGATTTTGTAGTCATATGCTATAAATAATGGGAAGAAGTTTGAGGAGAGGATGTGATACCCGCAAAATTGATTGAGTTTGGGGAATGATTTCGTAGGGAGTTTATTTCCTTTAGAGTTGAGAAAAGATAAGGTTAAAAAATTCTTGAATTTTTAATTGGTTTCCATGAGTTCAAGGAAGTACGTTCTTATGTTTACCAAACTATCTTGTTATACTCCAAATAAGGTATCTGATATGAGAAATTGGTTGAGCTTGTTTGTTTTAGAGCTTTCCAAATGTTTGAGCAGGAAGGGTAACATAATAATATTGATTACAGACATAGACATATCTTATCTTATGATTCTTGCTCAGTTGGTCATGGAAAATAAACTGAAGGATAAAGAGGAGAACTAGAGTGAGAGGGATATGATAGTAGCAGTAAGATAAAATTGGGAACCAATCATCTTTCCTTGTTAATTCCATCAAAGCAGTCCTATCTTAAGCTGGTATGCCTATACTAGACTCTCTATTTTGTGGTTGCACTACACTGAGAACCTCTAAGTACCTTACTTGTAGTTGGTGAAGTAATTCCCACCAAGAAGAATATCACTAGGGACTAGAGATAGGTTTTTGGTGCAGTAAATTAGGTTATTTCTTAAAGGATTATCCCTCAACAAGATCAGGTCGTAGGGGAGATCGATCATAGATTTTGACAATCAGTAGTTAGAATTATTTCTATGCCTTGACTAGATAGCGAGGCCATGTAAATCCTTTAAATTCTACAACCAATACATTATTAGTCTTTCCTTATATATAGTTAAGATAATAACCCTAGACCCGTACCATTTTATAAAAGTTTCCTTAGTTTGGAACTTAGGAATTTAGGAAAAAGTTATAGTAATAAGGTAGGTGGTAATGAGAGGCTTAGGAATAGATCCATATAATTTTGACATCTCATGTCAAGGAATGCATCATAAGCTGGAAATATGATTTATGAAATATATTGATGAGGTAAAAATAAGGTGTCTAGGTCTATAGATGAGAAAGAGTAATGGACTATGGAAAAAGATATTACAGGATTAAGGAGTGTGTGTGTTAAAAATACTATTAGATATAAGTTCTATGTGTGACTAGTAGAGACCTAGTTTAGTGAAGTATGTAAGAAACTAAGGTAGTTATAGAGGGTGTTTTCTTAGAGTGAAAGAAATCTTAGATAGTTAAAGTTAAGTTTCTTAAGGATGATGACTTTTTTTCATGGATTTTTATCGATATAGTTTATTGTAGAGGTCTAGTTTACATACTTAGTCTATTGACCTTTAAGCTAAAGGGGGAGATAATGGAGCATTGAGTATACCCTAGTCTTAAATGGTAGAGAATATGTCTGTTGTAAGATTGAGGCCTTTGATAAGATCATAATTTATTCTAAATGACTTATTTTCTCCCTATCTCAATGATGATCTTATTCTTTCTAGCAAAGGCATTTAAGGCATCAACCTTCTTTACTTAGTTAACCTTAAAAGATTTGGTTCCATGTTCATGTTCATACCCATGTCCTCTCTAGTTAGGTTTTGAATCCTTATATGATTTAGTTATATTCAGTTTATAATAGTATGATGAATTCTATTCATTTCTTATTTATAACTTTTGTCTTTATTTAAGGATGGATAATGAAAAAGGGGAGATATAGGAACAATTCAGAAATTTCTAAGGTTCCATTAGAGGATCTACGACCTGTTGAACTAGTCGATGAAATGTAAAATAACTCATGAAACTTAGTCCCAAACATATGTACTATTTCAGGGACCTATAAGTCCATTCACAATCAATTGTCATGTGTCATGGATCCAAAAAAACCTATGGAGAAATCCTCAACTTTATATGACTCTATGTATGAGCCATACATTCAATGTACCAATTTTACTAGTCACCTAAAGATTTGATCTAGAAATCTATCAAATTATTTTAGATATTTTGAGTTATGGTATGAGTCGTACTAACTGTTCATGATTTGTACTGACAAATTGTGCTTCCACCATAGATATTTACTAAATATTCTAGGTTTTTACGCGTCTACTCCATGAGTCGTGGAATAGATATATGATATGTACTATTATCTGTGGAACCCTTTATGAAAAAAAATTCTAATTTGAATTAAAGTGGGATTTATTGACTTTTCCTGATTTATTCCTCATTTAAATGATCTGCGAGCTAATAAAATCTATAAATACAAAGTCTTAAAGGTCATTAGCATTTTTTCACTTTAAAGTAAGTCAATAAAGCCTATTAGTTATTCAAGCAACCTAGGATTTGTTCAAGAAGAATTTTCTAGATTTTTTCTTCAAGTTTGTTTGTCTTTATCAAGGTGCGCAAGATTTTAGTGGTTGATTCCTTTCATTCTCATTCCCAATTACTTTTTTGATATATGTTGTTATGATTGAAAATCAAGATTTATGCCAATTTTACTAATGATTAATTCGTTTATTATTTTACTTGATTTCTATAAACAAGGTTTTCACATAAACTTATGAATTTCTATCTCAACAATGATTTATGCATCAAGAGTCATTCTTTAAGTGTTTTTTTGATATATGAACTCTTTAGTAAGGAGATATATTTTAATACAAAGGTTTTAGCATGCATTTATGACATGAAATGGAACGTAGGCTTACATTAGTAAGATTTATGAGCTAGTATGACATCAAGATATGTCCACTATGATCAATGAACAGGTTTTACATCCAAATATATCACATAATATCATATGAGAACCATGATATTTTGGGTGGATTATTTAGCACCGAGAGAACAAGGGTTCAGACGAACTAACTTATATAACTACATCGCCACAATAGGTTCTGCCCAAGAGGAATAATTATAAAATTCTTCAGTAAATGATTCTAACTTTGGCTGGTTAGAACAACTCTTTAAGTATCAGTAAGATATTGGTCATCATAAGTGCACATGGTATTTTTTGGTTATGAGAATCTTGCCAAGTGTATAAACTTTCCAAAAACTTCTATTACATATTCATGAAAATACTTTTATGCATGACTTCAGCTATCATGATTTCACACTGATTCATGACTTTTTGACTTCATTATGTATGTTTTAAAGAATGAAGATTTTATCCAATGCTTTAATTGTTAGGTTCTCATTAGATATTTTTCATGTTTAAGTTGTTTTAAAGGGTTTTTCTGCTGTCCCTGACTTAGACTTTATTATTGACTTAAGATTTTTACTCTCATTTCATCATGTTCAGTTTTTAGCTTCTTAATATATTTGTACATATATAAATAACTTGTGTAACAATAAATTATTGACTTTATTTTTCACTATATTTTTCCTGTGATGTATATTCAGGAACTCAAGCTTATGGTTTGTAGCTAGATATTCGGTAGCACCTGATATCATACTGATTGTTAAGCACTCCTAGTATTTAGGAAGCTAGTAGTTGCTTTTGATTTTCTTTATTTTTGTATTAAAATTTTGTTTCAATAAAAGTTATGAGGTCTTGTCTTGGTTGACTATCATGTTCAATAGTATAGGCTTCATTAGATAAATATTTATGCGGTAGTTGCCAGTCTTCCATTTATTTACAGTTATGCCTCAGTAAATATTGTTCTCATCAAATTTTATTTACTGTCATTTTTTTTGTTTCTACATCAATTTTATTATTTCTACTATTTTATGGATATTATGTATGAAGGGTCTCACTTAATCATTAATGAGTAACTAGATATGGCTCACGGTTAGGGGTTAGTCTCACAAAATGTAATACCTCGGACTTTTAAATTAACAGTTAAATTGTCCTAAATTTAACTTGAACTAAAATCAAGGTGATCATGAATGAATTTACAGTCCATTCTTGATGGTATAGGTAGTACCATAAGTCATACTTATTATGCAATGCAAAAAATTTAACTCCAGTATTTATAGACCAGTGTATGGTCCATAATAGGACCTAATAGTTCATAGTCTTCAATCGTACACCATAATAGTGTTGAGTTTAAAGTGAGGTATGCTATGGTCTAGGTTATGACCTATATTTAAATTGTATGGTTCATAAAGTAGATAGACTACCTATCTAATAAAGTATATTATATAAAGTGAACATACAGACCATGTCATAGTTTATACTATAGATCATATTTCAGATTTCTAGGGTTATTCAAAGATGCATTTTATGTTTCTTTTAGAAGTATCTCATATTTAGATAGACTCCAACAGAGCCAAGATATCTCTCTTACCCTCTAAAGGCTAGGTAAGTTTCTCCATAATTCTCTAGGAAAATTTAATGATTGCTACTCCAATATTATGGATGCTAATAACATTTTGTACCACAAATCCAAGGTTTTTTCTTAGAAAACCCTTTTCTAATTCCCAAGAATAGAAAATATTGACATTCCTTCAAGATATGGTGTATTTAAGGTATATAAGGCTACCCTACATGTGTGAGAAACCTATTCTTCCCACAATTAAATTTCACATGAATTGTAGTATTTTCTTTAGGAAAAGTTAGGGCTAGATTAAATCTCAAGTTATGGTCCTCTTCAAATTTTTAAAAATTCCAAGAACCTAACATAAAAGTACTTAATTTCTATATTTCACCCTATTTCATGATTTTTCAAAACCTTAATTTATGAATTTTAATCATTGATAGAAAAAATAAATTTTTTTCTTGAAAACCTAAACTTAGTGATTTTCATATATTTTTAGCGCAAGGATTACTAGTACAAACTCAAAATTAAAATTTTGATCCCTAGGCTCCACAACATGTTATAACAATTTGGCTATAAAATTATTAGGATAAACATAGATAAGATCATAGAGTATATTTTATAGGACTATTGATAACCGAGAGGTACGAGTTTCAAAAATGAATACCTAAAATTATATGTGCCAACGTAGGATCGGATCATGCCGGTTGTTTTGGATAATCCTCTTTAAGTCCCTAGTAAGACCTTAACATGAATCTATAATTCACTCCATCCTGTAGCATGGTATAGGATGGATTCCCAATCAAGCGATAATTGAACATCATGAGCTCATATAGTGTTATGTCGATTTTGATAAACTACCCACCAGAAAACTTATTTTAAAAAAAGGTGATTTTTTGGCTTAAGGTCACTGTTTTGAAAATCCTTTATAAATTCTTTGATTCAGTAATAAAACAGATATTATGATTCATATAGTTAGTTTACCCTATGGTTCAATAATACATCTTAAATTATGAGTGATATATTCAGATTATCAGCTATTTCAACATTGTTAACATCATGGTCTTGTTGTGTATTCTGTTTTATGTCTTAGTTTATTAATTATAACAAAAAGTAATCATTCCTATAAGTCATATTTTATTGAGTTGTTTTACATACATCACATTTCATATACTTACATAATTTATAACTACATTATTTTATGATGCATGCTTAGATACCCCGACTCATGATTAGTAGCTCCGCTAGACTCTCTTTTCTCGGTTCTATTATCGTAAATCCCTATATACTTTTAGAGGGGTTAGTCTATAGTTTAGTTTAGTAGTTTATTTTTTTGTTCTAGTAAAGGTATATTTAGGGTCTAGTCCTAATAAATAGTACTTAAACATGTTAGAGGCTTTATAGATAGACAGTTACCTAGGAATTTAATCATTGTTTTTGGTTATTATATTTGACTCTTTAGCCATAGTATTAAGTTTGACTTTTTATTTAAAATATTCAACAAAAAAATGATTTTCAGTATGCTTCTATTTATGTTAGTACATGTTTAAGTGTTATGCTAGAACAAGGGTATGCTCTAGCCAATAGTGCCTTTAGGTGCTGACATGCCCAGGGTATAGACCTGGGGTTTGATGAACTTGGTATCATAACATTAGGCTCATATTTCCTGGGGTGTATATGAAATCATGTCTAGTAGAGTTTTTTTTTAGGCATAAAGTATGGGCCACTTACAATTCAAAATATACATGTTATTTTGAAATACTACTCTTCTTTCATACTCTAATATTTTCTATAGACTTGAAAACTATGAAAACTTATTCTAGCTTGTACATTGTTATGTATTTAAAAATACAAGCCAAATGGCTACTACGAGTATTTAGTAAACTAATAAGGTAAATTTCACTGAGTTGCCCTACACTTATCGGATGCAGGATAGAAATCATGCCCATCATGCTAAAGCTACATCTCTAACTTTGACGTTAAGACCAACAGAAGGCCTTGCCTCAATCATATCTCAACCTTCACAAACTTTAGATGTTGAGTCAAGGGGAGGTATTCATATGCTGACCTATATTTTCCAAATCAATCACGCTATCATAATATAGGCCCTCTCATGACTTATGTGACACATTTATAATTTGTGATTTTTTTCAAATGAATCCACTAGACTTTACGAGGATCAAGGTTGGGAAACACCCTTAAAACTTCATTGATAAGTTGTAATGAATCCTTAGGGTGATTCATGATAGAGAATTTAAGAAGATGAGCTTTCCTGTTATCCTAACAAAGATGTTGCCAATACTTGGTATGAATAGTAGGAGTTGACCCAAGGAGATAATCTATCTCCCAAAATTTTGGGTGACTTTATGAAAGCCTAAATTGATTAATTCCTACCTTATAGATCATTGATCCCTTCCTACATTTTAGTGTTGGGAAATACTAAGGTTGATGAGTTTTTGAACGTTAAGTAGGGCACTATTAGTTGAGGGATTATAGTCTCAAGTTAACACAACTGTCTTAATATGCTCCAAAGTGGTATCCATTTTAAGAAAAATAATGGGGAAGTTTGTGTCTTGGGTTTGAAGATAGGGTAACAAGGTGTGTGCTAAAATATCTCTACATATAAAAGGATATATACAAGTTGATGGTGTTACATAGTAGACCAAAAATATGAAATAAGAAAAGATGGAAAACAATTAGAATAGTAAGGCTTGGTCAGGTAGCAATGAGGTTATTTATACAAAGAATAATAACAAAACCTTCTTCTTTTATAAGAGGTCTTATAATCTACTCCACTTTTAGATTAGTGCACCATATTAGAGGCCTAAAAATAACAAGTATATTAGGATAACCATATTCCAAGGTTACTAGACTCGTAATAATAGGCTTGTGCTGTAAAAGGGATCTCATAATCTCCTACCTGTGATGAACATGCTTAGAAACATCTAGTGAAATATCATTGGGGTGTATCTAGGTGTTTTAGGTTTGTCTAATTAGTCTAATATCTAATTATTATCCCCCCTCAAAGTAGATAATTGAGTAACAAAGATAATTTACCGAATTAGTTGCTCTACTATGTTGAGGTATGCAAAAAGGTACTATTTCAAGAACAAACATAGGGTTGAACTTCTTATTTTATTGGCCAATTATTATTAATTAGAATTGTTTCTAGATGTTGTTACATGTATGTTAAAAATTTTCTCTCATGATGTATGCATTTTACTTCATCCTAGAGTCACTTTTTTTTACCCCTTATTATAATACCCCGAGAATCTTAACCGATAGTAGAATCATGATTCAAGATAATAAGAAATAAATCTTAGTGATTTTATACTCTTATGATCATGTTTTATGTATATTAAGGCCTCAAATACATCCTAGCTATTAGACGAATCAAAACATCCCTTATCGATTGAGTTCTTGGAATGGATATTATCATAGTCAAATTCATATGAGCATATCTACCATTCTACAAAGAATTTTTTATCTCATAACCCACCAATAGATAGATAATTGAATTATATTTTCACCAATACCAATTTCGCCAAAATCCGATTACGGAGAAAAAGGTTATGGCCATTTTACAGAAAGCTATCCGAAATATCAAAGTACGATGGGAAGGCCGATGGACCGTCACACCTGCGATGGACCATCGCCCAATCCATCGTACCTGAGGTAGTAAGCCTGTTTTCTTGCCAAAAAACAATGGGTTAAAGGGATGGTCCATCCCCAACGCGACGGTTCATTGCCCAAACCGTCGTGGACCTTCATTTAGTAATTTTAAGCCGTTTTAAAAGGAATTTTGGGTTTGTTTCAACCCTTTTTAACATCTAAGTACATTGGATCAAAGTATAAATGTCACATTTTCCTCTAGCATCAAAAGTTAGGGTTTCTTGCAAGATTAATCCTCAGTTGAAAGATCCAAATCCTTCTTTAAGAAACCTACGGATCAAATTATCCCCATTCAAGAACCTTCAAGAAAAGCCTACAAGAACACTCTCAAGGCTTCAAAAGTCATGTTGTTCCATCGAATTGAGCCAAATAATGTATGTGGGGCTCGAACAATGATAATCCTTTAGTCCTTGTGCACAAAACATGTTTTAAATTATAAAGATATATAATTTTACATGTTTTCTTATGGAATTGAAGTACGCATTTATATTCTATATTACTATTCTTGAGATTATGATGTTTTCAATGATTTAGACATTAAAGTACATGAGTATGTTGAAATTATAATGCGTATTGCTGAAAATTTCCTGATTTCTATATGATTTATGAATCTTTATGATATCGAGAATGAATTTTGATACATCTTAACATGAGATTGATATATAAGTTATTAATCCCTATTTGAGATTGTAATTTTAAGAATTTTTGTTCTATAAGCATCCATGATTTGAGTATTTTTAGATTATTGAGAAAGTTTTGACCTTGACGGTCATATTAGCTTTTAAATCCACTTCACTGAATGAGATTACAGATTTTGTAGTTGGTTTCATTATAAACCATGAGATTATTAAAAGTGGAATTCCATGAGATGAGCATAGATAATTAAAAAGGGAGTAGTATTTAGCACCGAGTTGGGTAAGTTACTACGGTTTCATACACCAAAACTATGTGCCACCATAGGATTGAGATTTATAGGCCTGAGGCCGAGATACTGATCACTAAGTTGAGATTATACTCCCTGGCAAGAGTAAGATTTTGAATATTTTCCCTACTAGTTAAGAAAAGATTTTGAAAGTATCCCCTTAAGATCAAAGTATTTTCCCTTATAGATAAGCTATTTCTTTCTACATGTAAAGAAAAGTTTAAAAAGTAATTTCCCTAAAGATTTTAGATACTAAGTGTAAAGGATCACAAGCTTATTCAGATATTGTTTTACTTGAGATTTCAGTTTCAAAGTTACAGTCTTAGATTTCTGATACAGAGGTGAGCTCTTTACCACTTAGTCTATATGATTTGAGAATGGGATATGACTACAGATTTCAGAACTAAGTGTGATGACTCACGAGCTTTCTATTATATGCTTTACTCTTCATGACTTATGATATTCAAATTTTATATTACTCCAGCTATGTGAGTCATTTACATTTTGCATACAGTGTTTTATAAATAATGATCATGAGATATGTTTAACTTATGCACTGTACCCCCATATACTCAGTACATGCTCAAAGGACTGATCCACATATATGTCTATGTGTTATATTGTCTCATAATGTAGGTACAAGACTTAGTATGCATATTTCGATTCAGGCAGTTGCAGATTCCAGCCAGCAAGATGATGAGTCCTCCTACTTTGGGGACTTCAGTTAGATTCATTTATATTGTATACTTTCTTATTCATATGTACTGATTAGCGATAGTTAGAGTATCTTCCCCACCATTTATAGTCAGTATAGTTGAGGTTTCATAGATAGTCAACGAAGTTGTGTATTTTATTTAAGTTTTTTTAAAAAGTAGAGTTGTAATTGTCTGAATTTTGTTTTACATTGGTCCAATTTAGAAAAGAGTCATCTTCCTCTTATTTTGTTCAGAATTATGCATCTTAATTAGTTGCTCATGAGTTACATTAGTATAAGGGTTAGATTGGGACCATTTGTGGTCCTAAGCACTGTGTGTCGTCTCAGGATAGATTTTTGGGGTGTTACAAATATCAGAGCACAGAGTTCAAGTTTCCGAGGGTGTCTGTGAAGCCATAACTAGTAGAGTCTTACGGATTTGTACGGATACGTCTGTACTTTTCTTCAAGAGGCTACAGGGCATTTAAGAAAAGTTTCCTTTCTTTTGTACTCTAGATCATGCAGTAAAGTTGTTCTCTCAGAATCTCTTTTCTATTCATGTGTCACCCCTAAATTCCTCATCTATGTGTTATTCTTGAGATAGCGTAATTAGTAAGTTCCAATTCCTCCCCAGATAATGATCTTAGATTTACTAGCAGAAATTTCAAAAGTCACACAAAGGGCTGATAGGAGCTCTTTAGTGTTCCATAAGTCGCTCGAGCTTTAAGTTATGTCCACATTCCTATGAGTCATTCAGTTAAGACAGAGTAAGGTATGTATTCAGATCTCTCAATGGCTTTTCAATACGTATAGTACTGAATAGTTGAGATAGTGTGAATCTAGAGTATTGAATATTGTTTTCTTTGAGGCATATTGCAACCTGGAGTGTTATGATTCATAAGTAGTACAACCTTCTTATAGTTTAAAGTATGGGCATACAAGTGTAGTGAAAACAAGGGTGGCTAAGGCGATTTAATGATTATATATATAGCTGAATTTTTGCATATGATTGAGTTAGTGATGAAGTGCTATGTCCTTATGTGTTAGTTTAGTGGAAGGTAGAGAAGGATTTATTAATATGGAGAATTGTTGTTTGCTTAATGTATGAAAAGAGTTATTGATGATATTTTTGGTGTTAGAAAAGTATAGGTTATTGATGAAATTACTTGGTGGTTGAGTGTTGTTAATTTAGGCTTCCTTGAGGTTATGAAAGGGAGTTTAGTTGAAACTTATAGAACTATGAAAGAAGTTAGGTATATAGATGGGTAAATAGTAATGATGTATAGAAGGAGGATGTGTTAATGGATTGTAAATAATATAGGCCATATGATCACGATCGATTGTTGTTGTTATTTAAGGCTTTAGTGGAGTAGTGTTTCTTGATGTCTTATTTTATTTTATAGTATTCAAGCAAGAATGGTGTGTGACTTTGGATTGTAAATTATGTTTAACACTAGGCGTTAAGTTTGAATAGTGGATGATCATAAAGGTAAGAATAATGATGGTTCGATTGTTGATGCTAGTTATATGAGGGTGGTCTAGTAGGCTAGAACAGTGTATGCAAGAGTGTAAGTTCATGTATTCATAATTAGTATGATGTAGAGATGTGCCCAAGGTAATATAGGGCAACCTTTTTTTTCTCAAAGTTTACTAAGTTTTGTGTGTGGTTAGTAGTACCCTTAGGTTTCTAAGTGTACTGAATCTAGTGATATAGTATATGTTCATAGTAGCTAAGTTAAGGAGTATGATTGATAATGTTGAGCCTTTGGATAAAATCTTAATTCTCAATTCTTAGAAATATAAGTATGGAAGTGTGATCTTGGTAGGATATGATTATATGCTTAGAGATGTAGGTATGTGGGCAAATGAGGGAGTAAGTCGTTGATGATGACTATTGAAACTAGGAAGTTAAGGATAGTATATGAAAGGGTTGTTCAAGAATGAAGTCAGTAAGTTCGAAATATAGTTTATTCTGGTGAGTTTAGCATTTGTGTGTAGATCTTAGAATGATGAAATTAGGGCTTAGTCTCGGGAATATGGAGTAGACCATAAGCTTAGAATATCAGGTTTGACTTTTGGAGGAAATGGTAGAGTGATGAACCAAATCAGATTTTTAGAATTAGATTGTGATACATGTCAATAAGAGTTATGATCAGATAGTGATCCCTTTCTACTCTAGAATATTCCTTGGATTTCAATCATTATAACACCAAATCCATGTCTTGCATGATAGATCAATGCCAATACTTATACATATCATGCATGCTCAAGTCCATTCTGAGTTTCTAGAAAACAAGTAACAGCTTCACTCTGTGATTCGAGTTATTCCTCATGAATCTATGAACTCCAGTCTTATGTTGAATAGCTCATGATAAGTATGAACTCATGTTTCAAAGTATGATTAGTTTTCAAAAACTCATGATCCTAATGAAATCCAATTTATATCATGCATATCCTCAATTCAGATCTCTTGATAAATCCATGATGTTGATATTCTATTCCTTAGGCCTCAATTAAGTGTCAAAGATATCTTTCCAAGTTTTAAGTCCTTAAGTTTTAACCTTTTATTGACCTTTCCTTGTATAATAATAGTTTTGATGAGTAATTATGTTGGTGGGAGAGAGTCAATGTTTCTTGTTGATAAAAGATCATTATATGTTTGTTTTAGCTAAGGCCATAAGTGTGAAGTAAGATTAAGGCCAAGTCTTTGATACATATTGAGGCTAGTTGTATTAAAGGTGAATCAATAGGCTTGAAAAAGTGTATGTAAGAAAAGAATTTAAGTTAGTTGATTGGAAAGTGGTATGGTTCATTGAAGGTTTGGGGGATATCCATGTTATGTGTTAGAATCTAAGTTTGAATCTTTGAAGGTTGAGCTAATAGAAGGAAGAGCTAAAATTTTAAGTTAGGTAGTTCTTAAGTTGTTACATGATGAATTTGGGGCTATAAAAAGTTAAGAGTTCTATCTCAGAAGAAAGTATCATCAGTAGTGCTTTACACTTTCAGATGCAGACTTTCGGGGTTAGTTATTGTTTATGAGTATTGTTATATCTTGGACTCTAGAGTAAATGTTTCATATTAAAGAAAATATTGATGCATGTTTGTTTTACACGAGGCTTTATTCATGAAGATAGTCTTGAATGTCTTGTTGCTGTGTAAGTGGTTAGATATATCTCTGAGATTTAAGTAGGCTTAAACAGTACATATAAGAATTTAAGTCTGTTAATTTGAAACTAAGTGTGAAGGTGTGGATACTAATTAGGAGATGTAATCTTAGTAGTCTATGAATAAAATAGAAGAAGATGAGGTATGTAGTGGGCAGGCATGTGTTGAAAAGAATGTAAGTATGTGATGATGATTGCAGGAACTAAAGAAAGGTATGGGTTGTATCCCAGGAGATAGTATTAGCAGTGGGTTTTGTACTTTCAGGATGATTTTATCATTCATGTGTATTATTATACCCCAGGCTCTAGAGTAAATTGATTATAGTTCAGTTCTGAGTTTAGTAATGTTCTCATAGACATATGATGATGGCTTAAAACTAAGATGGAGAGTATAGTTGAAAGAGTGACGAAGAAGAACTTCAGTTAAGTATATGTTTTCAGTATGAGTTAGTTTGAACAATCAACAATTCAGTTAGCAGTTAAGCAGTCAAATTTGTATGGTTTGTTTCCCCATTTTCCACCCAGTCGTTCTATACGAAGACTTATGAAAATTACCATTCTAAGATAGAACACCCTAGTAGTTGCGAGTTCAGCTCAGTTCATAAGTCATGCATTAGTTTGAAATCTCAGATATTTAGTCATGATTCAATTCATACGTGCCCTGTGCAACGCCTCAGTATCTCAATGAAGTAAGCATTCTTAGGGGGGCATAGTGTCCCAAGGGGGTGATACCCTATGAATCCCCGATACCTTCATGTACTTAAACGCATTAAGTTTCATGCTCAGATATTCTATACAACTCGATATCAATCATCGTTGCGTAATCAGTCATCCATTCATAAGTCAGTTCAGTCAGTTATTCATGCATCAGATATGCATGCTCAATATAAAATCTCAGTATATCAGTAATTCCAATCATATAGTCATGTTTCAGATGCTCATGTGCAGTAAGTTCAGCCATCTAGTATTCTCAGCCTAACCAACCTCATTCGAGGAAAAATGTTCCCAAGGGGGAGATATTATAATACCCCGAGAATCCCAACCGATAGTAGAACCATGATTAAATCTCATGAGAAATAAATATTATTGATTTTGTAGTTTTATGATTATGTTTGATGTATATTAAGGCCTCAAATACGTCTTAGCTATTAGACGAATCAAAACATCCCTTATCGATTGAATTCTTGAGAAGGATATTTTCATAGTCAAATTCAAACGAGAATATCTCCCATACTACAAATAATTTTTGAGCTCATAACCAACCAACATATAGATAATTTAATTAACTTTCCAACGATACCAATTTCGCCAAAATACGATAACGGAGTATAAAATTTGGCCGTTTTACAACAAGTTATCCGAACTGTCAAAGTGCGATGGGAAGGCCAACGGACCGTCGCATAAACTATCATAACTGAGACATTAAGCCTGTTTTCTGTCCAAAAAGCGACAGGTTGAAGGGACGATCCTTCCCTAGTGCGACGGTTCATCGCCCAAACCGTCGCGGACCTCCGTTTAGTGATTTTAAGCCCTTTTAAAAGGATTTTTTGGTCTTTTTCCACCCTTTTTAACATCTAAATACATCAGATCAAAGGACAAACGTCATATTCTCCTCTGACATCAAAAGATAGGATTTCTTGCAAGATTAACCGTCAAGATCAGGATCTAAATCCTTCTTCAAGAAACTCATGGATCAAATAAACCCCATTCAAGAACCTTCAAGAAAAGACTCGAAGAACACTCTCAAGTATTCAAAAGTCATCTTGTTCCATCAAATTGAGCAAAATAAGATATGTGGGGCTCGAACAAGGATAATTCTTTTGTCCTTGTGACCAAAACTTGTTTTAAATTATAAAGATATATGATTTTACATGTTTTCTTATGGAATCAAAGTACGAATTTATATCCTATATTACTATTCTTGATATTATGATGTTTTCAATTATTTAGAAATTATAGTACACGAGTATGTTGAGATTATAAAGCGTGTTGCTGAAAATTTCCAGATTTCTATATGATTTATGAATTTTATGATATCGAGTATGAATTTTGATACGTTTTAACGTGAGATTGATATATGGGTCATTAAGCCCTATTTGAGATTGTAATTTTAAGAACTTTTGTGCTATAAGAACCTATGATTTGAGTATTTTAAGATTATTGAGAAAGTTTTGACCTTGACCGTCATAGTAGCTTTGAAATCCAGTTCACTGATTGAGATTACAAATTTTGTAGTTGGTTTCATTATAAATCATGAGATTATTAAATGTGGATTTCCATTAGATGAGCGTAGCTAATTAAAAAAGGAGTAGTATTTAGCACAACATTGGGTAAGTTACTACGGTTTTATACCCCAGAACTAAGTGCCATCGTAGGATTGACATTTATGGGCTTGAGGCCGAGATAGTGATCACTAAGTTGAGGTTATACTCCCTGGCAAGTGTATGATGCCTCTCCCCAACATGAGGTTTCTTCCTTAGGAAGACAAAATGTTGGACTTCATGTAGCTCGCATGGTTTATATCGGTTAAGAAAACCTCCCTAATTGTAAGATTTTCAGAGTAGTTTCTTAAAGTATTTTTCCCTTAAAGAAAGTATTATTTCCTTATACTAAAAGTAAATAAATAGCTTTTGCGTATTTTCCCTACAAGTTAAGAAAAGCTTTTGAAAGTATCCCCTTAAATTAAAGTATTTCCCCTTACAGATAAGCTATTTCTTTTCAACAAGTAAAGAAAAGTTTAAAAAGTAATTTCCCTAAAGATTTTAGATACAAAGTGTAAAGGCTCAGAATATTATTCATATATTATTTTGCTTGAGATTTCAGTTTCAAAGTTACAGTCTTAGCTTTCAGATACAGCGGTGAGCTCTTTACCACTTAGTCTATATGATTTGAGAAGAGGATGGACTACAGACTTTAGAACTAAGTGTGATGAATCACGAGTTTTTTATTATATGCTTTACTCTTCATGACTTATGATATTCAAATTTCATATTACTCCAGCTATGTGAGTCATTTATATTTAGCATGCATTGTTTTATAAATGAAGATCATGAGATATGTTTTACTTAAGTACTACACCCCCATATATTCAGTACATCTTCAAAGTACTGATCCATATATATGTCTATGTGCTACATTGTCTCATACTGTAGGTATAAGACTTAGTATGCATATCTAGATTCAGCCAGTTGCAGATTCCAGCCAGCAAGATGATGAGTCCTCCTACTTCGGGGACATTAGTTAGATTTATTTATGTTGTTTACTTTCTTATTCATATTTTCTAATTAGCAATAGTTAGAGTATCTTCCCAACCATTTATAGTCAGTATAGTAGAGGCTGTATAGACAGTTAGTGAAGTTATGTATTTTATTTCAGTCTTGTTGGAAAAGTAGAGTTGTAATTGTTTGAATTCAGTTTTACATTTGTCAAATTCAAAAAATAGTCATCTTCCACTTATTTTGTTCAGAATTATGAATCTTAATAAGTTGCTCATGAGTTACGTCAGTATAAGGTTTAGCATGGGACCACTTGTCATCCTATGCACCGTGTGACATCTCGGGATAGATTTTTGGGGCGTTACACTTATATTGCTATGAAGTTTAAAATATCCCTATTAAATTCTTCAATAATTTTATTGTTTCTACTCATACTGATGAGTCCATTATACAAAGATGAATCTATATACATTGTATGCAAATAATTCATTGAAGAGATACCATGGTCAACCATGCTGAGTTAGATATGGTTGCCTTTGATGTCAGTATGGGGCATAGATTACTTGTACTCATGTTATGCTTTAATTGATTGTAAAATCAAAGTTGTGAAATTTTAGTTTCCTACTGAACTAGTTCTAATATTGGATGGGGTGTAGTAATACCCAATGATGAATTATAAGGGTACAACTATTACATAGTTTATGTTAAATATCCTAGTGCCAAAGTCCCTACTCTTCACTCAGTTTTAGATGTCAATGAATTTCCTAATAATCGACCCAATGTCCTATCTGACAGGAGATAGGCTTTGTAATTAAAAATCTTCTCGACGCTTAGACAGTATTTATTTCACCATATAGATGAGCCCTACTTAATTAAAAGAAATAAAAGAGCAACTTAAGGATCTCCTTGATAAGTGTTTCAACATATTGATTATGCCTTGATGGGGCCCTTCAGTTCTATTCATGCTTAATATGGATGGTTAAATACGCATTAAGAATCCTCAGTTGAACAAGGTCACCATAAAAAATAAGTACCCACTTCCCATAATTTATGACTTGTTTGATTAACCTAAGAGTGCTAAGTGTTAATGTAATAATTAGATCTAGTTACCACGAGTTAAAAGTTAGAGAGAGTGATAATGACCTTTAGAACTCGGTAAGGTCACTTTGAATTTTATGATGTTCTTTAGTTTGAATAATGCACAAATATTGTTTTATGAATCTTATGTATTGGGCGTTCATGTAGTATCTTGATATGTTTGTAATTGTTTTCACTAATGAGATCCGAAATTATTCACATCGTAAGGAAGGGAAGACTAACCATCTTTGAATTATGTTACGAACACTTAAGGATCATGAGTTATATGTAAAGTTCCTATGTGTAAAGTTTTGTTTGGGTATGTGGAATATTTAGGCCTCATTGTTTATTATGAGGATATCGAGCTTTATTTCCAAAAGACTATTGCATTTAAGAATTGTCCCAGACCCTTAACCATGATAAATATTACAAGATTCATAGGTTTTGTTTGTTACTAGAAGATTTTTAATATTTTTTCCTCCATTATTGCTATATTACTAAGGTTAACTTAGAAGAAGGATAAATTTCAATGGTCTAAAAAATTGAGAAAAGTTTTTAAGAATTCAAAATGAGATTGATATCATCTCTCGTATTGATCCCACCATTGGAAATTAATTGATTCATTATGAATTTTGATGCTTCAAGAGTTGGAGTTGGTTTTGTTCTAATGCAGCATTGTCAAGTTGTAGCTTATGACTATAGGAAATTTAAGAACCAAGAGAAGAATTACCTAACTCATGTCCTTGAGTTGGTAGTAGTGGTGTTTGATTTTTAGATCTGGAATCATTACCTCCATAATGTTTGTGTTGGTGTCAATATTGCTCATAAGAGTTTACGGAATATTGCCATGATCTGAGGCTACCCCTAGTCACGATAATGCTATTTGCGGTCATAAGTGACCACAAGCTAACCCATGAGCTGGTACCTGCTGTGATCACTGAATACAATAATGACAATAGATATGTGCAGAAATAACTGATAAATACATAAGGTCTAAATACTGAAAGTACGGTTAAATCATAAGTATGAACAATTTTATAACACTGATAAAACAACTGATAAACTGACTAACTGTATAACTGAATATATGAATGTCTGAAAAGCCTCTAACTGATTTAGGAGTTGATGGGACAAACCCCTAACTAACTCTGACTGACCGAAATAGCATGTCAACTGAGGTAAATGAAAATAAAACAATCATATCCTCAATAGAGAAGGAATCACCACAACTTCTACTGCTAATAAGATGAACTATCTAAGTGCGGTCAGGAAACTGAGCATCCAAACATATGATATTAAACATCATAGCGCAAAGAAGAGTATGCGATCAGTACTTTGAATATACTGGTATATGAGATGAGTTTTAGGCTAAAATGCATGGGTTAACTGTGCATGAAATAATGGCTGACAGAATAACATGCGATAACTGAATATGAATGCACGAAAATGTAATATATGAGAATGAAAGACAAAGCATATAATGTTTCTGAAAGAATTTGTAAACTAAATTATTGAAATTTGGTAACTTAATGACTGGTAGTCTGTATCCAATGGTCAAACAAATCTAAATTGAATTCTGTACTGAATACAAAACTGAGACTATGAAAGGTATCATATAACCGATATGCCCTAATCTAAGATAATTGGGGTCCAACCTGGAAACCTAGTTGGAAGGATGTCAATACTGTGCCACGAGTGCTAACACTGGATGTATGGATCAAATAAATATGTATCCCGAAGGATTAAACTGTCAACCCTAAACTGATAGGAAGATATCTCTAACCTACACTGGCAACGTAGTTTTGTAACGTAGTGTCAAACCCTAAACCGGCAGGTATGTCCCATCCCTAGGTTTGCTCGATGCTAAATCCTACTCCAACTGAACTGACACTGATTATTGCACTGAACTAAACATAACTGAACAATCAACTGTTTATAATAACTTACTGAATGACAATGCTCATGTTTTATCTGAAATCATTCTGAAGATACAACATTTAAACAATGAATTAGGTATCGGTTGTTCATAACCCACCAGCACTGAAAGGAAATAACACTGAGGATATATACAAGCTCTGAAAACAATAATAAGGAATCACTTTTTAAAATCCATCACTTTGGCATTTCATCAAACATACGGAGATCAAGACTTTAACATAGGAATTCTTTTAAACATGAGAAGGTAGCACGAGTACATAACAAAATCATAAATTGAGTATTTATTTTACTCGCATTATAATGATATGGGAACTGCAACATTCAGAACATACTCTAATCCATTCCATTTGAAAACATTTACAATCTTAACTTGAAGTTGAAAAAACAAAAGATTCATCAAGATATTTCAAAATAATCATGTAAACACTCATAATTTAAAATCAAAATAGGATTCTTAAACTCCATGGGTTAAAAAGGTACATGGATGAACATCACACAAACCTTAAACCCTTAAGCTTGAAAGAAAAAAACCAATCTTGATGCTTTCTTGAATGTTCTTGGATTGGGGAACTTGAATTCTTGGTTTCCTTGGAGAGAAAGTAATGGAATTTTATAATCTTAGGGGAGGAAAGGGTTTGTTTTTTAGAAAAAATTGGATAAGATGGGCAAATAATGCCCTAACTGGTATTATATTCATGATTTATTGAATTAGGGTAAGGGGAAAAGATACAATAGCTCTTCAGGCAATTAAATTCATAACTAAAGTACAGACTACATGCTCACTGCGATGTGGTTGGTGTACCATCACTACGAGCATCGCGATGCGGACCTATCGTGATGATCTGCTGGAATCGTGATCTAAACAAGACCCAATCCTCATCTAAAAAATGCAAAACTTCCTTGAGACATGATCCTTATGCCCTTTAACATTAATTAGCTCAAAAACTAACATCTCAGGGGTGGGAGGACCAATTTAATAATCCTCGATGTTAAGAGGCCTTTAAAATGACTAAGTCCCGAACACTTAGTAAAATTTTTAGGTTTTAAGCCTCTTATGAATACAACTAGTAGATGTACCGAGCTGAGAATAATATGGGGTATTACAATATCTCCCCTTGGGGACATTCATCCTTGAATGAAACTTATTAGGCTTAGAGTTCTGAACTAAAGCAACTGAAACCACATACTGAGCATGCATAACTGAAAACATGATTACATGAATAATTCTGAAACATGATACATAATTTGAACTGATTTCGTAAATGCAGGCAATGACATGAGAATGATTATATAGTTGGAACTGAGATTAGAAATCAAACAACCTAAGGAAAACTGTTACCATAAGTTGAGTCTGAGTTTGAGAGAAAAGATGAAGGTACTTGGTATACATATCTACCTTTTCTTTCCAAGTGGCTCCCTTAACAAACTGGTTTTGTCAAAGAACTTTAACCAAGGGAAATCCATTGTTCCCCAGTCTATGAATCTGAGATCAAGGATCTTGATTGGGATTTCTTCATAAGAAAGGCTATTCTGAACATCTGTGTTTTATAAAATAACTACAATAGCTAGATAACCAATGCACTTCTTTAAAAAAGGAATATGAAATATTGGATGTACTGATGCTAAATCTACAGGTAACTTGAGCTCATAAGGTACTTTTCCAAAACAACTCAAAATCCTATATGGGTACACATATCGGGGACTAAGCTTCCCCTTCTTCCAAAATCTTTTTACCCCTTCATGGATGAATTTTTCAAATACCCCAAATCACCAACAACAATATCAAAGTCTTTTCTCCTTACATTTACATAAGATTTTTGATGGCTCGGGGCTGTCTTAAGCCTCTTCTTGATTACCTGAACTTTCTTTATTGCATTAAATATCAAATCTGGTCATATCACAGCAGCCTCACCTGCCTCAAACTAACTAATAGGAGATATACATCTCCTTCTATAGAGAGCCTCAAATAGAGCCATCTGAATACTAGATTGATAACTATTATTTTAGGAAACTCAATCAATGGCAAGTAATCATCTCAACTTCCTTTAAAGTTAATAACACATGCTCTCAACATGCCCTCTAGGGTATGAATGGTCCTCTCTGCATAACCATCAGTCTGAGGATGAATGTTGTGTTGAGATGAACTTATGTACCAATACCCTTTTGAAAAGATATCCAAAAATAAGAGGAAAACTGAGTACCTTTATCTAAAATGATAGAAAATAAGATTCTATGAAACATAACTAATTCTCTAATATAGAGCATGGCGTAGTCCTCGATTGAATAAGAAGTATGAACTAGCAAGAAATAAGATGATTTGGTCATTTTATCTACAATCACCCATATCAAATCATATTGACGATGCATATGGTGTAAACCCATCGCAAAATCCATGTTCACCTCTTCCCACTTCTAAAATGAAACACTGAACTCCTATAATATTCCACTAGTCCTATGGTGTTCAACCTTGACTTGCTAATAGTAAGAATACTTAGTTACAAACTCTGTAATATGCCTCTTCATACCACTCCACCAGTAGATTTTCTGCAAATCACGGTACATATTAGTGGTTGTAGGGTGGATGGAGTAACGCGCACCATGCACCTCTGATTAAATCTGTTGTCTCAAACTATCATCTCATGACACACAAAACTTATCCTAAAATCATAACAAACCATCTCATCATTGGGAGAAAACCTCTATCTTTTGATCTCTAACTTATTCTTACAACTTAACTAAACTAGGATCCCTATCTTATTTTTCTTTCATTTCAGCAACCAAAGAAGATTCTGAACCATTCTGAACCCATATACTACACTTAGCTGAATCAACCAACCATACACCTAATTCGGTAAGCTGATGAAACTCTCTAACTAACTTCCTCTTATCATTGTTAACATGAGCAACACTACACATAGTCAATCTACTAAGAGTATCTGTCACTACATTGGCCTTTCCCATATGATACAACACACTCATGTCATAATCTTTAAGCCACTCAAGCTACCTTCTGTGACAAAGATTTAAATCTTTTTTCAAAAAGAGATACTGCAAACTCTTTTGATTTGTGAACCCGATAAATATAGTGCCTCCATATTTTCAAGGCAAACATAAGAGCTTCTAACTAAATATCATTGGTAAGGTAATTATTTTCATGAAGCTAAAGCTATTTAGAGAAATAGGCTATGTACTTATCTCTCTACATAAATACATAACCAAGACAAACTCTGGACGTATCATAGTAAACAATAAACCTATCTGAACCATCTAGAAAAGTCAAGACTGAGGATGAGGTGAGTCGAGTCTTAAACTCCTAAAAACTTTTCTCACAAGAATATGACTACTAAAATATGAATTTCTTCTGAGTTAATTGATACATGGGGATGCAATTTATGTAAACCCTTCAACAAACCATCTATAATAGCCATCCGAACCCAAAAAACACCTGATGTCTAATGGAGAAATGGGTTTGGTCTAGTTTCTCATTACTTTGGTCTTTTGTAGGTAAACTCTAAAGCTATCACCAAAAATATTATGGTCAATGAAAGCTATTGATCTTAACAAAAGTTTACACTTACAGAATTTGGCAAACAACTGATGGGATTTAAGAGTCTGTAATACCATCATGAGATGGTCTGCATGATCACTTTCACTATGGGAATAGACAAATATAATCAATGAAGTCTATGTCAAACATGTCCACGTACGTCTTGAACACTTAGTTCATCAAGTCCATGAAATTTGTTGGGGCATTCGTTAGTCCAAAAGACATAACTAGGAATTCAAAGTGACTATATCGAGTTCTGAAGATTGTATTTTGAATGTCACATTCCCTGACTCTGAGGTGATAATAGCCGAATTTGAGGTCTATCTTAGAGAAATAACTGGCACCCTAAAGTTGGTCGAACAAGTCATTAGTCCTAGAAAGTGGATATTTATTCTTGATTGTGCTTTGTTCGACTGACGGTAATCGATGCACATTCTGAGAGAACCATATTTCTTACACATGAAAAGAACTAGAGTTCCACATAGGAAATACTAGGCCTGATGAATCCATTATCTAAGAGATCTTTTAACTCTTATTTTAACTCTTTGAGTTCAGCTGGAGCCATTCTATAAGGTAGAATAGAGATACGCTGGGTATCTAGAAGGATATCTATTCTGAAGATAATTTCCCTTTCAGGAGGATCTTCGAGAAGATCTTCACAGAAAATGTCTAGAAATTCCCTTACTATAGAAACTGACTTGAGGCTTAGATTCTCAGAACTAGAGTCTTTGACTCAAACAAGACTATAAGCACACCCCTTAGATATTATTTTTCTTGCCTTAAGATATGAAACAATCTGAACCCTAAGCATTGAAGTACTACCCCTCCATTCAATGGCTGGTGTATTAGGAAACTAAAACTAAATGACTCTATTTCTACAGTCAATTGAAGTATAGCATGAGTGGAGTCAATCTATGTCTAGATTAGCATCAAAATCAGTCATCTCTAACCCTACAAAATCTGCTAAAGTGATTTTTTGGGATGATATAATCGGGCACTTTCTGTATACCCATATGATGATGATAGACTTACACACTGGGGTATATAATGAGAAAGGCTCCACTATTATTTTAAGACTAACACCAAAATTGAACACTATATAGGGGGTTACAAAGTAAAATGAAGCTCCGGGATCTAACAAAGCATAAACATAATGATGAAAGACCTATAATGTACACATAACCACATCACGAGAGCTTTTATGATCATGAAAGAACTGGAGTGCATACAATATGTTCAGACACTGCACACTGATTGCACTGGATGCGGCACCCCACTGAGTCGGGAGACCAAATAGAATTGAATGGCGACTTGCTGACTCTACTGAACCACCTTTGGACATTCTTTGATTTTGTGTCCTGACTTTCTACATCCAAAATACATACCACTACCAACCCTACACACGCCTTGATGATTCCTGCCACACTTTTGGCAGAAGGGATTAGTATGACCACTGTTCATAATACCCTTGGTTTGGGAGCCTGGTGCCCTATCCCGACATTTATTCATGAACTTTGGCACAGGTGCACTAGCTGAAGACAGATCTAGATCTAGAAATTTCTAACAAAATTGAGAGACATTACCACTCTCTGACCTCAGGTCAGAGAAATTGAAACTACTTATTCTAGCCCTCTTATTCTCTCTGTCTCTCTCTCTTTGATCTTCTCTTCCTCAATTAGCTAAGCATGGACCATAAGCCTAGACTAGTCCACCTCCTTAATCAAAATTTTTGTCCTACACTCCTTGAATACTCAATCAGATACAGAAAAAAAAAGAACTTACTAATTCTAGACCTATTATCATCCACTATCGAAGGAGCATACCTCACCATTTGAGTAAACTTAACCGAGTATTTCTTCACACTTATATTACCCTGATTCAAATTAATGAACTCTATCACCTTATATTCCCTCAACTCTAATGGAAAGAACTTGTCAAAGAAAGTTGTGGTAAACTCCGCCCACTCTACAGGTCCTGCCTCAACACCCCTATCCCTTTTTTACTGCTTATACCACATATAAGCTACATCCTACAACTGGTAAGCAACTAACTCTAAACTCTTACTCAAAATGACACCAATGATATCAGTCACCTTCTGAACCATATCAAGAAACTCCTACAGATCCTCCACAGACTTAGATCCCAAAAAAAAGAGGGATTCATTTAGGTGGAAGCCTAAATCCTAGCTGCATCTTTGTTTGTCACTAGGTTAGCTAGTCCAACAATCTATTGGTAGTTCTGAGCATCTATTGAGTAAGCTAAGGTAGTGAAAGTATTTGTGAACTCGGCATGAGTGACATGCTCATTCAGGGGATCTCCCTGAACAGGCAGAAATGTGGGCTGATTTCTATTTTTTCTTCTGTTGTTTCTTTTAGGAGGCATTTTCTATAAACAGAAGGAAAAATAAGTTAGAAAAAGTGTTCTAAATAGAGCTTATGCTCATTTGTATGACATGGATACTGAAATAATGGAAAATTTTCCCAAAATGTTTTGTAGCCTCTTATCCATAAGTATGGTGATATATACACCCATGCACAAGACTCTACTCAACATGGTTTTCAGACTCCCTATGACACTGTAAAACCTTAAGAACTAAGATAAAGCTTTTCACGACCTGAGGATACCCCCTAGTAGCGACAATAGTGCTTATAGTCACAAGTGACCACAAGCTAACCCATGAGTTGGCACCTACTATGAGCACTGAATACAATAATGAGAATAGACATGTTAAAAAATATTTGATAGAGCCATAAGGTCTATATGCTGAAAGGACAGTTAAATAATAAGTCTAAAACATCTGATAAAACTGATAAAATAACTAATAAACTGACTAACTGAATGTCTAAATGTTTGAAAAGTCTCTAACTGACTAAGAAGTTGATGGGACATGCCCCCAACTAACTCTAACTGACTGAAATAGTGGAATAATTGAGGTAAACTGAAATAAAATAGTCATGTCCTCAATAAATAAGAACTCACCACAACTTATATAACTAATAATATGAACTATCTAAGTACGGTCAGGAAACTGAGCATCCAAACCTATGATATTAAACATCATAGTGCAAAGAAAAGTATTTGATTAGTACATTAAATATACTGGTATATGAGATGAGGTTAGGCTTAAATGCATGGGTTAACTGTGCATGAAATAATGACTAACTGAATAACATGAGATAGATAAATATGAATGCATAAAACTGTAATATATGAGAATAAAAGACGAAGTATATAATGTTTCTGAAATAACATATAAACTGAATTACTGAAATCTGGTAACTGAATAACTGGTAATCTGTATGCCATGGTCAACAAAATATGAACTGAATTCTATACTGAATACTGAACTGAGAGTGTGGGAGGTATCATGTAACCAATATTTCCAATTTAAGCTAATCAGGTTCCAACCAGTAACCCTATTTAGAAGGGTGTTAGTATCATGCCACGGTGCTAACACTGGTTGTGTGGATCCACTAAACTGATGTCCCTATGGAATAAGTATCAACCCTAAACTGGCAGGAAGATATCTCAAACCTATGCTGGCTACATAGTTCTATAACGCAGGGATTGCTACTAAGGGTCAAACCTAAAACTAGAAGGAATGACCCCATTCCTGGTTTGCTCGGTGCTGAATCCTACTCCCTACTAAATTGACGTTGATTAATGCACTGAACAAAAGTTAACTGGACAAACAACTGTTTATAATAAATGATTGAATGAAAATTCTCATTGTTTATCAAAATTTATTCCGAAGACACAAAATTTATGTAAACAATTAGGTATTGGGTGTTCATTACTCACCAACACTAACTGGAATAAGGACAAACAAAATATTTGAAAACCATAACAATGAATCACTATTTAAAATCCATCACTTTGGCATTTCATCAAACATATGGAGATCAATACTTTAACATGGGAATGCTTTTAAACATGAGGAGGTAGCATGAGTATATGACAAAATCATAAATTGAGGATTTATTCTGACATGCATAATAATGATATGGGAACTACAACATTCAAAACATACTATAAACCATTCCACTTGAAAACATTTATATCTTAACTTAAAGTTGAAATAACAAAAGATCATGTAATCATGTAAAAACTCGTAATTTAAATTCAAAAGGGGATTCTTGGACTCCATTGGTGAAAATTCCCATGGATGAACATCATACATACCTTAATAACTTAAGATTGAAAGAAAAACACCAATCTTAATGCTTTGTTGAATGTTCTTGGATTAGGGAACTTGAATTCTTGGTTTCCTTGGAGATAAAGTTATGGAATTTGATGATATTTGGGGAGGAGAGGGTATGATTTTGAGTTAAAACTGGAGAATATGGGTAAATAATGCCCTAACAGGTGTTATAATTTGTGATTTGATGAAATGGGGTTAGGGGAAAAGATACTATTGCCTCACAGGCAATTAAATTCATAATAGATGAGTAGATTATATGCTTACTGGGATACAGTAGGTGTGCCATCACTATAAGCACTGCAACACAACCCAATTGTGATGAGCTGTAGGAATCATGATCTAAATAAGACCAAATCCTCATCCGAGAAATCCAAAACTTCATCGAGACATACTTCTTACACCCCTGAACATGAGTTAACTCAAAAACCAACATCTTAGGTTTGGGAAGACTAATTTAAAAATCCTCAAATTTAAAAGACCTTAAAAATGACTAAGTCCCCAACACTTGGTGAAATTTTTAAGTTTAAGCCTCTTATGCATGTAACTAGAGGCTGAATTGAGCTAAGAATAATATGGGGTATTACATATGTATTCTATTATAAATAGGTAAACCTCAGAAAGATAAAATAGCTTGATTTTATTGAGTATTATGATATGACATCTTTTATCACCCTAAGAAGGCAAACGTAGTTGTCAAAGCCACCAACAAACTATATATGGGAAGTCTAGTTCATGTTGAGGAAGGAAAGAAAGAGCTTGTGAAGATAAGAAGTTTTAATATTCACTTTGAAGATTATCATACACTTATTTGAAATAGGGATAAATCATTATTAGTGGGTAATGTTAAGGAAAAGAAAGATTGGGACCCCTTCCTACTCTAATTAAAAGGAGTCCACAAACATAATACCATGACATTGCAAAACGAGGGAGATGGTACCCTAAGTTACAAATACATATTATGTGCATCAGATATTGATGAAATCAATGAGAGAATTATGGATGAAGCACATAATTCAAAGTATTCTATTCAACAGGTTCCACAAAGATGTATCATGACTTTAAAGATCGCTATTAGTTTAAAACCATGAAAAAAAACACAGACGATTTTGTTGTCAAATGTCCAAATTGTCAACAGAGTAAGGCTGACACCAAAGACTCAAAGGTTTGTCTTAAAATAGAGATCTTCCACTTTGAATGCGTGAAATGATATAAAGACTTGAATTTTGTTGATTTATGTGAAGTATTTATTTTTGTGTGATTTGCCCATTTTACCCCTACTAATTGTTGCTTTGTGCTATTTCTTGGGTGTGGTGATCATTGGAATGATTTACAGTGTATTTTGGTGTGGTTTATGTAATATTATGATTTTTGATGTCTTGAGAAGTGTTATAGTTGACTTCGGTCAACATTTATTGATCTGAGCATCAGATAGTAAAAAAAATTATGACAAAAAATTTAGAATGATAATTTTAGGGTGGTAACATAGTTGGTATGGGTTTATGGCTCTTATATCTCATTTTGACCCTCGGTTCAAAAGGTTATGAATCTGGGTTCTGGGGTCAACTTTCTAAAAACAACGTATTTTCAAAAATTTGATATCGTCATTAAGTCTAGACCGTTGAATTTAATAGGGTAGCATAGATCATTTGCATTTACGAGATTTTGGATGTATCTCGAGAGGTTTGTGATGACTTGGCATTCTCCAAGTCTTAGCTGGTGTACCACTCAGTTGGTGCACTCACATAAGAGACACTTTGGTTGCCTATTCAACTCAATAGATCAGACCAAGTGTTACTTATGCGATATCTTGGTCGAGATTGCGACCCTGCATAAGCGATGACAAAGCAGCTTATGCAATACGATCCCTCAGGCAGGGTATCACATACGTGACACCTGGTCGCTTAAGCCACTCGGTGATCGCATATGACATTCATAGTCCCTTAAATACCTACGTTTCTCTATTTGTTTGCTATTTTTGAGATTTGGAGCTTGGAGTTTGATGATTTTGAGCAATTTCCTCCATTTATAATCTTGTGTAAGCTCCAAAACACCTATTTCAACTACATTTCTTTAATTTTAACATTAAAATCTTGTTTAAAAGTGGAAATTAGGGATTTCGGCTTGAAAGGCCTAAAAATTTCATTTTTCCGATTTAAATACCAATTTCAACATATATCACTTGGGTGATTTTCTATTCTTATAATTATCACATATCTCTTAATTTCATCTTCAAAACAACTCCAATTCTTGATTTTAAAATAGATTTTAGAGGTTTTGCTGACAAAGCTTAAAAGTAGTTTTTTTGTTAACTTAGACCTTTTCTATAACTTGTTTTGACTTTTTAGTAGTATACTCCAAAAATTATCGGGAACATGTTTCAAAAATTAAATTATGACTTTATCCTTCTATTTCCAAACCAATTTTGGTGGTTTGTTTTAGCCCTGACTCCAAATTAGGTAATATGGGTACCATTGGATTTCTTTTTATGTATAGATTCTTTATTTTATGTCTTTCTTGATTTTGAGTTCTTTTGTTGAAGTAAGGCTTCAGATATAAAGCAATTTTGATTAGTTTTCTACAATCGAGGTAGGTTATGTCTTAACTTTCTTTAGGCTGGCTGAGTAGTTAATATTGGTACAAAATCATGTTACGAGTGTAGGAACTAATAATGAAAATGGCTATATTATTGTGTTTTGCTCGTGTGGAGGCCTATATATCAATGTGATCTGGTGGTTTTGGAATATTATTTTATATGTATGATCGTATGGGGTCCTATATGATATTATTGACCTTGTGTATGTCGAAATTAGTTGTAAAATTATTTGATGAAAAATCCTAATGTGGTATTAATGGCCTTTTAATGTATTTTATTCTATTGGCATATGGATTATGTTGGATTCACAGATAGTTGATTAACTAGTGGAATTTGGCTCATGCATTTACAAAACCACCGATCCTACATCAGGAAGCTTTATCTTTGTAGGTGTAAACGTAGTTTGTGAGAAAACCTTGGGAATCATCATCATTATTATCATCATCATTACAATTATTATCATTATCTCCATTGCATTTCTATTTTCTTTGTACCATTCTGTGATGTATTATTTCCATTGTTGTGATACGTGTCTATGTGTATTTCTTTCTTTATATTCATATGTGTGATATTTGTTTACTTGTATTTCTATCTCATATTGATATGTGTACGTGAATATTATAGAACAGTTAGTGGAAATGGTATGGTCTACCACTAGGGATATTTTTTGGTTTTAAGTGACTTCCCTTAGTGTATATTTTGTATATTTTATTTTCTACTTTTCTTAGTCGGCCTATGATACCTATATAGTACAATTGAACTGTACTCACTTCTAATGTTACGTTTCAGTGTATATCTAAGTTGAGTCCACCTTACGGATGCTGATTTAGGTGATACTTAGAGCATTTTAAGGTAGTGGTTGATTTCATGTGTCCGGAGTTGACTACTACCTTTCTTTTTATAGACTATGTATTTACTTGTATTTAAAGGCAAAGTTGTTCTTATTACTGATGCCTTATGTATTTTTGTTCTCGAGTTGTAGTAGTTATGATCTTACATTGTGACACCAAGTTTTGGGATTTGGTTTGGCATCATTGACTATGTATTTTTTCTTTTACTATATATACATATGGTTCAATTCTGATCTTAGAGTCTTCCCATGGGTTTTGATATCATTTTTCTCGATATATCAGTTAGGATGATAGGCTTACTTGTTAAGGCTTGCCACGACAAGTTCCACTATTTCCCTTATTTTTTTATTATGATAAATTGGTATCAGAGTAGCCAGGTTCATTAGTTTCAACAGTGTAAGAACGTGATATCAAATAGAGTCCTATGGATCAATACATAGACGTTTGTATCTATCTTTTAGTGGTTTTAGGTTGTCTTTAGGAAATTTCCCTTATTTTGTTCCTTATCGTGTGGATTTCCTTGATACCTTGTGCTCTATGTCCTACTTTACTCTTTCCTGTGTAGATGGTGATGACTAGATCTCTTGAGGTTAAAGATGCAGAGCCTTCATTCATAGGAAAGAGCCTAGTCTAGAGTGCAAGTTGTGAGTTTTGGATGGGATAGAGGTAGTGGACATACATAAGGATCAACCCCATCAAAAAGTAGTTCTAGGGTACTTTCCTCGAGCCTCGAGTTAAGTATGTTTGAGAAGTAGGGCCAACTTTGGTTGCATCAATTTCGCCTACCCCAGTCTTGGAGGGGTTATTAGTTCTCTTGTTGACTCATTTTAAGGGTTCTCCTTTAGGTTCTCCTGGTGCTCCTCCAGTTTTGAGTATTATACCTCCGTCTATGACAAAGTCTTCTTATAGTGCTCCTACAGTTCAAAGTGGGGACCTTCAGTAGTACATACTTCTACTTTTGGTGCTCCAATAACTCTGAGTGTTATCCCTCCTTTATCCCCTACATCCGAGTATGGTATACCGAGGTCGGAAGTTCAACCTTCATTTATGTTGCATCCATAGGTTATGTCACACAAAACTACACTCCAATTAAAGTATAATGTGGTCGATTGCAAATATAATAACCCAACTAGGTTGGGGCTGATCGCACAGGGAAAACGTGAATAGTTGCTTGATTTGATGTAATCCATGAGCAGTACAAGAAAGTAAATGGGGCGATTTTAGTGTTAATCGCAAATAGAAACCGAATCTTGAGTTCTTTTTAGTTGTAGAAAATATTGGACAAATACTAGGCTTGTGTTCCCCCTGGTTTCTTAACTTAGTAATTTTCTCGTGATCAACCCAACTATTCTATTGTTCTGCATGAAAAGTCTACAAGATATGTATTACCAACCACTTATTAGGTGCAAAGATAAATCTCACCTTTTACTTATTAGGTCTCAGGGTGCCACCTTATTTCTCCTTGCTACAACCTCATTTAACTTTTACTTATTAGGTCTCAGGTGATTAGATGGGACACAAGGACTAAAAGGTGGAGGTAGAAGGATCCCAAATCACTCTCTTAACTTCTTTTCCCAATAACAAACTCCTTATTAGGGATGGATGCAAATATAGGCTATCCCAATATACTATAGCTACTTGAGATTAATTATCGTGAAGAAGATTAAGATACATGCATAAACCCTAGAACAATTGCGTATCACACTCCTTCTATGTAGCTAAGCTGCCAGGGTTCTCACAACACTAGTCAAGGAGATTAGCTGCTCATTATTTTGCAAGAAACCATAATAATCAATGAAGAACACATATAATTAATTGCACAAGAAATAAGGTGAATAAACTCCAAAGTCTTTAATTGAACAAAACCCAAAATCTCAAGAATAATTGTAAAAGTATTGTAAAGTATTATAATGAAGCATAAAATAGCATAACCTAATACAAGATAAACCCTACTGTATTTATAGTATCTCAAAATAACATATGAATCCTAATAAAAAAAAGAAAGGTAAAGTTTATGTCAGCAATCGGTAATACTCGATCTTCACTCGTACAGGCATCATATAAGTCGTACCCTGCCTTTTGATATCCATTTTAGTGTCTGTTATCCAAAGGATTCAACTTAATGTTCAGCATACGGCTTCTGCTTACGACTCATACATGTGTGTACGACTTGTTTCCTTCCCTCGTATCCACCTGGGACTTTTGTCTTTCCAAGCGCTGAACACTAGTTTGTGTACGACTTCTCTATACGGGTCATGCTCAAACTTTCGACTCAAATACTTCTGAGACTTCAACTCTTTTACAGTAGCTTAGGTTATATTTGCATATGATTCATCATACGAGACGTATAAGATGTTTATGACTCAAGAAATGACTTGTATCCTAATAAAAATTGGTCTTTTTAAGGTCTTTTTCTTCTCTTTTCATTCAAATGTTATTGTCGACCTATTTCTCCAGCAATATACACCAAAGTGCATCATATCTAACAAAATATCCTAAATTCAAGATTTTAAGCATCAAAACTGACGTTATTTCATGCCATATCAACACCCTCAACTTAGACTTTTGTATGTCCTCAGCAAACAAAACCAAACACAATTTCTGGATACTGAAACGATACTCAAATAGGAAGATCTTAAGCTACCCATGACTTTGATTTTGAACTTGATTTCAATCTAGTTATTCTCCTCCTACTTCTAACTTTTCAAACTCCAAGTACGTATTATAATTTAACACTCGTAGAAATATGAGGGAATCCAATTGTGGCATTACATTAGAAATAGACAACTAGGCATAGACACAACTACATCACCAAATAATCTAGCAACTTAGTAACATAACCCATGCACACTCACAGTCAAAGAAATCCCATGCACTCTTCATAGGGAGAAACCAATCTATTTAGGGATTTAATAAATGACTCTCTCACTGACAAAAAAGTATCACCAACGTACACAAAATACCATAGGCTTGTCCTTATATTCTTCTCCTAAACTTTCAGACAGTCATGTAAGATCACTATAGGACTTCATTCGACTTGTAAAATTGGCTTGGGGCTGGTATGATATCTTTTTGGGATTTATTTAGTGACAAAGACTTCGAGAAACTATGCATTTTTTGGTGTCCACTTATATTACCACTTCTTCTTTAATTTCAACCTTTATGTCTCCCTTTTACTTTTCAGTACATTCTAATTGGGCCAGATGTGGTTTTCTAACATTTACTGTTCATTTCTTTTTGCTTTTTTTTTACCACACCTGCTCAAGTTTCACTTATTGTACTTCTACACACTTTCTTCATACTTGTTTTCTCTTATGATATCCTACAATAGCCACCCTCAACTTAGGCTTTTTGCCTGAGTTGAGTTGCACAGTGTCCAAAAAAACTAAGGACAAGAAGGTTCATTATCAGGTTAATGGGAAGGTGAAATTGGTGTTAAAAAAATTGGTCTATCAAGTCTTAAATATTTGGATCAAAGGGATTCAATCATTTGATTAAGGAATTTTAGGTTCAGGTGGACTCACACAAAAAGGGCATATGATCACTTCCTACTTAACTATCATAGACCTAGGTAAAAGCTTCGTTAGGTTCAGGTGGACTCACACAAAAAGGGCATATGATAACTTCCTACTTAACAATCACAGACCTAGGTTAAAGCAGCCGCGCAAGTTCTAGATTCTGACACACCGGGAAATAAGTATACCTCACATGCATTTGCATAGGGCTACATTACAAAATACTATACATCCAGCTATACAACTATTTATCCCTAATTTTTCTATCCCTAATCCTAATGCCATTTCCTGATTCACAATAGTTTAATACAAGTATGATCATAAAACAATCATAACAAAAACTTTTTTAGAGGGTTCAATTTTTCAACATAACTCTATTAACCACAAATCTCATCATATACTTTTCAAATCAGCGTTGTTTCAAAAACCACACATCAAAAATCAAAATCAAAATCTTTTATTACAAATGAAAATTTTCAGAATGCTAAAAAAAGACTCAATTAAAAATAATCCACTGCCATAGGCGCGCTGATTTTCTCCCTTTCTCAGCTACCCGCATTAAACCTGGAAGTCATAACAGACTTTCAGTTTTAGCTACTTATATTTTTCAGCTACTCCCAGGTTTTTCAAACTAACCCCCACCCCCAACTAAAAATTGTAACGCTTCCCCCAGTGAGAAAAATATAGAGAGGATAAAGGTCATACCTAGGCATTAAGGCACCGACTTGTCAATATCAATATGTAAACCTAAGATCGGCTTTCCACTCTCATCAGCTACCATCCCATCAGTCGAGACTGAATCAACAGTAGATGGGGGCACAACATCAATGTCATATCCTGAAGCTACCCCCTAGTCACGACAATGGTGCTTATGGTCGCAAGCTACCACAAGCAAATCCATAAGTTGTACTTGTTGTGAGCACTGAACAAAATAACATTGAAATGGCATATGTGGAAGATAAGCTGATAAAATACTGAAAATATGAATATTAAATGTATGTAAATGACAAGTCTGAAACGTCTGTAACAACTGATAAGACTAAAAATAGAACAATTATTTAATGATTAACTGTCTTACTGTCTGAAAGCCTCTAAACATAATGAGGAGTTGATGGGACAAAGCCCCAACTAAGTCCCACTGACTGAACATAAGGGAATAATAAAATAACTGAACAAAATGACATGTCATCGATGGTTGAGAACATATCACTACTGTTGTTGAGTAAAGCTGAGCTATCTAAGAACGGTCAGGAAATTGAGCATCCAAACCCAAGTTATAACACAACATAGCATAAAGAAAGTATGCAGTTAATACTTTGAATATACTTGTATGTCAGATAAGGACCAACTGAAATACATATAGTAAATTAACAAAGATTCATGAACATATAAAAATTGATACTGCAGGACCAAGCATAAACATGTACTAAGATAATCTAAAATCTGAATAACTACAATCAGTACAACTGAACATCTAAAATATGTAAACTTGTTCATGCAAATATCAACTCATTAATTTTGAAGACTACACTGAGACTAATAGAGCTAGCTATAACTGACATACCCTAATCTAAGCTATTGGGATCCAACCAATAACCCCAATTGAAAGGGTGATAGTACCTTACAAGAGGTACCAACACATGAATAATGATGTGGATCCACAAGCATGATATCTCGAAGGAAGAGGGTGTCATGCCTCTACTAATGGGGGACCCTTCATAATCTACAGTGACACAGTAGGTCCAGAACCTAGGGACTGCTACTACTATCTAATGCCGAGCTAACAAGGGACACACCACTGTGTTCACTCGGTGCTAATTGTCAGTCCCGACTGAATGACATATGTTTTATTTGTTGTTTAACATGATATGAACCTGTACTTCTAAGCACCCAACATGAACATCATGCTCTTAATATGATAGTAAAAACCATGGTCTTACTGACTCATTACTTATAAACGAAAATCAAGTGAAAATATTCTGGTATTGGGTGTTCAAAACTCGGTAGCACTGAATTACCATAAAATACAGTAACAAAGCTTTTAATCTGTAGTAGGTGATCATGGTTCAAAGACCCAAAACATAGACATTTCATTAAACATATGGAAATCATGAGATGGAACATTGGAATGTCTTAAAACATGAGAAAACAACATGAATTCATTGCCTAATTCACAAAATTGATATTATGACATTAAATTTGCTTAAATACGACATGCAAATTCAAAAATTGACACATGAAATACTGTAAACTTTCAATGGATTATACTAGGGCATGAATTGAGCCAAATTACTATGGAAAAAAACACTATTTAAACTCATCTTAAAGATATGGAACTTCATAATAGGGGAAAATTCATATTTGTAAATCACAAAAAGATTTTTTGGCTCTACGGGTTAAAAGGACCCATGGATGAACACCCCATATACCTTAATAGCTATAATCTTGAAAATTACTTGAACTTAGAAGCTTGATCACTTAATTTCTGGAGAATGATGCTTAGGTTTGTTCTTGGGTGAGAAAGAGGGTTTCTTGAGATAAATTTAGGGTGAAAGGGGCAAATAATTTGGGCAAGGCAGTAAATGCATCGTGTATCACCTCACCGTGGGAGAGAGCCACGCGTTGCGGCCTAATCGCATTGCTTCACTATTTTGGCTATCCAAACACATTCCAACCCTCATATAAAAATCCCAAAACTCTCCCGATACATACTTTTAACCTCCCTAACCATGAATCAACTTAAAAACCAATGTTTTGAGGTAGGGAAGGCCAAACTAAAAATCCTCTAAGTGTAGGGTCTTGAAAATTAATAAGTCCTCAGTACTTCGTGAAATTTTCAAGCCTTGGAGCCCTTAAACATGCAACTAAGAACTGAGTCGAGCTCAGGATATTATGGGGTATCACAATAAACCCCCTCAATATAATCAATTGGAGCTCTCGATCAACCAGCTCCCATGGCCATCTCGCGGAACCTTGTCTCCTGGTCCCACTCATCCTAAATGATCTCATCTCTGGCCCTTTCTTTTTCTACTTTGTCTTCTTTCCTCTTTATCTTCTTTTGTCTTATATGTTCTTTGATATATTGAACTGGTGCATTTGCTAGTACTGGCCAAATGTTTAGCACGTGGCTAGTAGGAATTACTATCACAATACCAGGCTAAGCAACCATCAGTTTCTTATAAAGTTGTGCGACCATTTTCTTTATTTTCGCAACCTTTGATATGATCTTAACAACATTGGGCATCTTCCCGCCACTTAGCTATAAAGTGATCCTCGACTCAAAATAATCCAGACTACCTTAGACCCGTCTATCTTGGATCTCAAACTGTGCATTGATCCAAGTCTTCATGCCACCTTTTATGTGCCTAGCCTTAGCTTACAAAATTACTAGTCATGTCATAACCTCAATGCAAAGTGCCTATGAAATAAGCATAACACCAGATGGCATACCTCGAGGTATGGGTTGCACCGACTAGACTGGTGGTGAGGCACTAGATATAACCATTACGTTAGTATGGGAGCACTCTATCTGTGCTCATGGATCAGTAGCCTTCTCTGCAGCTGCAGTAACATTAGTACCATCTTAAGAAAACAACACTACCAAAATATCGGCTTCTTGTCTCACCTGACGGGACAAAGGGTTGTCCAAATCTCTAACAAGGCCAAATTCAAATATCCTCATGACCTCAAGCATCTCATCAATACCAAGGAGTTCCAGCACTTCAACAACTAGACATAACTATGTAGTCATAAAGAGGTAGGACAATAATGCCTTTTAACCCCTAACAACATGCTCTCGCATCTCTTGAGATAAGAATTCTACCATGTCAAATTCATAGTCGGCCATAAAACCAGCTATCATAGCCACCCGGACTGGGCTCAAAACATCATCACTAGTAGTTGGACACAGCCGGTTTCAGGCTATTATTCACCAAGACTTACCCTCCAAGTTGAGGGTACTCTTCTTTATCTTCTGTTAAACCACCCCAGGGCCTCCAACAACCCAATCAATATTTTTCTATTTCAGGCTATCCACCAAAGAATTACCATTTTTCCACAGAACCGAATGTCCTCTTGGTTATATTACTTATTTCATCCATTCTATAGTCCATCTCACCTGTATTAACCCAATCCTGATACTCTGGTCCATACAAGAATCTGCCAATGGTCCAGGGGAAATATCAACCCAAACGGCTCGAATCACAAGTGACCCGATAGGTTCACCACCACTCCACAATTAACCCTGTGGGTATGGCCTATGAAGATTACCTTTGTATTATATGTAAAATTCACAGACAAGGACCTCACTATATATTTCAAGCACCCTCATCATCCACTCGAATCCATACTTCCAGAGATGTTACTCAAAACCCGATAACTTAGATATCCCGATAGTAGTTAATATTCTCTCAGGATATAGTACTCTTCTTATCTTGCCATCCGAGAGTCAGAATATACCACTGTTGAATGTATCCTATATACCGAGGTACTTGAATCGTTCAATGATGGGTACCAGTGCAGTTGTAATAGTAAGTAGGGATCTTGTTGGTCTATCAGGGTCACATCTACCTCTTCTGTCCCTTGAGCTTCTTTAGAACTAGCCTATGCTAAATTGGATTTAGCCCTATTTTCCTCATCGTCGTCTGCAGGCTGTGGTGTATAGGGATGAGAAATAGTGGGTTTTTCCTTCTCGAGCCTTTCGTAGTGATTCTGACTCTTGGTCTATAACCTTCTTTCCTTTTGGTTTTTCAATTTCTTTCCCTTTTTTATAGCTTTTCCCATGGTGGCTTCCTCATATAATTTTCCTCTGTTATTAGTGAAAATCTCAAAATTTGAATCAAAAAATTATGCACTCTCAATTGGTACTTGATTATTGACCTTATAGGCTTGTTTAGATGAGGAAGTGTTATTTGGAGGCATGGTTTCTACAAATATACCATTATTAGTAAATAAGTAAAGAAAAGAAAAGAGAAAGTTAAAACTAAAGTTCGGTGTGCTTGTTCTGGTTAGTGTACGAGTGGTGGGTACTAGTCGTACCTACTGGGTACGACTTACATGAACGAGTCATATATTATATAGTGCATGATATTTTTTAGCGGGTTAGCCTGTGACTCCTCCTAACAAGTAGTAATAGCAAGGTACGACTTATTACCAACAGTCATAAATAAATCAAAAATATTTATTCTAACTTAAATCCTCCCATGTGGTATGAATAAGAGTGTACGAGTTGTATGGTTTGGGTATGACTCATATGGGCGAGTCGTATCTATTCTAGAACCTTAAATGTATTATAATTCTATGTTGTCTGTGGGTAAGAGTCCCATTATGACTCCCGTACTAGTGGGTACAAGTCATAAGAGGTCTCGTATCCACTAAAACATAGAAGTACAACTTTAAAGTTTGACTCCAAAGCAATTTCCCAAAATACACACTACTATTTCCCACCATATCAATCATTTTAGCCAACACAAACATACTAAAACCATTTCCCAAAACCTAGTTCTACCCCAACTTTTAATTTTCAATAAGAACACCTAAGTTAGGTTACCAACAATTAAAAATTTGTATAAATCCTAATCAAACCAAGTTCCTAGTATCAACCACTACTCATTTCAACATGAAAGATAAAGAAAATAAGGTCAAGAACTTACTTGGTATTTGAAGATATTGAATTCTTTCTTTCAAGTTCTATTTGCTTCCCAAATTTGAGTTTAAATTAAGAAGAATGAGAAATTTGAAGTTGATGGTAGTTTAACCAAGTTGATTTCAAGTTATTTGGTGAATGAAGCTTAAAATTGGGCTAAAGTTTTAAGTAGGTATGAGTTGTTGGCAATCGGGTACCCATCGAGTGCTCCTTTTTCTTTTTAATTAAAGATCTGGGATGGACCAACCCTCGAAGTGAACTGTTGAGCCTGGGTACGAGTTGTATACACAACTCGTACTCAGTATTACCGGTTGTTAATGTTGACTCGTATAGACCTAAAACCTTACTTGGGTTCTGACAAGATACGAATCAAGTTGATGAGTTGTACCTTGAGGGTACAATAAGTTTTGAGAATCGTATACATTCCTGAAACTTTTGTCTGATTCTGATTTTTCTCCCAGGTCTGTATGACTCCTACTCAAGAGTCTTACTATCTAGATATGACTCGTAAAGAGTTCGTATTACCAAAAAACTCTCCAACTTATCTAGATATTTTCTGCCTTTCTTTTAACTATAAACTCAACAAACATATTATCCTATAAATGAATAAGTACAAAAACATGGGTTGTCTCCCACACAACACTTGATTTAACATTGCGGCATGATGTGGCTAAGTTGGATACTCATATTTCACCAACTAGCCTCATGGTTTTCCTCCCATGAAACACTTGATTTAACGTTGCGCCACTATTCAATTGCCTTGACTTCTCAGCCTTTATCAAGGTCAATGTCAGTAATTTCATCCACTTCTTTAATATTCCCCACATAGTGCTTTACTCTTTGTCCGTTCACCTTGAATTGGTCTTCACCATATTTCTTAAATTCTAATGCACTATAGGGGTAAACCTTTAAAATAATGTATGGACCACACCACATTGACTTTAACTTACAAGGAAATAAATGAAGTTTAGATAGGTAAAACAACACCTAATCACACTTTTAGAATACTCTCTTCTCAATCTTAGGATCATGATGCAGCTTCATATTTTCTTTGTAAAGTTCCAAACATTCATATGCCCTAAGAGGGAATTCATCCAACTTATTTATAACTTTCAACCTTGATTTATCTGCATTCTGCCAAAATAGATTTAGCTTTTTAAATGCCTATAGTGCCTTATGCTCAAGCTCAATTTGAAAGTGGCAATCCTTGTCATACACTAGATGATAAGGTGAAGCACATATGGGGGTTATATAATATGTGTGATAAGCCCAAAAAGCATCATCTAACTTTACTTCCCAATCAGTTCTATTGGCATTCACAGTATTAGCTAATATGGGCTTGATTTCTCTATTGGACACTTCAACTTGTTCACTAGTTTGTGGATGATAAGGTGTTGCTAACCTATGTTGCACTCTGTATTTCTCAAATAGACTTTTGAATAGACAATTGCAAAAATGTGACCTTCTATCACTAATAATATCCCCTGACATGCCAAATCGAGAAAATATTTTCTTTCTCAAGAATGCAGTGACACTACGTGCTTCATTGTTAGGAAGTGCAATTGCTTCCACCTACTTTGAGACATAATCAACTTCCACAAGTATATATTTCATGCTAAATTATCTCACAAGTGGTCCTATGAAATCTATGCCCCACATATAAAAAAATTCCAATTAGAAAATAAGAGTCATAGGAACTTCTGCCCTCTAATAATAGTACCTTGTCGCTGATAGTGGTCTCATGCAGAAGGATAGTTGTGAGCATCCTTGTATATAGTTGACCAATAATAGCCATATAGTAGAATTTTATGAATGGTGCAGGTTCCTCCATGATGGCCCCCAACTAGTAAGGAATGACAAGCCTTGAGTACACTCGTCATTTCTACTTTAGGTATACATCTACGAATGATCCCAGCTATAAAAATCTTGAATAAATAAGGTTCATCCAAAAAAAAATTCCTTACCTCATGTCTGAATTTATTTTATTGGTGATAGGAAAGATCTTCTGGAACTAGAATACTGGCTAAGTAATTTGCATAATATGCAAACCATGGAATTGAATCTTGGGAAACTGCTAATATCTGCTCATCTGGAAGACTATCACAAATCTCCAACCCCTCTATAATCTTTTGCATAGCTTCCTCCTCCAGTATAGACAAGTGATCTTCACTTGATTTTCCATGCCATTTCTGTCCTTTACCTCAAAGTAAAATTCTAGTAACAAAAGCACCCACCTAATAAGCCAAGGCTTTGCACCTAATGGCTCAAGACTCAGTAGACTCAACATAGCCTATATTTTCTTCATATTCCTCATATGGGTCTAAGTGATAATATGTAGGATTAAATAGAGCTCTGCCTCTCTTAACTCGATGATCAACAACTTGTCTAGGCCTGCCTAATCCACCCTATTAAGCTAACTTAGCCTCTACAACAATTATAGCCTCATCAACCTCTCTTTATTCTTCTCCAAAGGGTGTTGTATATTTATGTCTGGAATATTCTGTGGATCAAAAAAAGCACAAATAAGTGCCGCATTTGGATTCACTGGTTGGGGGTATTGAACACCATAATGAACTTGTCTTGATATCCTTCTCGGTGTTTGAAGGATTCTCTCTGGCTCTGGATCAAATGGGAGTAAGGGATGGACTCTACTCCTAGTACTTAGCTCACACCAATGTATGCCAAATTAAAACAGAAAAACTTCACCAATTCAATTCATTACTCAAATCGTCTTCCCTGGTAACGATGCCAAAATTTGATGTTGCCAAAACTACACTCCAATTGAAGTATAATGCGATCAATTACAAATATAATAATACAAATAGGTTGGGGTCGATCCCACAGGGAAAACATGAACAATTGCTTGATTTGATGTAATCCACAAGCAGTACAAGAAAGTAAATAGAGGTGATTTTAGTGTCACCAGAAAATAGTAACTAAATCTTGAGTGCTTTTGAGTTGTAGACAATAGTGGACATTTAATAGGCTTTTTCCCCTGTCTCCTTAACTTTGTAATTTTCTTGTGATCAACCAAACTATTCTATTTTTTTCTGCATACGAAGTCTACAAGTAATGTATTACTTGCCACTTATTATGCACGAAGATAAATATCACCCTTTACTTATTAGGTGTCAGGGCATCACCATGTTACCCCTTTCTAAAACCTCAGTTCACCTTTATTTATTAGGTCTCAGGTAATTAGATGGGATGCAGGGACAAAAAGATAGAGGTAGAAGGATCCTAAATCATTGTCTTAACTTTTTTTCCCAATCGCATACTCCCCATTAAGGATGGATGCAAATATAGGCTATCCCAATATACTACAGCTACTTAGATTAATTATCATGAAGAAGATTAAGATACATGTATAAATCGTAGAACAATTACATATCACACTCTTTTTACATAACTAATCTACCAGGGTTTCCACAACCCTAGTAAAGGACATTAGCCTCTCATGCTTGTTCAAGAAACCATGATTATAAATGAAGAACACAAATAATTCATTGCACAAGAAATAAGATGAATAAACTCCAAAGTCTTAAATAGAACAAAACCCAAAATCTCAAGAATAGTTTTAAAAATATTGTAAAGTATTATAATGAAGCATAAAAGAGTGTAACCTGATAAAAGATAAACCCTAGGGTATGTATTGTATCTTAACATAACATAAGAACCCTAATAGATACGGGAAAGGTAAAGTTTATGTCGGTGGTTGATACGACTCGGTCTTCACTCATACCTACATCATATGATTCGTACCCTATCTTCTTGTATCTGTTCCAATGTTTGTTCTCTCAAGGATTCAACTTTATGGTCTATATATGACTTCTTCTTACGAGTTGTACCTAAGTGTATGACTTGTGTCCTTCCATCGTATCCACATGGGACTTTTGTCTTTCTAAGCTCTGAATACTAGTTTATGTATGACTTCTCTATATGAGTCATACTCAAACTTCCAAATCGTATACTTCTAAGACTTCAACTCTTTGGTAGTATCTTAGGTTCTTTTATGCATACAATTAAACACACTAGTCGTATAGGATGTTTACGACTTAAGAACCGACTCGTATCCTAATAAGAATTGGTATTTTTTAGGTCTTTTTCTTCTTTTTTCATTCATAAACTATTGTCAACCTGTTTAACTTGCAATATAAACCAAAGTTCATCATATCTAAGAAAATATTCTAAGTTCATGCATAAATTCATGGTTTTAAGCATCAAAAGTGATCTGTTTTCATACCACATCAATAGGTGGGATCTAAACCTGCTAGATTCACCATGCTTCCACTTATTAAAAGTATAGTTATGTCTTTTAAGGATTAGATGAGGTTTGAGAGGTTCACTTTTTTGGGTCCCCTAGGTTTAGTGGTGCTATGGGTGAAGATGCCTATGAGTTCTAGGTTGACTATCGTGAGAAGTTATGTAACATGGGTTTGCTTGAGTCAAATGGAGGCTTGTATACTACTTATCAGATAAAGAATGCCACTAGAGATTATTGGAGGTCACTTGTTAGTAGACATATCAATTCTCCTAAGATAACTTGGGACTAATTTTCAAAGGCCTTTTTAGAGAGTTTTGTGTCTTACAACCTGAGAGATTAGAAGAGAGATGAGTTTGATCTCCTGGAGAAGGCTTTATAACTATTGTAGAGTATGAGGAATTCTTTCATGACTTGTCTAGATTTTCCTACGTCAATAATGCCACCTTATCTGAGAATATTTGGAATTTTATGAAGGGGTCATATGTTTACCTTCAACAAGCTTCATCATAGATAATAGTGTGGGGATCATAATTTTAGAGTATTATGGATCATGCTAAGATTATTGAGGGCATTCTTCGAGTATATCAGGTTAGAGCCAAGTAGGTGAACTTTTTGGGAGAGTTTAAAGGTTACACTTCATAAGGTGGGGAATCTTGAGGTTTTCATGGATATCATGGTAGACCTATGGAGACAGTCTTGTAGTGTTCAAGTAGTGGTTTTTCAAGTTTAGCTATTCTGGGTAGTTGTTACAATCCAGTCGTATCTCCTTCTATTAAGTCGAGTCGTAGGGTCTTCTATGTGTGTAATGAGACTGGCTATCTGGACAAGAAATGTCCTTTCTATGTGTTAAATACTACTTCTATTTTAGCTGTGAGAGGTAGGAGTTCTATTAGAGGACTGCGAGGCAGAGGTAGTGGAGCCCATGGTGATGGTTGGAGGGCTATTCATCCAGTTGGTGGTCGTGGTTAGTGCTATGCTATACCTGTCAGGATAGAGAAAGAGGCTTTAGATGTTATTATTTTATCCAAGGTTGACTTTCTCTTATGTGTCTGCATATTTTTCTTTCAATTTTGATTCTTCTAGTGAGCCTTTTGCCATGACAATTTTTGTATCTACCCCTATAGAAGAATCTTTAGTGGTGGATCGGGTGTATCGACCCTGTATTCTGACTTTTGTTGAGGGTGAGACTAGGGTAGATTTGCTTGCTCTAGATATGGTCAAATTTTATATCATTTTGGGTATGGATTGGTTGGCTCCTTACCATGTTGTCCTAAATTTTTATGATAAGACCATGAATTCATCTTTACCACGTGTGCCAAGGATAACTTTGAATGCTGCTCTTCATTTGAATCCCAAAAGGGTTATATCTTATGTTAAGGCTTGTCGCTTAGTTGAGAGAGGATATTTGTCTTATTTGGATCATATTCACGATACTAGTGTTGCTTCACCTCCCTCTTTGGTTTCTATTTGGGTTGTCCATGAGTTCATTGATGTGTTCCCTATGGATTTTCCTGTATGCCTTTGGATCGTGATATTGACTTTTCTATTGACATTGAGCCAGCACCAAGCCTATTTTTATTCCCCTTAATAGGATGGCCCAAACTGATCTGAAAGAATTGAAGGATCACTTATAGGAATTGTTTGATTGTGGGTTAATATGACCTAGTGTATCACCTTGGGATGCGCCTATCTTTCTTATAAAGAAAAATAATGGGTCTATGTATATGCTTATCAATTATCGGTAGTTGAACAAGGTGACAATTGAGAATAAGTATCATATTCCGTGTATTAATGCCTTATTTGATCATCTTCAAGATGCTTCAGTGTTTTCAAAGATTGATTTGAAGAACGAGTATGACTAGTCGAGGATTAAAGCTTCAAATATTTCAAAGACAACTTTTTAGACTAGATATGGTCATTATGAGTTCTTGGTCATGTCCTCTAAGTTGACCAATGACCCAACCGCGTACATAGAGTTGATGAACCTAAATTTTTTGTTGTATCTCGACTCATTTGGTATTGTAATTTGAGATGATATCTTCGTTTATTACAAGATTGAGGCTGATGAGAATCTGTATGTTAAGATCTTTAAGTGTGACTTTTGGTTGGAGTTTGTCTCCTTCTTGGGTCATATGGTGACCAAAGATGGTATTATGGTCGATCCTGCCAAGATTGCAGTGGTTCTTGATTAGGCTAAACCTATTTCTCATACTGTAATTTAGAGTTTTATTGGTTTAGTAGGTTAGTACTTGCATTTTGTTGATAGTTTTTCATCTATTGCAGCTCCGCTGAGCAAGTTGACTCAAAAGAATATTTCATTTCTGTGGTATGATGCTTGTGTGTCAACATTCCAAAAGCTCAAGAATTTTATGATATCAACTTCTATCTTGAAGCCCAATGAGGGTGTGGGTTTTACTATTTTATGATGCTTCAGTTATTGGATTAGGTATAGTTTTAATTCAAAAGGGTAAGTTGATTGCCCGTGATTCTTGCCAGTTGAATCCTCATGAGAAGAATTATCCTACCCATGATTTTGAGTTGTGCGCTGTTATTTTTGCTTTGAAGATGTGGAGACACTACTTGTATGGGGTTTGTTCTGATATTTTCTCATATCATTATAGCCTTTAATATTTCTTCACCCAATGAAATCTTAATATAAGGCAGCGCATTTGACTTGAGTTGCTTAAGGATTATTCCTTGACTATTCTCTATTATCGGGGCAAGACTAATGTACTTACAGATGCCTTGAGCTAGAAGTCTACTAGCATGAGTAGCATGGCACATATTTTAAACCAGGAGAGGACTTTTACCTTTGATGTTTAGACTTTATCTAACCAGTTTTTTAGGCTTGATATTTTGACACCTAGGTGTGTGTTGGTGTTGAGTGGTGAGGGTATGAAAGCCCTACTTGATTTAAATAGTATTTTAAAGACCGGAGGTTAAGTTTGTGTATTTAAAGTGGGTGATTGGATTAGATTTATCTTGGAGGAGCCCCATCATTCAAGGTATTCCATCTATCCATGAGTGACTAAGATGTTGATAGACCCAACTAGGGGCCTTGTCGCAATAGGCATCCCAAGTCCGACCGGGACCAAAGACCACCCAACCCAACCTCCAGCCGTCTGCCCTAAGTTTTCTGAATTTCGAGCATATAACAAGATAGTGTAACAACTCACATGAAGACTTTGGGATAGTATCAAAACCATGAACGGCGTCCATCCATCCCACACCAACCGCCCAACCGTAACAAACCCTTCCAAAGTGCATAAACCAGGCCATAGGAAAATAAATTCCAAAACATAATATAATTAATCCAAAAATAAAATATGATGGAACAACCAACAATCTCACCAACTGGTATCATCCTCAATGTCAATACCAATACTAAGAATAATACCAACCAATCCCGCCCATTCCAACCTATAACTATACCACAAAGCCTCAAACCAAAAGAGTAGTAAAATCCGGATGGGACATGCCCCCAACTATAGCAAAAACTAATATATAAGAAAAAATCAAAGTGTCTAATAATATCCATAACATGAAATGGATCATTCCAAAAGGTTATAAGCTAAACACTTCAATCCAAATGCTGATCCCCGAGTCAATTACTATGTAGGAGGAGTATAAAGGTCGGTTCCTGCGTAGGCATTTTATAGTACTCAAGAGTTCCATTAACAGTACTCCATGCAATGAAAACATTATTATAGGCATTTTGTCAAACACATCGAGGCATAATATAACAAAAACCAATTCCAATTACCATTAAACAATTTACATGCAATCTAATTATCCAAAACCACCATTAACGCACATAAAGAATAATTAAAACCAAGGAAAACCATAACCAACCATTTAATATCAAAACACCCAATTCATATTTGAAAACCAAAATCATACAATCAATGAAGTCATGCAAACATTCATAAAATCCATCCTTATGGATAGAATTAAAAGTGTGGGAAGAGAACATACCTTAAACTAAGATGACAATGGAAAATGATCACCAAGACAAGCCCCAAATAAATCCTCTAGTTGAAACCTTAGCTTTTCTTGCCCAAAAGTTTTTAACAAAATTATAGAGTGTTTTAAAAAAGTTTCAAAGTGTTAATGAATGGAATAATAATGTAAATAACCTCCCAAGTAGGTTAGAAGTCAGGGGACCTCATTAGGATAAGTGGGGAAATATCTAGAATACTCTGACTTACGTTACACAAAAATCCCATCACAAGGGTACGACTGACCATCACGAGTCATGCCCTCCAATACGGTTGGTACCCTCCACTTATATCCTATCCTCAATGTTTGGATCAAAGATTGTCCAGCATAGGAATCATCCAACCAAATTGTATCTGAAGCATACTATTTGTACCCTTTATCCGTACCCCTAGTATATTATACCCAAGGAAGATTTATACACTGTCCACTATATGAGTCCATGGTAAGATTTATACACTGGCTTACAACTCATGCTGACGAACTCGTACTAAGATCTAACCAAAGTAACCAAGTCTAAGATTAAGTTATGGAACCAAATGATCTGTACCCTCCAATACAACTCGTACACTTAAGTCGTATCCATTCGAGTAACCAAAATACTTCCCACTAACTAACACTGGTCAGTAATTAATCGGACCATACCATTCGTACCCCATCATACGACTCATTCTCATAAGCCGTATTAGGTCCAGATACCAGAATTCCAGAAAATTTTCTAAGGGTCAAAACCAGGGTGTTATAGTCTCCCCTACTAGGAACATTCGTCCTTGAATGACAGACAAGGTAGGGGTAACCACACGCACGAGTCATTTGCATTATCTAATATATTCCCAATATTTAACAAAGTTTGAAAACAAAGAGTCAAAGATATTAATCTTTCTTGCAATAAACTCAAAAAATAATGATGTGTTAAAGACACATACCTCTGCATGAATCCCAGGAGCAGAAAACAAAAGCGGATATTTGGACTTCATGTCCTTCTCCGCTTTCTAAGTAGCATTTTCTACCTTATGGTTCCACCATTGAACATTAACCAAGGCTACATCCTTGGTCTGCAACCGACGAGCCTACCAATCCTAGATTTCAATTGGGATTTCTTCATAAGATAGAGAATCTGTGATACCCAATCCTTCCAAAGGAACTACCGAAGAAGTATGAACCAAGATTAAGCTAGAAGGCAACTTTAGCCTAAAAGAACATTACAAAATTTTTTCAAAACCTCATAAGGACAAATATATCGGGGACTGAGATTCCCCTTCTTTCCAAACTGGGAGATACTATGAGGAAAACCTTATCCCCAACCTCGAACTCCAACTCTCTATGCCTAATATATGAATAGGGACTTTGGCGACTTTGGGCAGCCTTAAGCCTATCCTAAATCACCTTTACCTTCTCCATAGCCCAGTAAAACAAGTCAAGACCAAACATATCCTCCTCACCAAGCTCGAACCACCCAATAGGAGATTTACACCTCCTACCATACAATGCCTCAAAAGGGGCCATACCAATACAAGAATAATAGCTATTGTTGTATGCAAACTTCACCAAAGGTTGATGATCAACCCAACTACCACCATAATCAATCAAAAAAGTCCAAATCATATTCTCCAATGTCTAATTAGTTCTCCCCGTTTGCCCATCCTTTTGTGGGTGGAAAACAGTACTCAGACTAGCCTTAATCCCCACCATTTTTTGAAATAATCACCAGAAGTGAGGTGTAAACTGCATTTTTTATCAGAAATAATCACAACATGCACCCCATGAAGCTTCATAATCTCTTGAAGATACGACTTTACATAATCCTCAACTAGGAAGGTAGTCTGCACTGGCAAAAAGTGGGAAGACTTTGTCATCCTATTAACGATAACCTAAATGGAATCATATTTATTCAAAGATCAAGGAAAACTGGTAAAAAAGTACACATTGATCACTTCCTATTTCCATTCGGACAAATCAATTTCTTGATATAACCTTTCTTGGCGTCATGTGCTCAACCGTAACCTATTGACACACCATGCATTTCGTAATAAAATCAGCCACATCCCTTTTAAAGCTATTCTACCAATAGATCCTCTTGAGATCATTATACATCTTAGTCGATCTGGGATGAACAACATAGCACGATTGATGAACCTCAGCCAAAATCCTTTTTCGTAATCCATCGACATCAAGAACACTTAATCGCCCTTGGTATCGTAAAGTACCATCACCACTGATCTCAAACGCCACTATATTTTTCCCACCAATATCACTCTTGATTTTTATCTAGATAGAATCTAGCACTTGTTTCTCCTTAATCTTCGTACCAAGAGATGATCGAACCACTTTTTACACCATCATACCACTATCCTTGGAGACCAATAGGCTGATAAGTGGTGAATTCACCACTCATTTGCTCTTGATAATTGTGCACACTACTATGTTATGAAAGAATATATGAAACATAATTGTGATTGAATGTAATAATATCCATATTTTGTAGGCACATAGTCGATGAGATGTAAATATGCTGAATGGAGCTAAAAAGGATCAAAAGGAAGCAAAAAAGTACAGTTGAAGACTTTGAGTAGACATAGCCTCAATTACCGATATCGCGGTTAGTCAAGATAGTCAATACACCACGATCATGTGGCATTGTCCGCCGTCATGGTAGGCATAATCGCGGTAAGACTAGTATGATTGTGGCCTAGCATGAAATTAGCCCAAGGTAAAGATGTAAATGCCCTCACGTGTTCCCAAATTTTCCCTAGAAAGACTCAAACCCTATCATTCCAAAAGGGGGAATATACATTCTAAGAATCCCCAAGTTTTGGCTTTGTCTAGATCTAAGCCTCCATTCTTGGAGGAAAAAATAATGTATAGTTTTTTGGTGAAGATTACATTAGAGTAGCTTCCAAATGAAGGATTACCAATCTCCTATTGAAAATTTATGGATGTTCAAAGTTTGAAGTAACATTCACTTAGTCCTTCATAGATTTAATCAAATGGAGGTTATTTGGTATGTCTTGCTTACTATTTATATGTGTAGCTAGTTCTTTCTCTTGAGATTGTGCTAGATTAGGGTGTAAATATGTATGGGATGTGATTGTTTGTGTATTTTCTAGTTTGTGATGTTTGGTTCTAATATTTCTTGAGTATTTTGGTTGGTATTTGTATGAGAAAGCCCCAAAAACTCAAATAGGTTTGATGGATGAAAATACCAAACTCTTGAAATCCTAAACTATCCTTGAAAGAGGGGTTAGGTGAACCTAAAAAGAGGGGCTAGTGAAATTTAGGAACCCACATTATCCTTGAAAGAGGAATGTGGGAACCAAGGAAAAAGTAGAAAATTTATGAGCAGGGTTGGTTAATTTTCACAATCTACATAAGAGTGATTGTGAAGTTGGCTATACTTAAGGCACCATCCTAGAAATAGGGGTGTCTAATTATAGAATTGGGTATCTTTAATTAACACACTTGTTTGGTACTCAAAAGGATCAGTGAGTGATATACTTGAGGTTTTTTTGACAAACCAACCTCAATGACTTTCAATCTAGCCTACCACACATAATTAACATTTTAAATCTGCATCAAGTCATCACAATCCCGTGTATAAACTTCCCCTAGGAAAGCCTAATCCCAAGATCCATGTCTAATTCATTAATCTCTAATTATTTGTAACCCCAAATTTGTACTAGAAAATCCTAGAAAGAGATACTACTTGAGATGCCATTCAACCCCCCCCCCCCTCACTTTTACATTTTTGTACTATGGGTTTGAATTTAACAAGTAACTATTATTTCAAACTATCTTGATCACCACTAACATTGTTCCTCGTGGATTCGATCCCGACTCTAAAGTTGGGTAAATATATTGACAATGACAACCTTGCACATAAATTGACATGTAAGTTGCGTGGTATATGATGCGAACTTCAAGATTAGCCAAGCGGTGTACATCCTTCACCAATTCCTGCTTTCCTTCCTCCACATGAACCAAACTCCCTATGGATAAACTGCTACGAGCAGCAACAACCATTTAAGCTTTACCTGGGTGGTAGTGAAAACTCATATTATAGTCCTTGAAAAGCTACATCCAGCTTGTCTTCTTGAGATTAAGCTACTTATGATTGAACACATACTATAAACTCTTATGTTCAGAAAAGATATCCACGTGAACACATTACAAATAATCCCACCATATTTTCAAAGCAAACACAACCGTCAACAACTCCAAATCCTGAGTAGGATAGTTCCTCTCATTCACCTTTAACTGCCTGGAAACATAGGAAATCACCTTCCCATGATGCATCAACACACAACCAAGCCTTACTCGAGTGCATCAAAATAAACTACGAACCCAGCATTGCCTTCCAACAAAGTTAGAATTGGCACCAAAGTTAGCTTATCCTTTAACTTCTTGAAACTCCCTTAATAGGCATCCGACCAAGAAAACTAAATCTTCTTCTAATTCAACTTAGTCAAAGGAGAAGTTATCGATAAAAGGTTTTCCATAAATAAACTATAATACCCGACTAAACTGAAGAAGTTTTAAATATTGGATGGAGTCATGGGTCTAGGCCACCTATTCACCACAACAACCTTTTGCGGATCCACCATGATCCCCTCACAAGAAATAATATGACCTAAGAAAGTAACAATATTCAATAAAAATTTGAATTTAGAGAGCTTCGGATACAACTGTTGTTCATTTAAGGTCTGCAACACCATATGGAGGTGATTAGCGTGATCCACCTCACTCATCGAATAAAATAGTATGTCATCAATAAACACAATAACGAAAAGATCCAAATACTGATGAAAAATCTTATTCATCATATCCATAAATGTTGGTGCAACATTAGTCAACCCAAATGACATTACCAAAAACTCAAAGTACCTATACCGTGTACAAAAAGTTGTCTTAGGGATATCCACCTCCCTAATCTTTATCTGATGGTACCTAGACTGAAGATCTATCTTAGAAAACAACTTTGCACCTGAAAACTAGTCAAACAGATTATCTATCCTTGGAAGAGGATACTTGTTCTTAAGTGTCACCTTGTTCAACTAACTATACTCATTGCATATTTGAAGGGAACCATCCTTCTTGTGCACAAAGAACACCAGTGTACCCCATGGAGATACACTAGGAAAAATAAACCCCTTATTCAGAAGATCTTTATGTTTCTCCTTGAGTTCTCTCAACTCAGCCAAAACTATTCTATACAGAGGAATAGATATTGGATGAGTGTTCGAAACTAGTTTAATACCAAACTCGATTTCCCTATCCAAAGGAACACCAGGAAGATCATCCAAAAAGACCTCTAGAAACTCATTAACCATTAGAAGTGACTGAAAAAAGGAACTTACAAGTTAGAATATTTAACTTGGACCATGTGATAAAGACAACCTTTGGAGATCCACCTCCGAGCTCTAAGATAAGTAATAAATCTCCCCAAGGAGATATAGAACCACCATTCTATTCTATAACTAGATCACCATTAAACCTAAAGATAAACCTATGGATATGACAATCCAAATATGCATAAGAAGAGTGCAACAAATCCATGCCTGGAATGACATTAAAATTCATAATACCTGACTTAAAAAGATCCACCAAGGTCTACTTTCCACCAACAGATACCACACACCACATATAGACCCTCTTAGTAATAATCGAGTAACCACTAAGGTAAAAAAAAGGATCCAAAATAACTTCAGGATCAAAACTAAAAGATACGACCACATAAGTAGTCACATAGAGGAGAGTGGACCCCGAATCAAGCAAATAATATACATTATGAGAGAAAATCTATAACGTACCAGTAATGACATCAAGTGATGCCATGGATTCCTTTCGGGATGCTAAAGCATACAACCTGTTCCAAAAAACACTAGAATTAAGAGCAGTATCAAAAGTACATGCAACACCACTAGGTGTAGAAATAGAAGATAAAACCTTATGAATTATATTCGTCCCAGTATCAGCCTTATTAATTGGAAAATCCTTGAACTGATGTCCTGTCTGTCCACACTTGAAGTATTTCCCTCTATTTTTATTATAATAACCCCGATGGGGATGACCACAGAACCAACAAAGAGGGCATGAAGAAATTTATTGACATGTTCTTGCCTGAGATTGGGCACCCTATGCTTGGAAATTATCACAACCTTGATGAAGCCTATCGCCCGAATGGTAAGGAGTAATAGAAGAAGAGAAGGAACCAGAACTCCCTCCTTTTTTTCTGCCATTTGACACTATCCCAATCACCCTGAGACTAAGCACCTTCTTTATCAGAAAACCTTCTCCTCTTACCCTTTCTATCTCCAAACTCCACCTATTTGCTCTTCTCATCCTCTACCTTTTGTATTTGAACAATCAACCTAGAGATGTCCATATCTTTAATTAGTAAAGTAGTCTTTCTCTCTAAAATCAAATATTGATTCAATCCAGAAGAGAACTTTCTCATTCTTTCCTACATGTCAGCCACTAAATTACGATCATACCTTGTCGATTGTTGAAACTTCAAGGCATACTCTTTTATAGATATCGTCCCCTTCTTGAGTTTCATAAAATACTCCATCTTTTCTTACCTCAATACTTTGGGAATGAAATAATCTAAGAAGGCCTTAGAAAAGTATCCCACAAGACTTTTTCTTCCACATCACCCTATCCTTGTCCCACTCTTTATACCATTGATATGAAACCTCTTTGAGCTTATAAGATACAAAGTTTAACCCCTACATATTGGTAGCCTAGATCACCTGAAATATCTTTTCTATTTTATCCAAGAAGCCCTGTGGATCCTCCTTCACCTCTCACTCTAGAAAAAGTAAGAGGACCCATCTTTATAAATTAGCCAACCCTTAAAGCCTTAGCAGACAAAGCACCAGTCATACCCCACTCAACCTGAGCAACGACCATCTTAGCAATAATATAAATAAAATGACAAAATTCCACATAAGTCACCTTGCCTTAAGGAGGACTAGTAGAAACTGGTGGAAGTATAGAACTATCAGGGATAGGACTGTAAGATTGAAGATGAACCCAAAAAGTAGGATGCACCCCTTCAACATTACCCCAAGATATTACAGAAGAATTTTCTTGTGTTCTAGATCTATGAGGCATGATTTGGAAGATGAACAAACAAGAATTAATAAGGTTCCAGGACTGAGACTCCAATCTTAAAAATTGAATACCAAGATAGTAAGACATTCCTAAATACCTTTTAGCCTCTCCCTTATGAGTGTGGCATGCTACACACCCCTAAAAGAGACTCTACTCGACACGACTTTGTGGACTTCCAATTGACCATGGACCTTGAATATGATACAAACTTGACACAACCCAACCTGGGGCCTTATTGTAAAGGGTATCCCAATTTCGATCGGGACCAGAGGCAACCCCCATTACCAAACCCAACCTCCAGCCTCCTTCCCTAAGTTAGCTTAATATCGAGCATATAACAATATAGTGTAATAGCTCACAATAAGACTTTGGGACAGGATCACAACCGTGATAGACCCATCCGAGTCCAATCATCCCAAACCAACCAACCAACCATATCAAACCATTCTGAAGGCCATAAACCAAGCCATAACTAAATAAGTTCCAAAACATAATATAATTAATCCTAATATAAATTATGATAGAACAACCAACAATCTCATCGACTAGTGTCAGTCCCAATGTCAATACCAATACTAAGGCTAACACAAATATCGATATCGCCCATTCCAACACACAGTAGTGCCATAAAGCCTCTAACCAAAAAAGTAAAAAAATTATATTAGGACATGCCGCCAACCATGGATAAAACCAATATCCAAGATAAAATCAAAGAGTCTAATAATATCCATAACATGAAATAGAGCCTTCAGAATGGATAGAAGATTACCTCTTTAATCCAAATATTGATCCCCGAGTCAATCACAATATATGAGGATTAGAACTATTAGTTTGTGTATAGCGTGGTTATATAACCTCTAGTGGATGGGTTAGCTGGTGAATGCTAGCATGATATCAGGATAAGGCTAAAATAATAGCATTTAAAAAGCCAAGCAAAACTATCCATATGCACACAATAATACATATATATATATAATATGCAAGAAAAGGGGACAAGGTTTATCATGCCAGTAAAACTTTTACTCGGGCTATGTAGCTTTGCGTCCTAAACCACCCACGAGCTATATGGATTCAGATCCCCCTGTTGTAAGAGACCTAGTGCGTAAAGCCGCATCACTAGGGAAGAAAACCTGGGATGACTAGTACATCCACTAAAATATAGTGTGACATCATGAACATGGTGATCAATACCAACCTCACATCGGCAAATATGAGTTTCTAGTTTTGGTCCCCCCGGGACCTCCACCTTTCACTACTTTGCTAAATATTATTGCTAATATTGACTAATTAAAACCATTACCAAACAACCAATCTATCCATTTATTAACAAAGTCCATGTAGTGGTGGTATCGTCATATCGAACATACTTGCAAGTACTATCCATAGACAACTATATATAGATTTATGGGGACTTCCAAGTGCCCTTCCATTTACAATATTAAACCACTTAAGGGATTCCATGTACCCCACAAGCATAACCATTTATCCATTTACCTTTACAAGTCATATAAACCATGCCTAATTCCTTTACAAAGTTTTAAAACAAGAAAGAGTTCCATAAAAAGTACTCAATGTAATAAAAATATTATTATAAGCTTTTATCAAACACATTGATCGCATAATATAACAAAACCCAATTCCAATTACCATTAAACCATTGCCATGCAATCCCAATTGTCCAAACAACCCTTAATGGACATAAAGCATAATTAAAACCATGGAAAACTATAATCAACCATTTAATATCAAAACCCCCAATTCATATTTAAAAACAAAAACAATACAATTAATGATGTCATAAAAACATTCATAAAAATCATGCTTCTAGATATAATTAACAATGAGGGTTAGAGTCTTTGTATAGAGTTTGGGTTATTCAGGATAGTCTTCGAGCGGCACAGAGTAGGCAAAAGTGCTATGCAGATTATAGACTTTGTGCCTTGAAATTTAGTATTGGTGGTTGTGATTTTCTTTGAGTTTTTCTCTTAAATGATGTGATGAGGTTTGGAAAAAGGAAAAGCTTAGCCCCAGGTGTATTGTCCTATTTGAGATTTTTTGGACAGTTGGTGATGTGGCTTATGAGGTCGACTTGCTCATATATTTATTAGTTGTTCAACCATATTTTCATGTTTCCATGCTTCTCAATTACATTTTGGATAAGTCTCATTTCATTCGTTGGGATTTGTTTAAATTATATAAGAGGTTGTCTCCATCTTGGCTAAAGATGCTAGACGATTGTGTTCTAGGGATATTCTAGTGGTTAAAGTCCAGTAGAGACATTAACCTGTATGTGAGTCTACTTGGGTGGTCTAGTCTGATATGCATAGTTCTTATCCCTGGCATTTTCTAATTCAGGTATTTATTTTGCCTTTAGTTCCTGGAAGAACTAAATTTTTAATTATGGATGATGCAATGACGTGATTTTTGGTGATTTATGTGAAATATTTATTTCTATCCGATTTGATTATTTTATCCCTCCCCATGGTTTCTTAGTGTCATTTCTAGGGTGTTGGGATGATTTACATAATTTCCAATGCATTTTAGTATGGTTTATGTGATATTGTGGTTCTTGATGGCTTGAGAATCCTTATAGTTATGTTGGTCAACATTTATTGATTTGTTCATCCGATGGCAAAATAAACTGCGACAATAGATCTGGTATGTTAAATTTAGGGTGGTAACATAGATGGTATGGTTTTATGACTTTTATATCATATATCAACCATCAATTTAGAAGGTTGTGAAATTGGGTTTTGAGGGTCAAATTTGTGAAAATGACGTCTTTTCAAAATCTGATATCACCATTTTGTCCAAAGCATTGAATTTGGTAGGTTAACATATTACTTTTACATTTCCAAGATTACAGATGATTATAGAGGTGTCTGTGGAGACTTGAAATTCTCCAAGTCTTTAGGTGGGGCAATACTCATCTAGTGCACTCGCATATGCAACACTTTAATCGCTCACATAACTCAGCAGATAAAACCAATTATCACTTATGCGATATCTTTGGTGTGGTCATGAACCCCGCATAAGTGATGAAATGGTCGCTTATGCGATACCCTACCTCAGGAAAGGTATCACATACATAATACCTGGTCGCTTAAGCGGTATTTGCTTAAGTGACCTGGTGATCTCAAATGAGATGCCAGAGTCCCTTAAATACCTATATCTCACTATTTTTGTCATTTTTGAGACTTGGAGGTTGGGATTTCATGATTTTAGTCAATTTATCCCATTCCTAAGCTTGGGTAAGCTCCAAACACCTATTTCAACTACTTTCCTTTAGTTTTAACTTGAAAATCTTGTTTAAATATAGATTAAAAATTGAAAATTGGGGATTTTTGTCAAAAAGACCTAAAGATTATATTTCTCCTATTTAAACCCATTTTCACTTGGGTGAGTATCTAATCTTATAATTATCACTTTTCTCACAATTTTATCTTCAAAATAAATTCAATTCTCGATTTTAAAATGGATTTCAGAGGTTTTACTGGTAAAGCTTAAAAATGAATTTTTGCCAATTTTGGACGTCATTTCTAACTCATTTTTTCTTGGATTTTCAATTGTAGACTCCTAAAAGTATGGGAAACATGTTTCAAAAATAAAATTACAATTTTACCCTTATATTTCAAAAACCCATTTTAGGGGTTTGTTTTTACCCCGACCTAATATTAGGAAATATGAGTAACATTGGCTTTCTTTTGACTTATAAATTCTATATTTCTCTGTCCTAGGTGATTTTGAGTCTGTTCGTAGAAGAAAGTCTTCAGATTAAAGGCTTTTTGGATTGGTTTTCAGCATTCGATGTAGGTTATGGCTTAATTTTTGTCAGACTGGGAAGAGTAGTTAAGATTGGTATAAAATTGTGTTAATAGTATGGGAACTAATCATTAAAAGGGTTATATATTGTGTTATGCCCATGTAAGGGCCTATTTATAAATGTTATTTGGCAGTTTTGGAATATTTTTTATTTTGTGTGACCATGTAGGGTCCTATATAATATTATCTGCCTTTTGTACATGGAAATTACTTGTAATTTTGTTTGATGAAAAAGCCTAATAGGGTATCACTGGTTACTTTTTTTATACATTTTATTCTATTGGCATATAGATTATATTGGATTCATGGATGGTTAGATAAATGAGTGGATTTTGGCTCACTTAGTTGGTATATTGGTTGGATATGGAAATTTTTCATTCTGGTTGCTTATGAGCATTATATCCTCATATTATATTCATTCATGATATATTGATACCATTGTGGAAATACTGGCTTTCTTGGACAAAAAATATGACATCATTAAAACCCTCTACCGATGGATGTGCCAGAGAGGAATTTTGGATATTGGTAGTATACGTGTTGATGAACCTCCCATGGGTCCAATGTTGGGAAGAATTAGCTCCCAAGGTGTATACAGAGGTTGTGAAACAACCTCGGGCATCAACATCATCATTATAATCATTATCTCCATTGTATTTGTATTTACTTTGTACCTTTCTATGATGTATTATTTTCCTTGATGCGATACTTGTCTATATGTATTTCTCCCTTCATATTTGTATGTGTGATATCTATTTACTTGTATTTCTCTCTCATATTATATGGTGTATTTGAATATTATAGAACTTTTAGTGTAGACGTTGTGGGCTAGTGTTTGGGAAATTTACTAGTTGCAGGTGTCATGCCCTTATTGTATATTTCGTATGCTTTATTTTCTACTTTACTCAATTGGATTATGATTCTTACTGAGTACAGGTGGGACATACTCACCTCTACTAATCCCTTTTGGTGCAGATCCAGGTTCGAGTGTTCCTCATGGTGGTAGATTCGGGTGACATTTGGAGCAATTTGAGGTAACGATTGATTTTATGCATCCAGAGTTGACTACTACCTTTCAGACTATGTCTTTATTTTTATTTACAGATAGAGTTGTTCTTGTTTCGTATACCTTATGTATTTTTAATCTTGAGTTGTATGATTTATGTTCATGCACTGTGACACAAGGTTTTTGGATTTAGTTTGATATCTTAGACTATGTATTTTTTCTTTTACCATATATGTGTATGGTTCGACTCCACTCTAGGAGTCTTGTCGTGTGTTTTGACATTATTTTTCTCAATTCATATCATTTTGGATTATAGGATTGCTTGTCAAGGTTTGCTGCAAAAAATGTCATCATGACCCTTGGTTTTTTTAGGTCATGACAATGATTACTATGGACTTAATTAACGGCTTACCCCACTCTATGCATCAGCATGATTCAATTTGGGTAATTATCGATTGACTCATAATGTCCATTGATTTTTTGCTCATTAATACGATTGACTCTATTGAGGATTATGATAAGTTGTACATACGAGAAATTGTAAGGATACATGGTACACCATATTTATTATTTTAGATAGAGGTACTCAGTTCACCACTCACTTTTGGAAGTTGTTCAAGAAAAAAAGGTTGGGTACAAAGGTAACCTAAGTACCATATTTTGTGGTTAGACCTATGGTCAAGCAAATATCACCATTCAGACACTTGAGGATATATTGAGATCTTATCTTAGAGTTCTCCTTATAATAATAGCTACCACACTAGTATTTAGATGGAACCATTTGAAGCATTGCATGCAGCAATGGTATAGATCTCCAATTAGGTGATCGGAGGTTTGTAAAGCTAAATTATTGGGGCTAGACTTTGTCCACTAAGACATGAAAAAAGTTAAGCTCACTTAGAAGTGGCTGAAGACCATCCAAAGCTACCAAAAGTAATTTCTAATGTAAGATGAAGAAACCTAGAGTTTGATGTTAGATATTAGGTGTTACTAAAAGTTTTACCTATGAAAGGTATCATGGTGTGTGGGAATAAAGGGAAGATTATTCCTTATTACATTTTCCCAAAACAAATTTTGAGTAAAATTGGCAAGTACTCTATGAGTTGGAGTTGCCAAAAGAATTGGACGTCGTTCATTTGATATTTATATTTTTTATGATAAATATGCGTTAGAAAGCTTACTCATTGGCCCAATGGAAAGTGTTAGTGTGAAAAATGGCCTAACTTATGAGGAAGTCTTTGTTAAAACTCTAGACTACTAGGCTCAAAACTTAAGAACCAAAGAGGTATCCTCCATGAAAATGTTATGGAGGAATTAGAAAGTCAAAGAATCTACATTAGAAGAAAAAGAATATATTAAGACCACATATACTCATATGTTTACTCTGAGAAGGGAAGATGTGCAAGGTAATATTTTTTCCTAAATTTAGGAATTCAATAAAGACATATCATGTTTCATACATTTGCATATTGTGTATGACCTTCATTTGAGGATAAATGATCCCATGGGGAAGATATTCTAATACTTCAGACATTTGGACTAATTCTTAAACCGTCCTACATTTAACTCTAACCCAGACTCGAATGATCACGAATAAGTTTATGGTCCATACTACAAGCCTTATTTATTATCCAGTTCAAATTAATTTAAGTCTAGTTGTTACAAACTAGTGTATGATCCATAATATTCCATCATACTCCATATTGGTATTGATTTTTGAGTTTAGGATTCTATGATCCAAGTAATTTTCTGTACTCCAGTTGTACGATCTATAAAGTGGACCATATTACCTATCTAAGAAATGAATTTTTCTATGCAAGCATACATACCATGTTACAGTTCTCACACTTGTCCTACAGTCCATAAAATGGACAATAGATCTAATGTCAAAGTTTATTCAAAGACATTTTTTTGTTATTTTCCCACTTTCTCACATTTAGATCAACTCTAATAGACCCAAAATCTCACTCCTACCATTCTAAGGCTAGTAATGTTTCCTTCATTATTCTCAAAGTAAATTTAGCAATTTCTACTCCTAGATAATGGATTAAAAAAATAGTGTACCATAAATCCTAAGATTCTGCAAAAGACCCCTTTTCAAAGTCTCAAGAATAGGAAACACAAATCCTCATTCAAGATTTGAAGCATCTAAGGCTTCTACGGGTACCCTTCACATTTAAAAGACATGTTCTTCCCCACTCATATGCTTCTCGTCTATTGTAGTATCTTTTGTAAGACTAGTTATGGCTAGATTAGATTCTCAAGTTATGATCCTCTTGATTCTCGCTGAAATTCTAAGAACTCTCCATTAAAGTGTTTAGTTTCTATATTATGCCCTACTTCAATATTTTTTACAAATATACTTTATAAATTTTAAATGTTCATAGAAAGATTATATTTCTACCTTGAAATCTAAATTTAATGATATTCTTAAGATTTGTAGTGCAATGCTCACTAGTAAAAACCTAGAATTAGGATTTTGAGCACTGACTATATCATATTATAAGAACTTAGTTCATTGATTATTTTGACAGATAGCAATATGAGCATATAGAATGTTTTTGAAGGACTATTGGTAATTGAGAAGCTATGAGTTTAAAAAATAAATGCCAAAAACAATAAGTTCTACCATATGATAGGATCATACCATTGATTTAGGTGACTGCTCTTTAAGCCCATGGAAAGAGCTCATCATTAATTAAAAGTAATATTATCACCTATTCCCCAGCAAGGTATAGGATATGTTCCCAATTGAGCAACGAGTAGACATTATGAGATCACATGTTGTTATGCCAATTTTGAGAAACTCCACAAAAGAAAACTTATTTTAGAAAAGATGATTTTTTGAGATTAAGGGCACTATCTTTAAGATCATTACATAAACTTTATATTCAGTTATACAAATTATATTATGATCTAGATATTTTGTTTACCCTATGGTTCAATAATATAGATTACAATATAATTCAGATATTCATATTATCTTTATTTTAGCATATGCTTAATCTATGGTCTTGTTTCATATTATGCCTCCATCATAATTAGTTAGTTATATATCAGAAAGCAGTCATGCTTATAAGTGACATTTTATTAAGTTATTTTAAATATAGTTCTTTCTATGTGCTTTCCCTATTTTGCATCGCATAATTTTATGATGTAGACTCAAGACCCTAGCTCATGATTAGATGTGACTCACATTTCTTAGTTCAACTATTGATGACCCCTCTTTACTTTTAAAGGGCTTAGCCTGTGGTTTAGATTAGTCATTTCTAATTTTTTATTAATAAAGTCATGTCAGGGGTCGTGTCCCAATAAAAAGTACTAAAACATGTTAGAGGATTCATAGATAGACAACCAGATAAACATCTAATTCTTGTTTTCAATTCTTAGATTTTACTCTTAAGTCACATTGTGAAGTCTTATTTTTGTTTTCCAAGGTTCATCCTCTAAATGCCATTTAGTGTGCTTTCATTTATGTTGTACATGTTCTAGTATTATGATGAACCAAGGGTTCATTGAGGCCAGTAGCGACTTTGAGTGTCATCAACATCAGGATGTACACTTGTGGTGTGACAAAGATAATTCTCATTTTTCATTGCTTGAACAGGTGTATGTTGTATCATTCAACTGATAAGCTGAAAACTCAATAGCTTCCTATATGTGGGACCAATATATCTTAAAACCTTAGAGGTCTCATGTATGAAATACTACAAGTCATCCTTAATATTTAACCATGGGACTTTGTGAGGTAAATGTTAGAAAATTCATTTACCATCCTATACCCATTGCAGGTGAAGTTTCAATACCTGTATGTTAATGATAAGTTACTAATAAAGGCACCCAATTCTCAGTACCATACTCTACATTAATATGTACAGTCATAGTAACTGGGTTAATAGTTTGATGCACATCCAATATAACATTAGAAGAATCAATTTTATATCTTATAAAAGTGACAAAACTTGTAGAGCTATTTTTGTAAGGTACGAGAACTGAATATATATTAATTATTTTGAAAGTGTATTTTAAGCTCGAAACATAATTTGGATTTTAGAAAAATAAGAAATACTAAAATAAATGTCATGGAAGTCCATCAATCTTGAATGTGATCAGGTTGAATGGAGAGGAATCCACTAGAAATGGCTCTACAAATCGATCCTAAGATGCTTCTAAAAAGTATCTTTAATACCATGCTTCTCACACCTCTAATAAGATCCTATGTCGAAGGATAAGTTGACTTATATGCCAGTTTTGACCCTTCTCGAGGCTACAGATGGTTTTATAGTGTTTTATGATGTGACACATAAGGGACTGGGTTGTGTTTTGGTGCAACATGGCAAGTATATGTCCTATCTTTGTAGTAAACTTAAGGTTCATAATAGGAACTATTTGACTCAGGCTTTGGAGTAGTCAGTTGTTGTTTTTTCTTTGAAGATTTAGAGCCATTATCTGTATGGGGTGCATGTGGATATATATTTGAATCATAAGAACTTGCAGTATGTATTTACTCAGAAGAAGTTGAATCTAAGAAAGAGGCAACGACTCGAATTAGTTAAAGAATATGAAAAAAGTCTTCACTACCATCTAGGTAAAGCTAACATTATTGTTGATGCTCTTAGAAGGTTACCTATTGGAAGGTTAGCCCATGTTGATTAAGAGAAAACACAATTAGTGAAGGACATTCACAGGTTAGCTAACTTTGAAGTTCTTCTTTTGGACTCTAAGGATGGAGGGGTGGTTGTTCAAGAAGTGATTAAATCATATCTTGGCCCTCAAGTAAAGGAGAAGTGGGCTTTGGACCCCATTCTTTTACATATTAAGGATGATATAGGTCAGTAAAAGGTTCTGGCATTTAATATTGGGGGAGATAGTATCCTGAGGTACCATAGTAGGTTGTGTATTTTTTATTTTGATGGGTTGCAGGAAAGGATCTTGAATGAAGCTCATGAGTCTAGATATACATTTCATCCAGTTTTAACTAAGATGTATAATTACTTGAAGGAAATCTACTAGTGTAATAATTTGAAGAGGGATATGGGAAATTTTGTTTCTAAGTGTATAATTTGTCAGCAAGTCAAGGTTTAAAACTTGAGGATTGGTTACTTGTTTCAAGAGATAGAGTTACCCATGTGGAAGTTGGATATGATTAATATGGATTTCATTATGGGTCGTTCGCAGTCTCACAATAAGTATGATTCAATTTGGGTCATTTTAGATAGAATGACTAAGTTTGCTCACTTCTTGCCTATGGGAACTAACTACTCAGGAGAGGACTACACAATGTTTTCATTTAGGAGATTGTAAAGTTACATGGTGAACCAATGTCCATCATTTTAGATCGAGGTACACAGTTTTGATCTCACTTTTTGGATTTGCTTCAGAAATATTTGGGTAAAAAGGTAAATCGTAGCAACGCTTTCCACCCTGAAATGGATAAGCAAGTGGATCATACTATTTAGACTTTATAGGATATGTTATGTTCCTGTGTGATTGATTTTAAGGGAATTTGGGCTGATTATGTACCTCTTACTGAGTTCTCGTACAATAATAGTTATAATTTTAGTTTTCAGATGGCTCTTTTTTAGGCTTTTTATGGTAGGAGGTGTACGTATCCTATTGGGTGGTTTGAGGTTGGTGAAACTAGTTTGATTGGTCCTGACATGGTTTACCAATCTATTTAGAAGGTAAAAGTTATTAGGGAAGAGTTAAAAGTGCTCAGAGTCACCAAAAGTCTTATGCAGATGTGAGTTAAAGAGAGTTGGAGTTTGAAGTAAATTATTATGCATTCTTTAAGGTATCTCCTATGAAAGGATTCATGAGAATTGGGAATAAAGGGAAGCTTAATCCCCGTTATGTTGGTCCATATCAGATTTTGAGAAGAATTAGAAATATTGCTTATGAGTTGGATTTTGCTTTCGAGTTTGGGTTCCATTTATCCAATGTTCCATGTGTCAGATCTAAAAAAGTGTGTGGGTGATCCTTCATTGATAATGCCTATTTAGGATGTTGTGTTACACATTCTTTGTCTTATGAGGAAGTTTTGAATAAAATATTCGATAGGCAAGTTTGTAGGTTAAGGACCAAGGATGTGGCTTTGTTAAAGGTTCTTTAGAGAAACCAAAAGGTAAAAGTGGCTATATGGGAAGTTAAGGAGGATATATAGGCCAATTATCCATTGTTTTTCCCCGAGTTGGAAAAAAATGCTTAAGGTATGAGTTTCGTTTTCCTCTTATCTTTTTCTAAGTTTGATTCTGGTGTATTCTTTCAATTCTCGTGCAAAAAGTATCTTAACTCATTATTCGGGGATGAATGATCCTAAGTAGGGGATAATGTTAGAAACCATAAAATTTTGAGAATTTTGTTTTTGGCATTCGAGCATATGCAATATTAATTTTTGACATAAATTATGTTTAGGTGTCTTAAAAGGGTAATTGGGGAATATTTTAGAATTTTTAGAAGGGGTTCGAGGTTATTTTAGGACCCCAAGATAGTGAGGGTCCACAATATCACTATGTCATGGAGATTACCCTCTGCTATATCAGCGTGGCACGAAGGATAGGCTCCATTATAACATCGTGTCATGCCAGTGTATTAAGTTAATCCATTTTTTGTTTTTTCCTTTAGGGTGATAGGCTTTTGGTCTTTTTACCCCTTGTATGGCCTTTAAGCATAAAATAAGCCTCTTTTGTTGAGTTGTCAAAGATCAAAATCATCCATTCTCTCGTAAAACTCAAAACCCAAGAACATTTAAGGGTTTTCTAGTTCATTTATCATTCAGGATCAAAACGTCAAATTGACTTCAATTGCATGTGTGTTTCAGACATGTTTCTCTTCTTTAAACTATAATTTAACACTGTGGCATGAATTGAATGGATTCCTATTTCTACATCTCTTTCTTCCTCACATTCCTCCTTTTCTTCTATTTTTGAGGCCTCTTTCAGTTTCTTAGTAAGAATGGGTGAGGGTATTCTTCCTAAATAGAATACATAGGTAATAAATAATAGAATACTAAAGATCCGAGCCATAAAATTTCTCAATTCTAACACAAGGTACTTATTAGATCGAATGTACTTATTCGATTTAATAGAATGATTTTGCCGTATCCAGACTAATACCAATCCAAGCCATTTCATGAATAAAATATGACCAATTAACCAACCAACAAAACCACTTGTTACAAATAAGATCTTGTTGTTGCATCGAAAGAGATAAATGTTGACTAATCTAGCTAACATTAAACTTGGTAAAATGAAATGGTTGAATAATTAAAAAATGAGATTATTCAGGAATACACATTGAATTCTGAGATTACGCATTGAAGTTTTCATTCTGTATATGCCAGATCATAAATTAGTAACTGCTTCAAATTTCTAAAAAAAAATCCCAATTGTGTCAAACTTTCCATTTTTGAAATAGTTACGAAATCTCCATGAATAGGATCAAACCCTATTCCATGTTATTTACATGAGGTTCCTCTTTAAGAAAGTCCCCGAGAGGGCTTAGTTGATCCATGATTTATGTTTCATCTTTCATTTCCTTTTCATTTATTTCGAGAAATCTATTGAGCAATTCCAATTCTTTTTTTTTCTCTTGATTCTTTTCCGATCGAGATGTATAGATCCTATTCATGGATTAACGAAAATGTGAAAAATCTCTATTTTCCTCTTCCATTTTATGAGTCTCTTCCTTTTTGCGTATGGCATCGCCACTCTCTTTTGTAGCATCCACTAATTCGGAACTTAATTTGATAGCCATATTTCTACCCGAACGTTTTCGGGATGCCACTAATAACCAACGAATGGCAAGTGCTTTTCCTTGTGTGGATTCTATTTCAATGGGAACTTGATGAGTCGATCCACCTACACGTCTTGCTTTTACTATTATATCGGGAGTCGATATAAAAATTCCTTATTCAGATTATTACTTTTTCCTTTGTTGGTAGAAACCCACTGATTGTCCAGTTCATGAGGGAGCATTTTTTGGAGTGAAAATAAGGTTATCTTTCTTTTTATCATTTTCCAAAAAGTTTATAAACTTGGATGGTATGTTAAAGATATTCTTTGTTTTCCATCACTTTTACATGTGTCAAAAAAATATTGTGACATTTCAGTTCTTACGGCTTGGTCAAATCGATTATTCTTTATGTAGAGAAATGGTCAATTCCACCGATTATAATCGAAAAGAATACTCACAAAAGGTTTTTGAAACCTGAAGAGGTCCTGATTTTGATTTTTGTTATCAAGCAATTGCAATTTAAAATTTTTTGGATTACCTGTGTTATTATTAATATTATTATTATTCAGATAAGAATCTTTTTTATCATAAATTTCACAATTACTTGTATTAATATTTTTATAGCCTCTCTCTGTAAGGTGAGAGTGGATTTTTTCCTTTATTTTGTCCTTTCCATTCACTCGAATTTCTTCCATTTCATCGATTTTGTCCGGATCCGACTCTTCTTCCGAAAAAGGGGAAGGATAAGGATAAGGATCTTCTTTAGTGGATCCCTCTTGAAAAAGGGAAGGATAAGGATAAGGATCTTCTTCAGTGGATCCCTCTTGTTCTTTTTTAGTCCCCTTTATTTCGGAAGCAGTTTCTACATCTCTTTCTTCTTCACTTTCCTCCCTTTCTTCTGTTTTTGAGGCCTCTTTCAGTTTCTTAGCGGCTTTCAATTTCTTAGTAAGAATGGGTAAGGGTATTCTTCCTAAATAGTATACACAGGTAATAAATACGAGAATACTAAAGATCCGATCCATAGAATTTCTCAATTCTAACACAAGGTACTTATTAGATCAAATGTACTTATTTGATCTAATAGAATGATTTTGACGTATCTAGACTAATACCAATCCAACTCAGTTCATGAATAAAATGTGACCAATTAACCAACCAACAAAACCACTTGTTACAAATAAGATCATGTTGTTGCATCGAAAGAGATAAATGTTGACTAATCTGGCTAACATTGAACTTGGTAAAATGAAATGGTAGAATAATTGAAATATGAGATTATTCAGGAATACACATTGAATGCTGAGATTACGCATTGAATTTCTGGGATATCATTGAAACTCTTCGAAATAATTTTGTTTTTCCTTTTAAAACTTTTCGAGTTATAGTTATAAAAGTTATAAAATATTTCTTTTTAAATTTTCCAAAAAAAATTTCGAGTTCCTTAAAAATGGGCTCAAAAAAGGAAGGGCGCTTTCGGGGAGAACCAAAGGGAAGTTCAGCTTCCATTCCCAAAACTGTTAAAAAACAAAAATCATATTTTTGTTTTTTCTTTTTCATCAGCTCTACACGGGAGGGGTACAGTTTAGATATATGCCAAGGTTTCAAACAAAAAGGAAATAAAATTTTGATCTGAATCCCATCGCTCAACTAATTTTTTGGAAATTCTATTTCTGATAATTGAACACCATTATAAGTACATTTAATATGCATTTCTCTAATCCATTCCTGCAAATCCTCAGACCATTCAGGAAGTTGCAAGAATAACATACGCTCGAGATTTTCTGCTATTATCAATGAAGGTAATACAACATATTTTTGAAGAATTGATTGAGTTATTAAAATGTAACCTCTTATTATTTGCGCACAAAGAATGCTATCCCAAGCTTCTGCTACCGCTAGCCGTGCTTTTTCCTTTCTGGTGTTCTCCTTTTTTTTGTCCTTTTCTTTTTTCTCTTCTCTGTTTGTTTGTTCTTTTTTAGACTCTAGAATCTTTAATTCTCCCACTTTACCTGTCTAATTTAAAAAAATTGGTTTAATCAGTCCAGAGATATCAAAAGAAAAAAGATGGGGGAGGAGAGGGGGGGTTATTCTGTCGATAAAAAGGGAGAAATGCGTATTTGCTTGAAATAGTTTCCAAATAACTATTTTTCGCCTTTGAGCCCGCATAGAGCCTGTAATTATACCTCGCCAAAAATCGGATGGTTGCGAATAGATTATTAAAGTCACTTCCTCGTTGGTCTCAGCAGGATCCTTCTTCTCGTTGTTGGAAGTAAAAATAACTACACGTTTGAATTTTCTTAAACGAATTTGATAATCTACTGATAGGCCATCTTAAAATTTACCCAATTGTTGGTCCAATTCGGTGATTAATTTACATGACCAGAGAGGTTTTTAGAAGATCTTGTGTTGGTATATTCCTTTTATTATTTTAGTATTTTTTAATAATAGTATTAAGATTCGAATCCTGGTGGGGAGGGGGGGTCTTGGTTGAATACAGAAAAAGAAGACTACCTTTTTTGTGTTGTGCTTCGCTAGGTCGAGGTAAGTAAAGTATACAAAGGAAAAAACTATTTGATAATGAAAGTGACCAAAAATATTCGTTTTTCAAAAAACTTTAGCTTGTACACAAATACAACAGTCCCTTCCTAAATCCATGTGAATTTCTCTTCGTAGTTTTTCATTCCACCTGGCCCGTGAAATGATTTGACATCCAAAATTCAATAAGATTGGGGATATCAAAAGAAAGACGGTCTCAATAATTCTTTTATTATGGATATGAATATGTAATTTGCCTCCGAACATTAATGACGAAAGGTTGGTTTGTTTATCTGCAATTGAAAAAATTAATTTTCCCAGTGCATTTATCATTCACTATCAAAACTTCAAATTGACTTCAATTTCATGTGTGTTTCAGGCATGTTTCTCTTCCTTAAACTATAATTTAACATTGTGGCATGAATTTAATGGATTTTTATGTGATTTAAATTGTGTGTTTTGAAATTGGGTTTGGGGTATTGGTTGTTACAAATTGAATTACTTGTCCGATATTTTGAATTAATTATTTATTTAGGGAATGAATTTGTACATTATTTAAATAATCGGAATGAGGGCCTTGGGTATCCCCAAATTGGATGAATTTTGGTTTAAAATTGTATGAACCGCAACCCATTTTGTAAATATGTCTTTTATTATGGAAAATTGCATGGTTTAACTTGCTTTTGAACCGAATGCGAAATGTTAATGGATAAATGGATATGTAAATGGATTTGGATGGACTTGAAGGCCATGGTTTGGATTTTTAAATGGAACTTGGGAGTTAATGTGGTTACGTGGATTTGTTTGACATGTTTAATTTAGCTTGCAAGAATAATGGTATGATGATCCCAAGTGGTAAAGGACTTAATAAATGATTCTTGAGTTAACGATTTAAATTATGTGCAAATTGTCTTAATTTTGGCTTAAAAGCGGTGGAAGTCACGGGGAGACGAACATTGAAACCCATGTTTACCGGCATTGGGGGCTTTATATGACCATGTTCTTGACACACACTTGATATACATATTTTGGACGACTATTTCCCATGGTAGCTTTAGTTTTCCCTCGTATTTTCCTTGGTTCATGCTGCTAATATGCATTGGGTCCCGTCTAGCAGGGGGATCTGAACCCATATAGCCCATGGTTACCTTTAGGATGAATCGAGCTACACAGTCTAGGTTTATAGTTTTAAACTCTCATTTTCATGACCTTTTCCCTATACCAACATCTTATATATGTATATATGAATGTGTACATGTGGTTTGACTAATTTTATACATGGCATTATTTTATCGCTTCTCCTGAGTTATATGCTAGTACTTATCCCACTAACCGTCCTAGGATGCTATATCATTTCATGATGTAGTGTCTGAAGACTTTTTTGTTTCTCCTACATAAAATTAGGTGGATTAGCATGTCTATAAAGTTGTTGTGAAGTGGTTAGCCTCCATTCTTCGAATGGCATTATTATTTCATTATTCTTTCTTTATTGATTTAGTACTTTTGGAATTTTTTTGGTCATAGTTGGCGGCATGTACCGACTTAGTTGTTATTCTTGTTTAGAGGCCTTCATGGGTAGATGTGGGTTGATTATTGATTGACTCTTAAAGTTCCTTTGAGTTATCTATTATCTTTCATTTCTATCTTAATCAGCTTCTGCCTTATCTTTATGATTATCTTTGTGGTCGTGAGGTTAGGCGATGAGGGTGGTATCCAGTTTATGGTGGACTTGAGATGCCCATCACGGCTAGGACCTGATTCGGGTCGTGACATCAATCATCTTGGAATGATTCATAATACTCTAAAAAGGGCCATCTGAAGTCACTAACTAAGCCATCTCCAACTATAGAGAAGCAGACAATCCCTTCACTAACTTTCTGATCCTCTCAATATCTATGGAGATACTACCCATAGAATTCCTAGACAAATGAAATGACCCAAAACATTATTATTATTAATTAGGATGTAAAGATGAACCTAGACTCAGTTTAACTTAAATTTAAGGAATTTAGGGCTAGTCTACTTTTGGATCAAATCTATGGGAATAGAAGTTGAATGAACTCTAGTATTTATATGATTAGTAATAGCAGGTTGGATATCCAACATCTATAGGAAGCTAACATGTTTTTAGCACCTGAAAAGAGCAATAGAATTCTGATTACATCATTTTCTTGGAAGGGCTGATTTGCATTATCAAGATTCATAGTTTGTGTTGTAAAATAAGGAAAACTACAAAATTTCTTGTGTTAATACCTATGACATTGTAATTCTACCAAAACAATGTCAAGGAACCAGCAAAGACGACCTTCAATAAAATTGTCGTGAACCAATGCATCAAAAGTTTAACTACTATATGTTAATTATCCACTACAGAGGTAATGCATGATAAAATATCATTTTTTTAAAACTAAAAAAATATTTTAATTCCCCACTTTTCAAACAATGTGACAGGGCACTGGGGATAGGCACTAGGAGAAAATTTGAGGTAATTCAACTTTGGAGTTAACTAATTACGTTCTAGACTTGAATTTTCTTTCTTTAATGTTAGAAAATAACTAGAAAATGGATTACTGGTGGGATTTAGGGTTGAATCTAGGTTTATGAAAATTAATGTAAAATGAGGTAATTTCTTATAAATTCAGTATATAAGGACCCTAGGGTGTTCGAAAACACTAATGGAAATAGAATTATGGCTAAATATGCCAGGGTGTTAGAACACACTAATGGGACTCAAATTATGACTAAATATGCTAAATTGAGTGGTGTTCATGAATCTAAAATGATAAGGAAATTCTAACATGACAAATAGGATAAATTATGATTAAAATCAGTGATTTCTAATCCCTAAATTTTATAGAAGGATGAATTATTGTAATACGTGTATATTGGATGATTGTATAGATCAAGAACAAGTTGAATGAAAATAAAAGGGAAAAAGTATGTCGTAAAGGTGACTTTGAGCAAAGGAGTTGAGGCAGACTTTTGTTGTTTGTAGCATATAGACTTTCTTAGCTTTGTGCTTATTGGAGATTTAAGCATCTATAATTATCTTTTGGATTGGTTGTATTTGATAAATACTTTGTATTTTCATTTCCTTGTGATGAGGTGTTTAGGTAATGGGTTGGGTACCATGCCGGTACAATATAATGTGTTGTGATAATGGATCGGGTACCATACTTATACAATACAATATGATATGACCATGGGTTGGGTACCCTACTGGTATGTTTTGATGTGAAGAGGAGGACTATATAGGTAAGAGATAATCATACATATTTCATACATGCACTCATTTATATGCATTGAGTTCCATTTAATGTATATATGTGATGACAAAAGATTGATGAAAATGATTAAGTATGAACGCCTGTAAAGTAGTCTTGCGATTATAATTATATGATGAATTATGATGTGTTTTTTGATTGATATTATTAATTATTAATCTTGTTATGATCGAATTTGTACTTTTCTGACTTGATTACTTGAACATTGTCAAGTTAGTCGACCTATGATGCTTACCGGTACTTATCGATGTAGTGATGCTACATAGATTCTTATTTTTGTTGAGTGAAGAACATATTCCACTGGTTGACATATGATCTCAACTTTAGACAGTGATTCAATCTTGTTTTCAAGGGTGTGCACCATATCCGGGCAACTTTCACACCTTCTATGATGTTATGTCCTATGATTTGGGACTAAGACAATTTCCCTTTTTATTTTGTTTGGATATTCACATTAGTTTTAGACTCAGTTATTCTTTTTAGATGTTCTGGTGCGGTGACTTCAGGTCCTAAGAAATTGTAATAAATAGAGGTTTCTGTACTCTACAACATTTTATGGATGATTATGTTTGAATAATTATTAGTGATTGAATGAGACATTTCTAGAACTCTTTGAAAAGTTTGTAAGTTAATACTAAAATGAATGTAGAGATAACACTTAAGTAAGTAAAAGTGAGCATAGTATGGTTCTCCTTCCATTGGCTAGGGTTGGTTCCAATCATTATCATTTGAGTTATAAAAGAGATAGTACCAGAGAACTAGGTTAATAAAGTTCATCATACAAGAATACATCTAGTAGAGTCCTCTAAAATGGTAGGAAGATATCTGTACTTTTCTTTGGAAGGCTATGGAAATTTTGGAATAAATAATTTTCTTCACTTATTTCACGTTATAATACGACTCCAATTGATTTCTTGTAATCCAAATTGGTATGTAATTTTTTTACTATTGTTAATAGATGGTTAATACTAATCCCACTAGAGCAGTAGCAACAACACCCGTGATACCACCTGCAGCACTGTAATAACCCTCCAGATCAATTCATTGATTTGTATGCATTTAGGGCATTTCAAACTTTCCCATAGTGTCTAAAGGTGATTTATGACTTGCCAAAACTATCAGTTTGGTGATAGGACAATTTCTTTGTCTTTTAGGCTAATTTCCCAATTTTGAAGCTTTTACTATTTCAGATTTGGTCTCGGACCAAAACTCCTACTAGGTGACCTCGGATGAGAATTCCAACAGTGTCTTAAGCTCGAGAACCGTAATTTTAGGATAGGGGACCTTTGATTTAGGTATCGAGACTTTAAGACTCCTTTTTATCTATTGGACGAATTATTTGAAAAATTGAACTATAGATATGGGCCTAACATTCAGTCCAAATGATCTCGGATGAAAGTTTCGATGGTTACATTAATTCCAAAATGTCGAATTTGGTTTGGTAGCATATTTTTTTTGTGCGGACATAGTAAAATCTAGTGCACAAGGTCACTGGAGGAACCTCATTAGCGAAATCTATAAATCACGATCATGTTGGCAGAATCGTGTTCGCGATAGGCATAAATTGCAATCGAGAGAAGTAATTTTCCCTTTGCCAAATAGCGATTGTCGCAAAAGCGGTTGTCGTGATAGAGACACCCGAACACCTGGGATGGTATAAATACTTTTTTTTAACTTATTTTTTCCATTTTCTCATTCATTTCCAATATATCTAAACTTACAAATTGAGAAAGCTTGGGATTAAAGCTTGTGGGTGATTTGAGATCTTGGATAACAATTTCTTTTGTCATTTTCCTTTGAATTCGTGGCTAGATTCCTTCGATTTTATGGTAAATTCTTTGTAATTAGGGATTTGAATTCCTAAACTGTAAGGATTGATTTGAGACCTAAATTGTGCTTTGTTTGTGTTTATCTTTTGAGAACAACTTCCTTGTCCTTCGAGAGACCTCGTGATTGGTTCAATTTTGGAATACATTTATGAGCCCTGCAGGCCCATTATTGACCCAAAATTTGACCTGACCTATTATATGGAAATATGGATCTCATTTTAATCCTAATGACACGTATATTATGATTTTGATTGCACAGAAGAATTTTAAGATCGTGGAGTGAAGATAGACATTTTACTGATGATTCAAGGATTTACAGTTTGGCTTCGAGTTAGGCTTTTGTCTACTCTTCTCCAGATATTCTATTTTATATATATTCCATGTCAAATAGGAATGTTAGGATATGATTGTTAGAATCACACTGTGACTTAGCCTAAATTATGAGCTTGGGGGCTAGAAGGGTATTTGACCCTTAAGTTGCGATACTTATTATACTTTTACAATCCTATTACCCAAGGTTGTTAGCATAATAGTTATAGTTTAGACTAATGAATCTTTAGAAATGTTTATATATTACATGGAGGATTGTGATTGGTTTTCCTTAGATCATGAAGTTATGATTATGCCGGATATATATTTGGGCCAAGGCCGTCATTTTGATACTGTAGTTATTGCGGACATATTATTGGTCCCAAGGCCATTTTCATGATATTGACTTGTTAGGTTCTAGGAAGTATTACATTTTTATAAAGAAAATGGTCGAGGTTTATCGAAATATTGATGCTTATAATGGTATTGGTTGAATAATGTTGATGGAATACATAGATTCGGTACAATCATGATCACTTAGATGGTAAGTGGTATGATCCAAACTAAAATATGGTCTTGTTACTATTTTCTTAAAAAGGGATTTACTACTACTTTTTCACTTTCAAAGTAGATATCTTCATAATGGGAATCGTACCAACTTAATGAACAACTTGTAAGCCTTCGAGACTAATAATGATGATCTTATAGATTTGACCGAGGTGGATTCCATCCATAGTTTTACTACTACTAATTATTTCATTCAAGAGAGATTTTGACCTTTTCTACACTCCTATAATAATTTAGTCCTGAAATTAGCCCGGACAATGGAATCATGAATTTGCACTCTTTTTGGCCACAACTCTATCTGTCCAATTATAGATACATATATATATATGTATATATATGTATATACATATGTTGATCTGGTACTAAATTAATAGTAAATGGATTATCGGTTTGAGTCTAGAGGTTGATGATGTTATTGATGATACGAGTTTTGGATTAAGTATGGCGGGTGATGATGATGTTGATGATGAGTTATGGATTAAGTCTGATGGTTGATGATGATATGGATGAGATGAGTTATACACTGAGTTACTTTATGGTATTTATATCTATCATGGTATTAAGAATTATGTCTTGGTAATCATTATTGCATGCACATTGCCGATCACCAGTATGCACCTATATCTATCAGCCTTATGGGAGTAGTATAGGTATAGGTGAGAGTGCTTGCAGTATATTGTGTGGATCTTGTATCAATTAGCCTTCTGGGGTGGCATAGGTATAGGCTTGGATTGTTGATTGAACCTTCTAAGCCTATAACGGTGGTAGTTTATGAAAGACCCGATTAGGTATTATTTGCCCGGACTAGCCTGCTACCTTGTATTGTTATTTTTATTGCCATTATCATTATTTTTTAATATGTTGACTATTGGGTTGGTATTGAGATTTGAGGTATGATTTTTGTTCTATTACCTTACTGTTATATTATTATGGATAAATATCTCATGTTTAGACATATGAAATATGATGTGCTATAACAATATAGCACTTTTGATGCTTAAAATAAGAAAAATATGAATGTTTTTTAGGTTATTTTGTTAGATATGATGCGTTCTGGGTATGTTTTGTAGGAAATCATGTTTTTGATGATAAGTTCGTGAAAAATATGAAATAAGGTGTTTTGGCTACTTTCTGGATCAATTATGGATATTCGGGACACTTTCCCACTTCTTCGTGATCAAAAAATGTTCGAGAATCGAAGAAGAGCTAAAAAGCTATCTCTCGACACATACTAAGTCAACATGTGGACCGTAAGTAGGACCTACAGACCATAAGTAGGAAAACTAAGTGCTAGAAGCCCAAAATACTGAGAGCTGACCTGCAAGATATTTTCATCCTGGTACCTACACCCTGTACCTGCGCTTACCATGCTAACAATAGGTACGACCTGCGCCCAGGGTCAGGGTGCCAGTAGTGGCCATAAGTGTCCACTAACCCTGTTTTCTCCTATTTTATTTGGAATTTCGGTTTAGGGTTTCCTTATGTACTATAAATACCCTTTCCGTATTTTTAGTAGGAGTTACGGACGATTGATACACATAAATATATTTTGATTACAAGATTCAATTTTTGATCCTTTTATTCTCTTATATTGACTTCAGTTTATTAATTTGGTTATAGTTGTGGGTTTTTATACTTCTTATCATTGTTATTCAATCTATGCTTTCAATTATGAATGTTATTGATTTCTTCACAAACATGATCAACTAAAACCCATAGCTAGGGTTGTGGAAATCCAAGCAGATTGATGAAGTAGGGGAAGTATGGTTGTTGTTTTGAATCAATACCCTTGCATGTATTGCTTTATCTTTATTATAATATTTTCTTAATGGGTTCACACGTTAGGATCCCTCCTAGATATTGCTACTTACTCCAAAACAGGAGTAGTGACTAGGGAAATATAAAGACAATAGTAATTTGGAGTTTAACTGTTGATCCATGCTTTTAGGGTTTATCTAAGTAAGATGGTTAGATTTCATCTTATAAATAGAAACTAGAAAGGTAATAGTTAACTTGGATAAAGATAATGGTTAGTAAGGTGACATCTTGATACTCAAAAGGTAAAGGGTGAAATCCTTCTACTTGTCCAAAAGACTGTAAAAGGTACATAACTTATCGATTTTGCATGCAAAGTATCAGGTTGGTTCAACAAAGCATGAGAAGCCTATGGAGTTAAGAAGCCAGGGGAACACAACTATCATGTTCACCAATGACTGATAAAAATCGAAGTTGATATAATTACCTACTTGAGATTACTACATAACCCCCTCCCGCACCGCATTTAGTTTTCCAGTTCTGCCCATTAGCTACAACTGATGAGATCCATAATTCCACATTTTCCCTTGGGATTCAACCCTAATCATCGTTGGGTTACTATATTTTGATAGCGACCATATCATCTTCTGAGAGGAGGTGTAGTTTGGACGTCATCAAAATTTTAGCGCCGTTGACGGGGAATACTATGTTGATATATGAATTGAAGTTGTTGCAGTTATTGGATTTTTATTTTTATATTTTTCTTACTTAGTCATATGCCGGTGTATGCCTATCACGCGACATAGAGTTAATCCCTTATTCCTACTAAATCCTAATCCAAAGAGGATCTTACAAACACCTAGTAGGATGTCTGAGCAGAAAAAAGATAAACTTCCTATGAGGGTTTGTGATATTATACTTCCTCCTCCTCCCAAAAAATTAAAAGACATTGTTAATAAACTGATTGGAGAGCTTTAGCTCAAGCTAAAACTGAGAGTATAGAAATGGAAAAAGCTTAACGGGTAGCTAGGGAGGCAGATCTAGCTTAGTAGAGAAAAATAGCAAACCTCCGAGCAACACTCAGTGGAAACCATAGTAGATCTTGAGAGGCCCATGTTCAAACAATACAAGCATATAATTATGTCAAGACATATATAGAAGATGAATAAGACTTGGGCTATGTTGAGTCAGCAGAGACTAGAGCCATTGTTTCTCTTATTTTACCCCAGGCATCAAGTTTGACATCACGAGATCAATGATCCAGATCTTGAATCTGAAGTGTGTGTTTGTAGGTCTTCCTACAGGTGATTCAAACTTGCACCTTGCTAATTTCATCGAGATCTGCAGTTCTTATACAAATCCAGGAATGAAATAGGAAGTGGTTAGATTGAGGTTATTCCCCTCCTTACTTATAGGAGAAACATTTTTATCATTGGGGGAACTGCCAAGAGGTTTTACCACTACATGGGATAAGTTACGCAGGTAATTCTTTAACAGGTTCTTTCCTCCATCCTTGATGCTATAACATAAGGACAGTATTTATAATTTCAGGAAGCTATAATCAAAGTCTTTGTATGAGTCATGGTTTATATGAAAGAAGAAGATGATTGTGGTTCCCAACCATCAGTTCTAAGGAACGAGCTTATTTGAGATATTTTACCAAGCCTTAACAATCAACTCTAGAGCCATGGCAGAAACTATATCTTGAGGAAATTTTATGAGACTACGCTGTAAGGTAGAGTCGTAGATGTTAGATTAGATCTCACTCGCTAACTGAAGGTGGTAAAATAGAGAAGTAGAGAGTGGATTTGGCACATATGCTACTTGTGCCTCCTATGACCATAAAGTAGTTGATGACACAGTAGCGCTAGATATTGCATTTCTAAGAACTAATATAGGGGTAATAACAAAGAATCTTACAGCAATGACCTCTGAGAAAGTAAATATATTAGCACCACAGGGGTTAACTTCCAGAGCTAATGAGTCAGAATTATAAGAGGAAGCAAATTATTTAGATCATTAGTTAGCAGGTTTCTGAGCCTAAGGGAAAGGGAACAAAGGTCGGAACTACAATGATAGATACAGAGACTGTAGAAGAGAGTGTGATGGTGACTGGAGGAAGAACAATGACTACAAAGATAAAAGTGATAAGTATATTCACCTGACAGACGAGATGCATAATCCAGAATCGAAGAGATGTTTTCTAAGCTGGTGAGGGGTTAAGAAAATTAAGATATTAGACTTAAGGATATTAAAGGAGATATTTCAAGGTTGACCTAGAAGTTTAAGTCATATAAAACTGCTATCAAGCAGTTGGAGCACCAGTTTGGGCAGATTTCAGCAACTCTAAACCAGAGGCATCCAAGTACCCTTCCAACCAACATGGTACAAAATTTGAGAAATGATGGTCATGTACTTTCTATTACCATGAGTATTATCACTTATATGAATCCCCATTAACTGTTGTGGAAGATGCTGATGATAAGACACCTGCTATTGAGTGTAAAAAGGTAACAGGTTATAAGAATAAAACTACTTAAGACAAAGGTAAGGGTCTAGGCATTGAGCTAAAAGTCAGACATATTATAAGACCACCCTCACATTTTCTTGAGAGATTGAAGAATAAGAAAGAGGAAGGTAAGTTCAAGTGATTCATTAAGATACTAAAAGAATTGAGCTTGAACATACCTCTTTTTGAGACGTTTGAGTAGATACCTCTATACACTAGGGTCATGAAATAATTGGTCATAAGGAAGAAAGAAGTGATAATTAAGGATATTTATGGTGTGCACCACTGTAGTGCAGTCACGGAAAGGTGTTTGGCATAAAAAAAGGGTGATCCAGCAGCATTCTCTATACTATCCACTATTTTGTCATCCCAATTTTCCAAAGCCTTCTATGACTTAGGGGCCAACATTAATTTGATGTCACTGGTTGTATTCATGAAATTGGGCTTAAACACATTAAATCCAACTTCTATATGGTTATTGATGGTTGACCACATGGTGAATAAACCTTTGGGAATCTCATTTGATGTGATCGTGAGGGTGAATAACTTTATTTTTTGGCTGACCTTGTCATCCTGGACTATGAGGTTGCACCGAGATGCCCATTATATTGGGGAGACCATTTATGGCCACAGGTAGAGCGATGGTTGACATGGAAAAAGGTGATATAAAATTCAAAGTCAATGGTAAGGAGGATACATTAAACATCCAAAAGTCAATGAAATAACCAACCGACATGAGGGTAGTTTCGGTGATTAATTGTATTGATGACCCTGGAGGATACTCCTATGGGTATCTTGAATAATTATGAGAATTCAAGATACCCACATTGTGTCGCGATGTTAAAGCAAGTGCTGAATAGGAGGCAATCCATGGAGATGTTGGTGAAGTCTTAGTAACCAACACAGCTGCGTTGTGCCATGATTTTAAATCAAGCGCTGCGTAGAAGGCAACCAAATATTTTTAGAGTTCATATTTTTGTTGTTTTTACTTTTTGTAGGTTTTTAGCTCTTGGACATACCCAAAATATTGTAAATAAAATGCTATATTCATAGATTTCAAGGTAAGTGGGCTTTGTGATCAACCCATAATGGTCAAAAGTCCCACATGGTAAGTTGTGTAACAAGATGAAAAGTTGAATTTTTAAGGATGAAAATGGAAAGTTATGCACTTTGGCATCTAATTTTACTTTTGGACCCCAAACATAATTTACGGTACTATAAGTACCTTGGAAAATATCAAAATGTCAAGTCTAGATTTCAGGAGAGCGAGCCAAAATCTTTGGCCCGACACTTGTGCCCTGCACATGCTGCCCGCAAGTGGCATCTGCACCCCATGCCTGGTCGCAGATGGCAGGCATAGGTAGCTATCACAGCCAGATCAATAAGTATGCCTAATTTTCAATTCATATTTTGGGCCTACCATCATATATATGGCATAAAACAGCCCCTTCCTATATTTAAACAACCTTAACCTCATTCTAACTAATTCAAAACTCAAAACTTCACTTTTCTCTTTGGATTCAAACTTTCCTCTTAAAATATAAACTAACCCCACACTTAAGTAAATTCTAAATTGACAGTTATTTGAGATACCAACTTGTTCCAACACACTAAAACAAGTTCAAACTTTGGTATTGCACAACTTCTTTATAATTCACTTTCGATTCTTCATAAAAGAGGTAACTATCTCGGCTTCTAATGGTTATATATTGATATATTTATTGATTTAAAAAGTTGAGATGTGTATTCCATTGCAAAATATATAAAATCAATAATTCTTGTATGTAGGATTCTTGAAGTAACCTAAAATCTTAATTTAGGACATTATTTTGAAGTAAAATCTAAAGTTAGGCCCCAATCGAAAGTTGAACTTGAATGAATAGAGTTATAATACTAGTTGATCATGTCTATTTTCATTGAAAGTTATGATTATGTGTGGGAACATTGGACTTGTTGGATTTTAAATAGGTTAAAGGGGTGTGAAAATTGAGGAAAAATTTGAATAATTTAAATTTTGAATTTTTCTTCAACTTTTTCTATCCCTCAATTTTATTGGAAACTGACAACTGGTTTTTTAGGTAAATATGGAGCCTAATACTATGAAAAAAAAGAAGTTCAATACCTCAAGGAGACGAGCAGAGTTTCCCAAGCCTACTGGTTCAGTGGAGAAGTACCCGAGGCAGCAACGTAGAGACACTGCAACTGGGGTGACATATAGTGTTACTAGAGAAAAGATGCGCTAGACAGCTCAGACAGTTCCAGCACAACCAAGAATGAAGTCAGCAGAGATATCACCCCCACACACTTCTCCACCTGATGATTATGATGATGAGGGGGAGAAAAATTCTTAGTCTACTCAATAGGGTGTTGCTCAAGATCCTTAGTCTAAAGAGGGGTCCTAGAAATCATCTAAGTAGGTAGAGCAGGAGGAGTTATCAGTAGTACCCCAGTCTAAGGAAGGTACCACTACTCATGTCTAATAGATAAATGTACCTTAGTCTGATGAGGGTACAGGGTAGCCTTCTCATGTTGCATCAGTACAACAGTGGAGGATACCCACACTCACACACATCTCAGAAGCACCTCTTAATGAGGGAAACCCGAGGTTGTTTATGGAAGGGATGCAGGAGATATTTGATATTTATAATGGTATTTGGTAGGCAGGCAGGCCTATGATAGATATTTATAAGGTGAGTCGAGTACCACAGTTACGGGTGAAATTTTATTGATATCAGTTGAAGTGGATGACTCAACAACTTGATTCTTACAGCCTGGCTATGGTGCATGAGTTTTATACATCATATCGATCTACAGTAGTCCTCTCTATGCACAGAGCTCTAGGCCTGATAAGATTCTTAAGGCAGCCACAACTTGATCACACACTGGTTAGAGGCGTCAAAGTTGATATTTCAGCAGAGACTATCCATCGAGCTATCTTCGGCTCAGAGTAAATTAATCCTTCGTCTACGGATGATTGTGACCATAGACTGAGGGTTTGATGTGATCTACATATCATACAGGAGGCTGAACACAAATGAGAGAGGGTTAAGATGGATAGTTGGGCAGCCAATTATATTTCACCTATGGGTGGTGTGACCCCATTGATTGAGGAGCACAGAATGATCATGAAGGGCCTATTGACATTTGAGAACATGTTTTGGTGTCCTCTAATTCGATACTGACTAATACCCGCTTGTTTGATAATATGTTGACTTAGGAGAATGTAACAACAGTTTCTTGTATGATGGCTAGATATGCTTTAGATTTTGCTGCCACTCTCTAATATGAGTTATATGATAGAGTATTTAGGGTGTTGACTAATCCACCATTGACTTGAATGATTCAGAGCTTATGTGATGAGGACAGTGCACCTGAGATACCGAGAGTAGATAAGAGGGTACTTGCGACGGCAACAACGCACATAAAGACTATGAAGGATCTGGCATGTATAGGCCTTCCCAGGAGATCGATAGTGTAGGCAGCAGTACCTAGGGCCCATATTAAAGTCCCAGTACTTTCCATAGTGTATTTTCATACACATGGAGGATATACAAGTGTTAGTATTGATATCGAGATAGGGAATCAAAAAGACGCTCTAGATTTAAGTACATAGGGCGAGGGGATGCCAACTACTTCTTCTTCAGCCAACTTCAACCTCGGAGCTGGTGGGTATATATTCAAAGCATATTCATCCATTATTTATATCTTCTAATACAGGTATGTTTACTATATCTATTAAGTTTTTGCAATGCCAAGTGGACAAGTAGAGTCCACTGTTGCTAGGTTCTAGGTTGTTGAGACCGAGATGACCACCCTTTATGAGTAAATGAGATCAGGGGTTAGAACCAAATTCGAGCAGGCTGTGGCCAGATGGTAGGCTGCACTGTCTAAATTATGTGCTGATTTCCAGACACTGCTTCATGAGTTTGATAGATAGGTACTACCCGATTCATATAGACAAATTCGTCAAATCTAGCCCAGATGAGGAGGGATTTTTATATACTACTGGTAGAGGTATGCACTCTCATAGAGAGTCGTGTAGAATCCACTCTGTCAGTTATATCCCAAGTGGTCTATATATCACCTTTGCACACACTGAAAGAGTATGATTTCTTCATAAAGAATGATGAGGAGGTTCCAGTAGCTAGAGCTAAGAGAGGTCACATAGACGACTTGCAGAATCATGATATACTATATGACCAGGTAGTTAAAAGGTCTAGACATGATTCGATGGAGACTGCATTCATTAATAGATAGTGGCATGTAGCTATAGTAGCGGGTGTATTATCTAGTTGTGTACTACCACCACCACTACCTTTGCCAGCTAATATACCTCTATTTAGGGATTCTCATGATTCGGGAAACTAGTTCATCCCAATTATGTTCTCACATTCCTCCGTGTAACTTTATGTTAATGAATTAAGTACAATGCACAGTTTTTAGTTTAGGGTGGTCATACCATGCTGCCATGGGTTTTTGTTGTCGTGCTTCTTTTCTTGTCGACCGCAGTATGGTAGTAGAATTGCCACATCTAGGATAAATTAGTGTTGTATTGTGTTTTGTTTTGATTTGTGTGTTTTTGTGTAATTAGGAGAGTTGTAACTATTTAGGGCAATTATTATGTTTTTTTGGATTATTGAGGAAACCAATACCCATCCAAATTTTGTGTTTAAGAACTGTATGAATGTATATATGTGTGAACTTTGTGGATCTCATTATGGAATTAGGATTAGGACATAATAATCACTTGCAAAGAATTGCATACTATTGATAGGTAGTAGTTTTTAATATAGACTCTGTGCCATGTGTGTGTGAGATAAAACCTATTTCTCTGTGTGTGTTGAATTCAGAACTTGCCCGGTTAGTCTTGCCTAGGTTGAATGATAGCCGATTAAGAAAGGATCATAGGCCGTTTTTTATTTTAGTCCACTTTTATTCTAAATGACTTTCAATGTGTAAATGATATCCCCTGATCCCTCTTTTGACCCTTAAAAGCCTATCTTTCTTGTTTCTTCATTCACCTTCCCATTAATATTAGAATGAACCTGTTTTGGACCTTGTCCTCCTCAACATGGACAAAATGCATAAGTTGAGGGTGACTATCATAGGGGCGAATAGTGTAAAATAAGTATGTAGAAAAGTAAAGTAAGAGGAAAAGTTAGTAGGAATAGGTGCCATAGAAAAGGGAAAAGAATTTTTTTTTGAAAAAGTAAATGAATAAATAGAAGACCACACCGAACATGAATGTGCAATAAAAGAATAAAAAGAGAGAAATAAAAAGAAAATTGTCTAGTAAGTGGGACCCCAAGGTTAGTGTAGTGCCAAGGAGGCTTAGTCAATTGATATGACCATATGTACCCTAGCAGCCACCAAGCCTATCTTACAAGCTGGGAAAAGTCCTATAGTGATCCTAACTATATTAATTTAATGCTAAGGTAAAGAAAATAAGGGAAAGCCTATGGTTTTTGATGTACATTGCTTGAAACATTTCTTCTGAGTGTGAGTGTCTCTTAACTATCTTTGCATTGACATGCATGATTTCGTATGAGTGAGTGGGACATCTTTGTTGTGAGGGCACATGAGTCCTATTGCCAGCTATTTACTTGTTCCAAGTAGTGTACTTGTATATGAGTCGTTGTTTGTAACTAATGTAAATCCATAATTTGATCCCATTACATCACAATGTTGTCCCCCATGTTCATACATAGCTGGCTTTGAAAAGTGAGATTGGCGGGGGTGTTGTGCTCTGAGCTTAAAATTGTGGATTGATTGCCTTGAATAACTTAGATTCTCCCAGTTAAGCGTCATTTTTGTTTTTTTGTGTTTTTTTGCTTAAGGATATGCAATTTTTCTAAGTTGAGGGTGTTGATATGCTATAGAAATATAACACTTTTGACGCTTACCAACACAACCAAAAACAACAAAGCCTGTTTATTCACACATAGTGGGGTTTGGGAAGGGTAAAATGTACGCAGTCCTTACCACTACCTCCAGAGAAGTAGAAAGGTTGTTTTCAATAGACCCCCGACTTAAGACAAAGAATAATAAACAAATTCATAATAAAGCATAAAACAAGATGGAATAACAAAAATAAGACACCCACAAAGTAATAGCCTACACTAACAAACCAAAGGCACACTCCACCCTCATACACCCCACCCCAAAGCTCTCCTAATTACTAACTATGATCCACCTACATGCACTATCTTCTATCCTAATTCGTATCCTCCAAACTTTCCTAAATAGGGTCATGTCCTTAATAAGATATAACTACTCCATGTCACGTCTAATTAGCTCTCTTTAATATTGCTTCAGCCTACCCCTACCCTGCTTGAAAGCATCCAAAGATAGCCTCTCACACCTATGAACTGGGGCATCCATGCCCCTCCTCATCACACAATCGAACCAACTTAATCAAACTCGCATATTGTCCTACCACCAAAGCCACTCCAACCTTCCCCCGGATAGTATCATTCCTAGCCTTATCACCCATAGTAATCCCACACATCCAATGCAACATCCGTTTTTACTCCACCATTAATTTTTGAATATAGGAGTTCTTGGCTCACCAATACTCCGCTCCATACAGATGGTTGGACACATTTACACTCTATAGAATTTTCCTTTAAGTTTGGTTGGCACCTTCTTATGACACAACACTCCCAAGACGAGTCTCCACTTCATCCATTCTTCCCCAATACGGTGGGAGATATCATCATCAATCTCTCCATTAACCTAAATAATGGACCCAAAATACTTAAAACTATCCCTCCTACAAACAACTTGGGAATCCAACCTTACTACCACTTTGTTCTCCTGCCTCAAGTCTTTAAACTTGTATTCCATGTACTCTATATTGCTCCTACTCAACCTGAACCCTTTAGACTCGAAGGGTTTGTTTCCAAACCTCTAATTTATCATTCAAATCTCCCCATTTCTCATCAATCAATACTACATCATATGCAAAAATCATACACCAAGACACCTCTCCTTGATTACACTGCATCACAAAATCCATCACCAACACAAACAAAAACTGGCTAAGAGTCGATCCCTGATGCAACCCTATTAAGATAGGGAAATGCTCTGAATCTCCTCCCGCCATCCTTACCTGATTCTTTGCTCCATCATACATGTCCTTAATCGATCTGATGTACACCATCGGGACCTCACTCACCTACAAGCATCTCCAAAGAACCTCCTTAAGGACTTTATCGTATGCCTTCTCTAACTTGATAAACACCATGTGTAAATCCTTCTTCCTTTCCCTATACTATTCCACTAGTCTCTGGACCATCTGAATTGCCTCCATCACTGAGTGATCTAGAATAAATCCAAACAGATTCTCCGAAATAGACACTATTCTCCTCAACCTCCGCTCGACCACTCTCTACCAAATCTTTATAGTGTGACTAAATAACTTAATACACCTATAGTTGTTGTAACTCTTGATGTCACCCTTGTTTTTATATAAAGGAATCATGATACTCCATCTCCAAGCCTCGGGCATTTTTGCAGTCTTGAATTTTTTTTTCAACAATTTAGTCAGCTACTTTAAATCAGCCTCACCAGTGAAATTCCAAAAATCCACAGGAATCTCATCAGGCCCCGTCGCCCTACCCTTTCACATCCTACGAATAGCCTCGCTAACATCCTTCATCTTAAAATGCCAATAATAACTGAAATCACGAAACCTCTCTGAGTGCTCCAGCTCTCCTAAAATAATGTCTCTGTCCCACTCATCATTCAAGAGTCTATGAAAATACGTCTGCTATCTTCTTGTAATATGAACTTCCTCCACCTGAAACTACCATCCTCCTCTTTAATTCACTTCACTTGATCAAGGTCACGACTATTCCTCCCTCTAGACTTATCAAGCCTATATATTTTTTCTTTCTCGTCTCTCTCCTCTAACTTGGCATACAAGCTCTCAAACATTGCCTTCTTAGCAGTCATAACTGCTAACATAGCCTTTTTCCTAGCTAACTTGTACTCCTCCCTATTTACCCGTTTATCCTCTCCATACTTACTCTCAACCAACTTAGCATACACCCCTATCTTGGTCTCCACTTTCCTCTTTACTTTTTTATTCCATAACCAGTCCCCCCGATGCTGACTTGCCCGACCCCTAGAGATACCCAACACCTCTCTAGAAGTCTCTTTTATGCACCTAACCACCATTTCCCACATACCATCCATGTCCCACCTACACTCCCACACCTTCCTTTTTTCCACATTTTCCCTCTCTCCATCGCACTCACAAATGTCAAGCCACCAAACTTTATTCTGGGTTAACCCTCCCCGCCCTTTTTTTCATATCCATCTTTAAAACCAAGTCCATCACCAAAATACTGTGCTGGGTCTAAAGATTCTCACTCAAAATGATCTTACAATCTTTACAAAGCACCCTATCCCCCTTGCTAAGCAGCAAAAAGTCAATCTTAGTCTTTAGTATTACGCTTTGGAAGGTGACCAGGTGATCCTCGTTCTTTGAAAATCTCAAATTCATTACCACCATCCCAAAGACCCTTGGAAAATCCAACAGAGCATCTCCCTCTCATTCCTCTCCCCAAAACCATAACCACCATGCATATCACCATATCCTCATGGTAATACCCTGATGTGCCCATTTAAATCCCCTTTTACAATAATCATCTAAGGTCTAGGAATGCCTCTCACCACCTCATCTAAAGCCTCCTAAAACCGCTTCTTCTCTTCTCTGTACAATCCCACCTATTTTGCATTAACACTACACACGTTCAGAGTAAACCCCCCAATGACCAACTTAATTGTCATCAACCTATCGTTGATCCTCTTAACCTTCACTACTTTCCCTCTAAGTTTTCATCTACTAAGATGCCTACTACATTCATGCACCTCTAACTTCTCAAGTACCATAGCTTGTATCCATCCATATTTCAAGCCATGGACCCTACCCACTTCGTATCCTGGACATATGAACTATTAATCCTCCTTTTTCTGAGAATCTTCACAAGCTCTATGGACTTACCTTGATGGGTCCTATGTTCCAAGACCCCACCCTCAACCTATCAACTCTTGCATCATGTCTACCTCTACCTCCCCTCACCCTATACCCCAAACCTATCCTAACAACAAACTTTGCCCCTACTCACAAACTAGCCCTCCCCTCTTCTCCCACCTATAAACCAATCATTTTCTCTTACCCTACCCCAAAAATAGGCCTCCATTCCCAACCCTCTCGGATATGAACTACCCTACCATCAATACCAAAAGCCACTACTCAAAAATATACAATCAAAGATAGAAACAAAAACTAACAGTTAGAAATAAAAGAACACTATTTGGCCTAACACCAAGAACAACAAAACATATAATAGGAAAGCAATACAAGTCACCAATATAAGACAGCAACACATCCCAATAAATTAACAGCAAATCAAGAGACAAGAAATAATACGAGAAAGTAAATAGCAAAGGTTAGAAGTCACCGGGTTACGCTTGTAGACCAAGTCCTTTTCTCTTGCGTGGGATGTTGGATCTCGGCAAATTGATGCAAAAATTAGTTGCCAGAATATTATCATTGGAGCTTTGTCGGAATGTCACCAAAATATCATCGGAATCGGATTAGTTTGGGGCCAGCAAAACTTGGTAACCTGGACCCACCGAAATCGGTCGCCTATGACCGAAGCTACACGCTAACCATATTAGCAGAGTTTAGCCAACAGGGACCTTAAACCACTGGCGAGAGCAGTGGAAAGTGAAAATGATAGGAGGAGGACAAAGAGAAAGAGAGAGAAAACCCAAGGGGGAGAGAAAGAGAGGTAGCATCTACTTACCTATCACCGGCACTCATGAAACGGCGCCAGTGCTGGAGAAGCTTGGGTCTCGTAAAAACTATCATTAGTAAAGAGATATTACCGATGGAAAGGTTAGGAGATATAAAGAGTTATGAGACGTTCTGAACTACATTTAAACCCCTGTGAAATAAGTATATAGTTATTTGCATTCCCCAAATCAATAAAATGAGGAAAATATGCAAGTGTCAGATGTTATTTTGTTAGATATGATGCATTTTGGGTATGTTTTGCTGGAAATCATCTTTTGGATGCTAAGTTCGTGAAATATATGAAAAATAGTATTTTGGCAACTTTTTGGGGTAATTATGGATTTTCGAGATATTTTTTGGCTTGTTTGTGATCAAAGAATATTTGAAAATCAAAGAAGAGATGAAAAATGACTCCCAACACATAATAAGTAAACATGTGGACCGCAAGTAGGACTTACGAACCTCAAGTAGGCAAAGCAAGTCCAAAAAGTCCAAAAACTTGAGAGCGGACCTGCAAGATTATTTGATCCTAGTACCTGCACCCTGTACCTACGCCCACCCTGCTAGTCGCAAGTACTACCTGCACCCAGGGTTAGGGTGTAAGTAGGGGCTATACCTGACCATCGACCCTGTTTTCTCCTATTTTGTTCGTGCTTTTGTTTTAGTGTTTCCTTGTGTACTATAAATACCCTTTATGTGTTTTTTAGTAGGAGTTACACACTTTTGATACACACGAACATATTTTAATTCCAAGATTCGATTTTAATCTTGGGATTTTTTTGTATTGACTTTAGTTGATTATTCAGTTATGGTTGTCGGTTTTATATTTCTTATCATAGAGATTTCATCTATACTTTCGATTATGAATATTATTATTTCTTCTCAATTATGAACTGCTAAAACCCATAACTAGGGTTGTGGAAACCTTGGCGGTTTGATGAAGTAGGGGAAGTGCTATTGTTAATCTAAACCGATACCCATACATGTATTGCTTTAACTTCATGAAAATAGATTTTTAAGGGGTGAACATGTTAGGATCTAGCCTAGATATTGCTACTTACCCCAAAAGAGAATTAGTGTCTAGAAAAAGATAAAGACAACAATAATTTGGAGTTTAACAGTTGATCCATGCATCTAGGGTTTATCAAAGTAAGATGGTTAGATTTTATCTGATAACTAGAGACTTAAAAGGTAATATTTAACTGAGATCAAGAGAAGGGTTAATGACAGTGCCTAAGCACACACACAAGTGTACGTGGTCTACCAAGTAATATAGTGGTCTTCAAGAAAGTTGAATATCAATCCCACAGGGACTTATGTCGACAACTAACAAATTCTAGTTTAACAAATTTAGAAGAATAACAAATAAAGTTTAGAGTTGTAACTAAAAAAATAAACTAAACTTATGCGCAAAAGTAAATGTCTTGGGATAATAAAAGGATAGAGACCCAGGGTTAAATCACTTCGAACAATCATACTATGTTATTGAACTTCATTCATTAAGTTGCTTATCTTAGTTGTTGATTCATAGGGTTAATTGTATGATCATGGTCTCCCAACCTCTAATCTTTTACCTACTATGGATATTACAACTACATCATTGAGCTGGGATGTAATAATCAAATTAAGTTATTAAAGCTATCATCTTACGTTTGAATAAAGGCTCCTAAGTACATCCCGGTCCTAGGTGCTAAGTTCAACAACAACAACAACAACAACAAACCCAGTGTCTTTCCACAAAGTGGGGGCTAGGGAGGGTAAGATGTACACAGTCCATACCGCTACCTCCAAATAAAAAGAGAGGCTATTATCGATTGATCCCTAGCTCAAGATAAAGAATAATAAACAAGGTGGATTGATGACACAACGGAAAAAATAGGAACAAGAAATAATAGAAATAAAACTAGAGGAAAAATGAAATACGATAAATAAAGGAAACACTAAATAAGAAAATAGGAACTAGGAAATAAGAAATAGGCCCCCCACCTAGTAGTAACATGCCCTTACATACCAACGACACCTACGTACACAGTCCTAGGGATACCAACCCGGCTACATAAGTTCTCTCCTGACTGCCTGCTACAACCCACACTCTCACACTAGCCTTCTAATCTTATTCACGACCTTCACAACTTCCTATCTAGGGTCATGTCCTCAGTAAGCTGAAGTTTCACTAAGTCATTCCTAATTACCTCCCTCCAGTATTTCTTTGGACTACCTCTACTTCTCCTGAAACCATCCAAAGCTAGTCTTTCACCCCTATGAACTGGGGCATCCATGCCCCTCCTCATCACATGCCCAAACTATCTAAGACTTCCTTTCCGCATCTTGTCCTCCACCAAAGACACTCCCACCTTCTCCTAGATAACATTATTTCTAACTTTGTCCATTCTACAAAGGCCATAGGTCTAATGTAACATTCTCATTTCTGCTACGTTTAATTTTTGGATGTTGGAGTGCTTGACCGGCCAACACTCCACTCCATACAACATGGCCGGGAGGACTGCCACTCTATAGAATTTGCCTCTAAGATTAAGGGGCACCTTTTTATCACACAACACTCCCGAGGCTAGCCTCCACTTCATCTAACCTGCTCCAATACTTTTAGAGACATCCTCATCAATCTCACCATTCCATTGAATCGTAGACCTAAGATACTTAAAACTATCCCTCTTACAAACATCCTGGGAGTCCAACCTCACCACCACTTTGTCCTATTGCCTGAAGCCACTGAACTTGGATTGTAAATACTCCGTTTTGGATCTACTCAACCTAAACCCCTTAGACTCAAGGGTTTGCCTCCAAACCTCAAATTTGTCATTCACACCCCATCCCCTTCCCACATCTCATCAATTAGCACTACATCGTCTCCAAATAACATACACCAAGGCACCACAGCTTAAATACTAAGTGTCAACACGTCCATCACCAACGTGAATAGGAACCAACTAACAGTCGATCCTTGATGCAACCCCGTCTCGATAAAAAAATGCTCTGAGTTTCCTCCCGCCATCCTCACCCGGGTCTTCCCTCCATCATACATGTCCTTAATAGCTATGATGTACGCCACCGGGACACCTCTCACCTCCAAGAATTTCTAAAAAACCTCCCTCGAGACTTTATCATACACCTTTTACAGGTCAATGAACACCAAGTCCAAATCCCTTTTTCTTTATCTATACTGCTCCACCAATCTTCTCACCAGGTGGATTGTTTCTTTCGTCGGGTGACCAGGCATAAATTCAAACTGATTCTCCAAAAAGGACATGACCCTCCTCAATCTCCACTCAAGCACTCTCTCCCAAATCTACATAGTGTGACTCAACAGCTTAATACCCTTATAGTTGTTACAACTATGAATGTCACCCTTGTTTTTATATAATAGAATCATCGTACTGCATCTCTAAGCCTCATGTATTCTCGCAGTCTTAAAAATGTTGTTAAACAAATCCGTCAACCACCTAAAACCTGCCCCACCATCATACTTCCAAAAATCCATCAGAATCTCATTAGGCCCCATTGCCCTACCCCTCCGCATCCTAAGAATAGCCTCTCTGGCCTCCTTAACCTTAAAATGCCTACAGTAACTGAAATCATGACTCTCCTCCGAGTGCTCCATCTCCCCTAACTCAAAGTCTCTATCCCCTTCCTCATTCAGAAGGCTATGAAAGTATTCATACTATCTCTTCTTAATGTTAACATACTCCACCAAAACATTAGCATCCTCCCCCTTAATGCACTTCACTTGATCGAGGTCACGACCCTTCCGCTCCCTAGCCTTAGCAAGCCTATACAACCTCTTTTCCCCATATTTCTCCTCTAACCCCGCATACAAGCTCTCAAATGCTACTGACTTTGTAGCCATAACTACTAACTTAGCCTCCTTTCTTGCTACTTTGTAAACCTCTCTATTCACCCGTTTCTCAGCTTCATCTTTACTCTCAATAAACATAACATACGCCTCGGTCTTAATATCCACCTTTTTCTTCACTTCTTCATTCCACCACTAGTCTATCTTATGACATCCTGCTCGACCCCTCGAAACAACCAACACTTGTCTAGCAGTCTCCATGATGCAGCTGGCAGCTCTATCCCACATAACATCTACGTCCCCTCTGCACTCAAACACCCTTGCTCCCATTATTTTTTCCCCTCTCTCCAGGGCACTAACTGGCATCAAGCTACCCCATTTAATTCTAGGTCGACCCTCCCCGACCCTTCTCTTATTGCCCTTCTTGATAGAGAAGTCCATCACTAGAAGCCTGTTCTGGGTTGAAAGATGCTCACTTGAAATGACTTTACAGTAATTACATGACTCTCTATCCCCCTTCCTATGTAGTAGAAAGTCAATATAAGTCTTGGCTATCGTGCTTCGAAAAGTAATCAGGTGATCCTCTTTCTTCAAAAAACTCAAATTCACTACCACCAGCCTAAAGGCCCTTGCAAAATCTAATAGAGCAGCTCCCTCACCATTTCTATCACCAAATCCAAAACCTCTATGCACATCATCATATCCTCCCGGTAAGACCCCAATTGCCCATTGAAGTCCCCTGCTATGATAATCTTCTCCGAGCTAGGCACGCTTCTCACTACCTCGTCCAAATCCTCCCAGAATCATTCTTTTACCTCTTCTTCGAAGCCCACCTGCGGAGCATACACACTACACAAATGCAACATAAAACCCCCAATGACTAACTTAATCTTCATCAGTCCATCACTGACCCTCTTAAACTCTATAACCTGTCTTCATAGCTCCTCATCCACTAAGATGCCCACTCCATTCCGACTCCTCTCACTCTATGAGTACCACAACTTGTACCCATCCACATCCCTAGCCTTAGATCCTACCCACCTAGTCTCCTGAACATACTCAATATTAATCCTCCTTTTCTTAAGAATCTTCACCAGCTGTACAAACTTTTCTTGAAAGGTCCTAATGTTCCAAGATCCTACCCTTAACCTATCTTTTCTCACCTCTCACCTACCTCTAACACCCCTTACCAAACCCACCTAAACACCTGACCTATCCCCCACTCCCTTCCCTGCCCTTCCCTTCTTACCCCATCCCAAAATAGCCCTCACCCCCAACCCCCTCAGACATGACCCTAATCCACCATCAACTCCTCTAGACTCTAATCAAATACCCAAAAATTGAGCCCAAAATTGATAGACAAACAAATAAAGCAATATTTTAAAAATAGTAAGAGAAAGCACACACAAAGTACAGTAATCGGCCTAACAAGTAGGACACCACAACAATATCCACCAAAAGGCAAAGTAGCCAGTCACCACTATAATCCCAAAAAATAGGAAATACACTCAAATACACATAAAGTAAAAGAAGAAAAAGGAAAAAATTTAAGCGCGCTATATTGTAAAATAAAGAAAAAAAGGAAATTAAATCAAACAAGAAGCAGAAAACGAATCAAGAAACAAAGTAATACAAAGAAACCAAACTGTATTAATTTAGTAAATAATAAAACACCAGAAACAGGAAACAAAGTGATACAAAGAAACCAAAAATGTATGGATTTACTAAATAAGAAAGTTTAGATGTCACCGGTACGCCTGCGTTCTGCTGATGCATCACCAGAGTGTTGCCGAAGCGTCTTCTTGATCTTACCGAAAGATGGATGTTGGTTGACATCATACTACCCTATTTGACCGACCTGTTTGACCGCTGATGAACTCCTACACCATTTTTGGAGTTGAGCCAGTAGGATCCCTAATCTCATCAGCGATAGTAGTGATGGGATAGAGAAGGAGAAAGGAAGAAGGAAGAATATAGAGAGAACTGAGGAGAGAGAGAAAGAGGGAGGGAGATTTAAACCTTACCTTCTATTGGTGCATCTATGCCGTCGCCAGCATCAGCTTCTGCCGGTCATCCGAAGTGAACCGTTATGGGTGAATGTTAGGTAAACGTTAATGAGAGAGGGAAAAGAGTTAGTGATCCCAAAACTATCTCCCTACTCTCTCTCCCGAGATCACAAGATCGATAATATATGTATTTTATGGGTGATCAATCCATAAAATACTTAAAATAAGAATAAACAAACAACCAATAATGATAAGCAAAATTAAATGAAATTAATTCAAAATAATAGTACTCATGTTCTTGGCTTCAACCCCAAAAAGTGTGTTTTTAGCCGATAATATTCATAATCCCAATCCAAATAATTGAATACATCATATGATAATTAAAAGTTAATTAAAAATAATGATAAAAGCTAAATAGTGTAGCAGCACATTAAATTACTCCACCGTTTCCACCGTATTAGTCAAAGACGTAACCAAATTGTCACCCCAGAATTGTACAAGTGCTTTGCTGCCTAACCAAGGGAATATATATATATATATATATATATATATATATATATATATATATAATACTAATTTATAATCCTTATGGGATTAAGAGTTGTCAAGTGATCCCAAAAAGATTCCCCACTATCCGCCTTTTAACGTATGCATATTATATTTTGTCGTGTATAATGAGAGCAACGCGACGCTTCACTGATCACGTAAACAAGATCAACATGACGCATTTATGGATTCACTTGGAATGGTGCGTCGACTCACTGGAAGTTGCATCCAAAATTTATTCTAAGTGTTGAACATCCTATTCTTTGCCCATGCCTTTTGTAGTGTATTTCCAATGAATTTACAGCCTTTTTATCATCAATATATCACCATATTCATCTTACAAAATCTCCTACATGAATACACACCACATATTAGAGATCAAAACGACACAATATTCTCAATGATAAATCAAAACATGAGCCAAGATACGGCAAATTCACAATGATCTTCAACTTTATGTTCCTCTTAACTTAACCAAATTGAGCTTTGCACATCACAATCAAGTTATTCCATATAAAATTACGCATTTAAAACATTTGGATAAAATTAAACACATTATAATCCAATGAAACCAACTAGACACATACCTAGCTCAAGCTCGTAAAACTAGTTTTCCAGGTTCAACTCTAAATTACTCAATTAAATACAAACTTGTTTAGAAACACTTTGAACATTGTAATCACGTACTTGGACACTTATATGATTATTTATATAATATTAACACATAAAGAACATGAATTATTCTCAAAATAAGGCTAAATAAGATAGAATAGTAACAGTAGAATGCATAAATACACCCAACATCACCACCCCCACACTTAAATATTTGTTCGTCCTCAAACAACTCTTTAATCTAAGTATCATAAGTTGAGGATACCCTACACTTATACTGTATGTAAGACACTAAATCTAGTACTACAATGACTATGCGAAATGCAAGTTTCTACACAAAACACATTATTTACACAATTGATAGCTCATGAACACTACTACAAAATATTATAGCCTCAAGAATTGGCTCACCTAATTGGTAAACTCATGCATATTTCTCAATCAAGGACATCAGAAAAATCACCCACATTCATCAACATGTGCCCCTCACAACAAGAGTGTTACCAATAATCACTCACATAAAAACATTTCGTAACATGATGGGTACAAGAATCAAATTACGCTAACTCTCACAAAGAATTCACAAGTTACGCATAATGAACCATAATCTTGCCCTTAATGTAGTGCTCTAATAATATAATAATTTAAAGCTTAGGATCAATTAGGACTTTTTCGAGTTGTAATGTAGGCTAAGGGATGGCTAGAAACTATTTGGGAATAGTGACTAACGTCTCTAAGAACTTTAATACAATACATTATCCATTTAAAACCAATATCCAACAACCCAATTACACTTTTTCCATCCACCCATTACTTTTGTTTTTCCCCATCTCTTTTAAATATTTTCACAAACACATGGTGGGTGCATTATTTATTTCTTCAAGATTCAAGTTTTCTCATTTTCTACAATCATGGGAATATTTCTAACACCATTTATATCATTCCCAACCATCACACATAAAATATAAACACCAATAACTCTTATCTTTGGGCATCAATTTCAACTTTTTCTTATTCAATTTCTCAAACTCCTTACTAATTCATTTTTACATTAAAGCACTTAGGAGATTTGTGAATCAAATTATGGTCTATTGAAGAAGGGGAATAGGGTACATATGATTCTACCAAAGAAAAGGCTTAAGGCTTAATGGGACCTACTAGGATTATGCATAAAAGGTAGGACAAATAGAAGGTATAAAACAAGGCTATCAAAGAAATGCCTAAATCCTCTCCTAGACCCACTCTCTTTATTTCTATTTACACACACACCGGGCAAGTTCAAGATATTACGTGCAACAAGGAATTTACAAAAATCTCACACTCATATGACACATGCTCAACTCAATATGATCATCACAGACTCTCAACCAAATAATAGCATGAATTCAAATTTAAGCCAACAAGAACAAGAGTCAAAAACTTGAGCCTATGAGTCTCAAAAATAGCAATTCACTCATTCAACATACTTTTACCAAATAAAACATCTGCATCAAGTAATCAAAAATAACACTAACAAGAACATCTTATAACAAAAATTTAAATTGAGCCAAAATTTAAGAATTTCCCTATCCCACACTTAAAAATCTACTTTGTCCCAAAAGTGATCTTTTAAAGTAAGAGATAGAAATACTCTCTGATGTCTCTAGGCCTAGCTAGTAGCATCTTTTGTATTAATGGGATCCGTGGGATCCATACTAGGTTTTTTTCCATGCTTCAATATCAAGTTTTTGGTACTCAGACTTCCCATTAACCTGCAACTAAATCAAAAGTGAAAACTACATGAAATAAAAATAAAAAACCAAAAATAAAACATCCCTGTTTAACTTGGGTTGCCTCCGAAGCAGTGCTTGATTTAGTGTCGCGGTATGACCCAACTCAACTCAACCAAATTCCTTCATCTTTTTCCTCACACTTATAGTCTATCTTCTTATTCTTTTCACCCTTCTTAGGTGTGAATTTTAAAGGGTAACAAATTTTCCAAACCTAACCTTTTCAGGCTCATCAATTAGCATCAAATTTGTCTTAGGCGGTAGAAGTTTAGGCAACTCAATCAGGTAGTCTGAAGAGGTTTTTGGTGGACTCAACACCCCACACTTATCCTCTTCAATAACATTAATCATACATAAATCATTATATTAGGACGTTAGTGTGGGTGATTTTTATATATAAAATACCACTTCTTCATCCTCTACCCTCATATTAAGCGTGTCTTCTCTATCATTAATCAATGCTCCTCCATTTGCTAAAAATAGACTTCCCAAGATGATTGGTACCGATTTGTCTGCCTAAAAATCAAGAACAATAAAGTCAGCAGGAATAACAAATTTCCCAACCTTTATAAGGTCATCCTTAATGATTCCTTCGAGATATGCCATGGATCCGTCTCCTACCTACGAAAACACAGTGGTCAATCTAGGCTTTCCCAAGCCCAATGTCAAATAGATATAGGGGCATCAAATTTATGCTCACCCCTAATTCACTCAGTTCATGGACCACTTTACTACCAATTTGGATAGGGAGAGTAAACTTCCCCGTATCTTTTAATTTCTTACAAATTTTCTATGTCATTACCATGCTACACACTTCAGTTTGTGTTCTCGCCCCTACATCCTACAATTTCCCTTTATTAGCAACCATATCTCTCAAGTACTTTTCATACATAGTCATACCCTAAAAAATATCTAATAAAGTAAATTTAATGTGAATCTCTCTAAATGTGTCAAAGAAATTCTTAACAATACTTCCTCCTTTGCTTTAATTTGCCTTTGAGGGATGGGAAGTGGCTGGACTTGTTTCTTTGCTGGTTCAATAAGAACTTTCTCTTTCAAGTACTCAGACTTCCATGAATTATCAATATATTTTTTAGAAACTTGGTGGGGAGTCAAATCTATGCCTACCTCTTTTGTTGCCTTGCGAGGTTCTTCTTGAAGCTATTTACCACTTTTCAAGGTAATTTCCATAACCTTCTTTAGATTTTCTGTATTTGCTGGAAAACCACCTTGTTGCCTAGTATTTAATGTTTGTTGTATTTGCTCCACTTGCAATTTTTTTATGTCTACAGCCAATTGCGTCTAACTAGCTAGAAGCTGCTTCAACATCTCTTCTATGTTGCTAGTTGACTGATTCCCTTATGCCTGCAGTTGCTGAATATGATGTTGTTGTGTGTTCCATGGATGAGTCTGCCACTTTATGTTGTAGGTATTACCATAATTTGACCTTTGAAAATTACCTACTACATTAATGATTCTAGATTAGACGCACGCATAGCCACTAAGTGACCACTATTACCGCATACTTCACACCAACCTACAGCTTGTTGGATGGAATTGACTATGTTTGCAGGTTGTGAAGGTCCCAATTTTAGGCTGTTAAACTGGAGTGTTTATAATATTCTTTAATGTTGCAACCTGAGATGATAAGGCCATGAATTGTTTGACCTTCAATACACCCATAATTCTTTTTGTGAAACTTCTAGAATCTGAATGCCATTAGGTATTTCCTTGTGCTATGTGGTTCAACAATGTGTACAACTCATCATAAGTCAACTACAACGCTTGACCACCTGCGACTGAATCTAGAAAAATCTTTATATTATGATCAAGTACTTCTACAAAAGTATGAGCAAGTACCTCATTGGATTGTTGGTGATGTGTAAATATGGGCCTTGAAGCATTCCCAAGCGTGATATAGATTTTCATCAGGCTTCTGTTTGAAGCTCACTATCTCACTACAAAGTCTCACCATCTTTCTTGGTGAAAGAATATGATGAGGAACTTTCGGGCAAAGTCATCCCATGATGTGATCGAATTGGCCAGCTCCACATTCAATCACCTTTTTTCTTCCCCCAACATTGATTGGGGAAAAAGTTTCAGCCTCACATAATCTGTACTCACCCCAGTCGGAATAAATGTGTCGGTAAGCTCAATAAAATTCTATAAGTGGACTTGTGGATCCTTGTGTGAAAGCCCTACAAATTCTCCACTACTGATTAGAAGCTACACCATATTGTGCTTTAACTCAAAATTCCCCCCATCTACCGATCTTTGAATTGCGGAAGTCAAGTACGTCGGAAGTGGGACTGCCACTTCCCTAACTATCCTGTGTGCTTGTTATTCTGTAGCCATTATAGTAGGAACTACTTGGTCCTCATCTATTTATGGAAATTGGGGAGATGGATTGTATCTCTCCATCATTGATGGAAGTGTTGTTTGGGTTTGGGGCTTGGTTCAACCAAATCCATATCCCTTGCGAGCTTCCTAACCTTCAAATCTATTTCCTGAAATCACAAAACCAAGACCAAACATAAAAAGGCAAAATAAATCTAAAAGTGATACTAAAATAAACAATTGCCCAATAACAAGTCACCGACAATGGCGCGAAAAACTTGACAGTGCCCAAGCGCTCACACAAGTGTACTGATCTACCAAGTAATATAGTGGCCTTCAAAAAAGCTGAATATCGATCCCACATGGACTTGTGTTGACAACAAACCAATTCTAGTTTATCAAATTGAGAAGAATAACTAAAAAAGTTTAAAGTTGTAAACTTACAAAATAAACTAAACTAATGAAGAAAAGTAAATGACTTGGGATAATATAAGGATAAAGACCCAGGGTTAAAGAACTTTGAACAATCATACTATGTTATTGAACTTCATTCGTTATCTTTCTTATGTTAGTTTTTGATTTGTAGGGTTAATGGCATGATCATGGTCTTCTGACCTCAATATTTTTACCTAATATGGAAAGTAGAACTACATCGTTAAGCAGGGATTTAATAATCCAATTAAGTTATTAAAGCTATCATCCTACGTTAGAATCATGTAAGGCTCCTAAGTACATCCCTGTCCTAGGTTCTAGTTCAATTATTTATTTTATAAAAGTATAAAAACCATACTTTGTTTATTTCCTTGTTCTATCTCCTTACTCTCTCTCTCCCGAGATCACAAGGTCGACAATATATGTATTTTATGAGTGTCAATCCATAAAATAATTAAATCAAGAATAAACAGACAACCAATAATGATAAGCAAAATTAAATGAAATTAATTAAAACAATAGTACCCATGTTCTTGGCTTTAGCCCAAAAAAGAGTGTTTTTAGTTGTTAATATTCATATTCATGATCAAATAATTGAATACATGATATGATAATTAAAAGCTAATAAAAAATAATGGTAAAACCTAAACAGTGTAGCAGCCACGTCAAACTACTCCACTATTTCTACCGAATTAGACCCATAACGTAAGCAAATTGTCACCCCAGAATTTTCCAAGTGCTTTGACACCTAACCAAGGGAACATATATATAATATATTTAATTATTTATAAAACTACTCCAGCATATGACTTATCCAACCAAGTCATAACCACAGCATACGATCTGTATCCATGAACCGTATCTATGGTTGAATAAAATACATGGAGGATTGGACATTGCCTACAACATGAGTCCCTGGTACGATTCGTACCCTATCTTATGGCTCATGGTAAGCCACTCATACTAAGATCCAACCTTAGTAAATAAGTCTAAGATTAATTTAAGGAACCAAACAATCCGTAACCACCAATATGACTCGTACCCTCGAATTCATATCCATTCCAGTAACCAAAATCCATCCCACCAATCAACACTGGTTAGTATAGATCAGACCATAACATCCGTACCCCAACACACAGATCATACCCATGAGTTGTATTGGGTCCAGAGATAAAAATTCCAAGAAATTTTTTAACTTCCAAAAACTAGGGTATTTAAGGATTGAAGCTTGTGAATGATTTGGGAGATTGGATAATAATTTCTTTTGTGATTTCCCTTAGAATTCACGTTAAGATTCCTTGGATTTCATCGTAAATTCTTTGAAATTAAGGATTTGAATTCCTAAACCTTAAGGGATGATTTGAGACCTAAATTATACTCTGTTTGTGCTCAACTTTTGAGCAAAATTTCCTTGTCTTTGGTGAAACCTCGTGAAAGGTTCAACTTTTGATTTAATTTATGGGCCCCGAAGGACCATTCATGACCCAAAATATGACCTGACCTTAATATGGAAATATAGGTCTTGTTTGACTCCTAATGACGCATATATTGTGATATTTATTGAACAACGACATTTTGAGATTGTGGAGTCAAGACAAGTTTTATGGATGATTTAAGGATTGCAGTTTTCCTTTGAGGTAGGCTTCTGTCTACTCTTCTCTTGAGATGGTGTTTTATATATGTTGCATGTTAAATAGGAACTGTAGAATGTGATTGTAGGTAGCACGCTGTGACTTAGACTAAATTATAAGCTTTGGGTCTAGAAGGGTATTTAACCCTTAGGTTGAAATACTTATTATACTTATACAATCCTATTATCGTAGGTTGTTAGATTTTTAGTTATAGTTGAGACTAATGAATCTTTAGAAATGCTTTATATATTACTCGGTTGATTATGATGATTTTTACCAGAATCATGATGTTATTATTATGTCAAATATATATTTGGGTCTAAGTTCATGATTATGCTACTGCAGTTATTTCAAACATACTATTAGGCCCAAGGCCATGTTCATGGTATTGGTTGTTTTGGTTTCGGGAAGTATTCTATCTTTGTAAAGAAAATGGCCGTAGTTTATCGACATATTGATGCTTATAATCATATTTTTTGAATACTAGTGACGTTATTCATAGATTTTGTCCAATCATATCACTTACGCGGTAAATGGTACGATCCCAACTAAAATATGGTTTTATTACTGTTTTCTTAAAAAGGGATTTATTCCCACTTTTTCACTTTCAAAGCAAATTTCTTCATAATGGGAATCATGCCAATTTAATGAATAACTTGTAAGACTTTGAGACTAGTAATGATGATCTTAGAGATTTGGCCGAGGTAGATTCTAGTCCACAGTTATACTATAACTAATTGTTCTGGTCGAGATAGATTTCGTCCTTTTATACACTCCTATGATTATTTAGTTCTGAAATTACCTCGGGTAATGAAATAATGAATTTACACTATTTTCAACCACTATACTAGTTATGCAATTAAATACATACATATATATATATGTAAATCTGGTACTGAATGCATAGTCGACAAATTGTGTCATTGATATATATATCCCAATTTAAGTTCAACAGTTGATGATGATATTGATGATACGTGTTCCAAATTAAATCTGGTGGGTGATGATGATGTTCATGATATGAGTTTCAGATTAAGTCAAATGGTTTATGAAGATATTGATGAGATAAGTTATACACTGAGTAACATTATGGTATTTGGATCTGTTATTGTATTATGAATTATGTCTTGGCATTTATTTTTGTGTGTATGTTGCTTACTAGCAGTATGCGCCTATATCTATCAGTCTCATGAGGGATTGCATAGGTATAGGTATAAGTGTTGCTTGCATTATATTGCATAGAGCTTGTATCTATCATCCTTATGGGGGTTTACATAGGTATAGACTCAGACTATTATTTATGAAGTGTTGATTGAACCTTCTGAGAGCATGATGGTGGTGATTTCGGAAAGGCACAGCTAGGTATTATTTGTCTGGACTGGCCGGTTACCTTATATTTTTATGATTATTGCTATTGTGGTTAGTTTGTAAAAAGTTGACTATTGGATTGGTATTGAGGTTTGAGGTATGTTTCGGGTTCTATTACCTTATAGTTATATTATTATGGATAAATATATCTTAGTTAGACGTATAGATTAGAGCCCCGATTTATTTTGATCCTAATCCTACTATAATTTGGAAGCTTAGAGATGATAGTGTGATGGCTTAGGTTGTACCTTGGGTTAGCCTTATTTATATATATATATGAATTCCTACCTATATGTAGCTATGATACTACTGTATATCCCTCCTTACCTTCATTTATTCAAATTGTATACTTATTTTGTAGCCTTGTACACTATTGTATATCCTTCGTTCACCCTTTATTAGTATTTTGGCCAATGATATACGGTATAGTATTAGGTTCCTGGGTATGACTTGATTGGGATAGTTCATCCTTAATACCTCCTTAGACTTATTTATGTTAGTTTCTTAGATATTAATAGGATAGTTTATCCATTTTATCTCATTAGCTTTATTATACAGTTGTTGGATATTTGGGTGTAGCTTTATAGTTGCATTATCTTTGGAGCTCTGTCAGTAGTTGCCTACTGATTACCATGCATTTGGTACTCATTCAATGCTTTGATGTGCTATAGAAATATAGCACTTTCGATGCTTAAAATGAGGAAACTATGCAAGTTTCTGAGGTTATTTGGTTAGAATGATGTGTTTTGGGTTTGTTTTATAGTAATTCATGTTTTGGATGCTAAGTTCGTGAAAAAAGATGAAAAGGGTGATTTTTAATACTTTTTGAAGTAATTACAAATGTTCAGGACACTTTTTGGCTTGGTTGTGATCAAAGCATGTTCAATAATTGAAGAAGAGTAGAAAAGATGACTCTCAGCACTTACCAAGTCAACATGTGGACCGCAAGGAGGACCTATGGAGAACAAGAAGGCAAAGCAAGTGATAGAAGTCCCAAATTCCGAGAGCTGACTTGCAGGATTTTTGAATCCCAGTACCTGCACCCACCCTACTACCACACGTACTACCCGACCCAGGGTTAGGGTGCAATTGCATTCCACATGTGGCCACCGACCATGTTTTCTCCTATTTAATTTGGGCTTTGGTTTAAGGGCTTTTTGATGTACTATAAATACCCTTTATGTGTTTTTAGTATAAAGTAACACACTTTTGATACTCATAAACTTATTTTGATTCCAAGATTTGATATTGATCTTTTTAGTCTCTTATATTGACTTCAGTTGATTAAATTAGTAACGGTTTTGGGTTATTTTTCTTCTTATTATGGTTACATTATCTATGATTTTAATCATGAATGTTATTGATTATTTCATAAGCATGAGCGACTAAAAACCCATACCTAGGGTTGTGAAAACCCTAGCGGATTGATGAAGTAGGGGAAGTTCTATTGTTGTTCTGAACCGATGCCCATCCATGCATTGTATTATCTTAACTTTAAAGTTATTTTAGCGGTGGCCATTGTTAAGATCCCACCTAGATTATTTCTACTTACTCCAAAAGAGGAGTAGTGATTAGGAAACAATAGTGACAACAGTAATTTGGAGTTTAGCTATCGGTCCACGCTTCTAGGTATTATCTATGTAATATAGTTAGATTTCATGTAATAACTAGAGACTCAAAAGGTAATAGTTAACTGGTATCAAGATAAGGGTTAGTAAGACAACATCCTGAGACTCAAAAGGTAAAGGGTGAAATCCTTTTGCTCGTCCAAAAGGCTATAGAGGGTACATATATTATCAGATTCAACAAGTAAGGTATCAGGTTGATTTAACAAAGCACGACAAGCCTACGTAGTTGAGAATACAGGGGGAACACAATCCTTTTCTTCACCAATACTGATTAAAATCAAAGTTTATATTTGTTCCTTATTTGATATTTCCATTCAAATCCCCCCATTTACTTTTCTAGTTTTTGCCTGTTGATTACAATATTTGAGATCCATAGTCCACATATTCCCTTAGTATTCAACCCCAACCTTTGTTGGGTTACTATATTTGACAACGATCACAATTATCTAGACAGAGGACATATAATTTGGGTGTTATCAAATTATGGCGCTGTTGTCGGTGAATACAGTGTTGAATTGTGAATTAAATTTCCTCCAATTTTTGGGTCTTTTTGTTTTTGTTCTTAACTTGGTATACATCGATGTATGCCTATAACACAGAGTAAAGGAAATTTATCACTCTCACGGGATACGAATCCAGAGAAGATCCTACAAATACCTAGTAGGATGATAGAGCCGAAGAGAGACAATTTTCTTGATGGAGTTCTTGATGATATGTCTCCCCCTTCTCCTGAAGGAGTTAAGGATATTATTGACCAAGAGATGGAGGTACAGTTAGCTTAAGTTAAAAATGAGAGAAAGGTATTAGAAGATGTTCGAAAGATATCTTGGGAGGCAGAGTAAGTTGTGAAAAGACAAAAAGCAGCCCATCGAGCAGCACTCGATGGAACCTAGAATAGATTTTGAGGTGGCCGAGCCCATGTTATACCCTAATCTAGTACTTGCAACCATATGAAGACGATGAAGAGGATCTGGAGTATGTTATGTAGACAGAGACTGGAGCCATTATTCCTCTTATTTTACCCCAAGGCATTAAGTTTAATCTATCAAGTGCTATGATCTAGCTATTACACATGAAGGGTTTGTTTATAGGGTTTCCTACAGATGACACAAACATGCATCTAGACAATTTTATCAGAATTTACACTTCATAAATAGATGAAGTGGTGAATTAGGAGGCCCTTAGATTGAAGTTTTTCCCTTTCTCGCTTACAGGAGAAGTATATTTATAGTTAGGGGAACTTCCAAGAGAATCTATCACAACATGGAATGAGTTGCCCAGACAATTTTTGAACCATTTCTTTCCTCCATCTAGGATGTTGCAGCTTAAGGATGAAATCTAAAATTTCAGGAACCTGTAGTCTAAGTCCATATATGAGGCTTGGTTAAGGTTCAATAAGAAGCTGAGTATGGTGCCCAACTACTAGATTTTAGGGATGAACTTATCGAAGTTATTCTATAGAGCCTTGACCATCAGTTCTAGAGCTATGGTAGATACTATCTCTAGAGGGACCTTTATGAGATTGAGATGGGAGATGGATTCTAGTATTATGGATCAGATCTTACTCATTAACCTAGGGTGGAAGACACGGGAGGTTGAGAAAGGCTCTAGGACTTATGCCATTAGAGCTATTTGTTACTAAAGATTAACTGATGATTTTGTAGCACAAAAGAATGCGCTACTGAGGAATGATTTTGGGTTTATTAGAAAGTAGTTTGCGATTATGAATTCCGAGAAAGTTCATGTAGTAGGAGCATAGAGAGAAGCTTCAAGATCTTATGAGTATGCATTAGAAGAGGAGGCTAGGTATTCGGATCGTCAGTTGGAGGGTGTTTGTCATGACCCAAGGCTACCCCCAGCATAACACGGTTCTTAGAAGCACAAGTGATCCAAAGCTAATTGATGTTTTGGCATACTGATTGAGAAACTTATATAAAATGTAAATACAAGATAAACTTTCTAAGAGAAAGCATAATCATGAAAAAAATCTGAATGAAAGTAAGGCTAATAAAGTTTACAACATGATAAAATTGAAGTAAAGAGCTTGAATAGATATCAGGACTCTAACAGACCATCTATGAATCCTCTACTTTACGGACTATAGATAGCTTGTACATGCCTCCAACCACCAGTAATCAATACATAATAATAATAATAATACAACATATAAATTATAATTAACTAGAGTTCCGAAAATAAAAGAACTCATCACCTTCTGGCTGAATGCTGAGAACTGTTTGATCCTGGTGTATGGACTACATCTAGTACCTACATTATGAAGGATGTAGCCACAAAGGTATGTATGTAGTCAGTACTTTGGAATATACTAACTATATGGAGACATTCACTAAATCATGAAAATATTTTAAATATGCTTCAAGACTGAGGACATAAGTTATTTGCTGAAACATACATTTAAAACATTGCTACATGAAAACTGTAAGTCATATTGAGATTGATAAATCATGAGATGAAAATAATTTTGTAAGCTGGCAAGAAGTAAAATACGAATATTGTATGTAAATCTCATAAAATGTCGAGCGGATAATAAAACATACTAAGGATCATGTATGGATACTGAGCATGAAAACACGAACATGTAAAACTGAGAATGCAAGACCAAGTAAAGCATGTACTGAAATGATCTGAATAACTAAATTATTGATATCTGAATAACTAAAATATTCTATAAAACTGACTAAATAAATACTAAAATTTGTCTTCTTGTTCAAGAAAACCTTAATTGAGATAAACAGAATACTGACTGAAACTATGGGAGCTATCATATTACTCATATAAACCATGTGAACTATCATGGAGTCCAACGTCTAACCCACGTTGAAGAGGGAGGTTCTATCCTTTCCATTAGAATAGAACCTAAATCTGAACTGGAGTGATCACTAAACTGAGCCCATATTGGGAAAGTTGAGACACTCTATGGAAAATACCCTAAACCTACGTGGTACGTAGTTTCTAGGGAAGTAGGATGCGCTAAACCCACACTTCCCTCTCGATGCTAAATCTTACTCCCAACTAAAAGATAGTATAATACTAACTGGTGCATGCACTAAAGCTGATAAGCTCAGGTCATGGTATTTTGATAACATCAGTGCGTGCGGATATGTAAATTTATAGTTCACTACATGATCATAACAAAATGAGTTTAACAATAAAATCATAGGTTGACTGACTCATTACTTAAAAAGTCTAAAAATGTAAGTAAACACGTATGTATCGGATGTTCATAACTCACCAGACCTGAATGATTATGGAATTCGATAACAACATTTAAGATAATGACATAAATTCATGATTCAAGGACCCAAAACATGAGATATTTCAATAACCGTATAAATTACACGAATGTAAACATGAAAATGAGTTAACCTTGGGATAATATCATATTTATATAGTTTAAAGAATAATTCGAGAAATGGACATGGTGACAATAAAATAGGGCCTAGTGTTTTGGAACTTCAATTATGTTGGAACATGATTCACATGGGATAAAACTATTAGCATGGCTTGAATGTAAAACTAATGAGAAAACATGGATAAATTTCATAATTTACAAGAAAGTTGATCTTAATTAGAGTGAAATTCATACTTGTATCAAAAAGAGGGTTTTGGGTCTTAATGGGTGAAAGAAACCCATTGATGAATACCCCACATACCTTGATTGGATGAATTATTGAAGAAAGCTTGAAATTAGAACTTAACTTCTTGAGTTCTTGAGGGAAGAAACTTGAATATTCATCTTGGAAAGAGGGTAAGGGTTTATGTTAGATAACCTCATGAAAAGTGGGCAATAACGCATTTTAATAACGCTTAATTTGTTCAATAATGATTAGAAATAATTTAGGGGCGTTCAAAGACCTCAACACCCTTAATTTAAGTCAAACGAAGAAATTTTGGAACTCTGAATTTGTTGGGCGGCCTACTCTAAAAGCCAAGTCAAGAGTCTGCAGTGCATGCTAAAAGTCAAGGCCAGGGTGTTTTTAAGGCATTGCTAGAGTATACCCCCAACATGACCCAAAACAACCATATATAGTTAACCATCGATATAAGGGTCCTAAGGTTCATTTTTAAGGAATTGCTAGAGAATTTAAAGCACGAGTGTTACACTAACTATTTCTTCAAAAAGTGATCATGACTTTTTGCTCGGATATCAAATTTAGGCAAAATTGGTATTATTGGAAAGCTAATTAAATTATCAATAAATTGGTGGGTCTTATGATACAAGATTCCATATATGTAAAATGTTATAGATGTTTAAAGCTAACACTTGCAGAATCGAATACCAAATTTTAGCCAAATAAAAGGCTCTTAGCTCAACTTTGCTCCTAGTAATTCCTATGAACATTTTTCCAACTCATAAACACCGTTCACACTAGTCTAATAGTCATTACACATGTATTCAAATATAAATCATGGGATTATATTTTACACACATAGGAATGATGGCTCGATTTTTAGCTTAAAAATTTAGGTTGTTACAGTTTTCGAGCACAAGAGCTAGGAAACCAAGTTTGGAACTACTATGATAACAGATATAGAGACCGCAGTAAGAAAGAGAAAGTGACTAGAGATGGATTGATGATAATAAAGAGATGGGAAATAGGTATAATTGTCATGTCAAATAAGATACGAAATCAAGAATCAACGAAATCCTGACCAAACTAGTGAAGGTTCTAGAAAATCAAGAAAACAGATGTCAGGATATAAAGGCTAACATTTTAGGGTTGACCCAGAAGGTGGAGTCTCATGCCACTACTATAAAATAGTTGGAGCACCAGTTTAGGAAAATGTCTGCTATGATCAAACAGGAAAAACCTGTTACTCTTTTGAGTGAAAAAAGTTTAGAGTCTACCATCTATAAGTCATTGTCTAGCTATCACCAGTAATTGTGTTGCCATTACTTTTGATCCCTCTATACCTGCTATTGAAGAGTTGAAGATTGACAACAATGAAAGAGATAAGTCACCTAAGGCAAACCTAACAAGTTAACATAGGGTGATGATATTTTTTAGTATGATAGTTGAGAGGTGTAACACCCCGACTCTGGTACTCGGAACGCTACACGGTGCTCATGACCCTAAAGGACCACAACTTAACCCATGTATGATATCTGTAACTTGGAACTGCATAATATATTGTATAAATTCAAAAAAAGTTTGAAAGGACATAAGGTTCAAATATCTGGTAAAACATAACATTTAGAAATACGGTATATCAATACCAAAAAAAATTGAAATAACTATCTGAACATGTTGTAGTCTAGAAGCCTCTAAACTGACTAAAAACTATGGAGTTGATGGGACATGTCCCCAAATAACTTCGAACTACTAAAATAATAAAGTAATAAAATAATCATGCTATCCTTGAATGATAACACTCACTGCTAGTCTAGTTGCTGAACGTCTGATCTACTAAGGATGCTCTAGAGCTCGTTCTTCTGAACCTATGGTATAAAAACACCATAGCACAAATATATCAATACGGTAGGCCAAATACATGCGGTTTATATTCATGAACAATACTAATTGACTGAATAACATAAATGTCAGAACATATGCATGAATATGTAAACTGTAACTAAGATCATGACATCACTGAATTTGAATACTAATAACATAAGTTTTCATATAACTGATATACTATTATTTGAATGACTGTGTCTAACAGTCTTATTTCTGATGGAACTAGCTGAGTTCCGTACTGAGTAGAGTGACTGTATCTGACAATCGAGAATTTTGTAGAACTATCTGAGTACTATTATCGAGACCTGAGACTGAGAACGTGGTAAGTAGTCATTTAACCGACATTCCACTAATAAGCTATTATCACTGAGTTGGGGTCAAATCTGTAAACCCAATTGGATGGGTGTCAATACCGCGCCACTGGTATGGACAAGCTGTTAGTGATCCCTCATCTAACTGGTACTCTAAGAAGAATGGTGGGACCCTTATCTAACAGGTTAAGTCACCTCATCAACCCTCATCTAAAAGGTTAGATGTTTAAACCTACGCTGGCTACATAGTTTTGGAGCACAAGGATTATTTGTAAGAATCACACCCTCTACTCGCAGGTGATTTCCCATCTTTCGGCTCACTTGGTGCTGAATTCTACTCCCATCTGATTAGACACTAAATTAATTATACTGAATTGGCTGGACTGAGTTCACTGAGTTCTATTGACTGATGGAATATTACTGAGATCTGATAACTAGCTGAGATTACTAAGATTACTGAGATTACTGAGTTTTCCTGAGTCATGAGACTGACTGAATTCTATTAAACATGGATTGACAGAGAGTATCTTTAAAAATGACACTGTCTCTAGGCACATATCTAAATTTTCGGGTACAAGTACCCTTAGGACTTGATATCATGAAACTAACAAGACATGACACTCCCTAGACTCACGACCATAATCAACAATCCATAATACAATCATTAGGGAATTTCATGAGGAACTTGATTATCATGGTTTGGTACCTGAATATAAATGCATATAAACATGTTATAATTTCATAGATCTAATCTACTGAACAATCCATCAAACAATTTTAATGCATAATAATAACGTGGAACATTTTGAACATAAGAGTAAAACATGGCTTCATCAATTTGGTAATAATTGAGTCCTAAAGCATGATTCTCATTCTCTTAGGCATTTTATCAAACACATTGCATGCAAAACCTTAGACTTAGGCATATACACTAGTTCATATATCATGGTTACTGTAATCAACTCAATTTAAAAGTTTCCAATCCCACATACTAGCAGAATTTTATGAAAAGTACCTAAAGACTCCAACTTTGGATTCATACAACCACATCAACATAATTTAAATCAACTCACCACTTGGAAATCATAATTCATAAGTTTAAAATAGGATTCTTGAGATACATGGGTGAAAGAAACCCATGAATCAACACTTTACATACCTGGATGGATGAATTCTTGAAGATTGATGGAGGAAAGCTTGAATTCTTACCTTGGGATTAGACATCTAGGGTTTCTTGTTCTTGGGGATTGATCTTTGAGAAAAGCCCTAATTTGGTATTGTGGGTGAATAATGAAGTTATGATCTCTGGTCTGGTATAATTAGGGGTTAAAACGGGTGGAAAAGACCCAAATACCCTGAACATTTAAACATGTCTATATGACTAGAACTTCTGATCTACTGAAATCTCATACTGAATATGCATATCTGATGCATGGATATATGGCAGTTAGTCTTCATGAATGCATGACTAAAATTACTGAGAAGATGACTTTATCGTGATGAGAATGCATATCTGATGCATGAATACGTGACTGGCATGATATAAGAATATATGACTGGATATGCAAGGGTATTTGATACCAAATTTATAACTGAAATCTGAACATGAAACTGAATAAGCTTAAGAAAAGCTATTACCTTAGGTTGAGTCTGAGTTTGCAAAGAAGAAGTAAGGATACTTGTATCGTATGTCTACTTCTTCTTCCCAAGTAGCTCCCTCAATGGATTGATTCCACCAAAGAACTTTGACTAGAGGGACTTCTTTGTTTCTCAGTCTGCGATTATGGTAGTCAAGAATTTTGACTGGGATCTCTTCGAAAGAAATGTTTTTCTGAATGTCTAAGCCCTCTCCATGACTACAACTGCTCGGTAACCTATTCACTTCTTTAGCAAGTAGACATGGAACACTGGATGAACTGAGCTAGATCTGAAGGCAATTTAAGCTCATAAGTTACCTTGCCAAAATGACTGAGAATTTTAAAGGGATCGACAAATTGGGGAATGAGCTTTCCCTTCTTGCCGAATCGCTTCACTCCCTTCATGGGAGAGGTTTTCAAGTACACATAATCACCAATCTCGAACTTGAGATCCTTTCTGCGCATATCTACACATGATTTCTTTTAGCTCTAAGTTATTTTGATCCGTTCTATGATCAATTGAACTTTAACTAATATGTCGAATACTAAGTCAGGCCCTACTACTGCTGCCTCACCCACTTCAAACCAATTAATTGGAGATATGCACCTCCTATTGTAGAGGTCTTCAAATGGAGCCATCTGAATACTGGAATGATAGTATTGTTGTATGCAAACTCAATCAAAGTCAAGTGGTCATCCCAACTCCCCCTGAAATCAATTGCACATGCCCCTAGCATATCTACCAAGGTCTGAATGGTCCTTTCTTCTTGACCATCTATCTGAGGATAAAAGGTTGTACTAAGGTGAACTTGGGTACCAAGATCTTTTTGGAATGCTTTACAGAAGTTAGAGGTCAACTGGGTACCTCTATTTGAAACAATAGACAACGGAACACCATGTAATCTGACCAACTTCCTGATATAGAGTCTGGCGTAACCCTCAGCTGAATAAGAGGTATGGACTGGAAGGAAATGAGCTGATTTGGTCATCTTATTTACCATGACCGAAACTGAATCATGTTGATTACGAGTATGAAGTAAACCCATCACAAAGTCAATGTTCAATTCTTCCCTCTTCTAAGTAGGAATACTTAATTTCTGCATGGACCTACTAGTCTTCTGATGCTCTATCTGAACCTACTGACCTATAGATAACTTAGCCATAAACTCCTCAATATCTCTCTTTATCCCACTCTAATAATAGATCTCCCACAAGCTGCGGTACATCTTAGTGTCCCCTGGATGAATAGAGTAGTGTGCACCATGTACTTCTACAAGAATTCGTTGCCTCAAGTCATCTACACATGGAACACACAGATGACCTTGACAACAGAGAACACCATCTCCCCCTTGGTAGAAAACCTGTACCTTCTGATATCTGACCGACTCTTTCAAATTAACATGACTGTGATCTCTATATTGCTTTTCTTTTACATCGGATACTAGAGATGATTCTGAACTGTTCTGAACCCATATACTACCTTATGTTGAATCAACTTATCGGACACCTAGTCGGGCAAGATGATGGACTTCCTGAGCTAACTTCTTCTTACTGTCCTCAACATGAGCAACATTACCCATATACAGTCTAATGAGAGCGTCGGTCACTACATTGGCCTTGCTCGGATGATAAAGGACACTTATGTCATAATTTTTCAAGAGCTCTAACCACCTTCTCTGACGGAGGTTAAGATCTTTCTGATAGAATATGTACTGAAGGCTCTTGTGATCTGTGAATACATCTATATGAACACCGTACAAGTAATGTCTCCAAATTTGTAAGGCAAAAACTATGGTTGCTAACTCAAGATCATGAGTCGGATAATTCTTGTCATGGTGTTTAAGTTGTCTAGATGTGTAGGCTATGACCTTACCATACTATATGAGGAAACAACCCAAATCCACTTTGGATGCACCACAGTACACTACAAATCTATTTGAACCATCAGGAAGAGTCAAAACTAGAGCTGAGGTAAGTCAAGTCTTCAACTCTTGAAAACTCTTTTTGCATGAATCTGACCACTGAAACTGAACCTTCTTCTGAGTCAATCTGGACATAGGGGTTGCAATATATGAAAATCCTTCAACAAACTAATGGTAATAGCTAGCTAAACCCATGAAACTCCTAATATATAATAAAGAGATGGGTCTGGGCCTATTTCTCACTGCTTGGGTCTTTTGAGGATCAACTCTAATGCCATCACCGGAGATAATATGACAAAGGAATGCTACTAACCTTAGCCAAGATTCGCACTTACTTAATTTTGTGAACAATTTATGATTTCTTAGAGTCTGCAATACTATTCTTAGATGGTCTGCATGATCATGCTAATTGCAGGAATAGAAAATAATTTAATCTATGAAGACTATGATTAACATGTCCAAGTACTACTTGAACACATAGTTCATCAAGTCCATGAAGGTTGCTGGGAAATTGGTAAAACCAAAGGAAATGACTAAGAATTTGAAGTGACCATACCAAGTTCAAAAAACTATTTTTGAAATGTCACATCCTCTAACTCTGAGTTGATAATAACTTGATCTGAGTCCTATCTTAGAGAAATAGCTGGCACCCTGAAGTTTGTCAAACAAATCATTGATTCTGGGAAGTGAATACTTGTTCTTGATGGTGACTTTATTAAGATGACGGTATTCTATACACATTTTGAGAGAATCGTCTTTTTTGTACAAGAATAAGACTGTTGCGCACGGGGACACACTGGGTTCAATTCTCTGAGTTGATGAAACCCTTATCTAAGAGATCTTTCACCTTATCTTTCAATTCTCTGAGTTCTGCTGGTGCCATTCTATATGGGAGAATAGATATTGGTTGAGTATCTAGAAGAAGGTCTATGCCAAAGTCTATTTCCCTTTTGGGAGAAATTTTGAGAAAATCTTCAGGAAAGACATCAGAATATTCATTCACTACTGGGACTGATCCGAGTCTGGGATTTTTGAAACTAGATTCCTTAACTCGAACAAGATGATAGACACATCGCTTAGATATCATTTTCCGTGCCCGAAGGTAGGAAACAAGTTGACCTCTAAAAACTGAAGTACTACCCTTCCACTCTAGGACGGGTTTATTCGGGAAATAAAACTAGACAACTCTATTTGTGCAGTCGACTATGGAATAACATGAATGAAGCCAATCCATGCCAAGAATGACATCAAAATTAGTCATTTCTAATTCGAATAAGTTTTCTGATGTGACTTTCTGAGATACCATAATCGAACAGTTCCTGTATACCCGCCGGGCTATTATGGTTTTACCCACTAGGGTAGAGATTGAGAAGGGCTCTACTAGAATTTTGGGACTTACTCCTAGATCAACTGCTAAATAGGGAGTAACAAAAGACAAAGAAGATCAGGGATCTAGCAAGGCATAAACATGTACATAAAAGATCTGTAACGTACCAGTAACCACATCAGGAGAATTTTCCTGATCCTGTCAGGACTGAACAACATAGAGTCTATTTGGGCGTTTCCCACTAGTAGCACTAGAAGAGGTACCCTACTGATTCAGGCAACCGGACTGAACTGGGGAGAAATTACGCTGACCCTGAGGACCTGGATGGGGACAATCTCTGACTTTGTGGCTTGGTTTGCCACATCCAAAGAAAACATCACTGCCAGCTCTGCAAGTACCCTGATGGTGCTTGCCACATGTCTGACAAATAGGATAGGTTTGGTCACTGCTAACACTGCCCTGAGATATAGAGCCTGGCACCCTATCTCTGTTGCCGTATCAAAATTTTGGAACTGAAGCTCTGGCTATGGAAGGATATAGAACGGATGACTTTGGGAGGAATTGAGAACAATTTCCACCCTTTGACTTAGGCTGAGCAAAGTTGAAACTAGTTGTCCTTGCTATTTTATTTTGCTTCTCCCTCATCTTAATCTTTTTCTCTTCTATCTATTGATCATGAATCATTAGCCTGGCTATGTCCATCTCACTAATCAACATTGCAGATATGCACCTATTGACAACACTATCATTCACCCAAGAAACAAACATACCTATCCTAGCCATGTTGTCTGCCACTACATAAGGAGCATATCTAGCTAATTTAGTAAACTTTAGAGAATAATCTTTCATTGTCTTGTTGCCCTTCTTGTAGTTGATAAACTATAACACCTTAGCTTCCGTCACCTCTAGGGGAAAGAATCTATAAAGAAAAGTTGTGGAAAACTTCTCCCACTCTATAGTCCCTGCCTCACCAGCCCTCTCTGCTTTCCACAATTTCAACCATGTGTGAGCCACATCCTGTAACTGATATACAGCTAGCTCAACACTCTCAATGGCTGACACCCCCATTATATGTGTAACCTTCTAAACCTGATCAAGGAATTCCTGAGGGTCCTCATCTGACTTAGACCCAAAAAAGGATGGAGGATTCAGTCGGGTGAAGTCCCAAATCCTAGCTGCAGCAGTATTGGCCATTGGGTTGGATGGAATAGCAGCTAGCTGTTCATTCTGTGAGCAACTAAGTTAGCAAGAGTAGTGACTACAGCTCTGAACTCTGCATGATAAACATGTTAGTCAAAGGGATTTTCTTGGAAAGACTGAGGGGCTCACTGATTTCTGTTTCTTCTCATGGGAGGCATGTCACAGGCACGACATGAATACTGAAAGAATGGAAACTGTTCCTAAAACATCTTATAGCCTCCTGTACGTAAATGTGGCGTGCAAAACATATATGGAAAGACTACTAGATGCATCTTTCAGACTTCATAGGACACTATTGAACCTTAGGCTTATATACCAAGTTTGTAACACCCCAAATCTGGTACCCAAAATGCTACACGGTGCTCATGACCCCAAAGGACCCCAAGCTAACCCATTTATGATATTTGTAAGTGGGCACTGCATAATATACTGTGTAAATGCAAAAAAAGGGTGAAAGTCCATAAGGTTCAAATATTTGATAAAACATAACATCTAGAAATACGGTATATCAATACCAAAACAAAACTGAAATAATTGTCAGAATATGCTATAGTCTAGAAGACTCTTAACTATCTAAAAACTGTATAATTGATGGGACATGTCCCCATCTAACTCTGAACTACTAAAATAATAAAGTAATAAAATAATCATGCTATCTTCGAATGATGAGAACTCACTACTAGTCTGCCTGCTGAATGTCGGATCTACTAAGAATGCTCTGGATCTCGTGCTTTTGAACCTATGGTATAAAAACACCATAGTGTAAATGCGTCAGTACGATTGAATATACTAGTATACAAGTGAGGTAGGGTGAATGCAAGGGTTTTATATGCATGAACAATACTAACTTACTGAATAACATGAACGTGGGAATACATGCATGAATACGTGAATTGTAACTAAGATCATGAAATCACTGAAAACATAAGTTTTCATATAACTAATATACTGAGACCTGAGACTTAGACTGGTGGAAGTAGTCACTTAACCGACATGGCCCTAATAAGCTATTATCACTGAGTTAAGGTCCAATTTGTAACCCCAACTGGAAGGGTGTCAATACTGAACCATAGGTAAGGACAAACTGTGAGTGATCCCTCATCTAATAGGTACTCTAAGGAGAACGGTGGGACCCTCATCTAACAGGTTAAGTCACCTCATCAACCCTTATCTATTAGATTAGATGTCTCAACCTACACTAGATACATAGTTTTGGAGCGCAAGTATTGCTTCTAAGAATCACACCCTCTACTCGCAGGTGAATTCCCATCCTTGGGATCACTTGGTGTTACATCCTACTCCCATATGATTAGACACTAAATTAATTATACTGAACTGACTGGACTGAGTTCACTGAGTTTTGTTGACTGGCAGAATATTACTGAGATCTGATAACTAACTGAGATTACTGAGATTACTGAGTTTTACTGAGTCATGAGACTGACTGAATTCTGCTGAACATGGATTCACTGAGAGTATCTTGAAAACTGACACTGGCTCTAGGCATAAAGCTAAATTGTTAGGTACAAGTACCCCCAGGACTCGATAGCATGAAATTGATAAGACAAGACATTCCCTGGACTCACAACCATAATCAACAATCCATAATACAATCATTGGGGAATTTCATGAGGCACTTGATTATCATGGTTTGGTACATGAATAGGAATGCATATAAACATGTAATAATTTCCAAGGGATAATCTCCTGACATTCCATCAAACAATTTCAATGCATAACAATAACATGGAAGTCATTTTGAACATAAAGTCTATCGAAAACAGCCTTTCTACTTCTTTGAAGGTAGCGGTATGGACTGCATACATTCTACCCTCCCCAGACCCCACTTTGTGGGAATACACTGGGTTTGTTGTTGTTGTTGTTGTCGTCATTTTGAACATAAAGGTAAAGAATAGGTTCATCAATTTGGTCATAATTGTGTCCTAAAGCATGATTCTTATTCTCTTGGGCATTTTATCAAACACATTGGATGCACAACCTTAGACGTAGGCATATACACTAGTTCATACATCATGGTTACTTTAATCAACTCAATTTAAAAGTTTTCAAACCCACACACTAGCATAATTTCATGAGAAGTACATAAAGACTCCAACTTGGGATTCATAGAACCATATCAACATAATTAAAATCAACTAACCACATGGAAATCATAATTCATAAGTTTAAAATAGGATTCATGAGCTACATGGGTGAAAGAAAGCCACGAATAAACACTTTACATACCTGGGTGGATGATTTCTTGAAGATTAATGGAGGAAATCTTGAATTCTTGCATTTGGATTAGACACCTAGGGTTTCTTGTTCTTGGGGATTGATCTTTGAGAGAAGCCCTAATTTGGTGTTGTGGTTGAATAATGAAGTTATGATCTCTGGTCTAGTATAATTAGGGGTTAAAACGGGTGAAAAAAGACCCAAATACCCTGAACATTTGAACATGTCTATATGACTGAAACTTCTGATATACTGAAATCTCATATTAAATATGCATGTCTGATGCATGGATATGTGACGGATAGTCTTCATGAATGCATGACTAAAATTACTGAGAAACTGAGTTTCTCGTGATGAGAATGCATATCTGATGCATGAATACGTGACTGGCATGATACATGAACATATGACTGGATATGCAAGGGTATTTGATACCATGTTTAACACTGAAATCTGAACATGAAGATGAATAAACTTAAGGAAAGTTATTACCTTGGGCTGAGTCTGAGTTTGCGGAGAAGAGGTGAGGATACTTGGTTCCCATGTGTACTTTGGGTTCCCAAGTAATGATTCCCCCATTCACAATAAATAAAAAGAGAAAAAGAAAATCCATTCCATTTTGACAAAAGACCCAAACCCAAGTTCCATATCTTTTGGCTCGCTATCCCGATCATGATTTTCCTACCCCCAGAGAGAAAGGTACTTCCCTTTTGGGCCAGTTATGGGCGAGGAGGAATTTAAACCTCCGACACCATGGTTCGTATCCCCGTGCTCTAATCCTCTGAGCTATAGGACCCACCCCATCTCCACTGGATTAGTTCCCGGGAGTACCCTAAAAAAGGAACCTTTCCTCTCCCCAGCCATTTCAGGTTAAGAAGATGTGAAAACGCGTCTATCTCTATAAGAAGGGTGCGTTCTGAGGTGTGAAGAGGGAGACAAGGGATGTCACAATAGGGTAAGTCATGGGGATTTATTAAGATAAGTGGGGAAATGTCCAGATTACCCTCACTTAAAACTTCATTAAATTCCCATCATAGGGTACGACTGGCCTTTACGCATCGTACCCATCCTGTACGAGTGGTACCAGCCTTTCATATGCGTACCTATCCTATAAGAGTGGTACCATCCTTTCATACCATTGGCCTCCCCTCTTAGACCAGACACTATCCACGGTACGTCACACCAAAATCCAAGTCGTATTCAAATGTATGACTGGTACCCATAAACCGTACCCTTGGCAGAATAGAATCCCAAGAGAATTGAACATTGTCCCTAATACAAGTCCATGCTACAACTCTTACCATGAATTATGACTCATGGTGAGCCACTCATATCAGTTACAACCTAATTAACTAAGTCTAAGATTAAGTTAAAGAACAAAATGACACATATCCACCAATAGGACTAATACCCACCCCAATAACGAAAATCCATCCCATCAACTAATACTAGTCTAAAAATGATTGGACCATACCAACCATACACCAGTGTACGACTCGTACTCCATAGTTATATCATGACCAAAATCTAGAAATCTAGGAAATTTTCCATAGGTCAAAACCCATGGTGTTATAGTCTCCCCTACTAGGAATGTTCATCTCTGAATTACGAACAAGGTAGGGGTAACCACACGTACGAGTCATTTGCATCATCAAATATATTTCCAATATTTATCAAAGTTTGAAAAAACAAGTCCAAGGTATTAATCTTTACATTAACAAACTCAAAAAATAATGATGTGTTGAAGAAACATACCTTCCACACGAATCCCAGGAGCAAAAAATAGGTGCAGATACTTATACTTCATAACCTCATCCACTTCCCATGTATCTTGTTCCACCTTATTGTTCCGAAATAAAACATTTACCAAAGACCACATTCTTTGTCCACAACTGATGAACCTTCTTATCCAATATCACAACTGGGACCTCTTCATATGACAGAAAATCCAAGATATCCAACACCTCCAAACAAATAATCTAAGAAGGATCACCAATGCACTTTCACAATATGGAAACATGAACGACCGGATGAACCAAGTATAAACAAGAAGGCAACTACAATTCGTAGGCCAAATTACCAACCCTCTGCAAAAACCACATAAGGACCAATAAACTGGGGCCTGAGCTTCCCTTTCTGACCAAACTATATTTCTCCCTTCAAGGGAGAAATATTAAGGAACACCTTATCCCCAACCTCAAACTCCAAGTCTCTATGCCTTCATCTATATAGGATTTTTGTCCTCTTTGGACAACCTTAAGCCTATCCCAAATCACCTTCACCTTCTCCATAGCTTGATAAATCAAATCCGAACCCAACATATCCGCCTCAGCAAGCTCAAACCACGCATTAGGAGATCTACATATCCTACCATACAAGGCCTTGAAAAGGGGCTATTCAAATACTAGACTGATAGCTATTGTTGTAAGAAAACTATACCAAAGGTAGATGCTCAACCCAATTTCCACCATAATCAATCACGCATGCCCGAAGCATATCATCCAACATCTGAATAGTCCTTTTTGCTTTCCCTTCCATCTATGGATGAAAAACAGTACTCTGAATAACCTTTGTACCCAACCCTTTCTTAAAAGACCGTCAGAAATAAGATGAAAGTTGCATACCATGATCAAAGATAATCAAGATAGGTACCCCATGCATCTTCACATCTCTTGAAAATACAACTTCGCATATTCCTCTGTCAAAAAGATAGTCCTCACTGGCAAGAAGCGAACAGACTTTGTTATCCTATCCACGATGACCAAAATCAATTCTAATTGGTTTCGGGATCAAGGATGACTGGTAATGAAATCCATATTGATTACCTCTTATTTCCATTCAGGAAATTTAATCTCTTGATACAATCCACCAGGCCTCATATGCACTACCTTAACCTGTTGATACATAATGCACTTGGCCTCAACATCAGCCACATCCGTTTTTATACCATTCCACCAATAGATCTTCTTAGGATCATGATACATCTTAGTAGATCCAGGACATACAACGTAGCGCAATTCATGCGCCTCAGCCAAAATCCTTTTGTCACAAATCGTTGACAAAAGAAACACACAACCTTCCTTGGTACTGCAAAGTACCATCACCACTAATCCAAAATACCATTAACTTTTTCCCACCAATATCACTCTTAATTTTCATCAAGATAGGATCTAGCACTTGCTTCTCTGTGATCTCTGCACTAAGATATGGCCTAACCACTTCCTATACCATCATACCACCATTCTTAGAATGCAAGTGATGAACTCTAAGATTTTCCAAGTGGTGAATATCCTTCACCAATTCCCAATTTTCTTTCTCCACATAAGCTAAACTCCACATGGATAACTTGCTAAAAGCATCAGCAACCATATTAGATTTACCTGGGTGATAGTGAAGGTTCATATCATAGTCCTAGAGAAACTCCAACCATATCCTCTGCCTGAGATTAAGCTCCTTCTAAGTGAACACATACTGTAGACTCTTCTGATCAGAAAAGTTTTCCACGTGTACACCATACAGATAATGTTGCCATATTTTTAAAGCAAACCACTAAAAGACGATCCAAATCATCAGTAGGATAGTTTCTCTATATACCTTCAACTGCCTGGAAGCATAGGCAATCACCTTCCCATATTGCATTAGAACACAACCAAGACCTACCCGAGATGCATCACAATAAACCACAAAACCCTCACTACTTTCTGATAATGTCCAAATTGGAGCCTAAGTTAGCTTTTCGTTCAATTTCTAAAAAAATCCCCTCACAAGCATCCAAGAAAGAAAAGTTGACCTTCTTTTGTGTCAATTTAGGCAAAAGAGCAACTATCTTCAAAAAACTTTCCACAAACCGCCTATAATAACTAGCCAAATGCAAGAAGCCTCAAATATCGGTTGGAGTCATGGTTCTAGGCTACCATTTAACCACAACCACCTTTAGAGGATCCATCATGATCCCCTCACTAGAAATAATATGACAAAGAAAAGTCAAAATGTTCAGCAAAAACTATTTTTTAGAGAACATGGAATACAACTATTATTCCTTCAAGGTCTACAATAACACACAGAGATGACTAGTATGATACACCTCACTCTTCGAATAAACCAAAATGTCATCAATAAACACTAGGAAAAAGAGATCTAAGAACTGCCTGAAAATCCTGTTCATCAAATTCATAAATACTGCCAGAGCATTTTTCAAACCCAATGACATCACCAAGAATTCAAAGTGCCTATACTAAGTGTGAAAAGCAATATTAGGGATATCCATCACCCTAATCTTTAGCTGATAATACCTAGACCAAAGATCTATCTTCAAATAGACTTGGCACTTTGCAACTAATCAAACAAGTCGTCTATCCTTGGGAGAGGATACTTGTTCTTAATCGTTACCTTATTTAACTTTTGATAGTCAATAAACATCTAAAGGGAACCATCCTTCTTGCGCATGAACAACACAGGTGCACCTCTCGGAGATACACTAGGATCAATAAACTCATTATCCTGAAGATCTTTAAGTTACTCTTTGTGTTGCCTCAACTCATCCAGTGCCATTTTTTAAGGAGGAATAGATATTGGACGAGTGTCTGAAAGCAAATCAATAACAAATTGTATCTCTCTATCCAGAGGAACACCAAAAAGATCATCCAAAAAGACCTCTAGAAACTCATTAACCAACAAAACTGATTGAAAAGAAGGAACTTCCAAGTTAGAATCTTTAAAGTGGACCAAGTGACAAAGACACCCTTTCGATATTTATTTCTGAGCTCTAAGGTAAGAAAAGAACCTCTCTCTAGGAGCTATCGAACCACCCTCCCAATCTATAGTCGGTTCGCTGGGGAACCTAAACACAGCCTTATAGGTCAGATAATCCAGGGATGCATAACAAGAGTGTAACCAATCTATCCATAGAATAACATCAAAATCAACCATAACTAGTTCAAAAAATACACCAATGTCTTTTTACCACCAACAAATACCACAACCCCCAATAGTCTATTTCAGCAATAACCACGTCACCTATTGGGGTAGAAAAATAAAAAGGATCTGAAACAATTTTTGGATCAAAATGAATACATACAGCCATAAATGGGGTCACATAGGAAAAAGTATACCTTAGATGAAGTAGACTATACACATCATGAGAGAACAGTTGCAACGTACCAGTAATGATATCAGGAGATACCTCAGATTCCTACCGAAATGGAAGAGTATAAAATTTATTCCAACTAACACTAGAATAAGGAGCAGTAACAAATACAGAAGAAGCACCACCGGGTGTAGAAGTAGAAGATGAAGCAATAGGAACCTTATTTTCTCCCGTAGTAACCTTATTTATTGGGCAATTCCTGGAAAGATTGCTTAGCTGGCCACACTTGAAAACCCTATCCCTTCCTTCATCACAATGAACCCGATGAGGATTACAACAAAACCAATGAGGAGGGCATGAGAAAAGAGACTATCCTCCACTTTCCTGAGATTGGGAAATCTTTGCCCGAAAGTTATCACCGTCTTATTACCCCTATCACCCGAATGCTTCAGGTAAGGAGCACTAGCAGTAGATAAGGAACAAGAACTCCTCCACTTCTTTTTTGGGCATTTATCTCCATCCCAGCCACCTTGCGACTGAGCGCCTCCATGTTAAGAAAACCCGTTCTTCTTACCCTGCCTATATTTGAACTTTGTTTGTATCCTCTTCTCACCCTCCACATAGTGCATGTGGATAATAAACCTAGAAATATCTGTATCCTTGATCAGCTAAGTAGTCTTGCTTTCCAAGATCAAATCTTGAGATAGCACAATAACGAACTTTCTCATCCTCGCTCTTTTATCAACCACCAATCAGGAGCATACCTTAATAACTGATGGAACTTCAAGGCGTATTCCTTGACAAATATTCTCCCTTTCTTAAGATTCACAAATTCTTCCATCTTCTCTTCTCTTGACTTTCGAGGAAAGAAATGATCCATAAAAGCACAAAAAAAGGCATCCCATAAGGATGACTCCTCCACATCACCTTTATCATTATCCCACTCCTCATACCACTAGTATGCAATATCATTAAGCTGGTAAGCTACAAAATTTACACCTTTTATATTAATATCCTACATCACCCTGAATATCTTTTCAATTTCATCCAAGAAATCTTAAGTATCCTCCTCCATCTTTACTCTAGTAAAAGTAGAAGGATTCAGTATCATAAACTGGTCAACCCTTGTATCCTCAGTAGATAATCCACTTAACATATCCCGCTCAGCTTGAGCAGTAACAAATTGAGCAATAACATAAATAAATTAGCAAAATTCTGCATTAGTGACCTCACCCTAAGAAGGACTAGTGGCAATATGAGGATTTCCAGAACAATCACGGATAGGACCCTAAGATCAAAGACGAATTTTAGACGTAGGATGTACCCCACCAACATTATCCCCAAATAGGATTGAAGAGTTTTCTTGAGTTTTAGATCTATGAGGCATGATCTAAAAAATGAATAGCCAAGAATTGCAGAAGAATCCAGACTTAGACTCAAAGCTTGAAATAGAATACCCAGAAAGTGAAATATTTCTACATGCCTTGTAGCCTCTATCTTACGAGTGTGGTGCGCTACACACCCCTAAAAAGGACTATACTAGACACGGATTTGTAGACTCCCAATTGACCATGAACCTAAATCTCTAATAAAAACTTGACATGATCTGAACTAGGGACTTGTCGTAAAGGGCTTCCCAAGTTCAATCGGGACCAAAGACCATCCCCATTACCCAACCCAATATCCAGAAGACTTCCCTTAGTTGGTTGATTTTTGAACATACAACAAGATAGTGTAACTATCCAAATTACAGACTCTGGGATAGGTCTATTACTAAAATCGACCTAAACAAGTTTGACCGTCCCATACCAACCATCCAAATATACCACGCCACACTAAAACCATAAGTTCAACCATAACCAAACAAGTTCCATAATAATTATATATAATCCCAAAATAAAATACGATGGAACAACCTATAATCCTATCAACCGGTGTTAGCCCCAATACCAATACCAATACAAAGGCTAACACCAATATCAAACTTGCCCATACCAACCCATAGCAGTATCACAAAGCCTCTAACCAAAAGAGTAATAAAATCCAGTTGGGACATTCCTCCAACCATACCCAAAATCAAAATCCATAAGTAATCTAAAGTATTAAATAACAACCATGAAATAGAGCCTTCTGGAAAGATGGAAATTCACCACTTCAAACCAATGACTGACCCGAGTATTTAAATGTTAAGAATAAGTAGATCGGCTAGTTCCTGCATATCATGGGTATACAGCCACCCAAATATGGGCTAGCGAGTAAACACTAGCATGAACTCAGGATAAGGATAAAATAATGTCATTTAGAAAACCAAGTAAAACCACCCTTAAAGAATATAACCAAACATATATATAACCATGTAGGGATAGGGAACAGGGTTTAGCATGCATTTGAAATTATTAACCTGGTCATGTGAAGGTTAACTGTCATAAAGCCACCCACGGGCTATATGGGTCCAGTGTAACCCCTGAACGGGCCCCAATGTATGTAGCCGCATGAACCAGAGATACCATAAGAGGAGGGGATTCTCGTGTACTCATCTCTCTATATGATACATATATATATATGTATTAGGGGATTCCCATGTACACCTCAAATATATAGACACCAAGGCAATTCCTCATGTCGACAAATATGAGTTTCCAGTGTTTATCATTTGAACTCATTCCTTCATGGTTAACTATCACACCCCCACAATTATTTCCCAATTAAAACCATTAAAAACAAAAAAACCATTGACCATTTATTAACCAAGGATATTAGATAGTAGTATCATCATACTAACTATAACTTGTAAGTTTCATTCTTAGCCAAACCCTTTAGTGATCAAGGGATTCCCATGTACCCATAGATCATATTATCCTATTTACTTTGGGGATTTCCATGTACCCCATAAGTGGGTTTATTAAGAAAAATCATTCCAAAACAATTTAAGCCATTTTGGGTTGCATCACAGTTTAAACCATGCATAAGTTCCATTGAAAATTCAATAATATAGTATAATCATTGTTATAGGCATTTTATTAAACACATTGGAGGTATTGTATTTCCAAAACTAATTCCAATTATCATGAACTTTTCCCATGCAATTAATAACGCACAAATAACACTCTTGAATGGGTATAAGTGATCGTCGTCAATATAGAACCCAACTAGGTTGGGGTCGAATCTCACATGGAATAGGGTGTGAACTTCGATTTGTTTATGAAAGATTTTACTAGTAGTTTATTGTTTCCGAAAGATGGGGGTTTAAGTTCACGGTGTGTTAAATATCACTTTAAATACTTCAGTAGTTGTAATCAAGATAAATGGGAAACCAGAGATATGTTCACTAAGGCTTTCGAGAATTGACAGATACTAGGTAATACTAGAGATTCTCGGAATGAGTAGAACAACAAAATATCCCTGACGATTATATTATCTGACTTATCACAAGATCTCACCAGACAATTTATTATCTAATTCTCTCGAACTTAGATAACTTATCTATTTCCAATAGGATGTTATCTCAGGTAGATTAATCCAGTTACGGCATTAAACATTAAGCAGAAGGTTTGTAGCTTCCGAGTCCCTGTTGATAATTCACGTCCTCTAGTCTTTTTCTCCGTTAGAAGCAAATAAAACCTAAGGCATAACCTAATGTTTGCAACCACAAGATTTTAGTTAAAACAACAGAATCTCAAGATGTTTTACTACTCTTTGTATCTGCTAAACACCTAGTATCATATCAAACCCTAATCCATGGATCCCATAACTCCGACTAATAAAATTAGTTGCTCATGATTTGATGAACGAAATAACAAGTTGAATTCATGATTATAATGATAAACTTACGAATGGATAGAAAACAACAAGTAGTTCCTCCGATTTAATCACAAGGTAGAAACCCCAAAAATAGTTGATACGAAAATACAAGAATAATTGATGAAAGAGAGCAAAAATACGTGTCTCTCTTCTTAGAGTTGATGTCTGATAGATGAATATTCAATATAATCAAGAACCCTTAAAGATGATATTTATATTAAAGCCTAATTAAGGAAATCAAATGACAAAATTAATAAAATTATCTAGAATAGGTGATGCCCAGGCTGACGCCGCGTCAAGAAGTTGACGCCCTATCACGGATGGCATCAGAGAGGCTTCAATTGCCTTCAGGTTCTGTCTTAGGCTAACGCTATGGCTGACGTTGTATCAGGGGTCTGACGGCGTATCACCGACATCGTCAGATATCTTCTATCCATGCTAACTTTCTGCTTAAGGCATATGCCATTCTTGATGCATTATCACGACTTTGATGCCTCATCATCGGCATCATCAGAACTGCTCCTCAAACTGCAACTCCCTGGTTAAGGCTGACGCCAATGCTGATAGGCTATCACGAGGCTGACGACTTATCACGGAGGTCGTCAACAATGTTTTCTTCTATTTCTCTCAGATTTTCAAATCTTTTTCTCCATTACTATTTATTCTCATTTCTTTAGCCTTTTTCTGCAATATCATGAGCAAACACATCAAAACAAGAAGAGTTGCTTCAGAATTCACAATTATTTTGAGCTAAAAAGCATTAAATGTGTTAGATTTTGCTCACACATCAACACCCTCAACTAAAAATAATTTCTTGTCCTCAAGCAATAACTAACTAAGAGAATACAATGATCTTTCAGCAGTCAACAACCAATTTAGCTCAAAACTCAGTTTACCATCTCCAAGGTCAACCAACTCAAAACTACTGTGAAATGTATTGAAAAGCAACAATGTAACACAAAGGCTTCTACCCATGGCACCAATTAAGTACCAACAATCATGCATGTATCAATGTACACTACCCAAACAAGTAAGTACTTTAGCAAGATACTAGTGTGCCCTCACAACAAAGAAATTCCCCTCTTTTTATCTTGTCAGACATCAAAAATATAAGCACGGGGATCATCACAAAAACTCTCACTCTCAGAATAAAGTTCAAACCAGTGTATGTCAAATACCATATGCTTGCCCTTATGGTCATTACCAGGGTTTCTAGATAGGTACACTAGGATCACTATAGGTCTTTCTTCAGCTTGTGATGTAGGATAGGGCTGCTATGATATTATACAGCATTTAGAGTGACTAACCACCTTGACACTACCTTAACTTGTGGGGTCCACTTATTAACCTCTTTTTCTTTTCTTTTCTTTTTCTCTTTTTCTCCTTTTTTTATCACACTTTCAGGATGGGTGCACTTCTTTTTATTCAAGCAGAGTTTCTTTTCTTCCTCTTTTTCACCAACACCCAACCTTTTATTATTTTTCTTTGATTCTTTATCTTCTACTCTACCCTTCTTCATATCCAACTTATGTCATGTACCCCTATGATAGCCACCCTCAACTTAGGTTGTTTGCCTACATTTAGGTGCAAAGTGTCTAAGGAAGACCAGGGCCAAAACAGGTTCATTATGATTTAAAAAGGGAAGGTGATGGGTATCATAGAAAGAAAAATGGTTAATTAAGGCTCAAAATAGGGATCAGGGGATTTTGTACATTCAGTGAAGTCATTTAGGCTAAAAGTGACTTATAATCCAAAACGGCCTATGATCTTTTCCTAACCCCTATCTCTCAACCAAGGCAAGATAAACTGGGCAATTTCTAGCTTTGGCAAATACAACAGGGAACACAGTAAGTTCTGACAGAAATATGGCACACAAGCATTTCACTAGATACTACCTATCTAGTTCATGCAGTTGTTCAGCAGTGATTGTTAAGCACTAAACTAATGCCATAGTGAGATGCACAATGGTCACATTAAGATGCAATTCACACAGTTATTCAAACAAATCTTTGGAGAGATGTTCAAAATTACAAACATCAGTTGACTACCTACAGAACATGCACTACTCCTAGTTATTTACAGAATATGCTCAAACAACATGCTACCCTACACCCTCAACTTAAAATCAAAAACAAAATGAAACTAAGGGTTAGGATATACTTGGAGTGGGTTATTCTCTGGGATAATGGGTTTCCTCCCATACAACACTTGATTTAACATTGTAGCACGACTCTGGTGTCTCGATTACCTTAGACTTTATCTAGAGAAATAATGATGATGCTTTTCACTGATTCTTTTAGTCCAATGTAAAGCTTTATCCGCTGCCTATTTACTTTAAATGTTCTTCCATGTTCGTTTTCAAGATCCACTACTCTAGATGAGTGGACTTGATTCACTTTAAAAGGGCCTGACCATTTAGATTTCATCTTTCCTGGGAACAACTTAAGTCTGGAATTAAACAGAAGCACCAAGTCCCCTTTTTTGAACTCTTGCTTCTCTATCCTCCAGTCATGGTACTTTTTCATCTTTTCTTATACAAATATGCTCATTCATATGCCCTGAGATGGAATTCTTCCATCTCATTCAGTTGCCCTAATATCAGTTCTGCAACCTCCTTTCAATTCAAATTCAACTTCTTGAGTGCCCATAAAGCCTTGTGCTCCAGATCTATTAGCAAATGGAACGCTTTTCCATAGACCAATTGGAATAATAACATTCTAATAGGTGTCTTGAAAGCAGTTTGGTATAACCATAAGGCATCATCAAGCCTTTGAGACCAATCTTTTCGGCTAGCATTCACCGTCTTAGATAGGATGACCTTAACTTCACGATTCGACACCTTCACCTGCCCACTAGTTTGTGGGTGGTATGGAGTAGCCACTCTGTGTTGTTTCACACCATACTTCGCAAGAGATGCCTAAAATAATTTGTTGCAAAAGTGAGATCCTCCATCACTTATGATAGTGCATGGTACTCCAAAGCGAGAGAAGATGTTCTTTTTGAGAAAAGAAACAACTCTCTTTCCCTCATTGTCAGCCAATGTGGCAGCTTCGACCCACTTAGAAACATCATCAATAGCAACCAAAATATACTTCATTCCATAAGAACTTACAAATTGACCCATGAAGTTAATACCCCACACATCAAATAACTCCACTTCAAGCATCTTAGTCAAGGGTATTTCATGTCGTTTATCTATTGACCCCTGTCTTTGACACTGGTCACATTTCTGCACAAACTCGTTGGCATCTTTAAATAATATTGGCCAAAAATAGCCACTCTGCAACACCTTCCTGGCCGTTCGGTCACCTGCATGGTGACCCTTAACTGAAGAACCATGGCATGCCTCCAATATACAATGTACATCTACTTCAGGCATGCATCTCCGTATGATATTATCTGCACATCACCTGAAAAGATAAGTCTCATCCCAAAAATAATGTGTTACATCATGCAAGAACTTCTTCCTTTAGTGGGACAAAAGATTTTATAGGAGAAGCTCACTCACAACATAATTTGCATAATTAGCATACCAGAGCAATGCTTCCACAACAGTTTCTAGGATCTCCTCATCTGGAAATGTATCATTTATCTTTTTTTCATCATTAACTTCCTGTCCACCTTCCATTCTAGATAGATGATCTGCAACCTGGTTTTCACAACCTTTTCTATCTTTGACTTTAAAATCAAACTTTTGCAGTAGCAACACCCATCTGATAAGCCTTGGTTTAGCATCCTTTTTGTCCATCAAGTACCGTAAGTCAGCATGGTCAGTATGGACTACTACTTTAGTCCCAAGAAGATAAGATCTGAATTTCTCAAAAGCATACACTACAGCCAGCAGCTCTTGTTCGGTTACTGTGTAATTCTTTTGCGCTATATTTAGCGCTTTACTGGCATAATATATCGAGTGAAACAATTTGTCTCTTTTTTATCCCAATACAGCTCCCAGCGCAACACCGCTTGTATCACACATTAGTTCAAACGGTTTTGCCAAAACAGGTGCAATAACAATTGGATCCTCGATAAGCTTCTTTTTAAGGCATTCAAATGACTTCAAGAATTCTTCATCAAAAAAGAATTTTACTTCCTTCTCCAATAGCTTGCAAAGTGAATTTGTAACTTTGGAGAAGTCTTTTATATATCTCCGATAGAATCCTGCATGACCAAGAAAACTACGCACTCTCTTTACTAAAATGGGAGGTGGTAATTTCTTGATAAATTCTACCTTTGCTCGATCAACTTCAATCCCTTTTTCAGAAAATTTGTGTCCCAGCACGATACCCTTCTTTACCATAAAGTGACATTTTTCCCAGTCAAGCACTAGATTAAATTCAACACATCTCTGCAAGGCCACATTCAGATTCTCCAGACATATTTCAAATGAATCACCCACCATAGAGAAATTATCCATGAAGACCTCTACAGTGTCTTCCACTATGTCAGAGAAGATAGACATCATACATCGTTGAAAAGTGGCGGGTGCATTGCATAGCCCAAATGGCATTCTCTTAAATGTAAATGTGCCATATGGGCATGTAAATATCGTTTTCTCTTGATCTTGCGGAGCAATGCAGATTTGGTTATATACAGAATAACCATCCAAGAAGCAATACCACCCCTTACCCGCCAATCTATCAAGCATCTGGTCCATAAAGGGCATTGGGAAGTGGTCCTTCAAAGTTTATGAGTTTAGTTTACGGTAATCCATGAAGACTCTCTATCCTGTGAGTGGTCTAAGTGGAATCAACGTATTCTTTTCATTCGCAACCACCATCATAACCCCTTTCTTAGGCACACATTGAACTGAACTTACCCATTTGCTATCAGAAATAGGGTAAACTACTCCTGCGTCCAACCACTTAATAATTTCCTTTTCAACCACCTACTAAATTGGGTATATTTAGACGGCACTGTTGTTCAATCATAGGATTACAATCTTCTTCTAGTTGGATTTTATGCATATAGATGCCCGGAGTAATGCCAATAATATCTGCGATAGTCCATCTGATAGCTCTCTTGTGTCTCTGAAGTACTTAGACAAGTGCATTCACCTATTTTTCTTCTAATCAGATGCAATAATAACTGGTAGAGTGCTTCCTTTCTCCAGAAACACATATCGTAAGTGACCCGGCAGCTCTCTCAATTCCAATACCAGAGGTTCCTCAATGGATGGCTTGGCTGGTGGCGTTGGTCGATTAGCCAGATTAAGGTTGAGATTTTTAGGAGCATAAGAATACGAGCCCAGACCAGTCAGGGGACAAACTTTCTCTTCATACCTCTCAATGCCTTCTCTTTCATAGTTCATCACAACAGCGGCTAAAGGCTCCATCATAAGCTGTTCAGTTCTGACTATATCCTGTTCGTCCTCAAAATACATATCAACCACTAAAAACACGCTCATTTCCTCATGTTACTTCATTGATCTACCCACATTAAATTGTATTTCTTTATCGTTCACACTGAATAAGAGTTCATTCGCTCTAAAATCAATCAACACACTTCCGGTTGCGAGGAAAGGTCGACCTAAGATTTTGGGTACCTCGAAGTCCACCTCGCAATCCAAAATGACAAAGTCCGCATGGAATATGAAATTTCAGACCTTTACCAACACATCATACAAAATGCCAACGGGTCACTTTACTGATCTGTCAGCCATCACCAGCCTTATGTTGGTTGGTGCGGGATTCCCCAAGCCTAACTTTTTGTAAATAGTCAAAGGCATCAGATTAACACATTCCCCCAGATCACAGAGTGATTTAGTAAATTCCATGGTTCCAATCATGGAGGGAATAGTGACTGCACCTGGTTCTGACTTTTTTTGTGTCAAGGTCCTTGTGGAAATGGCAATGCAAAGGAGGATATCTACTTCTAGTTTGCAACTCACTGCTCGCTTCTTGGTAATAAAGTCTTTCATGAATTTTGCATACCCTGGAATTTGCTCAAGCACCTCGATCAAAGGAACATTTATAGTCAATTCCTTGAGCATTGCTTGGAAATTGCTGAAATTTGCATCATCCACCTTTTTTCTCAGCCGTTAAGGAAAGGGAGGCGGTGGCCATGGGATGGGTTTCAACACCACTTCCTCTTCCTTCTCCTTGTCTGACATATCAACTAAACTATTTAGTTTCTCAGACTTCTCTGGGTGCAGTTCTGTTAGTTCTTCTGCAACTTCCTCAATATTCACAGATTTGTCCACATCAAGGACAGATAAAATCTTACCACTCCTAGTGGTGATCGCTAGACATGAACCGTCAGTCTTCTGATCCTAAGCCATTTTAGTAGGTGAAGTACCACTTTTTCCATGGTTTAGTGATGAAGAAAGTTGACTCATCTGTTGCTCTAGCTGCTGGATAGAAGTTGAATATGAACTAACCAATTGACTCATAGTGGAAAATTCACTCCTAACACTAGCTACTCCAGTATTGGTAGCCTCTACTCCTTTCAATAGTTCTTTCATCATATCTTCCATTGACCATTTTCCCGAACTAGTTACAACAGCTTCTTGATTTTTCGCACGAACATACAACACATTTTTTTTATTGCTGCATCTCCATTTTTCTTGCTCCCTGTCTCTGTGATTAGGATTGTCATACCCGTTCCGACCTTGATTCCCTTAGCTAAAGCCTCGGAAACCCACCTGATTAGAAAAGTAGTTTACTTCTTCTATAGGTTCCATATCATCCCGATCCTAAATCATTACAGCTTTTACCTATTCTGTCCTTCCTGACAATAAGTTCTTGGTGAATAGGTCTATTTGAGTCTTAAGATGGGCTATGTCTTGATCCTTCTCCTCATCCCTTATTCTTTGTTCATCATTCATTCCAACATGAATAGTTGGACTTGCCACCACAGAATCACTGGTGTACCAAGCCCTACTTAATTTGGTCATCTAATTCAGCATATTAGAAGCATCTTGAAATGAGAGAGCAACAAATGACCCTCCATCAGCATTGTCTACCATTGGCTTTGTCACAGAGTTAAAAGCTCTGTACAGAGTCTCCATAAAATGTATGTCCGTCATATTATGGTTCGTACACTGTGTCATATTTTTCTTGAATCTCTCAAAATTTTCATGTAAAGCCTCATTTGGAAACTATCTAAAATTATTGATCTCATCTCTTAATTACACCTTTATGGATGGCGGAAAGAACCTTTCTAGGAAAGCTCCTCTCAACTGTCTCCAGTTGGTTATAGATTCAGGTGTCAACTCATTTAGCCATAATGCATCATCTCCTAATAAGGACAACGAAAATACCCTCAAATGGATAGCACTCTGGCATACCCACGGATTATCAAAGGACTTGCAAATGGTGACAAAATTCACCAGATGCAGGTTAGGGTCTTCTCCTTGAAGGCCTCCAAACAACCCCTTCATATTTAAGAGATGGATCATTGTGCTAGTAATATTGAACTTTGCTCCAGGTCCTAACAGAGGGGGAATGATCGTACCCGTTTCCCCTGCTCCATCAACATCATCATCATCATCAATTTCATACCACAGCGGTTGTTCTGCTATTCTACTCATGTAGTGAGGTTTCGGATTGTGTAGTATTCAGTGTAACCTATAGGGATTCTGCAAATGAAAAAAAACAACAACCAAACGTAAATCAATAAAACTTAACTATCAGCAAATTTTCCCACACAAAATTTTCAGTCTTCAACCGTATTCCCCGACAACGGCACCATTTTTGATAATGCTCAAATTACACACTTGAAAGGGTGTAGGCGATCGTTGTCAATATAAAACCCAACTAGGTTAGGGTCAAATCCCACAGGGAATAGGGTGTGAACTTCGATTTGTTTATGAAAGATTTTACTAGTAGTTTACTATTTTCGAAAGATGGGGGTTTAAGTTCATGGTGTGTTAAATATCACTTTCAATAATTCAGTGGTTGTAATCAAGATAAATGGGAAACCATACCTATGTTCACCAAGGGTTTTGGGAATTGACAGATACTAAGTAATGCTAGAGATTCTCAGAATGAGTAGAACAACAGAATATCCCTGACGATTATACTATCTGACTTATCTCTCGACCTCACCAGACAATTTATTATCTAATTCTCTTGAACTTAGATAACTTATCTATTTCCAATAGGATGTTATCTCAAGTAGATTAATCCAGTTACGGCATATATCATTAAATAGAAGGTTGGTAGCTTCCAAGTCCCTATTGATAATTCACGTCCTCTAGTCTATTTCTCTGTTAGAAACAAATAAAACCTAAGGCATAACCTAATGTTTGCAACCACTAGATTTTTGTTAAAACAACAGAATGTCAAGATGTTTTACTAATCATTGAATTTGTTAAACACCAAGTATCATATCAAACCCTAATCCATAGATCCCATAACTTCGGCTACTGAAATTAGCCGCTCATGATTTGATGAACGAAATAACAAGTTGAATTCATGATTATAATGATAAACTTATGAATGTATAGAAAACAACAAGTAGTTCCTCTGATTTAATCACAAGGTAGAAACCCCAAAAATATTTGATACAAAAACATAAGAATAATTTATGAAAAGAGCAAAAATACGTGTCTCTCTTCTTAGAGTTAATGTCTGATAGATGACTATTCATTATAATCAAGAACCCTAAAAGATGATATTTATACTAAATCCTAATTAATGAAATAATATAACAAAATTAATAAAATTGTCCGGAATAGGTGACGCCCAGGCTGACGCCGCGTCAAGAAGTTGATGCCCTATCACGGATGGCGTCAGATAGGCTTCAGTTTCCTTCAGGTTCTGTCTTAGGCTGACAATATGGATGACTCTTCGTCAGGGATCTAACGGCGTATCACTGACGTCGGCAGATATCTTCTTCCCATGCTAACTTTCTGCTTAAGGCTGACGCCATTCTTAACCCCTTATCATGACTTTGATTCCACATCACTGACATCGTCCGAACTGCTCCACAAACTGCAATTCCCTGGTTAAGACTGACGCTAATGCTGATAGGCTATCATGAGGCTGACGACTTATCACGGAGGTCGTCAGCCATGTTTTCTTCTATTTTGCTTAAATTTTCAACTCTTTTGCTCCATTATTGTTTATTCTCATTTCTTTAGCCTTTTTCTGTAATATCATGAGCAAACACATCAAAACAACAAGAGTTGCTTCAGAATTCACAATTATTTTGAGCTAAAAAACATTAAATATGTTAGCTTTTTCTCACACATCAGCAATCCAATTATCCAAAACTACCATTGAAGCATATAAAAGTATAATTATAGCATAGGGAAATCACAACCAAGCATGTATAAATAACCCCCCCCCCCCCAAATTATATTTGAAAAGTCAAACCATATAACATTTAAACCATGTAAACATTATAGAAAAACATTCCTTTAGTTGGAACTAATTAGGATGGAAGAGAACATACCTTAATCCAACATGATGACGGAGAGAAATCACAAAGACAAGCCCCAAATCAATCCTTGAGATAAAACCCTAGCTTTCTTTTCCCAAGAACTCTAGAGAGGATTTAAGAGTGGTTTTAAAATGTTTAAGAATAGTATAATAGGGAAAATAACCTCCCAAGTGCTCCATAATCTATGCATGTCATCACTAGTATCCAAACAATACAATTATAAGCATCTATAGACTAAAACTATGTCCTTCATAAGGATATAATACTCACTTGGAGTGAAACTAATATTGTAACCACGACCTAGGGCAGAGTAGCAAATAACTAGCAAGGTAGTAATACTACAATCCGATAAACTATGATCCAATTCAATAAGTTAAATAGAAAATCCTACACTAAAAAGTCCTTAGCATTAACTATGATCATATTCCTATAATCTAAGGTAATAGGACTCTATAGAATAACAAGTATTTTGTCTCAAAGGTCGGGTCAAACTTCTACCCCAAATTCAATAAATAGGCTAAGTCATGATATTTTGATCATAAATATGTTCTATCATACCTACCTAGAGTGAAATCTACACTACATCATCTTATGATGAAATATGGAATGAAGCTTACCTCGATGTTGAATTGTAATCATAAACCATCCAAAAATCACTTTCCTTTGCTCTACTATCCTAAAAGTTACATTTTACAATAAAAATAATCATCTATCCTTTAATAGGAGTAAAACAAAACCCATATTTCTATTTAAAACTCCAGGCCAAAAATCAAGTAAATAACAGGCTTGTAGGGCCTACTAATGAAATCCCAAATTGAATATATCAAGAGTTCCCTCAAAGTACAAGGAATTAATGCTCAATATTTGAGCATAAATATAGCTCGAATCAAGGACCAAATCAACTTACAATGTTAAGGACCAATTTAACTCACAATGCAAATCTAAATTTAAACCTAGAAAAGAAAATTGCAACTGCTAACTTAACATGATCCTAGACATGTCGATTCTCCTAGATAGCACATGGTAGGGTCAAGAATATCGGCAACAAAAATCCCCATGGTACAAGTACACCACCCCCACATAAATAACATATGCATAATGCTTAAAGCATTAAATTAAAGTACAAAGGAATGGGTATACTTGCATTGACTCTTATTCATATAAGGCATCTGTGAAGTATTATAAGGACCCTACATCCTCACATAGTTCAATATTAGACCCTACAGAGGTAGGGGAACTCAAAACCACACCCTCTAGAATTAAAGGAATCATCTCTCGAACTGAGCCAGAACTCCCCTTGCTAGGGCAGCTCTAGTAGATACTCCTGCTGGTTTATCATCCTCTTTATTATTTCTCTTTTATTTATCTTTCTTGGATTTTTTTCGTGCTCTCTTCATTTTATGTTGTTCTTGTTACTCTGGTGTCATTTTTGCTCTTTTTCTCTATTTTTCAGCTTTCCTTGTAGCTCGTTCATCCATGTGTTGCTTTCCTTTGTCTTTCATAGGTCTTCCCATTAGGTCCATAATTCCTTCATCATCGTCACTCACCACTAAGGCTAGGTTAAAAATAGTCTATTGTGGCTGCCTTTTCTTTAACTCTGCTATATTAGCCTTCGCCTGCTCAAATTCATTCATGAGCTTGCAAAGATCAGGGAGAGATAATGCACTAGCCTTTTTTTGATGTGGTGTTCTATGTTGTCCATCCTAAACTGAATAGTTTTGAATGGATAGATTTCCTCAGCTACAATTCCTTCAACAAAAGGCTTAAATTTTGACGCCCATTTGTCTAACTGTTTTTGAAACCTCTTTTGCAGCTTCACCGGTTTTGCAAATTTTTCTTGCATTAACCTGTATTCTACAAAGTCTGCTCCACCCATAGATGGTGCAAAACCTGACCCTGCAGATGTACTTTGAGGCACATACTCAGGTGGAACATAAGTGGTATGGGCAAAAGCATACCTACAGGAATTTCGGTAGCATCGAGAGTGGGTGCATATTGAGTCTGGTAAGAAGGAGGCTTGGTGACATGCATCTCGAATTTTGACTCATTTTTTGACTTCTCAATGTTTTGTCTATGTGTAGCCTCAACTGCATTGTCAACTCTACGAATCAGAGGCGCACCTGCTTGCCTACACAAATCTGTGATTAAGAATAGGAACGATAAGGCACTGGTGGTTTTATGTGCCCTTACAAACATCTCAGTCGTAATAATCTGGCTGAAGTCAACTTGCATCCCTGAAACCAATCTTTCCACCAATACAGCTTTATGCTTATACAAATTTCTATCACCTTTTTTTGTCATCAGCCTTAAGCCAATAACGGCTCACCAGAACTTAGCCGTGAAGATTATGGAATATTTTGCAATATGTTCCTATGGATTGGTCAACCATGAAGGGTTACAATCATCAGTTAATAATGAAGCCACCCAAGGCCTCTGAGTAGATGCAGTTCTCAACCTATACTCAAGACCAAGGATAGCAGGTGGAGCCTCGTACCCTAGCCTGAACAGCATCCTATTGATTGTTCGGGAAAAAATGTCAATAGTGACTCCTTGAATGGGTACTGAATCTTTGCTCAGCAAACTTGAAACTAATGAACCCTTTCGACAGTCCTTCTCTACTAATGCAATATAAATGGAAAAAAATTCTCTTACCAAATTTAGTTGAAATGATCCTGGTGGCCTTCTCATCCATGCTAGTTAATACCCATTGAAATGGCATTCCAACTGAGGATATTTATGTAACTCTATTGTCACAATCTGATGTTTTTCCACCAATGGCCATTTTATCCCTCTTGCTATCAGTGTCAATCAGTCATAGAATTTCTCTCTAACTCCCTCTATCTGCCATCTAATTGGCTCTCGAACCTGAGTATCCTTATACTTGATAACATTAGAATCCTCAAGTTTCGTATCTACATCAGTCACTTTCATTTGTTCTCCCATGTTAGCAGCCTCAGTTTCACCCTCAATAGGCACTGGTTGATTTATAGCAACCGTGGCCTCGTCTAAGATTGAGTTGGTACTTTTTGTACTACTATATCTCTTCTCTTCATGCTGGGAGAGCGTGGGATTTTCCTTTTAACGTTGCCTGGTGTTTTACATGAGTACATATTCGCCTCTGACCCTTCGAGATCTTCCTTCTCTTTTTGGTTGGAATTTGCAAGCCATAACGGCTGAAAAAGATGTAAAGAATTAGTTCACAGCACAAACACAACCTAAATAGTGTAAATATTAAATGGTACGTCAGATAACTAGTGGTCCACCAGGTAGGCCGTTGGATCCTATCTAGAAGACCTAAAATTTCAGCATGTTGTGACTGTCCATATGGTTATCAGTTGCAAGACTGACGGTCCACCATTTTGGCCAATGCATCTTATCCAGTGGGTGTCATATCTGGGGTCCTTACGATGGTCCATATGGTGGTTCATTGATAACGCTCAAACTACACCACTCAACGAGAAAGTAAGCGATCGTTGTCAATATAAAACCCAACTAGGTTGGGGTCGAATGCCATAGGGAATATGGTATAAATGTAAGTGTTTGTGATTTAATCAACTGATAGTTGGATGTTTCCAGAAAAATGGGGGTTTAGTTAACAAGTAATTATTGGTCACTTTAGTTTAAATGTTTTTAATCAAGAGCTTATAAAAAAAACTAGAATTATGTTCACTAGGGGTTTTGGTACTTGACAGATGCTACTAGTGGATCAAGATTCTCACGGTAGGTAGGACAACAAGTTATCTTTATTGAAGTTATGCTTAAATGTCTCTTGACCTATTTAAGCATTTAATTACCTAATCTTCTTGGACTTAGGGAATTTATATTCACTGCTTAGATTTTACCTTAGGTTAACCAACCTTGTTACAACGCTGAATATTAAATGGAAGTTTAATGTTTCCAAGTCCCTATTGATAATTCACTTCTAACTATATTTGATTTCTTTCTCAAACAAATCAAAGAAGGTGTTGTCCACCGTTTGCAACCAACAGACAATAATTAAAACATCAGAATTATCAAGGAGTTCTACCACCTTTCGAATCTTGAACACTCAGCACATTATCAAGACTTACCCCTAGGTCCCATAATTCAGGGTAAAGGAATTAGCAACTCATGATGTAATAATCGAAGAAATTAGATGTATTCATGCTTTGAAAGATGAACTTACCAAAAGATGAATAGAAACTATAAATTCTCTGATTAAATCACCAAAGAAAATCTCAAAATAATGATGATAGTCTCTTAAAAGTAATTGTTTTCTCAAGCCAAAAGAAGAGGGAGAAAAATATCAAAGTATCGTGTCTCAAAACTCAAGGTTCGGAACTCTTAAGAAAACCCTAAACAAGGCTTTAAATAGTTCACCCTAATTATGGAAACAAAATAATAAAATTCAAAAATTCCTGGGATTAGGTGACGCCATTTGTGATAGCCTATCAGGAGGCTGATGACTTATCACAAATGTCATCAACTTCCTTTTTTCTTTTGGTACTCGCTGCCTAACGCTGACGAAAAACGGTGATGCCCTATCATCTCCTTAATGACCTATCACAAATTTTGTCAAGTATTTTCCTCAGCTCTCATGTTCTGCCTTACGCTGATAGCAATCTTGACTACTTATCTTCTCCTTGACGTCATATCACAAAATATCGTCATAGATTTCAACTTAGGCCAATTCTCTGTCTACTGTTGACAATGAAGTTGATAGCTTATCACAGGGCTAACAATTTATCACAAATGTCATCAGCCATACTTCACCTTTATTTACTTCAGATTTAAGCTCATTTGCTTCCATTCTTTTTGGTTCTCTAGCATCTTATCTTCTACTGCAAATTCAAACATAAAGCAATTAAAAATGAAAAAAGTTGCTTAAGACTTCACAATTATTCTTAGTTAAAAGCCTCAAATGTGTTAGAATTAGCTCACACATCAACACCCTCAACTTACAATAATTTCTTGTCCTCAAGCAACTCATCACAACTAAGAGAATAAAAAGCACATTTGGCAGTCAATCATCCATATCATCTCAAAAACTTTCACCATCTCCAAAGTCTGTCAATTCAAGTACAATGAAGAAGACTAATGCAACACATAGGAATCAAGATATGGCATCAATTTAGATATAACAACCATGCATAAACTAGTATTACACTACCCGAACAAGTTAGTAACTAGAAATGTAACCAGTGAGCCCTCACAGCAAACAGATCCCCCTTATCTCATATCAGGAATAATATATGTAACCATGGGGACAATCAAAACGCTCACTCTAAGAACGAAGTTCCAATCAGTGTATACGAAGTACCATAGGCTTTCCCTTATTTTCATTACCCAGATCTTCGGATAGATCAGCTAGGATAACTATAGGACTTCTCTTAGGCTTGTAATGTATGCTAGGGGCTGGTAAGATACTCGATGGTATTTAAAGTGACTAAACCTCCTTAACACTACACTATCTCTTTGGGGTTTCGCTCATTAGACTTTTCCACTCTTCTTTTTTCTTGATCACAATTATTTAGGATGGGTACAGTCTTTTCTCAATTACTTATTCTTTTTCATAATTTTTCTTTTTCTTGATCTTTTCCTCTACACCCAGCTATTTATTCTTATATTTTATGCTATATTTCTTCATACTCATTCTATATCACACACTCCTATGATAGCCACCCTCAACTTAGGCCATTTTCCTAAGTCAAGGTGCATAGTGTCCAAGGAGGACCAGGGCCAAAACCGGTTCATTATGATCTAAATGAGAAGGTGACAGGTGTCATACAAGGAAATAGGCTAATTAGGCTCAAAATAGGGATCAAGGGATATGATGCATATAGGGTAGGTCATTTAGGCTAAAGTGAGCTAATATCAAAACGGCCTATGTTCCTTTCCTAACCCCAATCTTTCAACCTTGGTAAGACTAACCGGTCAAGTTCTGGCTTCAGCATACAGAGGGAACTAAGTAACATCTCACACACACTTGGCACACAATTATATTGCAATCTTCTACTCATTCAGTTCATGCAGCTGTTTAGTAATGATCATTGTGTTACTATAACTCATGCCATACAAAGATGCACAGTGGTTATACTTAAATGCAAATCACACAGTTAAAGAAGTAGACCACTTGAAGAGGTGTACAAAAATCACAAAAACAATTCAACTGCCTCAAGTACTAGTACTTCTCCCAGTTGACTACAAAATTTTACAACAAAAATTTACCCTACACCCTCAACTAAACATCAAAGAAAATCTAAACTAAAGGTTACCGGGGAACATTTTGAGTCTTGAATTGAACAGGAGCAGCATGTCACCCTTTTGGAAGTCTTGTTTCTTTATCATCTAATCATGGTATTTTTTCATCTTTTCATTATATAGGTCTTCTCGTTCATATGACCTAAGACATAATTCATCCATCTCATTCAAATGTCCAAGTCTCAGCTCTGCTACCTCCTTCCAACTCAAATTCAGCCTTTTGAGTGCCCATAAGGCTTTGTGCTCCAGATCTATTGGTAAGTGGAAAGCTTTTCCATAGACCAGCTAAAATGGTGACATGCCAATGGGTGTCTTGAAAGCAGTCTAATATGCCCACAAGGCATCATTGAGATTTCGAGACCAGTCTTTACGACTAGCATTCACCACTTTGGCTAAGATGGCTTTAATCTCTCAATTTGACACCTCCACTTGCCTGCTAGTTTGTGGGTGATATGCAGTAGCTACTCTATCCTGTTTCACCCCATATTTTTCTAATGCTGATCGAAACACATTGTTTAAAAAATGAGATCCTCCATAGCTTATAATAGTATGTGGTACTCCAAAGTGAGAGAAGATGTTCTTCTTGCGAAAAGCAACAACCCTCTTTCCTTCATTATCGGACAAGGAAACAGATTCAACTCATTTCGAGACATAGTCAACAGCAACTAAAATATACTTTTTACCGTACGAGCTTACAAAAGGTCCCATAAAATTGATGCCCCAGACATCAAACAATTCTACTTCAAGCATCTTAGTCAAAGGCTTCTCATGTCTTTTGGAGATTGACCCCTGCCTCTGACATTGGTCACATTTCAGCACAAACTCGTGGGAATCCTTGAACAATGTTGGCCAATAGTAGCCGCTCTACAAATCCTTCCAAGCCATTCGGTCACCTGCATGGTGGCCCCAAATGGGGAAGCATAACATGCCTCCAATATGCATAATAAATCCACCTCTTGCACATATTTCCTTATAATGTTGTCAGCACATCGCCGAGAAAGATACGGCTAATCCTAGAAGTAATGTGTCACATCATGCAAGAATTTCTTCCTTCAATGGAAAGAGAGATTTTCTAGAATGACTTCACTTACAACATAATTTCTAAAATTGGCGTACCAAGGCAATTTCTCAACCGCAACAGCTAATATCTCCTCATCAGGAAATACATCATTTATGTCCATTTCATCAGTACTTGCTTGCTCACTTTCCATTATAGACAGATGATCTGCAACTTGGTTGTCACAACCATTCCTATCCTTGACTTCAAATTAAAATTCGTGTAGCAGCAACACCCATGTAATCAGCCTTAGTTTTGCATCCTTCTTAGCCATCAAATACTTTAGGGATGCATTATCAGTATGGACCATCACCTTGGTCCTAAGTAGATAAGCCCTAAATTTCTCAAAAGCATACACTACAGTCAGAAGTTCCTGCTCAGTGACGGTGTAGTTCTTTTGCGCTCCATTCAGTGCTTTGCTGGCATAATATATTACATTAAACAGTTTGTCCTTATTTTTTCCCAATACATCTCCAAGAGAAACACTGTTTGCCTCACACATGATCTCAAATGGTTTTGACCAGTCTCGTGCAACAATAATAGGGGCCTCAACCAGCTTTTTTAAGGCATTCAAATGCCTTCAAGCAATCATCATCAAAGGAAAATTTCACTTCTTTCTCCAAGAGTTTGCAATGTGGATTTGTAACCTTCGAGAAGTCTTTTATAAACCTTCGATTAAAGTCAGCATTTCCAAGAAAACTATGTACTCGTATCATTGAAATGGGAGGTGGTAGTTTCTCAATAACTTCCACCTTGGCTCGATCAACTTCTATCCCTTTTGCTGTAATTTTATGGCTGAGAACGATGCCTTCCTTTACCATAAAATGGTATTTTTTCTAGTTAAGCACCAAATTGAATTCAACACATCATTGCATGACTATGCTCAGGTTTACCAAGAACACCTCAAATGAATCTCCTACCACAGAGAAATAATCCATGAATACCTCTATGGTGTTCTCCACCATATCTGAGAAGATAGACATCATGCACCGTTGAAAAGTGGAGAGTGTATTGCATAGTCCAAATGGCACCCTCTTAAATAAAGCTACCATAGGTAAATGTGAATGTTGTATTCTCCTGATATTCAGGAGCAATGCAGATTTGGTTGTATCCAAAATATCCATCCAAGAAGCAATACTATCCTCTTCTAGCCAATCAATCAAGTATTTGGTCTATAAAGGGCATCGAGAAGTGGTCTTTCAGAATCCATGAATTCATCTTGCGGTAGTCCATGCAAACTCTTCTCCCAGTCATAGGCCTGAGTGGAATTAGCTCATTCCTTTCATTTGCAACCACAGTCATGCCCCCTTTTTGGGCACGTATTGAACTGGGTTCACCTATTTGCTGTCAGAAATTGAGTAAACCACTCCTACATCCCACCACTTAATAATCTCCTTCTTAACCACCTTTTGCATTGGTGGGTTCAGACGGAGCTGATGCTCTATGGTTGGAATACAATCATCTTCAAATTGTATTTTATGCGTGCAGATGCCAGGGGGGATGCCAATAATATCTGCGATAGTCCATCCTATATCTCTCTTATGCCTATGAAGTACTTAAATAAGTGTGTTTACCTTTTACATACCCAGATCAATAGTAATAATAACAGGTAGCATGTTTTTGTTGCCCAAAAACACATACCGTAAGTGCCTAGGAAGTTCTTTCAATTCCAACACTTGTGGCTCCTCAATAGATAGCTTGGCTGGTAGTGTTCGTCGATTAGACAGGTCAAGGTCTAGATTTTTAGGAGCATAAGGATATGAACCTATTCCTGACAGGGCACAAGCATTTTATTCATACTCTTCAATGCCTTCACAATAGAAGTTCATCATAATTGTGGCTAAAGGTTCGGCAACAAGTTGCTCCTCTCTTGTCACCTTCTGTTCGTCCTCATAATACATATCAACTACTGAGAACACACTCATTTCTTCCTACTTTTTTATTGATTTACAAATATCAAACCATACCACTTCATCATTCATCCTGAATAAGAGCTCATTCGCTCTTAAATCAATCAATACACTTCTGGTTGTGAGGAAAGGTCGAACCAAGATTATGGACACCTTGAAGTAAACCTCGCAATCAAGAATAATGAAATCTACAGGGAATATGCAGCTGGCTACCTTTTCCAACACATCATATAAAATGCCAACAGGTTATTTTACTGACCAATCCACCATCACGAGTCACATATTGGTAGGTGTGGGATTTCCTAGACCCAAATTTCTATGTACATCCAGTGGCATCAAATTAATGCTTTATATAAGATCACATATTGCCTTGGCGAATTTCATAGTCCTAATTGTACAGGGAATAGTGAATACGCCTGGGTCTGGCTTCTTGTACACCAAGGTCTTTGTAGCAATAGTGCTACAATGATGGTGAATATCCACCAATTCGTAGCTCACTACTGTTTTCTTAGTCACAAGGTCCTTCTTGAATTTAGCATGTCCTGGCATTTGTTTGAGTTCCTCCACCAATGGCACATATATTATCAACTGCTTGTGCATTTCCATGAATTTGCTAAATTATGCATCATCAGTTTTCTTTTTCAATCGTTGAGGAAAGAGAGGTGGTGGTCTTGAGATAGTTTTCAACACTACCTCCTTCTCCAACTTTTTGTCTTTATGTAGAGCATCATCAAAATTATCTATCTTCTCAGACTCCACTAGACTACTTTTTTCTAGTTCAACATCAACTACCTCATCACTTACAGGTTTGCCCACAGAAGAACCAGGTAATATCTTACCATTTCTAGTGATAATAGCCATGCATGAGCCATCATTCTGCAGATTCTGGACCCAACTAAATAACCTTGGTTTTACATCTTGTTTCACCATCAAATAACTTAATTCTGCGTGGTCAGTGTGGACCACCACCTTAGTACCTAACAAATATGCCCGAAACTTCTCAAAATCATGCACAATTGCTAGAAGTTCCTGGTCAGTCATGTTATAATTCTTTTGGGCCCCATTTAAGGCCTTGCTTGAATAATATATCGGATGGAATAACTTCTCTTTCTTTTGGCCAAGAACATCTTCAAGTATCACTCCACTGGCATCACACATAATCTCAAAAGGTTTCATCCAGTCAGGAGCAATAATAATTGGAGCCTCTACTAGTTTTAGCTTAAGGCATTCAGAACCCTTTCTGCAATCATCATCAAAAGTAAACTTAGCCTTCTTCTCTAGAAGTTTGCAAAGTGGGTTCGCGATCTTTGAGAAGTCTTTTATGAATCTGCTATAGAACCCCGCATGACCAAGAAAGCTACGTACCCCTTTGACTGATATAGGGGGAGGTAGTTTCTCAATCCCTTCAACCTTTTCCTTATCTATCTCAATACCTTTGGATGAAATTTTGTGACCGAGAATAATGCCTTCCTTCACCATGAATTTGCACTTTTCCCAGTTAAGGACAAGGTTGAACTCTTCACACCGCTGCAACTCCTGACTAAGATTAAGCAAGCAGATCTCAAAAGAATCACTGACAATCAAAAAATCATCCGTAAACACCTCCAAGGTGTCTTCAACCATATTTGAAAAAATCAACATCATGCAACGCTGAAAAATGGCGGGTGCATAACACAAATCGAAAGGCATCCGCTTAAAAGAAAAAGTACTATATGGGCACGTGAATATCATTTTTTCCCGATCTTCAGGAGCAATTGAAATCTGGTTGTAACCAAAATACCCATCTAAGAAATAGTACCAACGCTTTCCCACTAGCTGATCAAGCATCTGATCCATGAAAGGCATTGGGAAGTAGTCCTTCAATGTCCACGAGTTGAGTTTTTTGTAATCCATACATACCATCTACCAAGTAATAGGCCTGAGTGGGATCAACTCATTCTTCTCATTATTCACAACTGCCATGCCCTCTTTCTTGGGCATACACTGAACAGGACTCACCCACTTACTGTCTGAAATGGGATGTACTACTCCTTCTTCTAGCCACTTGATTATTTCTTTCTTTAACACCTCATACATAGGTGGGTTAAGATGACGCTGATGCTCAAAAGTAGGAAAACAATCCTTCTATAGCTGAATCTTATATGTAATATACCAGGAGGGATACTGATGATGTCTGTAATTGTCCAACCAATAGACCTCTTGTATCTCTTAAGAATAGAGATGAGAGCTTCCACCTATTGCTCACCCAGATTAGTAGCAATAATTATAGGTAGTGTATTCCCACTGCCTAAGAACACGTACCTTAAATGACCACGCAACTAATTCAGCTCCGAGGTAGGTAGATCTTCTATAGAAGTCTTAGTAAGTGGACTTGGAAAATTTTCAAGTCCAAATCCAACTTCTTGGGTGCATATGATTAAGACCCCGTGCCTGTTAAGGCACACACCGTCTCCTTATAATCTTCAATACCGTCCTGATCAAGATTCATCAATACAGCAACTAAAGTCTCCACAACAAATTTTTCTTCTATAGGCATTTCCTGCTCCTCCTCATAATAAACATCCACAATAGAAAATACTCTTATATCTTTATGCTGTTTCATGGACTAGCATATATCGAATCGAACTACTTCATCATTCATCCTAAATAGTAGCTTATTTTCCCTCAAATCAATAAGTATATTCCCGATTGTGAGGAAAGGTCAACCCATGATTATGCGCACCTCAAAATCCACCTCACAATCAAGAGAAAAAATCAGCTGGAAATATGAAATTGGCAACTTTTACTAATATGTCATATAGAATCCCTACGGGCCACTTCACAGGACTATCTGCCATAACTAGCCTCATGTTCATGGGAGTAGGATTCCCCAAACCTAATTTCTTATACACAGCAAGCGGCATCAAGTTTATACTATATCCCAAATCACATAAAGCTTTTGTGAAATCAAGAGACCCAATAGTACATGGGATGGTAAATGCTCCTGGGTATGCCTTCTTCTGCACCATAGACCTTGTGGAGATAGCACCATAATGATGGATATTGTCCATCGGATCATAGCTCACCGTCCAATTCTTCATTACAAGATCTTTCAGGAACTTTGCATACCCGAGCATTTGTTCTAATGCTTTCACCAATGGAAAATTGATTGTCAATTTCTTAAGCATGACCATAAATTTGCCAAACTTTGTGTAATTAGCCTTCTTTTTCAACTGGTAGGGAAATAGAGGAGGTGGTTTTGGAGAGTGGTAACCACCACTTCAGTCTCCTTTCCCTTGCTTTTCTCAAATTCATCAACCTGCTGATGATTTGATGGTGTAACCTCATCCAGTTTCTCAAATACCACTGGATTACTTTAGTCAAGATCAACATCTTCGATCACCTATTTAATAACAGTATTTTCCACAGAAAGGCCTAGTAATACCCTACCACTCCGTGTGGTAATTGACATGCAAGAGCCATCTTTTTGAGGATTTTTAACTGTATCACTTGGCAAAGTTCCGCTCTTCCTCTAATTTAATGCTGTTGAGAGTTGGCTTCTTTCTTGCTCTAACTATTTGGTAGAAGTAGAGTGTGAGTTTACCAGATGACTCATGGAAGACAAATCACTCTTTATAGTAGTCACCCCAGAGTTGGTAGTCTCAACTTTTTTTAATAACTTCTCCATTATGTCCTCCATGGACATCTTACTCGAGCTAGTTATAGCATAATCTCTGCTTCTAGGAAATACATATAATACACTCCTATCATTCTTATAGTTCTAGTTCCCTTGATCTCTATCCTTGTAACCAGCCTTGTCATAATAGTTTTGACCTTGATTTCCTTGGCTATTGCCTCATAAACCCCTCTAATTATTTAGATAGTTCGCCTCTTCTTCTAAATCAGAGTCATCTCTTTCCTGGGATGGAACAGCTTTCACCATCTCTATTTTTCTAGACAATAGATGTTTAGTCAGCAAATCGATTTGCATCTTCAAGTGTGCCATGTCCTGGTCTTGTTCTTCCTCCTTCTTACGTTGCCATGCGGTCATACTACCAGACACAGTAGTGCTTTCTACCATATAAACCCCGGTATACCAAACTCTACTCTATTTGATCAACCTATCAAGAATCTCTGAAGCTTCTAGAAAAGTAAGGTCAACAAACGACCCTCTTGCAGTATTATTCACTACTAGTTTCGTAATAGAGTTCAAAGCTCGATAGAGAGTCTCCATCAAATGAATATCTATCATGTTATGGTTCAAACATTGCATCAACTTATTGTTAAACCTCTTCCAGGTTTCATAAAGAGCTTCAGTGGGAAGCTATCGAAAGTTAGTGATTTGATCCCTCAATTGTACCCTTCTGGAAGGTGTAAAGAACTTTTCTAGGAAAGCCTCTTTAAAGTGCCTCCAGTTGGTGATAGAGTCGGGAGTCATCCCATTAAGCCACAATGTCACCTTCCCATATAGAGAGAGACAACATAAATAAATGCAGGAGAATAGAATTCTAAACCACTCCTGGATTATCAAAAGACTTGAATCATCGTGTTATCAAAATCATTGTGTTATCAAAAGCATTCTAACCCACCGAACAACCCATTAAGATGAAGGAGTTGAATCGTCATATTAGTAATATTGAATTTAGATGTAGGTCCTTGAGGTGGAGGAATGATAGCTCCAGTTGCACCTGCTCCATCCATTCCATCTTCGTCATTATTCAGATCAAACTGTACTAGTTGTTGATCCTGCCTTTCCCTAAATGGATGTTTTTTGTTTACATTCCAATTTACTGGTGCAGCCACATTCTCTGTACTCCTTAGGTTAACAAGATCTAACAAATCATCATCCCTTAAATCATCATCATCAGGGTTAGGATGGCGCGCCTGCTGGACATCATTCTGCTGATTTAGATGAGCTCTAGCCAGAGCGGCTAGTCTTTCAGCATCTTGGAGGTTTGCCATTCTGCCAATTAACTGTGGTTCTGGATGTATTGGTAAAAATGGTGCACCCGATGTGTGTGTACTTGGAATACACAATAAATACCCTGCATAGAACAAAAACAACAAATAAAAGTAAAATTTGGGAAACTTGACCAAAGGTCAATTAACAAACACAAACTTAATTGACAACTGTACTCCCCGGCAATGGCGCCAAAATGTGATACGCCCAAATAACAAATCTCATTAGAAAGTGTAAGCAGTCGCTTTCAAATATATAACCCAACTGGTTTGGGTGTCGAATTCCACAGGGATTACTGCATTCACTAAGTATTATGGTTTTTATCCGACTGTTGATCAAGGGTTCCAGAGTAAAGTGGTGGTTTTGATTTATCAACTGTATTCAAATGTTTGTCACAAAAAGTAATCCAAATGTCAATTGTATTGCAAATAGTGATTCCATAAGAGTAGTCAAACTATAGTTATGGTTACCAAGATGCTTAAGCAGCTAGGGTTGTGAACTATTTTGAATTCCCAATGAACAATTCTAATTGCAAGATTAATTGAATTCTATGGTTTACCCATTAGTTTCTCAACCTAAATGAGTAGCTTATCCCTTAATTCTTTCAAACTTAAGGAACATATTATTTTTTCAACTATATTCTTACATGGGTTAATCTGGTTAAGGCATTTACCCTCTATCCAAAGGTTAAGGCCTTTAGATTTATGTAGACCCTTTCTTTTCTAAACAAACATTTTTCTATTCGAACAAGAGTTGTTCTTGGGCTGAATTTTCAAGTTTGAAACCAACAAAAGTCATTAAAGTAAAGAAGAGTTTCTGCAATATCAATTAATCATGAGAATATACTAGATTCACAACCCCCAATTAGTTATTCACATCAAGGCTCCCATAACCCTAGTTATGGGAGCTTAGCTACACATCTCCATCATAGAAAGAGAAGAAATCATTATATATTCATAAATTAATTTAGAATTTATTTGCAAAATTCACAATTATTGCTCTTCAATCTTCAATAGAAAATATGCTAATGGAATCTAGATCAACAATTGTAGAAAGAATCTCCTAGAAAAACTACGTACAATATGTTTCAAGTATAGAAAACCCTCATAAAAGATAAAAGATGGATAAAAGATGATCCCTCCTAAAATCTAAAATAAGGTATTTATATGTTCCCAGGTAAAAGGAATTTAAAATTCAAATTATAAAATCCGCGTCCAAAGTGACGGCCAAAGTGGTGGTCCATCGGAATTCTGACGGTCCACCATATTAGCCATCGCTGATGATCCTTGTAAGCCAAGTTCTTCTTAGCGCTGACAGCCAAAATGGTGGTTTGTAGGAATACTAACAACCCACCATATGGGCCTTCGCTAAAGATCCTGGAAAGGTTGGTTCTACTTAGCTCTGATGTCAAAAGTGGTGGTCCATCGTAAGACTGACGGTCCACCATATGGACTGTCGATGATGGTCCTTGAGATTCAAATTTTGGAGAGACCTGAAGGACAAAGTGGTGGTCCATCGCAAGGCTAACGGTCCACCAAATGGTTCGTCGCTGAGAGTTTTAGGATGCCTTGTTCTGTTTAATACTGACGGCTGAACTAGTGGTCCGTCAGAAGGCTGACGGTCCACCATTTTTACCATTAGAAGTCTTTTTCTGCTACTTTTCTGAGTCTTTTCCTTCATCTAGCTCCTTACCTAGAAAAACTAAAATCCAACATTAAATGCATCCTTGGTTGCTTGAAAACATACAATTTTCCCAAGAAAACGATGCAAAATATTCTGTCAAAAGCCGAAACAACAACCATGTGCATGCACCTCCTCCATCTCAATATCTCGCAAAGGCAGACCATACGGGGGATATATCATCTGACATAAGTTCTCACGGGACAAGGGGACCCTTAGGGATTTGGTAATATCCATCTATATTTGCCTGGTCCTTTTACAGGATTTTAAATAATCATCATCATCATTCTACTTTATCCAATACTTGAGAGATGTATATATATATATTGAGTGCACGAACTTAAAAAGTGACTAAAGAGTGTAAGTCTATAAATCCATTGCCCAAGATCAACTCCAGGACTAAATCAGTATCATAGAGAAGGAAGGGTCGATATCTCTCTCGATTGAAGAACATAGTAGTGGTAAAAGAGTGGTAAACAACAAACTGGAATCAATCACGGTCTAATTTCCTAAACCTCAACTTTAGTTCTGAAGCTCATAAATAATCAATTAAGGTGGTATAATTCCCATTATAAAAGAATCTATTTCAAAAGTTAAAAGAATAAATAAATCTCTTTATAGAAAATAATAGTAAAATCATGGTTTGGTTCGAATCGTACCACTAAATAAGCATGAACGTACCATAATCTAGCATGTAATCACTAGTATCTAAACAATACAATCATAAGCATCTATAGCCTAAAACCATGTCCTTCATAAAGATAAAATACTCACTTGGAGTCAAACTAGTATTGTAACCACGATCTCAGACACAGTAGCATATAACTAGAAAGGTAGTAATACTACAAACCAATAAACTATGATCCAATTCACTAAGTCAAATAGAAAATACTATACTAAAAGGTCCTTAGCATCAACTATGATCATATGCCTATAATCTAAAGTAATAGGACTCTATAGTCATAACAAGCATTTCATCTCAAAAGTCGGGTCACACTTCTACCTCAAATTCACTAAATAGGCTAAGTCATGATATTTTGATCATAAACATGTTCTATCATACCTACCTAGAGTTAAACCTACACTACACATTACCTTATCAAGAAATGTGGGACGAAGCTTACCTCTATGTTGAACTGTAATCTTAAACCATCCAAAAATCGCTTGACTTTGCTCTACTATCTAAAAAGTGACATTTCACAATCAAAATAATCATCTATCCATTAATAGGAAAAAATGATACCCATATTGCTATATAAAACTTCAAGCTAAAAATCAAGTAAATAATAGGCTTGTAGGGCCCACTAATGAAATCCCAAATTGAATCTATCACGAGGTCCGTCAAAGAATAAGGAATGCATGCTCAATATTTGAGCACTAATGGAGCTCGGATCAAGGCCCAAATCAACTCACAATGTTAAGAAATTAAGAAACTAATTTCTAGGAGTTTACAAGGGAAAGATCAGAATTTGATAGGGAAAAACAATTGAAAATGATCAAGAGGTGTGGCATTATCGTACCTTAGCCTCATTGGACAATTTCCCCTTAATTCATATGCTCTAAGCTCACGCAATGTCCGAAAAAGGGTTTGGACTCACAATTTTAGTCAAAAAATATGAAACATGAAATTGGTAATCTTGGAAAATGAGAAACATAAATTTATAAAATATACAATGATTATATGAGAAATACACATCGAGAATTGCAAAATTGATCTTCCTAGCTCCCAAAATGTCAAAAAAAAGGGTTCGATTTGGGTCTTATACTCAGTGATGGCTTCTAAAGTGGTGTGATATGAGGGCAAAAATACTGCTAAAGTGGTCAAATGGTCACTTTAGTGGTCGGTCAAATGATCAACGATCGCTAAAGCAGCCATACCAGTACCAACAACCTTCAAAACTTGTTTCTAACCCTCAGAACTTATCTGGAACCCTATGAACATGAACCAATAGAAAATATCGATCATAAATTATTTTTCGGATCTAATGGAATTATAGAATTTAGGAATAAAGGTCGTTTACACTAAATTAACCCCGGGGACCGCTTTTTGGCAATTTTAACAAATTTTTTTCTAAGCACTTATAACAAAATATAAAGGCTCAAGACCCAAACTAACTATGCTACTAACCCAAAATTGATATTTTGGAATCACTGACACCATTGAAATTTCCATCCGAGGTCATTTTGAACAAATATTGGTCCCACACCAAAAGGGCCATTCTAACTAAAATCCATCTAATATTCCAAAATGAATATGGAAGCCTTTGCAGCAAAACCAAGGGTACGCCTAGCCTTAAATCAGCATTCCAAAGCTAATAGCATTGTTGGAGGTCTCATCTAATGTTTTTTATTAAGAGTTTTAGTCTGAGACCAGTTCCTTAACAATAAAAGCTCAAAAATAGTAAAGAGAGTCTAAAACCCAAATAAACCCCTAAAACCTAGATAATCTATCCAATAAATAAACCAACTATTTCAATAAGTCACAAGTGACCTATAGCTGTTTTGGAAAGGCTCGAAATGCGAAAAAAATGCATAATTTAAGGAGATGACCTAGAGGGTCATTACAATATCCACTACGAAAATGATTTTTTTGTATAACTCAATGGATAGAAAAAGCCTAAGATTTCAAAAGAACTAGGTGTTGGGCCTGCAGGCCCCGAGCATGACTCCCTAGATAACCTCTATAGAGAGACAATGCTACCAAGGGATTTTACTATAGGTATCCCTTTTTCAACCAACTTTCTTACTTCATTTATCAAATAATCAAAATTTAACCTTAAAAACCAATTGGTTTCCAACTGAATCGAGAATGTCTAAAGCACACCAATTCAAACAATGACATACTGATACCACATCGATACCACCATGACCAAGAAAAAACTTATCAAAGCAAAAGTCAATCCAAGCATAAATCATGTGACCAACTCTAATATCCAAATATAACATTCTTTTTCCTTACCAAACATACCATCTACTCCGAATCACCAAACTATTAACTAAGTCAGGTCCTTGCAATCCCATCACACTAACCTTAGATAACTAAATTTAATACACCGAAAGTCCATAAAGGAAAGCATAAGGATAAAACCATAAGGTGTTACCTGGACACAAAAATGGTGAGTATTGGTGTCTGCAAACGATGCGAAAGTCTCTAAGTAATTAGGATGACTCTCAAAACTGATGGTCAGAATTTCGAAGCGTTAACACTCAAAACTGAATGATAGTCTCCAAGGTGTCCCACCAACTGAGGAGGAAACCGTGCAGACCCGACTAAAGCACAATCTATCTTATAAGAAGACAATCCAAAATTCTAATGAAAATTTAGAATTAATGTCAAGAACAAAGGAAACTATCATCAAGTACCAACAACCTATCACCCAAGTATATACCAACCACAATCCAAATAAATTGAAGAAGACCAAATTGGTACTCAATTAGTAGGCTTATCCAGCCTATGGATGAATGCCCAAATAAGATAACTTTGAAAGAGAAGGTTGAACCAAAGCTCCACAACTCCCAGTTGAAATGTCTACACCAAGGTTGAACCACTCGATCTTAACTATCAAAACCAATTATGTAGATGAGCAAGTACTAGTCAACACCCAACTCACCCTCACTATAAAAAATTAGGCATATCCCCACTGGTTCCTACCAGAGCCAAAATCAAAATGTAGCTGAAGAATAACCTCACAATAGAGGATAAACCCCAAGTTAAACTCCAAAACAATCAACACCATATTAGTTGAAAGGCATGAATCATCAAATCATACCCAAAAAATCACCAAGGTTGAAAATAGTACTAGTAATAGGCAAAAATCTAGCAACTCAAAGAAATATAACCTTAGTCGGAAACTAGTCAACCTAATGTTCCATATAAAACATCTAATATACATAACCATGTTTCATCAAGAAGAAGCACTGCATAATGTTATAGACTAAACAAATACCAAAATAAGGATTTCTTGAATTCTCTCATTTTATTTCATCTTTAACTCAATTATATCATGAGTCATATCATAACAGAATAAAATACCAATCTCCATATAGATTCCAAAATCATGGACACTATAAGAAAATAAACCAAGCAAATCAAGATAACAAATTTCTAAATTCCCAACATAAGAAGAAATCACAAGAAAAGATCATATATCTCCACCTCTCTTAACTAAAATTGAATCAATAAATGCATCATGGCAAGGATGGAGTATATAACTCCACACCAATAATAAGATCAAGCTATCACCAAAAGATAAATCCAACAACCTAAAAGGAAAACCCAAGACCTTTCAACATTACTATCAAGACCACTATCGAAGGATGAACTAGCCTAATTAGAAGGACAAATCCCAAAGTGGTAGATCTTATAAGGATATCTAATGCTAAAACTAAGCAAACTAGAAGGTAAGTCCTAGAATCTCAATCTCAAAAACAAGAAATGTAACAAATTCACCAACTCTCAAACCATCACAGAACCAATAAAGTCTAACCTACCTCAACCTTTATATCCCACTCAACAACCTATATAGCATCACCGATAGAATAGGAAAATTACTAACCTCACCTTGATATAAGTGAGAAACCATCTGATCACGCCAAAGCTATACCTTCAATCTGAAGATTATGTGGTCTTGGTCAAATATAGTAACCCAATGAAGGTTAGGGTTGAATTCCAAAGAAATATTCAGAATTATGGCTCTTAACCATTGTAATTAATGGGCCAAACTAGAAAAGTAAATAGAAATTTTGTAGTGACAATATCAAATAAGTAACTAATATTAACGCTTGATGTAAATTACTCGTAAACAAACACTAGTGCTATGTTCCACCTGGCTTCTAAATCAATAAGCTTCTCGTGCTTAATCAAACCATGTAATTGTTACACCTGTAGAGTGTCTCCTTACTAACTATTACCTTAGACCTCAGGTACAACTATCTCCTCTCGGTTTCAAGTTGATTAGATAGGAGTTAAATGGATAAAAAAGTTAGTGCAAGTAAGCTTATTTTGACAATTAACCCCAAACACTATTGTGATTTTCTTTTTCCAATCTTAACCTCCCTATCAGATTCATAGGGAATACATATTGGATCCTAACTTGTCCACCCATTAAGTAATAAATAAAACCAAATGAAACCCCAATACATGATGCAACAATAACCAAGAATGATTGAACACTTACCTTACTTCATTATTAACCAGGGTTCCCATAACCCTATCTAAGGGAGATTAGCCGTTCATAGTTGTTAACGATCAAATGAATACATAATTGGAGACAATAAAAAATCACAGATTAATCAAGAACTAAAAATTCAAAAACTTTAACTTAATTAATAACCAAAATCAATACAAAATAATTCTAAGACCAAAAATGGATCTTAAAATCAGAATATATGTTTGTGAGTATAAAGAGTGTGTAAACTGAATACAAAATGTCATAAGGGTATTTATAGAATACATAGAAACCTTAAAAGTCAAATTTTGAATGAAGAAGGAAAAACAATGTCGGTGCCAACTTACTAAATAAACATACAGGCCATATGTTGAACATACAGTATGTATATTGGACTTAGTATATTGTCACCCTTGAACCTGGATCTTCATCTCCTTAGACTCTTGCATTTTTGTATAGACTAAGTCTATATATAAACCTTATGTTGAACTTGTGTACCGTATATTGACTTAGTATGTTAATGATCTTGCTTTTTCCTATGCTTAGTCTCTGAATTTTTAGTTTCTCAGCAGACTTTGCTCACATATGCAAAGTATGTAGCACATATGCCCAAAGATGACTTAGTATGTACCCAAAAGTTTTGATTTTCTTCTTTTTCTTTAGAATTGCATCAAAAACCTAGTTTCCTGCAAAACATACCCAAAATGCATCATAGCTAACAAAACATCCTTAGAAACTTGGATATTTTCATAATTTTAAGCTTCAAAAGTGTTTTATTTCTATAACAAATCATCACTCTCAACTTAGAACTTTTGCATGTCCTCAAGTAACACAACACAATAAAATAAAATAAGATAAAACACGACGTTTAAGTAGGAGAATCGAAGATATCCAAGGCAGTCAATCAACTCTTTATCTCAAACCACATTACCTTCTCTCATCTTATAATTTCGAAACCAACTATGCAAAATCATGAAGAATAATAATGTGACACAATGGGATCAAGGTATAGCATTACATAAGTAACAGACAATCATGCAAGTATAGAAAAGTTACACTACCCAAAATAAGTAATCAGCTAGCAATTTGACTTATGTACACTCACAACAAAGAAGTCCCGCTCACTCATATGAAATAATGCATATCAATGCAGGGAAGTCAAGAGTCACTCACACTCAAAAGACAAGTTTTAATCAATGTACATCAAATACCATAGGCTTGCCCTTATTTTCTTTACCTTAGTGTTTGGATAGTCAAATTAAGATCATTATAGGAAATTATTCAGATTTTAATGTAGGCTTGGAGACTGGTACAGTACTTATAGATATATCAATTGACTAAGCCTCTTTCGTACTACAACTACTTTTGGGGTCAAAACTTTAACCTATTGTTTTTTTATTCCACCCTTAATTCTCTTTTTTTATTCTTTATTGCACATTCAGGTTGGGTGTGGTTTTTATTCTTTATTTTTCATATTTTCCCATTTCTTTTTTCTTTCTTTTTCTACCACCCCTAGCCCTACTATCTTTTTCTCTTATTTCACCATTCTACATACCCACTTCACATCACATGCCTCTGTGATAGACACCCGCAACTTAGGCAATTTTCCTGAGTTGAGGTGTATAATGTCCAAGGAGGAATGGGCCAAAATAGGTTATTGTAACACAAATAGTAAGGTGAAAGGTCTTAAAAGAAAAAAAGGCTATAAGGATCAAATTTAGGGATCAAGGGATACAATTCACACATAGAATGTCATTTATGCTAAAAGTAGACTAACATAAAAAATTTCCTATGATACTTTCCTAACCAACTATCATACAATCTAGGCAAAACTAACTGGGCAAAGTTCTGGATTAAACTCATAAGGGGAATTAATTAGCATCTCAGACAAATATGGCACAAAGTATATATCACAAGCTCCTACCTATCTAATTCATGTAATTGTTAAAAAATAATTATCATGTCCTTAATCCTAATCCCATAAAAAGATCCACAATGCTCGCACATACATACAGCCACATAATTTTAAAATGAAATTTTGGAGGGGTATCATTTTTTCTCAAAAATTAATCAAAAACATGATAACAGCCCTAAATACTTAAAAATATCCTAATTACACAATAATACAACATGATTTTAAAACACAATACGACATAAATTTTACCCTAGACATGCTAGTTTCGCCACCATATCATAATTGACCAGAAAAAAACATGACAATAAAAACCTGTGGTGGCTATGGTATACCCCACCCCCAACTAAAAGATTGTGAACTATCCCCAATGTGCTAAAATAATATAAAACAAATGAAATAAAGATATACCTAGGACACACTAAGCATTCATATCATGAGCAACCCCAAATGGGTGTATCTCTATGGGTGGAGGTGGTGGTTGAGGAGGTTCACTACTACAAGATGCACCAGTAGCTATCTCGGCAAGCCTCTATATCTTAATGACTACAGACTCTACCAAATCTTTTTGGCCTTTTTTTAAGGCCTGGTCATATGGATTATTGGAGTCCTGTAGATCTTCCAAGTGCCCTCTCTTGGTTCTACCTATTGGGACCTCCACATCACCTTCTGTAAATAAATAAAAGTTTATGGGCCTGTGCGGATGTGATTTTTGAACCATTGGGGGTATTACTGAAGGAGTGAATATCATATGGCTCTCTATGAGAGAGTGTACTTCTTCTCTCAAGGTATCCACCTTTTCTCTTATATGGCCTAGATCTGGCATCTTAATTTCTACAAATTAAGGTACAACACATCTCTCGAAAGCATAAATACATGCCTATGAATCATCACGTAACTCTAACATAGTAGCTTTGTGTAAGGCATCCCATCTAGCCTCTACCATCTCTAGTCTAGTTTAGACCAATAGCTAGGTCTGCCCATATAAAGTATCTATCTTGGTCTCAAAAACTCATAACCGAGCATTAGTAACTCTCTGACTGTCCACTATGATCTATAAAAACTAATGAGATATCATAATCATAACTATAACAACAGTTATAGTTGATAGATCATGGGGTATTAAAGAAGCACCCACTGTATCTAAACTAGAAATCAGGGTTGACGTAGAAGTAGTTGGTCTCTACCTACCTCGAGTACTAAACTCTAGGACCTCTCTCTACTCTATAATCTCAAGACCAACGGTAACTGCCACATAATCTTCCTGTGTCTCAATAGGCTCTGTAGGTGTTGATGAGCCATCAGAATGGGATGGTGGTACTATAATAGGCGTACATGCCAAATCTTTCATCAACCTAGTTTATGCTCTGGCCATCACTTGTACTGTCTCATCAACTCTCTGTATCTCAGGCACACCGACCTCATCATAATGTATCTAATAAGGAATGGGAATGGCATAATCATCATTGCATAAAAATCTCTCTATGAATCTCACGGCACTAATGGCTACAAATCCCGTATCATACTCGACCTCCATACTAGAAACTAGAGATTCTCAATCCTAGAACAACACATTGTTCGAAAAAGTCAGTTATAGTCTAAGTATAACTAATAGCCACCATAACTTTGCAGCAAAGGTCAATGCTACCTTCTTTATCATAGAATGCCCTTCAATCCAAGAGGTATCATCACCTAGAGGTGAAATGTATCAAGTGATATTTCTTTCCATCTTCACTCTCTCGCTCCACCAAAAAATATTCCTCATAATTTAACTCTTTTGTACAACTCATAATTTGTAGTTTCACCATGCTTTGGATGTTCGTGCAACATAATAAGTCCCAAAGAGAGCACGACAGATGGCCGTTACTGATATATCAACCATAACCCCTATAACTAGTGTCTTATAAAGATGGGGTTGCTCATCATGCCTTAGAGTAGCCCTTCGGGGTGTCGTCAAGACCATAGTATCATACTTTAAATCATAGAACTCTTACACCAATGCCTCACTGTAAGTACCTAGGGGTGTGGTCATCCATCCTAGATGGTACCATTTAAAACTTGCCCTCAACTATGGCTATCTAGATAACCTAGATAAATCAATCTACCTCTCCTCATAAATAACTCTCTTAGGTTGACCGGTGTCTCTAAAAATATTGTTGTCTTGCTTGAATATAGTTTGAAGTCCCTCCACACACTACCTCAAGTTTACCTCATCAATAACCTCCATTCAGACGTGCAAGAGGTTGGAAGTATGACCCTACTGAGCTGGTGAATGTGAATCAGAAGCTGGTACCTATATGGAAGCTTGGTTTATACCCTCATCAAAAGGGGGAACTACTGATGACTGCTCATCATCTGCTGCATCAGACTTATACTAAGACCCTTTCTCAATCTGAGGGTCTTGTGTATATACTATTGGTGGTGACTTAAAATCTTCCTACTCATCATCATTATTATCTTCCTCATCATATTGGAGAGAATACAAGGATGATTTCCTAGCCTTCTTCATCCTTGGCCTGCCTATGAGTTTAATAACCTCAGCCTTTGTCATAGCCGAGTAGAAGATGGCCTTTGATGAACTATGACTTTACTGCAATTGATGCACCCATCTAGGCCATAATAATAGCTTTAGCAATATCCCACTTCATTTTCTTAGTCACTGCCCTAGTGCTATGGTCAAATCCACTTTGGCTGGGGTTTCTCTCATCTGGGAAAGTGTGTTTTCCTCCTCTGAGATACTTCTCTCGAAAGAGTCATGCTATCACCTAGAAGCTATGCATTTCTTGTTTGAATCCTTAGGATCCATATGTTCTTTAAAAACTAAGTGTTAGTATCCAATAACTAATACAGATTGCAAAAGTTGAAGAAAAACTCAAAATTCAAATGTTTTGAATTTATCATCTATTTTCACACCCTTATAACTTATTTGTAGTCCCAATAAGTTCAATATTCACAATTATACCCTAAATTATTTTCAAGTTGAACCTCCATTTTAGGCCTAATCATAGAGTTTAATTTAAGAACAAAATCCCACCTAAAGAGTTTAGGCTAATTAAAGTTTGATACACACAAGCATGATTTTTTCTATTTATTTTGCATGAAAAGTAAGTATATCAACTTTTTTTATTACATTTAGCTCAAGATACTACTTTTAGGAGCTGGGAGAGTTATCTTTTCTATGAGAATCCAGAAGTGAACTATGAAGAGGTAAAGCAAAAACCAAGATTGAACTTGTATTTCGCACTTTAGGATAGGTTGGTACCCTGAATAAGTCTCCATTTAGCCTTTGTTTAAATATGGGAACGTGGGAGTTTTGCACTTTGAGAGGGAATTTGAGTTTTTAGGATTAAAAAGGAATTTTGAGATTTTGGTGGTTAAAAAAAAATTAGCAAATAGAAATTTAAATAGTATTGGGGGGTAGAGGGACTTAGGTATTATTTAAACATTGGTGGGCCCAAAATATTAAAAAAAAATTGGGCGTACACGTGCCCCACTTATGGAGTCCACAAAAGATCTATATGTTGAACTTATGGTCCATATATTGGCACCGTATGTTGGACCCAAAAGTTGAAAATTATCCCTTCTCACTGGACTTTGTATCTTAACCCTTATTTTTCTACTTACAAAGTCATAAAGTGTATTTATGACCCTGCAAGCATTTTTGTAAGCTTAAAGTCCAAAATTTTTCCAAAATTCTCAAAATTCCATCTTTTCAAGTTAAGCACAACTTACTTGGACCACATGGGACTTATGACCTTGATGAATTGGTCACTCAATCCCCTTACCTGGAAGAAGATATACTTAGAAATCCTTTCCCTGTTCTAGGAATTTACTTAATCTATGTACCTACTAAAACAAAACAAACAAAAATGAACACTAAAATAGTGGGTTTCCTCCCACCCAGTATTTGATTTAACGTTGCGGTATGATGTGGCTATTTTTGTTACTTAGATTAGACCAAAAATCCCATGGTTTTCCTCCTATAAAGTTATTTATTTAACATTCCGACATGACATGGGTACCTTGATTACTTATAATTCATCAAGATACCCATAGGAATACCCTTCTAGGTCATCAATACAATCTATCACCGATACCACCCTTATGTCATTTGGTTGCTTCATTATTTTATGAATGTTGAATGTAACCTCCTCGCTAATGACTCTAAAATTCATCTCCCCCTTCTCTCTATCAACCATTGCTCTACATGTGTCCATAAATGTTCTTCCTAATATAACGGGCATCTCAGTATCAACCTCACAGTCCATAATAACGAAGTCAGTCGGGAAGATTAAGTTATCGACTCTTACAATCACATCAAAAGAAATGACCATAGGTCTCTTCGCAGTACGACCATCCATCGGCAACAACATCATAGTTAGTTTAGGAGGGTTCAAGCCCAATTTCTCAAATACAGCCAGCAACGTCAAATTTATGTTGGCCTCTAAGTCAAATAAAGCTCTGGTGAACCGGGATGGCCCAATAGTGGATGGTATAGTGAATGCTTTGGGATCACCTTTTTTCTGGGCTAGAGACTTAGTCGTGATTGCACAATAGTGGTGAAATCCACCAACATCCTCAATAGTAGCCCATTTCTTCTTTATAACCCATTTCTTTATAAACCTAGCATATCAAGGCATCTGGTCCAATGCCTCAAGAAGAGGGATATTCAAGATCAACTATTTCAGTAACTCAATGAATCGTTTGAACTTTCCTTACTCTCTCTTCTACTTCAGTCTTTAAGGAAAAGGTAGATTTGGTCGTGGGTTGTCTTATTTCTATCTCAATGACCTAACTCTTAACTTTTGATTCATCATGCCTTGGAACTTCCATAGAAGGTAATAGGGGATCCACAGTAGTTATGCCACTCCTTATGGTAATATCCAGAACATGACCTTTATTTTTTGGATTTTAAGTAGTGTTGGTTAGAAGTGTACCTGGATGCCTCTAATTCAGTGTTGCTGACATCTTCCTCAACTGATGTCATGACTTATTGATAGCAGTGGCATGAGATTCAACCTTTTGGGTAAACTCTAAAATTTCAAACTTAATCTCCTTAAGGTTGTTCTCCTAAATTTCTTGACCCTTACTAGATTTGTCAGCATTGCCTCCATTCTAGATTCTATATCCCTACTTCCTGGTGGAATTTACATATCTCCCTTCTCGCTGTAGTCATTCTTTTTCCTCCAGTCACTATCTTTCTCCCTACTATGATCGCTATATCTATATAATAGTTTCGACCTTGGTTTCCTTGCCCTTGGGCTCAGATATTTGGCTTCCTCCTCTAACTCGGACTCATAAGCTTTGGAAGATTAACCCTAATCTCCTACTATGTTTACTTTCACAAAACATTCTACTGCAAACTACTTTGCCAGTAACCCAAGATCAGTTCATAGCAGTTCAATTTCTTGTACAACTAAATTATCAGCTATTTTCTATTCGCAGGATACACCAATAGCATACATTCCAGATCACCTCTCTACCTCTTGAGTTTGTCATCTTAAATTAGTGAGAAATATCTGATCTAGGATATCTGAAGCTACCTCCCAGCGTAGTCTCATAAAATTTCATCTGGAGATGGTGACTGCCATGACTCTAGAACTAATGGTCAGGGATCTGTAGAATATATACAATAAGCTCATCCCTGAAATTGGAAGGTTGGACCCCATACTCAGCTTCTTCTTGAACCTGAACAAAGCCTCGTATATAGACTTTAACTATAGCTTCCTGAAATTATAAATCTCTTCCTCAAGCTACAATATTTTGGATGGAGGAAAGTACCTGTTAATTAATTACCTATGCAACTTATTCCACGCAGTGATAGATCCTTTTGGAAGTTCCTATGGCCATAACGATGCTTCTCTTATAAGAGAGAAGAGGAACAACCTGTAACACCCTAATTTTCTGAATCGCATTGCTACACGGTGCTCAAGACCCCGAAGGACCACAAGCTAACCCATGACTGATATTTGTACCTATATACTGCATAAAATATCATAAAATACAGAAATATGAACATGAAAGGCCATAAGCTTCAAACTAAATAAATGTCTGATAATAAAATATCTAAAAAAGTTATAACAATACCAAAACAAAACTATAATAACTGTCTGACATGTTGTAGTCTGAAAGCCTATAAACTGTATGAATAAGGAGTTGGAGGAACATGTCTCCAACTAACTCCATCTAGAAACTGAATAGTAAATATAGCAATAATCATATTGTCCTCGAATGAGAAGGAATCACTGCAAACTCTGAACACTGGAATGCTATTGCTGATCTGGAGCTCGTGCCTCTGAACCTATGGTGTAACATAAGAGAAAGCACCATAGCGTAAATGTGTCAGTACTTCTGAATGTACTGAGTATACGAGTGAGGTAGGGTAAATGCAAAGGGTTATATGCATGAACAATGCTGACTAATATGAACGTGAGAGTACATACATGCATACATAACTGTAACTGAACTCGTGGAGATACTGACTACTGAGTCTAAATACTGACAACATGAGTGTACTGATACTGAGATAATGAATAGATGAACGACTATTTCTGACAGTTTTAATTATGAAAAACTGGTCTGGTTGACTATGTCTAACAGTCCTGAAGCTGAATACTGATATCATGAATTCTGATAACTGATATGACTGATACATGAGTTCAAAAAACTGATATAACTGATATAACTGTGACGATCGGCCTAACCGAAGTAACCGATACTGAGCGATTGTATCTGAAATTCCAAGTTCTGATGGAACTATCTGAGTTACATTCTACTTGGAGTAACTAAATCTGAGATTAGTCCTATCTAGCGGGCGATCATGAGTATATTGATAATAAGGATGATTTGACTTAGTCTGAGATCATTCCTATATAGCGGGTGATCTTTAAATCTAATGATTCTGATACTGATTAATCATAGTTGAGATCAGTCCTAGCTAATGGGTGATCTTGAAGTCTATTTACAATGATAAGGATTGGTTATCTCTAACAGTACTGAATCTGAACTACTGAACTAAGTTGACTGTATCTGACAGTCCTAAATCTGTAACTAAAACTGCGGGATGTGTTCATCTAACCGACATGCCCCAAGCTAAGCTGAATGGGGTCCAATCTATGCCTAAACTGGAAGGGTGTCAGTACCGCACCACCAGTAAAGACATCTGTTGTGGAGTCAGTCCTAATCTAGTGGGTGACTCTTGGGATCATTCCTATACAAATAAATGTGCTAACAAGTGACCCCTGAGTATGTCAGTCCTATATAACCAGTGAAATCTCATACCTACGTTGGCAACGTAGTTCTGGAACTTAGGGATTGCTTCTAGGGATCTCAGTCCTATTCTAGTGGGTGAGCCTTTATCCCTAGGTTCACTCGATGCTGAATCCTACTCCCATCTGAAAGATGTTGAACTAAATAACTGGGTTGAACCAAATAAATTAACTGAACTAATTTGTTGAACTGATACTGATTAACTGAACTGAAAATAGTGGTATTATTTAGCGTAGATAATTCTGAATATACTGGATTCTAATGGCAGATGGAATATAATGAGTTCTGAGGATTGATTAAGAGTACTAAAGTTACTGAGATTTAATGTGATTACTGAGGTTACTGAGCACTGAGATTACTGAGAATACTGATCTACTGAGATTACTGAGTTTTCCTGAGTTACATGACTGACTGATTTCTATAGATCATGGCTTGACTGAGAGTATCGTGAAAATATGACATGGCTCTAGGCACACAACTATATTTTTTGGGTACAAGTACCCCCAGGACTCGATGGAAGGAAACTGACACACATGACTGACTTAATCATAAGAGTAGAGTCCATAATCCACAATATCATAAATAAGGGATTTCATACTAAGCATGGTTCTCTACAATCTATTTCATGGAAGGGAATTTTCTACAACATGTATATACTTGCATAGCATTCAATATCATGCTCATTACATATTACAACCACAATCCATAATATCATAACTTGGGGAATTTCATGAAGTACATGGGTATTCTATATCTTGTACATGAGTGGGTTTTGCAAGTAAGCATAGCATAATTCCATAATACTAGTTCATGAGTAATCCAACAGTGTTCACAAGAGACATTATCAACATGGATAACATTGAATCATAAAGGCTTATCATGAATCCTTCCCTTAGTCACAATTTAGCTATAATGCATGATTACTAGTCTCTTAGGTATTTTATCAAACACCTTACATTCACAACTTAGGCATAGGTTTAAATCATATAATTACTAATCATAAATAATCAAAGTTACATGTTTTCAACTCATATAATGTCATAGATTCATAATAACACATAAAGATTCTATCTTGGCATCATTCAACGCATAAACATGATCAACAATCCATTCATAACATGAAAACCATAATATATAGTTTTAGAAAAGGGTTCTTGAACTTCATGGATGAAAGGAGTCCATGAATGAACACACACATACCTTAGATTAAGAATTTGTGAAGATTGACGGTGAAATTTCCTTGAAATAGACTCTTCTATAAAAACCCTAGGGCTTGTTCTTGAGAGTTTGGATCTTTAGAGGAAACCCTAATCTTGTGGTTGAGAGTGTATAAGAGAGATTTTTGAGATATTTTAACTAAAGAGAATGGAAGATAATACGTTCCTTGAGGGTTAAAAGTTGTGGGAAGTGAAGGGAAAAGACCAAAATACCCTTATAAAATAAATTCCCAGTTGCTGAAAATAATAGCTGACGACATTTATGACAAGGAGTCAAAAATGTGATTAGCCATCAAAAATATCATCACACATGAGTTGGAACTGATGGTTTCTGCCTAACTCTGACGACATTTATGACAAGGCGTCAAAAATGTTACAGGCCGTCAAAAAATGTCGTTACACAGAAGTTGGATTCTGCCTAAGGCTGATGACATTTTTGACAAGGCATCACAAATAGGGTAATCTACCATGAATTTTGTCACTTAGGATCTGGTTTCTGCCTAAGGCTGACAACCTTCATGATAGGGCATCACAAATGTGGTAAGCTACCACGAATGTCGTTACTTAGGAGTTGGTTTCTGCCTAAGGCTAATGACCTTCGTGATACGGCATCACAAATATGGTAAGCTACCATGAATTTCGTCACTTAGGATCTAGTTTCTTCCTAAGGTTGACGACCTTCGTGATAGGGCATCACAAATGTGGTAAGCTACCACGAATGTCGTCACACTGTTTCCAGCCTAACATACTGGAGTAAAATAGGAATAACTCTTTGCTCCTATATCAGATTTAGGCGAAATTGTTATCATTGGAAAGATAATTAAATTATATATCTTTTGATACGTAATGAGATCCAAAATTCCAAGTATAATGAGAGATATGCTCATTTGAAGTTGACTATACCAATATCCTTCTCAAGAATTCAATCCGTAAGGAATGTTTTGATTCGTCTGATAGCTTGGAGTTATTTGAAGCCTTAATATACATCTAAATTACTCATAAAAATATAAAAGAACCATAATGTACTATGCATGAGCTTGGTACATGGATCTAATAGTGGTTTGGATTTTTCGGGGTATTACAATATCTCCCCCTTGGAAACATTCATCCTCAAATGATGACTGCTTCAGAGGAATGAAAATATAAAATGATGCATATATATCATGAATGACTGATCATGATTTCATGGCTGACATGACTGAAAACTGAGCAGATCATACTATACATACATATCTGATGCATGGGTAACTGATTTATGAATGTAGGACTGAGTGTTCCGATAAGTTGAGTTTCTCAAATTGAGAATGCATATCTGATACTTAACTGATAAGTTGAATCCATACATCTCTGATGCATGATTATATGACTGACATAATACATGAATGCATGACTGAAAGTACTGATAAGCTAACCACACATATCTGATGCGTGAATACATGACTAAACTGACTCACGAACATGTGATGTAACATGCAATGATGAAGGCACTAAGATTGAACTGAAACATGAGAACATGACTGAGTCTTCTATGTGACATATGGACTGAACATCATGAACTGAACTGGACCTCTAAATACTTGACTTATAGCTGAGTTCTAACTTGAGGGTCAACTTATGAGTACCCTCTATTCTAGATTGAATTCATTATGAAAGGAGAAACTAAAATATCTAAGACATGAGAGAGTTAAGAGAAGGTGAGGTATCTCTCCCTTGGGACGCTATGTCCCTCTAAGAAGATACTGGGTGATGCACAGGGCATCTACAAACTATATTATAACTAAACTTCGGGAGTCTGAAACTAATGCATGATGCATGAGATGAACTGAGGATATACATGACATAGTCTTGATTTATCTGATCAGTGGAAGCGTAGCATGAGTCATGGAAACTGAGTATACTGGGGGATCATGATATATGTACATGAGTCATAAGCTACATGACCTAATTTTGGAATGTCTGAGTTCGTGGAACATGATTTCTAAAACTGAGTGATCTAGGACCAAATTCCCTATACTTAAGCATGTAAATATAAGCAGTATTTATGGAATGCATGTAAATGTAAGTAGTATTTATGGAATCTGAGACATGAAGCATGCATAGACATTATGCCAACTAAAGTTCAAAGCTTTATGCTGAGATAAGGATGGGCCAGGAATCGTCTTCCCTAAGTGCTTTTCTATACATACTGGTACTGCTACTAGAATATGAGAACCTGACTTGGGTACTTGATCTACCATCCCCACTTGGATTTAAGCCATCATCATAATTCTGTGAGCACTAAACTAAACTCTGAACTGAACTTCAATCATCATCACATACTTAGAGTCTGATTAACACATGCTTGTCTTACTAAACGCATCATCTGCCCCTACTTTCCTCACATACTACTAGTATCACATTTACACCTTCATGCTTAATTTTGAGTCAATAAACTTAAATTTCAACTCACACTGTTCAATCCTACTGATTCATTCTGGCATAACTATCCCCATGAATACATACTCTGTTCAATCTGGATATCATTTTCCCAACTCTACTACTGCTAAACTCCTGGGTTTATGCTTCTAACTCTAGTCATGTATTATCATAGGATTTTGAGAAGTGATCTGCTGGTATATCTAAATCTGGGTTCGAGAATGAGTTCTCATGATCATGAATGAGATCCGTACAACTTTGGGACATAACTGAACTGATGGGATACTGTTGAGCCTAAGGGAAATCCCATAGTTATCTGTAGGGACTATTTGAGAAAGCCCTATCTATAGGACTTGAGATTCACTACTTCTGTTGCCTTGAAAGTAAGGTAAAGTTGACATGACTAAAGCATGATGAGAATCTAAATGAGTTTTCTTACAAAAACTTTCTATAGCACGATCTGAGACATGAAAAAAGGGAAACTATTCCTAAAACATCTCATAGCCTCCTGCACATAAGTGTGGTGCATAACACACGTATGTACAAGACTCTACTATATGTTGATTTCAGACTTCCTAGGACTCTATTGAACCTTAGGCAGTGATAACAAGTTTGTAACACCCTAATTTTTGGAACCAAAATGCTACACGATGCTCATGACCCCGAAAGACCACAAGCTAACCCATGACTGAAATCTGTACCTTTATACTGTATAATATATCATAAAATGCGTAAACATGACATGAAAGTCCATAATATTTGAACTGAATAAACGTCTGATAACAAAATATCTGAAAAAGGTATAACAATACCAAAATAAAACTGTAATAACTGTCTGACATGTTCTAGTCTGAAAGCCTTTAAACTATCTGAATAAGGAGTTAAAGGAACATGTCTCCAACTAACTCCATATAGAAACTAAATAGTAAATGTAGCAAAAATTATATTTTCCTCGAATGAGAAGGACTCACTGTAAACTCTGAACACTGGAATGCTACTGCTGATCTGGAGCTCGTGCCTTTAACCTATGGTGTAACATAGGATAAAGAACCATAGTGAAAATGCTTCAGTACATCTGAATTTACTGAGTATACGAGGGAGGTAGGGTAAATGCAAAGAGTTATATGAATGAACAATGTTGACTAATATGAATGTGAGAATACATACATGCATACATAACTGTAACTGAACTCGTGGAGATACTGACTACTGAGTATGAGTAATGAAAACATGAATGTACTGATACTGAGATACTGAATAGATGAACGACTATTTCTGATTGTTCAAATTATGAAGAACTGGTCTGGTTGACTGTGTCTAACAGTCTTGAAGTTGAATACTGATATCATGAATTTTGATAACTGATATGACTGATACATTAGTTCAGAAAACTGATATAACTGATATAACTGTGATGATCGGCCTAACCAATGTAACCGATACTGAGCGACTATATCTGACAGTCTAAGTTCTGATGGAACTATCTGTGTTCCATTCTACTTGGAGTAACTAAATCTGAGATCAGTCCTATCTAGTGGGTGATCATGAGTATACTGCTAATAAGGATGATTTGACTTAGTCTGAGATCATTCCTATATAGCGGGTGATCTTTAAATCTAATGATTATGATACTAATTAATCATAGTTGAGATCAGTCCTAGATAATGGGTGATCTTGAAGTCTATTTAAAATGAAAAGGATTGATTCTCTCTAGCAGTACTGAATCTGTACTACTAAATTGAGTTGACTGTATCTGACAGTCCTGAATCGGTAACAGAAATAGTGGTATGTGTTAATCTAACCGACTTGCCCCAAGCTAAGCTGACTTGAGTCCAATCCCTGCCCTGACTGGAAGAGTGTCAGCACCATGCCACCAGTAAATACATCTGCTATGGAGTCAGTCCAAATCTAGCGGATGACTCTTGGGATTAGTCCTATACATATAAATATGCTAATAGGTGACCCCTGAGTATGTCAGTCCTATCTAACGGGTGACATCTCATACCTACGCTGGCAACGTAGTTCTGGAACTTAGGGATTGCTTCTAGGGATCTCAGTCTTATTCTAGCGGGTGAGCCCCCATCCCTAGGTTCGCTCGGTGCTGAATCCTAGTCCCATCTGAAAGACACTGAACTGAATAACTAGGCTGAACTAAATTACTTAACTGAACTGATTTACTAAACTAATACTGATTAACTAAACTAAAAATAGTGGTATTTTTTAGTGGATCTAAAACTGAGTTTACTGGATTCTGATGACGGATGTAATATAATGAGTTCTAAGGACTTATTAAGAGTACTGAAGTTACTGAGATTTACTGTGATTACTGAGGTTACTGAGCACTGAGATTACTGAGAATACTAAACTACTGAGATTATTGATTTTTCCTGAGTTACATGACTGACTGATTTCATTAGATCATGGCTTGACTGAGAGTATCATGAAAACATGACATGGCTCTAGGCACACAACTATATTTTTCGGGTACAAATACCCCCAGGACTCAATGGAAGGAAACTGACACAGATGACTGACTTGATCATAAGAGTAGAGTCCATAATACACAATATCATAAATAAGGGATTTCATACTAAGCATAGTTCTCAACAATCTATTTCATGGAATGGAATTTCATACAACATGTATATACTTCCATAGCTTTCAATATCATGCTCATTACATGTTACAACCACAATCCATAATATCATAGCTTGGGAATTTCATGAAGTACATGGGTATTCTATATCTTGTACATGAGTGGGTTTTGCAAGTAAGCATAGCTTAATTCCATAAGACTAGTTCATGAGTAATCCAACAGTGTTCACAAGACACATTATCAACATGGATGACATTGAATCATAGAGTCCTATCATGAATCCTTCCCTTAGTCACAATTTAGCTATAATGCATTATTTCTAGTCTCTTAGGTATTTTATCAAACACCTTACATGCACAACTTAGGCATAGGTGTAAATCATACAATTACTCATCATAAATAATCACACTTACATGTTTTCAACACATATGACGTCATAGATTTATAATAATACATAAAAATTCTATCTTGGCATCATTCAACACATAAACAAGATCAACAATGCATTCATAACATGAAAACCATAATATATAGTTTTAGAAAAGGGTTCTTGAACTCTATGGACGAAATGAGTCCATGAATGAACATACGCATACCTTAGATTAAGAATTTGTGAAGATTGATGGATAAATTTCCTTGAAATAGACTCTTCTATGAAAACCCTAGGGCTTGTTCTTGAGAGTTTTGATCTTGAGTGGAAACCCTAATCTTGTGGTTGAAAGCGTATGAGAGAGCTTTTTGAGATGTTTTAACTAAAGAGAATGGAAGATAATACGTTCCTCAAGGGTTATAAGTTGTGGGAAGTGAAGGGAAAAGACCAAAATACCCTTATGAAATAAATTCCCAGTTTCTGAAAATAATAGTTGACGACATTTGTGACAAGGTGTCAAAAATGTGACAAGCCGTCAAAAATGTCGTCACACAGGAGATGGAATTGATGGTTTCTACCTAAGTCTGATGATATCTATGACAAGGCATCAAAAATGTGACAGGCCGTCAAAAAATATCATCACACAGAAGCTGTATTCTGCCTAAGGATGACGACATTTTTGACAAGGCGCAATAAATGTGGTAAGCTACCACAAATGTCGTCACTTAGGAGCTGGTTTCTGCCTAAGGCTGACGACCTTCGTGATAGGGCGTCATAAATGTGGTAAGCTAACACAAATTTCATCACTTAGGAGCTTGTTTCTGCCTAAGGATGACGACCTTCGTGATAGGACGTCACAAATGTTGTAAGCTACCACGAATGTCGTCACACTGTTTCTTGCCTGACATGCTGGAGTAAAATAGGAATAACTTTTTGCTCCGATATCGGATTTAGGCGAAATTGGTATCGTTGGAAAGATAATTCAATTATATATCTGTTGATAGGTCATGATATCAAAAATTCAAAGTATAATGAGAGATATTCTCATTTGAAATTTGCTATACCAATATCCTTCTCAAGAATTCAATCGGTAAGGAATGTTTTGATTCGTCTGATTGCTGGGAGTTATTTGAAGCCTTAATATACATCAAACTTACTCATAAAACTATAAAAGAACCATGATGTACTATGAATGAGCTTGGTACATTGATCTAATATTGGTTTGGATTTTTCGAGGTATTACACAACCTCAGTCTAAGTGAATTCCTACTCACCCTTAGATTTGAGTACGAACTGCAAATCACTGAAAAATTTTCAAGGTGCATGTTTGCGTCATCAATAGGCAAACCTGAAAATACACCATTCGAATTTAAAAGCTGAATTATTACACTCATTATGTCAAACTTAAAGCCTAGGGGATAAACAGGAGGAATAATAGCTCATGTTTCTGCCAACACAATGTACCCCCGATTTTCTTCATCATCCTCATATGGCTACAAATACTGGTGTATTGGGATCACTTGAGCACGGACACCTCTAACTATGTTCTGATTACCATCGAGGGCTGCTTGGCAGTCTTCTTCCTTCCTCTGCATAACTAACTCTTCCTCCTGAGTTATACATTAAGCATCTTCTTCGCTTATCTGATTAGAAGTTTTTGCTAAAAGCACCTCTCTCTGCAGGTCAACAATGTCCTAAACTCCTTCAGGAGGAGGGGGAGGCACCTAGTTTGCATCATCACAAACCACTTCATGAATATCATCTCTTTTCGGCTCTATCATCCTACTAGGCATTTGTAGGATCCACTCCGGATTTGAATTCAGAGGGAGTAAGGGGTTGCCTCTACTCCGTGTGCTAGGAAAATACAAGCGTACACCCAAATAAGAACAAAAACAAAAAGTATGTAGCATATACTCCCAAAGATGACTTAGAATGTACCCATAAACTTCACTTTTCTTGTCTTTCTTCAGAATTGCATCCAAAACCTATTTCCTACAAAATATACATAAAAGGCATAATATCTAACAAAATATCCTAAGAAAATTGCGTATTTTCATTGTTTTAAGCATTGAAAGTGCTATATTTCTATAGCACATCACCATCCCACCAAGATAGCCACCTCGCCCAATGAATAAAAACTGCAATGAAGGCAATTCTAACTAGAGAATACTATTCTAGTTGTCAACCAAGTAAAAATCAATCAACGTCAAAATAATGACAATAATAACATTAGCAATAAAAACATCAGTATAAGGAGTAGGTGGTACCAAATGAAATCAACAAAAAGTACCATTTAGGGCCATAAGAAGGACAATATTCCACGATAAACGGGACTTGAACCCCAATTCTACACCTCTAGGGAAATATCAATATGCACCAACTCTATCCACCACTAAAGAAATCATTTATGGGGTAGTTACCTAGGTGTGAATCCACAAAAGTCATACATCACCCAATATAGTAATATCAAAGCATCAACCATTGAAGGCATGGAAAGTCAAACTCAATCCAAATAACAACTAAAATATAGAAAGTCAAATCACACCTATATCGATAGAGTCCAAAGTCATATTCTCGATGTGTATTACTAATCTAAGCATGTTCAAACCTGGACTGATCATCTGAATTACCAACTTAGGCACTAAGTGCATTACCTTTAACTAAAGGTACAAAAACATTATGAGACTTATTTAAATGAGATAAATGACTAATAATCACATGTAAAGAACCCTCTCTGGACCAATGAACAGTCTCTCTACAAACATAGCAAACCCCTGAAGCTCTAACTTGGAGTGAAAAATGAGCTAACCCCAACTAGTTAACCAACTGATACTGCGAACACTCCCTATTGAAATGATCATTCTCTCTGTAATCATAACATACCTTAAGAGCTCTAGGCTGGCAAGGAACATATGTTGACCCTATTTTAACATTCAACTTGTATCTAGGGCACTCGCTAGACCAGTTACCAATCTTGCCACAACCAAAACAAGCCTCTAGAATACTCTGAGGTACTGCACCCACTGATCCAGAATGGTTTCCACGAGTTAAAGATCAAAGGTATGATGAGAACTCTACTCGCTGAGACTATCAAGACTAATCTAAGATCCACCTATAGACTGAGACACTACATGAATAGAATTGACGTGCTATTTTTGAAGCTAATCCCCATAAGAACGGTCCCTACTGCCAGAAAAAATATTGATAACGATGTACCAATGGCATGGCCTCTTACTGTCTCCTCTATAAGTCTCAATACATGTTTTCAGTGTGGTCCTTGTATGATCAAAAACCTGATGGGAGGAAGATCTAGATACTATTTAATGCTCCAAGTCCAAATAGAGTGGCAAAGCTAATCCTTTGATAAATATACTCACCATATCATGCTATGAAGTATATAGCATAAGTGTATGTTTGGCCTACTCAATAAATCTTATCACATACTCTAAAATTGATAAGGAACCATGTTAAACACCGCTAAAACCAACTCTATTTTGAAAACTACTTTGTGAATGGAACATCATCTCTGGTTATGAAGTATCTGTAAAAAGGCTTGAAATCCCTAATCTTGAATGTTGAAAGGCTGAAGCCATCATAAATTCTACTAAAGCATAGGCTAGCCCCAAATACTCTAGCTGGCACTGAAGATCTTTGATATTACCTTTGACTCGCTAGCCTGACACAGTGTAGAAGCTCTGGAAAACACCTATCGAAGTCCCATCTGAATCAATCGATAACCTTATATCATCTATCTAAAACAACATAGTATAAAAATGTACTAGAGGTTCATAGTAATATGGACAGACGACAAGAAGTATAGAATATAATTTACTTAAAAATGCCCTATAGCCTCCTATAGATAGGATAAAGATGTCACTATTCGATCCGCAATACTATACTAGACACGTAGCTCTTGTACCAACACAATGGTAAAACCTAGGATCTGATGCAAATTTGTCATGACCTAGTTTCTCAGGTCATGATGGCATCTACTATAACCCACCAGTAGGTTAGTCAAAATGTAGTCTGGAACTGATGGTAGTAGACTATCAATAGAAATGAATAAAAATAATGAAATAGATATAATAAATAGGAAAATATATATTAAGCAACCCCAAGACCTAGTTAATTTAGTACAAAAGTTTCTAACCCAATAAGAGTACAAAGTCAGAAACTAAATAAATATACATACACGACCAATCTCTGAATACAGTATAATCCATAAGAGGGAGAGTATTAATGCTCCAAACTTTAGGAGTTCAACCCAAATATTTGATCCATAGCTACTTTGCACGATGCACATACCAATGGGAAGAACTCATACTATAATTTGTATGTTTCAGAAGTGTAGTATAAGTACCAAACATGTGGTACTTAGTAGGAATCTAACGATTGAGCTCCAACGATAATGCAAGAATAAATAACATGCAAAGCAGAAATATAAAATACAGATAATTATCTAGAAAGTTAACATAACAAAGCTGGAGAGGCAATAAGGATAACTATCCTATTCTAGATAAATTTAGGAACTAAATTACTATACCATATATCACTAGCAAATATACAAATAAAGAGAAGGGGAAGGATATATAGTAGTATACAAGGTCAAGAAAAACATATACAATATGAATAAATAAGGGAGGAGAGGTATATATGGTGATACCATAGATAGATATGTGTATATACATAGGTGTATGGGTTTAACTCAAAGGTAAAAACCTAAGGTAGCCAACCTAACCTCTCTAGAAAAATCCTAACCAAGTAGGAAAACTAATGCCACCATGACCTGGGCCTATAGTCAAAATGTCTAACCATTAATACACTATAGATAATGTAATTTACCATAAAAAAAAAAGAAAGTGGAATCATACTTCCAACCTCTATATCAGTCCATAATTAATCTGCCACAAACTATTAATAATATTAATAATAACGTAACCGCTATTCCAAGAAAACAATACCTAATCAGGGCCCCATAAACCCAGAAGGTTCAACCAGCATTCAGTAAACAACAATCATATCTCATGCCTATGTAACCCCCATAAGTCTAATAGATATAATCACCAAACAGCATAATGGTGATAGTTAATGCATATGAATGAATAAATTCAAAATAAATCCATAGTACCATAACTCATCCAACTACAATAATATACCAAGTGTATACACATCTTCCAGCTCAATAGCTCACAAAGGTCGAACCTATGATGACTTCTCCTTATTGGCATATTAGCTCATAGGAGAAGAGGCCCCTAGGGGATTTGAGAATATCCATATATACTTACTTGGTCGCAATCCAAGATTTTAAATAATCATCATCATCAATCTACTCTATCAAATACCATATTGATGTATATATATAATAAATGCACAAACTTGAATCATGACTAAAGAATGTAAGTCCTTAAATTTATTACTGGAGATCAACTTTAGGACTAAATCAGTATCCTAGAATAAAAAGAGTTGAAATATCTCTCAGTCAAAGTAAATAGTAGTGGTAAAAGAGTGGGTAAACCACGGATCGGAAACAATCTCAGTCTAATTTCAAAAACATCATCTTTATTTGAAAAAACTCATAAATCATCACCCATTATAAAAGAATTCCTATTAAAAGCGAAAGTGGGAATACATACCTTTTTAGAGAACAATAGTAAATTCATAGTTTGGTTAAAATTTTACCATTAGGTGAGCATGGATGTGACTTAATTTATGCATGCCATCACTAGGTTCCAAATAATACAATCATAAGCGCCTAAGCATCTGTGGACTAAAACCACATACTTTATAAGGATAAAATACTCACATGGATTCCAACTGGTATCTAAACAATGACCTCAGGCCCAATATCATATAAATAGCATAGTAGTAATACTATAATTTGACAAACTATTATCTAATTCAAAAATTCAAATAGTAAACATTATACTAAAAGGTCCTTAGCATCAATGATGATCACATGACTATAATTTAAGCTTGTAGGATTCGATAGCCATAACAAGTATTTCATCTCAAAGGTTAGGTCACACTTTTACCCAAAATTCAATAAATAGGCTAAGTCATGATATTCTAATCATAAACATGTCCTACCATATCCACCTAACATGCAATGTACACTACAAGTCAACTTACGAAGAAAAGTAAATTGAAACCTACCTCGATCCCAAACTGCAAGTCTTGAATCATCTAAAAATCACTCAACTTTGATCCATGATCCCAAAATTGATGTCTCACTATCAAAATAATCATCTACACATTAATAGAAGTAAAATCATACCTATATTGCTATATAAAACACCTGGCCCATAATTGGGTCAATAATGGGCTTGTAAGGCTTGCTAACAAAATCCCAAACAAAATTTTTCACGACATTCCATGAAGGACAAGGAATGCATGCTCAAATTTTTAGCACAAATGGAGCTCTGACCAAGGTCCAAATCAGCCCACAAAGTTAAGATATTCCAAAACTAATTTCTTATAATTTACCAGGAACAAAGTGAAATTTAATGGTAAAAATAATGGAAAATGATCATAAGGTGTTGAATTATCTTATCTTATCCTCAATGGATGAATTCCCCCAATTTTCCATGCTCTAGGATCTAACAATGGCGGAAAAGAGTTCTGACTGATAATTTTATTTAGACATTATGAAAAATGAAATAGGTAATCTTAGGAAATGAGTAATATGAAGTTATGATCACATACAATGATTATACTAGGAAAACACATCGAGAATCATAAAAATTAGAACTCCCTAGCTCCCAAAATGTCAAGAATACAAAATGATTTGTGTTTGGATCTTCTACTCAGCGAAGGTCGCTAAAGATGCACTTTAAATGATAAAGAGATTTGGTCAGAGACTAAAAATACCACTAAAGTAGTTAAACAATCACTTTAGCAGTTGGTCAAATTGTCAACAACCTCTAAAGCCGCCACACCAACACCAACAACCTTCAAAACTTTTTTTTGATGCTTGGAACTCATCAGAAACCCTATGAACATGAGCAAATAGTGCAGATTAATCATAAAATACATTTTGGATTAAATGGAATCATTGAATTTAGGATAAAACCTAATCTACAATAAATTAACCCCTGAAACCACTTTTCAACAATATTAACTAATTTTCATTAAAAATATTTAAAACTACATGTAAAGGCTCGGGACCCAAACTAACTATTCTAAAAAACCAAAACTCGTCATTTCAAAATTATCAGTGCTATCCAAATTTCCATTTGAGATCGTGTTGATCAAATTTGGGCCTCACACCTAAAGTTCCATTTTAACCAAAATCCACCCAATAGCCCAAAATGAGTCTATAAGCCTTGGGACCTGAATCAAGGGTCCTCGATCCTAAAATCAGTGTTTCATAGTTGATGTCACTATTGAAATTCTAATTCGAGGTCATTCACTAAGAGTTTTTGTTTGAGATCAATTCCTTAACAACAAAAGCTCTAAAATAGGGAAATAAGCCTAAAACCTAAACGAATTGTTCAATAACAAAGCCGATAGTTTGAAAAAGTCAAAAATAACCTATAGGCACTTTGGCAAGGCTCAAAATACAAAAAATATACGTAATTTGAGCAAATTTCCTTCAGGGTCAGTATAGTATAAATCCTTACTATAATAATAAAAATAATAAATTTAAAAAATTAGAATAAGTAAATATCAACAAAACATATCAAACAATAAAAGATTCATACATGTAAAAGAGATGTCATATAATGCAATCTCATAATATGGTATGAAATACAATACTCAATGATCACCTCATATACACCCTCTGAGCCTAAGCTTCTAAGAGAGGATCCACGAGGGGTTCAAAACCTATATGGTAATTATAATTACACCAATCAACCTTGTCAGCACTTTCTTCATGTATGAAGTTTTATAAAAAGGTACTCTTTCCTTTCTAAGAAAAAACCAAGTTCTATTATAATATCAATTGTTTGAAGAATGGGTCATAAGGAGTATGTATTATCTTAAGAAATAAACAATGGATAATAATCTTCTCAATAATTGCATGAATTAACTCAAATCATCCAAATTCTAACAAATCAAGATATAAGCCTCATAATGGCAATACAATGTCAAAGAATCATAAGACATCACATATATCAAAAAAGTTCCCCACACAAGCATCACAGTAGTAATAAAGAATAATCAAGACCTAAAGAAGATCAGAACTAGACCTCATATTGGTAATTTAATAATAACAAAATTGTCAAATAAATAATAAGGTTCAAACAGGAACAACACAAAACAATTATTATTGTTATTTCAAAAGATGAACACAGTGATAAAATCCCCAATACATAGAAAACTTTACATGAATGGTTAACTACCTAGCCGATTCTGAAGTAGTTAAGCCATAATCTACATAACAAACCAAGAACTTGAGATCGATCCTGTCAATAATAAGAATTTCCATTTTGTGCATCTTTGGAATGAACCCAATCTATCAAAACCATACTCTATACATAAATAGGATTCTAATGATACCTATATAGGCATATATATATTTTGGTTCCAAAATCAATTTAAATATTGACCCCCAAACTAAAAAGGGTGAAACTAGAATTTTAATAAAGAATTATGTACCAATACTTTAAGGGTTCTAAATATAAAAATCCATAAAAAAGTTCAAATAAAGCTTGAAATTATTAAAAACCCTCATTTTCAGGTTATAGGATAAAACTTAAAATATCAAGTTGAAAATCCATATTTTAAGGGTGTTATAGCACTATAATCAATGACTAATGATATAAATTAGGCTTAGAAGCTTACCCAAAAAAGTTTGAATAAAAAACATTTTTGAAATCTCCTATCCCAATGTCCCAAACCTCAAAATTGGTGAAAATAAAGTTGGAATTAAGAAAATGGACTTTTTATAGTATTTTATAAATAGTACCTCGTAATTTTTGCCAACTCCATGCGATCGTGATAAATTATTTGACCATAGTAAAATGTTCATTATGATCATGAGGATGAGCCTCGCGACCATGATGAACTACCCGACCCAGACTATCATTACTCATAATGATTGTGGTTGCCCTCTCCATGATTGCTTTGCAAAATTTTGACAACTGACATAATTGCAATACATGTCAAAACCACAAAAATGAGTAACCAAGTTCTGCACTAGCAGCCTTGCACCCACAGAAAACTAAGCTAAAAAAAGTTGTGAACGATCCCGCAAGATTCATTTGGGACCCCACTTACAAAAATAACCCGATTGTGTTATTAGGATAATTTTAATATTTTAGATCCAATGAAATCATGAAAATTTTCAAAAGTGATTTCTATCAACAGGTTTCCCTATAGGAATTCCTTTATTCCAAAAATACGAGTTTCATATTTAAATATTCCAAACACAAAATAAGGTCCCTAAGCCGAAACAAACACTTCTATTAACTCAAAATAGATGTTTCCGATCTAATAGAATCAGTGAAACTCTCATTTGGTGCTCAAATCACAAATTATTGAGAGAAATTAAATAAATCATTTTAAAGGCTACTCAAAACTTCAAATACATAAAAATCACTCTTGAACACTCAGGGTATCATGCCAACCATCCCCGCAACTCATAATTAGTATCAAGTAATTTGAAAGAAGGAAAAAATATTTAAAACATAAAAAAGTAAAATAATAACTAGGGTTATTACACCTCAATCCTAAATAGATGGCTTTAATTTACTCATAATTCTATCACAAAGAAAAATTCAATGTGTAAACAATAAATTATTCTAAGTAAAAGTATAAAAGATAATTGAAGTGAGTTGAGATAAAGCTTTGAGCTCCTCTATCCTTACATAGGCAAAATATGAACTTAAAATTATCCATGGGGATTTTCATAGTACTTAAAAGTACCTAAGAGACCTCTCTAAGTTGTTTGGGAAAAGGGTAAGATTCCCCCCGTCATGTTTAGCTCGTGGCAAGACATACATTAGAATGTCTTATAGCTCACACTTTGAGCCCCTACTGGTTGTCTTGAATATTTATCCAGTCGGATCAACTTCCTGCGATGTGTATTTTTTACCCTCATTCAATTTAGAATTGACCCCACGACCTTCCCACGGGATCAACTTTGCCTTGGAATTCTCTTTGCTAAATTAGGATTTTATGCTCCCTTATTTCTTATAACCTAGAGAACACAAAACACCTTATATAATTGAAATTTCATGAAATTAAGCATAAATCATAAAATTAAGCTATTTTTTTTAAATAATAGAAAAATATGGGAAAAGTAGTGTGTTGTATTCCTAATCACAAGACCCATACTTTAACCTTTTTTCGTCCTTAAACAACCCCTAATACTTCTAGCTTTAATTTTATTCTACTATTCAATTTTAATAGATTTCTTTCAGCTTGGTTGCCAAGAAATTTCACGCAAGTAACCCTCAAACATGGTTCATCGAATAAATCAGAACAAGAGATATCTATCAATATAATGAAACTTCTAAAATTGACTTTTCAATACATACCTTGGGAGATGCCCCTCACACATTTACAACATATAATAATTTTTGGAGGATATAAATGAACCAATAGCTCTCACTCGCTAAAAAACAATCACATTTTTACAACAGATGTCATAGGTTTGACCTTAGTATAATGCTCCACTAACGTAAGTGTAGAAACCAATGATTAAGAAGCCTTTATTTATTTGTAATATTGGTGAACAGATGGATAGGAAATATTTAGTAAAAATAGTTACTACTCTCTCTATGCAATTTTAAGAATACAACTTTAAAGTTTGAGTCCCTTCTCCTTGATCCTTCGAATTATACTTTTTCTTTTGTCTCTTCTTTTTCATCTTCTTTTATATTTTTAGAATTTGCCCTTCTTCCTACATTGTTAGTAAGAAGGAATTTCTTATCTTTTTATTTTTCATATATTACTTCAATGATTTAAATTTTATGCAAAATCACCCTCTTAAACTTTCTTCCTTTTCTTTCTGCACCAATTCCTTATTGATTCAACCTTCTTTTCCCTCTATTTTATTCCTTAAATTTAAAGTGCACTTAAGACTTTTGGGTTCAATTAATTCAAGGCTAGTCAAAGACATACAAAGTATAATAGTCTATCCAAGAGATAGGTTAAAATAGGCTCAATAAGGATAACTAAAAATAAAGAAAATATAGGAATACATTTGTCCAAATTGGCTCACAAAGAAATGTCTGACTCATATCATATGAATATTTACTTCATTTCAAATTGTACACACACTAGAAAAGTCCTAAATATCAATGCAAAATAAGTAACATACAATAAATAACAATGTGGCCCATAAAATAAAATTGGCTCAATCTAACTCTTTATATAATAATATAACAACATTATACGTAGTGAAATCCCACAAAGTGTGGTCTAGGAAGGGTATAGAATATGCAAACATTATCATTATCTTTTTGGAGGTAAAGTAATTATTTTTTAAATACCATAGACTCAAATAAAGAAAATCAGAGTAGTAAAAACAGTAAGAAACATAATAAAGAAGAAAAACAAGACAACTAGTAGGAAAGCAAGATGAAACAGTAATAAGAACAACAAGGTACAAAAACATAAACATAATAAGGAATAGATGATAATATACCAGAAGTCAAGGAATGCAGGAATAGGTTACTTTTATGACTAACCCGGTTCTTTAGACTACCACCCAACTAAAGATAACAAGACTATATTAATATTAAGATAACACTAGACTACTTACTAACCTTCTACCCTAATGATCAAACTCTACACCATCCTATCTGAGGTCATACCCTTGGTAAGTGGAATAGGTGTCATATCTTATCTAGTCACCTATCCCCAATACTCTCTTATCCTACCATTACCACTCATCATCCTTACTATATCCAACCTCTCACACCTTTGGATTAAGGCATTTACATATTTCTTCTTCATAGGTCTAAACTATATTAATCTTTTTTCCCTCATCTTCTCAACCACGGTGGCCACTCCTATTTTTTCCTAGGCATCCTTATTCCTAATTCTATTGCTTCTAGTATGTCGAGACATCCATCTCAATATATTTAATTATACCATTTGTATTTTCATAACATGGGAGTTCTTGACTAGAAAATCCTCTATCCCATAAAAAAAGTTGGTATAACTACCACTGTAGAACTTACCTTTGAGTTTGGCTAATACCTTCTTATCACACAAGATTCTAATTGTAAGCCTCCACTTTATCCATGTCATAATAATATAATGTGTGATGCTATTATTGATCTCCCAATTTCCTTGGATCAAAGATCTAAGATACTTATATCATTCACGCTTATGGACAACTTATGTATTGCCTCATACATCACATAACTAAATTTACACTCTAAATATCTATTTTTAACCTGCTTAGCATAAACACTTTAGACTTTAGAATTTGTCTCCATACATATAACATATCATTAACTCTAATACTCGTCTTATCAATAAAAAATCTTATTTACAAATAATATACACCAAGTCACCTCAACCTGAATATGATATATTGATTCATCTATCACCAAGAAAAATAGAATAAGGTTAAGAATTGATCAATAGTCCAACACTATTTGGACTTGAAAGTACGGCGAGTCTCCTCTCACTATCATCACCTGACTCTAGGATCCATCATATTTGGCCTTTATTCCCTAATGTAAACTATCAATACACCTTTAGACTCTAAGCATTTCTATAGGAATACTCTTCAAACTTTATTTATGTCTTATTTTTTTTTATTTCACCATCAGTCTTCTCCCAAGATGAGTAGATTTAGTAGTTTAATACACCAAAATAAACCTAAGCTAATTCTCATTAATGGACATACCCCTTTTTACCCTCATCTCATTACCTTCTCTTATTCTTTTATCACATGACTTAGAAACTTGGTACCTCTATAATTATTGCAGTTCAAGATATCACCCTTGTTATTACACAATAAAATTATTGCACTCCACCTCTATTTGTTAGGTATATTAGAAGTATTAATTATGACATTAAATAACATAGTCAACAACTCTAGATCTACCCTATATATGATTTTTAACAACTCTATGAAATTTTATTTGGTTTGGTCTCTCTACCCTTACTTTGGGTGAGAGGGGAAATGGACCTTATCCGAGGCTCTCACCTCCCGTGGAGGTTAGATATTGATCTATATACCCCCAATCCATATCATAAATAAAATCAAAAGATATATAAGAAGGGCGGCATAGACTATACCTCTGATCCTATTGTGGTTCAAAGTCAATTGTCCTACTAAGGCGAGTCGACTCATCCTCTATTCTAGTAAGGAAACCTAGATGTATGCACCTTGAAGAGAGGACTCATTTTCATCATAATATAATCTTGAAATTAATAAATAATGGAGACTCCCCCTTCATAAAAGCTATAAACTAAATAGAATAGTGAAGATGAAGATGGTGAGATGAAGAAAGACCAAGTGAGAACCTGCTCAACCACATCAAAATAAGAAACAAACATAAACTATAGTGGTTCTCTAATTCCTCTCAATTTCCTTCTTCTAATGTTAGGAATCCCCATCTTATCAATTTTGAATTATTCTCTGTCTTCCTTTGATAGTTGATGAATCTTGAGAATGTTTTGAAAACTATGTATGGATGATTTTAGAGAGTATATCGGCCACAAAATTAGCCTTTCTATAAATGTGTCTACTTGTGAAGATTTGAAAATGAGAAATGAGATCTCTAAGACTATCCAGACATTGTTAAAGATTTTACAGAAGGGTGGCATGTTATTTTACCCATTTTATAGTGAGCCCTGAATCATTTCAAAAATAACATGCCAACAATCATTATTCAAGCACCAAAACAGACCCCAAATAGCAGCTTCAAGTTCATTTTGATTGTTAGTTCCATGAAAAAGTGGAATAGCATATCCATAAATAAGATTACCTTGATAATTTCTAACAGCCCCACCAGCTCCTATACTACACAAATTAGATAACACATTATAATCATAATTGGTTTTGATGAAATTAGGAGGAGGTTTGGTCCGGTAGACAACCCTAACCATAGTATAATGCTTACATTTATCCATATACATAGCCAAGTTAGTTCAACTAGCCAGCCATTTGATGTAAGGGAATAAATAGTAGAGAGAAGATGAGAAATATCATTATAGAATATAAATCTGACTCAAGAAAGATTCGACCTTTGACCACCATATTTAATTGCACATCTATTCTTCCAATGATTCCAACAAATGAAAATGGTAATTGTTTGTAGAATCAGCCTATAAACATCATTATCATGTTGAAGTAACCACCATTTTATCAATAGATTACTCGAAGGTAAGCTATTGTGGGAAATATCAATAGAATTAAAAAAAAAATTCCAAATATTCCTTGAAAAATGCCCACTAAGAAATATATGCTTAATAGTTTATTATCCCAATTTTTAACAATAATGACGACTAACTAGATCATGACCAAAGGAACTGAGTTTCTCATAAGGGGGTAATTTCCCTCTTAAAGCTCTCCATAATAGAAATAAACATTTAAAAAGAATATTTTTATGTCAAGTAAACTTATTCATCATAGTAGTGATTTTGTGCTTCCTTACCTACTCTCACACTGATGAGCAAGTGAATCTTCTATTTAAATTGAGTGTCTAGTAAGATTGATCAGTTGTACCCTCTTGAAACTGAAAATGAGAGTTTAAAATGAAATGAACCATATCAGAAGGAGCTATTGCACTTAAGTTGTTGAATGTTCCACTTACCATTATTTAAGAAATAAACAACTTTGACATTGTTGGATCTAATGCTATCAACTCTGAAATAATGAAGAGGTCCAACACCAAGCTAATTATCCCACCAAAAATAGTATGTACCTAATTTCATCCTCTACTAAATGTAATTTTTAACTCTAATTTTATTTCTCATTATGTGTTTCCACACTAAAGACTTCTGGTATACCACTTTTTTGTCACTCGGTTAGATTTCTGGCAATATTTAGCTCCCAAAAAGTATTTTTAGATCTAAACAGCAACCATTGTTTGTATTTTAAAGAAACACAAACATTGATAATTTGTCTAACACCAATACCCCCTTCATCATAGGAATACCTAGACTAATGATATTTCTCTTGTTCTCTTTTAATGATAAAAAGAAATCTACAAATAAACTCATTACCTATATAAGAGTAGTCTTAGGAGGTGTTGATGTAGAAAGAATATAAATAGACAGGGATCACAAGACATGATTAATCAAAGTAACTCTGCCTTTATGATTGAGAATCTTTTATTTCCAACTTTTTATCCTAGAAACTATTTTAGAATAATAAATAATTCTTTACCTCTCAATATAAACAAAACAACCAAGGTATGTGATAGGACTTTGGTTTTAGTTAAAACCAATTTCCTTGTTTATTATATTAAGAGTAGATGGAAAACCATTCTCTGGAATTGTGAAATGACACTTGTTAGTGCTGATAAGCTGACCTAAAATTTGTTCATAATTTGCAAGAGTCTTCATAATTTATCTCAAAGATTTCCTTATTCCCTAAGTGAAAATAGTGACATCATCAGCAAAACTGAGATGGCTTATTTGAGGACCATTAACCTCCATATGAAAATCATAATACTGAGGATGTACATGTAATTTATTTAGTAATCTTGATAAAACTTCAGCTCCAATAATGAATAAAGTTGGCGAAAAAGGATCCTATTGTTTGAGACTCCTAGTAGATTGAAAGTAACCATTCCTTGAGCCATTAAAAATCACTAAATACTAACTCTTCCACATAGCACCTTTACCTGCTCAACCTCATTGTACCAACAATTTTCAAAAATCCTACCAACTTTTCAATCTCTCCAAATTACCCAACATAATGTACGTATCTCCTTTATTTAAAAATTTATGAAAGTATGTATGTCATATTTTTCTAATGTGTGCTTCTTCCACTTGCAATTTACCGTTTCAACCTTTATGCACTTTACTTAATCTAGTCTTCTTCCCTTATCTCTCTTTCCTTGTCTAGCTGGTACAACTTTTTTATCTATCTTTTTCTCCTAGTTGGGCATACAAACACTCAAAATTGCAATTTTTGTTACTATGAAGATATAACTCACTTTAATATGACCATTTGTATGCCCTTTTCTAGTTGTATAGTCAATATTGGAGCTTACATGTCGCAACTGGAATCCCAACTTTTTATGCATAATATTTTTATGAGAACTACCTAACGTGATCCTTAGCATATATAGATTAAGTACCTAGCTTAGTTATGACATTTGGGTTACTCTTCTTTCTTATTCCTAGAAATTAAAATCAAAAATATTTTAAACTTTCGTAGAATTACCAAAATTTATTATGACATATGGTTCAAAGGGATACCTTAGAAAATAATCAAAATAAAAATCAAGGATTGTATCAACACTGATAAATTTTAATACGACACACTAATAATAATAATAATACTTAGAACATAAAAGCATTCAAAAATTTTCCCACCCCGCTCTTAAAATCTTGAATTGTTCTCATACTATAATATAAAATAACGTTATAAGGGATTCTCAAGATGTCCATCGGTAAAAGCAATATCATTTTTTCATGAGGGATTACTCAGACTTCATCCTAGAATTATTTGTTTACGTGTCACCCAACACTCTAATCCAATATGTCACTCTTATTTGCCTATCATGTTTTCTTTTATGTCCATATTCCTACAAAATAAAACAAAAAACATAATCTAACTAATAAAATTATTAAAAATATATTCACAAAAAATAGTAAAATTATATTTCCTCCTAATAAGTACTTGATAATTTTCTTAGATTTTTTTATAAGGGGTGTCTACATTAATGTACTCTACCAACAAGCAAACTTCCTTTAATTTTTTGTTTCTTTAACCCCTTCTATTAGACCTCTAAATTTGGAGTTCTATTCATAATCATGTATAGCTAAATGATTCAACAACTTAGTGACTTCTTAAAATATCATCTCATTTAAGTACTCACATTCTATTTTTATGCTCTAATTTTATATGTTGGACAACACCTGGTTCTTAGAATCATAAGTAATCCTAAGCTAACTCTTTGCATAGTATATAAATGGCAAAAAGCAGAAAATAAAACTTACGGCATACTTATAAATTTTAAAAGCATAAAGGAAAGTTTAGATGAAAAAAGCATTGATCCCAAAGGGGTATAAATAACCATACTTTATTGTCTGTTAAGCCTTTATATCTGAATAAAATAATATGCAAGGATAAGACCCCCCACTACCCATAAAAGAAAAGCCTGAAATAAGAAAGAAAAAGAGCAACAAAGTTAGGTCCCCGCATATGGAGGACTCACCACTGTTTTAATATGGTCTAATAATAACTAACCACGTTCTTGTGAACAAATTTTTAAATCTACATTACATGAAAAATATAGACATAATAGGTGTATGATCAGTACTTATGAATGTACTGAGCGTGTGAAATATGCATGTCACAAATTAGTGTAGAAATAATACTATAAAACTGAAGTCAAATAAACTCTATATAAAATAAATTCAAGTGACCTTTATTTTTAATAATTTTAGATTAGAAAATTGTATCCTTTAAATAATATAATGTAAATCATATCTGAATTTGAAGCTAGTGGGTCACATACACTTATTATGCTTTATTTATCTTTTTGGGGAAGTTACTTCTGACCAACATAAAATATGTGATCAAATATAGAATAACATATGATCCACATTGAGGAAGGTTGTTCCATATATCACCATCAGTACAGAACTATGAACTAAGGTTGATCCACTAAATTGAGCGTCAAAGGCCTAAAAATTACCTATGTTGGCACGTACTTATAGGACATTGATTATCGAAAATCCATGTCCATTAGATGCTAAATACCACTCTAAATATATATTAGTATGAATGTTATATCATGTGAGATATATGAATGTCAAATTTTCTCATAATCATTGATGGCATATTTGAATGCCGTACTACTCATGAACCTTACTATTTTTTAGAAAACTATTTATAAGCAATGATGACATATCAGGATGTCATACTAATCATAAACTTGTTGTTTTGAGCCTAAGATCCATATAATATCATAAGTCATACACTAAAAATCGTGTATTTGAAAGGATGTATCATCAATATAAAGTTTATAATAGTCCATAAAGAAACCTTGATGCACATGTTTGATACATTAGTAAATAACTTGTAGGGAGATAATATCACATAGGAAAACCTTGTTCATAAGATCAATTCATGTTAAAACTTTGACTGTAAAGTAAAATTATGTTAAATATATTTAACTCATACATGAAAGTTTTAAACTAGATTCAAGGCTAACAATCATGCTTGAACGTATTTAACACAATTAATTATCATGAGGAAAATATAGTGACTGAAAATTAAAAAATTTTCATAATTGTGTATAAACCCTAGATCCAAAAATCATAAACTTGTAAATCATAAACTTATGAATTTTTGGAATATTATAGAAAAGAAACTCTTATTGAAATCCCACATAACTGGAAGTAGAAGATTCTTGGAGAAACTCTTAAAATTGGATCTTTTTTAGATCTTGCAGATTTAAAAGCCCTTTATTTAGTTCTTAAGTTTTAGGAGAAGAGGAAATGAATTGGGAGATATTGTCGTTATTTTCTTTGAGAAATAATCCCGATTGGAAATTTAAAATTTTGAGAAGAGGCCTTATTTAAGGAAAATACTAAACTACCCCTCACATACTATATAAAATCTTATTGAATGGTCCAGGTGATGGATCGTTAGTCTCCCAATAGACTGTGGGTCAAGACATCGAGTTATAGGAAAACTTTGTGGTCTATATATAGGTATGATAACTTTATGGTGATAGACCATCGTCCTAATTATAGTTTGTCACTCCGTCCATCTATCATGGTAGGTTGACACTCTTTGGTAAAATAATCATAACTTTCTATTTCAAAATTAGATTAACAAGTAATCAGTGGCATTGGAAAGTAGACTCAAAGATCTTTAAATTTATGGCTATTGGGTCTCACAACTCTTTATATTTAAGTATTAATGGTCATTTGAAGTTGACCCTAGTTGAATCATATATGAAAAGTCAGTTAGTAAAGAAGCTTTCAGTTCATCTTTGAGATAGATGTTCATTATGAACTTAATTAATATCCAAATATCTTTCCACACTAAGCAACTAGTCTTACACCTAATTATAATTATAAATTCTTTGGTTAGGGTCTATACTCATTCAAATAATTGTTTGGATCTTAGCTTAGAATTTGTGAGGTGTTACAACTATAGTGTTGGCTATGGATTTATTCACTGGATCAAAAGCTCGCTAAAATATATCAAGTACAACTGTCTTATGAATTTTATAATTTTTAGATCTTAGTAATTCTTTAAATCTTTCTCATGCCTCTAACAATTGTTCTTCTTTCGAGTATTTTAAGTAGATACTCTTACCTATGGTGTGTATCATTTTTATTACTAGGATTCACTCATGTATGAAAGTATGCAACAGCTTAGTCAAGTTTCTGTTTCAACTGTAGGCTTGTTCTGTTATCATATTTTAGCTTTACCTATGAAAGAGTGTATAAATATTTTCAGCTTTATTTCTTCACCTAAAATCAATGTGTTCCTATAATACAAACACACACTCACAAAGTTTCTCAAATGTTAGAGAGGATCACTCTCCCTTGGGTTATGAAATAACCCTTCTATCATAGGATCTCTCTCAACTACTACTTATTCATAGATCACTAGAAAATTTGACTCCTTGTACGTATTAGATACCTCAATGTCTTATGTATGTATGGTAAGCTTGATGGATGGCACATCAATAATAACTTTTTCCCATAGGCAATAATGATGTCCCAAAATAAATGAAAATTCTAAATCATAATTGAAATAAATAATAATAAACTTCACTAAAGAGTTCAATGCTTCGACCTGAATAAATACATCACCAATAATGCCCTCATATCTAGCCAAAAACTTATCAACTAGTTACAATATGACTATAGAATGGGCATCGCCTAATCCTAGCTTTGTAAATAGTGATAGGAACATCAAATTGATGTTTTCTCCAATGTCAAACAATGTTATAGATTTTATGTACTGCCCAACAAAAATCATAATATTGTAAATTTCATGGTCCTTTTTGTTTAACAGTTGATTGTTTTAAATACAGGATGAGCATTGGTTTGTTATATCTACCATAACATTATTAGTCATTCTATTCTTTTTAGTTATTGTGTCTCTTAGATACCTTGAAAACTTTGGAAATCCCTACAATAATTGAACAAGAAGTAAGTTAATATTTACCTTATTTATCAAGTAAAAGAACTTGATTATTTCCATCTCTACTGTATGTTGTATATGCTTCTGTATGAATGGAATAGATAGGTATTTAAATCTCGAGTGAGATTTCCTTGTAATTCTTTCTTTCAGCACCTTATTCTTTTTCCTATCAACTATTGTTTCAACTACTATTTTCAATATTATTTCACCCAACTCTTTATTTCTGAATTTACAATGATTACATTAACTAGTTTTGGATTGGGATCCACATCACCTAGTTGATTTCCAGGAAGTTTCATATTTTGTACTTCAAAAATTTGTTCTACTTGTCTCTCAAGACTTCAAATTGCTAAGTCATTAATTTTTATACTAGCTTACTATTTCTATTTACCTTCTTCCAACTTATTTAATGTTTCTATCTTTCATCAAGATAGAAATTCATTGTATTATTTTAATTCTTATCACAATCTTATTTCTTGTACTAATTCTGATTTTGATTTCCATCCCATGAAAACTTAAGGTGGATTCTTAAATTTGGGTTACAGGTGTTCCCCTAGTTCTATTTACTTTTCCTTACTTGCATATCCCACCAAGTTTATGGAATTTGGATTATCTTTACACACATAATCTATAGGATCACCTCTAATGACCTCATAAGACAATGATACTTGTTAAACTTTTGATTTTAGGTTGATTTGTCCCTCAAGTAGATCTGTCAGATAAGTAAATTATTGTTCATAGTGGCGATCGTTGTTTATAGACTAGTCATCCCAACAAATCTAATAATTTTTGTAGTCTTCTATATAATAGTTCTATTAGAATCATTAATCCACTCTTAGTTACATTCTGCTAATATGTTCAACAAAGAACTAATTCATTATAAGCTTTCTCGAGTGCTTATCCACTTGTTGTAGAATCAAGAAATAATTTAGAATGAATATCAACATTATTAATTAAAATACATAATATAAATTTTTGGGTCTAATAGTGATGAGTACAACTTAGTTCAATGACCCATTATATCATTATATCATTGCCTCTAGTGAAAGAACTTGGGGAAGTTGAACTTAGGGAAAAAGTTAGAAAAAATCTTAGACTGAGGTAGTTATAAGTGAAATTTGAGTGGTGCATGGTGTAGAGACATTTCATGTTTGTGGTGCTTTGTATGTTGATTCTATGATTTTATGTAATAGATAAGGAGTTTAGTGGTCCATAGAAACTTTCAAAATGAAATTTGGGTGCATAGAACTTTGTTTATCACATTTTTCATGATAAAATAAATTTGTGTAGTCAAAAAACTAACGTGCATCGTAAAATATAAATTTCCCTAGAGTTATTGTTTAGTCTTTATCATAGTGACCTTGACTCACCACAATGAGATTGTTGTAGTGGTGGGGGCATAATATAGTGCTCCATAGTGGTAGTAGATGACGACTATATGGGATCTCGTGGCTTCTATAGGAGGTGGGATGTCACTATAGTGAATGTTGGGAAATTTAATACTTAGGTTTTTTATTTTTGACATTATTTTCTCCCTAAGCTCATTCTAGCGTGGTGTGAGATAATGTTCATCAAGTTTTGGACAGTTTCATCATTGGGAAAAGGTTATTCTATAATTCTCTCATAGATTAGCCCTATTAATATTTAAAATCATTAGAATCGTGATGTTAGGAAGCTTATTGTGTTAAGTCTTAAAAATGATGAACCGAAAAGAATTGCCCATGGGTAGACTTGAATTTATTGTTAAATGATTCTAGGTAATTAACATTCTAATATAGATTTCTTCCTCTTCAATGTATGTTATGGAAAAAGTGAGTGGAATAATGGGTGAAAACCCCAGATTAGGGGTTTAGACTATGAACTAATTTAGAACTTATGAGTTTTAGTTCCTAATGCTTATAATTGGAGAATATATTATCAATTTATACTCTTTTACTATTTATACACCAAAGAATAGTATGAAAAGGCAAGAAAAGGGAAAGTTTTTGCAATTTAGAGCGATTTGATCTTACAATTGAGGTAGGTTATGATTTGAAAGTAGTTATAGACTTAATTTGAATTCGATGCTTAACTATGAGTTGAATAGTTATTAATTGGCCTTCTTAGATACTTGAAATTAATGAATTGGATTATTTATTGAATTCATTCATATAAGTGATAAACCTGAATTTGACTGTGTTTAGATAAATTGTATTATGTCATATTTGGTTCATAGTATCATATTATGGTTGATTTTGGTAGAGATTTTTATAATTTTTATATTCAAAGGGATAGGTACCATGCTAATAAGTATTTCTTTCAACTTGATATTCATATTGTCGAATACCATTTTGGTACGGTACATGGACTGAGCTCATCCCATGCAGGTCATAACCAATGGTCATATAATAAATTGTGGTGTGTATCTATATTTTTATGATTGAGATGAAAGTTATAATGCATTATATCCCATCATTCATTCATTAAATTTATGGTTTGTTGGTATAAGTGTAGCATTAACTAGAAGTAGTTGCAGGCTACTTGTGAAATAATTAAATGAAAACTCTATAGGTGTGTTACAGGTAATTTAAAAGTCTTAGGATCTCCCTTAATTATGATGTAACTTACTCTGAAATGACAGCTCAATGATAAAAATAGTTAGTTAATAGTATTATTCCATTGTTTAAATTATATTGACAGGTTGATATTTTGGATGAAAGTTAGCTATGGTGTAATTGCTTGTATGTCTAACTGTTACTTGATTATATTTGATTTATTGTTATGCATGAATATTAAGATAAATCAGACAATGATGCCTACCAATACATAGTGTTTGTACTGATACTACCTATACTCTTTATTTTGTTGACTATAGACAATGTTCCAATAATTAAGATGAGACGGTATATGTTGTTTGTAAATGACAGCTTATATATCCAAGTGGGAGCGCCTATCTTTGGGAAAACCTTTGGTATTTTCATTAATCATGTCCACTCATTTGGGCAATGTCATTCCTTATTTAGTTGGTTTTGAGATTTTTACTAAGACTTCAATGTTATGATTTTTACTTTTTCTTGTATGGTGACTTTTAGATCTTAGGGGTTGTAATAGGTAGTTGTTGAACATCCATATTTAATTTTTAATTAACATTGGATTTTATCATCATGGAGTGGGTATTATTATTAGTACTATTAATAATGTTTAAATGATTAGGATAAATGGTATCCCCACCAGAGGGTTAGTATAGGTGTCGCACACGACCATTTAGGTTGTTACAAAGATTGTATCAGATTCCTAGGTTGTTCAATCTCATCATAAAGGATTGAGTCTAGTAAAGTTTTTTAGAATGGTACATATATGTCTATACTTTTATTTTAGAGGCTACATGGCTTTAGAAAATATCACACTTCTTTTTTTATGTGTTAGTACCTAATTCTAATTGGTATCTGGTGATCCAAATTGGTATCTGATTTTTCATACATATTTGTCTCATAGATGGTAAATATGAATGCAAACAAGGAAGAAATAAAACCTTAGTTAGTTGTTAGGGATATAGATTGGGAATACCTAGGACCACAGGTAGAGAAAAAGGTGGAGACAGAGGGGCACCAACTACCAGGGTGGAGCCTAGGCTAACAAAGGCCTAATTAGACAGAGATTGACATCTCCTATCCCAGATGAAATTACTTTGGATATGGTTTAGATTTAGGGGTGATATTAGAGGATGGATAAGTATAGAATTAGGAATATGTTTTACACATACAAAGAGGTATAACACAAGTTTAGATGTCCCTAGAGTTGATTTTGTAGGTTTTGGGATTTTAAGGTGGGTTAGACGGTACAAGTTCTATCTAATAGTATAAATCTTTTAATATCTAGGTTAATATAATGATTCAATTGTATCAACATTGTTAGATGATGGGTTAGAGATAGGTACCCTTCCAATCCAAGTATTGAATTCGGTGATGAACAAAGATGAGTACGATTTGTTTCTTATGTTTCTAAATATAAAACCTATTGCGTTTCATGGTATGGAGTCAAAGGATGCATCTGAATTTATCATTGATTATCTAGTGTAGCTTCATAAGATGGTTGTGGTAGAGGAATATATTATGGAGTTCTATACTTTCTAGTTCCAATGGGATGTTAAATTGTAGTGGAGGCCATTCATTGAATGTAGATCTATAGTTTTGCCTTAATTAACTTTGATTTGGTTTCATTTGATATTCTTGGAAAAGTATATGTTGTGCACTTTGAAAGATAGAGAGAGGGATTAATTCACTAGGCTTGAGTATGGAAACATATTAGTTATGGCCTATAAGGCCAAATTTTATGCTTTATCTAGATATACGATAGAGTTGTTGCCTACAGGGGAGGAGTGGATCTTTTCCTTTTTGAATGACTTGAATACTAGCATTCAGTTTGCTGAACTTTAGATAACATCTTTGGGTAATACCTTACATGAAATAGTTAATTTCATAAAGAAAGTATAGGGTGTGATACTAGTCATTTATGATAAGATGGGAAAGAAGAAAACCTATAAGGTGGGTAATTTTAGTGTATTTTATTCTCATAGTGATGGTTTGAAGATCTATTGAGGACCTATCTTGGATCATCCAACCTTTCACAAATTTTGGTTGTTATATTTCTTTGGCATAATGTGCTCGACAACCTTCTCTTGACCATATATACTGTGAGTGAAGTGGGGTTGGTCACATTTAAAGGTTTTACCCTAATCTTATTGTAATGCCCCGAGAGTACACCCCGGGTTCCACACAGTTCTTATAGTCCTGAGAAACCACAAGATAACCCATGAGCTTGTACCTTCTATGAATACTGAATAATATGTTGATGATAGATTCATATGCGGAAAACAATGGATATAATGCCATAAGATTTTAAATCATAGTTCTGATAAAGTTTGTAAAACAATACTGATAATGCTAATAAAATGTCTGACAATGACAACTAAAAATAAAAGATTGACTAACTATATATACTAGTCTTAAAAGACTCTACTGGTTGACTGTGGATCTTATGGGACAAACCCCCAACCAATTCTGACTGAATGGAAAAATACTAAAACTGATGAAATAACTGTGATAAATAAACCATGTCTTAAAAGCATAAGTACTCACCACTACTGGGACTGATAATCTAGAATGTCTATGTGTGATCCGAGGACTGAGTGTCCAAACCTATGATATGATACATCATAGCGCAAGAAATGAGTATGCGATCAGTACTTGAATGTATCAGTATGCTAAATTAGGTAGGATGATATGCATGGTTTCATGTACAGGAGTAATAACTGACTGAATGAATAACATAAAGTACTGAATAGAATGTATGAAATCTATAACAATTGAGAATGCATTACCAAGAATAAAACACATTCTAAATATAATCTATAAATTGAGATACTAAATACAAATAAGTGAATGGCATATATTTGTATATTATGGTCAAGCAAAACTGAAACTGAATTACTAAGCTGATTAATGGACTAACACTATGGGAGCTATCATCTAACCGACATGCCCTAATAAGCATTTGGGGTCCAACCGGTGACCCCAGTCAAAAGGGTGTCAGTACCGTGCCACAGGTACTAACACAGGCTATGTGGATCCACTAATGTACTATTCCAAAGGACTAAGGGTGTCAAGCCTAAACTGACGGGTGACCCTTGGGGGGTAGTCAAGCCTGAATTGACGGATGACTCCTCAAATCTTACGCTGACTGTATAGTTTTGGAGTACAGGGACTACTACTAACGACTCTGTCTATCTGACGGGGAATTTACCATCCCAGCACTTACTCGGTGCTAAATCCAACTCCCAACTGAACTGACTCGAAACACTAAATTGTTCTAAGTTTAACGAATCATGATAACTGACTAAACATATATTGCTCATAACATGCCTTAAACTATTCTGAAGATAATGAGGACAAGTAAACAACTAAGTTTTCGAGTATTCACAACCCCAGGACTTGATAGCAATAATAGCAAAATAGAACTAAAACTCGGGGGACATAATATGAAAGTATTTATTCAAAATTAATTCTTGTTGGTATTTCATCAAACACTTGATATGCATAGTGTAAGCTAAGAATGGAAATATATTTTATTTTGTAGTAATAGCATGATTTTAACATCAACATTGCTAATTATGGTTTAAATCAGCAAATAACATTATTCAAATATGTGGGGTTAAATAACAACAACAATTTCATGTAAACATGGTATTGAATCAAAATTCATGGGGATTCATGGTTAAAATCATAATTAAAATCAAAATAACTTGTAAAAATCATAACTTGGACTTTGAAATTAGATTCTTGGACACCATGGGTGAAAGGGACCCATGGATGAACATTTAAGACACTTGGGTTGACGAATTCGGTAGAGTTCTTGGATTTTTTTCTTGAGAATTGATATTCAATCTTCAAGGATAGGGTTTGTTCTTGAAGAGGGCTACTTTAAATTTAAGAGGATTGTGAAATAATGAGCAAATAATGCTCTCTTGGGACTTAAATCCCATGTTTGGACTAAATGAGGTGAAGGAAAAGGACTTAAATGCCCTTGGGAAATTAAAACTCTTAACTGCATTGGAAATCCTAATTTTGTCCTTTGGTGCAACGTGGTGCAATTGCATTGCACCACTGGAAAAGGAAAATTCCCATTTTGCCTAATGGCACGATGCAGTGCTATCGCGTTGTGCCACTGAAAATGGACAATCCCAATTTGGTACCTTTACGTGATGCGGAGCCATTGCGATGCCCCACTAAATGTTAATTTGACCCTTGGCGTGATGTGGCATTATCGCAGTGCTCCACTGGAAAAGGACGAACGTGATTTAGTCCTTCACCACGACGTGGCCTTATCGCATTGGGCTACTGTCTTTCACTAAAAGTTCCATAACTTCTCACCCGTGTATCGGATTATGGTAAAATTTGTATCTTTGGGAAGCTAGTTCAGTTTCCTATCATTTAATGGGCCTTGATCAGGAAAATTCTCTATAGAATAAAAGATACGCTTGTTTGAAGTTAACTATTGCAATATCCTTCTCAAAAACTCAATCGGTAAGGAATAATTTGATTCGCCTAATAAATGGAAGCTATTTGAGGCCGTAATATACATCAAAATCACTCATAAACTAACAAAGATCAATAATGTACTTTGCATGAACTTGAAACATTGCTCTAATATTGGTTTGGATTTCGAATGAGATTGGTTAAGCGTACATTGCATGAACTTGAAACATGTCTCTAACATTGGTTTGGATTTCGAATGAGATCGGTTAAGCTTAAAGAACTGAGGAATTTAGGTTACATGATGAATATACATGAAGAAAAAATGATTACATAACTGAGTCTGAAACATGACACATGACTAAGCTAATTCTGTGAATGCATGACTAACATGAGAATGACATATAGCTGAAATTGAGCATGGAAAAGAGAAATTCTAAGATAATTGTTACCTTAAGCTAAATCTGTGTTTGAGTAGAAAAGATGAGGGTACTTGGTCTGCAAATCTACTTTTTCTTCCCAAATGGCTCCCTCAACAGATTGATTCCGCCAAAGAACCTTGACTAGGGGAACTTCTTTGTTCCTTAGTCTACAAATTTGTCGATCAAGGATCTCAACTGGAATTTCTTCATAAGGAAGGTTGTTCTGAACATCTACTCTTTCTAAGGGAACAACTACAAATGGGTCACCAATAAACTTCTTCAACAAATAGATATGGAATACTGGGTGCAGTGATGCTAAGTCTACAAACTCAAGCTCATAAGCCATCTTTCTGAAATGGCTCAAAACTCTATAAGGGACAACATATCGGGGACTAAGCTTCCCCTTCTTACCAAATATCTTTACCCCTTTCATGGGAGAGATTTTTAGATATACGAAATCTTCAATCTTAAACTCATGATCCTATATACTCACATCTGCTTAAGATTACTGTCATTTTTAGGTTGCCTTAAGACTTTCTCAGATTAGCTGAACTTTCTCCAAAGCATGAAACACCAAGTGAGGCCCTATTAAAGTGATTTCACCTACCTCAAACCAACCAATCAGAGATTTACACCTCCTTCCATATAGATCCTCAAATGGAGCAATCTAAAACTAGAATGACAGTTGTTGTTAAACGAATAGTCAGTTAAAGATGAGTGATCTTCCCAACCTACCTTAAAGTCAAATACACATGCTCTTAACATATCCTTAAAGGTCTAAATGATCCTCTCTACCTGACTATCTGTCTGAGGATAGAAGGTTGTACTGAGGTGAACTAGGGTACCAAGACACTTCTGAAAAGCTTTACAAAAGTGATAGGTAAACTAAGTACCTCTTTCTGAGATGATAGACAATGAAACACCATACAAGATAACCAACTCTCTAATATAGAGCTTGAAATAGTCCTCGGCTGAATAAGAAGTTTGGACTGGAAATAAATGGGATGATTTGGTCATCCTATCCAAAATGACCCACATCGAATCATATTGCTGAAGAGTACGAGGCAAACCTATCACAAAATCTTAGTTCACAACTTAACACTTCCATGTGGGAATACTGAACTCTTGCATGGACCCACTAGGCTTCTGATGTTCAATCTTAACTTGTTGAAAAGTTGAGAACTTAGATACAAACTCTACAATATCCCTCTTCATCCCACTCCACCAATAGATTTCTTGCAGATCGCAGTATATCATTGTGGACCCTGGATGAATTGAGTAATGCACACCAAGCGCTTCTATAAGAATTTGCTATCTCGGATCATCAACACATGGAACACACAGTCTACCCTAGCAATGCAACACACTATCTCTCCCTTGGGAGAAAATATCTACTTTCTGATCTCTGACTGACTCCTTCAGCTTTACTAGACTAGGATCTCTATCTTGTTTTTCTTTCACTTCGTCAACCAAAGAAGATTCCAAACTATTCTGAATCCAAATGTTATCCTCAACTGAATCAACCAAACAAACACCTAACCTGGCAAGATGATGAACTTCCTTGACTAACATCTTCTTATCATCCTCAACATGAACAGCACTACCGATAAACAATCAACTTAGGGCACCTACCACTACATTGGACTTCCCAGGTAATACAAAACACTTATAATATTTCAATAATTCTAACCACCTTTTCTGGCGGAGGTTCACATCCTTCTACGAGAATATATACTTCAAGATTTTTGGTCTGTGAAAACATCAACATACACCCCAAACAAATCGTGCCTCGAAATTTTTAAGGCAAACACAACAGCTGCTAGCTCAAGATCATGGGTAGTGTAATTCTTTTAATGGGGCTTAAGTTGTCTAGAGGAATAGGCCACAACCTTACTCTTCCATATCAAAACACACTCTAAACCAACTCTAGAAGCATCACAAGGCATAATAATCCCATCTAAACCATCTGGCAATGTCAAAATTGGGTTGTGGTGAGTCGAGTCTTCAACTTTTGAAAACTCTTATCACAAGAATCTAACCACTAAAAATTAACTTTTTTCGGATTCAATCTGTACATGGGGGATGCAATAGATTAAAACCCTTCAACAAACCTTCGGTAATAGTTATCCAAGCCCAAGAAACTCCTGATATCTGATGAAAAGATAGGTATAGGCTAGTTTCTCGCTGCTTCGGTCTTTTGAGGATCAACTCTAATGCCATCATTGGAAATAATATGTCCAATAAAAGACAATGATCTTAGACAAAATTTTCACTTATTGAAATTAGCGAACAACTGATGGGCTCTAACAGTCTGCAATACTATTCTGAGGTAGTCTGCATGATAGTTTCCATTATAGGAGTTGACATGAATATCATCAATGAAGACTATGAAGAACATGTCCAAGTACTGCTTGAACACTCGGTTCATCAAGTCCATACCCAGAATCACATCAAAATCTACCATGTCTAACTTAATCAGATCAGCCAACAAGACTCTATGAAGAACGGTAACAAGACACTTTTTATACACTTTCTGGGAAACAATCGAATCACCCACTGGGGTAGAAACTAGGATAGGCTCAGGAGTAATCTCAGGACTCATTTCAAAATTCACAGCAATCAAAGGTGTAACATATGAGAAACTGGATCCAGGATCCAACAAAAAATACATATCAAATTGAAATATACGAAGCATACCAGTAACAACATCGGGAGAGTCCTCCTGTTCCTGGCGGGATGGTAAATCATAGAATCTATTCTACCGCTGCCCGCCAGTATTGCTAGAAGAGGAGCCCTGAGCTGGGGCTGGGTGAGTCGCTAGAACTGGAGCACTAACAGTCTAAGTCTAGGTTTGAGGGCGATAGTCACGACGCCCTTGTCCATTCTATGGACAATATCTAACTCTGTGACCCATGTCACCATACCAGAAACAACCCCTCTTCTCACCCCAATACTCACCTGAATGAGCCCTACCACACTTAGGACACAGGGGATGATTTGGCTTACTGCCAGTACTGTTCTGGGACCTGGATCCATATGAACTACTACCTTGATCCTGCCTACCTCTAGGCACGGGAGCACTAGCAAATGACAGTGCTGGCATAGATGAATGATCCTGATACAGAGGGCGACTCCCTCTCTACGATCTAGTCTAACCCTGTCCGTGCAACTCGGACCTAGCTCTCTTATTACCTATCATTCTATCTCTCTCCTTAATCTTTTCTGCCTCAATCTAATGGGCATGAATCATTAGCCTAGAAAGATTCATCTCACTATTCAGCATAGCGACCTACACTCCTTAACCACATAACTAGATACTCCAGTCACAAACTTACTCATACTAGCCCGATTATCAGTCACTAAGTCAGGAGCATACTTGGCCAACTGATTGAACTTTAGATAGTACTCCCTAACAGTCATAGAGCCCTGTTGCAGGTTCATAAACTCTTTCACCTTTACCTCCCTCATCTCCAAAGGGAAAAACTTATCCAGGAATACATCCTAGAACTCTTGCCAAGTCGTAGGGACAGCTCCCTCACCTCTACCTTTCCTCCAAGCAACAACCCAGTCATAAGAAAGGTCTTTCAACCTATACTCAGCCAACTCCACACTATGTTCCTCAGATACATGCATCACCTGAGTAATCTTCCGCACCTCTTCTAAAAATAACCGTGGATCCTCATCATACTTGGACCCATAGAATTCTGGTGGATTCATCCGCATGAAGTCACGGATCCTGGAAACAGCTGAATCACCTCCCTGCTGCTGTGGAGTTGGGGCTGGGTTGGCCTGAACATTTGCAGTAACAGCTTGGGCCAGCACCTAAAAGGCTGCCTAAAATTTAGTGTGAGCTACATTTTTATTCAATGGGTCAGCGGGTTGAGGTTGTTGACCATCATTATTTCTTCTCGCTCGACGTAGAGGCATATTTATGAAAGAGGAGAGCACGAATCATTAGCTGAGAGAGACACTTTAAGAACGATAGACTTCTGAAAGAAAGAATCATATTTTTTCCTAAAATGTCTTGTAGCCTCTTGCTCATAGATGTGGCGCGCTACACACCGATGATCAAGACTCTACTTAACGCGGCTTGTCAGACTCCCTAGGACACCTTAAAACCTTAGGCTTTGATACCAAGTTTGTAACGCCCTAATAAATAGGTCCCGGAGCATCACACGGTGCTTGAGGCTACGAGTAGCCCCAAGATAACCCTTTGAGCCATTTTCATTTAGTTTAACACAAATCAACGGAATTTCCATAAATAACCCTCAAATATCAAAAGAGTAATCATCATCCAAGAATAAAAGAATTTCAAAAAGATAACAAAATATGACTTATTAGTCAACTCCCAACATCTATACTAGTCTGACAAGCCTCTAAGAAAATCAATAAAACCAGCGAGCCATTGAGACATGCCCCAACTGACTCATACTCAGTTATCAAACATAAATAATTTCGTGAAACCAACATCAGACATCACGTCCTTGGAACATGAGGACTTACCACAACAGAAGATGTAGAACAGCGTGCCCGAAGAATCACTGTCGAACTTGGAACTGAGCACCTGAACCTATATTCCGAGAAAATGCTGCCCACATCCAAAGATGTGGGTCAGTACCATGGAAAGGAACCGAGTATATGGGGGTGTATGCAGTTTTATAAACATCATCATCATAAATATTTATAAGAAATATGCAGGACGTATGAAAGACTCACATAGCTCGAAGAAAATCATCATAATCATGAGAGGATGAAATAAGTATAATAACACATGTGAGTCATCATATAATTTGTCAATCACTTTCAGTTCATCAAGAATATCAATTCTCATAATGTAAATATCATTTAAATCTTTCATAAGAATAACTTTCACAATTCCACTTTCAAATCACTTCACCATTCACCATAGACACAAGGAAACACACACACACTGGGAGATCCTATAACCGACATAAACCATGTGAGCTACATGGAGTCCAACGTATAACGCACGTTGGGTAGAGACGTCCTATCCTTTCCATCAGAGTAGGACTATGAATATCAAATCCACATAAACTAGTGATCACTATATAAATCAGCCTCAGGCTCACTCCTATGGGGGCACGTAGTTCTAGGGAAGTAAGGTCACTTTATACCTCCTACTCGGTGCTAAAGATTTCTCCCGGACTTAGCTCAGATTATTTCAAAGACAATGCACAACAAAATAATTTCAGTAATATATAAATATACATCGGGAGCCATCATGCTTCCCATCTATCAAAATCAACCACGTTGTGGATTTCTTTCACACTCGAGTTCAAAACAACTCCATTAAGAACAAAATTTCAAATCATTCAAAATATCTCATATATTCAACATCAACGTGCTTATAACACATACTTTCTCAAAAAAAATTACAATTTCCAATGGGGATTCACGATCCAAATATCAAAATCATGATAAATATCGTTCAAGATTCATGCTTTATATCACCACACATGTAAATTCATCTTTTAAAATCATAAACATCAATATTTCATAATAATCATCATAAGATATGGGTTCATACTTCAAATTCATAAAAATCAAATAAAAATCATGCCTTTGTAAAGAAAATTACTTTTGGGCACAAGAACGAAAGAGAGTTCTTGTTGAAAAACCCCACATACCTTGAATGATGAACTTTAGATCGATACTCATTTTTGAGATGCTAATAGTGCCTTTGAATGATGGTTCTTGGAGTTCTTGAACTAGGAACTTGGAATCTTGAATAAATTTGCAGAATTAATGGTGAACTTTGGAGGTTCTTGAAGTTGGATGTAGGAGCTTAGGGTTTTCTTTTTGAGGGAATTTGATGAAATATAACACATAATGCTTCTAATAGGCTTTAATATAGGGTTTGGATGGATTTTGGGTGAGGGGAAATGACCAAAATCCCCCTAAAAATCAAATAATTCTCGAATCTGTCCTTTGGTGGACTGTTTTGATAGTCTGAAGTAGATCAACCATAACGTTTTACTCCGATATCCAAATTGAATGAAACCAATTTCATTAGAAAAAAGACTCTCATATCTTTCCGTTGATATATAGTATCTCACCCAGATCATTGTGTATGAGGATTTATGATCGTTTGAAGTTGACCCAAAAATTCACTTTTGATAGGCTGAAGTAGATCGACCATAACTTTTTGTTCCAATATACAAATTGGATGAAAACAATTTCATCGGAAAGAGGACTCGCAGAGATTTCTGTTTATATATAGTAGATCACCCAGATTATTATGTACAAGGAGTTATGATCATTTAAAGTTGGAGAAAAAATACGCCAGGCCTTAGTACTTTTTCCTGCACGTTTTACTGTTCACTACTCTTCACGGTTCGATCGGAATGTTCATAACTCGTCGCTAGGGTGTCAATTTTGGATGATCCACATATCGTTGTAAATATTATTAGATACTCTACGCAATGGTGGGTCATAATCTAAGATATTCCACACGAAAAATTTATAATTCATTCTAGAAGATAGAACCCAATACGTTTAAGCACAAAATTTCAACGAAAAATTTTTTGGGGTATTACAGTTCGGCTGAAGCCATTCTGTATGGTAAAATAAAGATAGGTTGGGTATCTAGGAGAAAGTCTATTCCGAAGTCAATTTCACATTTGAGAGGAACTCCAGGAAGATCTTCAGGGAACACATCTAGAAATTCCCTCACTATAGAAACTGACTCAAGATTTGGAGTCTTAGAATTAGAGTTCTTGACTTAGAAAAGATGATAAATACTCCCCTTGGATATCATTTTCCTCACTCTAAGGTACCAAAAAAGCTGACCCCTAAGCATTGTAGTACAACCCCTTCATTGAAAGACTGGTCCATTTAGAAACTGAAAATGAACTACTCTTTTTCTAAAATAAACTAAAGCAAAACATGAGTGGAGCCATTTCATGCTGAGAATGACATCAAAATACATCATCTCTGACTCTATGAGATCAACTAAAGTTTTTAAGACACTATAACCGAGTAATTCTTGTATACCCGCCTGGCTATGATAGACATACCCACAGGGGTAGACACTGCGAAAGGCTCTACTAAGAATTTGTACTGCTCTACTAAGATTTCATACTAAATCTAAATTTTATGGATATATAAGGGTTTACAAAAGAAAGAGAATCTCCAGGGTCTAGTAAAGCATACACATGTAAATAAAAGACTTGCAACGTACATGTAACTACGTCATGAGAACTTTTCTAATCTTGTCGGGACCGAAGTGCATAAATCCTAAACTAACATTGACCACTAGTAGCACTAGAAGTGTCATAATTCTAAGTCGGGTGGTTAACTGGAGTCGATGACTGGTGAGACTGTCCCTATTAGTGAAAATCCCTCCCTTTCTAAGAAACTACCCGACACTTTCGAATCCGATGGCCTGGCTTGCCACACCCAAAGCATACATCAATGCAATCTCCACACTCATCCTAATGGTTTCTACCATATTTCTGGCAAAGAGGATTTGTACTCCTGCTATTGACACTACCTTGTGACTTAGAGCCTAATGCCTTATCCTGGTTGTTATTTCTAAACCTTTTCACAGGGGCACTAGCTAAAGATGGGGAAGGAGCTAAAGATTTCTAATGGAATTGAAGATGGGTTCCACCCTCTGACTTTGGCTGAGTGAAATTAAAGCTACTTATTTTAGCCATTTTGTTCTCTCTCTTCTTCTTCTTAAACTTCGGCTCCTTAATCTATTGAGCATGGACCATAAGCTGATATATGTCAATCTTACTAATTAACATCGCAGTCCTAAACACCTTGACTACACTGTTAGATACTCCATACATGAACTTGCTCATCCAATATATGTTATCATCCACAACATGAGGAGTATATCTAGCTAGCAGGGTAAACTTTAGGGAATACTCTTTCACACTCATGTTGCCCTGCCTGAAGTTGATAAACTCTAACACATTGTCTTCCCTCATCTCCATTGGAAAGAATCTATCTAAAAAGGTTGTAGAAAACTCCTCCTATTCTATAGGCCCTGCGTGTGTGCCTCTATTCCTTTTTCACTGCTTAAACCAGGTATGGGCTATATCATGTAGCTTATAAGCAGCCAATTTAGCACTCTCACTAGAAGTCACCCCCATAATGTCTGTCACCTTCTTCAGAATATCTAGGAATTCCTGTGGATCCTCTTCAAATATGGATCCCATGAACAAATGAGGATTCATTCGGGTAAAGTCTTAAATCCTTGCTGCAGCAGTATTTGCCACTGGGTTGGCTAGAATAGCAGCTGGATGAATATTCTTAGCCACTATAAAGTGATCTAGAGTAGTGAATAGAGCTCTAAACTATGCATAAGAAACATTCTCATTTAGGGGAACTTCCTGAACGGGCGGAGGTGCTGGCTGGTTTACATTTCTTCTTCTATTTACCCTTCTGGGAGGCATGTTCTGTAAACAGAAGAAAGAGTAGATTAGAAAGATATTTTAACATGACTTCATGCTTTGTCTCACTACCTGAACCCTGAAAGAATGGAAATTTTTCTTAAAATGCCTTGTAGCCTCTTGTCCATAAGTGTGGCATGCTTCATACCCATGCAAAAGACTCTACTTGACGCTGCTTTATGGCTTCCTAGGAATCTTTAAAACCTTAGGCTCTGATACCAAGCTTATAATGCTTCGAGAGTACACCCTGGGCGCCATACGGTGCTTACAATCTCGAGGAAACACAAGTTAACCCATGAGTTGGTACCTTCTATGAACACTAAATAATATGCTGATGATAGAGTCATATGTGGAAAATAATAGATATAATGCCATAAGGTTTTACCTCCTAGTTCTGATAAATTCTGTAAAACAATACTGATAATACTAATAAAACGTCTGACAATGACAACTAAAAATGGAAGACTAACTAAATATTTGTACTAGTCTAAAAAGCCTCTACAAACTAACTGTGGATCTGATGGGATAAAACCCTAACTAACTCCGAATGAATGGGAAAATACTAAAATAGGTGAAATAACTGAGATAAATAAATAATATCCTTAAAGCATGAGGATTGACCACTGCTACAGCTGATAATCTAGAATGTTTATGCGCTATCCGAGAACTGAGCATCCAAACCTATGATATGATACATCATAGCACAAGATACTAGTATATGATCAGTACTTTGAATGCGTTGGTATGCTAAATGAGGTAAGATGATATTCATGGTTTCATGTACTGGAGTAATAACTGACTAAATGAATAGCATGAAGTACTTAATAGAATATATGAAATCTGTAAGTACTGAGAATGCATGACCAGGCATAAAATATTTTTTGAATATAATTTGTAAGTTGAGATTCTGAATAATAATAATAAGTTAATGACTTATATCTATATTCTATGGTTAAGAAAAACTAAAACTGAATTATTGAGCTGATTACTAGGAAAAAATCGTCGAAGCTATCATCTAACCGATATGCCCCAATGAGCAATTTGGAGTCCAACATGTGACCCCAGTTGGAAGGGTGTCAGTACTATTCCACAGGTACTAACACTAGTTGTATGGATCCACTAATGAACTATCCCTAAGGACTAAGGGTGTCAAGCCCAAACTGATAGGAGACCCTTGGGAGAAAGTCAAGCCTGAACTGACAGGTGACTTCATAAAATACTATGCTGGCTACATAATTCTAGAGTACAGGTACTGCTACCAATGACTCTGCCTATCTGAAGGGGAAGTCTCCATCCCTTCACTCGCTCAGTGCTAAATCATACTCCCAATTGAACTGAATTGAAATACTTAATTGTTCTAAGTTTAACTGATCATGATAACTGACTGAACATATACTGCTCATAACATGTCTTAAACTCTTCTAAAGATACTAAGGCTAAGTAAACAACTAAGTTTTGGGGTATTTACAACCCCGAGGACTCGATAGCAGTAATAGAAAAATAGAACTAAAACTTTGGGGACATAATATGAAAGCATTTATTAAAAATTCATTCTTGTCGGCATTTCATCAAACACTTGTTATGCATAGTGTAAGATAAGCATGGGAATAGTTTAAAGCTTGTAGTAATAGCATGATTTCAGCATCAACATCACTAATTATGGATTAAATTAGCAAATAACATTATTCAAATATGTGGGGTTTAATAACAACACCAATTTCATGTAAACATGGTATAGAATAAAGATTCATGGTTATTCATTGTTAAAATCACAATTAAAATCAAAATAACTTGTCAAAATAATAACTTGGAGTTTGAAATTAGATTCTTGGACTCCATGGGTAAAAAGGACCCATGGATAAACATTTAAGATACTCGGGTTGACGAATTTGTGAGAGTTCTTGTGTTTTTTTTTGGAGAATTGATCTTCAATCTTGAAGGTTATGGGTTGTTCTTGAAAGAGAGCTACTTTATTTTTGAGTGGATAGTGAAATAATGAGCAGATAATGCTCTCTTGGGACTTAATCCTATTTTTAGACTGAATGAGGTAAAGGGAAAATACTTAAATGCCCTTGGGAATTTAAAACTCGAAACTAGATTGGAAATCCCAATTTTGGCCTTCGGTGCAATATGGTGCAATCGTGTTGCGCCACTGGAAATGGCAATCCTATTTTTCCCATAGGCGCGATGCGGTGCTATTGAATTTCACCACTGGAAATGGGAAATCCCGATTTTGCACCTTAGCACGACGCAGCGCCATTACATTGCCCCACTAAATGTGAATTTGACCATTGGAGTAACACAGAATTATCGCGGTGCTCCACTGGAAAAGGACAAACGTGATTTTGGATATCACCGCAATGCGGCCTTATCACGTTAGGCTATTGTCTTTCACTAAAAGTCGCATAACTTCTTACCCGTGTATCGAAATATGGCAAAATTGATATCGTTAAAAATCTAGTTCAATTTTCTATAATTTGGTGGGTATTGATCTGGAAAATTCTTAGTAGAATAAAAGATAATCTTATTTGAAGTTGACAATTATAGAATCATTCTTGAAAACTCAATCAGTAAGGAATAATTTAATTCGTCTAATAGCTAGGATTTATTTGAGGCAATAATATGCATCAAACTCCTTCAAAAACTACCAAAGAACTATAATGTAGTTTGTATGATCTTGAAACATGGCTCCTACATTTGTTTGGATTTTTGAGGTATTACACTTATAAACACTGTTCATCTAGTCCAGTGGCATACTTACATGGCCTTAGTTTTAGGAAGTAAGGAAGGTAGTGGCAACAGTAGCAGTTACATAAGAAATAGGTATGGTGGTCATTAGAATGTACACGAGGATACCAAATTGATCAGGGTGGGGAGCATACTGATTTAGGTGGTACTCAGGTTTGTGAGGGTTGTGCTTATATTAGGAGAAGTGTCCCCTTATGTTTTTCTCGATAATCCTATAGCTAAGTCTTCAGATACGATGATCACATGAACTATTATTGTCTATGACAATATGGATTTCCTTTTGTTTGATTTGGATTCTTCTTTATTTTTTTTATTTATGTAAAGATTGCGTTAGGTCTAGATTTAGTTTGTGAAATACTTGATACCTCTATGTATGTATCTACTTATACACTCAAATTCCATCTCTTCAAAGAATTTCAAGCAGTTTATGCCAAATATAAAACCCAGCAAAGGTTGATATCAAATCTCACGGGGAATATGGTGAACACTATGCCATTTATGAGTAAAATGACTTTTAGTATATGATTTCCATAAAAATAGGGTTTTGTAGGGAATGTTATTGGACTATTATCAAAATTATTGTAAGTAACTATCATCAAATATGGGAAATGTGAACCAGTGGAGAAAACAACTTAGGCTTATGTCCACCATAGCTTTATAAGACTTTTGGATTAATGAAGATTATGGATTATTTTAATTCAAGTTATCTAAGGCAAGTGACTTCTAATATTCATCTAAATGCTTCTCAACCTTATTATATGACTATCAACTTAATTCTTTCAAACTTGAAAAGATGAAAATAGAAAATTCAATTATAGCATCAAGATGGTTAACCTTATAATATCATTACCTATTAGACAGAGGTTAGAAACTCTGACTCTTCATTGTCAATCCTTTTTCCAAGTTTAACCTCTTATTTTAAGAAAGCTAAACCTAGATTCTATTGTTTTCAACCATTAGAAATTTGTTAAGATGAAAATACCAACATAACATTTTGATGTTGTGTATACTCTTAGTTATTGGTCAACTAATTCCTTCAGCAAGTTGGCTTGTATGGTAGGACGACCAATGTGTAAGGAAAAGTTCACTACAGATTTTGAGAATATTTCATATGCTAGAGTTCCAGTTAAGGTGGATATTGGGCATATTATTCCTACTCAGGTGGAATTAAGTACTCCCACAAGGGTTATTCAATAAGCAATAGCTTATGATTGGGTTCCAAAATTCTATGACAATTTTAATCTCTTTGGGCACACTAGGGATGAATGTCAATAGAAGATGAAAATTAAGCTTACAAAACCTCCTGATCAACCTCAGCAACCTCGAAAGAGAAAGAGAAACCACAGAAAGAGAAGAATTGTCCAATTATAGAAAGCTAAAGAGTAGGAGAAAACTATATCTGATTAAGACAAAGAGATATTTGATTCTCCAACTATTGATAAGTTTGGTAGAGTTACTAATGTCAAAACATGAACTTCTTTAGTTGATTAAAATTAGATGATGAATTCAAATTTGGTTTCCCCTCACCTTACCAGTGGTTATTCTAAAATTAATAATGGTAAGCTTGTTCAAAGTAAGGGTAAAGGTGTTAAGGTCAACCTAAGACTAGTGCAGGTGGTGAAAGTCATTTATATCCCTCATGATTGTATGCACATGGAATATTAGAGGGTTAAATAGGTCTTTAAACAAAAGAAGCTAAATCTCTTTCTAAAGAAGAATAAGGTGGAGGTTATAGGTATTATAGAAACTAGAGTAAAATTCCACAATGCTAATAAAGTAAAAACTTGTAAATCTAAAGATTGGAGTGCTCAGTTCAATTATTGTCATGCTCCTAATGGTAGGATTTGGCTAGTTTATCTGAGTTTCTAGGTGTTGACCAGAGGATTGAGGCTACGAGTGTGGCCCAAACATGTTTGGTCAAGGATTTGGCAAACTAGTCCCTTGCTCATAGGTCTTTTAGGCCTCCAATAGTGATTCCAGCGTAATTTGAGGGCCCATCATTTTCTATAAATCCTAGTGATAGAAGGGATGTTGATGTGGATATTAGCATAGATTTTAAGATGGGTGAGTGAAGAGGCACCCGAGATAATCACTCAAGGAGAGGGGACCCCAGCTATGTCTACTTCAGTCTTGGCCTTCTCTTCTGAGCTGGTTGGGGCATCTTTAAGGCCCCCTCACCCCACTACCACTTTGACAACTCCAGGCTTTATTGAGGTACCTCAAGATTTCTTAAGGAGCTAGGATGAAACTACAGCCTAATTAACTGAGAAAGAGTCCGAGTTTGGCAAATTATATAAGCGGATCTATCCTTAGGTCTTGATAACTTTAAAGAGTGCAAAGACTTAAATTTGGGTTGTTGTATAGGCTAAGATATTAGAGATGCAGGCCAATTTTCATGTCCATATTGATGATTTTGAGAAGAGTGTACAGGTATAGTTTATTAATATTGAGGCACTTGATCTAGATGGGATTAGAAAGGAGGTGGCTACATTACGCATTAAGGTACGCTCTCTTACAAAGAGTCATATTCTAGCTATTTCCCTTAATATCCCCTCATTTGTCTAGCCGATGCCACTATGCCGACCTAGGCGCTTGGATTTATTTATTGAGGAGAAGTTGGTCCCTAAAGTTGGGACCAAGAGAGTTAGAGATGACAACCTACAGGATCCTAACATGCCATATGATAAGGCCCTAAAAAGGGCCAATCATGAGTTGAATAAGTTTGTAGTTATTGATAGGTAGAGAAATACTAAGATAGCTATACGTGCATCCTCTAGTAATACACTTCCACCACCACTATGACAGCTAGTTGATATACCCCCTTAGGGGGACGATCATGACATGAAATTCTTGTGAATACTAGGTATGTTCTCACTTCTTTGTTTTTTTACACGCACTAGGGACAGTGCATAGTCTTTTAGTTGGGGGTGGGGTATACCAAGGTCATCGTGAGTTTTGGTTGTTGTGCTTCTTTTCCTGTTGGTTGCGGAATAGTTGTAGAACTTTCATGTCTTAGGTAATTTTATATTGTATTGTGTTTTATTTTATTTTAAGTTGTGTTTTTTTGTAATTATGAGATTTTTTTAGTATCTAGGGCAATTGATTTATAGTGTTTTAAATTTTTTAGAGCAATAATACCCCTTCAAAAATTGGTTTTTAAATTATGTGATATGTATATTTGTGTAACCATTGTGAATCTCAGTATGGCAGTAAAATTAAGGAGATATTAGTCATAGCTAACTTCTACATGAACCAAATAGGTAGTAGCTTATGATACAACCATGTGCCATGTGTGTGAGATACTTATTTTTTTCCCTTTGTGTGTTTAAAAGAGAACTTACCCAATTAGTCATTCCTAGGTTTTAGGATAGTTAGGTAGGAAAAGATCATAGTTCGTTCTTGAAATAGGTCCACTTTTAGCCTAAATGACCTTCCAAAAGTGAATAAGTATCCCTTAATCCCTATTTTAATCCAGTATAGCCTATTTTTATTATTTCACCTTCCAATTTTTGTTATGATGAACCTATTTTGGCACTGGTCTTCCTTGGACATTGTGAATGTCAACTCAGGCAAATTTCTTAAGCTGAGGGTGGCTATCATAGGGGTGTATAATGAGAAGTGGGTATAAAGAAGGGTAAATAAGAGAAATGAAAGTAGGCCTAGGTGTGGTAGAAAAAGCAAACGAAAAAAAAAGAAAAAAAAATATGAAAAAGAAAGAAGAAAACAAAAAAAGGAATAAAAGATACCACACCCAACCTGAATTCGTAATAAGAAACTAAAAAGGGAGAAATAAGGGTGGAGTAAAAGAAAATTTATTGAGAAATTTAACCTTAATATAATTGTAGTGACAAAGAGTCTTAGTCACTAAAAATGTCCATATGTACTATACCAGCCCACAAGCCTACATTACAAGCCTAGTAAAGTCATATAGTGATCCCAACCTGAATGTTTGAAAGCTAAGGTAAGGAAAATAAGGAAAAGCCTATGGTATTTGATAGACATTGATTGGAACTTCTTTGTGAGTGTAAGTGTCTCTTGATACAACCCTACATTAACATGCATGATTTCATATTAGTGATTAGGTCTTCTATAATGTGTGGGTGTATTGATTGTGTTGCTAGCTGCTTACTTATTTAGGTAGTGTAACTTGTATAGATGCATGGTTGTTTGTTGCTAATGTAATGCCATATCTCGATTCCCTTGTGTCACATTATTGTACTTCATTGATACATAGTTGATTTTGAAGTGTTACAATAGGAGGGGGTAATGTTTTGAGCTTAAATTTGATGATTGCATGGCATAGATAGCTTAGGTTTCTCATAATTAAGCGTTGTTGTTTTGTTTGTTATGTTGTGTTACCTGAGGACATGCAATAGGATGATGAAGCAGTTGTCTAGGAGGAAGGACTTTAAGTTCAACCCTTGATGCAAGAAAGTGGGGTCTATACATCTATGATTTTTGTTGATCTATTAATGTTTCATAAGTCTGAGATGTGCTCCATTAGGCTCTTAAATCAGGATTTCATGAAGTTTTCCCAAGCTTCTTGGTTGTAGGTGAATGTGGACAAAAGTTCTTTGTACTTATCTAGCATTTCAGCATCTTAAGTAAGATATTCTAGAGGAGATATGGTAATTTGTTGGGGCATTTACTTTTAAATACCTGGGGGTTTCTATTGCTGCTAAAAAAATATCCATAGCATTATGTTGGCCTTTCGTGGAAAGGATTACTGCCAGAACAACTTCTTGGTCTGATAGACTTTTGTCTTATGTAGGTAGACTTCAATTGATCAAGGAAGTTATTAATGTTATGTAGTCATATTGGTATCAGGTCTTTTTTATCCCAAATGATATTTTAATGTGTATTGAGGCCTTCTGCATGTCCTATTTATAGACTAGCCAAGCTGAAATATCCAAAAAGGCTTGTCTTTTTGGACAAGGTTTTCCTACCAAAGGATACAGTTGGACTAAATGTGATTAATTTATTCCTATGGAATAAGGTTGCGATCACTAAAAACTACTAGGAAATTGCAATAAATAAGGATTATTTATGGATTAGATAGTTACATATTTTCTATTTAAAGCAACATGCTCTTGAACATATCCTTATAACTAAGAATGTTTCTTGGGTGGTTAGGAAAATCTTGAACTCCAAGAAATTGATAGTTGATTTGCAGCAATTACAAGTGACCTGGTAAGTAGGATTAAGCACATGCAATAGAAAGGCAACTTTAGTGTCTAGAAGCTTTATGTAATGTAGATTCTTCATCTTCCTAAAGCACCTTGAAAATAGCGGATTTTGCATCCTCACATACAACCTAGTCATAAATTCAACCTATGGTTAGCTTTGTGATGACTCCAAAAACTAATCTCTAGAGAAGTATGCTACGGTCGATGTCAAATATAGTAACCCAACTAGTTTGGGGTCACACCTACAGGGAAAACATTGAATAGTATCTCAAACTTGATAAAATCCACGAGCAATGTAGAAAAGTAAATGGGGGGACTTTGAAGTTAAAAGTAAATAGTAACAACAATTGAATGTTTGAGTTTGTAAATAATAGATGAAAAACACTAGGACTGTATTTACCCTGGCTTCACAACTATGTAAGATTTTTGTACTCAATCCACCTAAACCTCTTGCTTTATATGAAAAGTAAACAAGCTATGTATTGTTAACCGTCTTGTAAATGTATTAGTATAGTTCAACCTTTACCTTGTGAGTCTCAGGACGTTGCCTTGTTGCGCCATGTATTTAAACTCAGTAAAAATCTCACCTTTAGATTCTGGATTTGATTAGATGAGGGTTGGTAGCCTCATATCACTGTTGTACTCTTGTTTTTCCAATCTTGAACTCCCTTTTAAGGATGATCTCGAATACAGGCAATACTCACATCTGCAGCAGCTTGAGTTCAATAAATATGATAAGGACTGCAATAATGCAACGATAATCAAATAGATGAATATCCTACTTCCCTTAAGTAGCTTATCTGCCAGGGTTCCCAAGACCCTAGTCAAGGAAATTATCCACTCATGCTCATGCAACATTGCATGATAATCAATAAAGAATACATGTAATTAATTGCACAATGATGAAAGAGAGAAAATCCAAAGTCTTAAATTGAATAAAAACCAAAAATCTCAAGAACAAAATCTCGATGATCAAAGTATGCTAAAAGTATAAAAAGTAATGTAAAAGTGCATAACCTAATAAAATAATAACCCTAACGTATTTATAGTGTCTTAAAATAATAAAGAAATCCTACTAAAAATGGAATGGGAAAAGTATGTCAGCACTCATTTCGATTCATGTAGTCCACTCGTAAGATCTTCTTACAAGTCATACGATGCTAGTTATAACAAATCCAGTAACAGATCTTTTGGGATTAAAGCTTCTATTGTCATTATGATTCATTACCATGAGTCATATTCAGTCCTTATGACTCGTAGCTTTCACTCGTCATTCACTCGAGCCTTAGACTTTTAGTGCTTTGAATACTAGTCTCCTTATGGCTTCTCCATATGAGTCATAATCAGATCTTACAACTCATAGTCTTCTGTAACTTCAACTCTGAAATTGGCCTTGGCTTCTTCTCTCTTTACGAATGCTCCTCTTGACTCAGATGATGACTTGCCGACTCGTGCGAAAAACTTGTAAGATAGCTTGTCTTCTCCAATTTCAACACCTCTTCTTCCATTATTCATTCCAAGATCAATGTTAGCCTATTTCACCTGTAACAACCACATAACCACATCATATCTACCAAAATAACCTAAGTCTAAGAATAAATTCCTTGTTTTAAGAATCGAATGTGCCATTTTTCCATAGAACATCAACACCCTCAACTTAGAATTTAGCATGTCCTCAGGCAAACCACAATTCATATCCACAAAAACACGATGCTTAACTTTGAAAAATTTATGACATATTTTATAGTTGATTTCATTTTCAGCTCAACACCTTTTTACCTCCCTTCTATCTGGTTGATCAAAAGACTACTGTGTATAATGACTTGGTGCAACAATGTGACATGCAAGAATATAATGACGGAATTACATTAGCATAGAACAACTAGGCCCAAGTAATACACACTATCCAGTCAGATAAGTAACTTGACGATATAACTCATGCACCCTCACACTTAGAAAAGTCCCTATCAGTCAGTTTGATTCATTTTAATATTTTAAGGATGGTCTAGGGACACTCACACACACAAAGAAATTTAAACCAGTTTACATAGAATGTCATAAGCTTGCCCTTATGCTCTCTACCTAAAATTTTAGATGGTCAGACTAGGATCACTAAACGACTTTGTTAGGCTTGTAACGTAGGCTAGGGATGGTTATAGTATATTAGGGATCTTTTAAGTGACTTAAACTCCTTGGAACTATGCATTCTTTGGGGTCCACTTTTGCTACCATCGCTTTATAGACTTCACCCTTATTTCTGCATTTCATTCTTTTTCATGCCTATTTTTGGGTCGGGTGCGGTTCTCTTTTCTAATTTTTCATTTTTTTCATTTCCTTTTCTTTTATTCTTACAATTCTTTTTTTTCTTTTATTTTCTATTATTTTTACCGCGCCCATCCTTATTTATTTTTTTATATAAACTTTTTTCTTCATACTCAACTTTCCCTATGCACCCCTATAATAGACACCCTCAACATAGGCAATTTTCCTGAGTTGAGATGCATAGTTTCCAAGGAGGACCAAGGCAAAAAATAGGTTCATTGTAGTTAAACTAGAAGAGGAAACTGGTGTAAAAATCAAAAATTGGTCTATTACGCTCAACTTTTGGATCAAGGGATTCATATTTCATTTGGTTTGGCTTTTAGGATTGAGTGGACTAATTTGAAAATGGTCATTGATCATCTCCTAACCAACCATCCTACCATATCGACCAAAGTAAACAGAAAATTTTTAGATTCCATGCACTCTGGGGACTAAGTAATGCCTCACTCTCACATGGTACATTGTTATAATTTCAGTCACTACCTATCCAGTTAATGCAACTACATATCACGATTAATTTCATTTCTAATGCTAATACCATTAATAGATTCTCAATTATCACACACACATAGATCATATAGTATTACACAAAAAATTTTAGGAGGGTATCCATTTTAATTTTAAAAAAAAATTCACATGTTCTAAACATCCTATACACAGCATTCTTCTCAATTAAGAATCACACATTATACCAAAAAATAACACAAACATGTAATATGGAAAACATGCCAGCACAAACTTTTTTAGATTGTGACCTCGGGATTTGAAACACGGAAATCATAACCTATGGCAACTGTTGCACATCCTTCACCCCCAACTAAAATCTATGAACTATCCTCAATGCAATTAGCAGTGAATCACAGGGATCGAGGACATATCTGGGTGCCCTAGGAGCCAACTCAGACTGAATCAACATGAGGACCCTCAGGTTGGGCCTCACTCTCCTTAAGAGTATTCCCATCAGATATGGAGACTGTCTCAGTAGTAGTGGCACCAATTGTGGCTGGTGAACTCAATGTTATAACTGGTTTTAGGGTTGTGTCACTGCCTCTCTCAATATTTATGGCCGATTTTGAACTATCGGCATCAGTTGCCATCTGTTGGACCCTCACCTCTCGGTCTTTCTCACTCTGTACACTTGATCTTTTTTCCTTTTTCTGTTCTTTGGTCTTTTTTTCTTTCTTTCTCTCTGTACCTTCTTCCATAACTAGACACTCCAACTGTTTTCAATTTCTACCTCAGGCTTGATCTCTATTATAAAAGTTGCTGGGAAAATTGGTCTTTCATACAATTCATAAACCATCTTTCTTATCTTATCTACCTCAGCTTTCACCTCACAATGTCAGGGGTTTGACCATTGTTAAGCTGGTGTGTGATTCTCTTCTTAAAACTATCTAATCTTTCCTGTATTCTCTCATCTTATTTTTTCTATTTATTTTTAACCTAAGGTCGCACACCTTTCTCCATAAACCTAACCTTTGTTTTGATAACTCCCAACCTTTACATAATTTTATTTAAACTAGCGTGGGAAAGAATCATATTCCGTGCTGGTGTGGATATACATGATAATGGACGTGGGGCTACAGCTGGTAGTATAACTAGAGGGCAGGATAAGCCTACTGTGTCAGACTGTTGTGGCTCAGATTGGACACCCTCAATTGGGACCTTATCTACTCCAGTAGCTTCTGTACTTTTTCCTTTGATCTGCATCGCCTAAGCTATCAATGTTGTGCCTTACTTTGCCTGATTGGTCATGCAATTAGTTGTATCCAAAATCAGTCCCAAGTCCGTGGTATTCCTTGTCTTAAGAAACTGGTCAATATCGAGAAGTTTCGGCATCTCTGTTTCAAAGAATATCTGCATTATCAAACATGTGAATACCAGAACCAACTTTCTCCTCCCACTACTCGATCCTATATCTCTCTATATATGGAATGACCAATATCAAACTCATATCCAACTATGATTCCTACTATCAATGTTGCATAGACTGGACTGAGCACATTGTCCCCTGTAGTGGGACACAATATATGCCGAGCCAACGTCCACCATACCTTGGCCTAAAAACTCAAAGTCTGCTTTACAATCTACTATGAGTTTACTGTTGGAAAACTTACCACCCAACTATCTTTTTCAATATTTATAGAAATCAATCCTGTTATCCACTAGAAGTGCATCATTTTATTATCGACCCATTTGCTTCTTTGTAACTTTTTCTATTTTGTCCATCTGGTACTCAATCTCAGTTGTGTTCCCTAGTGTCTAGAAATCTGGTCCGTTCAATAACCTATAAATAATCTATGGGGAAATTCTCACCCATTGTCCACGAATAAGCAATAATATAAATGGGTCCCCGTCTTTCCACAAACTTCCATGTTGATATTGTCTCTTTAACTCTCCTTTGTAGGCTGTATAGAGTTACCTCACCAATGAAAAACTAAAGTTTCCCGGTTCTGAGGTCATCCACTAAAATTTGTACTGCTAAAATCTGGCTTTAAACTTAGGCATCTCAGACATGCCTATTGTGGTTAACCTTTTTTCAAGATATATTCCCCTCTTTATTTTTCCCATAGAAGGATTTATTCTTATCCCATTATTTTAGGTATCATGCATACCGAGGTACCCCCACTATTCAACGACGTGTACCAGAGCAGGTTTGATGTATAAGAGGATTTGGGGTGGTCCGCACCACCTTCTTTTTCAACCTTACCATCCCCTTCTGATCTAGATTCAATCTCCTCATTATCATTATCACTGCCCTCTGTTGACTGGGATCATGAATATGGAGGTGAGGTGCGAGGATTTTTCCTTCTCAGCCTCTTTGGAGATGTATCGTTTTCTGTGATGATTTTCTTTCCCCAAGGTCATTTTTCCCTGGGGTCCGCCTCCCCCTTCAGTGATTATTCATTGAGGCCACTACTTGACGTATTAGTTTTCTCATTTCTCAGATGGTAATCAGACTTAGGTCTTGGTTTATTCTTGGTGTTCTTTTTTGGGGTTTTCTTGGATGATGAGTTACCTTTATGAGCCATGAGTACCTGATTACATCAAACTAATTAGTTAGTTTTTTTGAAAAGGAAAGAAAAACAAGACACTATGGTCTTAGTGTACATGTACTGGATTGCTTATAACTAGATGGTATGAAATGAGACCATTAGGTGTGACTCGTATGAAGGAGTTGTAAGGTAAATAGTAGATAAGCCAATGTTTACCGGCTAGGTTACGGGTCATCCTAATGAGTCAGAAGGTTAGTTTATAACTCGTTACCAAAACTCGTAAGCTAACCAAAAATATGTTGTACTATGAATAAGAACCCCAAGACATTACGACTTAAGTATACGAGTCATAGGGATTGATTACAACTCATGTGGTTGATTTTTAATAATACAAGAACCCACACTCATCTAATCCTCCATGTTATCAATGGTTACGAGTTTTATCACGACTATTACTTATCGTAACGAGTCGTCAGGAGCCCCATATCCACTCTAACATGGGTGTTTAACCTTAGTTGGTTTCAATATTCAATCCTCTACGTTTTATAACCTTATCACACTTCACTACCCACTACATTTATCCAAAAATACTTTTTAAAGCCCAAACTTTGAGTTCACTCCTATTATCTCAGTACAAAGCCAAAAATTTAATAAATCGGTTTTGGTTGCTCATTTATATGCATATTCGACTTATGAAATCCCAAATCCTCGAAACATTTATGTATTTAACTTAATACATAAAGACTTTAAGCATAAAAACTTACTTGATTTATTAAGGTTTGGATTTGTTGAGTTCAAACACATGTTAGGCCCTATGTCTTGATAAAAATTTTAATTTTCGGAAGACTCACTTGGTTTATTGATGTTTTGGAGTTAATTTTTAGTGTTTAAAGCTTAAAAATCAATAAGAATAGAGGGATTATTCAATTTGAATTATCGTGTGCCCGATTTGGGCACCCCTATTTTGTTTAAATGAAAATCTGAGTCGGGTTGACCCACAACCACTCATCTGTGAAGCTTGGTTACAATTCAAGAATATGACTTGTACCCAAATCTTACGGGTCTCATACATACCTTACCTGGGTCTGGAGTCATTAAGATTCAAGGTGACGAATCATAACCAGAGGTTACAACTTATTTTGAGAGTCGTAAGGACTCCAGTAATACTTACCTGAATGTGATCTAACTTCCAGGTCCTTAAGACTCCTACTCCTGATTCATATTGTTTGGTTACGACTTGTGAAGAGTCCATATGACCTTGTTTCAGCAATTTATGGCTAATTCCTTTTATTTTCAATCCTTCACACTGAACACACATATCACCTTTAGATTATTAAGTACAAAACATTGGTTGGCTCCCACATAGAACTTGATTAATGTCGCGGCACAGCGTGACTAAGTTGGATAATCAAACATCAGCAACTGCCTAATAGGTTACCTCCCATATAGAACTTGATTTAACATCGTAGACGACGTAATTGCCTTGGTTACTCGATTTTCACCAAGGTCCATCTCACAAATTACCTTAACTTATTATGTTTTAACTATGCAGTGCTTTACCCATTGCCCATTTACTTTGAACGGGGCTTCACCATCACGCTTCAATTCTAAAGCACCATATGGAAACACTCTCACCAAAGTAAATGGACCATATCACCTAGACTTCAACTTGCCTGGAAACAAGCAAGGTCTTGAGTTATATAGCAATTTTTGGTCACCTTGCTCAAGTATTCATTTCTCTATTTATCAGTCATGATGCAACTTCATCTTTACTTTGCAAATTGCAGAACTCTCATAAGACCTGAGTCGGAACTCATCTAACTCATTCATCTTACCCATTGTTGCCTTTATTGCATCATGTCACTAAAAATTCAGTTACTTCAATGCCCACTATGCTTTGGGCTCAAGTTCAATAGGTAAGTAACATATTTTTCCATACAGCAACTGATAAAGATAAGCACCTATTGGAGTCTTGAAAGTTGTTTGGTAAGCCCATAATACATCATCTAACTTTCTTGACCAATTAGTCATATTGGCATTAACAATCTTTGTAAAAATGGACTTTATCTGATTATTGGACACCTCAACCTATCCACTAGTCTACATATGGTAAGGTATTGCCACCTTATGCTTTAATCTGTACTTCTCAAGCAGACTCTTAAACAAATGATTATAGAAATGTGATCCAGTGCTACTAAAGATTGTGCAACGCATGCTCAATGAAGAAATGATATTTCTACAATAAGATGGTGAAACTACTTCCTCCATTATTGATGAGCGCAACCACTTCCACCTATTTTGACACATAATCCACTACCACAAGAATATACTTCATACCTAAGGAGCTCATAAATGGACCCATGAAATCAATCCCCAAAACATCAAATAATTCCAACTCCAGGATGGGTGTCATGGGGAGTTCATGGAATCTTGAGATATTACCTTTACACTAGCATCGGTCATAGGCTGAAGCAAAGTCATGAGAGTCCTTGTATATTGTAGGCCAGTAGTACTCACATTGTAAGATCTTGTGGTCTATGAGAATTCCTCCATGGTGACCCCCAATAGATGAATAATGATAAGCCTCAAGGGTTCTCATCATCTCCACTTTGGGGATGTATCTACGAATAACCCCATCCGCATAGATTCGAAATAAGTATGGTACATACCAAAAGAACTTCCTTACCTTATGCATAAATTTCTTTATCTGCTGAAGGAAAGGTATTCTGGGACTAAAGCACTTGGTAGATAATTTTCATAGTCAGCAAACCATGGAATTAGATCTTGAGAAGTTTCCAACACCCGTTAATCTAGAAAACTATCATCAATTTGTAGCCTATCTTCAACTTTTGCATCGCGTCCTCTTCAAGTCTAGAAAAGTGATCTCCAACTTGATTCTTCGTGCCTTTCCTGTCCTTAACCTCAAAATCAAACTCTTGCAGCAAATGAACCACCCTAATCAATCTAGGATTTGCATATTTTTTCTCCATCAAGTACCTCAATGTTGCATGATCAGTGTGCACTATTACCTTCGTCCAAATAATATAAGACCAAAATTTCTCAAAGAAAAAACACACTGCTAACAACTCTTGTTCAGTAACTGTATAGTTCTTTTGAGCAGGGTTTAATTCCTTGCTCTCATAGTGGATGGGATAAAGGTGTTTTTCTCTTCTTTTACCTATGAAAACACCTAAGGGAACTCCGTTTTCATCATACTTGATCTCAAATGTCAAAGACCAATCATAAGACATGATCATAGGAGTCGTCATCAACTTCTATTTTAGGCATTCAAAAACCTTCAAGCATGCTTCATTGAAATCAAACTTCACCTCTTTATCAAAATCTTGCAAGGAGTGTAATTTCTGAGAAATCCTTGATGAATCACCTATAAAAAAACCCATGTCCTAACAAAGCTCTGAATTCCCTTCAAAGAAATTGGGGGAGGTAATTACTCGATCACTTCAATTTTAACTTGATCTACCTCTATAACCCTTTTTCAAAATCTTGTGCCCAAGTACAATGCCTTCTTTAACCATGAAATGGAACTTTTCCCAATTAAGTACCAAGTTGTATTCCTCACACCTACTAAGATTGTTTGCTAGGTGAACTAAGCAATCATCAAAAGAATCACCAACTACCAAAAAATCATCTATGAATACTTTGATGGTATATTCTACCATATCAGAGAAGATTGACATCATACATCTTTGAAATATGGCTTGAGCATTACATAACCCAAATGGCATACATCTGAATGCAAAGGTACCATAAGGACAAGTGACGATTGTCTTCTCTTAGACTTTAGGCATAATAGAAATTCAGTTGTACCCCCAATATCCATCCAAAAAACAATATCACCCCCTACATGTAAGTCTATCGAGAATATGGTCCATAAAGGACATACAGAAGTGGTCCTTCTAGTTCCATGTATGCAGTTCCCTGTAATCCATGCACACTTTCCATCCTTTGACTGGCCTCATTGGCACTAGTTCATTTTTCACATTAGTCACTGCAGTAATACCGCCCTTCTTCAGAACACATTGTACTAGACTGACCCACTTGCTATTTGTAATGGAATACACTACACCAGCATCTAACCACTTGATTAATTCTTTCTTCACCATTTCTAGCATAGGTGGATTAAGTCAATGGTGATGTTCTATATTTGGAACACAATCCCATTAGATTTGAATCTTGTGGTACAAAGCCCAGGAGGAATACCCACAATATCTGTAATGGACCAACCAATGGCCCTCTTGAATCTCTATAGCACTGATAATAAAGCATCCACTTTTGTCTTCATTAAGTCAGCTACAATGATTACCGACAAAGTATTATTGACCCCCAAAAATGTATAAAGAAAATAAGAAAGAAAAGCCTTTATCTCTAAGATGGGTGGTACCTCAATAGACAGAAGAGCGGGTGGAGTGGTTCTACTCTTTAGATCTAGATCAAGCTTCTTTGGTGCAAAACTATAAGAAATATTTTCATCAAATGCATATACCACCATATCATAGTCATCAATACCATTACTATCGAAGTACATAATCACTGCTACTAAGGCTTCAACAACCTACCCTTCTTCAATAGAAACAACCATAAGAGTATCATCCCAATCAATTAGCATATCAAGATCATGGAATAAGATCATCTCATCATCAGAAACATCAATCACAGATACTACCTTTAACTCATTGGTTTGTCGTATGGAATTGCATATATTGAATATCACCTTCTAATCATTGAGTTTGTACATCATATCTGCTAACTCCATATCAATCAAAGTCCTTGTAGCTAGGAATGGTCTACCTACAATAATTAGAAATTGAAAGTCCACTTGATAATCCAATATCACAAAATCAGCAGGAAAGATAAAAGAAGCCATTTTCACCAAAATGTCACATAGAAGTCCAACTATATTTTTCACCGTCTGCTCTTCCATCCCTAGTCTCATAGATGTGGGTTTAAGTGCTCCCAACCCGAACTACTTAAACACCACTAGTGGCATGAGATTTTTCATATGCGCATACTCACTGTTCTTTTTTATTAATAGATTTTTCATATGCGCATACTCACTGTTCTTTTTTTTATCAACAACTATTCATTTTATACCCTATTTCACATTTCATGTAACTCTGTAATAGCTACCCTTAACTTACTCCTTCTTACTTGAGCTAAGGTGCAGGATGTTCACATAAGAACTATGGACAAAATAAAGGTTCCAAGATAAAATACGAAAGTCGAATGATTAACGAATGAAATTGGCCTGTTCATCTCAAAATAGGGATCAAGGGGATTATTAACATTATTAGGATGATCCTTTTAGGATAAATAGGCTAAATTAAAATGAGGCTTGTGATCCTTTCCTAATCGACAAAATTACAACATAATAGATTAAACCTTATTGTTCCATATGTATGCATAAAGAAAAATGTAAAATAATCTCACACACACTTGGCCTAGGAAAACACTTATCAATACCAACTATCACAATGGAAATTTTTTTGAGCAAAGTTATCTTGTCCATATGCACTAATGTCATTCAAATATCTAACATATCCAACGATACCAAATCATAAAAAATAGACAAAAGAAGTTTTGAAGGGGGTCTCTACTTATCACAGAATAAAAAATTAAGCCATTGATCGCTAACAATTTACTTACTTTCCTTTCACAATACATGAAACTATACAATATTCTAAACTTTTTGGTTAAACTAGATAGCACTCCTGAGGGAAAAGAAATACAGTAATAAATACCTTTGATTGGTGACAAACTCGTAGGTTCCCCCACCTCTATCAAAAGAATCATGAATTTTCCCAAACTCATAAAAATAACAATTAAGCTTTTAGAGTAACTAATACATTTGAATCCCGTAGGCCTCAGAGTAAAGAACATAGTTGGAGGCTGTTTTGGCCTAAAAATTAGGAATAATGATGCTAGTTTCGACCGGTATGCTCAAATCATTCACAATAATCTCAATCTTAGGAGTGTGTATAGTCATGTTGTGCTTCAGATTCCACCCTAAGTGTCAAGCTTGAAAACATTCTAGAAAGTTGTGCTCTTACCTTCTCTATTCTAAATGCCTCATCTTTTTTTAAATGTTTCTTTATTTTATCATATTTTTTTCTTCTTTGGTACTCTTATGATGTTTTAACTTCTTTGACTTCTTTTCCTCTTTACCACCTGTGATCGGCTCTTACCATTGACTTTGAGAGGAATCTCCATAAATTTAATTATAGAGTCATCCTCCTTCAATGCCACCACATCTGTAATTAGGAACACCATGGTAGTCACACCTTCTACCATACTAATGTTATTAATTCATCTACAAATGTAGCCAAGTCAAGAAATATTATTTCTTTTGACTTATCATTCACTCTTCATGTCTTTAATAGGGCTGTGCAAAACTGCATATAGTTTTAGTACTTCTCTAATCACCTAATCCATAAAGGGCTTGAACTATTTGGACCACTCTTACAACTGCTTCTTAAATTTTTTCTGTCTCTTTACCCTTTTGACAAAATATTTTGTAGTCAACCTGTACTCCAAATAGATTAGGGTTATTGAGATTGTATTAATGCTATCAATAGCCTGAGTAGTAGGGTCGTGTAATGACCCTTAATGTTATTTTCCATATATCTACATATTTTCACTATTAGAGCATCCCCATAGCTTCCCCAAGTCATTTATGACCAGCTAGAACTGGTAGTTCAGTTACCGATAGTTTGTTTAGTTTGTAGAGAAAATTTCCTATTTAGAAGTCTTCGTTAATTCCAAATAGCCACCGGGCGAACACTTTGGTAAAACAATCATAGATGTAACTTTTCAACTACACCAACAATGCCAAAATATTAATTAAAGAGCTCTGTTTGAGAGAAAGCAATGGCTCTTATCAAAATTGACCTTTTGGCCATTTCTAGGTAGACCTTTTGTTTAGGTCCCAATGTACCCAAGCTCATTTTGACCTATTGGTCAGAAAGTTAAAAAATTTAATGTTTGGGTGTGGGACCCACATTTGTTCAAAAAGACCTTGAATGGTAAAATACAACTTTTCCAACATGTCTAGAACATCGAATTTAGTGTGGTTACATAGTTTATTTGTAAATATAGGATTCCAAATGAATGCTGAGGTGTCGTTTGAAACTTGGAAAATTTTCTAAGTTAGCTGGTGCTGAGGCTTGTGCAATCTCATAGATAGCATAATGATCACCTTAATGTGATATCTATCAAGGAACTATGATCGCCTTTGTGATATTTCCATCCATGGGTGACAATAGCCACACTTGAATACCTGAGATAGGTATTTAAAGGCCCTTTACATTGCACTTTTGGCACTCTTCAGTCTTTTTTAAGACCAAGAAAACCTAAAAGGGTGTGATAAACTCAAATTGAGTCTTGGGAGTGTCTTGAGAGATTGGTTAACATATATTTCATGATTAACTATGGATTTGGGGTAAGAATCCTTGAATTTCTTAAATTTTTTACCAAATTCCCAAATAGCTTGAGCGCTTTATTTTAGCCAAAATAATCTTATTTTTCACCTATTTATTGAGGATTATGATTCCTTTATGGTGTATGAACATTAGGTTAATCTTGGAAATATATTTTTCATTAGTCGAACCTACTTGTGAATTTTGGTGTCGCTTTTGAACTTGAAGCATAATGGTGCAATATAGGTATCAATATTCTTGTTATAATGTGTAGATTGTGTTTTTGATTGCTAGGAATCTTGAAGAAGCTTGTCAGAAGGTAAAAGCAAAGTTTTAGCAGTTTGTGAGCCTTCTTTGGATTTGAGGTAGGTTAGGATTATTCCTTATTAGATTGAGCTATGTTATAGTAAAATTGAGATATCTATTAGTTTGGGATAGGTTTTAGATTTTCGATTGATAAATGGTATAGCTTGGGATTAGTTGCATCATTTAGGTTACTTGATCTCATAAGTTGGAATGCTTGGCTTTTAGGTTTGAACCTTGGTAAATTTGACTCCATGTCTCATGGTTAGCATGAGGATGCCTTAGGTACTCTACTTTAATGTGAGTGACCTTTTCACTCATGTTGTGAGTAATATGATCGTATTTTCTTACATTAACAAGAGTACCTTAGATACTATGGTTGAGTAAGTGTAGTTCTTTGGAAAGACCTTTACCTTAGGACTATTAGAGGCTTGTAATACATCTAAGAGTTGATTTACATACCTAAGCCTAGTCCTGGGTATAAGTTAGACTTTGAATGTATTTTAAGGAGTTAGAAGTGGGTTCTTGACTAACCTTAACTTGGATGGATATAGTTCCCTTGAAGAACTTAGACACTTACTAAAGGCTTGAGAAATGCTCCTTTAGAAGCATGTCAATTAATCATGGTATATAGATTATGGTGATGAAATTGGAAGTGATGTATATGGTTTTTTAGCTAAATTGTTTTTAATGCTATGAGTAGCTATGGAATATGTTATTTCTCATGGTATACTTTTATTGAGTAATGAAGCTAGCGATCATGCTAGATATTTCTGTTATAGCTACTATTGTGAGTCATGATGTTAATGATTTTAGAGGGTATGTTTATTGACTACATAGGAAGTTATGTTACTAATTATGCTTGAAACCCAATGATAGTTTGTATTACTCGTGTTATATATGCATATATTTATTGGTAAATTGACATGGATGATGAATGATGAGCTATGGAGGTATGTTCTTCCTTGTTTCTCCTTTATTTTCATTTACTTTAGCCCTCGTGGGGCTTGCTATTTACTTTATCCCTCGTGGGGCATGTCGTTTACTTTATACCAAGTGGGGCTTGCTTTTTATTATTGACATTGAATTGGATATGATAATGATACCCAGCAAGGCCAGAGGATATTATGATGATATATTTATACCTGGCATTTTCGGAAGAGATTGTGATGATGATTTTATTAACTAACAAGTCTGAAGGCTATTGGGATGATGATGATGATACCCGACAAGGCCAGAGTGTGACTACTATGATATATCCATCAAGGCCAGAGGATGAGTATTTGATATTCCTATGTGTACATTGACCAGTTCAAGTCCAGATAGCCCTATGTATGGCAATTTTATTCTTATATATATACACATATACATACATATTTATATGTGTAATATGAATATAATGTGACATTAGAATACCGGTTGTAGCCCACTAGTGTTAAATGCATATAAAGTGGTGTGGTTAATGATTAATGAGAACAAAGGATTCGTGATGGATAATGTTTACATGATTAATCAAGACTAGTTGGTAAGTGGGAAACTAGTTATAAAATAAGGATTCACTTAGTGAGTTTAGTGATGAATAATGGTTCGTTAAGGAATGTTGGCTATTAAAATAGCTATGTGGTGAATAGTTGTCTAACAAATGACTATAAATATGTGATGGCTAGGAATCTAATATACTAGTTGATGATCCTTGCTTAGATAATAAATAGTGTCTAATGGGTGTTGATGATAAGAGACTAATAATGGTAATGGTATGGAATATAGTGATATGGTCAATGTTGGTAACTAATGAAAGTTTGGATAAAATATCTGATTGATGCTAAATATGGATTAGGGTTTAATAATGATGAGATTTGGATATGTTATTGGTTAAATGCCTTTTTATTATTTCTCTTGGGTATACTATCCAGTAGTATGGGATGTTGTGATGAGTTTTTTATTTTATGCACCAGTTGGCATATGGGATCCAACTTAGCACCTGTGTTTGCTTATGGTTATACTTATGATGTGTTATGGTTCTGAATTATCTATTACTTATGCACGACGATATTGGCATGTATTGATGCCTTATGTTATACTATTATTTCAATTTAACCTCTTATTATATACAGTAATGATGGAGATGATTCAGGCTTGATTTTTTACCTTCACTTAGTTATGACTATATTGTATCTTATCATTTTTATATCATGATTTAGCTTAAATGGTCGTTGATGCCTACTGAGTTCACATTGTTTTGGTACTCATACTATACTTCAGTACCTTTTTGGTACAAATTTGAGTACTAGTTATCATCGTTGATCATTGTTTATGAAGGGATTGATTTTTAGAGATAGGGTGAGCTCTTAGAGTTTGAGTCACCTATTTTTTCTCTATCTTTTATATTCAGTCTTTAGTATTTGAGAAAGATGTATTGACCAATTTATAAATTTGGGGTTGTATTATTTATATTAGATGTTTTTGTATTGGGTCTCCCAGGTAGTGGGATTAGTATCTTATGATGAATATTTATCTATTTGAACCCTTTGTTTAAATTTTAACTAGTGTTCATTAAATTTAGCCTATGTTGGCATTTCTTATCGAATTAACCCATTGCATTTGTTCTGGGTTATGGTATCAGCCTACGTACTGGTGGGATTTAGTAGGTGTCATCATGACCTGTAAATTAGGTCATGATAAATTGGTATCAGAGCCTAGGTTTCACCAGCATTGTTGGTATAAGAGCAAGTGTCTGGTGGAGTTCTGTGGATCAGAACATTGTTATGTATTTCCTATCTTTAGGAGGCTATAGGACATTCTTAGGAGTTCTTTACTTCTTTCACTCATATTATGCTAAGAGTGAGTGATTTGTAGAATATTCCCTTGACTTACTTTCTCATAGATGGCCAGGACAAGTGCTACTGTTATACGAGATGAGGGTCCCGAGACTGAGCCCAGGGATCCTTCTCCTATCCATGAATTAACTAGAGGTTGAGGTCAGCCTCGTGATGTTTCCCCATCTAGGGAGAAAGATAGGCCGCCATCCTTAGACCTTATTCAAGTACTTGAGCTAGATATTCTTCCACCACAGCCAGTAGTGGGCCGGGTACTAGCCCATACTCCACTAAATTTTATTCCCTCTTTATTGTTTAGAGATGCCTTGATTCAACATTTGGGGATTGTTGGTGAAGTGTCTTCTGATGGTGCACAATCTACTTATTAGAGGGCTATAGAGGTGGGGGCAGATTTTGTAGCTACAGCTTAAAGAGTTAAGGTTCCCTTGTGCCGGTAGTTTTTCAGCTAGTAGTTATTTATCCAATTGTGACCCAGCCATCTATGTCTTATGAGGAGCATACTATGCAAGGTACATTCTTGAGGTTGGCTCCTTCGAGATTTTTTGGTTCTCTAGGTGAGGATGCGTATGAGTTTCTTACTGATTATAAGAATAGGCTTCATGGTTTAGGCATTGTTGAGACTCGTGGTGTGGATTAGATCATATTTTAGTTTGATATTTTAGCTCATAATTGTTTGAGAAGTTATATAGATTCTAGATCAGCTGGATATTCTCCCTTATCATGGACTAAATTCTCTAAGATGTTCTTAAAGAAGTATATGTTATACAACCTTAAAGATTAATTAAGGGGTCAGTTTTCCAAATTAGAGCAGGGCTCTATGACAGTTGTTGCGTATGATGCTCATTTTCAGAAGTTAGCTAGACATGTGACTTCTATTTTGGACACTAAGTATGGGAGAGTTTTTTTCTTAGTTAGAGGGTTGAGACTCCCCATTCGTATAACTATTCAGAGTTTAGTTGTTGCGGGTAGGACTTTTACTGAGGATTAAGATCATACTAAGGTAATAGAGCAGAAGCACTGTGAGAGTCTTGAGGGCCGTGATAAGAGGCTTAGGTCCCAGGGTAGATTTAGTGGGAGTCGTAGTGGTTCCTAATTCAGAGGTGTTTGTTCTCATATTGGGTATTCTCTACGTCTATCATTTAAGCCTCAGAGTTAGCTTAATCGACCAGTTTAGGTAGCTCTTCAGATTGTTGATAGAGGTAGATCTGGTGCTAGGGGTCGCCCTAGTAAGGGCAGTTATTATTCTTAGAGAGATTCATCTTTGGATCAGTCTAGATGTGGTGGTTATTTCAAGTCAGCTAAATCTCTTAGTTCTAGTTCTGCTTATGTTTCTTATTTTACTTGTGGACTTCTTGGTCACTATTTATGAGATTGCCCAAGTCATAAAGTAATAGTTGTTTTAGCCCAGGGTATTTCCCATATTAGAGAAGTTCATCCCTCAGGTAGAGATAGTTCTCATGGTTGCAAGGGTCGTTACCAGGGTGTGCGAGGAGGCTCTTAGGAGAGCATTACACAAGGTCGATCAAGTGCCCAGCCAGGTGGAAAGTCTGATCTCCTATATGTAGTACCTTCTAGACTCGAGGCTAAGACTTTGGATGTTGTAGCTACAGGTATGATTTTTGTGTGCTAAAAGTTAACTCTTGCTTTATTTGATCTGAGATCCACTTCTTTTTATATATCTGCTTATTATGCACCATGGTTGGAGTTCACTAGGGATTTATTAACTGTGCCTTTGCATGTATTTACTCCCATGGGTGATTCTTTAGTAGTATATCGATTATTTAGATCATGTGTTGTGGCAGTTAGTGATTTTAATACATGTGCTGATCTTATTATTCTTGATATGCTGGATTTTGATATGATTTTGGGCATAGACTGGTTATCCCAATATTATACAGTTATGGATTAGTTTACCAAGAACATTACTTTAGCCATGTCAAGCGTTCCCCGGTTGTGTGGAATGGAGCAGTTAGTTGTAAGCTGATGGGGATTATCTCTTATGTTCATCCTAGGAGACTTATTTGAAGGGTTTACGAGCCTTATCTTTCTTATATTTGTGATAGTCTTGTGGAGAGTCCATCGATTGACTCTGCCCATGTTGTTTATGAGTTTCCTGATATGTTCCCTACCGACTTGCCTGGTATTCCCCCTATCTGATAGATTAAGTTTGTTATTGCCTCGATCCTAGCACCTGACCTATTTTTATGGCACCTTATCATATGTCTTCTGTCAAGCTTAAGGTGTTAAATTCTTAGCTTCAGGATCTTCTTGGTAAGGTTATTATTAAATAAAGTGTGTCCTCGTGGAGAGCGTCTATATTATTTATAAAGAAGAAGGATGGTTCCTTGTGTATGTGAGTTAATTATATACAGCTTAATAAGGTGACGGCGATGAACCATTATCCAATGTCTCGCATTGATGATTTGTTTGTCCAGTTTAAATATGCAATGATGTTTTCTAAGATTGATTTGTGGTCTGGACACCATCAGTTGAGGATTGGGGATGAAGATGTCCTGAAGACAGCTTTTAGGACCCGTTATAGTTATTATTAGTTCTTAGTGATAACTGTAGGGTTGACTATGCCCCATCCTAGTTCATGGATTTGATGAATTGTGTATTCAGGCCTTATTTGTACTCCTTTATGATTGTATTCATTGATGAAATTATTATGTATTCAAGGAGTAATAAGGAGCATGTACACCATTTTAGGATCGTGCTCCAGACTTTGAGAGATCATTTGCTTTTTGCCAAGTTCTCCATGTGTGATTTTTGGCTTGAGTCAGTGACATTCCTTGTCAATATGGTGTCTAAGGATGGTATTATGGTAGACCCAGCCAAGACTGCGGTGATTCATGATTGGGAAAGACCTATATCTCTTACTGAGGTTCGTGACTTCATTGGTTTGGTTGGTTATTATAGAGGCTTTGTTGAGGGCTTTGCTACTATTTCAGCCCTTATGTTCAAATTGACTAGGAAGGAGGTTCCTTTCCAATGGTCTAAGGAGTGTAAGTCGATCTTTAGAACGCTCAAGGATTTCCTTACTTTAGCTCCCATGTTAGCTCTTCCTATTGAGAGTACGGGATTCACTGTATTTTCTGACACTTCTAGTGTTGCTCTTGGTTGTGTTTTGATGCAGCGAGGTCTTTTTATTACTTGTTCTTCTAGAAGCTTAAGGTGCATAAGAGTAACTACCCCACTAATTATTTAGATTTGACGGCGGTAGTTTTTTTGCTCATGATTTAGAGGCATGTCTCTATGGTGTGCATTATGAGATTTTCACCAATCATCGCAGTCTTCAGCATCTTATGACCCAGTGGGAGCTTAATTCTCAACAGCATATATAGATGGTGTTGCTTAAGGACTATGATATTTCCATCTTGTATCATTTGGGTAAGACGAATATGGTAGTTGATGCCTTAAGTCGCAAGGCAGTGAGTATGGGTATCTTGACTTGCATTCTGCTTCTTAGAGGCTTTTGGAATGAGACATTCATTCCTTAGCCAGTTTGATGATTTGCCTTGATACTTTAGGTCCTAGAAAGATTTTGGCAATCTTAGAGGTAAGGTCTTCACTATTTGAGTAGGTTCGTGATCATCAGTATGAGGATAGACAGTTTTACTTCCTTCGTGATCAAGTGTTGAGTGATATGTGTAAGAGACACACTATTGATTTGGAGGGTATTTTGAGGTTTGATGGCCATATAGTTGTTCCTCAGATAAGTGACTTGAATAAGTCATTTCTGCATGAGGCTTACAGCTCTAGATATTCTATTCATCCCGGTACATAAAAGATGTATAGAGTTTGAAGGCGTCATTACAGGTGGGGGCATAAAGAGATATATGGTATACTTTGAAACTCATTGCCTATGTTGTCAACAGGTAAGGGACAAGCATCAGCGTCATAGTGGTTTTACTCAAAGGTTGCCCATTCTTGAGTGAAAATGGGAATGGATTACTATGGACTTCATTAGTGGTTTGCCAGTACTTCCACTGGTTCCAATAGCATTTTGGTGACTGTGGATCATTAAGCAAAGTGAGCACACTTCATTCCTATTCATAAAACCTTTGGTGCTAAGAGATTATCCCATATTTATGTTTGGGAGATAGTCCGTTTTCATTGGGTGCCCATTTCTATCACTTTAGACCATGGCTTTGTGTTCACTTCGAGGTTTTGGAGAGCATTTTAGGAGGAGTTGGGCACTCATGTGAATTTGAGTATATCCTTTCACCCGCAAACCTAAAGTCAGTCCTTATGTACTTGAGGATATGCTCCGAGTCTGTGTTATAAATTTTGGACACTGTTGGATCATTACTTAGCCTTCAAGTCATTTTCGATATTTCTTCTTATTTTTCTGTTAGAGCTCTTCCATAGCTGCTCCAAGTCATTTATGACTTTTTGGAACTGATAGTTCGATTATCGAACAGTTCATTGGTTTTTAGAGCCAATTCTCTATTCATAAATCTTTGTTGGTTCCAAATGACCACCTAGCAAAAACTCCAATAAAATGATTTTGAATGCAAATTCGACTGCACCAGCAGCTTAAAATATTGACTTTAGTCTAGGTAGACCTTTTGTTCAGGTCCCAATGTACCCATCCTTATTTTGACCTATTGGTCGAAAAGTTGAAAAATTTGAAGTTTGGGTATGGGACCCATATTTGGTCGAAACGACCTCGGATTGAAAATCCAACATTACCAATGCATCTAAAACGTAGAATTTAGTGTAGTTACAAATCTCATTTACAAATATAAGATTTCGAGGGAATCCCGAGGCATCGTTGGAAACTTGGAAAATTTCAAAGTTAGCTAGTACTAAAGCTTGTGCGATCGTACAGATGGAATCATTATCGGCCTATTGCAATCTCCATCAAGGAACTACAATCACCCTTGTACAATTTCTATCCATGGGTTGCGATAACCACACTTGAGTACCTGAGATGGGTATTTAATGGACATTTATGCTGCATTTTGTTTTGGGCTCATTTCACTCATCTTTGAGACCAAGAAACCCTAGAATGGTGTGCTAAAATCTAATGGAGTCTTGGGAATGTCTTGAGAGTTTTATTAACATATATTTTCATGATGAACATCATATTTGGAGTAAGAATCCTTCAATTTCATGCTTGAATTTCTTGAATTCTTAACAACTACCCCCCTCCCCCCTCCCCAAATAGCTTGAGGTCTTGGTCTTATCCAAAATAATCTTTCTTTTCACCTACTTCTTGAGGGTTATGGTTCCTTTATGGTGTATGAACATTGTGATGACTTCAGAAACATGTTTTTCATAAATCGAACCAACTTGGGGCTTTAGATATCATTTTTAGACCCAAAGTACAATGGTTGAATATGGGTATCAATGTTCTCGTTATAATGTGTAGATTGTGTTTTGATAGCTTAGCACCATGATGAAGCTTTTCGGAAGGGAAAAGCAATGGTTTATCAGTTCATGAGCTTTCTTTGGATTTGAGGAAGGTTAGACTTATTCCTTGTTATATTAAGCTATGTTATAGTATAATTGTGATATCTTGTTATATTGGGATGTGTTTTAGGTGTTGGATTGATAAATGGTAAGGCTTGGGATTAGTTGCATCATTTAGGTTACTTGAACTCATAGGTTGGAATGCTTGGCTGTAGGTTTGAACCTTGGTGAATTTGACTCTGTGTCTCATGGTCTGCATGAGGATTCCTTAGCTATTATAGTTGAATCTGAGTGACCTTGTCACTTATGTTGTGGGTAATATGACCGTAGTTACTTACATTAATATAAGAGCCTTAGATACTATGGTTGAGTAAGTGTAGTGTGTTGGAAAGATCTTTACCTTAGGAATATTAGAGGCATGCTATACATCTAAGAGTTGATTTAGATACCTTAGCCTAGTACCAGGTAAAAGTTGGACTTAGAACGTATTTTGAGGAATTAGAATAGGGTTCTTGACCCATCTTGAAACAACCCGAACAAGGGCATTGTCGTAATGGGATCCTCAAGTCTAACAAGGACTGGAGATCACCCCGTTATTCCATCTAACCAACTAACAACCATAACAAAACCAAGATAATAACCAAGTTCATATCCATACCATAACATAACATACCCAAGTCCACAGTTTGTCCATACAAAGCCTCCAAACGAAATCTAAGAATATCCATCGGAAATTGTCCCCGACCATAGCCAAAAGCAATATCCAAGCCTAAACCAATAAAGACATAAGAAAACTCAAAGCAAGAAATGGAGTCTTCCGAAGTATAGAAGCTCACCACTTCAAGTCACCACAAGTTTTTCCCGAGTCAAATCACTGAGTAAGAGGTGTAAGATTAAGACCAACACCTGCATCACATGGGGATACAGCATCGAAGACAGTTAGCGATTGGAGCGCTAGCATGTATCTCAAGGATAAGGATAAAATAGTGCCAATAGTTCAAAACCTTTCAAACAATACATATAATCAATGAAATACATACATATACATATATACCATGTTGGGGTAGGGAACAAGATTAACTTGAACTTTTGAAACTTTAACCTCGGTTGTGTAGCAAAACGGTCATAGAACAAGGCACCCCACGGGCTGTATGGGTCTAGCTCTCCCCTATTTGTAAGGGACGTAGTGCGTGTAGCCATACGAACTAGAGAATATCCATAAACGTATATCCCTATATGGGGACTCGAACCTCCTTGAATAATCAAGGTAACATAGAAACAATGATAATAGTATGGGGGAATCGAACCTCCAAGTTATATATTCATTCGGGGGATTCAAACCTCCCAATCATATAGACACCCGCTCCGGCTAGTGCTGTTTTGAGTGTTATTCCTTCGGACTCCACTTTCACGGCACTGCTACACATCCCACTTTAAATCCTAATTTAAATCCAGCAGTTCACATACGCAACCATTATGCCAATTACTTACCAATGGAACTTCATTGGTATCATCATACCAACCCTACTTGCTAGCATACAATATGTCACAACCCTTATCAATCGACTTTGGGACTCGAACCCATTATCTATTCAAGCCATCAATTCAATACAATATTTAGGGACCCGAACCCATTATCAAATAAGGACATAAATCAATTTAATGTTTAAGGACTCAAACCCTTTTAGCAAAGAAAACCACCAAGGTTACCATTTAGATCATTATAGGGCCAATAAAGCATTTTAAAAATTCTTTACCAACCATTCATATTCATTAGGCCAATTCCTTAGTTCAAAACATATTCAAATTCAATTTATGGAAGTCAAGACCTTTACAAAATCATTCATCCTTGATTAGAATTCTCGTACCAAGCATTAGTGAAAAATTCAATTCATCATGTGACTAGTTCATTTTCTTAGGCATTTTCACAAACACTTTAAGGGTATACCCTTACTAAGCCCAAACCCAAAGTATGAACCATCAAGTTTTGGGAAACCTATGACCCAATTGTTAAACCACAATTACCAAGCACCCACATATGCAAACTATCATCAAAAACACGTATAAACACAGTTTGAACCAAGAGTAAACAATACTCAACATTATGCAACAAAACGCTCAACATTGGTTTTCAAAACCACCATTAATGAAATAAAATAAATGTTTAAAATGCATGATATTTGAGAAATAACTATGAGGGAAGAGTCACATGCCTTATTCATGAAAGATTCACAGAAGAAACTTGACTCTTTAGCCTCTAGATGAACACCTTGTAAAAACCCTAGCCCAATAATCAAGAAAGTGTTTAGAGAGACTTTTTTGGAATGTTTTTATCTTTCAAAGTGTGTTATGGCAACATGTTATAAGATGTGGAGAATTAAGGGTTTTTAGGTGGGAGATATCAAAAATGTCCTCAGCTTAAAAGCTAAAAACTTGGTTGTAAGAGGGTACTACCACACCCCCAAATCGTACCCTACGGTATGAGTGGTACCCTTATCTCATACCCTAGGCCTCATCTTAGACCTCCATACTGACCAACATATGACCACAAAGGATTAAGTCATATCCTATCATATGAGAAGTACCGTTAGAACCGTACCTTGGTCGGAATCATCTAGACCAAACTTAGGCCATCATACGACTAGGCAACATATACCTCATACTCTAACATAATACTTGTAAGATGTCCACTCATACCTTGGAAAGAATACAACCAAACCATACTAATTTACATATGAAAGAAGGGACCTTAAATCTTACCACATCATACGACTAGCATGCACAAGTAGTATGATGTCAAGAATACTTAGGAAATTTTCTAAGGGTCCAAAGCGAAGGAGTTTCAATTCTCCCCCACTAGGATCATTCATCCTCATATGATGGATACGGAAAGCACAAGCACAAGTTAACACATTATTACACACTAAACTAACCTATAACCAAGTTAGAAAACAAATACATGAAATAACAATATAAAGAACAGCACATACCTCAAAACCAAACTTTCGAAATGGGGAACAAATGTGGATACTTGGACTTCATGTCCTCTTTCGCTTCACAAGTAGCCTCTTTAACCTTATGGTTCCTCTAAAGAACCTTTACCGAAGCTATATCCATTGTCCGTAACTGACGTACATGACGATCCAAGATCTTAATGGGGACTAGCTCATAGGATAAGGAATCTGAGACACCCAACACTTCCAAAGGAACAATCGATGAAGGATCACCTACACACTTTCTCAACATAGAGACCGGGAAAACTGGATGAATGGAGCTTAAACCAGGAGGCAACTCTAATTCATAGGCTACAATTCCAATGTACTTCACAACCAAGTAGGGACCAACATACCGAGGACTTAAATTCCCCTTCTTACCGAATCGTATCACTCTTTTCATGGGAAGTACCTTTAAGAACACCCAATCGCCAACATTGAACTCTAACTCCCTAAATCTCACATCCATATAGGACTTTTGGCAACACTAAGCAGCTTTCAACCTATCGTAAATCACCTTCTCCAAGGCTTGGTGAACCAAAGCAGGGCCAACCAACTTACCCTCACCAACATTATACCATCCATTAAGAGAACGACATTTTATTCCATACAATGCCTCAAAAGGAGACATACCAATGCTAGAGTGATAGCTATTATTATAAGAAGATTCAATCAAAGGAAAATAGTCGAACCAACTACCACCATAATCAATCATGCAAGCATGAAGCATATCTTCTAACATCTGGATGGTCCTCTTCACTTATTCATCCGACTGCGGGCGTAAAGTGGTACTAAGGTACACCTTAGCTCCCAAACCTTTCTATAATGACTTCCAAAAATTAGAATAGAACGGAGTACCATGATCCAAAATGATAGAAATAGTAGTTCCACACAACTTCACAATCTCCACAAGGTACAACTTAGCGAAATCCTTAGTCTAATAACTAGTCCTCAGTGGCAAGATGTGAGCAGACTTAGTCATTGTATACACAATGCCCAAATCAAATCAAATTGATTCCAAGACCAGAGAAGAATGGTAACGAAATCCATATTAATCACCTCCCATTTTTATTCGGGCAACTCAATTTCTTGGTACAAACCCTCGAGTCTCATGTGCTCAACTTTCACTTGTTGACACACTATGCATTTGGCCACATAGTTAGCCATATCTCACTTCATATTATTCCACCAATAAAACTCCTTAAGATCATGATACATCTTCATGGAACCGGGATTAATATCATAATTAGATCTATGATCTTTGGCCAAAAACCTTTCCCTCAATACATCAACATCGGGAACACATAACCTGCCTTGGTACCTCATGATACTATCACTTCCAATCGCAAAGTCAATAACCTTTTGTTGACCCACATTACTCTTAATCTTCATCAAATCATAATCCAACCTTTTTTTACTTTATCTCAACAACAAGAGATGACTACGATGCCTGAAGCATAAACACACCACCATTCTTAGAGTCGGTGAGACGAACTCTAAGACTAGACAAATGGTGAATGTCCTTCACCAACTCCTGCTTATCCTCATCCACATGAGCTAGAACTCCCATGAATAACGTATTAAGAGCATCAAAAACTATGTTAGGTTTACCTGGATGGTAATGGAGTCTCATGTCGTAGTCCTTTAATAACTCAAGCCACTGCCTTTGCTTGAATTTAAGTCTTTTTGAGTAAACACTTACTGTTGGCTCTTATAATTCAAAATAATGTCAAAATGAACCCTATATAGATAGTGTTGCCAAATTTTCAATGAAAATACCACAGCCAACAACTCCAAATAATGGATTGGGTAGTTCTTCTCCTAAACTTCCAACTGCCTAGAAGCATAGGCCACCACCCTACCATGTTGTATCAACACACAACAGAGCCTAACACAAGAAGCATCACAATAAACTACAAAACCATCATTACCCTCAGGCAGGGTCAAAATTGAAGCATTATAATTTATCCTTCAACTTCTTGAAAGTACCCTCACACGCATCCGGCCTTAAGAACTTAGCCTTTTTATGGGTGAACTTAGCCAATGGGCAGCTATAGTCGAAAAACTTTCCATAAATCTCTTATAGTAATCGGCTAACCTAAAAAGCTCTGAATGTCGGTTTGAGTCGCAAGTCTAGGCTACTTCTTAACCACTGCAACCTTTTGAGGATCTACTATGATCCCTTCACTAGAGATAAACATGACAAAAAACTTCATAACCTTTAATAAAACTCATACTTAGTGAACTTGGCATACAAACGCTGACCCTTCAAGATCGGCGATACAACACTAGAGTGATCATCATGATCCGCCTAACTCTTAGAGTATACTAGAATATCATTTATGAACACGATGATGAATAAATTTATAGCTGATTGAAAACACTATTCACTAAATCCATAAATGTTGCCAGATAATTAGTCAACCTAAAGACATAGCTAGGAACTTATAGTGACCATATTAGGTTCGAAAGGCATTCTTAGGAATATTCACCTCCCTAACCTTAAGCTAATGATAACCCAACCTAAGATCAATCTTAGAGAAATACTTCACATCCTGAATCTGATCAAACAAATCATAGATCCTAAAAAGAGGATACTTATTCTTTATGGTCACCTTATTCAGCTAACAATAATCGATACACATCCAAAGGGAACCATCCTTCTTATGCAAAATCAACACAAGATCACCCCAAGGAGATACGCTAGGATGGACAAAACTTTTATCAGAGAGATCCTTTAATTTCTCCTTAAGCTCCTTTAACTCATCCGAATCCATTCTACAAGGAGGATAGAGATAGGACGAGTGTCCAAAAAATGATCAATTCCAAAATCAATTTTGTTATCGAAAGGAATGCAAAGAAGATCATCTGGGAAAAACTTAGGAAACTCATTAACCATAGGAGTAAATTTTAGAGAAGGACCTTCCAAGTTAGAATATTTAACCCGGACCAAATGATACAAACACCCTTTGGAAATAAACTTTTGGACTATAAGATATGAGATGAACCTTCCCTTAGGCACTAAAGAACCCCCTTCCCAAACAATGATCGACTAATTAGTCAAGTTTAACATAACCTTACAAGTATGACAATATGAGAAAGCATAACACGAATGCAACCAATCCATCCCTAATATAACATCGAAATCAACAATATTTAATTCAAATAGATCCACCAAAGTTTCTTAACTACTAATAGATACCACACACACCCTATAGACTCTTCTAGGAAAGATAGAGTCACCTATCGGGGTAGAAATAGAAAAAGGGTCTGAAATATACTCGGGACCAAAACCAAAGTTCACAGCCACAAATGGGCTCACATAAGAAAGAGTGGACCCTGGATCAAGTTAAAAATACACATCATGGGAGAAAATTTTCAACATACCAGTGACCACATCAGGAGATTCCATGAAATCACAGAGCATACAGATCAGGAGACACAAGAGCATATAATCGATTTTGGCTAGTGTCGGTACCATAATACAAACAGATGTAGAAGTATCACCCTTTGGTGCGGCAGTAAATAAAGAGGCAACAAGAACTTTGTTAGCCCAAGAATCCATTCTAACACAATAGTCACGCTGCATATGACCAATCTAACCATAATAAAAACATAGATTCTTCCTTTTCTCATATAAACCATGGAGCGACAACCCATAAAATCTACAAGGAGGGTGGGATGGAGCTAACTAGCCCCACTAGCCTGAGATTTGGCACCCTATGCTCGGAACCCACCATCATACTGAGACCGATGATTACCCAATAGATTTGGATAAGGAGAACTAGCCATGAATAATGAATAATATTTCCCTTATTTCTTCTTTGTCCACTTACCACCATCTCTACCACCTTGCACAGAAGGCTTAAATTTTTACCCTTATCTCTCACTAAACTTAACTTATTTCTTTTTCTCTTCCTCCACCTATTGTATATACATAACAAACCTATAGATATCAATGTACTTGATCAAAAAGTTTCCTTACTCTCAAGGATCAACTCACCAGACAGTCCTGAAGCTAACTTATGCATTCTAGCCCGCATGCTAGATACAAACTCAGGAGTATTCCTGGACAACTGATGGAATTTCAAAGCGTACTCCTTAATAAACATCCTACCTTACCTCAAATACAAACTGTTATTCTCTTACCTCTCTCAATTCCTGAGGAAAGGAGTAGTCCAAAAAGGCACTAGAGAAATCCTCCCACAAGGCAGAACTAGTATCTTCACCCCTCGACTGTTCCCACTCTTGGTACCACTGGTACACCACATCTTTCAATTGATAGGACTCAAACTCAACATTTTCAACCTCTGAAGCATGCATAATCCAGAGAATCTTCTCTATTTCATCAACAAAAGCTTGAGGCTCCTCCTTAACCTAAGTAGCCATAAATATATGAGGATGTAACCTCCTGAACTGGCCAACCCTTATGGACTTAGAACATAGAGTAATAGGAATACTACATTCAGACTGAGAAGCTACCAACTGAGTCAACAGAGTGATGGAGTAATTAATCTCACCATTAATAGCCTCCCCTTGAGGCAACTGAGCAAGAGTGTCACCCTCATTAGGAAGATCAATGGGGGTAGGTAGAACCCTATGGGGATAGTAAGATATAGCGATGCTTAACTAGGTTTGGACCACATAGGTAGAGTTTATCCCATCAATATTGTCCCTAGTTAGGATATAAGAGTTTCCATGAATATCAGATCTTATTGGAGGCAAGATCTGAAAGACAAGGAAATAGAAATCAGAAGAATCCAACAACTTAAACACTATAACATAAAGTAAAACAACAAGAAAGTTAAACATTCCTAAATATCTCATAGCCTCTCTCTTATAATTGTTAAGCGCTACACACCCATAAAAGAGACTCTACTTGACACAACTTTATGGTCACCCGACTAACCATGAACCTAGGATATAATACCAACTTTACACGACCCAAACCACGTCCTTGTCGTAATGGGCACATTATGTCAAAAAATTACAAGAGATCACCCCACTATTCTATCTAACCAATCGACAACCATAATAAAAACATGATAATAACTAAGTTTATATCCATACCATAACATACCTAAGTCCACAGTTTTTCCTTACAAATCCTCTAAATAAAATCCAAGAATATCTAGTCAGGACAAACCCACCATAACCAAAACCAAAATCCTAGTCCAAACTAATAAAGACATAAGAAAACTCAATGCAAGAAATAGAGCCTTCCAAAGTATAGATGCTCACCACTTTAAGTCACCATAAGTTGTTCTCGAGTCCAATCACTAAGTATGAGGTGTAGCATTATGACCAACGCCTACATCACATAGGGATATAGCATCAAAGATGGTTAGCGGTTGGAGCACTAGCATGTAACTAAAGGATAAGGATAACATAGTTCCAACAGTTCAAAACGATTCAACAAATACATATAACCAATTCAATACATATATATACATATATACCATTCCCAGATAGGGAATAATATTAACATAAACTTTGGAAACTTTAACCTGGATTGTGTAGCAAAACCTTCATAGAACAAGGCACCGACGGGGATATATGGGTCCAAATCTTTACTAGATGGAAGGTCTCAAGTGCATGTAGCCACAGAAACCATAGAATATTTATAACAGTATATGCAACTATAGGGGACTAAACCTCCTGGAATAATCAAGGTGACATAACACTAATATATATAATATGGGAGAATCGAACCTCACAGTTATATATTCATGCGAGGGAATCAAAGCTTTCGATCATATAGACACCCTCACTAGCTAGCGTGATTTCCAGTATTAGTCCTTCGGACTACACTTTCTCGACATGGCTACAAATTTCGCTTTAGGGCCCAATTTAAAACTAACATTTCCCATATACAATCATTAAGCCAATAACTAACCAAAGCTTTTGTTGGTATCATTATACCAACCCCACTTGCAAGCGTACAACATGCCACAACCTTATTAATCGACTTTGTTACTTGAAATAATTATCTATACAAGCCATCAATTCTATACAATATTTAGGGACATGAAACCATTATTAAATAAGGACATATCAATTTAACATTTACGGAATAGAACCCTTTTAGAAAAACAAACCACCAAGGTAACCATTTAGATCATTACAGGGCCAAGAAGGCATATTTAAAACCATTTACCAACCATTCATATTCATTAGGCCAATGCCTTAGATTAAAACATATTACTATTTAATTTGTGTTCATCAATACCTTTACAAAATCATTCATCCTTAATTAGTAGTCTTGTACCAAGCATTAGTGAAAAACCCAATCCATCATGTGGCTAGTTTATTCTCTTAGGCATTTTCACAAATAATTTAAGGAAATACATGTATCAAGTCCAAAACAAAAGTAAAAACGATCAATTTTATGGTAACCCACTACCCCAATTGTTAAATCATAATTACCAAGAATGCACATGTTCAAACCATCATCAAAAACATGTATAAATACACTTTTAACAAAGTGTAAACAATATACAACATTATGCAATGAAACCCTCAACATTGGTTTTCAAAACCACCATTAATGAATTAAATTCAATGTTTAAAACACATGATATTTGAGAAATAAAAATGAGTCAAGAGTCACATTCCTTATTCACGAAGATTCATGGAAAAATTTGACCCTTGAGCCTCTATATGAACACCTTGTAGAAACCCTAGCCCAGTCTTTAAGAGACAATTTAGAGAAAAAATTTTAGAATACATTGATCTTTTAAAATATGTTATGAGAGTACACAACATGTTATAATATATGGGTACTTAAGGGATTTGGGGAGAGAAATGTCCAAAATGTCCTCATCTTAAAAGCTAAAAACTTGGCCGCGGGAGGGTACGTTGACACCCCCTAAACTATACCCTAGGGTCTGAGTGGTACCCTTATCTCATACCCTAGGACTCATCTTATTCCTTAACATTGAACAACGTATGACTACAAAGGACTAGGTCATATCCTATTATACGAGAAGAACCCTTAGAATCGTACCTTGGTCAAAATCATCTAGGCCAAACTTAGGGCATCATACAACTAGACAATATACACCTTGTACACTAACATAAGACTTGTAAGATGTTCACTCATACCTTTGATAGAATACAACCAAACCACATTAATTTATTTATGAGATAAAGGACCCTAAATCGTACCACATCATGAGACGAGAATGCACAAGTCATATGATGTCCAGAATACTTAAATTAGGAAATTTTATATATGTCAAAAGCAAAGGTGTTTTATATATTAATATTGGATGTATATAGTTCCCTGGAAGACCTTATACTCTTACTAAAGTCCTAGGAAATACTCCCTTATAAGCATATTGGTTAATCATGGTAAATGGATAATGTTAATGACATTGGAAGTGATGTATATGGTTTGTAGGATAAATTGTTTTTAATGCTAGGAGTTGCTCTGTATTATCTGATTTCTCATGATATATATTTTTTTATAAATAAATCTAGTGATCATGCTAAAAACTCCTCTTATGGCTACTATTATGGGTCATGAAGTTAATGATTCTAGAGGGCATGTTTTATGACTACATGGGAAGAGACTTTACTAATTATGCTTGAAACCCGACTATAGTATGTATTACTCATTTTATATATTCATATATCTATTGGTAAATAGACATGGATGATAAATGATGAGTTATGAAGGTATTTTCTTCCTTGCTTCTCCTTTATGTTCATTTACTTTAGCCCTTGTAGGGCTTACCATTTACTTTAGCCCTTGTGGGGATTGTCATTTACTTTAGCCCTTGTGGGGCTTGCTTTTATTATTGACACTGAATTGAATATGACTATAAAACCCAATAAAACCAGAGAATATTATGATGATATATTTATAACTGGCATTTTCGAAGGAGATTGTGATGGTGAAATTGATACCTGGCAAGGTCAGAGGATATTGTAATGATGATGATGATACCTGTAAAGTCTGGAAGATGATTATGATGATATACCTGTAAATAAATATGATGATTATTTGATATGCCTATGGGTACATCTACCGAATTTAGTTTGGTTAGCCCTATGTATGGCAATTTTATAATTATATATGTATATATACATACATATTTATATATATATATATATGTCTAATATGGATAAAATATGACATTAGAATATCAGTTGTAGCCCACTAGTGTTAAATACATATAAAGTGTGCAGTTAATGATTAATGAGAACTAAGGATTCATGATGAATATTATTTACATGATTAATCAAGACTAGTTGGTAAGTGGGAAACTAGTTGTAAATTAAGGATTCACTTAGTGAGTAATGTTAGTGATCAATAGTGGTTAGATAAGGAATATTGGCTATTAAAATGGCTATGTAGTGAATAGTTGTCTAGAAAATAACTATAATTATATGATGGCTAGGAATCAAATGGACTAGTCGATGATTCTTGCTAAGCTAATAAATAGTGGCTAGTGGGTATCGATTCTAAGTGGCTAATGATGGTAATAATATGGAATATAGTTATATGGTCAATGTTTGTAACGAATGAATGTTCGATAAAATGCCCTATTGATGATAAATATGGTTTACGGTTGAATAAAGATGAGATTTGGGTATGTTGTTGGTTAAATGCCTTTTTATTATTTCTCTTAGGTGTACTATCCAATAGTATGGGATATTGTGATGAGTTCTTTATTTTATGCACCAGTTTTCATAAGGGAGCCAATTTCGTACTTGTGTTTGCTTGTGGTTATACTTACGATATGTTATGCTTACGGATTTACGATTACTTATGCATGAGATGGTATTGGCATCTATTGATGCCTTATGTTATACTATTATTATAGTTTAATTACTTATTATATACAGTGATGATAGAGATGATTCAAGTTTAATTTTGTACGTTGACTTAGTTATGACTATCTTCCATTATATCACCTTTATATCTTGATTTAGCTCAATTGGACAATGATTCCCACTAAGTACCCATTATTTTAGTACTCATACTATACTTTTATATTTTTTTGGTACAGACCTGAGTAATAGTTGTCATTGTTGATTGTTGTTATGTGCGGGGATTGATTTTCTGAGATAGGTTAAGATAATGGAGTTCGAGTCGCCCATTTTTTCGTCTATCTTTTATATTCAGTCATTAGTATTTGAGAAAGATGTAGTAACCATATCTATGTCTTTTGAGTTGTATTATTTGCATTAGGTTCTCTTGTAATGGCTCTACAAGGTCGTGGATCGATACCTTATGATGACTTTCTATCTATTTAGAACACTTTGTTTATATTTTTACTTGTGTTCATTGAATTTGTCTTATGTTGCCTTTACTTATCGAATTAACCCATTGTGTTAGCTCTGGGTTATGGTATCGACTTACCTACTGGTGGGATTTTTTGGGTGCCATCATGACCTTTAAATCAAGTCATAATAGGCCATACCATATGTAGTAGGTGTACCATATGGATCAGAAGGGACAACTTCTTTGATTATACCTGAAGGACTGACAGAGGCCTCTGAAGTATTTTGAGTATGAGTTCCAAATAATTAAGAGTTATGCACCCTTACTCTTAACTCAAACTCAACTTCTTAAGTTTTGATTGCCACCACTTCATCATCAATACCATTCAGTATTGGCACTCTTACATTTCTTCATAGCTTGGTCACTAGACATAGGAATGGCAATAATATTTCCAACTTTGTGACTCTCACATGTATCTCATCTAAAATCACAAGTCTTAAATTCACTTTAAATCATGACATTGAACTAGAAATTATCACTGCCCTATTCATATTTAATTGGCATCTCCACCTGTAGGCATCACCTGCATTCAACCATGAAGGTTCAACTTAAGTTAACACCTTCACCAACCATGATGTTTGTTGTGATGTTATTATTAAGTGTTCAAACTCTCAAGTGGTTTTTAGAGGTATATTGTCTCCGTTATATAGAACCTTGTTGATCGCCTACTTAGAAATCTCAACTGAGACCCCACAAACCTGGACCTTATCCAACACATGTATATTAGATGGTTTTATCCATTATTGCACAACATTCATATAGAATTCACAAACCATTATTGGATATTAACTCTCAGGTGTCATGCTCATCCAACCCAAACAATATTCATTGAACCTTTGCTCAATTTTTAGGTATTCTTTCTATTTTTGTGGTTATGATCAGAACCTTCTTAGGAAAAGGTCTCTTTGAATTTCACTTTACGATTGGAACAAGACGAACCTAAATGATTACTACCAGCCTGGGCAATCCCAGATACTACGACCTAGCTTGCTATATCTAAAACACACATTACTACCAGCCCTGCACTCTCCTTGATGATTCTTATCACATCTCCCACAAAGTGGATTGGTGCAACCACTATTCACGCTACCTTGGAACTTAAAGCCTAGCACTTTATCCTATTTGTCCTGGAACTTAAAGCCTAGAACTTTATCCTATTTGTCCTATCTAAAATTATGCACTGGCGCACTGGTTGAACATGGGGTTGGAGCTAAAAAGTTTTGGTGGAACTTAGAATGATTTCCACCATCAGACCTTTGCTTTAAGAAATTGAAGCTACCAATTCTAGCCTTCTTATTCTCTCTTTCCTTCTCTTTGAACTTCTCCACCTAAATGAATTTAGCATGAACCATCAACCTAGAAAGGATTATCTCCTTAATCAATATAGTTGTTCTACACTCCTTGACTATACCATCTGACCCACTAGACATAAACTTACTCATTCTGGCCCTAGAATCATCCACTTTATTCGGAGCATACCTCGCCAACTAGGTAAACTTAACTGAGTACTCCTTCACACTCATGTTACCCTACTTTAGATTTATAAACTCCTACACTTTGGCCTCTCACAAATCAAGTGGGAAAAATCTATCAAAAAAGGCCATAGCAAACTCCTCCCACTCTATAGGTCCTGCCTCAACACCTCTGTCCTGCTTCTACTACTTTAACCAAGTATGAGCTACTCCTAGCAATTGGTAAGAGGATAAGTCAGCACTCTCACTATTAGTAACACCCATAATATCTGACATTTTTGGAACACTATCTAGAAACTACTGCGGATCCTCCTCAAACTTGGATCCAAAAACTAATAGAGGATTCATCCAAGTAAAGTTTCGGATCCTAGATGCTGGCATGCTTACTACTAGATTGTATGGGTCAATATCCTATTGGTTGCTCTAAGCAGCCATAGTCTGGGCAAAAACAGTGAAAGCAGTCCTAAAT